>CM062296.1:443176452-445576452 GCA_031216915.1 Pictodentalium vernedei | reverse complement strand
CCCCCCCCCCCCCCCCCCAGCGCGTCCCTTGTATATACCGTTATACACGTGATTTGATACTGACGATTGTTTAATTCTGTGGCGAAACTTAAAAGTGTGTCCATACTCACATATTGTTCTATATTGCATTATAGTGCACACCCACGCAGTGGCGTGGGCGCACATAGGTAACCCAAGTACGTATCCATGATTTTATATTTTTTCTATATACCGTGCAACAGAGTTTGGGGTGCCATCTGGCGGCGTGGCTCTCCCACTGGCAAAAAATCCAGAATCATTGTAACGGATATCTAATTGTTTTTGGCTTTTCAAAGGGCATTATGTAAAATATATTGTCGCAGAATGCTGGAAACTATGAGAAATAATTAAGTAATGAAGTGACTTTCGAAGTTAGGTGGTTGTTGGCGAGTTAGGTAATGTTTGAAAGTTCGAAGTGCCAATGTCGTCCGTTGCCGGTTTCGTCAGATTCAAAAGCCCAGTTTCAATTTTAATTGAGAACGTACACTTCACGAAAAGTTGACAACAAATAAAAAAATAAAACCAGTGATTTATTGACACTTTTAGTGGGCCTTTTTCATTTGTGGGGAACTTAGCCCGATTTCCTTAGAAACAGCAGGAGTTCGGATGAATTCAAGTTATGTTGACGTACGGTCTGGGGAAATCTTTGTTTTCAAAACACGGGCATGCAGTCTTGTAAAATTTTACAGAAACAGACATGCACGCGAACAGCGATATTCGTTTATTTCCAAGATTTTTCTTCACAAATTCACTGGCTCTAGTCTATGAACTATTTTTACCAGTGATACAATGCAATGTCAGTTTAAGACTGTCAGAATTACAGTGTAGCGGCCAGCCAATTTTGTGATCCGACGTGTTCTCCTAAAGGCTAAATACCAGAACCACTCAGAACTCCCATTTAAATTTCACTTCTTCTGTGTTTTGGTAAAAAATGTTTTAATTCCTGGATGCTTTAGGCTTTGCAACCAGAATAGAACTGAATTCATCGTCAAACTAATCAATGTCGTCGCCCTCCTCGTCTGACCAACATCTGGAGGTGGGGATTCTGATAATTAGTACATGTAGGCTTCTCAAAAAATAGCAAAAATCATTTAAAAAACCTAAATACCAACCTCCCCAGAACCGACCTCTAAATAACATTTGCACAATGATTCCAGAGAAAATATTTCATTTCTACTAATTCTAGTTTGTTTTAGCATTCAAAAGGAAACTGAAATTTAATTTATTTCAAAATGTGTGACGGCATTTCTGTCTGTCCATCCATCCATCAGTGAGTTGGAAAACTCATAGCCTGGACGATTCGTACCTCTGGCAATTGGTACCTTTTGCTGGGCAATTCGTACCCCCAATGCCTGGACAATTCGTGCCTTTTTCCAGGACAATTTGTACCCCTCCTCTGGGCAGTATCTGACAGTTCGTACCCACTCTGGACAATTTGTATCCGCTTCTGCAAATTCATACCCTGTTTAATTAACCCCCTCTGAAAAAATATACATGGAGATGGGGTTGGGAGAGGATTATAAACTTGGAGAAAGGATAAAAAAGGCGATGTCATTTCTATTATTTGAAAAAGACCCAGAATATCAAATTTCATGACTTAAAGTAAAAAGCAAGTAGACACCTAAAAGATTCATCGTCACAACGGCAAAAAGAAAATGCTCTATTGAGGGAGCTCAGAAATAAATGAATTAAATTATTAAGGCGACATGCTCTTTAACTTATTATTTGGGACGTCATAAAATTATTTATTGCTATATCTTCACCAATTTAAAGAATTATTGTGGCTTCATTAAAAAAAATAGTGTTTTAACTGTAAAACTACATCCATTACTATCTACTGTAAATTTTCTTTTACCACATACAGACCCGAAGTTGATAATACTAGAGATCGCTTTTTCACTTATGCTGTTAAGCGATGGCTCACCCATTGAAGTTTCATTTCTATTGGATAAATCATGTTTTGATTGGTTGTTTCATGCATATGTTTATGTTTGTATTACTATCACTCCGTCGACTTTTCATTTCACTCAGCCAAAACATGAGTCAAAAACATTTAAATAGTTAATACCAGGCCTGAAAATAAGCAGTCTGACATTCACAGAATGAGGTTCACAGAGGGTGCATTTGATGATGCTATCCCATATAGTGGGCCAATTTATCCTCTGGACACCTCTTTCTGTTTAGTTTTGAGACCCTGATTCATATTGAGGTTCACAGAGGGTAAATTTACTGATGCTACCCTGCTGTGCAGGGTACCATCATTAAATTCACCCTCTGGGGACCTCATTTTGCAGATGACAGGCTGCTTATTTTCTGGCTTGGTTGATACATGAGACTGTTTAGTACACGTACTTGAGACAACTTGTACCAAAAAGGAGACAATTCATAACTTTTACTGGGACAATTCATACCCTTTGTCTAGACAATTTGTACCTTATTGTCAAGACAATTCGTACCCCCTAATTGTGGTATGAATCGTCCAGGGTGCAAGTTGTGCAAGAACTGTCCATGACAGACCGCGATTCTTTGCTTTTCATTTACCCAGTTGTACATGTACATTTTCACCAACTGGCTTCTGACTATTTTTCACACTGTACCCCCCTCCACCTTACACACACACACATACACAAATATATTAAACATGAAAGAGCACTATCTTTTTGAATATCTGATTCATCCTCTCTGGAAAACATAAATGTACATTGTATTTTTCTTAATTTTACTCCTTTTATCAAAATGTGTCATGAGTGTCTGTAGGGATTAAATCCAAGGTTGTGAAAGTGCCTTTATGGGTATTTGCAGCATAAGCACCACACTACAGAAGTAATATTTGATGGTTTTAGGCATTTTTGTGGTGCTATGAGATACCACATGAGCTGCACTGTCACGCTGTTGGAAAACAATCAATGTGTAATGTTTTGTCAGAGACATACCAATGATCTAGGTGCCTTAATTAAGAAATCAGGGATTTTTAAAAAAAAAACTTTTTTACAAAAATTGGAAAATATTCATCAAACACATTGTGAAATATCTTCAGAAGCCAGAATGTGATTTAAAAACTATCGCAAATGAGAAATTTAATATCATAAGAAGTTTGTTTTGTGTCAACATCAATTAATTTATGAATTATATCATAGTTTTGGATGAAAGTGGGTATGCTGGGGGTCCAGGGGACACATTCAGGGCTATATTTTACCACATCAATATGTACATGTAGAAGAAAATTTGACATCATTTGTTAGGATAAAATGGCACTATCTACTGATATTGGTGATTTATATAGCTGCAACACCAGTTTTTAAAACAAAATTGACATTCATTTTGTTTTGTGTGGAGTGGAGTGGAATGAGACAGATTTTTCCCCAAACTATTGTCTGCTGATGCAGATTTTAGTTTTATTTTGGGATCATTGGGGTAGTTTTCAAAGAAAGCAGTGAATTCTCAAGCAGAAATGACTCTTTTATCAAATGAAAGAGGTAAAATGTATCTTTGGAAGGATTACAATGAAGCTAAAATCCCTCCCATTCATTTTTACACACTTAGCAAAATCCCCCCCCCCCCCCCCACTACAGTTTTGAGGGTAGTACCACAATCTCCCACATTATTTTAAGAGCAGTTTTAAGAGCAGTACAAAAATCCCCCCCCCCCCCCCCAAAAAGGTTAAAAAGCATTCCAAGAGGAATTAAAAACTTATGTATTTAATTTGTAAATTGCATAAACACTCATTTACAAGAAAACATGCCTCAGTAACTATTTATCAGGACAGTAACTTATTTTTTTTATTGGAGTTTAAGGAAGTGCTCGGCCTCGAGTGGTAAAAAGTTTTGGACATTTTTGTATGGCTTTAAAAACAAATTAGTGGGGGGGGGATTTTGGTTCACCAGAAATTATGGAGGGAGGAATTTCTGTTCACCTGAAAAAAACATGGAGGGGGGGGGGGGAGCATTTTTGCGCATTGTGTGAAAAATGATTGGGTGGTGGTGGGGAGGGGGGGGGGGTTGTCAGGTAAAAGTTTTGTAGGTTACCCTTTGGAAGGTTTGGGGTTAATTAAAGGAAATGCATACATGTAAATGTACATGTATTTTGGCTTCCAACACTGATTTTATTATTATTTTTTGGATATTACACGTATTTCACATTTAAATGTTCAATCAAGAAACACAGGCCGAATAATACTGTTTTATTTTTTGAAAAGTTATATTTTTGTCACAGTCAGCAATAAAGACCATATATTGCCAAAAATAATGCAGTACATCTTGAGCAAGTGTGGCATCCAGAACTGAGTATCACACTATAACCTCCGGCAAATACCAAAAACACATATAACCACCTATTTTACCTATTAACACATTTAATTAAACCATGGGTTCCCCTCATAGTACTTGTTATAGAGGGGATTCCAATTATATTCCAATCCTCTCCCAAACCACCATTCAAACACTCAGCCAGAAAACCCATATTTCACTTGTATTCACTGGTATAATAGAAGTTTTCTCCATATTATGATTCCCCGTGGGAACCCCGGGAAGTAAGCAGCACTTGTTTACTGTGGTACACCAGATCCGCTTTACAAGTAAAATAGGGCCCAGTCACCAATGCTTGGGGTGAAAGTCCTCTAAAATGGGCAACATGTAGATCAACGATTGACTAAACTTGATCATCTCCATATTGTGTCACGACTAGCCATGGTGCATAAATATGTGACGTTAACCACCAACAAACAAACCATATTATGATAACCCTTTACCTTGCATGTACATGAAAAGAAGATACCACTTTTGAATAACTAATTTCTTTTCATTTTGTGGGTCAAAAACATAGCTATGCCCCTCCCCCCCCCCTCACTGGAATGAGCTGAACAAGCTCATTCCAATGAGGGGGTCATAAGCTATGTTTTTGATGCCACAAAATGCAAAAATAATTAACATTGAATGGCAATTTTGGTGAATGGTGCTAGCCGGTTTTGGTCATTACATTGAGCGAATGATTAATAGAAGCTTTCTCCATATTATGATGTTAACCCTTTACCTTACATGAAAAGAAGATAGCACTTTTGAATAACTAATTTCTTTTTTTTTGGCGTCACAAAACATAGCTATGACCCCCACCCTTTCCACTGGAATGATCCAAACTAGCTCATTCCAATGAGGGGTCATAAGCTATATTTGTGATGCAAAAATAATGAACATTGAATGGCAGTTTTGGTGAATGGTGCTAGCCTGTTTTGGCCATTACAATGAGTGAGTAATGAAAAATGTTAAAAACCAATTTTTTCATTCACAGAGTATTTTGGAACATAAATTTGGGGAAAGGGGGTGGGGGTACATTGGGAAAAGTAACAAAGTTGCAAATGTAAATGAATGGCTTTTGTGCACATACCAATATAGTAGCCTGATACTAGTGTTGTCAGGGTCCCCATGTTATAGCACAAAACTACATTAACAATTGTCACTCTACCACCCATAGTGAACACCTCAGCTGATGAGAAAGTTAACAGCATACACTCTCAGTTTCCTATGATTTGCTTTAGTACTGCAGCACTCAGGGTCCACTGAGTTTTCTTTTCTATTTGACAACCCTGTCCTGGCTCTTCTCACTATATTTTTCATTGTATGTCACTCAGTATTCCTATGTACATGCAGACTGTCACCTTCAAAATATGTGATTGCATGTCTGTCTGTCCATCATACCATTCCTCTGTACATGTAGCCTGTCACTTTCAAGATATGTGATTGCATGTCTGTCTGTCCATCACACAAAGTGTTGGTTTGTTTTTCATTTGCACAGTTCTACATTTTCAATAACTGGCAATTGACCACCCCCCCCCCCCCTCCCATACACACACATACACAAATATATTAAACATTAAAGAGCATTCCTGAAGCAAATATCTGAGTCATCCTCACTGGGTACTATGCATACATGCATTTTCCATAATTTCACTCTTTTTATCAGAATGGGTTCATGTAGGGATTAAATCGAAGGTTGTAAACGAGCCCTTTGAGTTACAGTGGGTACATGTACTTGTGGGACAGGCACGTCACTACAAAATCAATATTTGATGGTTTTAGGCATTTCAACAGTGCTATGAGATACCATAGGAGCAGTGCTCAGCTGGCCATACCGTTGGAAAAAATCAGTGTTTAATGTTTTGTCAGTGTCATACCAATGACTCTAGGTCCCTTAACTGAGAAAGTGAGGCTTTCACAAGAGTGGCAAAATATTCATCAAATGCATTGTGACATATCTTCAGAAGCCAGAATGTGATTTAAAAACTATCACAAATGGGAAATTTAATATCACAAGAGGTTTGTTTTGCGTCAACATCAATTAATTTATGAATTTTAGTTTTTGATAAAACGGGGCATACTAGGGGACACCTTCAGGGCTATATTTTGCCACATCATTATGTACATGTAGAAGAAAATTTAACATCAGTTGTTTGGATAAAATGGTACTGTCTATTGATATTGGTGAATTATATAGCTGCAACCCCAATTTTTGAATCAAAATTGACATTCATATTGTTTCGTGGGGTTGGGACACTACTCTTTGTCTTAGTATATGGTTAAATGAGACAAATTTTTCCTCAAAGTATTGCATGCTGATGCAGATTTTAGTTTTATTTTGGGATTAGGTTAGTTTTCAAAGAAAAGCTAGATGAATTCCTTACCTCTCAGCTTACTCTTTAGATAACAGAGTAGAAAAATGTATTGGAGGCAACAGCAGTTTTTAAGCCATTTGACACAGTTGGGACAGTTTTCTTTAAAACAACAAATTTCCTATGTTTTTAACTAAGTGGAAGCCAAACGTTGAATTCTCATGCAGAAATGACTCTTTTGTCACGTGAAAGAGGTAAAATGTATCTTTGATAGGATTGGGGTTGATTAAGGAAATACATAATTTGGCTTCCGAACCTGATTTAATTATTATTTTGAGAGATTATTTCACATTTAAAAATGCATTGGGGTACCACACACCTTACAATACTTTTTTATTGTTTTGAAAAATATGCTTTTGTCAGTAAGGGCTATACATGTATATTGCAAGCAAATTCACATCTTGAGCAAGTGTAGCCTCCAGTGGCACAATACAGCCTTCAGCAAATGCCAAATAACAACCAATTTTACCCTACGTGTACACATGTATAAATAAATGTAATCAAACCATGGTTCCTCATCATAGTACTAGGGGCAGAGAAGGGTTCCAATCTTCCAACCCCCTTCCAAATTACCATTCAAACCCACAGCCAGAAAGGCCATATAGCACTTTTATTTACTGGTATTTAGATGTTTGTCTGAATTATGCTGTTAACCCTTTACTTAACATGAAAAGCTGATTACCTTTGCCCACAAACTTATTGACTCACTAATTTTTTGTGTCAAAAACATGACTTTTTACACCATTGGAATGACCTCATTCCAATGAGGGGCCATAAGATATCTTTTGGACACAAAAAACGAGAAAATAATGAACATGGATTGGCAATACTTGTGAACTGCACCAGCAGCTTTTGACCGTTATATTTGGTAAAGGGTTAAAAAATGTTAGAAAATGATTTCTTCATTGAAAGAGTATTTTGGAACACAAATTTCGGGGTGGCGTATAGTGGAAAAAATAACACAGTAAAAGTTGCAAAAGTGAATGAATGTCACTTGTGCACAGCTACCAATAAAGCAGTCTAGTACTAATAAAGTAGTCTAGTACTGAATCTTTCCTCTTATTTGATGCACGACCCTCTGTTTTTAGGTCAGAACAAGTTCTCTGAGGGTCTTGACAAAGATATTTGAATCCCAAAATTAAAGTGATGCGATCAAATTTTGTGTAGTTCGAGCGATGTTGTCACGGTTCCCATGTTACAGCACAAAACTAGTGTCAACTGTGAAATATTGTTCCCTCCTTGAATCAAGTCCCTACCTCCCACCCACCCATATTGAAGCCTCAGTTGATGAGAAACAATTGGAAAAACTGTGCAGTCAATCTCATACACTCTCAGGTTCCTATGATTTGCTTTTGGTACTGCAGCACTCAGGGTCCATTGAGGTTTTTTCCGTTTGACAATCTTGTCCTGGCTCTTCTAACAAAATTTTCCATTGTATGTCAGTTTTTATTTCTGTGTAGACTTTCACTTTGTATAACTGCATGTCTGTCTGTCCATCAGACAGAGTGTTTCTTTGCTTTTCATTTGCCTGGTTGTACATTTTCAATAACTGGCAGCTGACTATATTTCACCCCCCCCCCCCCTCCCATTCACACACAAATACATGTATATTAAACACTACAAAAACCCAATTTTTTTTTTAGCAAAATGGGTGTTTGTGGGAATGAAATCCAAGGTTGTGAAAGTACCCTAATGGATACTTGCTGCTCAAGCAAAACACCACAAAATCAAAATTGAACGCTTTTAGGTATTTTAACAGTGCTATGATATACCACATGAGCAGTACTGGTCATACTGCTGAAACAAGCAATGTTTTATGTTTTGTCAGTACCATACCAATGACTCTAGGTGCCTTAACTGAGAAAACTGTTTTTTTTTTTGTTTTTTACAAAAATTACAAATGATTCACCAAACACATGATGTGAAATGTCTTCAGAAGCCTGAATGTAATTTAAAAACGATCACAAGTAGGATATTTAATGCCACCAGTTGTTTGTTTTGTGTCAACATTAATTAATGTATGAATTATATCATGTTTTTGATGAAGAGGGGTATATTGTGGGGGGGGGGGGGGGCATATTCATTGAGGGCTATTTTTTTAAAAAAAATTTACCACATCAGTATAAATTTCCCATTTGTGATAGTTTTGTCGCAAGATGTTTGTTTTGTGTCAACATCAATTAATTTATGAATTTTATCATAGTTGTTGATGAAAAGGAGTATGGGGGGGGGGGGGGGGGGGTCACATTCATTGAGGGCTATTTTTTACCACATCAGTATGTGGAAGGAAATTTGACATCATGTGCTACGTGGGGTGGGGAGGGGAGGGGGGGTGCAATGAATGGAAAACCAGTTTATTTAAGGATATGTGGACGTGTGAATTGCATCAATAATTTGGCCACATTGAAACTCTTTTTTCAAATTTATTTCCCCTTCACCTTGTGAGGAAAATAATAATCCTTATGAATCATTGTATTATGATCAATCACGAAACAAACGTCAACACAACAACTCTATGAAATGGCCCGCATAGATTTTCGAACTCGACCAAGACATTGTTCCTTGAAACCCATGTGCCAAATATCTGTCAAATCGGTTGATGTTTGTGGGAGTATCGCGCTATCAAGCTCAAAATTAGTAGATTTTAACGAAGGGCCATAACTCTTGAGAAAAAGCGCTGACACGCCCTACTTTGCGTCATCGGGTGTCGCACGTGCATATCAAGCTACATACCAAATATCAAAACCCGTCCAGAAATAACTAAGTTTTTTAGCAAAAAAGGCCGCCTGCCCGGCGTCCGGCCCTCGCCATACCAATAGTAAAGGTTTTTTGTTGTTGAAAAATTCGACTAAAATAGGAAACTAATTGAATAGAATTAAATAAGTATGCCTAATGATATCACACAAAATAAAGACAAACATGCTTTTTGAACTGGCAGCAATTGTGTATCAAATAATATTAACGTCTTACTTTTGTTAACGATTCCTTCGTTTTCCTATCGCCCTAAGAGATTCGTGAATTTTAAATAGCGCACCCGGACCAGAAGAAACGGATAAATTACCAAATAACGGCGAGGTTATTTCGCAAATCCGGCGACGGAACACCGGCGACGTTTTTTTCTCGAGTCTGACAAATAACTGACAACACTGGTGTCATGAAATTGAGATAGGTCGGATATCACACATAAATCTGCTATTACACACCCCTATACATCCTGCAAGTATAAATATCTCCATAATAAAATTTCTTACCTAATGTTCCCTACATGGGTCAAATTGGAGGGGTGGGAGGGGGGGGGGGGGGGGGGGCGTATGGATGAATTTTAGCTCACCGAAGGGAGCTTAACTTATCACTTGCCGTCCGTCGTCGTCCATCGTGAACTTTACATTATCGACTTCTCCTCCCAAACTACTGGACCAAATTGAACCAAATTTGGTGTGCATGTTCCTTATATGTCAATTCAAATTTGTACAAATAATCTTGCCGCGCTCACAAGGGGCACCACAAGGGGCATTACTCTGATAGCACCCATACTTTTTTTTAAAAAAATTAAAAAAATCTTCTACTCCAGAACCATCATTTAGAATATTTTGATATTTGGTATGTAACATCTCTAGGGGTGGGGTGGGGGTGGGGGGGGGGGGGGGTCGGTCAGATTCAAGTTTGTTCAAATCGAGTCCATGGGTTAATAATCGGGCTCCCAGTAGGAGCCCGAATTTTAACTTAGTGAAATATTAGGAAATTTCTTTAAAGATCTTTCATATTTGGTATGAGTGCTTCCGTATTTGGTATACAACATCTCTAAGAGGGTCAAATTCAAGTTTGTACAAATCGGATGCCTCAGTTAGTATTCATCTCAAGGGGGATCAGGTTCAAGTTTGTTAAATGTGTGTCCCTGGCTTATTATTTGGGCTCTCTACGGGCAGGGGTGGGGGTGGCATGGGGAGCATGATAGGTTCAGGTTTGTTCAAATCGATTCCTTAGTGTTTTTCCCTAAAAATTGCCTTTCATGCCTTCATTCCTTTGTAGTGTTGATGAACCATGTATAACTGAATGTGACCCCAAATACTTCTTTGAACCACGTTGGCAGGTGAGCAATTAAGGCCCCCTGGGACCTCTTGTTTAGTCAAGTTGTGACGAAGTCAGGCTCGACATATAGTTTGGTGAATGGCGGGCGGGCGTAAACAATTGGTTTCCGGATGATAACTTGATAATGGTTCGACCCACATTCATGAAGCGCCATAGGTAGGTTGGCATCGGTGAGTAGAAGAACCCTATTTATTTTGGACTTGCTTGGTCAAAGGTCAAGGTCACAGTGACTATGGACATAGTAAATTGTAAACAATTGGTTTCAGAATGATAACTTGTCTATGATTAAACTCACATTCATGAAACTTCATAGGAAGGTTAGCATCGGTGAGAGGAAGAACCGTATTTATTTCGGACTCGCTAGGTGAAAGGTCAAGGTCACAGTGACCTTCAACATAGTAAATTGTAAACAATTGGTTTCTGGATGATAACTTGACTACACTTGAACCCACATTCTTGAAACTTCATAGGTAGGTTGGGTGAGTGGAAAACCCCTATTTATCTTGAACTCGCTAGGTCAAAGGTCAAGGTGACAGTGACCTTGAACGTAATAATTCCAATCGGAATTATTTTTTTTTTTGGGGGGGGGGGATGTGCCCCCATGGCTGCGCCACTGTGCCCCCACTTGGGCAATCGTGATTAAGTGTCTTGCCCAATGACACAACGCAGTTACCCCCGCTGGGGATCGAACCGTGTATCTCTCGGCTTGATGTTAGTAGTAAATCATGTACACGATCGACCCACATTGGCCGTATCTCATGTGACATGGCCCAGTTACTTCATTTTTGGTTGTCAATGGTAGCCCGCTTGAGTGCCATCTTGTGACAACATCCCCATAGTGATACGTGGTCCTAGTGTGCATGCACCGCGCGTTTTGTTGAGGGGAGACCAGTGTATGTCGTCCATTTTGTATATCTGAGACCGCCATCTTGGTTTCTATGGTAGCACATGGTTGCTATGTGACCCAAAACCTAATAGGAAAAGGGTGTGTTCGGAGGGTGTGTTCGATTAAATAGGAGTAAATTTAATTACAACAAACAACCTGACAATCCCTCTAAATAATCCAAAACTACCCAAACTACCAAACCCCCACCTAGGGCTTATAATAGTAGCACGTAGTGCTAAATAAATCATGAGAGGTCTCATGTGGATAAATTTTACGTGAACTAGAATAAATCGAATTACCACGAACATCCAGACAAACCCTCTAAACCATCAAAACAACTTTATTTGGCACGGATTCCTCAATTTTGGTCTTGAAAGAGTAGCATGCAGTGCTTTAAGGTGCGTTTCCTGGTATGAGTAATTGTATTTGTTCGAATACTTTGTAAAATTTCCCAAATAAATCCAACAGTTCTTTTACTAGTGCGGATTTCCCACTAAATATTAGGTTTCTATCTGTTGTCCCCTAGAATTCTTCTTTTTGCCCAACAATAGACGCATTCCTTTGTATAAGAGTAACTTTATTGTTTCGAATATGCACCAAAGTCTCGGTATTTTATCTATCCCGATATATTCTGTGGTTTATCCTTCTATTTCCTGGCCCGTTTTGCCTTTTACTGGCCCCATTTCTGCCTATCCCAACAGCCTATTTTGTCTTGGACGTCTCAGTTTTTGCCTTCCCTGTGTATAGCGAAGTCCTCTATGATCCTCAAACCCAAAATACAATCAAGCAGGGATAGGTATTATCCGAACGACTCGAATCTTATCGAGCGAATAAGCTTTTGAGCAATTACTGAAAAAGTCATTGCTCGAACGACTCGAATCCCATTGAGCAAATGAGTATCGAAAGAGCAATTTCTTTTACGACTCTTAATGCTCATCGGGGTATAGGAGGATACCTATGACATGATGATGTAGTACTATATATACCTGATGATAATTTAGCTCATAGCATCTGCCCAGTTCTAGACATCTCCATGATCTTCATATCTCCATCACCACTATTACTGATTTTCCCAATATTGCCATCGTCTGTCCTATGATTATCTTTTACAGTAGTCACCAAAACCTGTAGTCTTCTTTCACTCTTGCAGCCTTGTACCATTACTAGCACTAGTACAGGCTTGCTAACCATCTCAGATTGCTCGAACGACCAGAATCGAACAAATGAGTAATTGCCTGAACGATTGACTTCACGTACGACTCTTTTGCTCGTCTAGGTATTGAAGGTTGGGAAGGATCTTGGGAACTAACAACGTGATATAGTAACCTTAATTATTGAAATTGACGTACAATCCAGCTCATAATATAGTCTTGGTTTTTGAAAGTGTTGTTAAACTCTAATGAACCAATTTGCCAGTGAATTATGATCTTTTGTCAGTTTAAAAAATGAAGGTTTGTTTTACTATAGCTTGTCTCAAGTTTGATCCCTCCGCAATCTTTCAAAATTTCCCGATTGCCATATTTGTCGCCACATTAACATATGAACATACATGTGTGGTTCTGTGTTTATTGCATGTCGCTGTACAACACGTTTTGGCAAATTGTTATATTTCACATAGCTGCTGCTATTTCTGCGATATATACCATCTCTTTCCTGAAAAATCGTGCTTAGGGCCTGCAATATTTACCGAAATTAACAATATTGGGTGTGCACCATTACGTGTCACGTATTTTCATATTAGCAAAGTTGCAATAGGTATTACAAGAGGTTGTGTTCCTGAACACTTTAAGGGATTCTCCCAGCTTCGCGTAATGTGTGTTTTAGTAGCACTATTTTCACCACTTACTCGAACATCGAAATCAGATCTTGATTGAGAGGATCATCCAACGGCAATCACTCCCGTACTAATTTAGTTCGATTGCCACAATAAAACACATCCAGTCTATTGATTTGGCGAAAACGATTCTTTGAATAAAAATCTCTTGCTTGTCATAACAGCGGAAAAAATAAAGAACAAACGCCTCATCACTCTTTGATTTAAATGTCTTTGTAATTTGCTTTTAGCGCGCTATGCTTCTCGACGTCGGGATATGTTTAATGGTGGGAGCCTGTTGGTATTTTATTGATTCTAGATTCAGGTTATTTCCGATTGCTCTTATAAGAAATCTGTTGAATACGAGCTTTATAACAGAAATATTGTTGAAACACAATTTCAACGCTTTCTTATTGCATGTTAAACACTTTCTATAATTAGCATCTGGTCCAGACGCTCCTTGGGGTCATCATGTGTCCATTGACGGAACACTTCCGGTGTTTTTGTGAGTGTAGAATATCTTAGTTGCGGATCGCTCGTATTAAAGTTTTGTTCAACAGGAGTTTAGTTCAAGATATAGAAGAACAATACAACGTTAGTATATTACACTTTGTGAAATGGCGTGAGAAATGGTTGGCAACAACAACTGTTCTTTATATAATTGGATTTCCGAAACGCTCATTGGACAATGTAGAAAAGTGTCTCACTGCCGCCATCTTGCGGTGGAAGTTTCTATACATAAACAGTGCTAAAAAAAAATTCGAAACTTTCAAGCTCTCGAAAACTAGCAATCACCGATAGCTTTTTAAAGAGTACACTTTGATGTCTGTGGAAAATGAATATGTTGTATGTGATGTGCACATTTTTCTTGGCAATGCAAATTTGGACACAATCGGATATCAGAAATTCAGTCCGTGTTGTAAAAAAAAGAGAGAACCGATTACTCTCTCTCTCTCTCTCTCTCTCTCTCTCTCTCTCTCTCTCTCTCTCTCTCCAGTGGCTATGTTTCTTCCAATTTTAAAGATACTTGGCTCATGTTTACCGCCTTGTGGCAATCGTGTCTTTAAAGTAGTATGGGACCTGGAGCATCAGAAACAAATATGTGCGATAAAAGAAAGCAGTTTAGAAGGCACTCAAGTTAAGCTTGAGACGGACACACGCCCCCCCCCCCCCCCCCCCCCCCGCCCAGTACAAATCTTAGGGTTCAGCTTGCTAATGCATGGTAAAACGCCTTTCTACGATAGTTGTGTAAGAAGGCCAATTTGATGAGACCCCAATGCGGGATTTTGTTAGATTAAGTTGGGTTTTTTTATGTGTGGCAAAAGAATCTTCTTAGCCCCAGCGCCCGGCCGCTCCTGCAGACGAAGGAGAGGGATAATGATACCCCCTTGCGAATAGAATTCCTGCACCTGTGCGTTATATTGGTTACTTACCTACTACAAACTGCTCTATCCGCGTATCACCATTCACAAAAATGGTCATTCAAATTCATAGCTTATGACCCCATTGGAACTAGCTAGGGAGCTCGATTGAATGAGGAATCAAAAGCTATATTTTTGAGGACAAAAAATGTTTTCAGTTATTCGGCAAATTATTGTGCATGTGTCGTCCTTTAGTCGTGTTAGCTGGCGCGTTAAGTTATGCCGAGAAACGTTTGCCGCATTGAACGTTTTTTAATGGCTTGCAGTGTCTTCCAAAATTAATATGAAATCATGAGACATTAAATTTTTATTTATTTGGTCTGATGTGTATTTAGTCCAGTCAAAGTATGACCTAGAAAAAAGTTGCACAGTAATGGTTTGAACGTTTTCGGATTCTATGAACATCCCTCAAGTACGAAAAAAAATCCGAACTCAAAATCATGTGCGTTCCCGATAAATTTAATATGGCGTCCAAGATGGCCGCCAAAACGAACAAAAAAATGCATTACTCATTTTAACTCCCTTATTTGACATTATAGTATGATAATATAGGCTTATTAATATATGTATCAAACTCCATCACATGGTACCAGATTCGACAATACAATATACTAAGTGACCGCAAAAACAAGGCTCTGAAATGGAAAAAAATACGTTTTCAGTTGAATTCCGCTCAATATTCTATCAGTGTTTTGAATTTCGAAACCTGCATCTATTCGACCCTCAAATTTGTGAGCGAAGATTAATATGGAGTTACCCCTGTACTGACATTGGATTAGATTCTCGGGTGGAAGTCTATAAATATCATTCAGACTCGGAGTAGTTCTTGCGAAGTCCGTAAGATTATTCTTAGGCTTGGCAGACTTCATACAGAGATGGGTTTCTTGGGGTATATTGGCCACATCATGAATGATTCTGGTCTTTTCGAGATTCTTTCGACAATATATGCCGGTAATGCTGTCGGCCACATGTTATCAGGTAAAGCTATTGCCAGAGTATTGAGAGACCATCGGATTGTTTTTAGTTTCTGAGATTTTTTATCTCGATATTATTGACAAGGTTTGATCACCAGACGAAGGCATCGAACAGAGTATAACATTAACGGACTCTCTGCCGAGCACCTCAGCCATGTTAACAGCTGGTTGAGGGGTGATACAAAAGTCACCGATGTCTTGGCAGACAAAAACCAAACCGAAACAAATAAGATATTAACAAAACACATAGATGAATTACTAGAACGCAGGGCAGCAAAATTATGGCTCCAATATTCCGAAATGACGCAGCTCTTACGATCTCTTATTAGGGCTGAAAGGACTGGCGACTGACGAATCCAACCCCGAGTGTTGAGGAATATGTTACCATTTTTCGCGGCGGCTGTCACAATCTGTATGCAAAGTCCGTTATCTCTCCACCATGCAGGATCTGGATAAAACAAGTCCTGGGATATTCAAAATGTTCATGTCTGGCTATCACGTGGTTCACAATGATGAACGGTATTGGGGTGGACTTTCGATGGATCTGGTGACAGAACAGAAATTAATGAGAAGTCTTAAAACGGTTGGGGTCTCACCAGAGGAAGTGGGATGACGGGATATGAACGAGCTATTTATGTCCTCTCCAGACCTGCTGGTGCTGAAGTTAATGATACCATGCAGAATATATCTGGGTGTTCGTATAACACAAGTGAGCAATACAAAGACTGTGGAAAGGCAAGAAACTTCAGAGATGAGCATTTTATATTAACAGTATTCGTACATTTACAAGAGAGAAACCCTTCGCACTTGTGTCCGGGCTGAGGACTATTCAGACGATCGTCGTTCCCAATCTCAGTAATGTCGATAAAACGCATGATATTGGTGAAAAGGTTGTATCAAAAATGGTTGGCATGGGCGCCAATGATTACACTTTTAAGAAGGGCCAAGTCATCGAAATGAATGACAAATGAGGATTGAATGTGGGTGAATTGATTGTGAAAATAGATCCACAGCTTCTCGTCCAGAGACTGGTTGCTGCTGCTCTGAGAACAATACCCGGCTATGAGTTGTCGGCTGTGTTTTCTTATGAGTTGAGTACATGCCCGACGTCTTTGTTCGATTCACCTGACAGTCCGAGCCCTGCGCGAGCGGAGGCTATCCGTTCAATAGTCAAGCCAGATGCCCATTTTGACTGCAACTCTATTTTAGACCGTGGAATGCTGTTGCATTAGCTCTCGTGGGATAGGGGCAAAACCTTCGGACAAATTTGCGAGGCATATGTGGACTTTGTAAAGTCCCATTATCCGGGGGCAACTGTGTTTTTGATGGCTACACAGTAGTGCATCAACTAAGGATAATACACACTCCAGACGACTTGGGTCAATGGGCTGTGTAAAGATCATCATCGATTCCAAAAACTTTCTGAGTGTTAAGAAGGAGACGTGTCTCGCTAATAGTAAAAACAAGAAAACATTCGTCGCATTGCTTAGTGGGCAGGGCGGAATAAGTATGCCACTGGTGAGGCAGATGTCCCCATAGTTCGAACTGTAATTAACATGGCAAGACAAGCACCTGTGTTTCATAGGAGATGGTACTGGTCTTCTCGTTCCCATAGGCTACCATCACATATGCACTTGTAAATCGATATATCTTGCCTCGAGGTCTAGCCCAAAGAAGAACAAAGGTATCTGGAATATACAGGAAACAAAAGAGAGTTTGGGTGCCGACATTTGCGCACATATTCTTTTTCTACATGTTTTTACTGGTTGTAATACTACATGACGGAGGTACTGCTAACACACTATTTAGATCCAGTCCACACTTTTGAGCTGCCGCTGAGGTATTTTTTAAACGCGTGATGTGAAGGAAGGTGAAATAATCTCAGTTGGCGAGTCTGCATTCATTTGTCTATATACAAGTGTGGCGACTGGTAATTTGGACAGTTTACGTGGGTCCATCTGCACAGATGAGGTATTCAAATCGGTGTCTGCTATCAACCCCACCAACCAAGAGTTCTGCTCAATATCATAACATGAGGACGTACCTGAAAATATGTGAATGGAGAGGCGAGGACTCGTTAATGGCCAAAGACTGTGGATGGTCTATGAAGGAAAACGTTCTGCATCCTTTGAAAGCAAACAAACCCCCGAAATTCCTCTGAAAATTGTTCACTGTAACTGCAAAACTGGCTAAAAGTCGGCACAGTGCAATTGCAAAAGAGTCGGCATAGAATGTACAACGATGCGTGGGTCGTGTTGAGGTATGATCTGTAAAAAGCACGTATTGATATCGTCGCCTGGGTGCTAGAATGTTCTATGTCCCCTATGGGAATATTATAATCCCTGATGGGTACGGGTGTGGGATGGGAAAATCTCACCCTCGGGACAAGATATTTGGTCCAGAAACTCGGCGACCGAGTGTCTGGACCAAATATCTTGTCCCGATGGTGAGATTCTCCCATCCCACACCCGTACCCATCAGGGATTATTTTTCTTCCCCCACCATACAGCAGTTACGTTAGCCAGAGGTAATCAGCGGTCACGTGCTGATATAATCAACTCATTTGGTATTCGTTCTTTTGAAAAACTAATGACACCATCAGAAAGAACATGCAAAAGTTATGTATATACCAAAGGCATGTTACAACCGATAATGTTACAACGCCGCATAATGTTACACCAACGCATAATGTTACAAAAAATGTAGTAAACAACCGATAATGTTATAAACTCCGCATAATGTTATAACTTTTTTCAACCCGTTATGTTATAAAAATCGACGCATAATGTTATAACTTTATTCAACCCGTTATGTTACAACAAATTAACCGATAATGTTATAACTAATGTATACTAATTCCAGTTACAGCTTTTGTAGATGGACTTTACCACTTACCATTTATTGCCACACAGAGGTATGTAATATTTATACTAAAGGTTTCTGCTCTGGTTGAGGCGAGGAGACACCCTCGCCCCCCCCCCCCCCCTCAACTCCCGGGGATTTATCATAGAATGACCTAGTCACATTACATAGACGCGGATTATCCTGGTAACTCAATTGTATGACGTCATTACCATGATCATCCAGTGCCCAATATGGTGAAGGCGGGGGTGGTGGAGGAGGGGTGCTACTTTATCCGGTTGTTACGTTTACCAACATGCGTAATATTCGCTTCCAGAAATGTAGTGTACCATAGTCCCCTGACGCCTTTAGGGATGGGCAAATGCCTCTGTTTCTGCTTGTTTTGGGCATCTAAAACTCATTTGTCGCATATTTCTTAGTCATAAGAATATCTTATTGTTCATTAATTTGACATTTTAACAACTAACAGTGAACACAAATGAGGTGGAGTTAAAAGAGGTCAAAAAATTGGATGGAGCGAGGCACATATGGTGGATGTGGCGGGTTGGTAGTGTCGCACGGAAGCCGAATAATAAGATGCGAGACTTGGTAAGAAGACGAATGAGGTTCAGGAGGATTGAAAGGGGTGGGCAGGGATTAGATTGAGAAAGAGAGGAAGTCGTGGATTAGTACATCAGGGTGATTGTGCAGAGAAGGCTATCTGAGAATACTACAAGAGACTAGTGCTAGACGTATGATAATACAGATGATGGAGATGTTGGAAGAAATGGAAGTGATGAATTTAGGATTACAGGTTCTGGAAAAGACGGAATCACTAGAACAGGCAGTATAGGGAGAAGGAGGAGATTGTGGAGGTGGAGTTGTGTTGATGTTGGTGTTGTGGCGGTGTTGGTGATGGTGTTGAGTAGTTATGCATGTTGAAAATTAGCCATTTTGTAGGACCCCGGTACAAGACCCCGGAAGTGACGTCATGTCACGTGATTGGGCGGTCATGTTGGGTTGTCATGATGGTGCATGTGGGTGGCCATGTTGTGATGTCATTATCATGATAATAGGTGGTAGAAGTGCGTATGCGCAGCGCGTGTTGTTAAAGGGACACGTGCTCCGTCTCATCCCTAACAACCCGACAATAGATATCGAATTAATCCAAACAACCCGACAATCTTCAGGAAACTGTCCAAAACATTCCCGAAAACACTCCCGAATCCTGCCAGTACCGATTTAGTAACTCGCCAGAAACTCGAGAGACCGGGACTTCAGGAGCTCCAGGGTCAAGGGGAAGTAGGGCTCCGGGGACAGGGGCGGCGCCACCCCGCCCCCTTCCAGTTTATCTCTCAGTTAAAAAAACACTATTGTAATAAACCAACCATTATTGTAATAAACCCATTTCTGTGATACATTACGCGTCCATTATATGGTCGGACATTAGGTAAGGATACTATCCTATATTTTAAGGATACTAAACCCACGGAATCTCCCTTTTCGTCGTATGAAGCAATGAAAGCTATGAAAATGAGCACGATGGGCGCAAAATCATACGTCTCAAAATGAAAGCTATGAAAATGAACGCAATGAGTACCTCTTCATACGTCTCATACCCTCATTAAGGATACTATCCTACCTTTATTTGGGAGTGTTTTCGGGAGTGTTTTGGGTCAGTTTTCTGAAGATTGTCGGGATGTTTGGATTAATCCGATATCTATTGTCAGGTTGTTAGGGGTAAGACGGAGCACGTGTCCCCATAACAACACGCGCTGCGCATATGCACTTCTACCACCTATTATCATGATAATGACATCGCAACATGGCCACCCACGTGCACCATCATGACAACCCAACATGACCGCCCAATCACGTGACATGACGTCACTTCCGGGGTCTTGCACCGGGGTCCTACAAAATGGCTAATTTTCAACATGCATAACTACTCAACACCATCACCAACACCGCCACAACACCAACATCAACACAACTCCTCCTCCACAATCTCCTCCTTCTCCCTATACTGCCTGTTCTAGTGACTCCGCCTTTTCCAGAACCTGTAATCCCCAATTCACCACTTCCACTTCTTCCAACATCTCCACCATCTATATTATCATACCGTCTAGCACTACTCTCTTATAGTATTCTCAGATAGCTTTATCTGCACAATCACCCTGATGTACTAATCCATGACCTCCTCTCTTTCTCAGCATAATCCCTGTCCACCCCTTTCAATCCTCCTAAACCCCATTCCCCTTCCTAACCAGTCTCATCTTATTCTTCGGCTTCCGTGCGACACTACCAACCTGCCACATCTACCATATGTACCTCGTTCCATCCAACTTTTTGGCCTCTTTTAATTCCACCTCATTTTTGTTCACTGTTATTTGTTAAAATGTCAAATTAATGAACAATAAGATATTGTTATGACTAAGAAATATGCGACAAATGAGTTTTAGATGCCCAAAACAAGCAGAAACAGAGGCATTTGCTCATCTCCAAAGGCGTCAGTGGACTATGGTACACTACATATCTGGAAGCGGATATTACGCATGTTGGTAAACGTACCAACCGGATAAAATAGCACTCCTCCTCTACCACCCCCGCCTTCACCATGTTAGGCACTGGGTGATCATGGTAATGACGTCACACGATTGAGTTACCAGGATAATCCGCGTCTATGTAACGTGACTAGCTCATTCTATGATAAATCTCCGGGAGGTGTGGTGGGGGGGGGGGGGGGTTCTCCTCGCCTTAACCAGAGCCGAAACCTTTAGTATAAATATTACATACCTTTATGCGGCAATAAATGGTAAGTGGTAAAGTTCATCTACAAAAGCTGTAACTGGAATTAGTATACAGAAGCTGTAACATTATCGGTTAATTTGTTGTAACATAACGGGTTGAATAAAGTTATAACATTATGCGTAGATTTTTATAACATAACGGGTTGAAAAAAGTTATAACATTATGCGGAGTTTATAACATTATCGGTTGTTTACTACATTTTTTGTAACATTATGCGTTGGTGTAACATTATGCGGCGTTGTAACATTATCGGTTGTAACAAGGCATACACCACGAAATCAATTAGGAACGGTGGCATCTTGGGGTTTAAAGAGTTTTAGAGCATCAAACTTTGATCATACGGCATTCTGATGACGTCAATATGAATTAGTTGGTAACAAGAAACTGATACGATATGCATAACGTCATAATAACGTTATAAATGTATAACGTCACGTAGGTGGGATGGGATACATTTGTCTCTCCCTGCTATCTCACCCTGGACAGACGTATGTTACACATGCAGTGGGGGAGAAATAGAACATTCTAGCACTCAGGCGACGATATGTCGTCGCGTGAGAACCATAAGGTTCTATCTTCCAGGGGAAGATAGAACCTTATGGTTCTCACGCGACGATGTGGATATCTGATTCCTGTTATTGTAACATGCATGGTAGTTATTTGCATTCTGCTGTTTATTTCAAGAACATGACAATACGGGTACTTGTGAGACCTTCTTATGCCATTGTTGATTATAAAAATGAGATTTGGTGGGTGTTTTGGTTGATGTAAAACTCAGTATGAATATGCACACTAAGCAGCCATCTCGTACACAAAGAAGACTTTTCGCTCACGCAACATTGTAGTGCACTGACCTCTCCTGGTTCATTTTCAATCTACACGAACCTTATAAAATTTGTAATTGTGGGTGTTCCACGCGAATGCTGTGAACAAAATTGTACGCAGGCTATGTGCGGATAGCCAACCTATGTGATAGTATTGCATTGTGTGATATGCGCACAAATCCTGTCTCTATGTCAGAAAACAAAGATTATTTTTCTAATTTTCGCCATCCTGATGAACGATTCCAATGTCAAATGTATCTCTGATTATTGTAGAAAATATATCCATTGTAATGGAGTCCGTCATCTAACGATTCATTAATGCATGATGTCATCAAATCGACTTGGTCGATTTTTCGCAATCGGCGGCCATCTCAGACGTCATCCTGATTTTTTTAAAAAAGCTCGCGAGTTCGAGCTCGGATTTTTTCTCTGTTCTTGGGGAAGGTTCGTAGTTAAAACCAATTCTGTACAATTTTTTTATAGGTTAGCCGATTTTAGTCATATTTTTACTAGACTAATTTATTTCCACGTCACTGCTATAACGCAGTGTTTAAGTATAGGTTACTGTAATTCTTTATTTATTTATTGGTGTTTAAGGTCACAAATTTCTGCACAATGGCTAATCATGATCACGACAGTTTTAGGTTGGAGGAAGCCGGAGTACCCGGGGAGAACCACCGATCAATGGCGAGCAACTGTCAGCTCTCCAACATGCTAGCCCCCGCAAGCAGGGTTAGCATTGGTTGAAGACAGGTGCACCATCGACGTGCAGTACGGCTTAGTACACAACGCCACCGTGCCCTCGGGTGGGCAATGGGAGTGAAGTGTCTTGCCCAAGGACACAACGCGGTTGCCACAGGTGGGGTTCGAACCCAGGACCTCTCGGCTTGCAGCCTGTACCTCTACGTACTGCGCCACCGCGTCCCCTACTGTAATTCTTTAATAAAAATCATGTTTTCCATGTTCTGCAGAAATAACTGAAATTTTACGTGGACGGGAGGCACATAAAATAACTGAACACTAATGTATTTGATATTTCTTTATTAACTGGTAGAGTGATAATTTTCTTCTTGGTTGTCAAAATTTGTTCACATGTCTTTACTTTGTTACAGTTCGAGGGAGAGTGCACTGAGGCACTCTGTCGTCAAATTTTAACAAGGCAAATACGTATAGATCAAATTAATTCCCTTTAAAGATAATGTGAACATATCCACAGAATATGAAGTCTTGACGTTGTGGTACCTGCACTTAAGTATACAACCCAAATATGGGCTCCCAGCATTCAAACAGTTGATACCCCCCCCCCCCCCCAAAAAAAAAATAAAAATAAAAGTCTCCCTCTTTCACAATTAATCATTCAAGAACCAAATGTAGTTTTTCTGTTTAGTCTCGAGTTTGTTACTTTAGTACTATTGTGCGACGTATTGTCATCATGTCATCATCACTTAGCAATCCAGATTCTAAAACCCACCCTTTTTCCTGGACTTGGAAGTTAATAGTTAGGAAGATTTCGACTCTTTTAAGCTTCCCACAGTAATGGTGTCGTATGTGCGCGTGTCGGTGAATCAGAATGAAAATAATTGTAATTACAGTAATTAAATTTAACATAACTATCAATATACATCCAACAATTTGTCTCATAAAAGATAGACAAGTAACCAGGTGCGTGCAGAATTGAAGGATTTACCAGCGGCATACATTAGTGCATGTAATATCACGCGAGATGCACTTGGGTTAAGTTGAATACGAAGAAGATAGGATACAACATCAAGTATGATGGTTCAATATAGGTTTATTATAAAGTCTTTCAGGAGAAATAATAACGTTTTAATGACCGCGCCGATAATGTAACGCATTCTTGGTTAGTTTATGCACTGGTGACTCTCTATAGAATATTTTATCGAGGATACTTTACTAAGTTAAAACTAATGAATGTTGATATAAAGACGAAAAAATTAGTTTTCATTTTTTGTCGGTCTGGTAATCTCTAACAATCAAAGGCATTTCATTCAACAGCTTTCATGTGGAGATTTCAGAAGAAGCTGTTGCAGCATGGAGACGATAAGAATGTAATTCCACTATGTCTTCGTAGCCAAACACGATTAACTGAAACTTTTTTTTCTGCAAAAGAAAAACTATATACTGCGCAGTTCGAAACGATTTTTAACGCAATGACGAGACGTCACTGAATTGCCTTGCATCACCCAAAACTGAGGAATGGTGTCATCACCTTTCAGCACAAGATTGTTCGACAAAAATTATTTAATCATTTGAAATTTAAATGTGTATGTGTTCCAGAGGATCTCCCAGATGGTGAAACTGTATAACAGAACACGTCTATGATTGTTTTCAGGCTGTACGTGTAGGGGCCATCTATATGTGAATGTTCACGACGTCCTGATTGCTAAACGGCTTTTATTGTATGGCTTCCAGAAACAGCTTTTCAATACCGCTCTAGTTTGCCTTCCAAGTCTGGCTCGTCGGAAAACGAGTCTCAATCTTTCCAAACCCAAACCATGCCTGTCACTAACGTGCGCAGATTATCGACATTTTCGCAAACGTATAGTGTTTTTACTCTGAACACTGCGTATAAACATTCTATAGTTTGTTTATATCTCAGCTGCCGTTTTCAATGTTTAACCCTTTCAATCCGGTGTGCATAAAATTTTGCATGAAGAAAACATTGGTAGTGGAAGAGCAGGCGATAAAAAGAGCAAAAAATCTGAAGCGAGGCTCGGTAATAATGCTGTTGGATTAAATGATTACTGAACCTTCCAACAAACCTGCATTGAATGAAATGATACCTTCCAGGGCGCCAGTGTTGAAAGAGTTAAATGTTCATTGTAGTATAAATCACTATGCTATTCTGTCTTGTTGACGAGCCCATATCAGGCGTATCTGGCTGATCTGGTCTCTTCAACTCGAGGGAATATGATAATCTAGATGAACTGACTGGTGCAAAAATGTGTATTTATGATTTACCTAAAATACATATTTAATAAACAAATCAAAAATCCTTTCTGTTCAAGCCGTATGGAATGAGTGTTTTCAAAGCGAAACTCCATTGGGTTTCGCGGTGGTGTGCATTCGGATTGGAGTGCAGAGTCAGAGTGATACGGTATTGAAGGTCCAGTTTGGTGTCATTGTCTAGACTGAAGTGTGTGGCTCGCTCGTTCTGTATTTTATTTGGTTCTGAATTGTAACCGCCACTTATGTAACTGCCAACGGAAAAGTATATAAAGGAAGGTCATCTTGAAGAACTTCTCTTTGCTTATGATGAGTATAAATAAGGACGAAACCGGCCAGGCTACATTTTAAGCAATATACGGGATCTCGATTAATTTCCATGTGCTCTAGAACCCCTCTGAGTTGATTATATTTATTAAAATACACACTTACATAAATATACAGCTTGAAATGATACATCAAAAATCATGATTGATTGTTTAATAGGCTTGGTGTCACAGATAAGATGTTTGGAAAAGAGCATTTTGACTTTACTTTGGGGGTTAGGATACGGTTTCAACAATTAGTTCACGTTATCAGATTTAACGAAAATCGTTACACCTGAGATACCGGAAAATATTTGAAAATTCTACCTCTATCCTATGGCAGAGAAGAAGGATTTTGAGTGTGATAACAAAGTTCTAGGGACTGAAAAACGGATTGGTGAATTAAAAATACAGCAAATTTCAATAAATCATCTCTTCTTTATATTGTGTTAACCCTTTACCTAACGAATCGCCCGCATCCGCCCGCGTAATATGCTAATTGAGCAGTTGAAAAAATTATTTTTTTCAAATATTTCAACAAAATCATATTATGTGATCCCTCATTGGAACGAGCTCATTGAGCTCGTTCCAATGAGGGGTCACATGATATGGTTTTGTTGAAATTTTTTGAAATTTTTTTTAAAAATTATATTTAAAATAATAAATTTTGATATCGTCTGCGTTGGGTAAATGGTTAAGCGCGCAACAGGCTTGGAAGAAAACGTTATCGCGTATTTTGTAAAGATAGTAGAATGGCAAAAATCCAAAAGGAATTTTAACATAAGAAAATCACAATATCGGAGTTTATTATATGTTTTAACTCTTCTGTCAAACTTGGTTACTGGAAAAAACAAAATCATTCGAAGATCAATAGCTGACCATTTTTCTAAAATATCAAAGGTTTTTTTTTCCTTTTGCTATTCGGAAAAAATATTTCGACGAAGAAAACTAAATCAGAAATAAAGGAGAATTATTTTTAGGTTGGCCAATATGCAAATAGTCTTATTATCATAAAGCTACCCAGTAAGATAGCAGAAATTGTCAGACAATTATCTGTTTCGATATCCTTATCACGGAAGATAGAAAAGGAATACCTCGTATATGTGACCCAATAAGAGAGCAGAAATTGTCTGACAAATATCTGTTTCGATATCATTATCACGGAAGATAGAAAAGGAATGCCTCGTATATGTTACCCAATAAGATAGCAGAAATTGTCTGGCAAATATCTGTTGCGATATCCTGATCACGGAAGATAGAAAAGGAATACCTCGTATATGTTACCCAATAAGATAGCAGAAATTGTCTGACAAATATCTGTTTCGATATCCTTATCACGGAAGATAGAAAAGGAATACCTCGTATATGTTACCCAATAAGACAGCGGAAATTGTCTGACAAATATCTGTTTCGATATCCTTATCACGAAAGATAGAAAAGGAATACCTCGTATATGTGACCCAATAAGATAGAAGAAATTGTCTGACAAATATCTGTTTCGTTATCCTTATCATGAAAGATATATCTCACCGGAAGTGACACAAATTACGCAGTAAGCGTAGAACGATATCAATGCCCGTTCTCGGCACTTGGTTACTTTAATTGCACTTAACATATGTTTGAATTGCAATATAATAAGAATACCTACCGACTTTGAATAGGTACTAGATATATCTCATGAGTAACTGCGCGGAAATATAAGGTTTCACGACCTACCGCTCATGAAAACTCACATCTCCTTGCAGTACTCTACAGGTACTGCAGATGCATACAATTCTGGAATGCATAATACGATGATAAGGTCTGATCATCAACGCCATTGCACAGTGAACAAAGCAAGGTAATGATTTTATATCCGACGTCATCACAGACAGTGCACACGCTTTAGGAGTGCGGGAATACCCTGAACGTCAGCAGACATTCGTGAGTACCATGGGTGCCTAGGACACCTGATAACTGAACTTCCACATCTGCCACTGCACAAGGCGAGTGTTAACAACCCGGAGGTTCAACGGGTGACACCTTTGTTGCGTGTCTTATTCTTGAGAATACAATTTGAGCGATTTCGTCTGGATGGAACTCTGCCATGTAAGCGTTCCAATGAAAATCCACGCTCAAGTACTGCGGGGGTAAAGAGTGGAAATACGGTGCGAAATGTCTTCACGTTTAGAAAATAAATCGCGAACCTCATTCAAATTATCCCTTTTTGTGAGTTTTCTGGTTACAAGAGAGTGCTGATATCCAAATATCGATATAAAAATCAATAATGATAAGAGTTATTTCGTCGCCTACGCATGCATTCAAAATAACGGTGCTAAGTACTTGAATGGAAGAACTGTGTAGACGGTATGTCGAAACTGATCCCTGAAAGTCTAATTATTCTATTAAGCTTTTTATCGCTGTAACCCGGGATGACCGAGATAATTGTGATGTCTGCAACATAAGATATTCTAATTATTACTAAAAAAATTCTATGATGACTTTTTCTTTCATACTTTTGGCGAAGGAACTCCGCAGATTTCTAAAATATAAAATTATCTAATATACAATTACTGAGATCATTCCACTGACTTTTTTGAAAATTGGAATCCAAGCATACATGCACAAAATAACAATTGGAACAATCATGTAAAAGTACTCAAATGAAACCCGTACTGAGTTATCACAGTACCTACGATATATCCGTGTCCTGTTATTGTTGCAAGGAGAAGCCAATTGATCATTTGGGGAGTACCAGGATGGCACCTTGGGGCTCACTATTGTTCGAGCTGATGTCGAGGATGTTGAAGCCAATGGGAAAACGGGAAAAGACGGTGACAAGGAGTTCCAAATGTGTAATTCTCTTAGAATCTCTAAAATATCAGTCTGACAGAATTGTATTTACTGTGAGTATATTGAGGCAATGAGATCGTGGAATGGAGGACAGGTGTTTATTGGGTGATTCAAAGGAGAGGGTTAGTATGTCGATATGTGAAGTTGATAAGAAAGAAGTACAGGGTTGCATTAAACAATTCGTTGCTGGGTGTTGGAAGGTGAGAAGGAGTGAGGGAGGAATATCCTCTGATACAAGAATCTTTCCGCTGAACCGAGTTAGTAGAAATACAGTGAACATCAGAACTGTGTTTTCCTTGTATTGATTTGTTTGGCGATAAAAAACTGTTTAGAATATGTATGTATAAAAAATTGTCTTACGTCTAAATTGGCCAGACGTCTATAGAACCTGGAAGTGAAGTCAGGAAAAACACGACTTGGGGCTTGACCTCACTCCAGTTTACCCGCTATGCCACAAATGTTGCCCTTTAGTGTACAAACCAGAGCCATTTTGTCAGTATCACACGTTTTAGTTTTCACTTGTCTACTAACTCGTTCCAATGAGGGTGCCATAAGTTATATTTTGAAGGTAAAAGTTGAAAAAATAAAATTTGTTTGGCGATTTTTTTTGTGAATAGCGCTGGCCACTTTGGTCAGTACGTTAGGTAAAAGGTTAAATTACACATTCGTGATAGAAAGAATTTAAAATTCGACGCGATTTGACATGAAATGTCTGGACAGCGTTCACTAAAGTCAACCTGAGCCTCGATAAATCTCGGGTCAGGTCGATTTTAGTGAACTCAGTGCAAACATTCCATATGAAATTGCGACCCATTAGAGATCCTCTGTTAATTACTCTCCACTTTAATCCTTTACCCAACGAATCGCCCGCATCCGCCCGCGTGATATGCAAATTCAGCAGCTGAAAAAATATTTTTCGAAAAATTTCAACAAAACCATATCATGTGACCCTCGTTGGAACGAGCTCGTCGAGCTCGTTCCAACGAGGGGTCACATGATATGTTTTTGTTGAAATTTTTTGAAAAATTTGAAAAAATTATATTTAAAATAATAAATTTTGGCATCGTCTGCGTTGGGTAAAGGGTTAATGCTTAGCTATGTTCGTGTTCCTTAAATGTTTTTTGTATGCATGTAATTGTTCACGAAGATTTTACGCCAGAATTTTACTAAAATGAACAAGATTTTTTTTCTACCAGATGGAAAGGAAGCGAAATATAATACTTTCGTTGTACATAACGAAAGAAATGAGACGAACCGGAAAAGGATTACCCTAAAGATAGGTGGGTGGCCGAATGAATAATCCATTTTCTCCGTTTTACAATTAGAGCAAGGGAATTCCTAATCTAACGAAATCAGATTACAACATTACCTGTATTATATATTTGATCTTTAAACACGAATCAGATTATTCCTTGTACATGCGTGATGACCACAGCTCTCGTTTTTGGATTTCCCTCCCCTCTGTCAGTCTGGTAAGTGCCGCATTAAACCCAGCTACTTTCACGCACAAACATCACCGTCCTCTAATTGGTTGTTATTCGTGCCTAGAATAATACCTTCTCAATGGAATAGCGGACCGGGCCAGAAAGTACCGGAGTATCAAGGTTGGACTGGTCCAAAGCGGCCTGGCTCGCGAACTCGGATACACCATGGACCGCGCACCACACCGGTTCAAATCGGCCCGATCACATCCATATACGAGAACTTTAAGGAGTGTTAAAATATCAAACAAGAAATGGATATTTGGAACTCGGTTTTTGTCACATTGAGGTTGTGGAATGATCAGTTCATTTTCAATCAAACATTTATTTACATAATGCGTCTGCCGTGCAAACCAATTTATTTTTCTGGCTTGAAAGTGAACCCGCCAAAAACATGCTCGCAGCAGTATCTGTACATTTGCAGTGGAAATATCACATACTCAAACTCAACTGTAAATGATTTCAAGTATTCCACGGATACAAATCTCTATGGTTATTGAACCTTTGTAATCATCGTTATCATCCAGTTCGACGCGACGGTATCAGACAAGTTTCCTATTTTACCTATTATTCACTGCAAGTCGGATACACTACGCTGGAGACAGCAATTTCCTATCACGGAAAGCGCCATCTGAGGTTTTGAAATATGGAATCAAACAAGTTCAATATATAACATTATGCTTTAAGTTCTTATTTTCTGTCTATGGCCTGCTATTAATCGCGATACACATAAATAAGTGTCGGTTCGATGCCTCCTGAATACGAAAAACAGACATCTGAAGTGCTCAAGTTAACCTAATTTTCTTTAATGATATCCGACTTGCCTGCATATGATTGGTCGAGGTACTTTTCACAACTGGATGAATAATTTTCCTATCATATGAATATGTTTGCTTTATTCCGCCCATTTGTCAAGTGAAAAATTGTGGGACTGTCCCACGGTGCAAGTAAACAGGAATTGCGGCATGTGAGAAGTTAGGTTGTTGCTTTGTTCCGCACATTTGTCAAATGAAAAATTGTGGGAATGTCCCGCAGTGCAAGTGAGCTGTAATTGCTGCAGATGGGGAGTAAAGTTGTTGTGCCCATTATATTAATTTAGAGTGAGCCAAATTGAATAACTGAAAAGGTTAGATATCACAGGGGTTAATGACCGAATAAAGTGAATAGATCTCAGATACGAAAGTCACGAGCGGTATACAAGTTTAGAAATCAGGTAGAGGCTTTTACCAACTTTTGTCATAATTTTGAATTTCTCCACCGGTCGGCTTGTTGAAAGGTTGCTTGAAATAAAAGATATGGATGAACTAACAGAGTTTTAGAAACGGATTTAATTAATTTACCCACTGTTAGATTCGAATCGTTCTGGAATCGAAATTGAAGTTGATAGTTCCAACACGTTACTTTTTGGAAGAAGAATAGCATTTAATATTTAAGTCTTTCGACAATGAAAAAGTGACATGAATAGTTTCTATCACAGAAATTAGATATTTTTGGATTCCATTGCTTCTATTGCCCGGAATTGGCCAAGAGTAACGAAGTGTTCATCTTGTTGACGTCCTCAGTAACTTGTAAGCAGTTTTATCGATCCGCCTTGTATTCCCAAAAATGGATAGACTGTTTGATAGTTAATACACAGAACCACACACATCTGTGAATGGGTTAATCGATATGGCACGAGTGCCAGCGCTGGCGGATAGAACGAGAGGCCGCATCCTTCCGCGATGACACAAGTACCATATCGATTAACCTATTCACACGCGTGTGTCGTTCTGTGTTTATTACACGCCTTCGCGTCTATAAAAACAATTATTAGAAGGACACTCAGCAATTCATTTGACAACTATCAACAAAAAGAACACATTTTATCGTCAAACAAATTTGCGAGGGGACCCCGTGATATTGTTTCGTCTCCTGAGTTCCAATGTGCTCTATGTGCCTACGGGCACATAGAACACATCGGAACTCGAGGGACGACTTCCAGCTATTGCTAGCGATTCAAATTGTAATTGCGTTGCACGTTTTGTAGAAAATTACAGTGAAGTTTCGCTGCTATTTAAAAGTAGTCCTTCAACGATTTCCGTTCCGCAAATATGTGCGGAATAGATTTTCATTTTCCGTACGGTTTAGTGTTGCTGTGGATGGAAATTACATAGAACAGGCGTGTAACAATTGGAAAGACTGTTTGATAGTTAAGGTCATATCTCGTACACATGCACAAGAGGAACATTCGGGATGGAAAGAAGTTCGATTATAAAAAAAAATCAATGAGGGAGAAACTTCTCACAAATTTAAGGTTTGAGTTTCAGGTCAAGAATGAGGGGAACGATACTGCAGAACAGGTAAAAAAGAAATATTAACAATTAAGGGCATCTGATATGGATGATATTGATAATGAATCTGACAAATCCGACGACCACGGCGAAATTACGGAGTTAAAAGTAAAGTTAGAAAGTGCTCGCAAGGCAGAAAAACAGGAACAAAAAACCTCGAAAGGCAAAGATTGCAAAAAAGAACTGGAGAAAACTAACAGCCGGATATAGAAGTTAAAAGGTACAAAAACCGAAACTTAAAAACCTAAGAGTTCGAAAGTCAAACGCCTGAATATCTAAAATCTGTTACATTAGATGGAAGTTCCAAGGATTCAAGTGCATCTAGTAAGAACAGTGGCAATGAGAGTGATATTCAAAATTCTGTTTCTAAACAAAAGAATCATAAAAAAATAAAAAACGCTCAAGCTAAAACGCGATAAGAGTAAGAAATCCAAACATAAGGGTAAATCAACTACATCTCCCGATTATGCATCAGAGTCTTCAGATTCAGACTTAGAAGATATGGTTGGTGCCGATTCGAATGTTATTGAAACCAAAAAATGATCCGAATCAAAATATGCCACTCATTGCAAATCACGTAGACAATTGAGTGTTTCCTCGGACCCGGAATCAGGGTCTGCCTCAGATTCTGAGGCGGAGGAGATACGCACCTCTACAAACTCATCAGATACGGCTTCTAAATCCAAACGTAGAAAATGTAAATCTGGGTTGAAAGTGAATCTTCAGATAAAGTGTTTCTCCCCCAAATCTTCCCTCATTCGAGTTTGCAGTTTGAATATGTCAATGCCCGGTCGAGTTAAAAAACCTAATTTTCCAATCGTTTATTGCCTGAGAGTTGAAGGCTTTAACTGGACAGAGAATTTCTAAAACAGAGAAAGCTGGCAGACTGAATTTGCCCAAAAAGATAGCATACCTTTATTCAATATATGACTGGAAGGCCTTACAAAACTTTTATTCAGATTCGTGCAGACGAATTGAACTGGTAATTAACACCTAGACACATGATTCCAGCACAATCGAAACACCCAATCTAGCAAACTGTATTCGAACTAAATCCACTACCGTTCAATCTAAATAGTCTTCCAAGCTGCTTAGGACCAACGGGGAAGCAAATTCCAGTACTACTTGGTTCTGTTCAGCTTATCAGCGAAACAATCGTTTGTACAAGAATTCACACAATGCCAACACAAATGGACAGTCACTCTTAGTTGAACATAATTGTGCCACATGCTGGATCAAAAACAAAGAAAACTACATCACCCAGAATGTTCTTCGGCTTGTAGTTTTCAAACATGATGAGGGCATAGTAGTTTGTGTTGGGGATTGGATCCATTAGCCGACATAATTTATTCACAGAACTGACCCTCCAATTAACATATCGTTGGCGTATGATGCTGATAAGTATGCATCGAATTTAAACCCTTCGGCTGATGAATTATTTCCACAGTGTTCTGATTGTATTCACTTTCAACAAACTAGCGATTGCAACTTTGACAAAAAATTACTGTCCAATGAAGACATAGTTCCACTCGCCTACAACGAATTGAGCAACTTGTCAGAAAATGAAAACAAATTGTTTAACTCTGATGTTGACAAATGTGTTAAAAGGGTAGTATACGATAATCCACAGGAGGAAATTGTCATACATGACATGATTTTTAAAGCAGGCCAATATAATTATCAACATTGTAGAATCCCAGTGGATTCAAAATGAAATATTTCACTCATAAAATACATTCACATATCAAATAATTACTGGACTTTGGTTTTCCTATTGGTTATACTGGTTCCAATTTTCAACTAAAAAGACAAACAAAAATCATAAAGGAGTAACAGATTATGTTTCAGCTGTTGACAGTTACATTGAAAAAAATAATCTTGTAATTCCATTTTAGGTCCACTTCCCTCCAATCCCTTTTGTTGCGATGTTGCCATCAGTCCTCTAAATTCGGTGCCAAAGAAAGATAACTCAGATAGAAGGATTATTGTTGATTTGAGCTTTCCTGTTGAGAATTCGGTTAATGATGGGATATCCAAGGATGAGAATTTAGAAGAGAAAGTTTCTCTCAAATCCCTTCTGTGGATAACCTGATTGCTTTGATAAAACTGAAAGTCAAAGGTCTTTTATTTGAAAAAGATCTGAAAAGGGCTTATCGACAGATTTGTGTAGACCCTGGAGACATGCATCTCTTACGTTATCAGTGGAAAACTGTGTACTATTTTGATAAATTTTTAACCATGGGGTTGATGAGATCGGCAGTTCAAATTTGCCAACGCGTGGCAGATATTATAGTATTTATTGGTAAAAAACATAAAATAAATATAGCTAATTATCTTGATGATCTAGCCGGAGCCGATAATTCTGAAAAACCTGTTATTGCATTTAAAACGTTGGTGATTCGTTACAAGTAATGGATTGAGAGGAATCTGCCGAAAAATCACATGAACCTTCTACACGAATGGTATTTCAGGAGTCATGTTTGACAGAGAAGATAATGTCGGAAATAACTAGGGAAAGGATGAATGAAATCCTACAATTGACTATTGTAGTTGCCTGTAAATTGTGGTCACCTAAATTAAAGGGTTTAAACATTTTAGTTCGCTGTGATAGCTCAACATGTGTGCAAGTACCAAACAAGAGTTTAACGAGGAACAAGTTTTTACAGTCCTGCTTCAGAAAAATTTGTTTCCTGGGAGCAATCTATAAATTTGGTATTCGTGCAGTCCACATCCCTGGTCGTAAAAAAACACTACCAGGTTTACTGTCCATATGGGATAATAATAGTGAGGGATACAACCTAGAGCAATTGGCCACACTTCCTCATGTAGAGATATTTCACGAACGTCATTTACTCTCAGATCACTTCAGTTTTCAACACAACTGGTAATATTTTCTTCTGCAGAAGCTCAACACAAGATACTTATACAAGACATGTACAAATCAATGAATTCCGCCTTTGCCGAGGGAACATATAAGAGCCTGAAGATCCACTCGACTTCATGTCTAATCTTTTGTTATCATTTTGACCATGAACCTCTTTACCTGTCACATCTGAAACCTAATGCTTGTTTGTGCATTTTTTAAGAAGAACATCTAGATATGTTAATTCCATAGCCAATGACCGTAGTGGAATCAAACTTTTACACAATATGACAAATAAAAGTATAGACCAGTTTAACCCTTTAGAGCTTAAATTAGTTTTTAGAGGCTTAAAACGAATCCAATCACATCACGTTCATCACGTCCTGCCTATCACACCTGAAATTTTAGATAAAATTCACTGTTTAGTGATTCATCACGATATCTTTGAGGCACCCCTTTGGTGTTCCTTCGTTTTGGGGTTCTTTTTAATGATTCGAAAATCAAATTTAGTACCAATTTCTTGGAAAAAGTTTGATGATAAAAAACAACTTACACGTGAGGATATAATTTAACCCTTTGAACACAGGTCCGCTTTTCCGGCCCAGGTACATGATGCTACATAACTTAATCAAGAAGGATGACTGCTAAGTGAATGTGAGGGGTAGACGAATCAATATTTTCAACGTGCAGCCCAAAGGCTGCACGTTGAAAATATTATTCGGTCTACCCCAAATAATGAATATGGGCTCTCCCAATTGCTGGCACTGAACATAAATGGAGGACACTGCCAGAGTTCAAAGAGTTAAAGGAAGATCTCTTAATAGTAACTATTAAATGGGGAACGCTATACAATTCGGACAGAAAGTTTTACGAATTCCTGTGGTTTCTTTTCCAGATTCTAATCTTTGTGCAGTTAAGGCCTATTCAAACATGATCAAGATACCGACAGGTACACATAAAACCCCGACATTTGCTTTCAGCAAGACAAAAATATAGGACCATGTAATTATAGACAGTTACAGGAATATTTAAGATTACGTCTTAAAACTATTGGCCTAGATTCTAAATTGTATTCCTCACATAGTCTCCGTCGTGGTGGTGCAACATGGGGATTTCAGTTTTTTGTTCCCCCTGCGTTAATTCAGCTAGTAGGCGATTGTGCCAGTAATGCATATAAATAATATTTACATTTCTCATTCAATGAAACAAAGCAGGTAGCTCAACAAATAAGAGCCCAAATTATTTGCTTGTCACTGTAAATAGCCTTAGATTAGCTTAGATTAAATATATTCTATTTGCAAACAAGAAAGCAAAGGGATTGGGGGACAAGTGCTTGTGTAAGCCTCCTCTTCATTACATTAACAATCCAGTATGTTATGATAGCAGCTGACAATGTACAAAAATAATAATGTTTTTTGCAGATTAAAAAGAGAAAAAGAAAAGAACAAAGGCATTAACGAACAAATGTGTAGCATAAGTTTAAGGCAAAAGCGAAGGGGAAAGGGATCTAGTTAATTTAGATACATTGATTAAATAATTGGTGTATAAAACTTTCCACTAAACTAGGTCAATTTTGTAGGGTTGGGTTGGCTCTGGGGCGCATACACACACTCACAGACTCACACGTGCACCCACACAAAAATCACTCACACACACACGCAGATCCACACACATACACACTCACATACATCCAGATCTTCTTCTATTCCGATTGCGGCTCAAACAGGTCAGCGGACAGAGAGTAAAAGCCAACAGCACAAATCGAGGCTGGTTAGACACATTTTAAGTCAGGAAGGAGCGCAATTAGTAGAAACACATGTTATCCCTGACGAAGTTTGGATGACGTTCATGACTGCAGAAACAGGATCACACCCACCTAGGCCTGTCGAGCTTCGTGCGCTGGACTGAGCTTAGTGTTCCTTAAGGTATCGCGGAACTAAATATTGAAATTTGAGTGAACCGCCTTAAAATGTTGCACTCGGAAATGATGCAATCTCAAATAATAAACAGCCTTGGGAAAATCCATTGTTTCAATAAACGTTTGAAACATTCTATTGACATCTTGCATTATTGTTGAATATTCCTGATAAAAAAGAGGGTGATTTGATGACTTTTGGACCTAAAAAATACAATTTACTTTTTGTGTGTTTTTGTAGGGAATTCCCTGAAAAATATGTGCACGTGACCGGTACTTCCCTTTGTGTCAGTTTTTCTCTCTTATTTGTTGCATGACCCCCTGTTTTCAGATCAGAAAACGTTGTCTGAAGGTCTATAATTGACAGAGATATTTGAATGCCAAAATTAAAGTGATGCGATCATATTTGTTTCCGCCTGAACGTTATAATGGTCGCCTATGGGAAAATATTTAGTTCTGTGATACCTTAACCACATAGAGAAGTATCGAAAATTATATATTTATGCGATAATTTAAAAACGGTTTGAATAGCGGATAAATCTTTGGACATTTTTGAACAAACATATATTTTCATCATTACTCAGACTGACAACGCCAAACAACAATTGGGACTGTAATGCGGCACGGTCGAATGCTCTCAAAATAATTCATTTCTAATCGTGTTATACTTAGGACATGTCATAAAAAAGTGATGAGCGTCTTCAACGGTTTCCCCGCATGAGCACGAGGATGTTTCCGATATATGATTCTTGAATTTGTGTGCATTGAGATCACTACATTCATTTCGAATCATGCAGTGAAGAATGTTACGTTTTCTTCTACCCACATTAAAATGTGTGGGAGGCTTATAAATTGGAGGTCCTAACTTCTTTTTGAATTCGAGCACTGAAGTAGAATTCTTTACTGACTCGGATAGAATGTTCCAGATATCAACACAAGACGGGATGAAGGATCGCTTTAAAAGTTAAGTTCGTGTCCTAGTGGGTACAAAATTTGAAGCCCCCCTGAGGTTGTATGGGGAAATTTCATTCAAGCGCGGAGTTAACAGTTCAACAAAGTAATCGGGAGAAGAGCCACTTTCAATTCGATAAAATAGACACATCTTTTGGGCATGTCGTCTGCTCTCGAGACTCTGCCAACCAAGTTCAAACAATAAATTTTGACGTGAAACGGACCTAGTCAGCCCACTAACAATTCGAGCTGCATCGTAATGAATGTCATCAAGACGTTTCAGCAGATATGCGCTTGCGCATCCCCGCACTGTACTTGCATATTCCAGAATAGGCAAGATGAAAGCTAGATACATGCGCTCTAGTGTTTTTCTGTTAAGGGTATATTTTAGTTTTCTGAGCTGTGACAGTCTAGCACTCGCTATTTTGCAGATAATGCGGATATGGTGATCCTAGGACAGGTTACCCTGTAAGGTTAGTCTCAAATGTTTGTGTGTTTCAGCACATGTCAGAACAGTGTTCGAAAACACGATATCTGGACAGGAAACATCACTCTGAGGGTAAATTTAACCAGGTTGTTTTATCGGGATTAAACCTAACAAGCCAGTTATCAGCCCATAGGTTTATCTGATTTAGATCTCTGTTCAGGACGTTAGGTACTACAGTTGCAGAAGATGCGCTTTTGCTGAGGCACGTGTCATCAGCAAAACGTCTTGCGAGAGAGTCCAGATTGTCTGCTATAACGTTGATATACACCAAAAACATGAAGGGGCCAAGCACTGAACCCTGTGGGACACCTGCTTCGATAGTTCCGTAGTCGAAGTAACATTGGTTCACGAAAACACGTTGTTTTCTATTGGATAAATAATCAGTGAACCAACTTAGCAAGGTGCCAGATATTCCATAATATTCAAGTTTGAATACCAGTCCCAGGTGCAACACTCGATAAAAAGCCTTAGAAATATCACAAAACACACCACAGGTAAACTGTCTTGAATCAACGGCGCTACAAAGATTGTGATATACTTCGATTAGTTGGAAAACTGTACTATTTTGAGGAAGGAAACCAGATTGGTACTTATAAAATAAGTCATTCTCAACAAAATGAGTGAGTACGTATTTGAAAACTACTCTTTCCATAACTTTGCCAACACATGATAGGAGGGATATTGGTCTGTAATTGTTGGCATCGAGTTGATTACTTTTCTTACCTTTCTTAAATATTGGAGTTACATCTGCTAATTTCCAGTCACTTGGATAAGTGCCACATGACAAGGATTTTCTAAACAGTAAAATTAGGGGCAAACAAATTGTATTTCAGGTTTCCCTCAAGAGTCTTATGTCGTCATGCTCAGTGGCTTTTTTGACAGGTAGTGTCTTTATGATATTCACTATATCTATTTCCGTGAATTCAATATCCGTTAATATATTATCACATCTAGTCGCGAATGGGGGTAGATTTTTACTATGACTGTCCAATTTGCTGTTCTTTAAGAATATGTTTTTGAGGAGCTCCGCTTTCTCCATGACGTCATCGACAACTTTCAGTCCCATTTCACTAGTATATTGTAGTGAGGGAATACCTGAATTGTCTATGAAATTATTAAGAAATTTCTTCACTACGTGCCAGAACTGGTTGGAATTGGTGTTGACAGATAGGGACTCATCTACTTTATCAAGAAAATTTTTTTCGCTGTTTTTTTCTTATTGTCAACCTTATTTCTAAGAGACTTGTACTTTTCCCAAAGCGAAGTGGTCTTAAATTTTAATGTTAAGCTTCTTATTCTATCCCTTTGACGGATTATTTTTCTAAGATTATTGTCAAACCAAGGTTTATCATTGTTCCTTAGTGTTACTTTATGTCTGGGTATGCAGGATTGCGCTAGTTCTGAAAGTTTACATCGAAAATTTGTAACTGATTCATTGATAATGTCTGGTTCACAGATAAGAGTTTCCCAGTCCGTGTCAGGTATCAGGTTGTTTAGTCTACCAACATTGGCTTTATTGTTGTTCCAAACATATCTTATACTACATTGTGTTCGGGGCGGGTTTGGTTTAAGATTATAAATGTGGCTTTGTGATCGGAAAGTTCAAAATCCATGGTACAGGAGAATATTTCGACAAAGGTGTCACTTATAATAAATAGATCAAGGAGTGTTTGGTTTCTCGGTGTGACTCGGGTCGGGTTTTTTATGACATTTCTCATGTTTAAACTTATTATCATATTATATAGAGAGCCACCGCACTTTAGTAGGTCGCTGTTAAGATCACCTACAATCACTACCGAAGAATTCAGAGCTAGGGCTTGTTCTGTTTTCTCATGGAGATTTTCCCAATAGTTTGCGGAACAAAAGTTCTCTGACCTACACGTTACACACAGGATAAAATGCGGGTTTCTGCCAACTTTGAACCATAAAATGTCGTCATCAAGCCGAAGGCTAGGTAAAGACTTGACAAACAGGTTGTCGGAAAAGTAAACTGCGATACCCCCACCAAACTGATTTCTGTCGTGTCTAACTGGTGGTTGAAAACCTGATATGCGAATATCGTCATCGTTGACTGACGTGTCAAGGTGGGTTTCCGTAAAACAGAGAATATCATACTCATCTAATATGTCGTTTAATGCGTCAATTTTATTTCGGATAGTTTGTATATTGTAATGGAGTACAGACAGTGAGTGAGGAGGTAGTTCACCATCGGTTGGGTAAGGGCCCTTGTTTTCTTCTAAATCCCCAGACAGGAGGACTAGAAGCCTCATAGCAAACATAACCCCAATCAAACAAATTGCGACTTCTCTATTTGATACGCCCCTGATAAACCTTATTAGATACCAAATTTAATTTATTCTCTTCTTTGGTTTCAGCTAAGCAAATGAAAAAAGTTATAATAGTGTCGGATTCACTCTGTAAAAGAATTGGTCACATCTCAAGACCGGGGCATTTTTTCATGACTGCCATAAGCAGTTTATTGTAATGCATTGTGAACATTTTGAGTCTTATTATAGTTTTCTTTTTCAGGCTTTTGATATCACCGTTTCATTGAGTTGGAGAATCATTTTCAAGAAGAATAGAGGCTTGCGTTTGGTGCCTTGATCTCTGGGGTTTGCCAGAAAGTCAAATAAGACGAGAAAATTCTACCTCGCATGTCAGTCTCACTGTTAGTGTTTTTGTTTTGTTTAATTCATGTGTTGTTTTGCGACTTGTTTCGTGTTCTGTTCGTTTTGGTGGCCGTTTGCTTGGTAGCTTAACCCAGTACCTAACATAGCGGAAAAAAACAGCCATAGAAAATTACCAAATTAAGCCTCGTTGAGCTGGTTCTAATGATATCCATATTTGTATGCTTTTTAGAAAAATTGTGAAATTTGTTTGCGAAAAATGTGAAATTTAATTTATTTTTAAAAAATATTTTGTTAGGTAAAGGGTTAAATACAATAAACTGAACATTTTGCATGTACTTTAGTCGTCCATATTTACATCAAGTTCGGTCCTAGCTTGAGAGCAGAAGTCAAGACTTGATTTGATGTAAGTATGTCTTAGGAAATAATTAAGTTGTTGCTGCAGGTTCCGTTTATGTAAAATCTGCTGTCAATATTTGCATTGATCACAAAACTATGATTATTTACTACCAGAATAAATGGGGCAGGTTAACAGAATTGTGTGGTTGTAAGGGGTTATAGCATGTGTGTTTTTCTTGTAATTTTTTATATTTATAAGTTTTGTATGCATTGTATGACTGCATGTTTGCATGGATATATGTTTTTAGAAACATAAAATAAAAGATGTCTCTATGTTGACCGGTGAAGTGATTCAAAGTTGGTAATAAAACATGTTAAAACTATATCTTGTGATTCTCACTTTTCAGCTGTATTAATTTAGAGTTAGCCAAATTGGATAATTGAAAGGTCAGATATCACAGGGGTTAATAACTGAATAAAGTGAGTAGATCTCAGATACGAATGTCACGAGTGATATATCAGTTCAGAAATCAAGTGGAGATGTTCACCAACTTCCATCATAATTTTGAATTTTTTCATCGGGTTGGAATGTCAGAAAGTTGCTTGAAACATGTTGAAACTTTATCTTGTGATTCTCACTTCTCAATTTGTCAAGTGAAAAATTGTGGGAGTGTCCTACGGGGCAAGTACACTGAAATTGCTGCAGGTGAGAAGTTAGGTTGTTCACACTAGTTTTTCTCTTCGGTATTCGATACCACATATAGAGAGAACGGCATTCACGTTCGAAATGTCGGGCGGAGGGATAATATTGAACGAGAAGCCGAAGGCTTCGAGTTCAATAATATCCCTCCGCCAAAATCGATCGAGTGCGGTAAAAAATGACAGTTCGAACACGTATGCTGTTCTGTATTTATTGCACGCCTACAGTTTACTAAAAAATTATTAATCGATTTTGGCGGAGGGACAATACTGAACTCGAAGCCTTCGGCTTCTTGTTCCATATTGTCCTTCCGGCGAAATCGATCGAGTGCTGTAAAAAATTACAGTTTGAACACTTATGCTTTTCTGTATTTATTGCACGCCTACAGTTTACTAAAAAAATATTAAAAACACAAATTATTGCCCAAAATAACCCAAACGTAGAAAAAGAAAAGTTAAATAGTCCGCGCACGTGATCCGTATTGTTGAAGGACAATACAACAATATTTATTGTTCGCATCGGTTTTTGCAGAAAAAACACAGGGTGTATTTTATGAAAATAAAAGCATAGGCGTGCAATAAATATTAGTCTATGTTGAAAATAATAATAAAAACTGCAGTGTGCACAAAAGCCGATATGACTGAAAAGATATAAATGATGGAGACCTCGACTGCGTAAGTATACATTATAAAACAAGTGGACATTCTGAATTAAATTATAACAATTTAAGTGAATTCTCCTGCTTTATTGGAGTGTGAATGCAGGTTGGATGTGTTAAATTTTGTATAAAGTGAGTAGCGCTTCATGCAAAACTTAACACGCCCATCGCACTGTCATATTCAGATAATTCATTTCAATTCGAATATAAAGGAGATCATTGCCAGAACTAGTTAGAAATAGATCTGAATACGAAGAGCAGAAGAAAGGGTTTTTTACCATTTATCTGACGTAAAGACCGTATCGACCCAGAGCTGTCCACAAGCATCGCTAGTTTCATTCTATTATTTTGTTTACTTTTTACCTGCAAAATATAACTTATCAGCCCCCAGCGGAGCTTCCACGACGGACCTGTTTCAGTGAGGGGGTGATAAATTATGTTTTTTAGGCAAAAAAAGATAAAAAATTATCCCTTAATAAATAAGACTATTTACAGGTGTCGTTACCTAGTCGGTAACTCGGTAAGATTACGATGGGAGACTTTAATGGACCAGAGTATTTTTTAACATTATCACTGGGCGACAATATGTCGTCCAGTGATGAATATTTGTCTCCCAGTAACAGCAGTTTTCAAGGTACTGGGCGACAAGGTATTTTTGTTCAAAATAAATGCTACCAAAGCTTTCTCTGTTACAGTAGTGTTTTTTATGTTGTAGTGTACACGTAATGAAGTATTTAGACTGAAATGCATGACCAATTTTGAATCAGTAGAGAACTTACCATTTTTGAGAAACCATAATGTAATGGGTGGGTGCCTATTAGAGATCGATGTCGCCCAGTAGAAACTGCTTAAAAAATACTTTGCAATGGACACGCACGTGGTAAGGAAGAAGACACACAGGGCGGTGATAAGAAAATTAATAGGAACGGAAAGAAGCCGTTGGATTTCACAAATAAGCTCGGCTTGAAGATTCTGAACAGGGATGGGATGTATAAGGGGAACTGGGCGAGGAACGTCAGAAGAACAATCACCGATTGTATTCTCATAGATACCGATTTATGGAGGGGTGATAGAGGTAGAAATGGACAATGGGGGTAGGAGAAAGGGAGTTGGAAAGTGATTACAACTTGATTAAAGTTACGATCAAGGGTATAAAACCAGCAAGAATCGAAAGAAGCTTTAAGGAGATTTGGGAACTCAGGGAGGGTGCTGTTTGGGCGCAGTTTAAACAAAAATTGATGCCAAAGCTTGAAAATGCACACAGCGAGGCCAATGCCCAGGAAATGGCAGATGCTATAGTTGTCAGTCTCGCGGAGGCAGGGAAGAGAAGTATAGGAAAGATTAGGGTGGCAAAACGGAAACTTGGGTACTGGGTGAATGACGAGTGGAAAAAAAGGCTAAAAAGGGTAGAAAAGTCAAACGTGCTTCGTACATGGGGAGTAGAAAACTCGTGGATGCCGATGAAACTTTGTTATCCTAACTATCTAGTAAATCTCCCCGACAGCAGATGGTGTAAATAAATGTTCCAGAATATTTGGAATTCAAATACAAAGCTACTGTAGACTGAGCAAGTGAGGGAATTGATAGGGAACTATTCAATGGAGATCTCTGACTTAGAATTGTGGGCAGCCCAGGGTACAAAACCCGTCAAAGAAAGAGTTATGAAGGATTGTAACCTAAATTGGTGAACGGGGTCACAGCAGAGGCTTTCCTATGTGTGGCCTGCGTGATAAAGAGAAGCCAGGTTTTGAAGGGTATCTTGATGGCACCATGGGGTGGGAGGGGGGGGGGGTGGTCAGTGCTGTTTATGCTGAAGTCTCGGTCGCTGGAGCTTACAGAGAAAATTGGGAGAGACAGTGAAACGGAGTGCCAAATGTGGACTTTAGGTGTACTGGAAGCCATGGAACACATATTAGAATTCTATCAGCGGCCGCCCAAAGTGTTATTATTATTATTATTATTATTATTATTATTATTATTATTATTTTATACCGATAAATGAAGGTTACGCCTCTGATTCTCAACACCATTCTAATTTTCCAGAGTATGTGTTGCGATACTTTCTTTTTCACATCCTGAGACATAACAACCTCTCTGTCAGTTCAGTTTAATAGCTGATAAGCGGTGTCATAATTTTTTTTATTTTGAAAAGTACACATCCATTACCACAGGGAAGTACGTTTTTATATATTTCAAGTTTCAATACAGCGGATTCCCGCAGATTATAGCCACTGTTGAACTGTCAACATTTAAGAAACAAATTCAATATCCTCCATTTAATCTGTGCTTGTCAATTTGAGGTACTGTTTGAAGCTCTGCGAATTATTTACATGGATCATTAAATGACTCCTTGGGGAGTAGTAGTGACAATAAAGGGAATAAACTTGCCATTACGGTCATCGATTATGTCGGTATATATTTTCGAAAAGACTACTGCTTTGCAATTATCTTCCTCGTATGATGCTCTCTGTCATTCGAAGAACGTTCATAAAACACAATGGTATTGTGCTCAATTACATCGGGACATTCATTTAAAATGAACTGACCAGTCCTTGTTATTAAGTATGTTCCATATTGATTTTTCTCCTCCAAGCCTTCCACGGGGGTTCAATATTACAACCAAGAGGCTTAAGACATATGCAGTAAGATATGCCTTTTATCGCACAATTATCGCACAAGGCGTCTCTCTTTGTTAATAAACAAAAAGTGCGTGCTATACAGAGACGTTCAATCACGTAGTTGAATATGGGGGTGATTTGTCCTATTCTGAAACTTCCCGTTTGAAAGCGCGATATTCTTCTTGTGGCTTGAAGTCGTCCATCGACTGCTTCAAGGCGCCATCTGCAATGCTTTAGCATTGCTGATATGGACAGAACGCGATGTGTGGTTGAATCGTTGGGTGTTCTATATAACGAGGTGGAATGGCGTAGTCATATTTGTGTAATCATATTTAATATGACTACGGCATTCCAGCCAGTTATGTAAAACACCCACCGATTCAAACACACATCGCGTTCTGTAATTAGTACACACCCCATGCATTAAAATTCATTTAAATGAACAAATTTTAATTCCGATGTTTAAACCCAAAGGTGGCGAGTCAGTTTGTTTTGTTTGAAGCTGTACTGATCAAAAGGATCGATAAAAAATCTAAACAACCTTTTGAGAACCAGGCTAAATTACATTAGTTATCTTTTCTATTGGGCGTGTTTGTTGGAATTCGTATTGCTGTTTCTCTTCGGCTGGTGTCCATTCATGACTAACCATTTGGTGGCTATTACTGTTAGTAAAAATATATGTACAAATTTGGGCGGATTTGCAAAACAGTTGTGAGAAACTTTTTTAAAAGAAGTTCGAAGCATGTCAGGATGTCCGAAGATTTACCGAAATAAAGTTGACCACTTTAGATATAACGGGATCCGCAGACGAGACGGCCACGGGACTGGGTTAATGCTGTGGTTGGAAATGATTGTGGTTTTTTAATATTATCTCATCTTTGGTTTACTATTTGTTTGTTAACCGACTTTATTTTGCTTTGGACGTTTTCATGTTCACCCACACAACAGACGAACGATAATTGTATAAAGAAATTTGGAAACTTTTGGGAACGAAACTAATGACTCGACGGGAAGGAACTGGTATAAACGGTGCTGGGAAAAAAGTTCCGGCTTGTATATCATAAGTTTAATATAGAAACATTTATGTCCTAGCGGCTATTCCGTTAATTACAAGGGTTTAAAGTTTAATGGATTTGTAATAAGGTGCCTTGATGCATTCAATGGATGATGTGATAAAGATGACCTCCACTTCGTCGGTAAACCTCAGCTCGAGATAAATTTAGTGAACTCGGCTCATTCATTACCAATAGAGCTCTGTGGGGATTTTTTTTGCTTTAAACTACATTTATTTTTTAATTATTATTATTAGAATAACATCTCACTGGGAATCTCTGTTTATAGCTTCACAATTTGACACATGTTATGGGAAACATTTGAAAGGTCTGGGTGGAAGTGTTCGGGACAAACGAGGCTAAACCAGTTCATTTTTCTTGCGAACAGAATGTCAACAGCTTCACAATTTTACCCATGTTATGGAAAACATTTAATAGGTCTGTGGTGAGAGTGGTGAGAATGAAACGGATGCAATGGTCAAATACACTGACATAAAATCGGATTTGGAGATAATAAATATTATAGAGGGCATACGGCTGCGTAAGAAAAAATCTGTATCCTGAATTAAAGGACATACTAAGTCTGAGTGAGATCTTTAATCATGCGGGGAATATTTAGCCATTCACTGACCTCCTGTAAACTACGTAGCTGAATTTATGCTCTTTGGGGTACTGACTAAGTTTTCTACCTAAGAGATATTACACCTTCCATGAGAAAATGTGAGATGGGGATAGGTGTGAGATGGGGAAATCTCAACCGAGGGCAAGATATTTGGGCCAGACACGAGGCTTGCCGAGTGTCTGGACCAAATATCTTGTCCCGAGGATGAGATTTCCGCATCTCACACCCACCCTCATCAGGGATAATATTTCTCCCCCACCAAAACACTCTGACGTCATCAAAAGTAATCCAGGGCCACGTGCAGCTATATCGAACAATATTGTTGTTCATTTCTGAAAAAAACTGTTTTGCTTATCGGAAAGAGCTCACAAAGGTTCTGTATATAGGTATACCATAAGTATATACCACGAAATTAAATCCCAACGCCGGCAAAAGGGGTTAAAGATTTGTAGCGAAATGAACATTGACACATTCCGATGACGTTATATTGTGAACTCTGCAATGTATTCGCATAGCTTTTCGAAGGGAATTGCGTGCAACACTCTCCACTCATAATGGTGTTCATCACAAAATTCACATAAAAAGTGAAGTGTCCTTTGGTTTTACGGCTGCGTTTTATTTCTATTTTCTTCGACAAACGTTCGTCCGCAAATATTTCCGAAACGTGACAACATTTCGTTTGTTTACAGAAGAACGTGAGATGATTGAACAGTCCTGCGCTCATTAAATATGCTACTAAGCCGGTCACATGCGTCATCATGTGAGATAGATATCTATCGCACATGGCCTTCTCACATGAGTCACGCATATCTTGCATGGAAGTGGGGACAAAAAGTTACCTCCGTAGGAGATACCGGGTGCTAAGTGAGAGACAGCCAGATCAATGTTGCATTGAAAGAAGAGTGTTTTGTGCACAGGTAAAATGCTTCTCTGAATATATATGAAAAAATTAATGAATTGACGAAGAACAGCAAAAAAAAAAAACAAACGCTTGCCGGACATGGCCGTTGCTTTAAGTAGAGACATAGCTAGGGCCAGAATTTGTTTAATACGATATCCAGAAATGTTGATGCCAAACGGTTGGAAAACACATAAAAATACAAGTATAGCAATTTCTACACGTAATGTCTGGTGTTTTGGCTTCACTAAGCGGCACTGAATAATTTCTACTGACAGAACATATACCCCATCACAATCTTTATATCTCAAACAAATCGTGACATTTTTGATAAGGTTTCTGGTGACTGTTATCTGCTTCAAATTAAAGGCAATTATCCTCCTCACGCAAACGGCGTTCATTGGGCAACCTGCATACATTCGAGTCATCGGTGTCTTGTTATCGAATTTATTTTTCTGAGTACCCATTTTTGTTATTTCTGTCGTATCGCTGCCATCCAATCATCATTACATAATAACTGCTTTGTGATGAACCTTTATGGTGAAATGATCGTCCTGTGTGACAGAGCTCATGTGTTTAAAGGACGAATTGTGGCTAACAGTGCTCTCCCCCTTTTTTATTCATCTATCAAAATATGACAGACGATAAACACTTCATGTTAACCCTCTACCTAACACGAAAGGCAGACGACACTTGCAAATAAAATTCTTGAATAACTAATTTTTTTCATTTTTGCGTCAAAAATATAGCTCATGACTCCCTCATTGGAACGAGCTTTTTCCAATGAGGGGGTCATAAGCTATGTTTCTGAGTCAAAAAATGAAGAAAATAATAAAAATTGAATGGTATTTTTGTGAACAGCGCTGGCTGGTTTTGCTCGTTTCGTTTGGTAAAGGGTTAAAAAGTAAGAATTCACTCATTTAGTAATCGTCGCCTTTGCTCGTTCAGTGTATGGAGAGAGTAGTCGAAAAGATGTGTTCGTTATACAGTTTGTTAGTGACCTGATATTTATATATTTATTTATTGGGGTTTAACGATACTTTCTGCAGCCAGGGTCGCCCGGAGAGAGCCGGTGTACCCGGAGAGAACCACCGAGCAACAGCGAGCAACTGTCAGATTCCCTAACGTACTAACTCTACATAAGCAGAGTTAGCATTGGTTGAAGAAGACAATTGCACCATCGGCGTGCAGTGTGCCTTAGTACACGGCGCCACCGTGCCCCCACGTGGGCAATCGGGATGAAATTCCTTGCCCAAGGACACAACGCAATTACCCCTGGCGAACATCGAACCGTGGACCTTTCGGTTTGAAGTCCAATGCTGTGACAACTGAACCACCGCGCTCCCTTGATATGGCATTAACTGATACCGTGTATACCAGGAAACATCGTATAAACATTATTACCTATTATTATGACAGCCGGATAGATTAACCAATGAACGACCATAACTACTGACCGAGAACTGAGGAATACACCGACAACAATGGTCAACAATGACTCTGTATTAATTCATTATACACTGGCCGTATATTAATTGTTACTGTCCGTCATTTTGTTTTTATCGCCAAAATCGCAGTCTGAATTCGGCTGATTGGTACTTTAGAAAGTTTGTTTTCAATTCAAAGCGTCGGAAAGCAACTAGAATTGTAGATGCGCCGAAAAATGTCGGAAGTGATAAATCAATAGTTTTCTTGGCGATCAATGAGATGTTGAATTACTCACCTTGCATTATGTTACTACTCGTATGATTTTGTAAACAAATGAATGCTGATTAGAAAAAATTAACGAAAACATGAAACAGTTTGCGAACACAACTGATGATGACATTTCGGAGAAAAAGACTGGCATAATAAATGCGTTACGGGACGATCGGTTGGCGGATGCGGTGTTACATGAGGCTCAACGAGGACAATGTTGGGCTCAACTAAACCCTTGCCTAATATTGTTCCTACTTCGCCTTATGTAACATCGTATCCGCCTACTAAACGCCCCGTAACTTGAAATATTTCAATGGATGTTCGTCAGCTATATGTTTGAGACGACAAATGAAGAAGAAGATTGAAGTTTGAGCCGATTTTTGCGAATGACCCTGGAAGGATATTTTATAAATGCTAATTGAAAGTTTGTGACATTATACTGTCATGGGCTTGGAAGATCTCACTGTTCCCTGCATAGTAGTTTAGTAGTTCGGGTAGAGAAGCTTGCTCTCCCAGTGACAACCCTAAATTCATGATTTTTTTTTTTGCACCCCTCCCAACAGGCCACCATCAGTTATCAAATGTAATTCTCTAACCTTTCCCTCCACGCCCTCACCACCCTGTCGACTAAGTTGATCAGAACAGAATTTTCTATGGATTGTATGTTTTGTTCTTATCTCTACTACTCTTTGAACCGGCACATCCGCCATAAGTGTATTCATGATTTTAAAACACTTCTATCATTCAAGTCAGACATTTGACTTGGACCTCATAAATTGAGGTCAGAGACTTCAGTAAATATTTCGCAGCCTTAAATTGGTTCAGTCCAACAAGAAGCAAGTCGAGATATGGCGATATAATTAATGAAATGATTGAGTAGTTTGCTGTTATGTAAATGTTTGATCTAACAGGAAAAGAAATCGTCCTGGCGTTCATTATTGGCGAGCTGTAAATTTGAAGCAATTCGTATCTCATGAGGATTTAAATTTGTATCTTGCCGGCGTTGATGCTAACAACTGCTTGCTCTGGGAGTAAACGTGCTAAATTGAATTTAAACAACGTAGTTTTATTTCAGGCCGTATCTATTTGTTTTCAAATAGTTATTTTCTTCGGTTTAACCCATCCCTAAATAAGGGTCGTACCTAACAGATTACCCGTAAAAACTGTCCAGCACGAGGTGACCCTGGCTGTCGAAAGTGCCGTTAAATCCCAATAAAAAACTAAATAAATATCTGACAGATTTAATTACGTATATGGCTTTATTCTAAGAACAATCAAACGATAAAAATGATAAATTATAGTAAATCTACTTTTCCCTTTTTGTCAATTTAAGTTAACTTGATCATACTGCGACAATAATTTCGCCTTTCTGCGGATGAGTTGTTGTTGAATGTATATGTGCGCGTTCGTAGGGTTTGGGGTGAGGGTATCAAAACCCAATCAAGTAACAATTATTCCAATGTTTTTTTTAACTCAAACTCAAGCACCAACGTAATAATTTAATGAGAAGATTCAGAGATATTTAACGCTTTCATCACTGGTATCACAGTCTATAAACCTGGGCGGTTTATCGGTTTTGTAAAACTGAAACTGTTGGATTTCACAAAAACCTACAATCATTATTTTTGACAGATGGTTCAGTTTTCACGATAGTATTGGTCGCATTTGCTATACGGATGCAAATGTGATCAATAGATCAGCAAAAACGTAAGTGATCCACACCATGATACCCTATTTATCACATAACGTCGTCCTTTGAAATCATAAGGATAGTAAATGCCATGAGGCCTAAGTTAAGTCAAGACTGTGAAAATCTTACGTTCACCATCCTTGAACACTCAATAAACTTGGTTGCAGCTCCACTTGCACATATTATGAATTCTTCTTTCAGTAAGGGGAAAGTTCCGGATGGGATGAAAATTGCTAAAGTAATACCTGTCTTTAAATCGGGAGATGAGAAGGAGTTTACAAACTACAGGCCGATCAGCATTCTTCCCATATTTTCCAAAATCCTTGAAAAACTCATGTCTGTAAGACTTGTAAAATTTCTAAATAAATATGATATTCTTTACCAACACCAATACGGGTTCAGGAAAGGGCATAGCACTTTACATCCGACTATGCACCTGCTAAAATATATGGCTCTCTAGAACAATAAAGACAGTAAAGATAGTACGATAGCCCTGTTTCTGGGTCTCTCTAAAGCCTTCGATACCCTAAGTCATGAAATATTAATTAAACAACTAGACTATTATGGGATAAGAGGTCATGCAAACATCTGGTTTAAGAGCTATCTCCATTGTAGGACCCGATATGTCTCTCTTGGAGATAGTAAATCTGGTCTAGCTGAACTAACATGTGGAGTTCCTCAAGGTTCTATTCTCGGCCCTATACTCTTTCTCATATATATAAACGATATACAAAAGTCAACAAAGCTGAACATACAATCTTTTGCAGATGACACCTCGGTATACAAATCCGGTGCGGATATAAACCCTCTAGTCTTGGACTTTAATGAAGAACTTCAAAAAATATTTGATTGGTGTGTGCTAACCACGTTGTACTAAACGCCAAGAAAACGAAATACATTATACTTAACCCTTGTCGCAAGGACAAGAACGTCACATCCCATCAAATGCGGATAAACAATCAAGTTATTGATAGAGTTGGTTATAATGAAACTGAAACATATCTCAAATTCCTTGGTATAAATCTTGATGAGAATCTTTCCTATAAGGCTCACATATCGCATATTTGCTCGAAAGTCGTTCTCTCTAACTACGCCCTCAATAAAGTAAAGAAAGTTCTCCCACACAAAGTCATGAAAACTCTATATTTCTCACTTATACAAAGCCATTTGATTTATGGAATTCCATTGGGGGGGGGGGGGGGTAAAAGCCTGTAATCGTCTCTGTAAATAAGAATTATAAACATCCAAAAATATAATGCCCATACTGACCTTTTATTTATCAAAGATAATATACTGAAGAATAAAGATTTATATAAATTACATGCTTCCCTGTTCTTGTTTGAATGTCACAACGGAAATCTGCCAGGATCATTTGATGATTTTTTTCAACCTTGAACAACGAAACTTTTATGAATATTCGCCAAACAGGTCAGATTCGTACCCATAGAACGAGAACCAAAACGCTTGATACCCAGTCTTTGCATCCCTAAATTATGGAACGAATTAGACATTGACCTTCGGAAACTTAACAACAGGTTAGAATTCAAAAGCAAGTTAACAGCTAAACTTATTTCCTCGTATGAGAATAACATCTCCTGTTCAAATCCGTATTGTCCCGACTGTGCTGTCTAGCCCTACCTTCATTTTTAGGTATAGCCTCAGCGATCCAGTCTAGTGTCTGTTATTTCTTAGTGGATAACTAGAATATAATATATAGTGGACGTTTTTTGTTAGACTGTCCTCTGTGCATTACCGTTCTCGACCTAACTCGGTCAGAAGCTCGTCCAAGGCAGCCTCTTGACTTGGTCCCTGTCAAACATATACACGATTACATTAGCCTGTTGAAAAGTAATTTGTGTTTTAATGGGGCCATTTCAACGACGCCTGGTTGTCCTTAAAGTCCTGCCATCATGTGCACACACTCAGATGTTATAATGGACGTTAGTACATTTTACACAGTGAAAGATTAATTTAAACAGTACTGAGAAAGCACAATGTTGTACATGCCTTGTTTATCCCCGCCTTTATCTTCCTTGTTCTGTATTACTCTTCTTTCATTTTTTTCTATGGGAAAGGCAGGAAGACAGCCAATCTGGCTATGCCTTTCCCTGTCAGTATACATTTTAAAAATTAATATTAGCTCTGATTGTGTATGTGCTTTATTATTGTAAATTGGATATTGTAGATCTAGACACATTTGTCAGTTTTGTATTTGCTTAGTATAGTGGTGAAAAAAATATCTATCTATCTAAGTCGGTTTCGTTATTTCTTTTTTAAAAAAACCCAAACCGCTGAACGTCACAAAACCCCAAAATCATAACTTTGACAAATGGTACACATGTGTTTATTGAACTGATATCCCCTACTTAAAAACCTGAATTTAAAGCGAAAATTTTTGTTTTCACAAAACCGAAATAGAACCGAAACAGGGTTAAAATTCCAAACCGTACAGCTCTAATTTATAGACTGCTAGTATCTGTGTCAATTCAGTGACATGGATTGAAAAAATACAGATTTCCAACAGTAGATCAGTTAACCCTTAATCCATGCGTATCAGCCAAATTAAATCATCCCTTAAGATGAAATGGTTCATTCAAATTCCGTTTGTTTATTTACGTTTTCGCCTCTGAATCGTGGGTTATAATCCTTCCTTGAACAAACTTATCGCGCCAATTCCATGGAGTTTTCATTTTTATACCATGCTCGCCTACGTTACTACCTGTGAAAAGCCTGTTTGTTAAATTTTAGCTTTTAACCCAACTACCGCTGTAAAGTTTCTACTGCGGTTAAAAAAAATTTACACCTATAGTCGGAAGTTCATCCATCTTGACCTTTGGCATTTTGCAATTTACCAACTTCGATACATTCACACTTCGCGATGTTTCATTCAAACATACAACATTTTGCGGTACTGTCAACTACGCGTAAATGAATTTTTAAGTTTAAAATACATACAATTAAATATTTAAAATAAAATTCAAGAATTTTTAATAATAATCATTTGACTGAAAAAGCAAGGTAAATGAAATCAACTTTGACGATGTGTCTAGCTGTCAATCAAGCATTCACGTACAGCCGGTAGTTCTGTCCACCGACGCAGATATAAACAAACAAACCCGTGCGTTTGCGATAGAAAGTGTCGTTTTTTATCCATTTTAAGTGACAAAGTCGAGTGGTTGAAACCCTTATGCTACTCGTGGTTTAGATCTGATAACCGACCCAGGTACCTATTTATTCTATAGCTGACTCCTGGAACCAAGCAAATTGAATGTTTTAACTATATAACAAAGAAAGAGAGTCGGCCATCTTCTCCTGAATTAGATAAAGGGTCGGCACTTTCAATCTGCAGCTATTACGACGTGGTGGGAGAAGTGGGGGTGTTTTTTTATACCCTGTCAAAGGACGTAGTGGGGGGGGGGGGGGGTTATTTTCCTTTGGCGACGTCTAAGGTTTACAAGTGGATAATTGCACCATACCGACAAAATCCAGGCTTCTCTGTCTAATTCTAACAGTACATCTTCACGCTGGCGGAAAACCCTAAAGTCAATTCTCACTAATAATAGACCCGCCATTCCAGCCCTCACCTATCAGCATGAAACATACTATATCAATGTTGATAAAGCAGAGGTGTTTAACAAATATTTTTGTTCTATCTCAACCGTCGATGACTCTCACTCAATGCTTCCTCTTACTAGTTCGAACCCCACAGAAACAATTAGCGATATCACCTTACATGCTTATGATGTACGTCAGGCACTAAAAGGGTTGAACATATCTAAGGCATCGGGTCCAGATCTCGTTGGTCACCGCCTCCTTAAAGAGTGTGCATCATCCTTGACAGAACCTCTCACAATATTATTTAATATTCTTTTGACCCATAGCTATTTCCCGCCGTCTTGAAAAAAGCCAATGTAACATCAGGTCTAAAGAAACCTCCGTCTAGCTCGGTTACCATCTATCGTCCGATATCTTTAATCAAATCTTTGAGAAATGTATTTTTAAGCGTCTATGGCACTTCATTGAAACTAATAAACTGCAAAGTTAGTTCCAATTAGGATTCACAACCGGTGATTCCACTGTCTTACAATTGACAGACTTGTATGACGAGTTTTGTAAGGCACTGGATGAGGGGAAAGAGATTAGTGTTGTCTTTTGTGACGCGAGTAAGGCGTTTGATAAGGTGTGGCATTTGGGGCTCATTCACAAGCTAGAGAAAATTGGAATTAGAGGTGACTTGTTAAACTTTCTAAAATCATACCTCTTTGGTAGAACTCAACGGGTCGTTATAGGGTCTGATTCGTCCAGCTGGTTGCCCATTTACTCTGGTATTCCTCAAGGCTCAATATTAGGCCCACTGTTTTTTTTTTTTAATTTATATAAATGACATTACTGAAAATCTAGTTAGTAGCATACGACTATTCTCTGATGATACGTCACTTTATTTAATTGTTGAAAATCCTCAACTTGCCTCTGAACTGCTTAATCGCGATTTATCCACAATTGAAGAATGGCCTCAAACATGGTTAGTGGAATTTAACCCACAGAAAACCCAAACCATGCTAATATCACGGAAGACAAAATCTACTGCACATCCCCCTCTCTACTTAGCTAGTTCTCAAATAAGTGAAGTGACCGAACATAAACACCTAGGTCTAATTTTAAACAATCATTGTACTTGGAATAATCATATCGAACACATCACGTCTAAAGCATGGTCAAGAATCGATATGATGAAAAAACATAAATACTCCCTCGACCATAAGGTATTGGAGAAAATTTATTTTGCATATGTAAGGTCTCTTCTTGAATATTCGGACACAGTATGGGATAACTGCACTGAAGATAATATTGCAGACTTACAAAAAATTCAAATCGCTGCAGCGAGATTAGTTACGGGCGCGACTATTAGTTCTAGTAAAGCCGCTTTATCCACTGAAACTTGTTGGGAAACTCTCCAAGATAGACGCAAAAAAAAACAAACTTGGGTTGAACTAGTAAAGCCGCTTTATACACTGAAACTTGTTGGGAAACTCTCCAAGATAGACGCAAAAAACACAAACTTGTTCAATACTTCCACATGCACCACCACTTGGCGCCTCCATCTCTTGCCAATAAGGTTCCCCCATTGATTTCGGCCGCCAGCCAGTCCTATCAACTTCGTAACAATACAAATCACCGTGTCCCGTTCTGCAGCGCTCGGTTATACCAGACATCCTTCATTCCTAAAGTCACAAGTGACTGGAATAATATCCCATCAGACGTACGAAATAACAACTCTGTATATCAGTTTAAGATGTTTTTAAGTAAGGACAAGCGCCGACCGCCCTCCTTCTTCGGTGGAGCGAAATCGCGCCGAGCTCAGATCTATCATTATAGATTACGACTTGGATGCAGTTTGCTTAATGCACACCTCTTTTGTAATCACCTTTCCAATTCACATTATTGCCGATGTGGGGGACTCGAGACAACAAGACATTTCTTATTGGTATGTCCGCTATATGATCTGTTACTTAACGACACCTTAGGTATGCTTCCCCAATGTGTAGATTTTGATGCCTTGTTATTTGGTTCCACGCGTCTTAATATAGAAGAGAACCATATGGTTTCTGAAGCAGTCCATGACTATATCTTACAAACTGGCCGCTTTACCACATAAGTCATCGTTATTCCCTCTGTTACTGGAAGATCACCTGTGTGAGGAAATATGGCCCCCTTCCTGGTTTATAAAGATATTCATAATCTGCTCGCTAGCTCAGTGATATGTCAGTGCTGCCTGTAGCACCTGTGAATGTTTAGTGACAATCTTCTTTTTCCAACTCTTTCTCTCTTTATCTCTAACTCAATGAGAACTTAGTTTAACGTGTTTTTTTTTTCCATATCTTTTCGGTACATGCCTGCAACCAGGGGGAGGGGGGAGTGCAAGTGGCGGAGCCCCCTCCCCTGGAAACATTTTCGCTCCCCTAGAAAAATTTCAGACACTTTTTCACCATTTTGATCCATTTTATCTACCAGTGAATTAACTCAGAGTTGTCAGTTTACACCTGTAATTACATAGAATATAATCCCATGACTGAGTCTATTGTTATATTTGAGGAGTTTATTCAACACACAAATTGTACACAACTATGACAATACGAAACGTTTACCAGTTAACAGAAGAGATTATCTGTCTTCAATAGCAGGTTAAATTTCAAGTGATGAGTGGTTGCTGGTAATTGAAAGTAGGAGAAATGCTCTCACAAACAGAGTCTTTCCATGGGACAAAGACAGGAAATTGCTCCTTTTAATGCCAAATTTTAAATTTTTTACACGCCGGGTGGAACCATGGTCGACCCGGGTCACATGTGCTTGACAAAGAGTATCCAAATTAATGGAATTTAGTCCTTTTGTGGAGGTGGAGGGGGTGGGGGGCGGTATAAAATGATTCTGAATGGTCCTTTAAAGGTTAGTGGACAGAAATAAAAAATTGCAAATAATGAATCTTGTAATTTGAGCAGAAAAAATAAAACTTTTTGGGGTGTGTTGAAGCAGGAATTGATCCTTCAGAAGACAGGAAATTGCTCTTTTTAATGCCAAATTTTAAATTTTTTCCATGTCGGGTTGAATCATGGTCGACCCGGCACACATATGCTTGGCACGGTGTATCCAAATTAGTGGAATTTAGTCACTATTGTGTGTGTGGGGGGGGGGGGGGTGGGGGGGGGGGTAAATGATTCTGGATGGTCGTTCAAAAGATAGTGGACAGAAAAAAAATCAAATAATGAATCTTGTTATTTGTGCAGAAAAATAAAACTTTTTGGGGTATGTTGAAGTAGGAATTGAGCCTTCGGAAGACAGGAAATTGCTCCTTTTAGTGCAAAATTTGGGGGTATATTGAAGTAGGAATTGGTCCTTCAGAAGACAGGAAATTGCTCCTTGTAATGCCAAATTAAAAAAAAAATTTCCATGCCGGGTTGAACCATGGTCGACCCGGCACACATGTGCTTGGCACGGTGTATCCAAATTAGTGGAATTTAGTCACTATTGTGGGTGGGTGGGGGGTGGGGGTAAATGATTCTGGATGGTAATTCAAAAGTTAGTGGGCAGAAATAAAAAAAATCAAATAATGAATCTTGTTATTTGAGAAGAAAAAATAAAACTTTTTGAGGTGTGTTGAAGTAGGAATTGATCCTTCAGAAGACAGGAAATTGCTCCTTTTAATGCCAAATTTTAATTGTTTTCCATGCCGCACATGTGCTTGGCAAGATGTATCCTATCCAAATTAATGAACTTTAGTCACTTGCGGGAGGGGGGGGGGGGATAAAATTATTCTAGATGGAAAAGTGGTGGGATTGTGTCCAGAATGGGGAGGAGCCCCCCCCCCCCGCCCCCTACATGCCCCCCCCCCCCCCCCCCGCTCCCGATGCCCGACCCTGGTCGCGGGCCTGTTTCGGTATTCAATGTGTGACTTCATCACACCAATATGTTACATGCAGAAGAGAATGTGAACATACCTGATACCTCTGTCATCATTCAATTATTTTTGTAATTTTATTCTACCTGGAAACGACCTCGAAAATGCTTCAAGCTTACTGTCGGGTCCAATATATTGTACCGATGTGCATACTGTACAAGTTTAATGGAAATAAATATTGTTTAAACTAAATCCTGGTCTGTATGTGGAATCACAAAGGTCGCGATCCGGTTGAAAATCTCTGACCGCCTTCCTCCCCATAAGATCGCGGAATTTGACCTTCCAAAAAAAAGACAATCCGAAACCTTGAATTGTTTTTCTTGGTGAGGTCTTGAATTCACAGTATTCTATTTAGGAATCTCCAGTAGGTGTGTCATCAACCAGTGGCGATCTGATCATTAGATAGATTACTTTTGCTATCACAGTACTGTTACCTTCGCTTAATAATGTACGTTCGGATAAAAAAATTCTGAATAAAACGTTCTCAAGAAAGTGTACGATAATCGAGATGGCGTACTGATATCAATGAAGACGTTACGAAAGAAAAAATTGTGTTGCTGCTGAATTGGACTGTCAGACTACTTCTTCGAGGTTTCTGCCCGTTGTCAAAACTGACAATTATGAGCAGCCCGTAGGACACTACAACAAATTTCAAGATGTTAAGGGGCGGCGAAGAGGTTATCTGATGTATTATTTACACGGAGGCAGACATGATGCTGAGTCAAACATTTTTGGGTTTTTGGGGTTTTTTATGTTTAATGAAAATTATATGCAAATCTCAGACTACAGGTTATTTGGGGTTTTTTCTATTTTATTAGTGGTAATCCGTCTGTTGTTTAATACTGATGGTTTGAGCTCTAGTCTGAAGTCATCCAGACTTTCGGACGGGATGGCAGATAAAGGAAGAAGGTTATATTGGTCTATCTTTCCGGCGTAAAGGGAGAAATTAGAAGCACAAAGAATAATAGAGATTGCGTGGTCTGTTTCTGCTTTATTTTGTTTGGTGTCTACAATCTTTTGTGGGATATTTATGGAGTTTAAGGCCTATTCACCATGTTTAATGTTATGAAGAACGGATAGTCTAGTTTGAACCCTCTTTCCGTGTTCAAGAAATTGGTATGATTTACTTATAATAACACGTGGTGCGTAATTGGGAAGCATCGACGTATTCACCGTACTTTTCAGTGACAACTTAAGTGTCCATGATGTCGTGTGCTAATGTAGCCAATTGTACTAAAAATTTGGAATGGCACTAAACTAAAGAAAACACCATTGGCTAAAAAAACACGCACCCAAACACAATGAATTTACCAATAAGGCGTCAGAAATACTGTTTGCACAAACTTTTAACGTTGATTGTCAGTGAGAGGTATTGGGGCATTGTTTTCTCTTCCATAAAATAATTGTACGTTGTAAATTTTACAAAAGTTTGAATGTTATAAGATAAATATTTCATACCGTCGCGAGTGACTCGCGACGGAATGAAGTATTTATCAAATTAAATGCTGCCTTTTGTAAAGACTAGCAGCCCGTTAAATCAAGTGGATCTGTTATTGTTGAGTGTCACAACGGCTGAACGCCATTCGGCCTAATCATTAATAGAATCAGTGTCATATACATGTATACAATTCAGGTGACTGCTCTTTTCGCCAACCGAGGATTTCTTCAGAATGTTCGAGTTCCGTCGGATTTTTATCCGTGAACAATTCTTCGCTCACTCTTGAAGTAATAGCAAGTTCATTTTTCAAAACTCCATCAATTTATTTGGGTTAGACAGCGAGGCGAGGGAACATCGCCATTGGCACCAAAACATTTTGTTTGACACCAAAATATATTTTGAATGACTAAATCTTTGGCACCACACAATTTCGGACCAGCGTGAACACTGGCATCTTTGTAATAAACTATTTTGAGAAGAGATTGAAATAGATTTGTGCATCGACGAATTAACCCTTTACCCAACGTAACGGCCAAAACCGGCCAGCGCTATTCACAAAAATCGCGTCATTATTTTTTCATTTTTTGTCTCAAAAACATAGGTTATGACCCCTTATTGGAACGAGCTCGTTCCAATGAGGGGTCATAACCTATGTTTTGAGACAAAAAAGGAAAAAAATATTAGTTATTCAAAAATTTTAATTGCAAGGGTCGTCTGCTTTTCATGTTCGGTGAAGAGATAACTGTTTTAATGATTTGAACTGTGAATATCATATCTTGTTGATGTTAATACATATCTTGGGGACAAAGTGGTCTTTGAATGTTTCACTTATTTATATTTTTGCAATGTAAGGAATCAGTTTTCCTTTTATTAATGGCAAATGGTTGGAATAGCGTTTTGTCTTAAGTGAGTTAGATCAGAGTCAGAAAGGGTATATTGTGGTCAAGCTTACACACCTCAATATCCTTGATGTTATGGTGTACCTCTTAGTAATGATGTTGATTGAAATCACACTTTTTCACTCTTATGAAGATCCTGTACTTTCATTTTTTAACTGTTCACCTAACTTGACTGTAGGACGTCTCGAGCAAAGGAAAAATGAGGAATAACTAACATGTGTCCGTTTTTGCCTCAAAAATATAGCTTTTGATACCTCGTTAGAACGAGATAACCGAACGGTGTTTTAGAGGTGGGTCGTAAGCTACACTTTGGAGACAAAGATTGAAAACTAAAATTTGAATGGCTATATTTGGAAATTACGCTGGTCGGATATGAGCGTTATGTTCGGTAACAGTTAGCTAACCGTTCTGGCTATTTCATAATTAAATTTATCAGGTGACTTCTCCGTTTTCTCGGCTTATTACCGTTTGATATGTTCAATAAATATTAATTAGTGCTTCATTACACCTTCAGTTGATTTGAATAGTTAATTTTAAAAAAAACGCTTTCTGATTGGTTGTCACCGAAAAGATCTCTGTCAAATTAATGCGCGTGTAAATAGAACTATTTCGAAAACATCAACAAAGCCACGATTCCTGATTTTATTTGTCATAAACATTCACTAAAATCCCAATGATGAGAAATGCCTTTGACGTCAATAAATAGTACAAATTTACTTTATTAATAGTCAGAAAATTCCGCCAATGTCCATGGTCTTGAGGAGGATACTGTTAGGGGTTGGCACCCTCCCCTTTGCTTAACGACAAAAGTATTTAAAGAATATTTAACTATTAAAATATAGCGAAACAAGGGCGTATTTATTTATTTATTTATTTATTTATTTATTTATTTATTTATTTATTTATTTATTTATTTATTTATTTTATTTATTTATTTATTTATTTATTTATTTATTTATTTATCTGGTTGTTCTGTAAACGATGATATGGTAATAATAGTTAATAGTTAAAAGTACTGTATACAGAGGCGGCTTGTGTATTGTATATCAGACGATTAGACATCCACCAAAACACTTACATGTCTAACCTATAATGCGCTGAGGAAGCAAAACTCAAAACATTATGGACCACTGAGCAATCAACTCGCTGATTCATGAGCTTTACATTTTTGTGTCGGGTCTCCTAGTTTCTACCAGCTGTAAGAGTATTGGCTATTTATTATTATTTATTTATTGGTGTTTAAGGTCACATATTTCTGCACAACGTCTACCCATGACCACGGCAGTTTTATGGGTGCAGGAAGCCGGAGTACCCAGAGAGAACCACCGATCAACGATGAGCAACTGTCAGAGTCCCCAACATACTAACTCTACACAAGCAGGGTTAGAATTGGTTGACGACAGGTGCACCATCGACGTGCAGTACGCCTTACTACCCGAGGCCACCGTGCCACCACGTTGCAATGGGAGTGAAGTGTTTTGCCCAAGGACACAACGCGGTTACCGCAGTGGGGATTCGAACCGAGCACCTCTCGGCTTGCAGCCTGCACCTCTACTTATTAAGCCACCGCGCCCCCGAGTATTGGCTGATGGCCACAATATCTTATGCGTACCGTATAAAAATCAATACCTTTGATAGAAAAATGTTCGTTGACTTTCTGACATAGACACCCCATCCCCACCCCTCCAAAAGACACGAGAAAACGCACACACATATCTTTCCCGTTCAGCTGGGATACAGACATTTGAAACCCCTAGAATAGTTAAAGCTTGCAGAAAAGTGGGTCTTGTCTCCGATTACTTATTTAATCTCCCTTTTTGAAATTTGTTTTGCAGTCTGGTAAACAAAATGATCCGCTTAATGATTTTCAAACAACAGCTGTTCACCCTTTGAACAAAATGAATTTTATCTAATTTGGAGTTTTAACCATTTTCAGCACGGTAAGCAAACATTTTCGAGTGACGAAAAAGTTGAAGGTCCACGAGCCGAGAGCCAAACCTACATGAGGATCTGTGATATGTCTATCCTACAGCTCTGTAGAACTGTAGGATTAAATTATTACTCAATCCCCATACAAATACAAACGCGACTATCCCATTCCACTGATTACAATAGTATATAAGACGCTACCATTGAGGGCAGTAGTGGGGAGGAGTTACAGCTCTGCATTTGCAGTGGAGTAGCAGAAACGTGGTCACTCAAACTGCCACCCCATTCCTAAGATGACGTCAAGTCAATCAACGCTATACCTACCCCTAATCTATGACCTTTGATTACACGGAAGCTGTTACACTACAGCGTAACAGCTGTCACACCATCAAACGCCATGGCGTTTATCTTGGGCGTTTATCTTGCATCCTCTCTCAATACGAGATCGAGCCAATAAGAAGTTTAAGAGAAATCAGCAACGCAAGGCGTTGGCGTTTGACACTTGCGGCAGGTGACCATGCTTTACTTCACTAAATTCTATTGGAAAGTCTCGGGTCACGACCAACCACAAGAATAGGTTATCCACGATATTGGTGTACTTAATTTTTGTATTGGAGATGAACTTTTTGTTTGAAAATTTCCCCATCAGTTTACACAAGCAAGGCGTTTTTGTTCTCGTTTCTCTATAGAAGTGATCACGCAATTAACTATTGAATCGTCGAATGCTTTATCGGGAATCTCATTAAAATCTAAAATCAGTTTAGGTACTTCAGTTGCAATATAACACAAGTGTTCATAGCATAGGTCGATGTCGGTCGATACTTAATACAAAATGTTTTTCAAATGCTGACGGAAAACCTTGCGAGCATTGCAATTTAACAAATAATTACCTTTTATTTACCAACGCCTACGACAGGGGGAACTTGTCCACATTTTCCTGTAGTGTTAAGCCAGATCACTGTCAGATTGAACATATTTTTTTTGGAAAGAATGTTCAGAGCCTCAGTACAAATAAGTCCACGTTGAAATGTCTTTATTCTCCAAGGGAGTGGTAAACAAGAGCGAAGTGATTCGAATTAATATATACGCTTGATCGGTACGGGATACACATTATAAGGTTGAATCGGTTGGAGTAATGTTAGTATGGGAGACCCCTATGTGTCTTCTTTTTTTGCAGTTGGAATACAGGCCGCCACGGTTAATGCTTCAAAGAAGCACACATTATTACCCTTTACCTAACGTAACGACCAAAACCGGCCATCACTTTTCTCAAAAATCGCCAATTAATTTTCATTATTTTTCATTTTTTGTCTCTAAAACATAGGTACCCCTCATTGAACGAGCTCGTTCCAATGAGGGGTCATAATCTATGTTTCTGAGACAAAAAATGAAAATAATAGTTATTCAAGAAATTTTTTTTGCAAGTGTCGTCTGCTTTTCAGGTTAGGTAAAGGATTAAAGTATGAATGATGTCTTCCGAAATAGAGGAGGCGGTAAGGATCACATGGCTTTGAAGTGTCCATTGGCAAACGTAGCCATCTCTGTTATTAACTCATAATAATAACACTTCGGCCGGCCGCTGATTTGTCGCGGTTCTCGTATGAGAAGGCCTTGGTTACCCATGTTCTACCAACTGCCTCCCCCTATTCCCGTGCTTCTTCTCTCCTCCCAACACTCGGAGACGAACTGCTTGATGACATCCCTTGCCCTATTATTCCCAATCTCTCCGATAACTCACTGATCTCAATATAACTGGATTAATGGAATGCTCGATGATAACATACAGAAACGTGTCTCAGCTACCGTCATATTGGGGGGGGGGGGGTAATTATTGCTATAACTGGACAGTTCTAAAAAAATGTTTCGATGGTTTCCAATTTTCCGAACCATCGAAATCTCCGATCGCATTTTTTTAAAGAAACAATATACTTTGTAAAAAATGAACACGCTGATGATGTCAGAGACGGACAGGAGTATGGTCCACCGGGAAAATTCGGGCCCCTTAGATTTATGCAGTCCAACACTTGTTGATGCCAGAACTATCACGAAAACGGTCAACAGGTTAAATGGATCTGATTGTATAGAATGCTGGAATAGTGAAATGTTCTGTATGTGGTCTGCCATTGGCAGCCCACATAGAGAAAATTTCGATACACCAGCAGTCCAGTTTGCCACTGATTGCTCAAATTCAAGGAAACAGAGTGCATTTATTTTAAACATTCAACATTTTCTCCTGTTGGGGCGAACCATGGTCAGCCCGATGGGTCCGCGCACCCCCACTCCCTGTTAATACCATTCTTGCCGAATAAGTGATGAAGATGATACAAAAACGCCGTCGAAATGGCGTCTGTGTGAACAGCCATTGATCATTCCAGGAAGAAGTGTTCGTTCAGTTCTAAAAATCAAAATTTTCTCAGGACCAGGATCCGCCTTGGGTCATTTTCCGGGCAATATTCTTGGCCCAGCCCTCCCCTGGATGATGTCCATATTTTTCAAAGCAACGCAAATTGTATATGTACAGCACATTTTAGATACTATTGACAGGAAACAAGTGCCGATATTGGAAAGTAGATTCTGTGTTACACGTTTTCGCGCTTGACTTTCAATTGATGTCTGATGATGTAAAAGCCGTTAAGCTGTGAGTCACAAGGTAACAACGGTCACAATGAACCATTGTGCAGACATACGTTATCTTAAACATCAATTAATTAATTAATTATCAGCTTTCATGTCATCAAACGTCGCCGATTGAAGGAATTACACGCGTTAATTGGCCTGACGCCATCTTGGGGGTAGTGTTGATGAGTCAAGGTGTTTTTCGAATACATTCCAGCAAGTCAAATGTATAGAAATGAATGGTTGTCTTCCAAAATGTCACATGGTCTTAGAGGAGGTCAGCAGTAAGCATCACGAGGTCTTGAAGTCTTCATTTTCAAACGTAGCCATCCTTGTTGCGTGTGATTAACTCGATACTTTAAGAGAGTGTTGCACATAGTGTTATTCAGAATAAACTTGTGCTTAACTTTACAAAAAGGTATAATGCACTATGAGCAACCCCAATCTTTTTAACAAGATATGCGTGTATAACATTTACTTGTTTAGAAGAGAGACAGGCTCCAAGAACGGGCATGTACGTTAGTGGGGCGATGCCAAAATGAATGGCACGCTGAAAATAGAATTCCGCTTTAATTAATGAACCGCTCAAATTGCCTCATTCCGCACAAATATTTTTGTATTTAAATTTTGTTTGTTTTGCAGAATTTGTGTTTCAAAACAACACCTTTGAGCCTCATTGGAAAGAGTTCGTCGAATACGTCCCATTGAGGCTTTCATAACCTAAATGTTTTAGCTACACAAAATGGAAGTCTTCAGTTGGTGATGGAAACTATTGCAAATATCTACAAACTGGATTAAGAAATGGTATAAAGCCGTTTCCTCCACGAATAATATATATATATCTGTAGCATGTCAAATGTTTTGCTTTAGTTATTTTGGCGGCCCCTGTATGGGAACTAGATTTAAAATTTGCCAAAGAAATATTCTAAACATTTTCATTCCAAAATATCGCTTTCAGTCCAGTAAGGGGTGTGTAAGCTGTATCTTGTGTCATAAACAATACATACTCAAGCTATTTATAAAACTTGTATTGCATCTTTGTATGGTATATATATATATTTTTGCGCAAATTGAAAAGTGACCGTCCATAAGGAGACAACAGTGAACTTTATACAGTACATGGAGAGTGTATTATCACCAAATCACCCGAAGAGTGGAGATTCCACCCAAGCAATAATTGCAAATTTGTTGTAAAGCATAACAAGCATAAGCAAAGTTCCAGCTAAGTTAAACTCGGAGGTCCATTGGCTGAAACATTGCTTGTGTTTTTGGCCATATGTACAGAGGATTTGAAAGTGATACTTTGGGTGATAACTCCACTCCATGGGTGATTTAGTTACAATTCACTCTCCGCATTCTGTACAACTGGGTTGCTGGAATGCCCATTGGTCACACCCAGAAAAGTGTCTCTACCACTGCTATCTTATGGGGAGGAACGGACGTTGCTATAAATAGACAAAGATCAACAACAAAATTTTACTCGAGGGTTTTAATTTTCTCGTAGCCTCGCCAACACCAATCGCGTTTAAAAGAAAAAAACATTTATGTCTGCGAACAATGAATATGTTGATGATGTGCACATTTCTTGCGGCGATACAAATTGAATATTCGTAACATATTTTAGTTATTATTGACAAAAAACAAGTGTCGAGATTGGAAAGTTGATAACGTTTAACTAGTTTTCGAGCTAAGTAAACATCATTCTGGTTGATGAAGTGAAAGCTGTTACGCTGTGAATGCCGTCACAGCTTAACAGCTTTCACCTCGACAAACGACATCGACTGACAGATGTTTTCGCATTGATTGACTTGACGCCATGTTGGGGGAGAGGCAGTTTGAGAGCGACGTTTTCCTCTGAAGTTCCAGCAATCCGGTTGTATAGAGATCAGTGGCAGATAATAAAATAAATACCAAATTAAAATGGGAGGTCACTAATAATTTACTCCTACATTACATCATTACCGGACCACCCTACAAATACCAAATAGACTCGTCCACTTCCATGTCGACAGTAGCGCACAAGCTTTATCATTCAGGGATTCTGTTTTCGAAAGGTTAAAGGAATCAAGGAAAAACGAGCTTACAGTTAATGGAGATAACACTGACTTCTAAGGATCATTAAGCTTAGCATTATGTTGCGTGTAATGGAATCGTAAGAAATAAATGAAATCTCTTACAACGCACTATGGAGGTTATACTCACGTAAAAAGGCACTTCTTAACTCAACGCGAAAGTGATTCCAGCAACCTGATGTTGAAACGAAAGACGATAAAAAGTGTCGCCTCGAAGCAAGTCATCTGGTGTTCGTTCAAATTGAAAGTATATATAGTGCATCACCTTTCTGCCCTCGAGTTCTTCCCACCCACGTGAATGTTGTTTCATTTCCCTCTAAAATATGTATCGTAAACTGATAAAATTCGCATCGTTCTGACAAAGTCCTAGCACACACAGTATTTCACAACGCACTATAAATTATTTCACCCTGAAATAACCGTTTTAAAATTTATTTTCCTTGACCACTGAAACAAGGATTTTAGTCAGCGCTACGTAAAGGTTAAAAAGCACACGTTTTGTTTTCTACGGGAAATAAAGGCGAGTCGAGGACAGACAAAAACGGGTGCTCTGATCGGCATGGAGCACAAAGTGCTATTGTGTTTAAAACAATACCTCTGTGTTCTATACTGGATGAAGACGCGGTGTACGCAAAACGTTCAGCGTCCGTTCTCTTGGAAAATGAGAGTACGGAATGAACAAAAGATTTGTTCTCCAAGAGGCGATCGTGTTTTCTTTTCTTTTCCAGAAACAAAGACTCGTCTTCGCTTTTAATTTTGATAGAAAAGAAACTTGTGCTCAACTTACGTTCATAAGATGAGAAAAACTCGAGGCCCCAGTACCTATAAACAAACTTACTTCGAATGAGCTGGAAAGGTGGACACACACAGTACATATGTCTGTTCGGGCGAGTGAGTGGACACGTAAATGTATGGGTGCTTTTATGTGAGTGCCTGCATATGTATGTTGTGAAGTGGTTGGGTGATGCTCAGTGCATATGTAAATCATAGATTCTTGCCGATTACCAGCCATGGTCCAGGCATAACATGGAGCAGGTATTAGAGACTACATAAGGGATTTAACACTTTGATTCTGTAAGCCCACTTTCCCGAGCCAGGAATATAATACCTGATTGCAAAAAGTAAATGGTTGCTCAGGGAATTTATGAGGGTAAACCAATTAATCTGACAATGCCACCTCTCACGGTATACTACCTATCCATTTGTAAACTATTTGTATTTGTAACCACTTTACATGTATGTATACTGTGAATGAGGGTAAACCAATTAATGTCTTCAACGTGCCCTATGGTTGCACGTTGAAAATATTAATTGGTCCACCCCCAAATAATGAATATGGACTATTCCAACTGAAGCAATGAAACGGGCATGGAAGATGGCATTACGATTTAACTCTTAATCCGCCGAGTAGTTTCACGATATTTTTCATCAAATCTAGTCATGGCTGCTGGTAAACACCCATGATATCAGCAGAAAATAAAGCGAAGTTTCCTTTTGTTACTCTCGGAGTTTCCTTTTGTTACTTTTAATAAGCGCAAACAACAGACAGCTTCAAGGGCTATCTGTTGTTTTCGTTTATTAAAAGTTACAAAAGGAAACGTGGCTTTTTATTGTAAGCTAATTAGAAGCAACAAAGTAACTGTCCAGTTTGGTTTTTTATTTAGCGAATGTGTTTTTCCAGTAATTTGCAAGTATTTAATATTCCCAGGAAAAACATTAGCAAATCTTACCTCATGTTATATAAATGGAAAAGATAGAGTCTGTACTGTTTGTCACGATGCGCTCACTGTTGATGTGACGACCCAAAAAACGTTACAGAACATCAAAAGATCGTGAAAACGCCGTTTTCTCTCATTTTTAACTGGGTTTAAACAGAGAATAATTGTCAAACTTTCAAACTGATTGGAAAAAAATGTTAAAAAGCCAGCTTCTGTATTTTGATACTACCAGTTTGTGAAATGATGAGCACATCGATGATACAACTTCGCTAGCATTTCGAAATTTCAATTTTTATATGAAATTCGCACACCCTTAATGCTAAATCTACTAATAACTTTAGAAATTTAAGGGGGTGGGGGTAACGTAAATTTCTTCCAATGGCGAAAGTCATGGTCATTTGCACACTTGTAAATCGAACGTTTTAATCATTTATATTCCAAACATGGAAGGATTCAGAGCAGTGATTCAGTAGAAAAAATTTCTTTAAATGTTTTCCATTACAAGAGTGTTGAAGTCTGAACTGCAATGAGTTGGGGCAGTGGTTTCTATATTACCCACAATGTCACAATGTATCATCCAGACGAAGATGTTATACATCAAGCATGAAAGCATTTTTGTGCAACAGAGAAACATAGAAACATAACGTGCACAAACATAACGACATCTCTTTGTCGATGTCTGAAGAACACCGAGTTCACGATGGGACTTGGTGTCGCTCTCAGGTTCTACGAAGAGTAGTGGAGTGAACTCAATAAGCAGATTGTTTCTTGCCAATCCTGAAGCACCAACCTTCCGCTGGTGTTTATGATGGACCGTATTTTTGACCCTGTCAATGAGATATCTCGCGCTCCATTCCCCATTATGCGTCACATAAATTGTTCTAAGTTGACTCATCCGGTTACAGTCTATTTGCAATTAATCGCTCTCTCTCTCTCTCTCTCTCTCTCTCTCTCTCTCTCTCTCTCAGGGGGTGGCATGTAGACGGACAATCTGACAATGCCACCTCTCACGGTATACTACCTATCCATTTGTAAACTATGTGTATTTGTAACCACTTTACATGTATGTATACTGTGAATAAATAATCTTAATCTGAATCTGACTTGTCAATGTTTTTCCATTACCCATGATGTTAAAACCTTGGTCTCAAATCACGAACGCAAGTACCAGTTCAGTCTACAGTCCACTGGGTTTGGTTTAATCGGGGATCGGGGTAGGACATTATGGACATAGAAAAGCAATGCAAGAGCAATGCAAGCTTCAAGTAATGCAAGTGTTCAGTATTTTTTTTATCTAAAACTGTCAACTTAGTGGTATATTATTTATTGTGTTCAAGAACAGCCTGTTTAACCCTTTATCTAACAAAACCGGCCAGCGCTATTAAAAAAAATCGCCCATTAATTTTCATTATTTTTTTCATTTTTTTGTCTCAAAAACATAGTTATGACCCTCTTTGGAACGATCTCGTTCCAAAGAGGGGTATGAACCTATGTTTTTGAGACAAAAAATGAAAAAATTAGTTATTCAAGAATTTTGTTTGCAAGTGTCGTCTGCTTTTCATGTTAGGTAAAGGGTTAACCCTATACCTAACTCAAAAACCATATCTGGCCAGTGTAATGCTTAGAGGTTATTACTTGGTTAGTTTCATATCGCTCGAGATAACAGCGCGGGGTAACTTCATATCATCCTGATGTGAAGTTAGCGAGGCAGCAGTTTTCTTACAGTCCTATTGTTTCTCATTCTTTTCAAAATGTCAGAAGCTTCCTCTTCTCCCAATTCGACTAGTCTCCACTTACGACTCTTCATCTGTATTTGCGTTTAATTTTCTGCAACCCTTTCTTCTTTTTTCTCTTCATCCACCAATTCCTCCCTTATTGCCACCATTGATTCCACATTTTCCAAAAACTCAGCTTCAAACCCCTTCATTACGAGCTTCCAACCAATGTAATGCCAGTTCTCCTGACCGGAATCCACGAATATCGGTGTACGATTTCGATGTAAACAAATTGATTACGCTTAGTAACGTGTCAATGAGCCAACTCCAATTTGGTTCATATCAGCCGAGTTGGAAGCCATATCTACCGCGCGCGATAATGGGTAATTTTGGGAAGGAAAGGCATTTCTAATAAACAAACAAACATCGCTATTCAAATTTTATATTATTTTTGAAAGTTTGTCTCAAAAACATAGCTTATAACCCATCATTGCAACAAACTCTACCAGTTCGATCCAGTGATGGGGGTCATAAGATAATGCCTTTCATGTAAAACTGACAATGTTTAGTTATTCAAGTCAATTTCGGCAAAGCTTATAACCCATCATTGCAACAAACTCTATCAGTTGGATCCATTGATGGGTCCATAAGATAATGCCTTTCATGTAAAACTTACAATGTTTAGTTATTGAAGTCAATTTTGACAAATGCTGTCCTCCAGTCGTGTAAGGTAAACAAATCAACCCTCAGCATGCTGATAACAAAATATAAAAACTTTCAACCTGAAAATTGTTCCCATAATGCAACTAGAATTGAACTAATTTATTCTTGCTTTTCAAAGCTCGTTGAGCTCTGTCAAACAAGATTAAATTGGTTAAATTTCTTCTTGCATTACAGGAGAAATTTGGTTCTTGCAAGTTCAGTATTTCGACGTCAGTGTGAAATCTGTTAACAGAAGATACACCGCCACTCATAAGAGGAGTACGAAAGGCGTGTGTCATGTAAGGGGGTGTATTATATGGTTATATAACTGGTGAAACTTAACTGGAAGCCCATATCTGGGCTTTATTCTGAGGTGCAGGTCGCAGGAATTGAAGAATTTGAATTCTGTGGATGTGCTTCATATTATCATTGAAGTGAAATTATTTATCCTGTATTGATTTGCCTTCTTACAATTAATGGGAGAGTGCCGTGAGGCATTCTCCCATAAATTGTAACACAACAAACACATGTAAACAAATTCTATCGAGCAAAAATAATTCAGCACTCTACCAGATGGAAAGAAAAATTAAATTTTAAAACATAGCAGGTAGTGTTTTCGGAAACTGGAATTAGATAACTCCTTTAATAATTAAGAATTTGATCAAGGCACGAATCCATCATGACAAATTCCTAAATAAAGGATCAAATTATTGATATGCATCTCCAAATGAGATGTAATACCAAAAGGAAAAAAAACTCAAATTGTGAAAGTCGCCCTTCCTCGAATTATATTGATTTTCACCAAATGTGAAGAGCATCCTAACGAATCGAATGCACTTCTAATAATGTTCTCGTTAAATTTTTAACTCAAATAAAATCGGTGCCCATTTAACAATAAAACTCTAATGTGCAGCCAGATATGAAATTATATCACATCCTGGCGCAGTTGGCTCTAATCTAAACTTGCGTGTTCACTTCGCCAAACTCCATGATGTATACCTAGCACGAAAACTAGTAACATAGTATCAACTTTCCAATCTCTGCGCTTGTTTTTGTCAATAACAACTAAAATATGTTGTAAATATCTCGCCATGGTGTAGCATTAGCTGCTGATGTGGGGTTAAGCACCAATAAATAATAATACTGTTGTAAATATACAATATGTATTGCCGCGAAAAAATATACATAGCAACATATTCATTTTTCATTGACATCAAAGAGTATTCTTTTTTATATAGAATATACCCAAAGTAGCTTGATATACCAAATGTTCACCACGAGTGGTGAACATTTGGTACACCAAGCTACTTTGGGTATATTTTATTTATACCATGATCATCAGATTATTGAGTGTCGCTCGATTTTACTGAACAGCAGCCGTACATACGTGCGAATTTGTTTTTGTTTACATGCGCATCGGTGGGCGATACTTCACATCCTAATCAGAACAGCGCCCAAGTGGCCTTTGGCTTTGAATATTAATTTAATTCAAATCAAGAGAGACACAGAATGCAAAAGGGACATCAACAGTAGTTCTTTCTTTATTCTTTTTCGGTCGTTGTTTACTGCTATATATTCATATTTATTTATACACATACACACACACATATATATATATAAAAACCCTTTCAAATAGTTTATTTTATATGTATGAATTTCAAAACCTTGTTTGTTTCGCCATTGTAACATTTTCTGTATTCATGTTATGGGAGCGGAGGTTTCTACTAAGTGGAAAGCACTTGCCCCCCTATCCCTTTTTGCTTAATAGTTATGGCAAATAAATATGTTTAACGCGGTACTTCCGCTGTCAAATTTATCACCGAAACGAAATAGAAAAAAACAGGGCCTTTTTCATTTTAATAACATAATAACATACTATTTCGAGTTGTGTATGCTTTATTGACATGAGACAATGCATGTTTGTTAATTTTTGGTATCTTATGGGGTAAACTCAATTAAAAACGTAAATAACTGCCACTTTCATTTCACTCTTCCCGAGGCGACGTGCGATAAATGTAGTCAAGTTTGCATTCAGGTCGACGTCACCAAGGGTCAACTTGGATGCAATTCCACTGTAGGTGTAAATTTTGACTACTGAAATCTCTTTGCAGGCGTGTTCACCACGGTTGGTGTGTAAAGCTAAAATGTATGTCATAGACTTTTCATATACAGTAGAATAGGTAACCATGGCATAAAAAGCTATTGGCGATTGCGATGCATCTTGAACTAGAAAACCTCCGAGAATATCTTTCTTGTGAGCATTTATTTTTAGCAACATCTGTCCCGTCTAAGATGGCGGCGGTTGTGGCTCATTTCTATTTGTGATCAGTGAGTGTCCCAGCAATCCAGTTTAATAGAGCTCCGTTGTACTCAAAGTGACTATCTGTTTATAGAATGGTATTCAATACCTTGAGCACTAGAATTTAATAAACAAATTTATTGCACACCCAAATTTCAATCAAATATGCGAAAAAGAAAGGTCAACTGTTTCTGAAACGCTATTCAAACAAAGGAAAAACAAACTTTGTCCAGTTCGAGAGGCCAGCGACATAGAAACACATTATTCATAACGAAATTCTCTCGGATCCATAAAGCAAATTGTGTTCACTGTTTAGAATATTATACAGCACATATATTTCCTATTAGTCTTCCAAGAGGCCAATAATGATGGCACTTAATCGGATTTGCTAGTGTACCAATTTACCCCAGAGATAGTTTATTAAAGTCCACAAGAATCTTATAGAATGTCCTCTTTGCCTAGCCGCTATACGCAACCGATAACCATCTCCGTGTTGAATATTCAGTAATTTGATTAATTAGGCTGTATGTGTAAGTCATCGATTGTACCCTTAAGCCTTGTAAACAGCAAAATGATGATAATTTACATTAATGCGTCTGTCAATGCTTTGAGAGGTATAACCAGGCAATATTCCCTGCAGTGGCATTAAGGATATCAGTCTACCCGTCGTTTCGTGATGTGCGGATCAGTGAAAATTCAATTTATAGTGAATCCCATCACGGGAAAAGGATATTACCTTTTAGTTACATACAAAAGGAATAGGAATATGCGATAAATATTCATCCTTCTTGTTTCACTTTGGACTTGCGTTTCATATGTAAGCCCAACTATTTGATCATTGTACGCCCTTTCCAGTACTTTGTATTTTATATCAAAGCTTTGCTTCGGATTAAGGGGAGTGTTGATTTCATGGGTGTATGAGCCTCTGATTTTCAAATAGGGTCTCCCGATATATACAGGCACCAAAGTCCTTTTTGTTTCATTTTGTCCCTGCGTTTGATACACCAGCCGAACTATTTGACCACTAAAAACCATATCCATTAATAATAATAACACTTTGGCCGGCCGCTAATTCGCCGCGGTTCTGGGGTGAGAAGCCTTGATTAAACTTGTGCTCCCAAATGCTTCCGTATCCCCACGCCTCTTCACTCCTCCTAAAACCCGGAAACGAACTGCTTGGTGACATCCCGTACCCCGTTCTTCTCAATCTCTCCGATAAGCATACTACTCCCCCCCCCCCCCCCCCCTCCTTGCGTGACTCACTAACCACATATTCATTCTCTCATCCCACTTGTCCATTATACTCTCAGTGAATCTTATTCTGTTATCCTGCCTGGTATTTTGGACATTCTAAATGAAAAATTGTTACAGGGTTTCCACTACTCCCAAGTTACACTTCTGGCACCCTTTCCGCTGTCCTTCCCAATTTTTCCTCTAATCTCCAGCGACCGTGTCCTCAGCTTGAACAGCAATGCACCCCCTCCTGAAAGCTGCCATCAAGAAAGTCTTCTGTTTATTGTGCAGGCCATCTAAAGACCTCTTTGCTTTGACTCCGTCTCACCAGTTCCGGTTAAAATCCTCCATGATTGTTTTTTAGACTGGGTTCTCCTTTCTTCTAAGCCAGACATTTCCATTGAATAGTTCTTTATCAACTCCCTCTCTTGCTCACTACGTCTTTATATTTGAACTCCAAATAATCCGGAACATTAGTTTCCACCATAGACTGTCGTGGAAATTTACTAAATACACTATTCAAAAACAGTAGGGGATATTTGATAGAAGTGAGATATATGTTGAAATATATTTATATTTTCATCAAAAAGACAGTTGAGGCATTGCACTGTGACGTCAGGGGAATGATTTCAGCGATAGTTGGGTGTCTGACAAGCACACATTCCACGCACTGAGCTGTCGGAGACAAGGACGGTCAGACAGAGAAATTACCACATTCAGTCCCAGACCTCAATATCTTGTAAATCCTCCTGGGTTCGCGAGACAAGCGCGGATCCGACGTGGCATACTCCTCACCAAACGTCCAATATCAGCTTGACTGATGTTATTCCATTCTTCCTGCAGTGCAGCGGCGAGTTTCTGGACATTGATAGGGGGTTGTTGGAGTTGTCGTAGGCGCCTGCCAAGCATATCCCAGACGTGCTCCATTGGTGAAAGGTTTGGACTTTTTGCTGGCCAAGGCAGTGTAATGATGTTCTGCTCCAGGCGGAACTCTGTAGCGACACGGGCCCTGTGTGCTCTTGCACTGTCATCTTGGAAAATGAATCGACGGCTGTGACGTCGCACAAATGGCACCATATGAGCTGCTGATATGTTGTCACGGTCGTACTGCCCTGTGACACGCCCTTGGATGACATGTAATGCTGTTCTGCTTGTCATTGTTATGCCTCCTCATACCATAACCGACCCACCAAAACGATCGTGTTGCCTAACGGTAACGTCATGGTATCGTTCGTTCCGCCGCCACCACCCTCTGTTTCGCCTGCTGTGGAAGTCGAGAGTGAACCTTGATTCAACGGAAAACATGACGTTGCTCCAAAGACGATTGTTCCAGAGCTGTCGTGCTCCACACCAATTACGCCTTGCTGCGATGTGGCGTTCATTCAAACGTGGAATTATTCGAGGTTGTCGAGCGTACAAATTCCAGCTGTGTGGGAGATTTCGTATAGTCTGACCATTGACTCGCATATCTGTCGTTCGGTGCAGCTGCTGTCTAATTTCTGAGGCACTTTGATGGCGGTTACGTAATGCTGTGATTCTTATGAAACGATCCTTGTTAGCAGTTTTCACTCTTGGACGACCTGACGGACGTTTGTCATCAACATTGTCTGTCTGACGGTAGCCTGACCACAACCTGCTAATCACCGATTGAATAACGTTGAGAATTTGAGCCACTGCAGGCTGTCTGTTGCCAGCTTCCAACATGCCAACGGCACGTAAACGTGCCACGTGTCAGTCTTCGCATACCTCAAAAGTTACGTTTCGACCAGAAACTATTGATGAACGAGTTTATACCAAGAAAAGAACGATGAGACCCCCGAAAAAGCCCATCCAGTACAAATGAAAATTTCAAAACGTGCCCCACAGACATTAACGCGGCGCTCGTGCGAAAAACCTGCACGAAGTTTTCCACATAAGGCCCTACCCATAGCCCAAATCCTGCATCGTGAAATAAACAAGACAACTTGAATGAACAAGGCAACTTACGATAACTTATTTAGTAAATGTTAATGTAAATGTAAATACCCCCCCTTCGTAAACTCCACGTCGCCACAGGATAACAAAAAACAATAACTTGGATATAGCGTATTATTATTCATAAAATTTCACTGGCCTCGAAAAATACGATTTTATAGTCAGTATGTACTTTCAATCTCCTCCCATTGTTATCCTCTTTTTCAAATATTTCACGTGTGGCGTCAGCAGAAGCATATGCCAAACGGAGCCGTAAACATAGATTAAACTAAGAGAGCTTTCGTCCAATCAGAGGGTGAGGATTTTAGTCTTATAGGAATATAAAAGTATATAAAGTTGTGTTGTAGATTTCTTGCAGTTAATATTTTTATTTGCCATTCAACAGTGCAACTTGGGATTGGGATGCTTTCCACTTAGATCATCCGCTCCCATACATTAATCAACAGTTTACTATTCGCGATATGGCAGAGCGAATTATATGAGTAACGGAGTTTAAAACAATTTGAACATAGCACACAATTAGAATTCTACTGTGGCTGTCTCCGTTAGCAACTATGGCTATAACATTACTTCCAAACAATGCTGTTCGAGATTCTTGTTCTCATTTTTTTAATTTTTATTATATTTGGTAAGATTGGTTTTTTTGTTGTTGCTGATATTGTTTTTTGACGTTAATGTCTTCTTCAGCATCAATCGATATTGCACTTTGGGGTCTTTTTCCGCATCTGTTTATATAAAATGAAAGAAACATAGATAACATTTTTTTTGTTCTGTATCTGATTTTTAACATGCTGTTACGTACGTTTGATTTCATGTTTTCTTATTGGATTGGGGTGGGGCGGTATTTTTCGACATCTGTGGGTATGTTGTGAGTGAGCTCCACGGAACATACATTAATATTAAAATTAGATTAATACTATTAGTTACCCCGTGTCTGATCACGTGGTACGGGTTTTTACCTACCCGAAGCCAGCCGTATCCCATGAGGCCGAAGGGTAGGTAAAAACCCGTACCACGTGATCAGACACTGGGTAACGAATTTATCTATTGACTTTCCGTTTTAGAAGTACAATCTATTTCATGTGTGAGCACACACAGCATGAGATCTTTTATCTTCCATTGTTGAGCCATACAGGTTTCTGTGGATTTTTTGTGCAGAGGAGTTTTTGTGAAAATATGCCGATATGACTAGTATAAAAACATGATTGAATTTCTTTTTTTCTTTTTTGTCTCAAAAACATACCTTATGAACCCCACATTTGAGGGTACTCGACAAGCTCATTCCAATAAGGGGTCATGAGCTATATTTTGGAGATAAAAAATTAAAATATAATACATGTACTCTGTAAAACTGGAATGATGTGTCTTCTACGAGGTATGGACAATTTGTAGATTTCGGAACGAGGCTTGCACTGGGTATGGGAAATGTGTCAGTGGCTGGGCGGACGTATCGTGGGTTTCAATGAATATGGTCTCATACCACGTATCTATCAGCCAATCAAATCAAAAAATTCACTTTAGTCAATAGATAAAGATTATTACAACAGCTTGTTCATCTGAGTTGTCGAATTCCGTCGAGTTGACGAGTCCAGATCAGCCAACTTTTAAACTTTTATTCTGCTAAAGAACACACGCACCGTGAGCAATGCAGCTCATTGGTGGGAACAGAACAAACATATCGTACAAATGTGTTTCACATGGCGGCTTAATCATCATCAAGAGAGATAATACAATATGTCGATGTAGTGGTATGGGGCAGAATTGTTAATGTAGTTTCTTGCTGATCTAAAGGATGGGTGGGGAAATAAATCGGTAACCCAAATTTCTAACCACATCAAAGAAAGTAATTATTTATTTATTATTTATTTATTTATTGGTGTTTAAGGTCATATAGTTATGCACAATGGCTAATCATGACCGTGAGAGTTTTACGGGTGGAGGAAGCCGGAGTACCCGGAGAGAATCACCGAGCAACGACGAGCAGCTGTCAGCTTTCCAACATCGTAACTCTGAACTCTGCGCCGCGGCACAGGCAGTGTTAGATTGGTTGAAGAGATGCGCACCATCGACGTTTAGTACGTCTTAGTACACAGCGTCATCGTGCCCCCATGTAGGCAATTGGGGTTAAGTGCCTTGCCCAGGGACACACCGCGGGAGTGCGAATCAGTCGCTGAAATGGTCACCCATCCAACTTCAAAAGAAAGTAATTACAAAATGGAAACTAAAAAGAAGGATTTTCTCGGGTATGACCCGGGTGTACCAAAGTGCCATCTGCAGTGTACGGGCATTGCAGAGGATACTCTCATGCATCCAAGGGGTGATATTTTTACTATATTATGTTTTTCGGAAGCTTCATAAGAAGGTTCCTACTTATCACTAATGTTTCCACGCAAGGATTGTTTTTTCTGTGGCGTTACCCGAGTGCATCAAAGCGCCATATGCAATATGACAGCGGATCTTCAACAATTAAATACGACAACCTGAATCGAAGGCAAAAAAGAAAGTATGGATGTTTGTCCGGAGTGTTCAACACCAAGGTACTGGATTTTTTACTTCGCGTTTGTAAAATTGGCACTTCGAAAATCTCTGAACGTCAATGACACCCATGATCGCTCGAGAGGCTCGTTTTAGATAGGCCGGATATGGATTAGGATAAGTTGAAACTCTTATTTTCAGGCGAGCCAGAATCAATGAACTGACTACTGTTCAGGGAGTATTAGTGGTAGTCAAATAATTAACCTGTTATCAACAGATTATGTGTCAATGTAATTACTGCCAGGACAAGATTGGCGGACCTTTCAAGCAATTCTCTCATTTCTTTGGAAATCAACCTTTTTACTAAACATTAAAATTGTTTTTACTGTTTTAAACTAGTCTCTTCAACTCTCAAAGCAACCAACAGAGTGATTTATATAGCATTAATGACGTCCCAATTTGTTATAGATATTCTAATGTTATTGCGTCAGTAAAAAATATTGCCTACCCGTGGAAAGAGACCAGTCCACGGCGCCGTACTGTAGCTTCTATCCCGTATCCTCACCTCATTTTTTTAAACATTATTTTGTCTACTACACAAATAGTAATGGAGAACTGGACCTCGGCCGCGCAATAATTTCCATTGTTATTAAATGTAGAACTATCTGTAAATATGTTTTGTCTCATGACACATCACAGGCCTTGGTTAAATACACTTTTCTATTTTCTCTGAGGATAGCAGGAGGACATCTCCAGGCGATACACTGAAATTAACTCTGTAAAAAATTATTAACCTGTACTTTTTTGTGTATTGCTGAATAATGATCATACATACATATTCCAATCATTGAGTATTTAATTCGCCTTGGAAACGCCAAGATATTACCACAATTTGTGGAACTACGTCGCGTAATCACAAAACTATGGCTGAAATATTCCAGACGAGTGGAACTAAACATTTTTTTCATATGTTTATTAAGATTCATTGAGTAATGCATACTCTTTGGTGAATTATTCTACTTATATTCTAATTCGCTTTGCTCAAACGAATATAAATTATTGATAAAATAAACTCAACACAATCTAGCAGTAAGCGTGCCTAGCCAAGTGCAACAGTCTTTATTAACGAAGTGTATAGGTTCTGAGAACAGTTATATTGCAACATTGCAAGTATATACAACCAAACGCATTACACTCTGAAATTAGTGTGAGACCTGGAGGGTGGGCGGGTTGGATTGCAAAATAGAACGGAGAACACTGTTGCACAGCGGAACGGCAAGCTTCGAATGATCAAAAACAATCTGCACTTCATGACCACAACAGTCATGAACTGCACGGACTACGAACATTTCACCCAGACAACAGCGACATGAAAAACTCTTTTCTACATCAGTGTTCAACACCCACTGGCGCAAACACAACGACAGTGTTTACAACTAACCCTAAATCAGTACTACAGCTTACGGATATATATGATGCCTTTAGTGGTGCACTCGATGAAGGTAAGGACGTAAGCGTTGCATTTTGTGATGTAAGCAAAGCCTTCGATAAAGTTTGGCATAAAGGCTTAATCTATAAACTGAACAAAATAGGCATAAGTTGTCAACTTCTCGACTTTTTCGAATCATACCTGAGTGATCGCTTGCAGAGAGTTGTCGTAAACTCCGATTCGTCTTCCTGGAAACATGTGTCTGCGGGAGTTCCCCAGGACTCTACACTAGGTCCCTTGCTTTTCTTAATCTATATCAACGAGATCACCTCAGGCCTCACTAGCAGTATACGCTTATTTGCTGATGATACAACCTTGTATTTAATTGTCGATAATCCCCACCAAGCATCTCTTGTCTTAAACAGTGATCTGATAAAAATTAATCAGTGGGCGCAATCCTGGACAGTTGATTTTAATCCAACGAAAACCGAATCCATGACCATATCCCGGAAAAGAGATATTCCCTACCATCCTCCCCTGGTGATGGCAGGAGTTGTCATTAAAGACGTTGAAGAACACAAACACCACTTAGGTGTAATTCTCAACTCCAAATGTACATGGGATGACCACATAAAATACATAAGTGGCAAAGCCTGGTCACGAATAGAGTTGTTGAGAAAAAACAAATTTATTCTAAACAGCCGCACCTTGAAGAAAATATACTTTGCTTTTGTGAGACCCTTACTCGAATATGCGGATACAGTTTGGGACAACTGCACAGAAAACGACGGGACGAATTTAGAGCGCATCCAAATTGCCGCATCGCGGGTCGGAACAGGGGCAACCCTGAGTGATGGCAAAGCATTATTATACGCGGAAAAGGGGTGGGAGGTGCTCCAGAAAAGGCGTGAAAAGCATAAACTGATCCAATATTTTAAAATTGTATCATAATCTTGTACCGCCCTATATTTCCAATAGAATTTCCCCTCCTGCCTCTATGAATCAAAACGTAAATACCCGGCAGTCCCAGAACATTCGCGTCCTCTTCTGTCGCACCAAACAATATCAAACATCATTCTTCCCATCGACAGCCAAGTTATGGAATGATCTCCCAATGGGAATTAGAAACAATTGCTCACTGGTCGATTTTAGGAATTACTTGAATCAAGATACTATTAGACCCCCACCATATTTTTCTTTTTCAATATCACGTAAGGCACAAATATACCATTGTAGGTTGCGTCTAAGATGCAGTGATTTCAACGACCACTTGCACATGAACCATTTAAAGGACACCCCGAACTGCTCATGTGGGCAGCGTGAGACCACTGAACACTTTCTACTCTACTGCTCGAATTATAACATGATTCGACGCTCGACCCTGGGGTCACTACCCTTCCCTCTCGATTGCAATATTTTACTCTATGGGTCTGCTTCTCTTAGTAACAGGGACAACTGTATAGTGTTCGAAAACGTCCAGAAATTTATACAAGATACGGCAAGGTTTAAATAACCTCATCAGTGAACAAACGTGCTTCGTGATAATTGACCGGCGACGACTTGGTGGTAGTGTATAGGTCAGCTATACCCTCGCCCGAAGCTGTCGTCGCTCAATTATATACTCGTAATTACCTCCGTGCGTGATCATGGGCACTTCGGTATCCATGACGCCTTCTGCGGTTCCATTCGCCACTGTGCTCGTGTTAGTGCCTTGAAGAGCCGAGCCGGGAGGCAGAAGTTGGCAGCAGCTAGCACCCCTTCTACATCCTAACCTAACGGATCATTAACCATGCTGTTACCCGTTTCTTCTGTACTGTGGGGCCTTCTTGCGAACAGAAAAGGATCGCCAGATGATTTTGCAATACCTGGCCCCAAACTGCAATCACTGATGAACTTCATATAGCCAGTGCCATTGCTAAAGAACCCTTCTCGTCTCTAGTTACAAATAATCTAATTACGATCCGGCATGTTTTCCCATACTTCTTCTCTCACTGAATAGTCGTTCCCAAATCTTCTATCAACTCACGTCCACTCTTCTGTAGTACCATCCTATGAACTTCTACCTTGACTTCGGGCCCAATACGAGGGCGGTGACGGCTACCAGACTATTTCAATCTGATTAGCCAACTTCCACCTTGAACTATTAAACATTGCAATCTGCCACTCATATAGCTCGGTGTAAACAGGGAGCAAACACAGCATTTTGAGGCTATTACTTAAGGCAGTCCTATGTTGAGTGTTGCCCCGTGCTCGTGTTGGGTTTGGAGTAAGTTTTCTCTTTTCTTTACTGTATTGTTTAATACAATATCTAATTTAACCAGTACATTTCATAAAATGATCTATACATCATAACCATGATTACCAACTGCACAATGTACTAAAATTTAATATCTGGATTGTAACATACTGTAAAAGCCATTAAAAAGCCATAAATTAGTGCATGTCTTGTCGTTGACTACGCCCATATAGTGCCCAGTGAGGTGGTGTAGTTCCCTCCGCTTCGCGGCGGGAACTACACCACCTCACTGGGCACTATATGGGCGTAGTCAACGACAAGCCATGCACTATTCCTTTAGTAGATCATTGGCGTGGTCATTGTGGGTGGGGTGGGAACCTGAGTCCCCCACAATCCCACCGACCCTCTCCAAAATCCTGAATTATACGATCTGAATGGGGTGTCAGCATGTGAAGTTACAAATGACATATACCATGCTTGACATTCTTTTGAGCCGCAAAAAGACTCCGAGTAAGTCATTTGTGGCAAATATTGTTTTTAATTTCTGAAAAATATACTCACCCTGTGACCCCACTAACGTGAGATGGACACCACTATACCCTTTCCCAACTCAGGACTTCAGTCTTCGTGGTATGTCCGGAGGGGATGCTTGGACACTCAAAACATCCATGTGCCCCCCCCCCCCCCCCCCACCACACTAAATAAATATATGATTAGGAGGTGTTCTCGATAAGTGGATCTTCCCTCCGCGCCACAACCTGTGTGAGTCCCTCGGGTCTTTTCTTGAGCTGATAATTTTTAGTCCATGAAAATTATGTCAGTGCTGCGCCGTATCTCAATATTCTGTCTTGTGGAGGTCACGCTCCAATCTAATACATAATCTAAAATGCTACAAAAACTTAAAAACGCAAGTAAGTAACTCTTACCCAAACACAAATTTACCCTTTAACGGCAAAACCGACCAGCGCTATTCACAAAAATTACCGTTCAATTTTCATTATTTTTCTCATTTTTTGTCTCAAAAACATAGCTGATGAGCTCGTTCCAATGAGGAGTCATAAGCTATGTTTTGGTGCAAAAAATGAAATAAATTTAGTTATTCAAGAATATTTTGGACACCCAAAATATCGATGTGTTCCCTCGCCCCCACTAAAATAAATATTTGGCTATAAGCTCTACTCGATAAGTGGATTTACCCTCCGCACCCGAATCAATATGAGTCCTATGTGAAAAAAATATAGTTATCCAAATATATATATATTTTTTTTTTTTTTTTTTTTTTTGCTATTGGCACATGCCTCTCGTGTTATGTACAGGTTTAAGTAACTGAGCACACTTTACAAATTGTTCTGTGGCAAAAAGCTTTAACTGCACACTAAGAAGAGTACATATTTGTGACTATTAGCCCCCACCCACCCCCCTCCCCAATCCATCCTTCCCATCCCATTAAACGCACGCATAAATATACACAAACTGGCAGTGACCACAAATCAAACCGAATAAGAGTGGAATCAAAAAAACAAAACCTAACTTGTGTTGGAAATCAATACAATGATGAAACAGTCAAATTTCTTGGTAAATATTGATGAAAATCTATCTTTTAAAACCCACATTGAATTAGTGTGCAACGACATTCCAAGCGAAGTTTTCTGTCCAAATAGCTTTACCCATTTACCCAACGTAACGGCCAAAACCGGCCAGCGCTATATATTCTCAAATATCGCCAATTAATTTTCATTATATTTTCATTTTTTGTCTCAAAAACATAGGTTATGACCCCTCTTTGGAACGAGCTCGACGAGCTCGTTCCAATGAGGGGTTATAACCTATGTTTTTTAGACAAAAATTAGTTGTTCAAGAATTTTGTTTGCAAGTGTCTGCTTTTCATGTTAGGTAAAGGGTTAAAAGTACGGTCGCATCAAATGTCTTAAAGTCTCTCTATTATGCTGTCATTCTTTGTCAACTTGCTCGTGGAGTTGAGCTGTGGGGCAATGCACCCAGCACAAGTCGCATAGAGCGAAAACAAATAAAGGAGTTGGTTCAGATTCTCTTCAATGGGGTACGTCGGTCGGATTTTTTTTATTTTAATTATTTTATTTTCTCATACAGACACTTAAAACCTCAAAAACAGTGATTATGATCACGCAAAAAGCCTATAAAGTAATTTCGATAGGGCGTGAAAGTTATGATTCGTCGGGAAACCTGAACCATTTAATTTTTCATCAGCCTAACCGCACATTACACAAATGAGCATTTAGAAATAAGCCACAAAATGTAACAGTCACGCTGATACACTATTCAAAAGTAGTAATATATGGAAAATTATGGATCAGTTTGGGGGCGTGGTACAATATATGGAGAGTGAATTGTGACTAAATCACCTGTAGAGTGGAGTTATCACCCAAAGTATCGCTTTCAAATTTTGTACATGTGGACAAAAAGCATAAGCAATATTTCATCCAATGGTCCATCGGCTGAAACTTTGCTTGTTCCTGTTATGCTTTGCAACAATTTACAATTATTGCTTGAGTGGAATCCTCACTCTACGGGTGATTTAATGATAATACACTCTCCACGTACTGTAGCTCAGTGACCGAAAGGGCGATGGTTCGATACTGACATTCAGTAACTGCATTGTGTCCTTGGGCAAACACTTAATCCTGATTATTCACGTGGGGGCACTGAGGCGCTGTGCACAAAGGCCTACTGCACGTCGATGGTGTAATTGCCTTCAACCGCTGCTATGGTGTTAGCTCTGCTAGTGCAGACGTAGCAATTTGGAGAGTCTGGTAGTTGCTCGCCACTGCTCGGTGGTTCTATCGGGTACACTGGCTTCCTCCACCCCTAACATTGTCCGACCGATATGCCCCTGGTTGTTGAAAGTGTTGATAAACCCAAACAAACACACAAACAAACAGTGGAGCATTCCAACCAACTGAGTTTCGGGCATGATTGGCTGGGTCAATGGATTGTCAGTATCAAGCGAGGCTAACTTCCAACGACCTAAAGCTAACATGAGACAGAATTGCAAATTACGCGAAATACTTCAAGAACATCTTTCTCGATAATACTAGTTCAGCCGTTCATTAGATTTATTTATTTATTTATTTATTTATTTCTTTATTTATTTATTTATTTATTTATTTATTTATTTATTTATTTATTTATTTATTTATTATTTACAGACATGGTTAAGAGTGGACGAACCGACTCTGCACGCCCACTATCTTCGGGCCTGATGAGGTACTTACATCGCGTGGGTTGTGGATGGGGAATGCCGTCGGGGTGTCTGCAGAGTGGGATTCAGTCCGTGCACGGATCCTCTGGTTCTGTGGAGGGTTTCCGAGACGCGCACAACTCACGTTTCGGAGATCAACTGGCTGGAACATTGTTAGGGTTTTTTCTGTTGTTCTTTTGAGATTGTTCAGATGGACACCCCGCTCCGCGGGTATTTAATCACAGTCGGAGCACCCCATCCATAACCTAGTTTATTTTCCATATTCTCAACCCAAACCTCAGTTCGCCACATCCGCATACTGTTCCAATTCGAATGGAAACGTGTGCCACGCGTGGAATCCGGCCTACGTGTAAGAACGTCATGTAAGTGCGCTTCTGATTGGTCGTTACTCGCCTGATTGGCGTTATGACGTGAATGAAAAACCATAAAGCAGTGAAAGCAAGAAAGTAAACAGGCTGAGGAAGATGATATTTTTTCATAAACCTATCAGCTTCAATCACTTAATACAAGTTTAATCTGGATATAAATACAGAACACAACTCGGGAAGAGTACGAGGGACAGTAATCAACGAACCTCATTGTAGTTTTTCTTGCATTTCACTTGCGCCTACGACGCACGTGAAACACTTTAAAAACGGCTCTCTGATTCCAGTCCACTGATTTCCACCCCGTCGCTGTGTTCTGTCTTAAAAGTACAAGTTAAGTTTACTTTCTTTTATTTCCAAAGACGGTAGCTGTGACATCTCTAGACAATATACTTAACCTTATTTACTGCCCAACTATCAATTTGCATTCATCTTGTATAATGATGAATAAAACATCATCATAGGATACCAAAAAAACGTTTATAATAAATTGAAGCCCGCGGCATGAGGAGATAACTAACTGAGAATGATGTAATGCGATACTTCTATTCTGCGTACAATAGTAAAAATGGACTGCCATAAAATTTATCACAATGTCTGACCCTTTCCGGACCATTAAACTCATTCTTTAAAAATGTTAAAGCGCTATCATTTTGTAACATTCTGGAAGTAGCACATCTTGTACGTGGTTTTATTCTTTCTTGCGTGAAACTTGAATCATACCATCACCCGGGTTGTCTATTTATATTTCTTCCATTCAGTGACGTAGGGACCGAGGGGCACAATACAAACGTACCCCAAACCTTTTAATATTGAAATAGTTAACCCATTAACGGACCGACACGCCATGTGATCTGTTCTGTTGAACATTACGGATTAGTAGCATTACTAATCTCCGTTAATATAAACTAGAGAACGTCCGCTAAAGTGGTAATAATTGATATTTATGACATATCGTAACCAGTTTTTCGGTCACTTAAAATATTTCTACAAGGATTGAACTTTGAGCTATATGAATAAGTCTCTTACATTTAAACACAATTTATTCTCATATAACACTGGATTCCAGTCGACTCGGCTCAATTTGGATATTTCCGTACGAAGAGCGTAATTTACACAACAAATTTGAATTTTTCCAACGTCTTCGTTTTACATTAAAATCTTGATTTATATACGCTGATGGTTGTTAAAATCAAATATTTAAACATGCAACAAAAAGACATGATTTAGCACAAGCAGTAAAAATCAGGAGATGAACGATCACTGATTGTTATAGTATAATGAAGATTAAAAGGACTCCGATAAACACTTAACCCCTTGAAAAGGAGAAACCTTTTCAGGCCCAGGAACATGATAAGTCAAAGGGTTAATCTATGTACTGCATGATGGAAAACTATGTTGAATACCCGACTGACGAACAGTCCGACACTTTAGGAAATGTTCTAAACTCTTCTAAGTGGTTTCCAAGAGAAGTAAATATATAAAATGTCGCTGAGTTTACCCCGGTGATAAACCGGGGTAACTCAGCGACATTTTATTGAAATAGTTGTTTTTTGTTGTTTTTTTACATTATAGGTTATTATGATGAACTTGACAGTATCATGGTTTGAGGTTTGCGGCTCGAAGTTATGTTTAACCGAGACGCGGAACGTATATGTTCCAATAAGACCATACCCATAGCCCAGCACCCACATGGTGAAGTGATCAAAGCGACTTTGAAAGATAGCAAGTTTTGTAAATAAATCTCTCGTGCAACCGACGACGCATTGTTTTTAACAACGTGATTCTCGGTCTTATGAGAAAACACTGTTTGCTCCTCGACCAAATGAAAAACAGAATCCTCAACTAGTTCCTAGTTTATAGCGAAATTTACGAAACTCGTCGGTCCAGACCTAATTTAGTGAGCCTGTGTCGTAAATGTCACTATCAACTAGGAACTAGTTGAGGATTCTGTTTTTCAGTCATTCGAGATTCACGATATATTTTCGAAACAATCACTGACCAAATTTATTCATGTGCGAGGGGTCAAATATGTACTACAGAGACCAATCATTAAATTTTGAATCAGTATCTCGGGTTGTTTTAGGAATTTGGCACTGACAATATGTCATGCAGGTTTTTTTTCGGGTGGGGATCGCATTGACAGTGCCTTATGTCTTAAAGATGCAATATGTCTTTATTATATTCGTTCTTCGGGGGTTAACGACACTTTCAGTAGCCAAGGTCACATCGTGACGGACAGACTTACGGGCGGAGGAATCCTCAGCACCCGGAAAAACCACCGATTAGCAGCGAGCCACTGTCAGGCTTTTCAATTTTCTAGCTCCGCACAAAACAAAGTTAGCAGCGGATAAAGGCGAGTGCACCATCGACGTGCAGTAGTACGCTTTATGATTCATCGTGCTCTCAAACCCTTTACCTAACATGAAAAGCAGACGACACTTGCAAAGAAAATTCTTGAATTTGTCGAGTTCGTTCCAAAGAGGGGTCATAACCTATGTTTTTGAGACAAAAAATGAAAAAATAATGAAATTAATTGGCGATTTTTGTGAATAGCGCTAGCCGGTTTTGCCTGTTACGTTGGGTAAAGGGTTAAGTGTCTAGCCCAAGGACACAACACATTTACCTCTGGTCAGGATCGAACCATCGACCATTTGGTTTAAAGTCCATTGCGCTTATCACTGAGCCAGCGCGCCCATAAAAGATACAATGATGTGAACTTTCGAATAGATCGGTTTATTGTATGTAGAATTAATGGGTATTTAATCAACTCATCCCTGTTTGACAGAGCCTATCGAGCTCTGTCAAACAGGATTGAATTGGTTAAATTCCTTGTTGCATTTTGGGAAAATACACTGCTCGACATTTTGATATTTACATCTCTATGCAGTGGGTTACGGAGTTGACTTAGTGTTGATACATAATATTAAATTAGAATTTCTATGTGACGTTGGTTAGTTGGGGATTCTATTTTGACTTCAGTATCATTCGACAACCGTTGGCGAAATTTCCCCAAGCATTGGTCATTAAGGCAGATGAATGTTTCTGAAAGCATTTTCAGACATTTATCGTCAATTTTCTGTTGATTTCGTGTTGCAATGTTTGGAATTTGAAACGCGCCGTAGAGTGATTTGCATCACATTTCCCATTCAGAACTTTAATCCACGGTCGAAGTTCACCGCACAATATATCTAGTTTTTAATTTCCTAAAACATAAACTTTTGAAGACTGGGTATACATGAGATAACCGCCTACCAAAAGGAAATGAGGCTCATGTCAACTGGCTGCATGTGCCAGGTACTCCGACAACCTACCGTTTTTTAGTATTCCTTGTAATTTCTCATCACTGCAGAGAAATGAGAGTCGAAATATAGACGTAGTTTATGAGTTAGAACGAGCTTTCTCTATTATTTTGCAAAACTTGATGTCACATATTCGGTCATTTTGAAATAGTAACGTTTAGTTTTACCAGTATATTGGTAGCAACAAAATCTCCATTGTCTGATCCTACTCGAAGAGGCACTCCATGGTGTACACCTCGCAAACAAAAAACAGAAAATAAATTATTTAGGCAGATCTTTCGGTAAATAATCCACCTGATGCCAGAAGAGAGAGAGAGAGAGGGGGAGAATCAATTCCGCGTGTAACCACCATCTTAATGAAGCTGTTTGTGATGGGGTATTAAAGCGCAAAATGAGTAATAAAAAAATGATTTCATTTGACTAAAACCCGAACGAACAAAGGTTCCACCCCCACCCCATCAGAAGTAACTGCATTGTGACCTCGGACAAGGCACTTGATCCCGATTGCCCACGTGGGGGCACAGTGACCCTCTGTACTAATGCGTACTGCGGGTCAGTGGTTCACTTGTCTTCAACCAATGCTGACCTTGCTTGTGCGAAGTGAGTACGTTTTAGAGTCCGATATTTGCTCGCCGCTGCTCGGTGGTTCTCTCCAGATACTCCGGCTTCCTCCACTCGTAAAACTGTCCGACACGAGGAGGCCTTGGCTGTCAAAAGTATCGTTAAACCTCAATAAAAAATGTTTTGGAAACGAGGAAAAAAATTAATAATTAGTAGGGGAAAGAATATTAGAATTGTCCCCTAGTTAAGATAATGGGTTAATAAAGGGAGGAAGAACGGCGATTCCCAGCGTCAGCATAAAGTATACTTTAATGTCGGCACTATACGTTATTGACATATGAACTCCAGTTAAGAATGTAAACGGGGGAGTAAGTCAACGTTCGATAAATGTGATTTAATTTAGAATTGATTGAAAGCATAACATCAAAGATCAATTTATCTTTCTAAATCTACTATCACGGTGGGCGACCATATATACACACGTAGATGAATTCCTGAGTGGTCAAAGGAAATGCGCTATTCTTTTTTGATGAGGGTAAACACAAGTCAGGGTGATGCTGGCCGTATTTATAGTCAATTTATAGATTCGAACTTCCATTCAATACGGATATGTTGAAGACATGTCTTTGGAGATGCCTTATTTCTAGAGAGTTTTTTTTCTGTCTACTCGTACTGGATTCTTGTTCAGACAAATTATATAAACAAAGCTGTCCTTTCTCACACAAACGTTTATACTGGCATAGCACGGATTCGAACCGGGTATGTCGGTTGCCGATTCACGTGCGTGGTTTGGTATAGTTTCGCAAGGCGGTTGGTGACGAAGGAAACTCTCTCCGCGGGTTTCGAACCCTGTCTAAGTCATTGTAAATATAACCAGCATCTTTTCTTGATTCTATGACACTCAGGAAATTTGAAAAAAAAACGTTCTCGCTGATTTTCATTGAGTGCAGTATGAAGAATTTTCTTACTTTCCAAAGTGTGATTCACTGGGATTTCCGGGTTTGATTATAAACGATAACTTCACAAGTGAATTATGCAATCAACAACTGGGTCAAGTATCCGTGCGCGCAAACGAAGACGCTTTGCCGTGGGTGTAATGAGGACTTCATTGTTTTGTTTTTGGGGTTTTTTTTTTGGTTTTTTAACCCTTTACCTAACATGAAAAGTAGACGACACTTGCAAAAAAAAATCTTGAATAACTATTATTTTCATTTTTTGTCTCAAAAACATAGGTTATGACCCCTCATTGGAACGAGCTCGTTCCAATGAGGGTTCATAAACTATGTTTTAGAGACATAAAAATGAAAAAATAATGAAAATTAATTGGCGATTTTTGAGAATAGCGCTGGCCGGTTTTGGCCATTACGTCAGGTAAGGGTTAAATAATATAATTATCGTTAATAATGAAAAGTAATAAACAGAGTAATCGCTTGACTGGACTGGTTACGTAAAATAATTCATTCGATGCGGGGGACTGTATTGTAAAACACTCGCGCACTCGTGTTTGTACAACGTCCCTCACCTCTCATGAATTATTTCACGTAACAAGTCCAGTCAAGCGATTACTCTCTATGTAATGATGCAAAACACAAACGCTGTTTGAGTATTTTTCAATCCAGGCTTACTTTTGGTATTTACCGAGGAGGTTATGAAAATCGAATTGAAAAAGAGATATGCCACGTGAAAAGATATTCGACCAGCATTTTCCACTAACGAGCACAGGATTAAATATAGCACTGTTAAATGTTTTTTAATAATTCCATCCTATGTTATGTTTGTTTTACAACGAAAAGGCATGTGAAAGTGCTTTCGTGGAACAGCTGTTGAACAAGAAAAAATATTATACTTAACCATGACATCGATGAATGTTAAAGTACAGTGTGGCCACAAAAGTGTACAGAAATCGATCAGATCGCGTTTGGGTCAACTACACAAAAGGACAGAAATTACTCACCCGATATTTTGGTTCTCAATCAAATCCCACCCAGTCTGATTTGCGAGCGCTGTCAATGCTAATGGCTTGATGCTGTCACAGCCTACCGTTCTATCGGTTGGGGATGTAAAATGGATGCCCCCTGTGCGGAGAGAGACACATTTTTACATGCTAAAGATCCCTTCGCACTAATCGATAAGATCGAAGCCATGAAGTTGCCGCCTCGAATACCATCCCACATATCTGCGCCATTTGGGCTAAGGAAAGGAGTTAATGGAAAAGGACACAACGAGGGAGTACAGGAGATTGGAAGCAACAACCCGAGTCGGGGCTTTTCCTGAATTTCACGAGCGCCGAAGGCGCGTGTGAAATTCAGGAAAAACACCATCAAGGGTCGTTGATTCCTGCACCCCACACCATACTCGAGTTGTGTTCTGTAGTTTTCACCACGATTCAACTTGAATTAAGTTAATGAATGAATTTTTTGAAGAAAAATATCACCCTCGGCCGCCTGTTTACATTCTTGCATGACACCGTTTTGTGTCGAAGCATTTCATTCACGTCATGACGTCATTCAGATGGTTAAAGACAAATCAAACGTATTCTTACATGACCTCCGCACACTTTCACCAGATTCCACGCGAGGTGTATCTAGTACACCTGTCAACGTCTGAATTACATCAGGTGACGTTTAATACACACAGAAATCGTGGTATAATATAAGTTACATAGCTTGCTCACCAATCCTTGTAAAACAAAAAGCTTAAAATAGAGAATTTCAGTTCCTGAATTCTGTTTTGCTGTTATTATCTACGAGAGCATCCCATCTGCGATGCGGTGTACCTGAATCAAATGCTTTTCAACCGTCAATGCTGCTGGAATAGATTAATATTATATTGGTCTGGGGGTTATCAGAAAAATCTCACTGATGGTGTAACTCCGTAGATCCGTCAGCGGAAACTTCATGCGCGTTATTTTTTTTAAATAATTTTACTGAGACATCGTATTGTTTGGAAGTAGTGTTTTTTAAGATAGTTAAAAATTGATTGTATTTTTGTGAATGCACAATACACATGTTTCGCGGTCCATAAAATTATATAAAGGATCTGTATTGAGTCACCATTTGATATGAAATTTTGTTCCCTAAAATCGATCTGAATCGAGGTTTACCGAAGCTCAGATCATTTTCAATGGACGAAGTTCAGAAATTTCAAATCAAATTTGTGACGATTTTGAGATTTATTTTATCACATAATTTGTAACTTAACATTTTACGTAATGGTCAAAACAATCGGTGTTATTCACACAAATCGCCAGACATACTTTATTAATTTTTTTTCAATTTTTGTCTCGAAAACATATGATCCATGATTGGAAGGAGCTCAAGAATCATAAGCTATGTTTTTAAGCATAAACTGAAACTTTTTACTTATTCAGGAAATAATTTTGCAAATGCCCTATGTATATCGTGTTAAGTTACCAGTTAATGAGATGAAAAACATCAAAAGTAGACAAAAATTAAGAACAACATCTGAAACCAACTCATTTACAAAATTACGAGGTCACCTTTTGACGTCACATATTTATTAAACGTGTTGCAGACGATTTTTTCGTATTGGGGTTATCTGATGTCGATTATGTGATAAAATGCGATTCGAGTGTGTGATAAATATCCTGCAATATAACACGTATATCGAAAGGAGATGACACAAAAAGTTTTGAAAAAGATAGTAAGAATAAAACCCAGTATTACCAGTGAGCTCATTTACAGACATTCCCCCGTTTGCGATGGGAAACCAGTGCCTTATACCCCAATTCAGCTTGACGCTTCAAGACCAATAGAAGGCGTTTGCTTTCGATACCCACGTGGACTATCGATTGGAAATGAAAGGCAATGTTTCGGACACACTGAAGAGGTGGGGGGGGGGGGGGGGGGTCATAATAAATCCCGGTCATGTACAAACTAGACCCGAAGAAAGTTTACCTTATTTTTTCAGGCAACCATTTTCAGGTGACTACAAGACTTTTCAGACTTTTTAATGAACAAAGTGTGGAGTAATGACAAAATGTTAAGTAATGTAAGGGCAAAAGCTGAGACGAGAGGTCCAAAATACTGCAACCGTTTAATAACTTTCTGTTATTAAGCAGTGTTGTAATACACTTAAAGAAAGGACAAGAGCCCTTTCTAACAGGGCATTACATCGTAGCACTTCTAGGTCAGAGACAAGGAACACTACGTTTTAGCGATTATAAAATTTGTAACGGCTGTGAAAGTGTTAACAGACGAATACAATGGCTTATTCATGTAAACGGTCTTGCTATTTGTCTGAGGCCAATAACCTCTTGCATGAAAAATCGGTCGCCCTGTCTCTTTTGAGAGTAAACGAAAGGCGATGGAGACGATCCTTCGCCCCATTTTTGTAGGTCTGTATTCCAGCATCTTGCCAACTTTATGCTTATTGTGCCAGTTACTCAGCGGTTGTTATATTGTCCATAATTTCCTTTACGCACTAAATACTTGTGAAGGGTTAAAGGTCTGTTTTTAGAAAATTGATTTATCTAGGCATTTATTGCCTTAAATGAATAATACAATAAGTTGTATTGACACGAGATTCTTTAACCAAACAAGATTGTACAACGTTCATCAGCATAATCGATTAGAAATAGCATATCTGTTCCACGCGGTATGTTGTTACCAAAAGGGAATATTAGCGGCGAAAATGTTCCAATTGTAGATTGTGGTTTTATGTTACAATCAACAGACCTGTCTGTTTGCCTTTACATAAACTCCTTAATCAAATGATAACCACTTCGTTTTTATGTCTTTTCAAATTGGACCCTTGAGAGACTTTCAAAAGTACATTCATTTCTCATAATGGTGAATAACTGTGAGAGAATTCAGATGAGTTGAGTTTTTTGGATTATCGCATTACGCCTTCTAGATATGAAGATAGAAAATGATTCCGCGTTTACCAACGAGGGAAGCGAGTAATCCACCTAATCTTTCAGATTAGGTGGGTTACTCGCTTCCCTCGTTGTCTAGCAAAATAATCGTATTATCGGGAACAAAACAGAAATCCCATTTTACACGGATAAACTGAATTATACGCGAAGTAATTCCGGGATTCAACGTTTGGAAGAGACGTGTCGTATTACCAAATCATCCCTTGAGTGTACCAATGCGCCATCTGGAATGCTGAAGCATTGCAGATGGCGCCTTGATGCACTCAATAATAATAACTCTTTGGCCATCCGCTAGTTTTCTCATATGAGAAGGCTTTGTTTACCCCTGGGCTACCAAATGTTGCTTCCTCAACCGTCCTTCTCTCCTCCCATTACACAGAAACCAACTGTTTAATGTTATCCGGTACTTTGTTTTCCCAAGTTCAGCTATCAGCATACAAACCCTCTCGTGTGTATCACTCAATAACCACATTTCGTCTGTTGGTCCATCCCATTTCCTCATTATACTCCTAATGAATGCTGTCCTGTCAGAATATTTTTGAAATTCTAAGAGAGAGTGCTCAAGGGTCTCCATTACTCACAAATTACACATTTGGAGCCCTTTTTCACTGTTGTTTCCAATTTTTATCCTAAGCTCCAGCGACCTTCACCTCAGCTTAAACAAAGGTGACCCCCCCCCCCCCCCCCCCAATTGCTATCAAGACGGCATGATGATTCAATGTGACTAACACACGAAAGCACAGTTGAATAAGTTTCATACATGCAAAACGTGACATGCCGTCATGTCATGTGACTTAGAATTATATCACCCGAAGAGAAGTGATATTGCCCAGCAATGAAAGTTTATTTTCACCACATTGTAATATGCTAACACTTTTATTATTATTATCACTAGATCTTTGCTCATAAAATGCGATCAGACTGGGTTAAATAACGATGAAAGAAATTTTGTAACTTTACCGGTAAAATACACAATGTTACATTCTCACCACTGAAAGGGTGCACGCCCTTCTGGAACGATTGTCCCCTGTAAGTAGTAAATTAAATGTCATTTTCCTCATTTGACACACCAATCCATTTGTTTTTCAGTGTTTTATATTGTATTGTGAAATTATTTTATTGATTTTATGTGTTAAATGGAGAAAATAGCATTTAATTAACTTACAGTGACCCAAAAGTAGTTCAGTCTATCCATATTATGTTAGAGAGGTTAGTGCAAATGAACGATGACGGCCAACTAGTTGCAGAAGTGGACAGAGAATTTCAACCGGATCGCGACTGGTTCGTGATCGGGTCGAATTTTTTTCCCAGCTTGCAGCGGACAATATCATAAAATCTCACCTGTCGAAAAAGAAATGCGAAAACATTTAATAGGAAATTCTGCTTTCGTTTTTCTTTTTCATTCTGTCTTGATATCCTCCTCTATGCACTTCAAGCATTAGCGATTGCATTTTCCTACATTACGTGGAGAGTGTATTCTCACCAAATCGCCTGTAGAGTGGAGATTCCACCGAAGCAATAATTACAAATTTGTTGCACAGCATAACAAGCATAAGCAAAGTTCCAGCCAATGGACCTCCGGGTTTAACCCGGAGATCCGTTGGCTAAAACATTGCTTGCTCTTTGTCCATATGTACAGAATTTGAAAGTGATACTTTGGGTGATAATTCTAGTTCCAATCCACTTTATGCATACTGTGCCTATGATGCGGATATATCAGATATCAAGCTATCGGATCACCAGTCTACTTCTGTAAGGAATTCGCCGCTGTTGTGTCCCAGAATCACACTAACCATTAAATAGTCAATTAAGTATATTTAGATTCAAACGTCTGGAATATACTCCAGAAGACTGACTCGAAATAATACCATAAAGATTAATCTTCTTGAATCAACGCTAGAAACGTTGCTCAGTCGAGACTTGATTTAAGCGAATGTTTGATGGCATTACCATTAGACAGTGACTTACCGCAACCGTAACTTTAAGATTACGCCGTGTTGTTCCACTAAGTGTATTAATAACTTTCTGTTTTACCAAACTGCCCATAACAGCGTCGAATTCCTTACAGGATTAGACTGGTGGCTTGAGAGTTTGATCGAATATATGTTTATTGTTCTTGTGCAAGGCAAGAGGCATGAGGGCATTGACAGACGTTACCAGAATACCATGTTATAAAGTTCAAACTGGAAGTCCTGTCACTGTGTGGTGACCTATTTTGAAGTCATAGCGCACTGAGTAAGTGCACTTTCTGTTCCTATCAAACTCAAACTGCCCCTTTTAGCGTAACTCAATTCCCATAGAAAAACAGAGTGCCCAATATTTAAAAGTAATTATAGACCATTAACATCATTCCTAACCTCTACAGGGTTGCATGTATATGTAATGATGTCAATAGATATTATATGAATAAACAAAAATCATTCTGTGTACTTTGGCATCAACAACAAGAAGAAACAGCCAACCAATGGTTTGAACAGCCCTACCCAATGAACCGTACTTTTCAATCCTCATAAAAATGAAATTGTTCAAGGGAGACGATACTCATAAGCATACGCTTACAGTTGAATCCCGTCTGGTATAGTTTGGTGTACATTACCTATGTGAATAGCCTGTTTGGTGTATATAATTAACGCAGTTATTAATTAATAAATATTGTTTAAACCAAATAGATATTACAATTCGACTACATGTTCAAAATGAAGAGAGTGGATTACTACTTAATCGCAGTGGCATATATTCTCCACTCGAAAAGTATTTATAATTGTTCATAACAGCACAAGAAACACTTGCAAACTTTTATCATATGGACCACCGGGTGAGAATTTTAGTTTCGTTTCTTATCATATTGTTCAGCTTTGTGGCCGGGTTTCTTTCTTTCCATTTTAATGGACTTGCGAATCCTATAAGTTTGGTACACTCTTAACTTTCACATATTTCATGCCGTGGGATAAGTAAAGTTGGATGCATTGTTGAGGTACATTGCTCCTTGTGTTTTGTCCACGGAAAATGTAAATAATTACTAAAAGTAAAAAATCTTTTCCACAGCGATTGATCAGTAATCCTCCCTCCACATACTGTACTCTCAATATTTTCTTTCTGTTTGATCGGTTCAGTTCGTGATTTCACTACCGACATCACTAATAGCATAATAGCACATTTTATCATATGACTCGTCCGTTTTGTACACCTTAAAACAACTGATATTTTGTTTTCATATTGATCAGTGATAAATAAAGCCATCTGCAAATTTCATTGGTCAGTTTCAAAACTAGACAATTTGATTGGCTGAACAAAATACAACTGGGCCACATTTTCATAATTTGCATAATTAGAGTTGGGAGCTTTCATTGGTCAATTTCAAAGCTGGACAATTTGATTGGCTAAACAATATACAACTGGGTGACATTTGCATAATTTCAGTAGGGAGAATTTACTTCATCTGTCCTATTTAGAGTTGGTTATATTGTGTTAATCTTTTACCTACAAGAAAAACGCCATTCATTTTTTTTTTATATTTTCACTTTTCGCATGCAAAACATAGGTTATGACCCCTCATTGGAACGAGCTCGACGAATGTTTTGGAAGCAAAAAATGAAAATTTTTAGGTATACGAGGTTGTTTTTTCCAAGTGCCGTCTGCAACTCAAGTTAGGTGATCGGTTAAAAAGTCATACTGAGTGGCTAATTTTGCGTGTGTGTGTCATATGATAAATAAAATATGAAATGAGTGTTTTTCTCATATAATATGTATGAAACTCGTCCGAATTTTCCGTTTGGGCTCACCAAAACAGAAAATTCTTAGACTCGTTTCATAAATATTATATGAGAAAAAACACTCATTTCATATCCTCTACATATTTGGCATTGCACAGCGCAAACGCTCTTGTGTATTTCAGACTACTTCATTCTTCTGCAGTAAGGAGCGCATCTACCTATGGAGCATTTTCTGCGCTAATTATGACAGGACTTCTAGTTTCAACTGTACCACCCTGAACAGATAATATTGTCTAAAAGTTAGATTGGGTATGTCTATGACTAAAAAGCTTAGAATGGACATTAAAGATAAAACAACTGTAATAAATACATATCGACAGAAACGTATGCTTAAAATGTAACGCATGAGTTTACTTTCAGGTTGAAGCATTATAAGGTGTCTTGGGAAAAGATACTAAACTGTTCTCTCTTGGCAAAGATTGCTCATGGGATATCTCACGCAGCTTTTCCTCTTGTCAAAGACCTCCTTTGTTTCAAACTTGTGCAATGAATGTGTAGTAATCTGTTTGAGTCACCGCAAATCTTCAGCTCATTTGAACGGGGGAATCTGACGTTGTTTCAGGACTAAACACAATTGTCGGTTTCACGTCATTCGACATTCTATTCTTAGAACACTTAGAGGTTATGAAAAACATTACCATCGGGGTTCGCAATCGGCTCCTGTACCGGCATTCAACAGTGCCGCTGGTACAAATGTATTTTAAGATACATGCTCAGGAACGCCAATATTGGCGACATCGGTACTAATGTAAAGATAACATTCACAGACGAATAATCCTCCTCTTGGTCCGTTGAATCGCTGGTTGAACCATTTGGTTATGCTAACATTGTCATTCTGCACTGCAAAAAATATAGGTTCTCTTTAGAACCAAAACTGGTTCTAATCTTGTCCATGAGATGGAACCAGTTCTGTTTAAACAGTATTTATTTCAAATCAAATAAATTTATAAAGATTAACATTAAATATTAACAGAATTAAACATAAATTGAGGGGGTTTCAGCCGTAAGTTTAGAGCTCATACGAGGTTGTCTCTAATCATTATTAAGCAAAGGAGATATGAACAGTTGGCATATCGAACCAGTTTTGGTTCTGTACAGAACCAAAACTGGTTCGATATGCCAACTGTTCATATCTCCTTTGTTTCAAAATGTTTGGCGACTGCCTTGAATAAGCTCCAAGTTTACTGCTGAATCTACTTCAGTTCATGTAATATTCTGTTAAAATTGAATGCTAATCTTGGTAAATTTATTTGATTTGAAATAAATACTGTTTAAACAGAACTGGTTCCATCTCAGGGACAAGATTAGAACCAGTTTTGGTTCTAAAGAGAACCTATATTTTTTGCAGTGTGAGGAGTGTTATGAATTCTGCCATTCTATTGTTGTGCTATCATGCATCTCTGCAAGCTCCTTTTTTAGTCCCGTTTGATGAATTTGAGAAAGGTGCCGCCTCTAATTGGATTCATCTACATCGAAGTTCTTGTCCACGTCTGTTTTTTTTATGTCTTTACACTATAAACATTACCGTTCAAACACTATAAACGCATTGGTAACCTGCTGCCGATACTTCAACCGTTTGTTTTTCGGTAAAGAATGTTACTGCTTAAAGTTTAACCCTTTGAACCCTGGTGGTGTTTTCCATGTCAGTTCAATAGCAGCAAATGGAATAGTCCATATTCATTATTTGGGGGTTGACCAATTAATATTTTCAGAGACATGCTGCCCTAGAGCAGCACAGTGAAGATATTGATGGTCTACTCCGCATATTCGCTTTGAAGTCATCGTATTTAATGAAGTTATGACGTATCATGTTCCTTGGCCTGGAAAAGCGACCTCTAGGGTTCAAAAGGTTAATCAAACGAAAACTAATATAATAGTGAGCATGTGCAGTGGCGCAAGCTGTTTTCAGGACGAACGCATTCAGCTCCCTTTGTTCTTGTTTCGAAAAATGGCATCGTCTGTGTCGAAAGTTACCTTTTAGAAGAGTCAGTTGTTATGGTAGACTAACTGATATCTATTAATATATTTAATCTGCCACCGTGTTTCAGTTCTTCGGTTCTTGTGCCGCAAATTTGCATCACCCATGTAGAAAGCTGCCTATTTTAGATTAGTCAGCTGTTAGGGAAGACTAATAAATATCTATAATCTGCAGCCATACGGCAGCATTGATCACAAGGAACGGGAATATACGTTAGCAGCCAGCGGTTTGAGAAATACTGAGAATTTTAGTTTCATATCATATTGTTCAGCTTTGTGGCCGGGATTCTTTCTTTTTGTTTTAATGGACTTGCAAACCCTTTTAGTTTGGTACACTGCTTTAATGGACTTGCAAACCCTATAAGTTTGGTACACTCTTAACTTTCACATATTTCATGCCGTGGGATAAGTAAAGTTGGATGCATAGATGAGGTACAGGCAGGATTATAAATTCCAGTACCGATTTTCTCAGCAGAAATGTTTCGTATGGGTCTGCTATTAGACAAATCGACGAGAAAGTGTAGAACAAGTGCTGAAGTGTGTCTTTGGATTTGCATCACAACTCCAGCGTTCTGTTCGATGAACGTACATTTGTACTTTCACAGCTCTACTGTTCGTAGAAAGTCAATAATTTTTTTCCACAAACCGTTGTCCAAAGATAGATGCGATTTGATCTTACAGGGATATTTTTAAATGGTTCAAGGATAGGATTATTTATATATGGTTCAAGAATAAATCATGTTTAAAAACAATTACTTTTTACATGATGAAGTTACACACCGAAGTCATTTCTTTCTGTTCGAAATTTTGAAAATAGCATGACTTCCATATAATTACGCCAGGAGCGCGTTGGCTCAGTGGTTAGAACATTGAAATTCAAACCGAAAGGCAAGCGGTTCGATCCCGACCAGCGGGGAAAGCGTTGTGTCCTCAGGTAAGACACTTAATCCCTATTGCCCACGAGGGTGCATGGTGGCGCTGTGTACTAAGACGCAGTGCAAATCAATGGTACACATGCCTTTAACCGCTGCTAACCCTGCTTGTTAAGAGTTAGTTCTTTTGGAAGTCTGACAGTTACTCAGCGCTCCTCGGTAGTTCTCACTGGGTACTCCGGCTTCCTCCATCCGTAAAACTGCCCGACAAGATTTGACCATGGCTGATGAAAGTGTTATTAAACCCCATTAAAACACACAAACAAGTTAGAAGAGCTGATTCATATTTTTAATTACGTTACACGGACGTCATCTCTTTGATGCATTGCAATATCAGTTGCAACTAAATGGCGCTTTCAAGTAACGTGAGCTTAACAGTATTTTAAAAGTGGCATGACAAGAGCTGAGTTGTAAGTACGTGGAAGTAACAATTCTCTTTTTAACCCTTTACCCAACGCAGGCGATATCAAAATTTATTAATTTAAATATTGTTTATTAATTGTTTTCGAACAATTTCAAGAAAACCATATCATGTGACCCCTCATTGGAACGAGCTCGACAATGAGGGTCACATGATATGGTTTTGTTGGAATTTTTCGAAAAATAATATTTTGTCATCTTCTGAATCTGCATATTACTTGGGCAGATGCGGGCGATTCGTTGGGTAAAGGGTTAAAGAGTACATCTCCAATGAATAATGCAAAACAATGAGGTTGGGATGCCTCTGTACAGGGGCGTAGTGTAATCAGAGAGGGCACACGTCCCTTCCTTTTGCCAGACAGAGAGAGAGAGAGAAATCACGACTGAAACACAGTCATTTGGAATGAAACTTGTATTACTTTTGTGGGTTCCCGCCAAAGCAAACTTATTGAAAATTAGCAGGAAGGTGGCCAGACAGACTTTTTACCCTTTTGATGTGACCGAAGATTCCCTGATATGATTGATCTCTTTCAAAGCATTTAAACCTTTGAACCCGACAGGCCACTTTTCCGGGAACATACTTCGTCAAAATTTCGTCAAGTAAAATGGCTACTAAGTGAGTGTATGGGGTAGACCAATCAATATTTTCAACGTGCAGCCTCACGACTGCAAGTTGAAAATATTAATTGGTCTACCCTCCAATAATGGGTGTGGACTCTTCCAACTACTTCTGTTGAAATAACATGAACGGTACCACCATGGTTCAAAGGGATAAAGTAGAGAAACATGCATATTGTTGTCTCCATATTTAACAAACAAACAGTGTTTCAGCCCAATTGTGATGTTTTTTTTTAAATATAGTACGATAATGAGTATTTTTCTCAATGTAAAGGTGCGTTAGACCCAAACATAGCATTGTGTCTTGTGTTTGAGTGCCCCTCTATGGTCGTGTCCATCCAAGTTACAAATGCTTCTTAGGCCCATATCTCGGATTCATCCCTGGCTCTTTTCGTAATGAAAAGTTATCTCTTTTGAAATTATTAGATGAACGAGGAAGGTCCAATCAAGAAGCAAGTAATTGTTTACGAAACGCCAATGACATCAGTAGAAAATAAGGCCAAGTTTCCTTTTGTTAGTTTTGTTTAATAAACGAAAACAACAGGCAGCTTCGGGGGCTGTCTGTTGTCTTTCTTATGGCAAGCCAATCAGAAGCAACAAGTTCACAGATAATCCGTCATTAAGAATATATATCAGTATTACACCTATCAACACTAAGTGATGTCCACTTTGTCTCTTCGTTTGGCGACTGTGTTTTTGCCGTGCAAGTTTTTATTCTTCCAGGTAAACAAATTCGCAAATCTTACCTTTTAGACTGTTTTTATTACTTTCCAAAGAGTGATTTACTGGGATTTCGAGGTTTGTTTATAAACGATAACTTCACAAGTGAATTATGCAATCAACAATTGTGTCGTGTATCCGTGCGCGCAAACGAAGACGCTTTGCCGTGGGTGTAATGGGGACTTCATTGTTTTTTGGTTTTTTAACCCTTCACCAACCATGAAAAGCAGACGACACTTGCAAAAAAAATTCTTGAATAACTATTATATTCATTTTTTGTTCTAACGAGGGGCCATAACCTATGTTTTAGAGATCAAAATGAAAAAATAATGAAAATTAATTGGCGATTTTTGAGAATAGCGTTGGCCGGTTTTGGTCGTTACGTTAGGTCTTTAAAGGGTTAACTAATATAATTATCGTTAATAATGAAAAGTAATAAACAGAGTAATCGCTTGACTGGACTGGTCACGTGAAATAATTCATTCGAGGCGATGGACTGTATTGTAAAACACTCGTGCGCATTAGCGCACATGTGTTTATACAATGTCCCTCACATCTCATGAATTATTTCCCGTAACCAGTCCAGTCAAGCGATTACTCTCTATATATTAATGGAAAGGACAGTATCTGCGTTTTTGTCATGATTCGAACACTGTTGATATCGTCAACAGAAAAAAAATTACAGAACATCAAAAGATGGTGAAAACGCCGTTTTCTTATTTTTAAATGGGTTTCTAGAGGGAATATTGGCCAAACGTTCAAATTGATTGGAAAGAAAATTGTAAAAAGCCAGCTTATGTATTTTTATACTACTCTACAGGAAAATACTTTGTAATGATGCGAACATCGATCATACAAATTCGCCAACATTTCGACATTTTAATTTGTATATGAATTCCCATATCCTTACTGTTAAATTTACTGACAGCTTCTGGAAATTAGGGGGCGCTAAACTTCAGGAAAATAATTGGTTGACTGCTAGAAGCCACTATCAGGGCTTTCAAAAAAATGAGGGTGCTAGAGCAAAAGCCAATATTTAACTTGCTCATGTTTCTCAGTAAAACGCAAATAATATTTTGTTTATATAAATTTGTTTTATCACAAATTATTGAAGAGTACCTGTGGGCAATCTTCAATAATTTGTAATAAATCAAATTCTGATGAACATATTCAGGCCACCAAAAATAATTTATTTATTCATTTATTTATTGGTGTTTAAGGTCACATATTTTTGCACAATGGCTAATCATGACCACGACAATTTTACGGGTGGAGGAAGCCGGAGTACCCGGATAGAACCACCGAGCAACTGTCAGCTCCCCAACATACTAACTCCACACAAGCAGGGTTAGCATTGGTTGAAGACAGGTGCACCATCGACGTGCAATACGCCTTAGTACACAGCGTCACCGTGCCCCCACGTGGGCAATGGGGACCAAAAATAATGTACCCCTCAACCAGTTAAGGGGTGCTAACCTTCCCGTAAATCTCTTCCAATAACGAAAATTATCAGCCATGGATGCTAAAGTTTTATTATTTCAATGTTTATTGGGGCGACATGTCGTGGGAGAGAATGTGGTACTGATACCCACATCTTAAATGTGACACAACGTGGTTTACATTATACCTCGCATCGCTAAGCAAATTAGCGTTTGGCCCCAGTCCGCATTTGTTGTTTTTTGTGTGGGTATTTTTAAACAAAAAATACGGCAAGTCATGTTACTGAACTAAAATAAACACCTCAAATATTGATTTGACCGTGTTCGCGTTGAGGTTCACTCGCATCTGCACACAGAGAAGAATAAATAATACCAACTTTAGAAATGTATTACTTTCAGTTATCGAATAGCATTATGCTTGTGAATTCTTTTTTGTGTGCACAGAATATCGCTTTACAATAGCGGAAACATTCAAAGCCCTTAATATTTCACGGCTGTTAACTGTCCCTTGATTTGTGTAAACGTATGCTGGTTATTTAGTTTAGCTAGCAGTATCCACGGGAACAGACTCGTCGTAGAAGCAACAATTTTCTGCCACGTAAATTTTTCTGCATTTGTTTTAACCATTTACACAGCGCAGACGATATCATTTTTTTTTATTTTAGATATATATTTTGAATGTTTTCAAACAAATTCAACAAAATCATATCCTTTGACCGCTCATTAGATCCAATGAGGGGTCACGTGATATGGTTTTGTTAAAAGTATTTTCAAAACCCCTTAATTTGTAAAAATCCGATTCGTTAGATAAAAAGTAGGCAAATTTTCAAAATATTTCAACAAAAATCATATCAAGTGACACCTCATTGGAACGAGCTCTACGAGCTCGCCCCAATGAGGGGGTCACGTGATATGGTTTTGTTGAAAGTATTTTTAAAACCTCCTTAATTTGTAAAAATTCAGATTCGTTAGATAAAGGGTTAACGCATTATCTTAGATGAGTGACAGATGATGATTTTTTTTTATAACCAGCAGTTTCCAGTTTTAGACTTCAAAACATAGCATATGAGAGTTTGGACACTCGAAATACCCCGGTTACGGCTTTTGCTGCAGGCTAGACACTCTTTGATGACGGAAGCGTGGGAAACTTTTGAATTAGTAGATTCAGACAATGTAAAATACATAGAATTTAACTTTCGCAAATCTTGCATAAAAAAGTCCCATCAGGTCCAAGTATTTTATGCAAGATGTACACAGGTTACGTCCCGAGTTTTTCGAATTGCCTGAATACACTTAAACACAACATTTCCAAATAGGTATTGACGACTCACAGTTCAACATTCTACCATATGCATATTCTCAGTTAGTGACTTGTTTGGGTGTTGATTGGAGAACTGCCCAGCCCGCTTTTTTATCCATAACACCGCAGAATCTCATCTGTCGAAGAAAGCATCTGATCTCGAATGTTATTTTCGATTTTGTGTGGGTGGGTGGAGGGTGGGGCATGTGGGCGGGGTGAGTTGGTGGCGGGGGTTGTTTGTTGTTTCTTCTAGAATCTGTCCAAATTTGGTCCTATTTTATCTCTGAAATACCAATCCCTCGGTGGATGTGCGTCGCGGCCAGATGTCATTCCTGCTGCTTCGATTCGATGGAGGAAGACACTGTTTTGTAATTACAGATATATAAGATATACATACCACCCGATACCTATCATAATTGATTGGGATATCACCGTTCATTATTAGGGATTCTGGTGATAAACATTTGATATAATTCTATGTTGCGTGAATTTAAAAAGCGATCTCTGAACCATTTCTAACGGAGTGTCATTTAACAATATTTCATCAAAGAAGACATAGATACATTCAGAATGTAAGCAATGATTTAAAGATGGATAGACAGAAAATTCTTTGATCAAACCTAAGCTAAAAATAAAAAATCAGGTGCCCATCAATCAACAAGCTACACACTCTATTGACAATACGTGGGCTGTTCAATTGATAGTCAGTCCTCAATGCATGTTGTATTTACTACACGAATCCAACACATACAGATAAATTTCGCATCCACTTTCCCATCAGGAGTTCAGCAGCAGCACTGCTCAACGCACAATATCACGAAAGTGGCAGCAACAATCTAAAGTCATAGCGTTTTTATTCCCTAGAAGTTCTTAATACATAAATAATATATAGACAATAAACATATAGTGTGTTTTTATATCTGTGTTATACAACGAGTTGAAATATGGTTTATTTTTTCGAGGCTTCGCCGAGAAAAAATAAACCATATTTCAACGAGTTGTATAACACAGATATAAAAACACACTATATGTTTATTGTTTTTATCTGATAACAAACATACACCCGTCTCGTGCGTCTACCCGACTTATATATGCTTCCCACGGGCCTCCAAAGAAAACCAGTCTACGAGACAAAAGAAATAGGACAAGACGAAGCAAAATAAATAAGAAATGACACCATCAGAGGATTTTGACAAAGTGCAATAAGCGTACAATTAAAACCTGCCCTGTGATATAACGATGTTTCATGAATGAATGAATGAAAATGGAATTGAAAGAGGTCAGAGGTCGTTCGCATAAATTATAATTATATACAACACCCGTTGTATATACTCCAAGTATATACAACGGGTGTTATACTCTATGGTTATCAGATAAAACCATTTACCTAATGTAACGGCCATGGTCAGCCAGCGCTATTCACAAAAATTGACAAACATTAGTATTTTTCAGTTGCTTTCAGTTTTTCAGTTGCTGCTACCAAAATACAGCCTATGAGCACTTATTGGGACGAGCCCGTCGAGCTCGTTCCAACGACTGGTCATATGTTTTGTTTTGGATTTAAAAAAATAAAAATAAAACTTTTTCAGTCATTCAATGGATTTGTTTGCATGTGTCGTTTCGTTGTTTTGGGGAAAGGGTTAAATCTATATGTACTAAAAAATATGAGATCTCTTAGAGGTAAGTAGAATATTAAAAAAAATACTGACCTGGCTTGATGGTAACATTGCAGAGTGTCTCCCTGAGGAACCAATGTCTTCCAAGGCTCACGCATCTGGAGACTCGGGAGACCTTGGTTCCAAGGGGCGTCATTATGATTTATATTATGCCAAATGGTTGTACCACCCCTTCCCCCGGTCAGATGAATTAAAAAACTGATATCCAACAACTATACTTGAGCACTTGATTTCATGTTCAATTGAAGAGTTCCAATTAGCCAGGAGACAATAACATTGAATAATTTAATTTGAATGGTTAAAATTTGGTTAATATGGTTAATTTGAATGGTTGAATCCAATGATCATCATCTGAGAGAATGCAGCATGAAAGCTTCTTCTTCTTCGCGGTCGTTCTCGCTATCTTTTTTGGGTAACCACGACTCGAGCGGACGACATTGCCGGAAATATTACCCGCGAAGGGAATATTGCAGAATGACAAATCAAATCGAATGGCAGTTTATTATAGGCTTTTAAAATGAGGAAAAATAAATTTGAATATTAACGTTACAGGTAGTGCATTGTTTTTCCAATCAGAAAAAAAATCACTAACGATTATCATCAACATAAGCCTCGCAATCGAAGAGCACGTATAATTTAGACTGGGTTAACCCCCTGCACACTGATGTCAAAATATCTAAATTTTAGTCAGAAAAAATTTCCCATAATGCAACTAGAAATTTAACCAATTCTATCTCGTTTGACAGAGCTCATTGAGCTCTGTCAAACAAGATTGAATTGGTTAAATTTCTAGATGTATTATGGGAAAAAACAGCTTCCTGAAATTTTGGTATTTTGACATCAGAGTGAAAGGGGTTAATTTGTTTTTGGCTTGTGTCTATATATCGCGGTACATTCAATAGTTTGAAAGCTTTCTTGACTGCAGACAAAGGTATGTTGTGAGTTTTGAAAACATTGACAATCATATTGGTTGCCCGCCGCCGATTTTCTATGGCTGATTGATAGTAAGCAATTGAGACATAAAAACGTTATTGATTAACGGGGTGGGACAGTAATTGTTTGTTGAATAGTCACGGTGTCCGGTCAATAAAAATTTCTAGTAATTTTCCTAAATCATAACCATTAGCTTGATCCAACAGTTTTATCGGGCCAGCGTTTTGCGTAAGAATTGCCATTAAAATTTCATCATTATTCCATTTTTTTCTCCCAAAACATAGCTTTTAACACCTCACTGGAATAGAACAAGCTCGGTGAGCTTGTTCCACCGAGGGCTCACATGGTTTTTTGGCAAAAGTGAAAATTTTCAGTTTGTCAAGAAAAATTTACGCAAATGTCCCTTCTAGTTGTGTTAGTCAAAACGTTTAGTGAAGTTACGTGTGAAATCACACGTAAATCCTTCAACAGAAACTCCGCAAAATATTTTGCAAGTATCTTCTATTCGTGTGAGAGGTTGAACAGTAGCTCTTCTCCTCGGGGACATCAAGGTGTTGATGCACACAAAGGACGACCTAGTCAAAGATTACTGTTTGAGAACTGGTGCAATGAATGTTATAATCATTTACGACAAAATCAACCACTACAATGTTTGTTTGTTTATTTGGGTTTAACGACACTTTCAACAGCCAGGGTTATTGCCTTAGTACGCAGCGCCATCGTGTCACCACATGTGCAATTGGGATGAAATGACTCGTCCATAACACGGAGAACGCTGGTCAAGATCGAAACGTTGACCTGTCGGATTAAAGTCGAATGTTCTCACTACTGAGCCACCGTGCTTCCATTACGAGGTAGGTTAACCCTTTGCCTAACACAAAAGGCAGACAACACTTGCAAACAAAATTCTTGAATAACAACAAATTTCCAATTTTTGTCTCAAAAACATAGGTTATGACCCCGTTCCAATGAGGGGTCATAAGGTATGTTTTGGAGTAAAAAATGAAAAAAAATAATTAAAATTGTATGGTGATTTTTGTAAATAGCACTGGCCGGTTTTGGCCGTTACGTTGGGTAAAGGGTTAACAAAACAGTTAACCAGAAATGTGATTTTACAGCTCTTTCTTCTGAACGAGGTTATGATTTGTATTTGTCGAGGAAGGTCCAAGTTAGACGCATGTAATTGTTGAGAAAACACCTATGACAGAAGTTTAAAATAAGGCGAAGTTTCATTTTGTTACTTTTAAAAACAAAAACAACAGTCACCTCGCGTAGCTGTCTGTTGTTTTCATTTATTAAAAGTTACAAAAGGAAACTTAGCTTTGATAGCAAATTAATTAGAAGCAACTAAGTAACTGTCCACTTTGCCGCTTTGTTTTTCGAATGCGTTTTTACAATAATTTGCAAGTTTTTGTTCCTCCCTGAAAAAAAAATAGCAAATCGAACATCCTATACTTTTAAATTAATGGAAAGAATAATGTGTATAGTATTTGTCACTGTTGATACAATGAACAGACAAATGTTACAGAGTATCAAAAGATGGTGAAAGCGCCGTTTTCTTATTTTTAATGGGTTTAATAAACAGTGGCGTCGGGAAAATGACCTAATTTGTCCCTACCGTAATGGCTTAAGTCCCGACTGACTGATATTCCAAATGCATCATCGGGGCATGTCTTCGTCGAAGGCATGCCCTGATGATGTAGTTGGAATATTAGTCAGTCGGGATTATAGTTTAAAAAAACTCAAGACTTCTTTCAAATGTATTGATGAATAAATAAAATACACGTGGCTCAGTGGTTACGACATTGGACTTCAAACCGAAAGGTCCACGGTTTGATCTCCTGCGTTGTGTCCTTGGATAAGGCACTTAATCCCGACTGCTCACGTTGGGGCACGGTGGCGCTGTGTACTAAGGCGTACTGAACGTCGATGGTGAACCTGGCTTCAACCAATGCTAACCCTGCTTGTGTGGAGTTAGTACGTTGGGGAGTCTGATAGTTGCTCGCCGTTGCTCAATGGTTCTCTCCGGGTACTCCGTCTTCCTCTACCCGTGAAATTGTCCGGCACGAGTTCACCCTGGCTGTCAAAAGTGTCGTTAAACCCAGTAAATAAATAAATAAATAAATAAATAAATAAATAAATAAATAAATAAATAAATAAATAAATAAATAAATAAAATACACACATAGTATTCGTGACGCAACGTTTTCGATTAGCACGTACCTTGCCTGTACTCACAATTTGTCATGCTGGGCCTCCAAACAGCCCGATTCGGGTACTGTAGGCCTCCATTTGTATGAACGACTGTGTGTGTGACAAAACTTCATATATAAAATCTAGTCTTTTGAGAAAGTACACGATTATTAGCAAAAGATAATTGATATCTTAATCTCCAATCCTGACGAAAAATTCCTCCCGACTGGAAATTGTTGGGGTTGTCACACACCCTCACCCCCCATAGTTAGGCCCCTAACGATAGATGTTGGGTAAGGGTTAAGCTAGTCTCTTCAAATGTGTGATGCGTTACATCGCTTCATCAACAAGAGTAGAAAGGAATAGACAGGTTCCTTTCTAATTTCGATATACGTCTAAAATAGATGAGAAAGATGTGGGTAGAATAACAATGCTGACATTTAACATATAGTTTGTGGAGACCAAAAATGTATCATGTATCCATGATTTGTATATGGATCAATTTTTATCTTAAGAAAACTTAAGACGGTTCGGCGAACGTTCCAAATTTACTTGTTCTGTGTTTAACCTACAAGAAATATAGGCTACTAAATAACTGTATTGTAACCACCTCGTAGTTTGACTTTTGTTGACCTATCTTTACCTTTTTAACATTTACTTTTAACCCGCTGCGTATTTTTAAAGATGTTTTCATCAAATCTAGTCATGGCTGTTTTAAAGCAGCCATGACTTGATTTGATAAAAATTCATCAAAAGTTAACTCAAGAAATTAATGGTGAAAAAATCCATTCAATTTACAGGGTGGAAATTGGATTAAAGTTGCCCATATTACATATGTTAGTGACAAGCGAAATTCTGTCCCGGATAGGAATACCCATCCAACAGCAGCATGCAGTGTTAATGATCATAAGGTCACAGATTTAGGCTTTGAAGACCCCACTTTCAAGCTAGCACAAATTGCACGAACGATCGTTTGTCTCAATGGACACGATCAACCGATTTACGTTCTCCTGGATTATTCCACCATGGATAAGTAGAGAGAAAGTTTACTCGAATTTGTCGTGGTATTAATTTCGTCACTCTTCCATAACCATGATACATTTCAAAGTGGTTTTAGAATTCGGTATTTTTTTTACATTGACTCTCTGAAATGCTGTGTTGTAATACACTGTTGGAAAAGGGGTTCTGAAGTCCTTTCCAAAAGTGTTCTACAATACAATATGACAGCTCAACAACAGAAGCTGCTGTATTTTTCTGCTTCTCATCTCAACATTTTCACTAACAGTGGTGGGGTGAGAGCCCGGAGACCCAGTGGATACTGCATTGGACTTCAAACCGAAAGTCCACGGCTCGATCCCCACCAGGGGTAACTGCGTTGTGTTCTTGTGCAAGGCACTTAATCGCGATTGCCCGTGCGGGGACACGGTGTCGATGGTGCACTTGTCTTCAACCAATGCTAACCCTGCTTGTGTGGAGTTAGTACGTTGGAAAGTCTGACAGTGGCTCAGTGGCTCTCTCCGGGTACTCCGGCTTCCTCCACTCTTAAAACTGTCCGAAACGAGGTGAACCTGGCTGTAGAAAGTATCGTTATACCCCAGTAAATAAATAAATAACAATGGTGGGATCACGGAAACCCAGTGGTTAGAGCATCGGATTTTAAACCGAACTCTACGGTTCGATTCTGACCGGCGGTAACTGAGTTGTGTCCTCGGGCAAGAATCCCAATTACCCGCGTGGGGGCCAGGTGTACTAATGCGGACTGCACGTCGATGATACACTTGCCTTCAACCCCTGCTAGCTCTGCTTGTGTAGAGTTTGTAAGTTAGATATTCTGATAGTTGCTCGCCGCTGCTCGGGTTTCTCTCCGGGTACTCCGACTTCATACACCCGTAAAACTCTCGGACACGAAGTGACACTGACTGTTGAAAGTGTCGTTAATACATAAATGAATAATAAACGCTAACAATGGTAAACATATGGTTATCATTTTTTCTTTCCTTTGCTTAAAAACACCTGAAAAGCTTTAGGGGTGAGCTGAAAGTATGGTTGCCTGAAAATATTTTCTTTATATTTTAGCCAAACCGCCTTATTTCTTATATGTATGACTACAAGCTTTTAGTACGAGTGGTGTGGGGTCAATCGTCGGAATTTTAATTCTGCTGATCACAAACATTACGAAAAGATACAAATCACAGCATTACATACTTCATAATATTGCAAGTAAACTGCATGGAATATTTCCTAGCTAGACTAAATTGTTTTGATGAGAAAATGGGGGAGCTTGAAGTAAATTTGGGGTGTGTAGTACGTCGATGCCCTACGGCTCGGTCATATCGCCTAACAATTTGAAACATGCCTAATTGGCTTTATTAAAACACTTAAACCCTACAAATATACTTTCCATTGATAAAATATTTACATGGCAGTGGCTTTATTATAGTTTTATGGCAGTGCTATCAATTACACACAAGCTAGGTAGAGGTGTCTGATCATCTGAGCGCTTTCAACTGGTCATGGTCATATAAATTGTTTGTTATTGTAGTTACTCTCTCCCTGGATGTGTAATTCTTCCGATATACTGAGTCGGGAATTTATTGCACTTTCTAATTTAGTTATTTATTGGTGTTTTAAGGTCACATATTTCTGCACAATGGCTAATCATGACCTCGACAGTTTTATGGGTGGAGGAAGCCGGAGTACCCGGAGAGAACCACCGAGCAACGGCGAGCAACTGTTCAGATCCCCAAAATACTAACTCCACACAAGCAGGGTTAACATTGGTTGAAGACGTGCAGTACGCCTTAGTACACAGCGTCATCGTGCCCCCGCGTGGGCAATGGGGGTGAAGTGTCTTGTCCAAGGACACAACGCGATTGCCGCAGGTGGGATTCGAACCGAGGACATCTCGGCTTGCATTGCACTTTCTAATCTGTACGCTAAAATCAGTTGGGTTAAAAACCAACCCAACTGGATTCATATTAACTCAACTCAGTTGATTTGGGTTGATTTTCAACCCAGTTGATTTTAGAGTGTGTGTATATTTTTGTTGGACACGCAAGAGATTTTCCTCAGCTGAGTACACCAAAAGCGGAAGCATATTTTCGCCAGACAAGCAAGCACGTCTGCCCAACTTGGTACTTCAAACTTCCTTGCCCACACTCTAAAATCAGTTGGGTAACAAATCAACCCAAATCAACTGGGTTGAGTAAATATGAACCCAATTGGGTTCATATTCACTCAACCCAGTTGATTTGGTTTAATTTTTAACCCAACTGATTTTTAGAGTGCAACCCAACGAAACCCATGATCGGGAGATTTTAATTTTTTTTTGGGGGGGGGGGGAGGAGGGGTTCACACTCCCAAATCCCACCACCGAAGTAATGTCCCTGGATATGAGAATATTGACCCAACGGGAAGGAGTGTCATAATTAGCAATGGCATTAAAAAGATATTATAAACAATTACTTTCAATTGCTGGTATCTGAGAGAAGGAAGTTGAAAGCGATGCGATAATAAACCGTTGGGACGCTTGTAATCGTTTTTCTCAACAATTGCAGAAATTAGCTGACTTGAAGAGATCGTCTGCCGATAGCGTTCAGTTGAGGGATAAAAGCTGTCGGTTGGAGGATAAAATGAAAATTTGTTCTATTTCACGTCTCCGGCATGTGTTAGGCAACCGGTTAATCAATATTGTGCCTGTAATTATTTCCAGGCAAAAACAATAGGATTATAAAAGACTGAGGAAACATGAAGCGAGGACAATTTCAGTAAATCTCTTCTCTTTGACGCAGTTATTCACACAGAGATGCCACCTATAACATTCGCGCGTTTCTTTTGGGACGTGCATATTCTGCAAATCTTTTCGCTAAGCGCACATAACAGTCAAAGTGCCTCAACGTGAAATAAGTCCTAATAATCAATTTCTTATTTATGTCATGCATCTCACCAACGTAACTTGTCATGACTTTTTATTCTTATTGGAAAAACTTTATTTCCAGTGTTGACGCCCTCCCAACGGTTCTCCCAACGAAGGCATTCTAGCCAAATATAGCTCCAAACAATTGGGCGAGTACAGAAAAATGTACTGCGGGTTAGACAAACTTTTCTGTTAACCCTAAAAGCCTCAATTCCAGCCTTAACGATATAAATGTTTGGATCCTCAGAACAAATGACACAGTATGCAATCATGAGTGTTTCTTCTGGCAGTGGTTTCTACTTCAGTCTTGGCTGTCTACACATGTAAACATAACTTCAGTGGAAATCACCGCGAAGCCGGCCATTATGCTTACTGAACGTGACTTACTGGGAAAGCTGAAACATCACACAGACTTCCACTTTGAAGCTTAACCCTTTCAACACTGGCGCTCTGGAAGGTACCATTTCAGTCAATATTATCAAAGGAGAAATGGGCAAAACCATCCTGGTTTGCTGGGAGGTTCAGTAATAATTTAATCCAACAGCTCTGTCGAGCTGTTGGATTAAATTATTACCGAGCCTCCCTTCAGATTCTTTGCTCTTCATATCGTCTGCTCGTCCAATACCAATTTTTTCTTCACGAAACAATTTATGCACACCGGGTTGAAAGCGTTAAGACGAAAGATTAGCTGATTCGTTATGATTCTAATAAATAAATAAATGGAGGTCTGTAGTGCCTGATTCGGGCTGTTGCGGTCACAGCATGACCAATTTGGAGTATAGCTACGCTACGTGCTAATTGAAAAGTTGCGCCACGACTTACATTTCTTCTATATTTTTTTATTTATTCACTAATGAATTTCCAAGAAGTAATCATGAGTTTTTAACTATAACTCAGACTAACTAATATTTCATAGATAGTAATCGCTTGACTGGACTGGTTACGTGAAATAATTCATGAGAGGTGAAGGACGTTGTACAAACACGAGTGCGCGAATGCGCACGAGTGTTTTACAATATAGTCCCTCGCCTCGAATGAATTATTTCACGTAACCAGTCCAGTCAAGCGATTACTCTGTTTATTACTTTTCATTATTAACGATATTTATATTATTTAACCCTTTACCTAACGTAACGGCCAAAACTGGCAAGCGCTATTCTCAAAAATCGCCAATTAATTTTCATTCTTTTTTCATCTTTTGTCTCTAAAACATAGGCTATGACCCCTCATTGGAACGGGCTCGTCGAGATCGTTCCAATGAGGGGTCATAGCTTATTTTGTTGAGACAAAATATGAAAATAATAGTTATTCAAGAATTGTTTTTTTTGCAAGTGTCGTCTGCTTTTCATGTTAGGTAAAGGGTCACAAAAACAAAAAAACAATGAAGTCCCCATTACACCCACGGCAAAGCGTCTTCGTTTGCGCGCACGGATCCGTGACCCAGTTGTTGATTGCATAATTCACTTGTGAAGTTATCGTTTATCATCAAACCGGGAAATCCCAGTAAATCACACTTTGGAAAGTAATAAAACTGCACCATCAAGGCATGTCTTCGTTGAAGACATGCCTTGATGATGTAGCTGGATTATTAGTCAGTAAGGATTGGGCCATCACAGTCGAGAGACATCAGGCTTATACACAATCGGTCTTCTCCGGGACACCCTTGATTCTACTTCGTTCCTACCTTTGGTTCCATTTGGAGTTTTGAAAACCCTTCGCATGTTCGAATTTCAACAAACATCGTCAAAATGCCATATTGTGCTTCATCCCAAGAACCGAAACATCAAAATAAAAGAGTTTTAGAGGATTGTATATCATTTAAGTCACTTGTGAGAAGGATTTGAACCATTACAGCGGACTGCTTGACAAAGAAACCCCGCGACCATGAAGGATCAGTTCGTGGTCTTCCAGCATTGAAGTCGTTGTTACCAATAGGCAAAGCAAATGCAAAAGGAAAATTTAAAGTTAACCTGTTGTCAGTTTTAGGTCATTTGATAAAAAAGTACAAAACTGGTAATATTTATATTTCTTGCTAGTTTGCTTTCACTTCTGTTGGATTTTTTATTATTTTTCTAAATTTTGGAACTTTATTTTTATTATTCTTTATATCGATACTGCCTAATTCCCACAGATCCAGGTTCATGTTATGTGGGTTATTTCGCGCGTCGCAGCGGTCATCATGAGAAGGTGTGAAAATATAAGTACGAAGATCCAAGCACCGATAGCATGCATGACAATTTGAGTTTTCCTTGTACGCCATTTTCATCTCGAATTACCCTGGTTGTTTTTTTAACCTAACAAGTTAAACGAAGATTGCGGCGCTTCCAACAAAAATGGTTATGTGGAATTTGAGCTGTTTTATGAAGGTGGAGCAAGTCCGAGTACACGAAGACGACTATATGCAGTATCGCACAGTGGCAAGTGACATTATGACTTGCTAACCATTTACCTAACACGAAAGGCAGACGACACATGGAAACAAAATTCTTGAATAACTCATTTTTTCATGAAAAACATAACTTATCACTCCTCATTGGAACGAGCTCAGTGAGCTCGTTCCAATGAGGGATCATAAGATATGTTTTTGATACAAAAAAATGAAGGCGTGATAAAAGCTGAATGGTGATTTTTGTGAATAGCGTTGGTCGGTTTTTTCCGTTATGTCAGGTAAAGGGTTAACTTAGTATTCGATAAAATAGGGTGTTCGTGTTCATTTAGAATCCATTGAGGTATGTGCCCCATTAACGTGCGCCAAAGATTAGCACGTTGCTCTCTCGTACTTCTCTGATTCGTATTATTTGCGTGGTATACTTCAGCAAGACACTTAACAAGTGAAGTGTTTTGCTCAATGATGTAAAACACTAAAATCAATTGGGTTAACAACCAACCCAAATTAACTGGGACGAGTGAATATGAACCAAATTGGGTTCATATTCACTCGGCCCAGTTGATGTGGGTTAATGTTTAACCCAACTGATTTCAGAGTGAAGTGATACGACTCAGTTACAGAGTTTCTACACGTCCGATGCATTGATTAGTGTGTCGTTGCGCCCCAATAGACCTTGTTAGAGCACAGATTTTTATTCTTGATCCCATTAATAGACTTTTTGGATGGTCTTGTCTTCCCGTTTAAATCAGCAAGGTCAAAGAAGATGGAAATGGCATAACGATGGTTCGAACCCACATCGAGCGTGTTTCCTTCAGCATCAATCGCCTTTCGAAACTGCACTAAACGATGCAGAGGACCGACCGGTATTAACCCTAGATATGCCATTTGCAAAATAACCAGTGTCCTCCCTTCAATCTACGATACTCGGGAAACTGGAATAAGAGACGTTCTCGCTAATCATCAAGTGAACAATAGTATGTGAAATTAATTGATTCAATCTTCTGATTCAAACACAAAGCAGATGTTTCGAGAAAATGTAGCCAGACTTAAATATATAAGGAAGGAGCGTATTTAGAGGTTGCTCTTGATGGTGTTGCTGAAGTCGTTGAACAGAGATGATGTAGACGAACCTTCAAAATGCATACACTAGCCTAATTAAGTAGATTTTGAGGAAGTATTCACTGTTATCTGTTGTTCATCCTTTCAAACTCGAATTCGCCTCGCAACGGCCAGGGACGTGGTGACAGGGGGTAGGGTCCCCTCCATCCAGACAACAATTGTTTAATAGTAATAAAATCTAAGTCCCAAACTACTAACAGTTTGAAATTTCATGGCATATGGAAGCAGATTCTGTAGCATTTCATCTGTTGCTGTGACCGTTTATACAGTATGTGGAGAGTGTATTATCACTAAATGACTCGAAGAGTAGAGATTCACCCAAGCAATATTTGCAAAGTTGTTGCAAAGCATAACAAGCTCAAGTAAAGTTTCAGCCAGTGGACCTCCGGGTTAAACCCGGAGGTCCATTGGCTTAAACATTGCTTGTGTTTTTGTCCATTTGTACAGAATTTGAAAGTGATACTTTGGGTAATAACTCCACTCCAAGAGTGATTTAGTTACAATCCACGCTCCACATACTGTATCAGACATTTAGTGATTTTGAACCACATGTAATGGGATTTTCTAATTGGGTCAATATTTCGTCCCGTGAGTCCAACAAAGTGCTATTGCAGATGGAGCCTTGCCACACTCAAGAGAAGATTTCCATCTTTAGAACTCAAGATCTATATATTTCGAACACATGGGAGAGGGTGAATTCTGATTTCATCAGCAGATGCAAATTCACAGACAGCAGTTGGTAACATCACACGCAAGTGAGGGCGCAAATGGTTTTATTAAAGGTTGAATTTTCGACAGCCGCGGGAGGAGGGATATACATGGAAATGCAGAAGGGGCACAACTCCCGAATCAATACCCTCTGGCCACATCCCTGCCCAATGGATCAACAAACCCAATAACTATAAGGAATACAAAAACAACGTAAGGCCACACTCGCTGTGACATGTCATTGGAAAGAGCCGATTCCAATAATATATCACAACTCATGTGCTTTAAACTATAGAATGGTATGATATACGAAAACAATGAACGATAGTTTGTTGTTTCGAAATTAAAAAGCAGCTATTGTAATTTCCTGAATTGCTCAATTAGAAAATATGAATGGGCGAAATCCACGGCAATATGAATAATCCTAAAAACCTGTACTTATTTATTTATTTATTAGGGTTTAACGACACGTTAACAGCCAGGATCACACCATGTCGGTGACAGTTTTACGTGTGGAGGAAGCCGGAGTACCCGGAGCGGACCACCGAGTAACGACGATCAGCCGTCAGCTCTCCAACATCGTAACTCTAAACTCTGCACCGCGGAACAGGTAGGGTTAGATTGGTTGAAGATATGCACACCGTCGACGTGCAATACGCCTTAGTACACAGCGTCATCGTGCCCCCATGTAGGCAATCGGGGTTAAGTGCCTTGCCCAAGGACACAACGCGGGAGCGCGAAGCAGTCGCTGAAATGGTCACCCATCCAACTACTAACCAGGCTCGACGTTGCTTAACTTCGGTGGTTTGAAGAGAACCGGTTACCACGACGCCACCGCGCCCCAGACCTGTACTTATATAGACCTTTGCCTACATTGTATGAAGAACGATGTTATTTTGTACGTATTTCTTTGTTATCTGAATAAAAAAAAATAATAATAAAATCAGAAAAACTAGTTCCCATGACCGAAGACATGGCTGTGAAGTATATGATTTTTGCTGACGGTGTCGCGTGACGCTGATGATACTCCATAAAACGACCACAAAATTTGATACGTATTTGGTTGCTCTGATGCTAATGAGCAGTTACGTCAAGAATATCATACCTGAACAAAATTTGGTCTGTGATGAAAACTTTCATTCCGACTTTGTGAATTTGACGAAGAAAGCTTATTCTTGGTACATATCGTTGGAATATATTTCGTGGGTATAAAACACCTTATAGATTTTGATAACTGTAATATAAAATCAGGTCTAACAAAATTTACATTAAAATGAGTATGATTTAAAATTCAATCTACAAATTAGAAGGATTTGCAGAAATACACAGCAAATGCGATGTATCAATTTATTCAAAGTCACGGACTAACGAACTCGATTTTGAACCAAATTTTTCAAATGAACGGGTCAAATCTGTCCATAGTCAGTCACACACATCGTAATAGTCTTCTCTTTTTTTTCTTCTTTTTTTGTTTTTTTTTTTAGAGGAGGGGGTTATGTTTTTGATAGTATTCCTTCCAAACTTACTGTGATGTCTCCAGGGGTCTACAGTAGTAAAGTGTCTTTTATCACTAAATCACCAGTTGAGTGGAGATTCCATCCATGCAATAATTGCAAATTTGTTGCAAAGCATAGCAAGCACAAGCAAAGTTCCAGCCAACGGATCTCCGGGTTAAACCCGGAGGTCCATTGGCTGAAACATTGCTTGTGTTTTTGTCCATATGTACAGAATTTGAATGATACTTTGGGTGATAACTCCACCCCACGAACGATTTAGTTACAATCCACTCTCAACATACTGTAACTAAGTGGTGCTGAGGGTGTTACCCCCACCCCTCCTCCTTAATAGTTTTCCATTCGGGACATTTTAAAAGGGATTGTAGTCTTAGATGACTATTCGCTCTCACTGGTAACCATGTAATTTCTTACAGGACTAGATTTGTCTCTTGCACTTACACGACACAAGATGTCGGTCTCAGGCAGGTGGGGGTCTGTGACTAATTGTTGATGGTGGTGTATCAGCATGCCAGATTCTTTTGAGTCCGGTTCGTGCTAAGTAAGCTGAAAAGCCCATGCATCACGAATACTATTGGTATTTGTCCACAATTTTCTTGTATTGTAAAAACTACAATCTCCATTGAAAACATTTCGTTTTATATATTTGATGAAAGTTAATCTTGAATGCACGGCATATTTTATTATTGTAAAAACTGTTTGATCTTATTGATTCATTCGACACATGACCGTGGCTGTTGAAAGTGTCGTTAATCATCAATAAACAAACCAATATTATTGATTCTTTTTTCATTCGAGTGTGACGAGACACGAATGATTTTAAATTTGACTGAGTGGCCCATTGGTTAGCGTGTCGGACATTTGGTCAAGAGGTGAGGGTTCACATCTAGTCAGAGTCACTGCATTATGCCCTCGCGCAAGTCACTTAACATCCCAAATGCACGTGTGTCAAGGCGTAAGACACATTCCTGGAACGCTAATCGTGAAACATTCGCGAATCGCTTGTATTCGCTCACTGAGTTGAATGTTTTGACAATTGCTTGCCGATACCTGGATGTTCTCAGCCGACGCTCCTTGTTTCCCACACCCGTTAAACTGTTCCTGAAACGCTGAGTTTGAAACATTCGCGAATCGCTTGCATTCGCTCACTGAGTTGAATATTCTGACAATTGCTTGCCGACGGTTGGATGTTCTGACCGAGTACTCCTGCTTCCCACTCTCGTTAAACTGTCCGACATGACTTGACATGACGCTGACGAGGGTGGTTGAGAGTGTTCTTTAAACAGCAATGAATGAATGTAGTTATTTATTGGGGTTTAACGACACTTTTAACAGCCAGGGTCATATCGTGTTGGACAAAAAATAAATAAAATAGATTCAATAAGTTCAAAATATAAATGACTTCTGTTCATCATATATATGTTAGGTACCAACCTTAACTCCTTGCATGCTGCTGGCGGATATTCCTGCCCAGGACAAGGAATAGTTGCCAGCTAAATAAGTATAGTTGGGGCACTTTTATCAAAGTTCTCCGTTGTATATTGGATTATTTGTTTGACCAATGATTTATTGAGTTAAATATATATGATTTTTTCATCAAATCTAGTTATGGCTGCTTCACAGCAGCCATGACTAGATGTGATGAAAAATATTTTAAAAATACTCAGCGGGTTAAGAGTTAAAGAACCTTTGTCCCCGAGAATGATATAAAAGTTGCAAAGAATGGTTATAACGAGTTTAAAACTAGAAGAATGCACGTACCTGAGGCTGGGGATGTGTAGATGGCGAGATATAAAACAGAAGTTATTGATAACCACCAGAGACAGTTGTGTTCCATTATACTATGCTCTCCAAAACGTCTTACGTAAAGTTAAATCTGCTTAAATACCGCTTATGTACACAATGCAAAAAGAACAGCTCTTTCTTAGATCCAGCAGTAACTTATCGGGGGTATCGAACACACAGAAAAGACGAGAAAAGTACTTTATACACGTGTTCCCGATAGAAGTTTTTACAAATGAGTCCTCCAAAGATTTCAGTCTTCCGTATTATATCTTGTTCACTCGCCCAAGTGAGGAATACTCAATAGAATTGTTCTAGTAACTGTGTGGTGCATTAGCCGCCCCCGTTTCTTGTGACGCTCATATCTTTTCAAAAGAGTGGAATAATGGAATAGAAATTCGATTTGTTATCGAAACGCCAATGTAATCAGATGTACGTCGGTCCACGAAGTCCAACCCATCGCTTTTCCAATTGGTCGATGACGCGCTGTTTGGAACGACCGAGTCGTATGTTCAGCACATTGCGTCAAATAGTTTCCTCCTTCATGACGGAGATAAATTGAATATATCTCTTCAGGATATTGCTAATGGATGAATCAGTTGAAAAACTGTTGCGTTTCCTCTCCTTCCATAATCAATAACAATAATTAATAATTCCATTGGATCTCCGTTAACCCACTTCGAAAATATAATGGAAAAAGAATATGAACGCAAAAAAGTCTTGGATGCTTAATGCGTTTTTAACCCTTTATCCTTTATCTTACTGAACAGTGCTTTTTACCATTCGGATTTAGATTTTTTTTCTCCCTCAAAATCATAGCTTATGACTCCTCACTGGAACGAGCTCATCGAGCTCGTTCCAATGAGCCGTCATGAGCTAGTTTTAAATGGAGAATGAATATTTTTACTTCTTCAAAAAAGGCAGTATTCTCCCATAAGTCCTGTCAGACGAGTTTTTTTTTTAATTTTATCTACACTTCCGACAGCCAGGGTCATCTCGTGTCGGAAGTTTTATGGGTGGGGGAATCCGAAGTACCCGGAGAAAAACCACCGTGCAACGGCTAGCAACTGTCAAACTCCCCAACGTACTAACTCCGCATAGGCAGGGTTAGCATTGGTTGAAGACAAGCACACCATCGACATGCAGTACGCTTTAGTACACAGTGCCATCATACCCCCACGTGGGTAATCGGGGTGAAGTGCCTTGCCCATGGACACAAAGCTGTTACCCCTGGAGGGGATCGAACCTTGGACATTTTGATGTGAAGTCCAATGCCTCACCACTGAGACACCGCGCTCCCTGGATGAGGAGTTAACCTATTTAGAAAAGAGATATGGGTATTTTATGGGAAGCAAATACGGCAGTAGAAAGATGGCACAGTATTGTAGACCTAACAAATCGGCAGAATTGAACAGAAGTAAATACATACACGATAATGCCTTGTTCGTTCTGCACTGGTGTGACCAGATGGAGATGTGGAGGGGGGGGGGGGCGCAGATGTGATGACATTCCCTAAACACTTCCATTTCTAAAAGAGTTAGACTGTTTAAAGCACCAGTTGAATGTTAACCCTTTACCCAACATAACGGCCAAAACCAATCAGCACTATTCACAAAAATCGCCAATTAACTTTCATTATTTTTTCATTTTTTGTCTCAAAAACATAGGTTATGACCCCTCGTTGGAATGAGCTCGTTCCAATGAGGGGTCATAACCTGTGTTTTTGAGTCAAAAAAGGAAAAGAATTAGTTGTTCAAGAATTTTTTTTGCAAGTGTTGTCTGCTTTTCATGTTAGGTAAAGGGTTAAAAATTTTCTGATGCAGGTGTAGTGATAGTGCCATAAGAACGCGGGGATGGCATTTCAGCAATTTAAAATTTGAGAAAGAACTCAGGAGCGACAACAAGCCGTTTATATATATAGTGACTGTAATTCAGAATTATAATTTTCGTTGACACACTTAGAGACCTGACATCAAATTTCATCTTCAAAGGCCAGCAGAGGCTCCAACTGAAACATTTTATTTTTTCTAGAGGGCCATACTACAGCCTCCACCTTTAGCAAGCATTTGTATGTACTTAGTCGACATGCCTCCCCCTATAAGAACTCTGATGTCAAAATGGCAATGTTTTCAGCAGCAGATATTTCCCATAATGCAGTTTGATATTCAACCAAATATACCTTGTTTGACAGAGCTCAGTGAGCTCTGTCAAACAAGATATAATTGGTTAAATTCCTAGTTCAACTATAGAAAAACAGTGTGATTGGACAAAATTTCGCCAGTGTGCTAGGGGTTAAAGAATATACTTTGATGTCAGTGAAAAATGAATTTTTGGACGATATACAAATTTTTCGCGGCAATACAAACTGAATATTTACAATATAGTTTATGTATTACACACAAGAAAGTGCCGATATTTGGAAAGTTGACACAGTGTTACTGGTTTTTTGTTCAAGGTAAACACCGCGGCGTTTGATAAAGTGAAATCTGTTAGTTTGTGACTACAGTCACATCGTAATAGCCTTCGCGTCATTGATTAGGGGGAGGGGGTGGGTGGGTGAGTACCGCTTTGATTGTCTTGACACCATCTTGTGAGGGAGGCGCAGACCTAGTTGCAACCTTTTTCGCAGACCCCCCCCCCCCCCCCCCCCCCAGCAATCCAGCTTGGAGATGAGTGTATATAATACAAACATCTTTTGTACGAAGGTTGATAAGTGTGAAGGGGATTTCACTAAGGATCACATTAACGAACAGGTTAATTAAACTAAAATTTCTGAGGTTGCGGCCAAAACTTAAACTGTGGATATAACGCTGCGCAGCTATCTAAGAATGCGAATGCTGACCAGGGGCAAATACTATAAAAGTTTTACAACTGTATTTTCTAGAATTGTATTTTGTAGTTAGGACTTTAAATGGGTTAAAATGAACCAGTGGTATGTTCAAAGATCTAGCCATTTGCCATATCTTTTAAAAGGCTAATGATTTATTCAGTTATATTACAAGGTAGAAAATATAATTCCAGAAAATACAACTGTGAAGGTTTTATGATATTGACTCCGGATATAATACAGGGTTTCCAGCGTCTGCGTGGGTTACGACAATTATCCCGTGACTGGACACGAGAAATCTATATTTCCAGGAGCGGTTTTGTTGCTAGATGAAGTACATGAATCCCCTTGATCACGGATGACAGATAATCGCCGGTATACACGGGATACAGTTGATTCTCTTTTTATTAAGTGCTCTTGGATCACAAATAAAGATAGTTTCGATAGTGCCACTAGCGATTCATTCAAAACATACGTCAAACCATTTCTTTGCTAGCTGCGTTTACTGGGACGTAAGAGCAAAATAAAGCTTCCCAGTAGTTCCTGGTAGTTCTGGAATATTTCACATGAGTTTTCAGATGAGACGTCAATGAGATGGAAAACGTTATAGAACGATATTTGGGATTCGCATTCAGCAGTTTTTTTTTATTTATCAGGTTAGATAGTCCGGATGACGTCAGGGTGTGTTGGAAAGAAGTACTTTCACTATCGTGGACAGATTCTCCTTATTTTTTTACAACCTGAACATTTCCGTCATAATTTATAGTTCCGCAATAATAAATATAAATTATGACGGCAGTCAATTAACCTGGTTTGTCATATTCCGTCGAGTTGATGGGACCACGTCGACCAGATTAATCACGACTCGGGCGCGTAGACAGCATCCTATAACAGTGGGTGCACTGGGTAACAACCAATCATTGTGGGTTCGACGCCTCCTTTTGTCTGAACTTGGGCCATCCGGTCGTTAACTCGTCCACCCACTTCCCTTTAGGGATGTTGGTGGAGGGGTAACGACCTGAGGGTCCTAGTTAGGCCTACTCCAACCTCCACCAGAAAATTTGGCACAATCCAATCTTCTAACACCAAATCTGAGGCATTTCTTGCATATGTAGCCGTAGTATTGGAGACCATTTTAGGGCTTCATGTTCTGTGGAAGCTGCATTGGGCCACTTGTGGGGGGAGGCCGCGAAAATTGTAGAGGAGCCAAGGCCTTCCAGGCCCACATATCTACACAACCGACACGACGCATACGTCTGACCTGGTCTCGTTAAAATGTCCTCATCAATTGGAATATGACAACTCATATTGATTGACTATTGTAGTAATTCGTTTAACATACGACAGTTCATATTACAAATCTGAATACGAGACCAGAAATGCCAAGAAAAAAAAACATGGAATGTCTCTCCAGAGTGCTCGTTGTAAAGGCACTCGAGTATTTAGTTCGCATAAATTATCGCCACGAAATCTACGCACGCCAGTGACGTCACATCAACCTCGTTTGAGACAGGTATGATATGGAGTAAGAAGAGATAAAAGTCTCATTTTCCAACGAGCGAGACTTGATGGGCAAACAATAGAGGTATTGATGAGCTATTTGTGGTAATCGCACGAAATTTATTCTCAATATTTATTTATGGCACATTTTGATGTAATTTGTTAGCTTAAGATGCTGTTTGTGCTTCAGAAGTCAACTGTGAACTACTCCATTTGCCAAGGTCGAAGAAATGAAAAGAGTAAATCACATTTGTTTTAGATGGTATGGGGTAATTCATTGAAAGCGTTTTACGCTGAAAGCGTTCACATCGTGAATATACTAAATCTGTATTATTCTATGAATGTCAGGACTCCGTAAGGTTTCGTTCTATAGTTTTGTTATTTTAATTCATATGGAGGACACGTCTTCGTTGCAACTCCGAGTAAATAAATATATATTCTTTGTACCGGCATATGACAGCATTATATTCATTATGTTTTAGTTTGACCTGTGTTTATTTCCAGAGTATAAAGTACATATTAACCAATACAAAAGAAGCATACACGTATTAACCCTTCACCCAACGCAGACGATATCAAAATGTATTATTTTAAATATCCTTTTTTGAAAGTTGAAAAAATATTATTTTTCAAAAAAATTCAACAAAATCATATCATGTGACCCCTCGTTGGAACGAGCTCGTTCCAACGAGGGGTCACATGATATGGTTTAGTTGAAATTTTTTGAAAAATAATATTTTTTCAACTGCTAAATTTGCATATTACGCGGGCGGATGCGGCCGATTCGTTGGGTAAAGGGTTAAGGAAATGGATTCAGGCATCAAGCTAATAGCTTATACTCGGTTGTCTTATGTTTTGGTCTGATGCCTGATGCATATATAGGTAGGACGTAAGGGAAATAGTGGCTTTTCCGTGACTCATTTAAACTGGGTCGTACATTTGTGACAGAAAAAACATTTCCCGGTGGAAATTATTTATTTATTTATTGGGGTTTAAGGTCACATACTTATGCACAATGGCTAATCATGACCGTGACAGTTTTACGGGTGGAGGAAGCCGGACTACCTGGAGAAAACCACCGAGCATCGACGAGCAACTGTCAGCTCCTCAACATTCTGACTCTGTTTAATCTCCACACAAGCAGGGTTACAGCGGTTGAAGACATGTGCACCATCGATGTGCAGTACGCCTCAGTACACGGTGTCATCGTGCCCCAATGTAGGCAGCCGGGATAAAGTGCCTTGACCAAGAACACAACGTGGATCGTCCCGGACGGGTTATCGAACTCGGGACCACTAGCATAGAAGTCCAACACTCTACCACTGAGCTACCGCGCTCCCTCCCAGTGGAAATAAAGGTCGGCGAATTCCATGAGCAGGTAGGTGCAAATAGTTGAAAAATTCGGCATTTTTCGAAAGTTGCTTTAATTAACCCTTTACCCAACGTAACGGCCAAAACCGGCCAGCGCTATTCTCAAAAATCGCCAATTAATTTTCAAAATATTTTCATTTTTTGTCTCAAAAACATAGGTTATGACCCCTCGTTGGAACGAGCTCGTCGAGCTCGTTCCAACGAGGGGTCATAACCTATGTTTTTGAGACAAAAAATGAAAAAATTTAGTTATTCAAGAATTTTTTTTGCAAGTGTCGTCTGCTTTTCATGTTAGGTAAAGGGTTAACTGCACAAGTTACTATAGTGGCTACTTTATATGCATTTTACAGAGCATTTTAATTTCAGACATTTGATATTTTGAATCTTCTAAAAGAACTGATCAGTAATTTCACCTGTCATATTTACCAACTGTAACCATAAACTGTAGTACGGACTAGTGTCCGCGTCCTATTTCTAATCCGTAGTACATACAGTACGCGGAGAGTGGATTGTAACTAAATCACCCGCGGGGTGGAGTTGTCACCCAAACTATAACTTTCAAATTTTGTACATATCGACAAAAAATACAACAATGTTTCAGCCAATGGACCTCCGGGTTTAACCCGGAGGTCCATTGGCTGAAACTTTGCTTGTGTCTGTTATGCCTTGTAACAAATGTGCAATTATTGCTTGGGTGGAATCTCCACTCTGTGGGTGATTTAGTGATAATACTACACTCTGCACGTACTGTAGTCCATGTCAGATAAAAATATGACCCGATGGATTTGAAAAGAATACTCCGTAGAAATTTACTACGTGTTTATCTCTTTACCCAACGCAGACGATATCAAAATTTATTATTTTAAATATCATTTTTTCCAATTTTTTTTAAAAATGTCAACAAAACCATATCATGTGACCCCTCGTTGGAACGAGCTCGTCGAGCTCGTTCCAACGAGGGGTCACATGATATGGTTTTGCTGACATTTTTTGAAAAATAATATTTTTTCAACTACTGAATTTGCATATTACGCGGGCGGATGCGGCCGATTTGTTGGGTAAAGGGTTAATTAAACACCTTTTGAGGGCTTCGTTTTGAATGAGTAACTCTATCAGAACCACGTAACGCCGATCAAGTATTCGAGAAAACTCTTGGTAGGTTTTTTTGAGAACATCTCCACGATTCAAAATTTCCAAATCAGCGGGACTCTGATCGTCATCACGACGATTTAGAATCGAACCTCATTTCGAAGTTTCGCGGGAACCTACCATATACATCACTGTTCTCAGCACACGGCCAGCTTGTTCTATACTAATGTAGGGAGAACCTGTAATATTTTAATCCTATACGGGATTGGAGGATAAAATTGATGGGAATCTTTCCGGGTGTTTGTCTGCCGCTTGATAGTGAGGCAAAAAGTAGGGGACTTAATCTTCTTGCATACTTTGATAACGTCTTTAAAACACTTGATCTTCAAATAGTTATAGTTGAGACTGATTTCAGAATACCCAACTCATACCAAAGTTATGATATCCAGTTATCTGAAACACTGACAGAAACGGCTAACGGATCCGGGAATTATAATTAAGTTGGGCGTATGGCCGATATGTCTAGGTCACAAATGTCGCAACGGAAACTTTCCTTGATTGAAAAGAAGTGTGGTCCACAGTGGTAGTGCCCCATGGTGTTCCAGGGTATTTTTGGACAAAATATGGTGAACTTAGGTTTTCTTTAAGGAGGGGCTCTCTGTTACATTTGCTGTGAATTTTTTGCTCACAAGGTTACGAACATTGTGAGGTACGAAGACACACATTATTTTCAGTAAATGTCAAAATTATACGGTGCACATGCATCTGATTAACAAAATGAGTAAAACACAGGATTATATCCATTTGTAAACACTTGTTAGAACATTTGGACAATTTTAGAAGGAGGCGTACTTTCACCACTGACATTTCTTTTACAAATGCAACGATACGGAAGCAGTCATCCACGAAAGGCGTTTCGCTGCACTAAATTACTTGGGCTTAATGTAAAATTAAAAAGTATTTCTTTCATTAAATGAAAAATCATGCAAAATGTATACTACAGAAAGGGTATTATCTTATAATGACTATACAACTATGCTTAATTAAACATAAAGAGCTAGATTTGTAAACTAACAGAGATTCGACATCAACAATACCTGATTTAAGCAGCCTCCTTTCTTATCTACAATACACTTTTAAAAAGGAGGGTCGATGCAGCATTCAATATTATCTGAGATATGGATTTATTTTTTCAATCTGTTGAGAAAGAGGTAAAACAGAAGAGGGAAGAGTGAGAGATGTGGACTTTAAATACTTCTCACATTTTGTCAACATCGAACTTAGGATTCATTCAGCACTTTAACCCTTTGAACTGTAGTGGTATTTTCCATGCCAGTTCAATGGCAGCAATTAGAAGAGTCCATATTCATTATTTGGGGTAGATCAATCAATATTTTCAAAGTGCAGCCTCGGGGCTGCGCGTTGAAAATATTGATTGATCTGCCCCACACATTTACTAAACAGTCATCCTATTTAATGACGTTATGACGTATCATATCTCTGGCCGGAAAAACGGTCGCTAGGGTTCAAAGGGTTTATGCCAATGTGGGAAGGAGTAACATGAAAGAAAAAGAAATAATGAAATAGAAAAAGTAACAAGAAAAGAAATTACGGACAGAAATATTTTCCACATATTTTGTTCAGAATCTGAATGACCTCCCTACATAAAACAAACCTTGTGGAAAAGCCTTGTTTTTTTATATTTCTGCGTTTTTTATGTTTGTTTTATTTCATTTTCTTACCAAATATTAAAAATGATATATGTTGAAGAAAAACATTCGTACATGTAGAGAAAAAGATACTACTGAATATGATTTACTAAACTATTTAATGCAAATTTATGGAAATGAATATTTAGATTTGTATTCGGATCCAAAATTTAATCTCCACAAAATTGCGTGAAAATAGTCTTTCAGACCATTTTCATGCAAATTTATGAAAATAAATTTTTAGATTTAAATACATAAAAAAACTGGAATCAGTCTTTTAATTGAAAAATCACACCCACGCTTTAGGTGATAGGATTTTGATTGTTATTGGTCTGTTTCTTTATCTGCTTCAGTTTTGACTATTACTTTTTTCCCGAATGCGGTCTTATTTTTTTCTTCCGTTTCGTTTTTCTTTGTTTCATTCTTTCCGTTTACCCTTAATGTGAGTTATATAACAGCTCAAAAGAGCAACGCAATTTATTGAATTCGTTTCGTAAATTTCCATTTAGTCTGGTTACTCTTTGAAGATATTTCGTATGTTGAGTGCGTTATTTTTGTAGAAGTATATAAAAGTAACTGTACGAAGAGCCACTTGATAGATAGAGGCACGCGCGAAAATCAATTACAGGATATGCTTTCGTCTGAAGTATCGAAAATTAGTTGTTTTATTCCAGTTTATATCAATATATGGAAGGATTGTTACAACCCCGTGAACTCGTCAAGTAATTGTATCTCAAGCGTGCTTTGAATGAGTGGTTGATCAACGCCTTCCAGTTTCGTAAATATGTCCACTTCACTGACTGACATTAACCCTTTGAACCCGATAGGACGCCCCCCCCCCCCCCCCAAGAAACATGATACGCCATAACGTCGTTAAATAGGATATCTGTTCAGTACATTTGTGGGGTAGACCAATCAATATTTTCAACGCGCAGCCCCAAGGCTGCACGTTGAATATATTGATTGGTCTACCCCGAATAATGAATATGGACTCTTCTAATTGCAGCCATTGAGCCGGTATGGAATATAACACTAGAGTTCAAAGGGTTAAGAAGCAGTGGAGCCTGGAACACGTGGGCAAGTATCCAGGTCCTCTATAGCCACGTGGACAGCGGGCTAGCTATTTTCTGAGTCACTGGGCAGCCGGAGCCGCTTGTGCTCTCGCAAAACTGGTTGTTTTGATGAAAGGTGTGCCCGAAATCGCCAATTAATTTTCATTATTTTTTTGTCTTAAAAACAAAGGTTATGAGCTCGTTCCAACGAGGGGTCATAACCTATGTTTTTGTGACAACAAATGGAAAAACATAGTTATTCAAGAATTTGTTTTGCAAGTGTCGTCTGCTTTCCATGTTAGGTAAAGGGTTAATAAAAAGTGATGTGGCTGTTACATTCATTGGCAGAGTTTCGGTGTCAGTCTTGACAAGCTTCCCGCAAATGGCGAATGGCGAAACAGAGACATCTTTTGAAAATGCTGAACGTAAATACAGATGTTGTTTGTTGCTTCGATTCTGCTGTTTTCAGCTTACGTCTTACGTCTTTATGTCAGAACAGCAAGTATTTGCTATTATCACATAGCCATCACAAATAGCTCATTACAGAAAATGTCGTTCATAACATGCCTAATACGGAAATGACGCCAGAAGTCGACGTCGTAAGTTGTGAGTGAGTTGGTTTCGGAGGTGGAATTGAATTAATCTTCTCTTATATTTTATTAACTGTTTACCTGTCAAGGTGATAGCTAAAAGTTGGGATTTTTTTGTTTATAAGTGTAAATATTTTCGATAATATTTCTGCCTGGGTTAAATGTAGAACGTAAAGATAGATATATGACGGACCCTGAAAACAGATTTGTCAAACTAACAATAATTCAAACTCTGTTAATTAGGCATGAAATTTAATGTCCATTATGGCGCACGTGTTGAACGCCAGATGGGCTATCTATAACAGATCAGTAATAAGAGAGACAATATTATCTTCGGTTATTATCTAGGTAATTAAAGCCAGTTAAAATCTAATTGTTGGAGGGAGTGCATCACATATGGTCTGGCCACACACCCATATTACGCATCTATCCTGTCTCCGAAATGTCGAAAGGGTTCACCTCAGACGAAATTCATATTTATATCTCTATCCATATCGAATTACAAAGCACTCGTTAAATCAGAATTAATGTGTTTAAACTTTGAGTTCCGACTGTATAAAGAGTGAAGCAGAATTCCGAGAGGCAGTTGGCCTGAGGGCACTCAGAGAAGGTCCGAATTTAGCCTTGGCCGTCGAGGGTCATAGGCACCGAGATTGAATGTCCGCGTATTGTCTTAACCCAGTGAGGGTTATAAGGGACCGATAATAGTTTGTTAACGGTTGAGAACCGTATTGGCATAGTACCAAAGAAGTAAAAGCTGCAACGTTGAGGTCTAGAGACCGTATTAAGAGCTCGAGTAAGCGCTGGAATAGCTCGCGAGATAAGATAATTTTAGGCGGTGCGAGAATTGGTGATGTTGAGAACACTTTCCAGAATATTTTTATGTAAGCTTTGTTAAGTATATATCTGACGGCGAAGAATAACTTAACCCCGTGAGACCCAGGTAAGGCGCAAACTGAACGTGAACTGTGGTAGACGCCGATTGAATTCTGATTGAACTGTGAAAATGATGAAAGAGTCACACAAGCAGAACATTATATGTGTTAAGCCCGACTGACGGTGCAGTTAACCCTGCGAGGAAGAAGCAACGAGAAGTGAATAGACACTTTGCATTTATCACAAACCATGAGAAGACGAAGATGAAGTGAGGTTGATCCAGTGGACACGGCTATCTGTGGGAGACGCCGAGGGCCCTAAAGAATAAACTTATATCCGCGTAATTAGTGTATTCTTATGGATAATTTTGTGAGTAATTTGTTTCATTTTATATTTCTTCGTACATGTAAATAAATAATCTTTTCAGTGAATTATCGTTGATCACCCTTTGGCGTTGTAAGCCACAGGCACCTTCAGGAAGCCTAAGAGTCCCAAGCGGATAGGGCATTGATAAGGTGGCAAGGTTTACGTTCGAACTGGGGTTCAGACGACAGTCACTGGCTGTCGGCTGAGCACTGATAAGAACATAAATTTTCCTCCATCACTTAACCCCTGTAAAATTGCGACATTACCATTTACGAATAGCTGACGACAACTGCGAAAAAAATATTTTGATGAATAGCTAAACATTTTCATTCATTTGCCTCGAAAACATGGCTTATGACCCCCATAGGAACGTGCTCTGTGAGCCCGTTCCAATCATGGGCCATAAATAATGCCTTCAAGGCAAAAGTTGAAAAAATAAAATTAGTTTGGCGATTTTTGTGAATAGGCAGGTAAGTTTAATCGTCACGTTAGGTAAAAAGTTAACTTACACATTACGCTATAAAGAACATGTTATCAAATTCAACTGACATGAATTTTATGAACCTGGTTTACTAATTTTGATCTGAGCCGTCGGTAAACCTCGGCTCAGGTCGATTTCAGTGAACTCGATACAGAAATTTCATATAACATCGCGACTCATTAGAGACATCCTCTATTTCCCTTTTACTGCCAAACGGGGACAAACCGCACAACCTGGAAATCTACCGGTAGGACACTGCTTTTAAATTTCCCAGACTGTGTACTAAGTCGTACTGCACTTCGACGGTGCGCCAGTCTTCAACCAATGCTAACCCTGCATGTGTAGAGTTAGTATGTTGGGGAGTCTGTCAGTTGCTCGCAGTTGCTCGGGGGTTCTCTCCGGGTACTCCCACTTACCCCACCCTTAAAACTGTCAGTCACGACGTCCTCTGAGTTCCAATGTGTTATATGTGCCAGTAGGCACATAGAACACATAGGAACTCAGGGGACGACGTGGTGACCCTGGGTGTCGAAAGTGTTTTTAAGCCCTAGTAAAATAAAATATATATATTTCCCAGAGATTACAGGTGCTCGGCACAAGCTGAGAACTCGAAAAATGATACGTCATAACATTCGTTTTAACCCTTTACCTAACCTGAAAAACAGACGACACTTGCAAAGATAATTCTTGAATACCTAATTTTTTCATTTTTTGTCCAAAAACATAAGTTATGACACCTAGTTGGAACGAGCTCCACGAGCTCGTTCCAACGAGGGGTCATAACCTATGTTTTTGAGACAAAAAATGAAAAAAATAATGAAAATTGATTAGCGATTTTTGAGAACAGCGCTGGTCGGTTTTGGGCGTTACGTTAGGTGAAGGGTTAATGATTCTCTTCGTCCCGACTGAAAAGATATAAAGAGTTTTATTGTATATCAATTGAGATTGGGAAGACAATCGATCAAAAGTTATCATGCAACGTTTTTCCGCGTTCTCAGTTTGTGCTGAGCACCTGTGTCAGAAATGAGAATTCTGCGACTTAACTATAAAGGGGTCGAAGAGGGTCAATCAAAAAAGGTAGCTATCAGATATATTCTTTTCGAGTTCTCAATTTGTACCATCGACGTGAATTTTGCGTTTTTTTTAATTTTGCGTCTTTTTTTGGTCTCGAAAATGAAATTGTTTTCTCACACGGGGCCTAACGATGGCCGACTCGGTGAATTTCTCATTGTAACACACAACATGGAGCACAAGCAAATGGGGATCGGGACTCTTTACGGATTGGAAAATTTTAATTTTCTCTCTCGGTGCAGAACTATGATGCAACGTTGGTTCTGCATCTTTGAAAGTGCTCTCGTTCTGACATACTGCTCCAGACGTCAACAAATGCCTCAGATGCGACGATTGGGCATCTTTTCGGTCCCGACAATCAAACTTTTCTTCCATCGCAAGAAAATTTTAATACCACCCCGAAGTAAAATAATTTAATTTACTTCGGCAAACAAAACGTATCGATTATTACAATTTTCCCCAACAATCTATTTTTGTATTTCACGACTATGAAAAATTAGAGGAATCAAGTTCGAACAATGTATCAAATTCCCTTTTGATAAAAGAAAGTGCACTTCGACGTGGAGTACGCCTTAGTACACAGCTTTCTTCACCCCAGCCCACCCTACCCCAAGTGCACCTTTCGGTGTGAAGTCCAATGCCGTAACCACTCAGCCACCGCGCTCCCAATGAGCTCTGCAATCAAGAAAGGAGCTAAATAGCATCAGTACTTTGGTCACTATAGCCAGTCTTCGTCGACTGGGTTTACAATATAGAAGAGGTCAGAGGGGAACTCGGTTGGGTGCCGGTTGAAGAGAGAATAAAGATGGGAACATTATGCTACCTGAATCAACTGGTAAACCACCCAAACAGCAGATGGTCTAAAGCGACGTTTGACCGTGTATTGAACACTAACATTCAGAAAAGATGGATAAGGAAGGCGTGTGAGCTAGTGGATAATTACTCTATTGAGACTGAAGATCTTGATGGGTAAGCTGAAGGGGTGGGCTTTATTGGGGGAAGGGTCCTCGGGGATTGCAACAGAATGGGCGAGGTAGAACTGCTTAGGACAGTGAAAGTAAGACCATAGTTTACAAGGTTACAGACAGAAAAGACGCAAACCAACCATAAAACACCCGTACTTGCGCACGTGCTCAAATTCTTTGTAAATTGTTTGGAAAGGTGTTAATTTTGGCTCCAGCCTATTCGTCAATCCCAGTCTACTTTTAAAGTAAATAAAATATGTTTAAAACAAACAGGCAAATTAGGACCAAGAACTCTTTAGACGGGTTATATAAAAAGGATCCGCCATCTTGTGAGAAATACTCAGATAGATCATTTGGAAGGCGAGCGATTGTTAAAAGTGAGATCAAAGTCACTGGAGTTGATAGAAGAATCGTGAAAGGCGAGAAAAGAACATGCCAAATATTCAACTTGGAGTAACGGAGATCCTGGAACATTTCATTTTAGAATCCCCCAAATATTTTTCCAGCAGAAGAAGACTCCATGGGAAACTAATGTAAAATAGGATGAAGCATTACTGGATGAGGCATGACTTGAGAGAAATGGACAATTTTACAGTTGGGGAGATCGGGAAAGCGTCCATATGGGTAATTATGAAACAGGTTTAGCCTTAATGCTGCCAGATTACGAGGGTGTGTAGCGGAATAACCGAGCGGGTGACTGGGTCGATGTTGACCGCCTCGTCAGAGGACACCGACAAATCAGCTGAAGGCCGAAGAATTATTAGTATATTATGTTAATGTGGCGTCACTCCGTATTCATGCATTGGTGCCACGATTTGCACTTTATGCCCACGTAAAGTGTAATAATCGTCGTCACTAAACACGTCGTCACTTTGAATTCAATTCCAGAATATCTTCTTTATCGCAACTATAGTGTACAATTATCACTTGAACGTGAGAGACTTACCAGTTTATCAGGTAAAACCTTCAAAGGACATAGTCATGACATGTTCACGCAGGTGTCCCTTAATTGTATTTTATGAACGTGTATCTTCGTGTATCCATCTACCACATATTGCTAACAATTCGGTATTCAACTCAAAGAAGTCGTAACTTTGTGTTGTGTGACAAACCTCCGTTGCCCCGTTGATATTATACTACTCAAAGTAGTATATAAGAATACCGGTTTACGATAAAGAGGATATTTCTTGTTCACTATGCGATTAAAAGGTTATTGTTATGGTAGCTGTATATAAAACTACCTTTGTTTCGCAAGGTCTATACGGATACTTGACAGTTTTAGTATTCATGCCTCTGAAATCATAATGTATATCCCACGAACCTATCAAATAAATGTCACAAATCTGACAAATCCGCAAGTGGAACAACACATCTCTTCACGAAACAGGGTTCTAAAGCTGAATACCAACCAATAGCTCTCCAAAACTTTTCAACATTAAGATATGTCGCAATGAAAACTCACTTACACGTCGTTGAACTTTTGAGCGTGCTGTTTATTTCTGTTAAGCAGATTTGAACTAAAGCACCTTACAGAATAAAACATCATTTTCCCAGAACGGGCCTCGGCACAGATACACAATTCTAAGTATGTTTAGAGTTTCAGCATTGTTTTCTACTGGAAAAAAATGGGATCTATTGAGACAGAACACGAGGATGAGTACAGGGGACTGGAATCAACGACCGAGGTGGAGTTTTCCTGGATTTCGTGTGCACCGAAGGTACGCGTGAAATACTGGAAAACCTCCACCAAGGATCGTAGATTCCTGCCCCCCCCCCCCCTCCCCCAAATATTCCACCTGTGTTGTCTTTCCTTTATTAAACTTGAATTGAATGAATGAAGCTGATATGTTAAACGAAAAATATCATCTTCGACATTTTGATAACTTTCTTGCTTGACACTGTTTTGCGTCGAAGCATTTCCTTCACGTTACAATGTCACTCAGACGAGTAACGTCCAATCGGATGCGTTCTTACATGACGGTCTTTCGCGTAATCCAGGTTCCACGCGTGGTGCACATAGTACATTTCGCATTGTCTGTATTGCATCCAGGTTCCACGCGTGGTGTACATGGTACATTTCGCAATGTCTGTATTGCATCGCGTAACGTTGAATAATACACTGCAATCGTGCCACAATAATCAATATACGAATCTTATTTTGATCAGCATTTCACCTACCACAGATTTTAATTGGCAATATGAATACCCTTTTAAGATAACCCAATCGATCTTTTATAATTCCAATTTAGATTTAGGCCGATTATCGGTGTCGGTCGATAAGTATTATATCGTCTTGGTATCGATATCAGAAAAAAGTAATCGATAACTTCATTTCTAGTTCACGTACCACGAAGATTTTCAACTTATCGGTCAGATTGACTATTACAAATTAATATTAAATCGTCCCTTGAAATGACAAAAGTGCCAACTGCAATGCAAAAGGCATTGCAGGTGGTACATTTATCCTTTTGAACGAAGGAATGGTGTTATTGACATCATCTGCACTAAGATCAATACCACAAAGTCAACCGCCTGCATGGAATACGGCTGTTCGGTATTTGAATTTGAATTTGAATACCGGCGACTGCATGATATAAATTACAATAAGATATACATCAACATATATTTACAGTATTCATATAACAATGACAAACTATTATGTATAGGATGCACATGAATACTGGCAGGGGAAAGCATAGCCAGATTGGAGGTCTTCCTGCATTCCCATATTAAAGAGAAAGAAAGATAAGGAAAAGTTAAAAAGGAAAGATTAGAGGAGAAGAGAAAGAACATGCGCGTGCAACATTGAGGCTTCTTGTAATTGGCTCTAGTAAGTTTCCACAATAGGGAGTATATGTTTGATATATCCACTAAGACATATGCATATCGGTCAGAAACCAATGTAGTGTATAGTAGGTTATTAAATTATTTTAAATGTTCTCGTCCAGATACCACAAATATATCGCGATCAGTTCCCCACCACTGAAAAGCACAGTGTGTAATCCCATGTCATACCACTGTAGAATGAGAACGAGGCTTCAGAAAGTGTTGATCGGATACGGATTATTTATACAGTACGTTCGATTATTAATTCGGAAGAAAAATGTATTCGAGTATAATTCCGCGCATGCGCAGTTCAACAATAAATATTGCCCCAATGTTCGCCTCAATAAAAAGTGGGCGAGCTCTATTTAACAAACGACGATTTGGAGTTTATAGTTTCCTCTTCTGAAGTAAAAATTGATTCAGGTTATCGAAATATTCAGAATTTTAAAAGGTCACGGGCCTGAGTGGGCATTTCATTGGCGAAATTTTTAATTAATAACGTGCCATAAAATAAATCTTTTATTACTACAGTGGATTGATCACGTCTTGTTTACAAGGCGAGTTAGCTGGCAAGTCACTGGTTTGATCAAGCTACCCCACCTCGTCAACTAGACGTGATGCTATGAAGAGATCCTCAGATCACCGAAGTTATGCAACGTCGAGCCCGGTTAGTCCTTGGATGGGTGACCGTCTGAGCGATCGATTCGGACTTCCGCGTTGTGCCCTTGGGCAAGGCACTTTCCCCGATTGTCCACATGGGGACACGATGACGCCGTATACTAAGGGGTACTGCACGTCGATGATGTGCATATCTTCAACCAATCTAGCCCTGTGTGGAGTTACGATGTTGGGGAGCTGGCAGCTGCTTGTTGTTGCTCGATGGTTCTCTCCGGGTACTCCGCCTTCCTCCACCCGCAAAGCTGTCATTGGCACGATATGACCTTGCCTGTTAATGTGTCGTTAATCCCTAATAAATAAATAAATAAATAAATGACCAAATCAATCCACTGTACTGGTAATATGTACATATCGACTGACAGTTCATTTTAAATGCAACATATTACAATGATATTACAAAATATCCTAACTGATCAACAAGATATTCGCGATTTGTTTAGTTCCCGTATATTTTTCTGTATCGAGCCAATTTTGCAAGGGAGAGTATCGGTTAACGAATTTTATTATGTGACTATTAATTTTCTCCTCAAAATATCACTATTGTCTGCCGATCAAATCTGCGTTTTTGGGGAAACCGTGCATCTGATCCACAGCAGTATCAGTATTTTTTTTTTCAAATCGTATCAGTGTGCTTTGAAACTGGGCCATCGGACGGGATGGAACAATTAACGGTGTGTTTGTTCAAACCGTACTAAAGACTGAAGTTATTTAAATAGTTTTAGTCTATTTTCGACTATAGGAGTGGCGATATTTATTTATTTATTTATTTATTTATTTATTTATTTATTTATTTATTTATTTATTGACGCTTAACTCTAAATCAGCAGTTAAGGCTATATCGTAGCGAGAAAACGGTTAAAAGCAAAATATATCGTTTTAAATTATGAAGGCGAAAGATTAATTAAAAATAGGAAAGGAAAAATGAGGAAATGATTCAAGAGTGGGTTGATAGCATGTGATGCACAATACGGACCATATAATAAACCTATTAACGGTTCAGTTGAAGTAATATGGACCGTAGTATCACGTTGAGTTGACGAGGGTCAGACTCGCTGCTTCAAAGTCGCTACCTGCGGCAGCTCGTTAAATACAGCGATCTGACTCTCGTCAACTCCACGTGATGCTACGACCCACATCACTCCACTGAAGCGATAATATATATCTATTATATGATAACCGCGAATATTTCCTCAATATCCGCGTTGTTTGCCCATCAATTCTGGCTCCGTACAAAACGAGATTCTCAACGTTTCAAATTCGTATCACCCCTGTCTCAAACGAGCCACTGACGTTCAGAGATTTTCGAAGCGACAGTTTTACAAACACGAAATAAAATCTCGAGTACCTCAGCACTGAACACTGCAGAAAAACATGCATTGCAGGTGTAGTATTCAATTTTAACGACCAGCTGTTATATAAAACAAAAATTATTACAAACAGCAAGTAAATCTACGTTGTCATAATCCGTCTGTGGTGTATTGTTGCTTTGGCTGACCTGCTTGGGACAAATATTATAAAACTTTTACAATTGTATTTTCCAGAATTGTATTTTCTACAAGTGAATATAGATGAAGGAAATGAATCATTAGCATTTCAAAAGATATGGCAATTTGCCAACTGGCAAATTGCCACATCCTTGAAAATGCCAACGGTTCATTTTAAATAGTTGTTTCCATAAACTAGAAAATACAATTCTGAAAAATACAATTGTAAAAGTGTTGGCTCCCGCTCTCTTCATCTCGGACTTATTTCAATTAAGTAAGTAGATTATCACGAAGACACGCACGCAATCCAATTTTACGCACACACAGGAACTCTGAGAAGAAGTACAACAACACAGACAATGATTCTGCCAATGGATCGCCGGGTTGAACCCGGATGTCGATTGATTCGCTCTTTAAAAGTGAATTTAACCACTGATGTTTGTTCAACTAGATTGCTGGAACCGCAGTAAAAAACGTCACAAGTTGGGGCTGGAATTATGAGACCGGGAGGAATTCTGTTACGGACCCTTTGAGAGTATTTGTCTCTCGGCATCGAGCATCTGGGCCGACTCTCGAAGCGGAGCGGGGCCAATCGGGGGCACTCACGTCCACGACTTTTCCATTCCAAATTGGAAACTTTCCCACGATGGTTAAAATGAATTGGAAAAACACTCTTTCGATTTGAATTTGTAGCTTTCAGACATGTCCTTATGCTCTCTAAATTGTATAAATATAGTAACTGTAAAGTTAGATAGTCGCTGGCAAATTAAATTAATTTGGAAATTAGCATGTCGCATTAATTTCATCAAACGTTAATTCGTTTAACCGGTTTTGGTCTCTACCAGCAACATTTAAAATGCTTGGGGAAGTTATTTTTTTTTTTTACTTTTATAACGGTTGGATATATCGAGAATAACGTGGATTTGTTTTTACAAAGAGATCTCTATCGAATGAGATGGATATTCGACATTAAGAGGAGCACACATCTTAATTGGTAGCACTATGTTTCGCGGTATTCCATCGGCCATATGTACAGAATTTAAACCATGTAACTTTGAGTTCTTGAATGAAATCATCGTGTACAGCTCTATCCTCGGTAATTCTGCAATGTCGTGGTGAAAACCGAGACAGACTTCCCCGTCGTTATTAGGGCATAGTCCATTGACTGGCTAATTTCTATAGCTAGTCCAGCTCCGATATCATGAATCTAGGAACCACCTGTGAGAGTTGTGTACCTACTCGGAGGTCATTGAAGATGCCAATTATCGGGCAATAGACCTCTGAACAACTGCTGCTTAACAAATCGAAGGATTTTATCATTACCCCTACATACCTTAATGATTTACGCCCCTCCGTGACGTGGTGCCAGTATTTGGGGTGGGGATAAACAGAACAGTATGTAAAGTTCGACATATTATGGGTGAAGAGGTTGGTGGAGGTAACAGGGCGGTATGCAAACAAATCTTAAAAATCCCGATACCCAGCGAGCAATATTCTTCAAAAATACGCATAACGCCAATACGTGGAGATCACAACTTATCACGCGTTACTTCCAGGATAAATTACCCCAGGTGCCAATTTGAGAAGCATGTCTTCAAAAATGCCCAGTTGCTTAGGTCTCTATTTTGATTAAATAGGGCCACACGGTTGAAATTGTCCGCAAGTCGATAACGTCTACAAAATTGGAGCCGACTGTATTCGCAGGCAGACCGGGAGCCAATATTATAAAACTTTCACAATTGTATTTTCTGGAATTGTATTTTCCACCTATTAATGAAACTGACTAAATGAATCATACCAACTGGCAAATTGCTAGATTTTTGTAAATGCTAATGGTTCATTTTAACCCATTTAAAGCCATAACAAGAAAATACAATTCTAGAAAATACAATTGTAAAAGTTTTATAGTATTGGCCTCAGCTTGCAGTTTTCAGACGTAATCGGCGTGCAGGCATAATCGGCCTGGGTTTGGCAGAGGTAACTGACCCAAGGTCATTCGGCCTCCTTCAGTTTATTCCAATTCTCGGGCATGTGAAAGGAGTGATATATCCATTTGTTCGCCGGAAAAAAGTATCACCCAGTTTGAAATGTGAATACGCTCCTTAAAAATAAATACGCATTCAAAAAATATACTCTTCTCAAGAAATATGCAAAAACGGGGAGAAGATACTTTTTTACACATGTGAAATAAAAATTGAAAGAGAGAACTCCCATAAAATCGTGTATTTAAAGAGAAGTTTACCCGAATGTTGTGCCTGTTATCTGGATAGTCTACATTTAAAAAAAATCATACAGGTCGTGTCCTTCAACTTTTCTTTGGTTAGTGTTGCATTTTAAGTTTGATGTTACCAAAATTTGAAAGGTTGAATTAAACTTTTCGAAACTGTTTTATGCAGTATATCTCGCCACCTTATCAGCGCCCTATCTGTTTGGAACTGTTCGTGCTCCTGGAGGAGGGGCAATGGCTGTAAGTCTGGAGGAGGGGCAATGGCTGTAAGTATTTAACCCTTTACCCAACGTAACGGCCAAAACCGGCCAGCGCTATTCTCAAAAATCGCAAATTAATTTTCATTAATTTTTCATTTTTTGTCTCCAAAACATAGGTTATGACCCCTCGTTGGAACGAGCTCGTCGAGCTCGTTCCAACGAGGGGTCATAACCTATGTTTTTGAGACAAAAAATGAAAAACATTAGTTATTCAAACACTTTATTTGCAAGTGTTGTCTGCTTTTCATGTTAGGTAAAGGGTTAAAGGTGATCGACGACAACGCACTGAAAAAGTAATTTATTTACATGCATAGAGAAATATATTCTACATTTACTTAACAATCCATCAATCCGGGAATATCGCACTATGAGATCCCTCGTCGTCTTCCACAGCTAGCTGTGTCCCCCGGTTCAAGAATAGATCCATCCCCGATCTCGGTCTGTGCCTTCAGGTGGTTTTTGGTTCTAGTATTTAAAATTAGATTTTGTGTAGCATTTAGATATTTTTTTATAATTTGAGAATTCGACAGAAACCATTTTTTATCTGAGAAGGGGAGATGTTATAGCTTTTAACAAATAAATAATGGTATGTCAATCATTTTCACCTCACCTGTCATATTCCTGCGCTAGTGTCTTACGGCCTATTCTATCATGCCCACTCCATGTGAATTTATATAAAATCTCCGTTAATTCTTTAATAAATTTGGGCGGGGGTTAGGGAGACTTAAGAACAAATGTACTAATTTTGACAGACAAAGAGATTTAACTATTGTAATTTTCCTTAAAACATTTATTTTCCTTTTCGCCCAAGATGATATAGTTTTCTTTATGTCATTCATTTTGGATAAATAGTTTTCCTCTGTCATCGTTTTTAGTCATAGGAAAATTCGATTCCTAAAATCCTGCAGGATTTTATGTTCCAGTTCAGTTTCCATCTGTCCCATATTCTTTTAGTGCAGTCTTCCTTGTTACCAATCCATATACTGCTTGTGTCTTGTAATTGATTTTTAACCCTGACTCTTTTACAAATTTGTCCAGCAGGTCCATCGATAAGTCTAGAGATTAGGAAGAGCCACCAAAACACTGAGATGTATCGTCCGCATATTCGGCAATTTTGAACTCCATTCCACCAATATTGATTCTGCGTATATCTATGCAAAACCTTATTTTTAGATCTATCAGCTCTGCACACAAAAGAAATAAGTACGGCGAGATGGGATCCCTTGCCTTCAGGCTCTCTCAATTTTCGTTGGAGATGGGACTTCCCCAGTCACATGTAGGCATGGCAGTAGTATATTTGGGGTTGGATGACCCTATTCTGGGGGAGAGGGGCCGACGGGGGACGAGGGGGGTCGATGAGGTCATCATAATTAAAATGTTACGTAAGGTAATTAATATTACTTAATGATTTTTTTTTTTAATCACTTTAATAATTAATGTAATTAATGACTGTTGCATAATTAATGTAATTAATGTAATTAATGAGTGTAATTAGGGTTGATTATAATAATTAGTATATTAATAAATGAATTAATATTGACGTACTGGACATATGCGCATGCTATCGGTTGACTGACCCGCACAGGTCATCACGTGTCTGGGTATCATTAAATCGATTTTTTCTTTTCAAACGCCAACTACTGACAGATGTTGAAGCAATTAAATCTATTGTCACACTTTAATGACCGGTCATAAATATCGTTAGACTGGACATGCTATCATGTATTTAAAAATCAATATATCACGTGACAAGATGTGTCTTGCTTTTACCTGAAGACTGTGAACGACTCCATTGTGGCTATTTTTATAGGTATAATTTGATTTAATAACTTGGCGTGATTCTTACATATTAATAATGCAAGTTTATTCTTCTCGTTTTTATGGCTGTCGAAAAACTCTCATAGACCAAGATATTCTGATTTTACCCCTCACGCGATAAAGTATTTTTTTAACGGTCCAATTTCTACGTTATGACGAGTTCTCAAAAAAAAAATCACAAGAGAAATCGCCATGAGACTACTGTACACGGGGGAGAGGCTATACATGGCTGTACTTTATGCCCCAATACTTTGATGAATTAACGGATCATCTGAAAACCCACCAAGAAGGTGCTTTGAACTGTCAATTTTGTGTTTCAATAGCAAATTCAACAAAAGAGAGAGGCAGTGTACATCGAACAGACGTCGATGTCAAGATGTTCCAGTGGACGTTTTGTCTGAAATCCTATACTAGGAAAGATACATTAGAAAAAAACATGGAGAAATGTCAAAACTCGACATTTAACTGCGCGATTTGCGGGTTTCAGCTGATTCAACTTAACCGTCATCGCGCCACAAGTAGCAGAAATGCACAACTCGATTGGCCGGTGGAGACGTTCCTCATCAAATAAGGGGGGTCAAACGAGGTTATGAGGAGGGGTGAAGGAGACAAGTGTGCGGTCATATGTTTAAAATTTTAATAACCTTAATTGCTATGATGTAATCCCCTTAATAAATAGCGTATATTCATTTAATATAATATATTAATAATTTTCGTTAAATAATTCATTTTTTATTCCGCACCCTTATATCCCCTCATAGTACCTAAAACTTTCATGAACGCTCCTCCTCCAGGTCATCCAATACTAAAAAACTTTTGGAAACCGCTCTCCCCCGCCCCCACCATAATCTTAAAAAGAGTTGCTTTGTCACAAACACACACTTTTTTAACCAATCAGACACCTCCGTTATCCCACACCCTCACCGTCACACCCCTGTATCCCCTCACAGTACCTAAAACTTTCCTGAATTCCCCTTCACCAAGTCATCCAATACTAAAAAAAAAAACTTTTGGAAACCTCTCTCCCCCTCCCCCAGCCCTCACAATAGCTAAATTATCTCGAACCCCAGTTCAGTTCTCTAAATGTAATGGACATGTCAGGCCCCGAATACGCCTTCCCCACAATTTTGAGCGATCAAATTACCCCGATTAGTCTCCTCTCATAACTTACCACTCTCTTAACCCGTATTTACTATGAGATTGTCCCCTTAATAAATAGCGTATGTTCATTTAATATAATATATTAATAATTTTCGTTAAATAATTCATTCCACAAGACACTTGTCGAAAAAACAAAATGGCGGATTAGTTTGACAGAAATACGCGTATCGATTTATTCAGGAATGTCTGTCGGTTGTGTCCTTGGGCAAGACACTTCATCCCTATTGACCATGTGGGGGCATGGTGACGCTGTGCACTAAGGCGTACTGCACGTCGATGGAGCACCTGTCTTCAACCAATGCAGACCCTGTGTAGAATCTTGACAGTTGCTTGCCGTTGCTCGGTGGCTCTCTCCGGCTTTCCCCACCCGTAAAACTGTCGTGGTCATGATTAGTTATTGTGCAGACCTTAAAATCCAATAAATAAATATAAATAAATAGTCGGTTATCAAAACAGCCCTTAAGTGTTTAACAGTTAATTGTGGACCAGTGCGTTTAAAGGTGAAAAAAAAATTAGGTGATAGCATACGGACTGTGTTTAATCATAGAAAAATCACACCCGCGCTATTACTAACCCGTATGATTTATTTTTGAATGTTCGCTGAAAAATAACCCACCCATCTAAGTAAAAGCATGAAAGAGCTACCATTATCTTATTACCTATGTGAGGTGGGGGTGGTCGGTAACGTTGCGTACTATGGCGTACTACCTTCAGCCAATGATAACCCTGTGTAGAACTTTGACAGTTGGTCGCCTCTGCACGATGGTTCTTTCCGGATTGCTCCAACTGTCGTTAAATAAATGAAAAAAAACTACAATTCTATAATAACAGGCCAAGCCAACAGTACTTTCACCCCCCCTCATTTTAATAGTTGAAAAGCGCTGTTACTCGATCAAAAAAAAAATGGTAAAAGGATATGCGACTCTATATTAGCCACCCAAATTTGCGAGACTTGGGGAAAATATAACCCACCTAGAGCTGCACCAAAGCTACGTACTCTATTCGAACTCCCGCATTGTGTCCTTGGGCAAGTTAATTTACCCCGACTATCCACATGGGAGCACGATGACGGCGTGTAATAAAGTGTACTGCACGTCGGTGATACGCATATTTTAGAACAATCTAACCCTGCTTGTGCGGATTTCCGACGTTGGTGAGATGACAGTTACTCGTCGTTGCTCTGTGGTTCTCTTTGGATATTCCGGAGGCTGCCTGTAAAATTGTCACGTTTAATTATAACTTGAACTTGATGTCCGGGTGTAATGAAATAGCGTATTTTCTGCAGACATTCTAAATAAACGCAGCCGGTTTACAGACCTGTACATATTTTTTTTTTTCAATTGAGTAAAAATATAGGATAGTTACTGATGTAACACGCCGATCAGTATGTTTAATGAATCCAACTACGCCAGTCCGACTGACCCTTTGCCCACCATGATCACAACAAACGTTTCAATTCTCTCTCTCTCTCTCTCTCTCTCTCTCTCTCTCTCTCTCTCTCACCGATACAGTACGGGTGGAAACTAATTGCGTTCAAGCTGTTGTTTTTTTTTTCTAGGTTTTACCACTCCCCTTACAGCGCAAATCGAAATGAAATCTAATTCATTGAACCATACTACAGTGGATGTCAAAATTAATTTTTGAACGCCATTTTTTCTATGTGCCACTATCAGCAGCTATGACCATAGCGTAACTTTGTGGTAAAATGCTTATTTTTGTACAAAACTCAAGACCTTTCTCTGACAAATGCCTATATAAAAAGAAGATAATACGTGAGAATGCGTTGTGTACCTGCATTTTGTTGATAAAATATGGCATGACCACATTCCCGAATATTAATGATGTACCCGCTTAATAACAGCTGAATTTTTATCGGATCATAGTTTTTGATTTGAATAATTGCCGATTTTTGTATTAAATCACATTCAGTAATTTATGTAGATTTCCTGAACTGTGCGAAGGTCAAGAAAAGCACTCTGTAGTTTAGGAGACTCCACAAATAAAAACAAAATAAAAAATCTTAGATATCTTGCATTTTTTTTATTATCCATATTAACCAGAAATCAAAACTAGTCAAATTAATTAGAATTAAATTACAAATGGATATGAAATTTGCAGTAAAATGAACACTGGTATATGCTGCTGGCCGCATTTTTAGTTGTCTGTAATGGCTGTTGTTCAGAATGTCACCCTATTGGGGTGAGTTTTCGCTTTTTCGTCCAGTTTCATGAGAGCTTCCACGAAGTCCGTTCCACATTCGCAATCTTTTCCAGGGGCCATTCTTCAAAGGCTGGTCCATCGCAACTTTGCGGAGATATTGTTTTCTGGACGACAAACTGCAATATGATCTGGGTTTCCGATCATACCCCTTGGGATATTTTGATCTTTAAGGATGTTTGCCAAAATTTTCCACCCTGTCGGTTGAAAATCTTTTCTTTTTCGCAGCAGATCATTTATTAGATCACACATATTGGAGCCCGAAATTGTAATGCCGTTATACACGAGTCGATCTTTCTCATCCCAGGATAAATTGGGTATATTCTTTATTATCTGGAGTAACAAAAGCGCCTTCTGCTGCATGGAATCTGGTATAACGGCTAACCAGTCTGGATGATTTTCCACTGAAAAACTAGTCGTTAAGGAGTGTGGTTTGGTGGTTTCTTTGCGTAAATTTGATTGGCGCTGAAAGATTGTCTGGTTCAGCAGCCCTTTCTCTTCAGAACCCGATGTTGAAGATTCAGGAATTGGTCTCATACCCTGGTCTATGGGCGGGACAGCTACAGCATTCAGGGGTGTGCGTATTTCCTGCAACTGTTCACTCCCCCATGGTTCAATACACTGAATTCTGCTTGAAGGTAGGTTGGTTGAGTCATCCATCACTAGCGATTTTACTGGCTCTAGCTTGTTTGCAAGCCCCAAAATATTTCCACTTGTTAATGCATTGTTCCAACTAAAGGCTGATTTCATATGCACTGGAGGATAGGGTGGCTCGTTACAGACAGATCTGGTTGTTAACTCGGCTGTATTTGAGTTCGCTCCCCCTATAGTGTGTTTAAAATTTACATTTTTATGTAATTTTCGTCTGTGTCGATAATAATTAGTTTTATGAGAGTAAGATTTTTGACACAATTCACAGACGTAGCGTGAATTCATCATTTTCAGAAGCGAGTTAATAGAGTGGCAATACAGTTCCAACACTCTGCCATTTATATGTATGAATAGAATGGGTCCCACCCCAACCTGTCAATCGCTGATTGGCTAATTTTATATCAAGATAAGGTGGGTTCTACCCCAACCTGTTGATCATTGGTTACTTCAAATTCTCACACAGTACATTGTGGGAAATTCCAGTGGTAGAGCTCTGATGTAAAATAAGTTACAAATTGATATAGTTTGCTTCAAAAAAAAAAGAAACATCAAAGTCACATTCATTACAAGCCGAGGTAGCACATCTGAACCACCAACTCTACACTGTTTAATCAGATAATCCATTTAATCAGATAATTACATGTGCATATCGGTTTTTCATTGGTTTTTCATCAGTTTCCATCGGTTTTTCATTGGTTTTTATCGGTTTTCATTGGTTTTTATCAGTTTTACAATTCGATAAAACGGTTTTTAGTGATTTTACAATTCGATAAAACGGTTTTTAGTGATTTAAATCACGTAAAATGATCACTAATTACCACTAATTGATCACTAATGGTCACTAATTACCACTAATTGATCACTAATTACCACTAATTGATCACTAATGGTCACTAATTACCACTAATTGATCACTAATTACCACTAATTGATCACTAATTACCACTAATTGATCACTAATTACCACTAATTGCCACTAATTAGTGACTATTAGTGATCAATTAGTGGTAATTAGTGATCAATTAGTGGTAATTAGTGATCAATTAGTGGTAATTAGTGATCAATTAGTGGTAATTAGTGACCATTAGTGATCAATTAGTGGTAATTAGTGATCAATTAGTGGTAATTAGTGACCATTAGTGATCAATTAGTGGTAATTAGTGATCATTTTACGTGATTTAAATCACTAAAAACCGTTTTATCGAATTGTAAAATCACTAAAAACCGTTTTATCGAATTGTAAAACCGATAAAAACCAATGAAAACCGATAAAAACCAATGAAAAACCGATGGAAACTGATGAAAAACCAATGAAAAACCGATATGCACATGTAATTATCTGATTAAATGGATTATCTGATTAAACAGTGTAGAGTTGGTGGTTCAGATGTGCTACCTCGGCTTGTCATGAATGTGACTTTGATGTTTCTTTTTTTTTTGAAGCAAACTATATCAATTTGTAACTTATTTTACATCAGAGCTCTACCACTGGAATTTCCCACAATGCACTGTGTGAGAATTTGAAGTAACCAATGATCAACAGGTTGGGGTAGAACCCACCTTATCTTGATATAAAATTAGCCAATCAGCGATTGACAGGTTGGGGTGGGACCCATTCTATTCATACATATAAATGGCAGAGTGTTGGAACTGTATTGCCACTCTATTAACTCGCTTCTGAAAATGATGAATTCACGCTACGTCTGTGAATTGTGTCAAAAATCTTACTCTCATAAAACTAATTATTATCGACACAGACGAAAATTACATAAAAATGTAAATTTTAAACACACTATAGGGGGAGCGAACTCAAATACAGCCGAGTTAACAACCAGATCTGTCTGTAACGAGCCACCCTATCCTCCAGTGCATATGAAATCAGCCTTTAGTTGGAACAATGCATTAACAAGTGGAAATATTTTGGGGCTTGCAAATAAGCTAGAGCCAGTAAAATCGCTAGTGATGGATGACTCAACCAACCTACCTTCAAGCAGAATTCAGTGTATTGAACCATGGGGGAGTGAACAGTTGCAGGAAATACGCACACCCCTGAATGCTGTAGCTGTCCCGCCCATAGACCAGGGTATGAGACCAATTCCTGAATCTTCAACATCGGGTTCTGAAGAGAAAGGGCTGCTGAACCAGACAATCTTTCAGCGCCAATCAAATTTACGCAAAGAAACCACCAAACCACACTCCTTAACGACTAGTTTTTCAGTGGAAAATCATCCAGACTGGTTAGCCGTTATACCAGATTCCATGCAGCAGAAGGCGCTTTTGTTACTCCAGATAATAAAGAATATACCCAATTTATCCTGGGATGAGAAAGATCGACTCGTGTATAACGGCATTACAATTTCGGGCTCCAATATGTGTGATCTAATAAATGATCTGCTGCGAAAAAGAAAAGATTTTCAACCGACAGGGTGGAAAATTTTGGCAAACATCCTTAAAGATCAAAATATCCCAAGGGGTCTGATCGGAAACCCAGATCATATTGCAGTTTGTCGTCCAGAAAACAATATCTCCGCAAAGTTGCGATGGACCAGCCTTTGAAGAATGGCCCCTGGAAAAGATTGCGAATGTGGAACGGACTTCGTGGAAGCTCTCATGAAACTGGACGAAAAAGCGAAAACTCACCCCAATAGGGTGACATTCTGAACAACAGCCATTACAGACAACTAAAAATGCGGCCAGCAGCATATACCAGTGTTCATTTTACTGCAAATTTCATATCCATTTGTAATTTAATTCTAATTAATTTGACTAGTTTTGATTTCTGGTTAATATGGATAATAAAAAAAATGCAAGATATCTAAGATTTTTTATTTTGTTTTTATTTGTGGAGTCTCCTAAACTACAGAGTGCTTTTCTTGACCTTCGCCCAGTTCAGGAAATCTACATAAATTACTGAATGTGATTTAATACAAAAATCGGCATTTATTCAAATCAAAAACTATGATCCGATAAAAATTCGGCTGTTATTAAGCGGGTACATCATTAATATTCGGGAATGTGGTCATGCCATATTTTATCAACAAAATGCAGGTACACAACGCATTCTCACGTATTATCTTCTTTTTATATAGGCATTTGTCAGAGAAAGGTCTTGAGTTTTGTACAAAAATAAGCATTTTACCACAAAGTTACGCTATGGTCATAGCTGCTGATAGTGGCACATAGAAAAAATGGTGTTCAAAAATTAATTTTGACATCCACTGTAGTATGGTTCAATGAATTAGATTTCATTTCGATTTGCACTGTAAGGGGAGTGGTAAAACCTAGAAAAAAAAAAAACAACAGCTTGAAAGCAATTAGTTTCCACCCGTACTGTATCGGTGAGAGAGAGAGAGAGAAAGAGAGAGAGAGAGAGAATTGAAACGTTTGTTGTGATCATGGTGGGCAAAGGGTCGGTCGGACTGGCGTAGTTGGATTCATTAAACATACTGATCGGCGTGTTACATCAGTAACTATCCTATATTTTTACTCAATTGAAAAAAAAAAATATGTACAGGTCTGTAAACCAGCTGCGTTTATTTAGAATGTCTGCAGAAAATACGCTATTTCATTACACCCGGACATCAAGTTCAAGTTATAATTAAACGTGACAATTTTACAGGCAGCCTCCGGAATATCCAAAGAGAACCACAGAGCAACGACGAGTAACTGTCATCTCACCAACGTCGGAAATCCGCACAAGCAGGCTTAGATTGTTCTAAAATATGCGTATCACCGACGTGCAGTACACTTTATTACACGCCGTCATCGTGCTCCCATGTGGATAGTCGGGGTAAATTAACTTGCCCAAGGACACAATGCGGGAGTTCGAATAGAGTACGTAGCTTTGGTGCAGCTCTAGGTGGGTTATATTTTCCCCAAGTCTCGCAAATTTGGGTGGCTAATATAGAGTCGCATATCCTTTTACCATTTTTTTTTTGATCGAGTAACAGCGCTTTTCAACTATTAAAATGAGGGGGGTGAAAGTACTGTTGGCTTGGCCTGTTATTATAGAATTGTAGTTTTTTTTCATTTATTTAACGACAGTTGGAGCAATCCGGAAAGAACCATCGTGCAGAGGCGACCAACTGTCAAAGTTCTACACAGGGTTATCATTGGCTGAAGGTAGTACGCCATAGTACGCAACGTTACCGACCACCCCCACCTCACATAGGTAATAAGATAATGGTAGCTCTTTCATGCTTTTACTTAGATGGGTGGGTTATTTTTCAGCGAACATTCAAAAATAAATCATACAGGTTAGTAATAGCGCGGGTGTGATTTTTCTATGATTAAACACAGTCCGTATCCTATCACCTAATTTTTTTTTCACTTTTAAACGCACTGGTCCACAATTAACTGTTAAACACTTAAGGGCTGTTTTGATAACCGACTATTTATTTATATTTATTTATTGGATTTTAAGGTCTGCACAATAACTAATCATGACCACGACAGTTTTACGGGTGGGGAAAGCCGGAGAGAGCCACCGAGCAATGGCAAGCAACTGTCAAGATTCTACACAGGGTCTACATTGGTTGAAGACAGGTGCTCCATCGACGTGCAGTACGCCTTAGTGCACAGCGTCACCATGCCCCCACATGGTCAATAGGGATGAAGTGTCTTGCCCAAGGACACAACCGACAGACATTCCTGAATAAATCGATACACGTATTTCTGTCAAACTAATCCGCCATTTTGTTTTTTCGACAAGTGTCTTGTGGAATGAATTATTTAACGAAAATTATTAATATATTATATTAAATGAACATACGCTATTTATTAAGGGGACAATCTCATAGTAAATACGGGTTAAGAGAGTGGTAAGTTATGAGAGGAGACTAATCGGGGTAATTTGATCGCTCAAAATTGTGGGGAAGGCGTATTCGGGGCCTGACATGTCCATTACATTTAGAGAACTGAACTGGGGTTCGAGATAATTTAGCTATTGTGAGGGCTGGGGGAGGGGGCGAGAGGTTTCCAAAAGTTTTTTTTTTTAGTATTGGATGACTTGGTGAAGGGGAATTCAGGAAAGTTTTAGGTACTGTGAGGGGATACAGGGGTGTGACGGTGAGGGTGTGGGATAACGGAGGTGTCTGATTGGTTAAAAAAGTGTGTGTTTGTGACAAAGCAACTCTTTTTAAGATTATGGTGGGGGCGGGGGGAGAGCGGTTTCCAAAAGTTTTTTAGTATTGGATGACCTGGAGGAGGAGCGTTCATGAAAGTTTTAGGTACTGTGAGGGGATATAAGGGTGCGGAATAAAAAATGAATTATTTAACGAAAATTATTAATATATTATATTAAATGAATATACGCTATTTATTAAGGGGATTACATCATAGCAATTAAGGTTATTAAAATTTTAAACATATGACCGCACACTTGTCTCCTTCACCCCTCCTCATAACCTCGTTTGACCCCCCTTATTTGATGAGGAACGTCTCCACCGGCCAATCGAGTTGTGCATTTCTGCTACTTGTGGCGCGATGACGGTTAAGTTGAATCAGCTGAAACCCGCAAATCGCGCAGTTAAATGTCGAGTTTTGACATTTCTCCATGTTTTTTTCTAATGTATCTTTCCTAGTATAGGATTTCAGACAAAACGTCCACTGGAACATCTTGACATCGACGTCTGTTCGATGTACACTGCCTCTCTCTTTTGTTGAATTTGCTATTGAAACACAAAATTGACAGTTCAAAGCACCTTCTTGGTGGGTTTTCAGATGATCCGTTAATTCATCAAAGTATTGGGGCATAAAGTACAGCCATGTATAGCCTCTCCCCCGTGTACAGTAGTCTCATGGCGATTTCTCTTGTGATTTTTTTTTTGAGAACTCGTCATAACGTAGAAATTGGACCGTTAAAAAAATACTTTATCGCGTGAGGGGTAAAATCAGAATATCTTGGTCTATGAGAGTTTTTCGACAGCCATAAAAACGAGAAGAATAAACTTGCATTATTAATATGTAAGAATCACGCCAAGTTATTAAATCAAATTATACCTATAAAAATAGCCACAATGGAGTCGTTCACAGTCTTCAGGTAAAAGCAAGACACATCTTGTCACGTGATATATTGATTTTTAAATACATGATAGCATGTCCAGTCTAACGATATTTATGACCGGTCGTTAAAGTGTGACAATAGATTTAATTGCTTCAACATCTGTCAGTAGTTGGCGTTTGAAAAGAAAAAATCGATTTAATGATACCCAGACACGTGATGACCTGTGCGGGTCAGTCAACCGATAGCATGCGCATATGTCCAGTACGTCAATATTAATTCATTTATTAATATACTAATTATTATAATCAACCCTAATTACACTCATTAATTACATTAATTACATTAATTATGCAACAGTCATTAATTACATTAATTATTAAAGTGATTAAAAAAAAATCATTAAGTAATATTAATTACCTTACGTAACATTTTAATTATGATGACGTCATCGACCCCCCTCGTCCCCTGTCGGCCCCTCTCCCCCAGAATAGGGTCATCCAACCCCAAATATACTACTCATGGCGATACCCCATTATACAATGTTGCAATATATTGTTTGAATATTGTGTCAAATTTAAAGTAATCCAGTGCTTTCCTAATATACGACCACAATACGGAATCAAAAGCTTTTTCAAAGTCTATAAAGGGCCGTTTACATGATGTCGGTTGTTCCCGGAGGTGGTGTAAAAATCTTGTCCAGGATCAATTTTTTTCCTTTGTGAACGCTAATACTCCTGGAGTGGAGGCGTTAATCCTGGAGTTGATTTTCAAAAAATACACCTGCTGGCTAGAAGGTGCAAATCCGTTTACTCGTGGGGTTAATGCGTTTTATGAAGCATGTAAAAGGAAATGTCGTTGCTGCTGGAGTTGTGTTTTCGTCGGTCAATCTGCAATGGCATTTGTACTCAAAAAACGTGATATTTATCAAGACACTTAACCTTTATTTCCCTAATAATCGACAAATGGTAAGGATGTCCAACATTGGCAAGTCAACAGCCACCAAAGTTTCTTAGGGCGAGGGGGGGGGGGGGGGGTATCGTGGACTGACAATGAAACAAACACCCTATTAGATATATAGAAGGATAAAGATGTGGAAGCTCTAGTCTTGAAGAAATACAATGTAGGTGTAGTATGTCGGTCTGTAACCCAAGTGCGCATCAGAATAAAACGCAAAAAGAATGGCAATATTCCTGTTTCATTAGTATAAAACAGAATGCATGTGACTGCAGATTATTTTCGACATTTGCTCCCGGAGTAACATTTACACCCGGAAATTTACTCTTGGAGTATAGTATGTCACGTAAACATCCCTTAAAAACTAGTAAACCAGTTTTTTCAGAACTTCAGTGGAGTAGATAATATCATAAATAAGACGAATATTTTCCCCGATGAATCTTCCCTTAACGAAACCTTTCTGATCAGAGTGGATGAGTTTGGGTGGTTATAATCCCTTCAGTCGTTCAGCAAGACAACCACAGAAGATGTCATATGAAATATTTAGCAACGTTATAGGTCGCCAACTTTTCTGAAAGTGACGGAGTTTATTATCCATCAGAAGCAGTTTTAGTATTCCATGACACTGAGTATCATATAAGAGTCCGCTTTGAAGCCCATAGTTTAGTGAGAGGACAAGGAATTTGCCAATGTCTATAAAATATGAAGAACTTCGTCGTGAATCCGTCTGACCCAGGGCTTTTATTATTTTTCATCTTTTTAAATAGCCGAGAACCTCTGAACCTGAAAAAGGAGGATCCCACATCTATTTCACTGGTTTTCGATCGCAAGTCACTAGACGAGAAGTACCTGCAGCCGTTTCCCATGATTTTTGAATGGGTGATTCGTCATTTTCGGGTGAAGAAAAACTTTATTATTGTCTGAGAAACCATGGCACATATTCCCCCTCCCCCCCCCCCCCCTCTCTCTCTCTCTCTCTCTCTCTCTCTCTCTCTCTCTCTCTCTCTCTATCTCTAGTTTATCTAGTTCTTTTAAATCAATTAGTAGAGATCGTTGCGGTGGAGGGGGGGGGGGTCGTGGGCTAGGTTTTGGGGGACAGAGGTTGAAGTTAATCAAGAATACATTTTCTATTGTCGTCTGTTATCTGCGCTAGGTGTGGGAACCGATGTGGGGTCATGGGCTGTGTTTGGGGACGGAGTTTGAAGTCGGTCAAGAACACCTTTTTCTATGATCGTCTGTTATCCGCACTGGGTGAGGGTTCATGAACTGTGAACTAAGAGAAAACTTAGTTTAGTGATTACTTCTATCCGATATCTGTGGTTTTTACCACATGTCCTCAACACTCCTCCCTGTTGCAGAGCATAAGACAATTTCGGTCAGTCTCTTGAATTGTACCTCCAAATGTCTCTGAAGAGACTGTTGTTGTTGTTGTTTTTATTATTAAAACTTTTAACTTTCAGATACGCTTGTATTCAAAACAAAAATATTACTTTTTTTACGTAATTGAGACAAACTGTAAATATCTTTTAAATTATGTTGCTTTAAACGAAATTTCTTCTTCACAAAATAAATATGGCTAACTTAACAATAGGAAGTTTAAATTGTCGGGGTCTCGCATCAGATAAATTAAAACGCCGTGACATTTTCTTACAGTGCAGGAATAAATTCGATATTACTCTCTTGGTAGACACTCACTCGAGCAAGGATGTGGAACAAATGTGGAGAAATGAATGGGGATACGAGGCACTCTTTTGCTCGTGTTCAAGCTCTAGCAGAGATACGGCTATTCTGTTTAAAAACACATTCACGTATACCATAAGTAAGAATATACACGACTCCGGGGGTAATCTTATTATCTTAGATGTAGATGTCCAGGACCAAAGGATCACTCTGGCAGTCTTATACGGGCCTAACGAGGATAACCCACTTTTTTTGGAAATTTTTTTTCTCCAAATTTGAAAACATTGGTAATACGTCAGTTATAATTGGAGGTGACTGGAATGCCCCCCAGAAATTATGAACTGGATACATTAAACTACAAACATAAGAATAACACGCGGTCTAATGAAAAAATCTCACACCAAATGGAAAAATTGGACTTGCATGATGTCTGGAGATTAGAAAATATGGATCAAAAACGGTACACTTGGAGAGGGCCGGGAAACAAGATGGCATGGTTAGACTACTTTATAGCCTCTTTGGATTTACAGCTATTTATTAAAAAAGCAGATATACACATCAGACATAGATCAGATCATAATCCGATTAGTATATGCCTCTCTTTCGTGAACCAGAAAAAGGGAAAAGGATTTTGGAAATTTAACAACAGTCTTTTATACGACCCTGATTATATAAATTTAGTAAAATCAACTATAACTGAAACAATAGACCAGTATAATAATAATAATAATAATAATAATAATAATAATAATAATAATAATAATAATAATAATAATAATAAATTAAAGCTCACAATTAATGACCAACTATTTTGGGGGACGCTAAATATAATGATAAGGGGAAAAACTATATCATTTGCAACCCATAAAAAACGACACACAGAAGAAAGGAAGAAAGAAATTGAGAACGAACTAAACGAACTATACATTAAATTAGACAGTGGAGACATATCTGCCAGTAGCCACATTACTCCACTCGAAAATGACCTAAAAGAAATTAATGACAAAACGATAAAAGGTATTATACTGAGAAGAAAACCCAGGTGGAAGGTCGAAGGCGAAAAACCAACTAAGTATTTCTGCAATCTAGAAAAACGACACTGCACTGAAAAAATGATAGCAAAACTGATTAAATCTGATGGATACGAAACTAGCGACTTAAATGATATCATTTCTGAACAACGAAATTTCTTCGAAAATCTGTATTCATCAAAAATTGAAAGCCCTGAAAACAATATTTGTCATGAAGATACTTTTTTTGATCATCAAAACCCCTATCTAAACCTTCTCGATGAGGATGAAAGTTGGTTACTGGAAGGTCCTGTATCGGAACATGAATGCCTCAGTGCCCTAAAGAGTATGAAAAACAATAAAAGTCCTGGCTTGGATGGTTTCACAGCAGAATTTTACATATTTTTTTGGAAAGATATCGGGAATTTTTTGGTCAACTCCTTGAATTACGGTTACGACTCAGGAGAACTCTCCATAACTCAAAGGGGTGGCATAATAACATGTATTCCTAAGCCAAATAAATCGAAAATGTACATAAAAACTTGCGACCAATATCACTTATTAACGTAGACGTAAAAATACGCTCCACTGCAATTGCTAATGGAATAAAGACAGTTCTACGAAACTAATCTCTGAGACTCAGTTAGGCTTTATGAAGGGAAGATATATTGAGGAATCAACTCGTTTAACATTTGATCTAATTAAAAAATGCGAAGATTTGGATATCCCTGGGCTGCTGATTTTGATAGATTTCGAGAAAGCATTCGACTCGTTGGAGTGGCCATTTATTGAGAAAACTTTAAGATTTTTAAATTTTGGTACCTCTATCCTTAAATGGTTCAAAACATTCTACAACAACATTTATAGCTACGTATTGAACAATGGAAACTGTTCAGAGAGATTTAATATACAACGAGGTGTCAGACAGGGTGATCCGCTCTGCCCATACCTGTTTATTCTTAGCGCAGAAATCTTGAGTGCGGCGATAAAATTTAACCCCGACATTAAAGGCATAACAATAAATTATTCAGAATACCTGATTAGTCAGTATGCAGACGATTCGTCACTTTTTCTAAGAGATGACCCTACCTCTTTGAACAGAGCACTAGAAATGGTGAACATATTTTCCGGTTGTTCCGGTCTTAAAGTAAATTTCGATAAGACACAGGTTATATGGATTGGATCGAAACGGGGTTGTGGCGAAGAAATTCAAACAAGAGAAGAACTGCATTGGAATCATAGTAACATTTTTACAATATTAGGTATTGAATACAATCTATTCGAGGAAAACTACACACAATGCAATTTCTTAAAGAAATTAAAAAGCATTGAGAAACTGTTAAATGACTGGTCTTTTAGAAATATTACTCTGATAGGTAAATGTGTAGTTATAAAAACACTTGCCCTACCAATACCAATTCATTGTTTATCGGTCCTTCCAGATCCAAACGAGGAGACGTTAAAAAAGATTCAAACCTATTTTTTCAATTTTTTGTGGTCCGGTAAAAACGACAAAGTTAAACGCGAAATCATTATCAATATGATAGAAAAGGGTGGTCTAAAATTCCCCCCCATATAAAAAGCTATTGTCGCTCCTTAAAACTACCATGGATTAAAAAACTTATAGACCCGAGCGTAATGGCCCCGTGGAAAACACTTGCATTAGATCAATTTGAAAAAATTGGGAGCTTTAAAATATGGTACTTAAACAAAGAAGCTTCACGAATAGCTGGGAACCACACAAATAATTTCTGGAAAAGTGTTCTGGAAGCTTGGTCATTGCTCAACAATTACGTCGCCACAACCCCAGATGAAATCTTTTCACAAACAATCTTTTACAACAACCATATAAAAATCAACCACAAAACAATTTTCAACCAGCACTGGTGCAAGGTAGGTGTTTATTTTGTGAATGATTTATTAAATGAAAACAAAAGTTTTTTGTCATATAATGAATTCTCCACAAAATATGATATCAAGACACCGTTTACTGTCTACCAAGGAGTAATAAACTCAATTCCAAGAGAATGGAAGGATATAATAAAACAATATAAAAAGACACAAACGATTATAAACAAGAACGTTGAGAAACTTAAATATTGCTCAAAGTCTTGCAAAGCCTTTTATCCAACGTTTCTGGAGATGTCAGCAAGTGCACAAACCCATGTCCAAAATAAATGGAATGCCATTTTAGATATTAATCTTCAACCGGAGGACTGGGGATTGATATATAAAAGGTCATTCCAAATTACAGATGATACTTATCTACAAACTTCACAGTATAAAATTTTACAGAGGATCTTATATACAAATCAGAAATTATATAAATGTAAGTTATCGGAAACAGAGCTTTGCACGTTCTGTGGCGAAACAAAAGAGACAGTCGTGCATCTCTTTTTTGACTGTTCCATTTCAAAAACAATTCTACTGAATCTGTCCCAACTTCTGAAGGAGAAATGCAATATATCGTTCCCAGTAACTCCCGAATATGTTATTCTAGGTCAATGCGTTGAAGATAATGAAGTAGAGATCTCGGTTGATAGGGGCGATCTGTGTGCACTTCTGTACAAAAAATTTATCTATTCCTGTAGATTGAGAAAATGTCGACCGGTGATGAAAAATTATATCGATCAGTTGAAATATTACCGCAGTCTTGAACTGATGCCCATCTATTCTTACACGGAAAAAAATCGGTCGCAATGCGAGCAAGATGGACTGCATTGGGTGGCTTAATTCGGGATTGATTCGAGAACCAATAACCGAATTGTGTCATTGTGTTCAGTCCTTCCTGCCCGGATCGGAGCTAAGAAATATATAAAAAGTAATTCCCTTCTTCCTATTACATTGCGCGTAATAACAAACGTAAGAAGAAATGTCACAAATAGATATAACTCTCATAACTCTCATACAATATGTAAAAAACTCTGAGATCTTCCGACTCCTTTACAGAAAATAAATGACGTTATTAGTTACGCAAAAAGCATTACTTCCTGTGCAACATATCTACTATACTCATTTTTTCAAGATTAAGCAGTTCAGCCCTGTATATTGTTACCTATGTATACAAATTTTTAAATATCTATGTACACAAGTTTGTATCTGAAATAAAAAAATATGAAAAACAAAAAAAAATTAAAATGTTGATAGAAGATCGGACCACCGCCACCGTTGCTGACTGCACTACAGTGACAATTGGGAGTAACGATTGCCAAGTCTTCGTTGTGTAGAGTCGTGCCTTACTCCTGATATTTTTAACCCTTTACCTAACATAAAAAGCAGACGACACTTGCAAAAAAATTCTTGAATAACTAATTTTTTTCATTTTTTGTCTCAAAAACATAGGTTATGACTCGTCGAGCTCGTTCCAATGAGGGGTCATAACCTATGTTTTTGAGACAAAAAATGATAAAAATTAATTGGTGATTTTTGAGAATAGCGCTGGCCGGTTTTGGCCGTTACGTTGGGTAAAGGGTTAAAGGAAAATATCACCTTTGGCGGTCTGCTAACTTTCTTGCGTCACACTATTTTGTGGCGAACCATTTACTTCACGTTTTCAGGTCACTTAGACATGCAACGTTCAATCAGATGCGTTCTTACATGTCCTTTTTACGAGTAATCTTGATGCAACGCGTGGAGTTTCTAGCATGTTTCCCAATGTCTGTTTTTATCGCGTAACGTTGAATATGCACAGCTATCATGGTATGATATGCAGGAACTTTTCCCCTTGAGTTAACAATTCTTCTTAGAACACTTCTCGAATCATCGTCCAGAAAGTAAATATTTTTCTTCATTAAGCGTGTTATTGGCCAAAAGCTTGGTCCGATTTGATTGACTGCAATAGAGATGGGAATAACTTTTATTCGAATTCCACTTTTTGTATGTGGTTATAAAGAAAATGTAATTGTCCTGTGAATATAAAGTGATCATTCATTCCTATCCTTCTTTATTGCTATTTTACAACTTTTTTCCCGCAAATTAATGAGAACGTCAGATATGCAGTACCCTTCAACTAATTGATAGGCATTTTCTCAATTTGTCAGATCGTATAATGCAGGCGTTTACGACCCATAATATAAGGTTGGTTATTATTAATATTCTGCATTTTTGACAAGATAAATTGGTTGCATGGTAAATAGGGGTCTATTTATTTATTTATTTATTTATTTATTTATTTATTTATTTATTTATTTATTTATATTTAATTATTTATTTATTTACTTATTTATTTATTTATTTGGATTTAACGACACTTTCGACTGCCAGGATAACCTCGTGTCGGACAGTTTTACGAGTGGAGGAAGTCTGAGTACCCTAAGAGAAGCATCGAGCAACGGCGAGCAACTCCCCAACATACTAACTCCACACAAGTGGGTTAGAATTGTTTGAAGACAAGTGCACCATCGACGTCCAGTACGCCTTAGTGCACGCGCCACCGTGCTACCATGTGTGCAATCGAGAGTAAGTGCCTTGCCCAGGGACACAACGCATTTACCCCTGGCGTGGATCGAATCTTGGACCTTTCCATTTGAAGTCCACTTCCGTAATCTCTGAGACACCGCGCATCCGGGGTCTCTTTATAATAGCATGTGCAGCAGATGTATTTTTGAGGCTGCAAATCGAGCTGCTCGATGGATTGGTCTATCTCCTTCTCTGTCACGTTCAAAGTGAAGAAAGGGACTCACTGAGCCTTTTCATCCACGGTATCACTTAACGGCAAATCCCTCAGGTCTATAAAATATACATAAAATATATTGAATGTTCTTATTCTCTCAGCTTGTCCAAAAGAAATCACATTGCTGAATAGGATGCTGCATTTCTCCTATATAAGAAAGTATAGCCTCAGTTAGAGCCTGGGTTTGTCACCCTAATTCTTAACTACACTGCTTGAAAGTGGGAAGTAAGATTACCAATTGTCGAGTCTTCATTGCGTGGAGAAGAATTTAAGAAATGCGGTCTTGTTTGGCAGAGCTCAATAGGATCTGCCCAATAATGCTGAAATGATTAACGCTTTCTACCCAACGAAACGGACAAAACCGACCAGCGCTAATCACAAAACTCAGCATTCAATTTCCATTACTTTTTCATTCTTTTTTCTCAAAAACATATCTTATGACCCTCATTGGAACGAGTTCGATGAACTCGTTCCAATTAGGGGTAATAAGTTATGTTTTTGACGCAAAAAATTAAAAACAATAGTTATTCAAGAATTTTATTTGTAAATTTCGTCTGTCTTCGTGTCAGGTAAAGGGGTAAAGTTCTAATTGCATCATGGGAAAAATTTGTAGTTTAAAAATTTGATATTTTGAGACCAGTGTACAAAGGGTTAACGAGTTTCTTTCTGAAAATAGCCATTCCATGTGATTAAATCAGATCACACTGCAGAAGTTTTGAACAGCTGGAACAGGTTTACTAATTTTCGTGACGACTTCAGGCAAGACTTGACAGCGACAGAATCCAAGAATCTTCAAAACAGAACATTGTGCTCATTTGTCTGGTCTTTTCAAAATACACGACAAAGCGTTGTTTGCCCATACGATTTAACCTATTATAATGTTTCTTTTTTGAAAAATCGTAAAACGAGACACCAGCATTGAGAAGCAATTATTTCATCAATCACTGAATCATTTTTACCGCCAGTGTTTTTGTTTAATTATATTTGGATCAACCTTCAAATAGTGACTGTGCTCCGGGTATCGATCTAGCAAAAGGAAGTTTGTCCAACAGAATTTAGAAAAAAATGATTTGTCTATATGTTTTTGGTATAGAAAACCAACCGGACTTTGGTTTGTATTTTAAATAATCATCTTCATCCTTTTCTTAGTGCAATTTGAAGACGTTAACCCTTTACCTAACGTAACGGTCAAAACCGGCCAGCGCTATTCTCAAAAATCGCCAATTAATTTTCATTATTTTTTTCATTTTTTGTCTCAAAAACATAGGTTATGACCCCTCGTTGGAACGAGCTCGTCGAGCTCGTTCCAACGAGGGGTCATAACCTATGTTTTTGAGACAAAAAATGAAAAAAATTAGTTATTCAAGAATTATTTTTGCAAGTGTCGTCTGCTTTTCAGGTTAGGTAAAGGGTTAGAACCGCCTCCTGTGACTCAGCATCCAGTCATCCTTTATAGGTAGGAACAACTATTTGGGAGAATGTCGGACTACTGCGAAGTATAACTGACTGAACGGATGTGACCCCTCTAAGCAAAACTGTGGTGAGGAATTTAGAGGTTCTGCAAAATGATGGACGTGTGTGCATAACCGATTAAGTAACACGGGTGCTCTTGAAGCGGTCCGATGGGAACTCGGGGGGGGGGGGGGGGCGGTTAAAGGTAGAATGGATATAGAAATATATGCAACCTGAATTATCTGGTAATTCTCCCAAACAGCACTTGGTGTAAAACGACGTGTAACTGCGTATGGGACTCTAACATTCAGACCGGATGGATAAGGCAGGCGACGGAGATAATTCAGAATTACTCAAAAGATACTGAAACTCTAGAAGGAGAACTGAAGTAGGGGAACAGGTTTATCAAGGGAAGAGTGTTCGGGGATTGCAATAGAAACTGGAGAGCTGGAGTTAGAGCCAAGAGTTTTTTAGATGGGTTATATAAAATGATGCGCCAGCTTTTGAGAAGTACCTAGATGGATCGTTTGGGGATCATTGTTGTTGAAGGTGAGATCCATGTCACATTGGTTGAAGAGAAGAATCGTAAAATGCGAGGAGAGAGCGTTCCAAAAGTACAACTTAGGAGTAACGGAGACCCTGGAACCTTTCATTTTAGGATGCCCAAAATATTTGCCAAGTAGAACAAGACTTCTTGGGAAACTAATGGAAAATGGGATGAAAATATGCGGGACAAGTCGATGAGGAATGACGTGAGGGAAACGGTTAATATTATAGTTGGGAAGATTCAGAAAACACCAATGGGTGGAATTATGAAACAGTATGTGACTGAATGCTGGGAGATTAGGTGGGAAAGAATGGGAAGGAATACCCCTGGTGGTTGATGTAACCCCCACCCCCCAACCCCCACCCCCACCCCCAACCACCTTGTACGAGGAGAGCGGAAGGCCAAAGAATTATTATTATTATTATTATTATTATTATTATTATTATTATTATTATTATTATTATTATTATTATCATAACACGACGATGTTTTTGTATTTCTGCATAACAGACAACCCTTTGTGCTTGCCTTTCTATTATCTGTCGTTTGTTCAATTTGAGCTAACGCAAAATAATCAATTTAGATATCGTCGTTTTAGTTTCACGTGGGTGAAATCTTGAATAAATATGCTTTTCGTTTTGGAATCAGAAAAGGGTTTTACTGCATATGTGATCCTGAAATACATTGAGCTCACCCACCACCATTTTTTAAAATCATTCAGTATTCTAACAGTATGTGAAATAAGATTTTTTGGCCAAATAGAAGTGTAAATTGAAAAAGTGAAAAAAACAAGTTAGCAAAACTTTAAACCCACCGTCGACAATATTAGACTATTTTATTATTCATTGTTTCTCTATCGATAGTGGACAAATTGGTATGGGAGGGACAAAGGGAGCCTGAGCAGTCTTTTGCCTTACTGACCCGACTTTGTGGATTATGCAACCAGAAAGTGACGTGTGCTAATTGAATAGATGTTTTGATTTTTTTTTAAACAAAGGGCAGATTGATTTTATAACTTTCTTAATTTCCATTAATTTAATTAAATGTTGAATTGTATTTTGGAATGCATGTCAGACAATTGTTAGTGGAAATGAAGAGTTATTTTATTTCAGCAGGCCAAATTGTGCGGCAACGGGCGCTTAGACCGTGAGGTGCCCTACTCTAGCGGACGACACAGTCAGAAAATGTTTTGTGCCAACAGATGTTTTCCAGTCAACCGTGCAACAGCGAACTGCCAGTAGACATTACTTGATCAGTTGCGAGTTTGGGGGATTATAAGATGCCCAGGCATGTGGTGTCTATATGATTCACAAAAATCAACCCATGGACATTTTCCGTTTACTCATGTATCATACACACTATGCACTGGAATATGGTAGCTGTATGACTCATAGTTACTGGTTCATGCCGTGGAAATTTTTCAATGTCTCATGTCTCATGTATCATGCACTCCCCCGCCCTGGAATGTACGACGTGTAATGACTCAAGGTTACCGTTCGGCCATTGTAATTTACAGCTGATTCAACGATTCACCCCTTGAAATGTATGGCGCGTAATTTACAGTTGACTCAAAGAACCATCCACCCCCTTAAATGTTTGACGTGTAGTGACTCACACTTACCGGTTCGGCCATGGGCATTTACAGCTGACTCATGTAGGATACACCCCCGTGTCCCTGAATGTAAAACGTGTAATGACACTCTACGAACTACCCACCCCCTGAAATGTATGACCTCTATGACTCACAGTTACCAATCCAAGGGAAATTTACAGCTGGCTCGACGAACCGCCCACCCCATGAAATGTATGACATGTGATGACTCACTGCTAGTGGTTCAACCCATGGACATTAACTTCGTCCTGTGGGCACCCTCAGTGATTCATCGAGTGCGTGAAATTCCATGGCTATATTTAGGACGCTTGTATCCTACAGCCCTACAAGGGCTTGTGAACCAATGAAATCACGACCAATGATCGATTCAGTGATGTCGAAAGGTGAGAAATGATTTTCTGGATGATGATATACTTGATGATTAACCCTTTACCCAACGGAACCGTCAAAAACGGCCAGCGTTATTCCCCAAAATCGCTAATTAATTTTCATTATTTGTCTCAAAAACATAGATTATGACCTCTTATTTGAACGAGCTCGACATTTTGATTTTTTGTCGATCAATGAGGGGTTATAACCTATCTTTTGAGACAAAAAAATGAAAAAAAAATAGTTAATCAAGAATTTTGTTTGCTAGTGTAGTCTGCTTTTCAGTTAGGTAAAGGGTTAAAGCAGGGGCAGATCTTGTGATACCTGGATGTTCTAGGCCCCCTCTCCACTGTCTTGAGACATCGCAGACCAAGGACATCATGATCACTATTCGATTCACTAATGTCAGTAGGGGGAAATGATATACTGGATGATTCGTGCATGTGGCAGCCCTCGAGACACGTGAATGTTCTAGGCCCCTCTTCATGGCCCTGAAACATCGTGGGCTAGGGAAATCATGATCGCTAATCGATTCAGTGATTTCAGTAATGGTGAAGTGATATACTGAATGTCGTGTCGGACAGTTTTTGTACGTCTGCAGAGAACCATCGAACAGTGGTGAGCAACTGTCAGACTCCGCAACGTACTAACTCTACTCAAACACGGTTAGCATTGATTGAAGACAAATGCAGCATTAACGCGCTGTACGCCTTAGTACACAGCGGCACCGTGTCCCCATGTGAGCAGTGGGGATAAAGAGCCTTGCCCAATGACACAACTCAGTCACCCCTGGTGGAGATCGAACCATGGACCTTTCGGTTTGAAGTACAAAGCCGTAACCACTGAGCCACCACGCTCAAAATGTTTATACAAAGTTGAAATTTAATGCCCTTACGGTCTCATAGAGCAATCATTAATATCTTGAACCGACTGCCACAAGGATGCCGATTCAAAACAATAATTAATCTTAGTCTACCTTCATTTTAAATTTTAAAAAAATAATGATTAGAATATTTATTGCATATCCATTATAAACTTTAAACCCTTGTATTATACAGAATCGCCCCTATGACATAAATGTTTTCTGTATTCAACTGGTGATGTACAAGACGGAACTTTTTTCACAGCACCGCTTATACTAGTTCCTTTCCCGTCGAGTCATTAGTTACGCTTCGAAAAGTTTCCAAATTTCGTTGTACAATTATCGTTCGTTCGTCGCGTAGTGTGAAAATGAAAACGTCCAAAGCAAAATAAAGTAGGTTCACAAAAAAAATTAGTTAACCAAAAATGAGATAATATTTAAAAAAAAAAACAATCATTTCCAGCCACAACATTAACCCAGTCCCGTGGCCGTCTCGTCTGTGGATCCCGTTATATCTAAATTGATCAACTTTATTTCGGTTAATCTTCGGACATTTTGACATGCTTCGAACTTCTTTTTAAAAAAGTTTCTCCCAGCTGTTTTAATAATCTGCTCAAATTTGTTAGGTGTGAATGGACACCAGCCGAAGAGAAACAGCGACATGAATTTCAACAAGCACGCCCAAGAGAAAAGATAACGAATTTAATTTAGACTGGTTCCCAAAAGGTTGTTTTGATTTTTTGTCGATCAATTTGATCAGTACATCTTTAAACAAAACAAACGGACTCTTCACCATTCGGTGCAAACTTCGGAATTAAAATTTGTTTATTTAAATGAATTTTATTACCGGGGATGTATATTAAACATAGAACGCGATGTTTGTTTGAATGGGTGGGTGGGTGTTTTACATAACGAGTTGGAATGGCGTAGTTATATTTCGCGAGAGCCTACGGCCTACGGCTTCCGAGAAATATGACTACGCCCTTCCAACTCGTTATGTAAAACACCCATCGATTCAAACACATATCGCGTTCTCTCTATATATGGAATTCGAAATGGAAAGATGAATATAAATACTGACATTTTTGTCATTTTTCTATAAGGATACTGTACTGAGGACTTTTGTCTTGATGGTTTTTGTCTCTGTTTTTGTTGTTTTTTTTGTTTTGGTTTTTTTTTTCAGTTTAAACAATATTTATTTCCATTAAACTTGTTTATTACTTTTCAAAGTGTGACTTACTGATATTTCCGGATTGGATTATAAACGATAACTTCACAAGTGAATTATGCAATCAACAATTGGGTCATGTATCCGTGCGCGCAAACGAAGACGCTTTGCCGTGGGTGTAATGGGGACTTCATTGTTTTTGGGGGTTTTTTTAACTCTTTACCTAACATGAAAAACAGACGACACTTGCAAAAAAAATTCTTGAATAACTATCATTTTCATTTTTTTTATCTCAAAAACATAGGTTATGACCCCTCATTGGAACGAGCTCGACGACCTATGTTTTAGAGACAAGAAATGAAAAAATAATGACAATTAATTGGCGATTTTTGAGAATAGCGCTGGCCGGTTTTTGGTCGTTACGTTAAGTGAAGGGTTAAATAATATAATTATCGTTAATAATGAAAAGTAATAAACAGAGTAATCGCTTGAGTGGACTGGTTACGTGAAATAATTCATTCGAGGCGAGGGATTATATTGTAAAACACTCGTGCGCATTCGCACACTCGTGTTTGTATAACGTCCCTCGCCTCTGGTGAATTATTTCACGTAACCAGTCCAGTCAAGCGATTACTCTATATATAGTATGCACATCATTACAATAATTTTTTTGTGTTAAAGGCTTTCGTATAGGTCTGACAGTATTATTATTTTCCCACAGGCGACTATAACAATGTTCAAGCGAAAAAAATATGATCGCATCACTTCAATTTTTGTATTGAAATATCTTTGCCAAGTATAGCCCTTCAGACAACTTTACCTGACCCGAAAACAGGAGGGCATGCAACAAATAAGAGAGAAAAATTGACCGGAAGGGAAGAAGGGTCACGTGCAGATACTTTCCCAACAAAAACACACCAATAGCAATTGTATTTTTTAGGTCCAAAAAGCCATCAAATCACCCTCTTCATTTATCTGTAATATTCAACAATAATGCAAGATGCCCGTAGAATGCTTCAAATGTTTATTGAAACAATTTATTCCCCAAAGGCTGCTTAGTTTTGGAAATTGCATCATTTCCGAGTACAACTTTTTAAGGTGGATCACTCTAAATCAAATATTTACTACAATGATACCTACACTACACTCAGCTTAGATTAGTTCATATGTGAGGTGAATTATTGGTACCGCTGGATTCCATATCACTACCGTACTGTTTAGAAATATGAATAATCGATCACCAAACCCCACACGGAAAAACAAAGTGAAAAGGTTATTCTGTAAAACCACATATAATATCATATTTGTAAATGCTGACAATGAACATAAACAAGATTTTCCTATACCAATGATATATCAGATTATGCAATCCAATTCAATACATCGTGGGATAGACGAAATGAAAATATTAAAAATCAAGTCGTGATTGATGGACATTTGGCGATTGATTAACCCCTTTAATATTATATTTCTGACTCTTCCTATACTTTGTTCTCTCTGCAATAAATGGGAAAATCCATTTCGCATTTGTTGGGTGTTTCAGTAATAATTTAGTTTTCTAGAATAAATATACAGTCAGGGGCGTAGCGAAGAGGGTTAATGTATGACACTACCACCCCAAAGTTTTTCCAGTCGGAACATTTCGGCATGGATTGGAGTCTTAGATATCGTTTCGATCTTGCTGGTCATTGAGTGTTCTGTTTCGAGACTCGATTTGATAGTTGGAGTTGCGTCACACACTCAGTCGGGCAAACAAATTAACGGCTGTGGTACCCGTTTCGCACAGAATGACCAGTTTAGAGTACGGTACGTATTGATTAAACAAGGAGTCTCCGTCACCGCTACCACCCTTATCAACAAACTAGTTTCCAAGTCTCGAGTTTTTTAAATAAAATTCCAATCGACTAAGTTTTCAACTACATTGTGCATCATCAAAGCATACTTTCCACGAAGGCATGTTGTGATGAAGTTGTTGGTGTATTATACCATTCGGGACTCGGGATATTACAGACAGGATATACACAAAACGACACACGCGTGTTAATGGGTTAATCGATATGGCACGAGTGCCAGCGCGGACGGATAAAACGAGAGGCAAGAGGCGCTGCTGACTGCAGATATTGTGATAAAGAATTCTCCAGGAGCTTCACATGTAAGAGGCATGAAGAACAATACTGTCCAAGAAGAACAGAAGAGGAGAGAGATTCTGGACTAACTGACCAGAATAAAGCACTTTTAGAATTTTTACGGGATGCTGACAAGATGGAAATCGATGCCATTCTACGCGCTGCTGATGAAGATTTGATTACCTGTTTATGTAAATGTGCTACCAACATCATCGAAGATAAGATACCACTGAATTTAGCTGAATTTGATGACCTGCGAAAATACGAACATGTATTATAGCTGCTAACAGATGATGGAATTTCTCCAGATATAAAAAGATGTATACTACGAAAGAGTTGCTTTCTCTCCGCGCGTATCAACCCAGTCCTAGCTCTGAAAAAAGTATAAAAGGGGTGTTGGTGTGAAAATAAACTCATTTGTTCTACGACCACGAAAGAGTGAAGACATTGCGATACATAACTGCGAGCACTGTGGAAAAACATTTTCTCGAAAATTCAACATGAAGAGGCACAAAGAAGAAGTTTGCCCAAACCGACAAACGGAAAAATCGAGCAACACTACAAGATTAGAAAGAAATCTAGATACACTGCGAATCCTATCTGATGCGGATCGATATGAAGCCAAGACTATGCTGAAGATGGCCAGTGATGATTTGATAAAATGTATATGTGATTGTGCCTCAAAGTACCTATTAATTGTACCTATTAGCCCAAGAACATTAGGTTTCACTAGGGAAAAAAATCGGAGAAAGCTGATTTTTTCAGGGAATGTCGAGTACATGTCACTGAACGATTAGACAAAAGTCCCCTAAAATCCCAGTTGAGCTTTTTTTTCTACAGCCTTTTTTCGAAAACGCGTTTGAAAAAAATCAAAAAAAAATCGCACGAACTTTGTAACCTCGAATTGATCCAACTGTATTTTTTGTTTACGCGTATTTCGAGCTACATAATGTCTAATATACATTTACCTAGAGGAAAATGTGCATTCTGTGACAATTTCTGCGAAAAATTCTTGAAAATTCACAAAAAAGTATCGGATTTACGCAAAAAATGACGATTTTCCTAACGGATTTGCCCAAAGGGTCGTAGTACAGAACGGGATGTTAGTTGGACAGACGATAAAAAATCCACCACCATTTGAAGACTTTTATCATTGCTTACAAAATAGACATTATGGAAGACCCCCTCTGCTTCTGGCCGAGTTCCCCTTTTGGCATAAAATTCGTCAGCATGAGAACTCAACTATTTTCGGGCTTGGGACCGAACAGACAAGTCTGTGTCTGGCAGCATTAGATCAATAAATAATATTTACAGAATGTACAAAAATCAATAAATAATATTTACAGAATGTACAAATCAATCAACATGGATTAAGTTACATTGACTTAAGTTACATCAACGCTATATACAGAAATGACATGACCTATATACATATTATTCATCGAACTCAGAAATTTCCGACAGGGCAGTGTTTCTGTGGTAGTTACAAGAATCCAAACTGCAATTACACAAACCTGAGCAAGAGAGTCCTGCCTTCTTACACCCACACCTTTTTGTACAAGCACTCTTGCAACCACAACTGATCAGATTCAGTAGGTTATCGGGGGCACATGGCTTTGTGGCTGCAGTCGGTACAAGAAGTCCATTGTCTAGCGACCACCCCCAATCCGTCGGAGGAAGCGAAGTGCCCAGCCATTGTTGGACCTGGAGATAACATCTGTAGACATGTTGTTGTGCAGCATCGCTGCTTGGTGGGAGTGAGGCTAGGTCTATGGGTTTATTCAGTCTAGATTTTGCTACATAACGCTTGTAAGTGACATATCTATATTGGTCGAGAGAGGAAACAGTTTTACTCCCGTATAAGATCAGGAGAAGTTGTTCCCCGGCAGCGGCTACTGCACTTGGTGTACTGTCATCCGCCAAAATTGTGTTGACATACTGTTGTGAGTCGCTAGTAACATCGGAGACAATTGTACTGAATACTTTCTTCTTACCAACTCGAAAGAGTGCAGAAGTAGTGTCACAACCAGTTATAGAATGTGCTACAAGGAGGTTGCTTCTATGGTCACCCATTTTGGTTGCCATTTCACTAACTGAAACTAGTAAGTTTGGGGTAATGGAATACATCATGTGAATATTACATCCCGGTTGAACTCGAGAGGTAAGAATGACTAACAAGTCTGTGTCTGTTCCCACAACGACAACATTGTTGTCATCTTGAGCGATGTCAAGTGCAGTTTCGGCTATCAGTACATCAGCATCAGCCTCGGCCTACTTGGACTGAATATTGATAGCAGATAGCTCCTGCATTAGAAGATCGATCAGTTGGGTTTTGTTCTTGGCATTTGCAAGGAAATCGGATTGGGGTGTGGTGGCTGGTAACTCGGGTGAGATATTGATATCAATGGAATACCTGTCTTTAGATTACGGGCTTGTTCCATGCCCTTTGTCGACACTGTACAAGCATAACCATCAAAAACAACCACGACGTTCGCCCCAAAATGTCTCACTAGATAATTGGAATATGATGTACATATGTCCTTATATGACGACTGTTTAGGCCATACAACTGCCCTCAATAAAAATCCACCATCTACAACAAACAGAGAATGTTCTGGGATTTTAGTTTGCTCGGAACCGTATGTTTTGAGGATCTTACCGAGCGTGCTTTTCTGTGTCTTCCTCATTCCAGCAGAATCAAACAATGCTGGTGGTTTCGGGGCGAGTTCATATTTGAGATACTCTTCCATCTCTGCTTGTGACTGAATAACACATGCGATGCGGTTGAACAGAATTGTGGGGTCAATCACTACCTTACTTCCACGGACTTTGATGCTATTTGCCATCGATGCGAAAGACTTCACAGTGTCAACACGTCGTAGTTTGATGCTGTTGAACGTTTTGCTTACAACATTCGATACGCAACATTCACCAATTTTGCGAACTTGGTCACAGTTCACAGTTTCGTCGGCCACAAGCCCGGTCGCTATAGAGACTAATTGTAGTGGATCTCTATTCTGAAAGGGGGAATGCACTCTGAGCCAGTTCAATAATTTGGTGATATCATTGGCATCAGTCAATTGTGAACTTTGACGGAGATCCCGATGTTGTTCGCCATGACCAGTGTGAACATGAACAAAATTTTCGAGAGCATTACATATCGGAAGGCAAAGAGGTAGTCCATGTACCCATTTCGCAACAGTGCTATCGATTATTCCCCTGCCATGTGTGAGACCACCAGGGAGCTTGAACATTCTCATTAAACACTGCTCTATGGTCTGATCAGAATATATCCCGTCCCAGAATTTATCTGAGCGCCTTATGGTAAAGTAACCTTTCTCAGTGAACAACTTCAAATCATCCTGTTACATTATTTCTGTTAGCTCATTCATCTGCTGCAAATAGAGATGAGAACTTTTTGCGTATGCAAAATGACCACCTGCGTGAAATACTGGAATCATATTGCGAACACAATATGTGTGGAGTTCCCAGTCGCCTGTGCGCTCTGCTCTAAGAACAACTGGAGAAGACCTATTTGCTCGTAGTATTGTACCCAAAGCTTTCCTGTGCGTCCTACGGACGCATTCTGGAGCAGTTCGTGTAATTTTGACAGTAGATGATTGACACTTTCTTGATTGACAGCGTCAGCTGTTGTACAGTCACCTCTGGCAAGTCCACAGAATATTTCATTGACTTCTGTGCAGTCTATGTTATCTAGTGTTCGGCTTTCTTCAAACACAAGTTTTGTAATGGCAATTTGTGTTAGCAAATGGGCACGAACTGCTCTTGAATATGCATGACCACTGATCAAATGATGGATTGACCCACCAGCATAAACAGTCCCCCAAAGTTCATCCAAGCCGCTACCAGCCATGATCGAACCAATTGCCCCTAAATATGACATAATCATATGGAAGCCGCCGAGTCTAACGAAAACTTTTGTCAACTTATCTGACGAAGACACAATCTCCACTGCTTTGATATAAAGTGGTTGGTCAAACGTCACTGGACAAACACCACATTATGTGATTTAATCGAACATGGAAATTGAAACAATGATGCTATAATACGGTATTTGAATGAGAAAAGTCGATGCCGTTTGAATTTGAGTTTAGGGGGTATGGTTAATATTTCACACGTTTCACCAGTTCATTATGGAATAAATGACTATTGTTATATATCATTATAAAGCCACTGCTTTTCTGCAATTTTTGATATATAATTTAACTCCCAAAGTAGTCGTAGATTTGATTTAATGGACGTTGTGTACCGTTGTGTGTATGAAAACAATAAATTTTTTTTCGTAATTTTGTACATTTTCGTGAATATTTCACCATTGAGTGTGAGGATTGGTACAAAGTTGGCATTTTCTGTTGGGGATATGTATTCTCAATATAATTCAGCACGATATTTATGATTCTCACCCTACTAAGGCGAATAAGAATGAGAAATATGGAGCTAGGTCGAATTTTTTTTTAAATTTTTTTTTTCTTCAAAAAAACGCTATAACTAAAAAAGCTCAACTCGGATTCGCGGGGACTTTTCACACTTTATCCGCAATGTGTGTCCCGGAAACATATAAAAAAAATCAGCTTTCTCCGATTTTTTTCCTTACTTTCTCATTTTTATGTCTAATGTGCCTGGACTATATAACCAAATCTGAGAGAGCTAAGCTGATTCCACACAAGTACGAAATAAGGAGAATTGCGTCACCAAAGACAGAACTATCTTATCGGAAAAGAAGACGGATCATACAGAAAGGAAGATTTTTAGGAAAGTTGATCAACCCCGTCATCAATGACCGACATCCTATAAAAGGGTCGTGCTCATAGGAAATTTGTTATTTGTAATCTGACCATCGAAGAGAGCGGACACAATGCAATCCAGCTGTGCACCAAAAAATTGGTCAAGAGATTCGGACTCTGATGAATCGTCGGAACTATCAGAAGATATGGAATATGAAGAAGAAGAAGGCGAAGAAGAAGACGTTTCTATGATGGGAGGTATCGTTCAACGTGCCTTTGACAAATAACAAAACGATTTTGACAACCTCATGAACAAATATATCGAAGATGGAATGGATAGTAAAGGTGCAGTTGAAACAGCATCTAGAGCACTTCAAAAGGATGTTAGAGAAGCCATTAGTGAGAAATACATTCATACCCTTGTGTACATTCGAAATTTTTGCAACGACTCAATTCACAAGAAAATTCAAGAAACTGCCAAGCGTCTTCGTGAAGAAGAGGATTTTGACTTTGAAGAATCCCAGAAATATGCCTTGGAAAAGCGAAGATTTCTGTTCGACAACCTTATGCGAAGAAGAAGAAGAAGAAGAAGAAGAAGAAGACGATTAGAAAAAAAGTATAAAAGGAGTGTTGGGATAAAAATAAATTCATTTCCGTTTTGAACGTCGAAGAGTGAAGATGTCTGTGTCAACAACAGTGCTCAGATTCAAAGATGACTTACATATACAGATCTTCAAGAATGATGCTGGATTAAAGCTGACTTCCCAGGAACTGACCCAAGTGAATCGTGTGGTAAATGCAGCCAAGAGATAAAATCTAGACATGGATGCTGGCGGAAAGAAACAAAGATGTGTGGATACTGGCCGTTCAGTAAACAAAAGAATAAAGACAGAAGAACTGACTCCCAATACAAACAAGAACGAAGTTACTACTGCGAACAAAGTTTCTACAGAAACAAAGAAAGATGTTTCCATTAAGAAAGAAGATTTTACTGAAGACAAGAAAAAGATGCCAGCTCCCATAAAGAAAGAAGTTTCCACTAAGAATGAAGTTTCTACTGCGAAAGAAGTTACCACTAAGAACGAAGTTTCTACTGAAGTCAAGAAAAAGATGCCAGCTCCCATAAAGAATGAAGTTACCACTACGAATGAAGTTACTACTGAAGCTAAGAAGGATGTTTGCACTCAAACCACAAATGAAGTTACTACTAAGAAGACTGAAGTTACTACTATGAAACAGCTAGAGAAAGAGGAACCCAAAGATGCCAGACAGGAAATTAAAGCAACCAACAAAGCCAAGTTATCAAATGAAAGAATGTGTTTTATCAAGAACCTAGCCATGCGATGGGAAGAAGCTCCAACCCACAAGAAGATGAAATGGTTAGCACATGCAAGAAGAACTACAAAGAGAAATGCTTTGAGACATTGAATTGTATACTTGAATAAAAATGAAATGTTATATATATATTGTTGTTTGTTTTTTATCTACTACTTCAACAGAAGTACCCGGATGTAAAGTACAACAAGTATCCTCCAATATTGAAATGAGTCTAAGAGTCGTTCGAGGAGTCACTCGATCGAGAAATTGCTCTAAGGCTCATTTGCTTGATGAGCTTCGAGTCGTTCGAGCAATTGCTCATGGAGCAATTACTCTCTTGGCTCTTTGGCTTATCTGGGAAAAAGCCCTACTTACGGAATCCCTTTAGGCCCTAGAATCCCTTTTTCTGACATGAGTCGTGGAGTCGTTCGAGGAGTCACTCGAACGAGCAGTTGCTCAAAAGCTCATTTGCTCGATGGACTTCGAGTCGTTCGAGCAGTATGTCGAGTCACTCGATCGAGCAATTGCTCTAAGGCTCATTTGCTCGATGAGCTTCGAGTCGTTCGAGCAATTGCTCATGGAGCAATTACTCTCTTGGCTCTTTAGCTTATAAGGGATATTTGGGATAGGTATCCTCAAATAATACAATACCGGGTCATGGGTATCCTCAAATACTGAAATGAGTCGAAGAGTCGTTCGAGGAGTCACTCGATCGAGCAATTGCTCGATAGCTCATTTGCTCGATGGGCTTAGAGTCGTTCGAGCAATGACTTATCAGTAACTGCTCGATAGCTTATTGGCTTTGGGACAGCTTTTGTTATACACAAGGGAGATAACCCTGCATACAGACTATGGGAAATCAAGCAATCTTATAGGTTATAAATGATCTAGACAAATGAAACAACAAGAGTACACGGAATAGGGTCAGAACTAACAAGCATAGACCAGAAATTGCTAAATATAGTAATAATAAGGTAAACTATTCCAACTAATAGGCTCTTCTATGCTACTGGAGTATACTCTAAAACAAAGGAACATGGCCAGATAGAAGAAAAATATTGTATATATAGATAGAAGCAGAGAATTCTGTAAGAATTCGAAATAGTAAAAGTTGGGATAGATTTTGGTGATTTGGAGAGATTGTCGGGTTGTTTGTGGTAATTAGATTTACTCTTCTACAATCGAACACATCCTCCGAACATACCCCGTCTTATTGCAAAAAAAAATGGGTAACATAGCAATCACGTGCTACCATAGAAACCAAGATGGCGGCCTCCAGTATACAAAATGGACGACGGAAACACGTGTCACCCTAACAACACGCGCTGCGCATGCGCACTCTCACCACGTATCACTATGGGGATGACGTCACAAGATGGCCGCTCACGTGGGTTACCATGACAACACAACATGGCGCCACTACGTCACGTGACTATGACGTCACATGAGATCCGGCAATGAGATCCGGCCAATAGCCCCTGAAAAGCCCGAGACATACTACTGACAACTCAAAAGTGTGAAATAGTTGAAGAAGATCAATAGTTTGTCAGAATTGTTTTTGCAAAGAAATGGCTTTGACATCAATGTAATCTTGAACACCATAAAAAGGGGAATATACAAATTTGATAATATCTGCATAATGTGCGTGGGATTTGTCAGCTTATGAAGTACATTTTTCCGAGTTAAACCTCTTAAAGAGGTCAAGTTGAAAAACGTAGTTTTCGACAGGAATACGCCACATTTGCCAGAAGTATAAATATTTATGAAACTCTCAGCCTACGGACTCTTTTCATGAATTCATTATGAAATGCAGTCATGGCTGTGGTGAAGCAGCCATGACTGCATTTGATAAAAAAAAAACAAATGAAAAAACAGAATTCATTCACTAAAAGATGAACCCAAATTACAGAGGTGCATTTTGTTAAACATAAACAGAGTGGCAGATACTCTTTAGAGAACAGTATTTGGATCCTGGTGGGAATATCTGAAAGCGGAATGCGCATGTGCACCTTGAAAACAGAGTTTCTTATTCAAAGTCAACAGTCGGGATTCTTAACAGTGTTTCGGAAGTGTGTTGGGGGAAATTTAAAATTTATAATCATGTTTACAAAGCAGATTACGTTTGAAAATTTGTGGTCCGTCAAAATAGTATGAATTTGTTAGTCAACATACTCTCATCTTTGGCACTTAAAAGGTAAATCCAGCACATTAAGTATGAGTTACGACTGAAACATACGGGTGTATTCTCTATTTAATGGTCAGTTGCAATATCTGAAAAATTCCATGAAGCATAAGCATTAGCATTAGCAATCTTTTAGTCAATGAATTACCGGATGTAATCCCGATGGTCTGTAAGCTGAAACTTTGGTCATGCTTCTTCTCATAGAGATATTTTATTCCTCAGCATACATATAAACACAACACAATTTACATGTAATGCACATATTTACAACATACATATTTACAATACACATGCCAGAAAGCATACTATTCGTTTTCTGTGTCTGTGTAAAGATGTGTGTATACCGACAGGGGAAGGCATAGTCAGTTTGGCTATCTTCCTGCCTTCCCCTAGTACGAAAGAAGAAGAGAAACAAAGATGCAGATAAAAAATAAAGAGGAAAGAATGAAGAGAAAAAAAGACGTTGGAAAGAGTAGAAAAATACAAGTGCAACATCGTGAATTCATTTAATCGTCCTAAAAATAGATCATCTTCTGCTTGAGCGGATGGTGTGTAATGTGGTCGAGGCCTGGTTCCGCTGGACTATCCAAATTCGGGCCTCACCGTTGCATTCATATCATTAATTAGTGTTAGTGGTAATCCGCTGGTGAGGTTTGTAATCACAGTCGCCCAAGCTCAGTGGCAAAGGTTTCTAACAGCTGTATTGCTAATATTATAGTATTATATCCTACCAACCTCCAATCGGAAGTCGTTCCAGTTTTTAAACGACCTCAGCTTATTTTAGGTACCCTTATTACACAGATAAAGAACAACGACAGGAAATATACGTGAATATTTTTTTATGGGAGTGAAGAAAACATAGACAGTATTAAATTGAAAAATATAATTGGGGAACGCAGAACTGAAATGATTCGGGACAGGTATAGATCCTATACTAATTAGACCAAAATTATTATACAGAATCACGTGATCTGTTCATAATTTATTTACACCATGTTCATCCTCATCGACAGACTAAATTTGTTGTCGGAGATCTAGAACGTTTCACCCTTCTTTTGCCCTCTATTGATGATTTCCGCCTATGATATTACTTCTTTGAAGTTCTTAAAGAGAGTTTCGCAGGTATCAATGTCAGGGGTTGATATTTTCGGGATTACCACCGATTATTCAATTTTTAATTCGCAGGACATTTTACTCCTGTGTGTTCTCTGCGTTGATGACTCTGGCCCTCTGCCCAAACCCCCTGAAGTTCTTATTGCGAGCTTCCAGGAAATGAGGACATCAAGATTTTTTGTGTAAAAGTCAATGAGATTGATATCGTCAAAGAAGAAAATCCAAGAGAAATTGTTATTACGTACATTATCCAACATATCTTTACTGGCACTGAAGCCTCGTAGATGTGTATACACAGAACGGCACATGCGTACGAATGGGTTAATCGATATGGCACGAGTGCCAGCACGAAAGGATAAAACGAGAGGCCTCTGGCCTCGCGTTTTATCCTTCCGCGATGGAACAAGTATCATATCGATTAACCCATTCACATGCGCGTGTCGTCCTGTGTTTACTACACGCCGTCATGTCAAAAAACAATTATTAGAAGGACACTCAGCAATTCATTTGACAACTATCAACAAAAAGAACGCATTTTATCGCCAACCAAATTTGCGAGGGGAATCCGTATTACTATTTCGTCCCCTGAATTCCAATGTGGTCTATGTGCCTACTGGCACATAGAACACATTGGAACTCAGGGGGCAATTTTCGTCTATAAATTGCGTTGCACGATTTGTAGAAAATAACAGTGAAATTTCGCTTCTATTTAAAAATAGTCCGTCAATGATTTCAGTTCCACACATATGTGCGGAACAGATTTTCATTTTCCGCACGGTTTAGTGTTGATGTACATGGGGATTACATAGAATAGGCGTGTAATAAAGAAGGTTATGAAATGAAGTCATGTGATTAACTTTGACGCTCACTCCCTCGTAGGTCTTTCGGAGTATTGCTTGTGTGGTTCACCTTCTACCTAAAAGGCTTGGAAGAGAACACTTGCAAAACAATCATTGAAAACTATACTTTGTTTTTTCCTTCAAAATGTAGATCTCCTCAGGATCCAGCCATCGTTTGAGACTGCGTTCAATGGTCTAGTGGGGTTTTTTTTATGGGATTCCTGATTGTTGGGCGGGGTTGTCGAGGGTTCGATTCCCGTTGGGCGATCAGAGACAAGCATTCTAAATTCCTCCAAACCATGATAGTGTTCTTAAAACTACACGCACAGACCCGTGTTAGTCTTCGCCTTAGCGTCTCAATCACGGCACTTTCTTCGTACTGTAGCTAACGCGCTTTTCACATTCGTGTGGCCGCCGACAGGAAATTCTACCACGTGAGCGTCAGAATTTCATCTAAATACTAGTTTTTGACGGTCTGCTATGGACTAGTGGTTTCAGTGTTGGATCCCTCAGTACCAGGCGGGGTTGTTGAAGGTTCGATTCCCGGTGGGGGGGGGGGGGGGGGCAGCGACCAATATTCTAATTTTCTCCAAAAACTTGATAGTGTCCTTCAAATTACACACACAGGCCCATTCTACTCTTCGTCTGAGGCTAGCCACAGCAGTTTCGTCTTACTGTAGTCAGCGTGTGTCACACTTTCATGTAGCTGCCGAAAGCAAAGTGAACAAAGTACACATGAAATATATCATCTAGAAAGCTAGATTCCAGCTATCGTTTTCGACGGTGGGCAATCGTTTAGTGGTTGGATTACTGATTGAGAGGCGGGGTTGTCGAGGGTTCTATACCCGATGAAGGATCAGAGGCCAATATTCTAAATTCCTCCAAAAATATGATAATAATTTAATCATTTGCCCCGCCTCTGCGTTTGATTGGTTGAAAGCAAACAGCGTGAAAGTCGTCAAAATCGTATAAACCAAATCACGTCATGATTTGGAATGTCGCTACATGTTCGCACACCCGATCCAACTTTGAAGACTTTGGAAGCCCCGCCCACTCAATCCAATTGTCACCGTGAGGGCGTGGCGGCAGACTGATAGATGGATAAAAAGCTTGTAAACAAAGATCAATTTTTCATCGCCTCAGGTCAGCGAGAATATAATGATAATTTCTCGGGAACAATTGAATTTAATAAAATGTACCGAAGTGGGAGACTTATAAAAGATCATACATCCAAACATGATTTGGGGGAACTTGAAAAAAAAATGTTTTTAATGATATTGTTACGTGACTTGCTAAATATCTGTCGTCTGCGATCGAAAATCAAAACAACAGACAATTTGACAATGATTGACGTGACCTGTTTGTGGCACACTTTCCTGGGTTTGACTGTTGTCTTTTGCGAAAATTAAAAGTTTTTCGTTCACGTACACATAGTTTTTATATTTTAATATTACAGCCGGATTAAATTATGAAGCTTGTGCTCAAAATGTTCGGTTTATATCGCATAAACGGAAGGAAAACAACAGTTATTTCTTAAATGTCCTTCAAACTGCAACACAGGGCTGCACTATTCTTCTTTTGAGGTCAACCAAAGCACTTCCGTCTTATTATAGCCAGCCATTTCACACTTTGAACCAAGTAATCATGAGAACTTCGTGGAAAATGCTCGACCAGATCCTTCTAATGAGGGGTCAAATGATCTGGTATTGTTGAAATGATGATCAGATGCGGCAGATTCGTTGGGAAGTGCGTTAAACATCTCGCGATAAACGTGAAAGTAGCAACGGTGTTTCATCATATACCCAAATCACTTCATCAATGGTAAACAGATTTTCATTAGATAATTTTTTTTCTCCAAATACATACAATTCAAGAACAGCAAACATAGTTTTGTTAACGGAACAAGTTTTGTCCACTCTTCTCACGACGGTTCTCAATTTGACGGAAATGTCTTGAAGCGTCAAAGCTTAATAGAACTAACACTAATATAAAAGATTCCTTCAACTTTATTTACACAGAGATAATTAATTGCAAAGACTTGATTCATCGAATACTGATTTTCAGGGTCAAAGTCATTCTTCAACCTCATCGTTCTCTTACCCCAGTTGTACTATACAACAATGTATTAGCCCTTGACCTCTTTTTCTCAACAATTTCCCCTCGGTGAGACAGAAAAAATATACATTTGGTTCTCGAGCAATTATATTTTCAAATCATTTCGAAGCGAGGCTTTTATTTGTATTGCTCGATAAATGTTGGAGTGCTAAATTATTTTTGATGGGAATTTTTTTCTGATATGTCCTCGCCTTGTTAAAATTCCCGGGAGAGTGACTATAGGCATTCTCCGATAAATTGCAACAAGGCAAATTCATAAAGGCTAAAAAATATCCATTTTACAGATAATAACACATCCACAGAATGTGAAGTCTTTACAATTCGGTAGCGGCACTTCAAAAAAAACAACAACTTTCTTTAGATATTTTAATCATGCTTCATTCAAAGTACATGTAAATAAATATACAAAATTCAAAAAGGGTAATTTTTTAAAAAGTCTCAAGATTTTATGCTAATTTTATTTCAACAGACAATGCGAGCCAATAAAAATATTGAATGAGGTGGCTTAGTTTCATTGAGGGATTGCCTGAGAATCAACATTTGGAGTGAACAGAATACTGAATCAAGTGTCCACACACGGGCTTCGTCTCAAAGGATCTGTAAGTTCATTTTATTTATTTTTACCAGATACCATATTAAAACATTACTGAGCGAAACGGCAATATCCGCTGAGAAGGTAGAGCATTGGACTTCAAACCGAATGTCTAGGATTCGATTCTGACCATCGGCAACAGCGTTGGGTCCTTTTCGGCGCATCCCGATTCCCCACGCGGGTGCACGGTGACGCTGTGTGCTAAAGCGTGCTGCATGTCGACGGTGTACTTGCCTAACCTGCTAACCCTGCTTGTGCGGAGTTAGTAAGTTGGAGAGTCTAACAGTTGCTCGACGCTGTTCGGTGGGTCTCTTCGGGTACTACGACTTCCTCTGTCCGTATAACTGTTCGACACTATGTGGCCCTGTCTGTGGAAAATCTCGTTAAATTCCAACAAACACACAAAACAAATCCGCGAGCGCTATTCACAAAATCGCCATTCATATTTTGTTACTTGTTCAATCTTTGCATCTAAATTAGTACTGAAATGGTTAACCGGATAACCGGTTTGAAACCGGTTACCTACCTAATCGATTAAAAAAACGTCAACCGGTTATCCGAAATATCGATAGTGATCGTCATTCCACGGTTAAAACGTAGTAAATCTGTTGCTTCACCTTTGGGATAGATTACACCGCGAAGCAGCGCTGTATATATAGAGAAATAATCGACTTTGGCGTTCAAGACTTCGTTAATGATCGGCAATTTCCGAGAGTTCTGAGTAACCGCAGAAACTATTCCGTAGTATGTATACAAACGAACGTTGTCGAGTACTCGACAACGTTCGTTTGTATACACACTACGGAATAGTTTCTGAGAATACTGCTTTCCAATTCCTATAGTTTTGATTCCAGATTCGGTGAAATAATGGCAACGGTTAACCGGATATTATCCTGTTATAGCCCCCGGTTAGTCGGTTGTGAAAAGGAGCCAACCGTTTCAGCCCTAATCTAAATCCCAGCTTATGATCCTCACCCCAACTCAACCCCGTCCCAGTGGAAACAGTTCGTACTAATAAGGAATCATAAGCTATGTTTTGGAAGTAACAATGAATTTCTCGTTAGTCATGATACTATTATTACAACTGTCGCACTAGGCCTGTTAGGTAAAGGGTTGAACTAATACCTAATAGTGTAATTCTATTTTTAGGTTTTCCATCATCAGCAAGTTTCTTGGCCAGAAACAGTCGCACAAAACCTCGCCCCGCATGGGCGGATCCAGAGGGGGCGTCCCTTCCCTCTATTTTTGTAACCCATATTTTGTTCACAAGACCAGAGGAGACGGAATTATCAACAATAACACATGGGCATCCACTACCAGAGGTAGTAATTATTTAGTCGTGTTTAACGTCACATCAGCAACCAAAGCTATATGGTGGCGAGAAAATGACAAATAAATGGTAAAATCAAATAAAAGTATTTAATCCTTTACCCAACGCAGACGATTTCAATATTAATTATTTTAAATATCATTTTTTAAATTTTTTCAAAAAATTTCAACAAAAGCATATCATGTGACCCCTCTTTGGAACGAGCTTGACGAGCTCGCTCCAAAGAGGGGTCACATGATATGGTTTTGTTGAAATTTTTCGAGAATTTTTTTTTTTCAGCTGCTGAATTTGCATATTACGCGGGCGGATGCGGGCGATTCGTTGGGTAAAGAGTTAATAAAAATAGAAATTGAGTACACTGGAAATGTTAAAGACAGGAACGAGTGATGATACAAAGTGAATTCCTTATAAATCAAACCTTTGATTTTAGACATTAAGAGTCTAGGTTAAAAAATAAAAACAATTTTAAAATTTACTGAATGAGAGAATGTCGTGCGAGTTCCTGTGATAAAATAGATTTCTAAGAGATCCTACAGTGAAATACTGCCCACTGGCATGATTGAAATCAGTGCGATGTGAAAGAATGTGCTCCACTCTCCTTGTTGACAAGGAACACATTCTGGTCGCATATTACCCTCTAACAAAAAGGAATGTGTAAGTTTTGTATGACCAATATGACATCGTGTCATAATTACACGATCTTTTCTGCATGTTATAAAGGTTATTGGAAGGCTATTTATCATTAATACTTGTCGGAAATGGTGGAGCTTGTTATTAGTCGCCCCATCCCACTCCGCCTGCCACATATATTTGTTGGAGTTACTGATATGTGTGGCTTAAAATCACTGAAGAGAATTTTAAAATCAGTGATTGGATTGTTTAACGCCTGTTTCGCTGCACCCTCTGCCCTGGTATTACCGGAGATGCCACCATTTCCAGGCAACCAGTAAGATACGAGAGCATCGGCCAGACATGAGAGTAGTCATCTTCTCACTAAGTTCCACAATGAGAGGGATCTACAATATGGGGTAGACTAAAGCTAGCAAAGAAGGAGGAGAGTCGAAAAAAATAATCGACTTCCTTTCCTGCACATTCTCGATGTGTTCAAGTGCTAGTTGTGAAGCTTAACTTCAATTTGTTCGGTATTCTGATTGAGGTGATCTGACCACCAGTAACAACGGTTGGCGATACTTTGTCACCATCTTGTCCATCTGTATAGATCCTTTTATAATCATTATAATTAAACTTCATTGAGGCATATCATTTTTTTAAATTCCAGCAAGCAAGGCCCTGACTGACAGCTGACTTTCTTCGATGCCAAGGAGGTTCTAATTCCCAATGGAAAGATATGTTTCTGGTGTCTGTTGAGGTATTCTGCATTTTGAGGGTCTGAGACATAATGATAAGCCGGGTTTGATGGATTAGTGCTACTAGGACTGAAACGGTTGGCTCATTTTCACAACCGACCAACCGGGGGCTATAACCGGATAATATCCGGTTAACCGTTGCCATTATTTCACCGAATCTGGAATCAAAACTATAGGAATTGGAAAGCAGTATTCTCAGAAACTATTCCGTAGTGTGTATACAAACGAACATTGTCGAGTACTCGACAACGTTCGTTTGTATACATACTACAGAATAGTTTCTGCGGTTACTCAGAACTCATGGAAATTGCCGATCATTAACAAAGTCTTGAACGCCAAAGTCGATTATTTCTCTATATATACAGAGCTGCTTCGCGGTGTAATCTATCCCAAAGGTGAAGCGACAGATTTACTACGTTTTAACCGTGGAATGACGATCACTATCGATATTTCGGATAACCGGTTGACGTTTTTTTTTAATCGATTAGGTAGGTAACCGGTTTCAAACCGGTTATCCGGTTAACCATTTCAGTACTAACTACTGTGCTACCAACTACCTTCGTGAGATTCATTGCTCTTTTACAGTTCACCTTTAGTTGTTTTATATGAGAAGTGAAATTCAGTTTGTTGTCAAACAACAAACCTAAGAATTTCACTTCCAAAACAACTTCATTGGTACACCCATGAAATGTCAACTCCGCATCGAGGTGATGTTTCCGAAGCTTACAAAAATGTACAAAATTCGTTTTTGTTTTTGAGAATTTAAAACCATTTTCTGTGACCCATTTTTGAATTCTGTTTAAACACAGCTGAAGTTTGCGCTCTATAGTATTCATGTTTTTGCTGTTAAAGCAGGTTAAAAAATCATCAACATACAATGAATGGTTTACCATATTCTCAAGTGCGTCAATGATGCTATTGATTTTCACTGAGAAAAGGGTCGCAGATAAAATACTACCCCGAGGAACCCCCAATTGTTGTTCGTGCGGATCAGATAACGCTGACCCAGAAAGGGACATGAAATTGACAGCCCTTTAAAAAAAATTATATAAAAAGAGGCATACGCCCTCTCAACCCCATGTTAAAAAAATTATTCAAAATCCCATACATCCACGTTGTATCGTATGCTTTCTCCAGATGAAGGAAGATGACGACCACATGTTCTTTTCTGTCGAAGGCATTTCGTATGAGCGTTTCAAGTCTAACCAAATGATCCTCAGTACTTCACTGGCTTCTGAAACCACACTGAACATGAACATTCGCAAGTAGATTGTTCGATCCCAGAAATCAGACAAGTTTCTCATTGATCATCCTTTCCATTTCTTACACAGACAGCTTGTTAATGCAATAGGTCGATAATTTGGGGTTGCTATGATCTTTATCGGGCTTTGAATTGGGAATAATTGTTGCTTCATTCACCCATATGTCATTAAAACTTGATAGCTAAAGTTCAAGGGAAGTTTGAGGCAGATGTTTTAAAAGCTGATAATGTATTTCATCGGGTCCAGTGGCAGTAGGCCTATCTTTTGCTTTATGATTTATTTAAGTCTTCCATAAAGAAAGATTTATTATAATCCTATGAATTGCTGGAGCTAAATTTGATCTTTTGTTTTTCCTGTTGCTTTATAAAATTTTAACGAATTCTGGATTACAATTTTCAGACGGAGAGTGTTTAGAAAAAATCCTGAGGCCAATTTGTTTGATATTTCCTTTTTTGGTGTATTTAGTGCGTATTTATATTCTAGGCGTTGTAAAGGTGATTTTGTTTCCTTACCTTTATTTTTTTAATCATTTCATAGAGAGTAATCGCTAGACTGGACTGATAACGTGAAATAATTCATGAGAGGTGAGGGGCGTTGCACAAACACGAGTGCGCGAATGCGCACGAGTGTTTTACAATATAGTCCCTCGCCTCGAATGAATTATTTCACGTAACCAGTCCAGTCAAGCGATTACTCTTTTTATTACTTTTCATTAGTAACGATAATTATATTATTTAACCCTTTACCTACCGCACAGCCAAAACCAGCCAGCGCTATTCTCAAAAATCGCCAATTAATTTTCATTATTTTTTCATTTTTTGTCTCTAAAAAATAGATTATGACCCCTCATTGGAACGAGTTCGTCGAGGGGCCATAATCTATGTTTTTGAGACAAAAAATGAAAAGAATAGTTATTCAAGAATTTTTTCTGCAAGTGTCGTCTGCTTTTCATGTTAGGTAAAGGGTTAAAAAAACAAAAACAATGAAGTGCCCATTATACCCACGGCAGAACGTCTTTGTTTGCGCGCACGGATACATGGCCCAATTGTTGATTGCATAATTCACTTGTGAAGTTATCGTTTATAATTAAACCAGGAAATCCCAGTAAATCACACTTTGGAATGTAATAAAAACTTTTGTTGATGGGAGTGTGTGTTGGTTAAGGTTTGAAAACTAATTTTACCAAGAACTTTTCTTTTTTTTTATTTTAAAAGTGGTCTTGTATTCACCCGATTTATACGCAGTTTGTTCAAATTAAGTGTTGAGAATGGCTTATTAAATCCCCGTTCAGTTTTCTTGCGATCCTTTATAGCCTGTTTACAACCAGTATCAAACCATGGTTTGGTGAGACGTTTTGGATTTGACGAGGTTTAGGAATGACTGTGTTTGCAACGATTAGCAACTCTCTATTGAAATGTTGTATTTCGTTAGCACTTTCCTCAAATTTATCCAGGTCAGAACAGAGTGATGAGTAAGTGTTCCAGTCAGCCTATTTAAAGTTCAACTGGGGCACCCTCTCATCGTCGACCGAACCACACACTCCAACACAACTGGGAAGTGGGCACTCCCACACAAGCCATCTTCTACCGTTTAAGAAAAATCGACGAAGATAGAACGGCATGCAATTGAAAGATCAATTGATGTGTACGAATCAGATGCAGGATGCAGATAAGTTTCAGACCCATTTATTTATTTATTTATTTATTTATTTATTTATTTATTTATGTATTTATTTATTTATTTATTTATTGGTGTTTAAGGTCACATACTTATACACAATGGCTAATAATGACCGTCCAGACCCATCATTAAACAAACACAAGACATACTTCGAAATACGATCCTCCACTGTTTGCATTTTATATTTTCGTTGCCGCTGGAACATTAAAACCACCCAACACAATGTATGGAGCTGGGAGCTTGTGAATCAGCTGCCCAAGATCAATCTACCGAAGGGGTTCATTTGAAGATGTGTAAATTGAACATAAATTGGCCGCCTTGTCTAAAGTCAGGCGCACCGCTACCGCCTGTAAATTTGATACTAAAGGTACAGAACGTTGAATGATGTCGTTTCCGACCAAGACAGGTGTTTCACGGACATGAAGATTATTTTCATCTGCCCAAGCATTATACAAAGTATAATGCTTAAGTGCAGAATAATCATACGTTGCTGGTTTCTTGGGGAGTGTTTCCTGCAGGCAAAAGGCAGCAGGTTTATATTTTGGATACAGAAGGACCCGTTCATTAAAATTTGCTCCAGAATCTCGACAATGCCATTGGATTATATTATTAGTGTTGTGATTCATGTTTGGGTGGTGATTTAGATGGTTGAAGTATGGTAGAAATTGCCCCCGTGTTTGTTTTCGCTGAACGTTTACTTGGGGACCTACCCTGTGAAGAAGTCAGGCGTAGTTTGGTCGAAAACGTGTCGCCGATGCACTCATTGACTGACATGTCTCCAATTACTTGAGGAATAGTTGAAAACTGAGTATTCCGCGTTTTCTGTACTGGCCTCGTATATCCTTGGTTAACTAGCATCCCATTATTAGGGTCTTCCGGTGGCCGAGTGTTGTGCGTGGTTCTGTATAATTTCGCTAGGCTGTTGGTGCCGAAGGAAACTCTCTCGGCGTGGATTCGACCCCCCGCCATGCCATTGTAAATAAAACCAGCGTGCTTTCGTGATTCAAAGGCACGAGGAAATTTGAAAAATAGAAGTTCTCACTGATTTTGTTGCAGTGCTGTATGTAGAATTATGTGATGCAATTACATGACGAAATATGAGAAATGCTGCATTTTCTTTCGTCATCGACAGGAAAGAATATTTAAGTTGCGGAAAGGTCCTCGTTTTCTAAAGTAAAAATAACAAAGAGGAACTGGTCAAAGATTTATTTTATACTTATGTAGCTGCCATGATATAGAAAAGATGACATACAGTTAAAACTAGAAGTCCTGTCATGAAATGCGCACAAGTTGTACGTCGATCTGCGCGTTAATCTTCGCGTTATGACCATTGTAAGGCTATCAAATTCTGTACATATGGCCTGTGCAAAAGGAATGTTTCATTGGCAGAAACATTGCCTGTGTTTGCTATGAGAAACCAGGAGAACCTGCCATGCTTTGGATGCCATTCGATAGGGCAATTGCGCGCAATTTCTACGCGCAATTAAGCCTAGATAAGCACACAGTTCGTGGCAGGACTTCTAGTTTTAACTGTACAGTGTGTGCAGGGTAATTTGATAGACACCTATTGATATGGTGGGCATTTGTCTGTACCCTTGTCTACTAGGCTGCGTTCAGTGGGAATGGCGAGAGGGCAGTCCAACGAAGTGGATATGTCATGTTTCTTTCGCACGGACATGTACTCAAGAACGGTGTACAAAATCAATTTTGTTTTTATATTCACATTGTTGTGCTGAGTGAAATAAACCAATTAATCAATCTATCTCAGAACCATGAATACCTGACAAGATGACGTAGGGCCCTAACTTCGAAACTCGGTCTGTTCGAAATCGTCCGGATTATTCGATTTGCTTATTTGAGACGCGCTGATTCGGAAATTGTCAAATCGTGAGATGTTTTCAAATTTTTACCAAGTGTCTCCTCTTGAACTGTTCTACCATCATCAGGTCTCCAGCACAGGAGACCTGATGCCGGAAGAAGAGTTCAAGGTGATTCAGCTTCCGAAGCAGTTTGATTTCGTTCTGAAAATTTCCGCTTTTTTCATTTACTTGCCAGAACAGACACGTCGCCGTTCAATACAATAATTGAGTGGAGGCTGGCAATATTCAGGGTTGAAAGAAGGTGTAATATTTTTGAAGTGAACAACCGTAAGATTCGTTTCGAAATTCAATGCGATTCGAAAGCCCTGATTCGATTTGTGATCCGACTTGACCCGAAAGTTTAGATTCGCAGCGCCATAGGGTGACGGTCTACCCGATGGTTCCCGAATAATTGACTTAACCAAGCAATCTGCGCCAGAAGAAATATGAAGACAGAAAAAGACGATGACCTACCCGTTGGTCTCTGGACTACAGATTCGTCGTTCACTGAGTACTTTAGTTTCCATCTGAAAGCACGTGTGGAGAAAGAGGTCACCCAGCGATTGTTTGAGTACCAAAATCACTTAGCATGTACTATATGACTTAAAAACCCATTATTAATCTTTTTGGAATTTTATTGTGGAATGTTCGCGTTAGAAGATCCTCTAACTCTGCAAGTGCATATTCAATTTTTATTACATGCCTGTTCTATGAAATCCCCATCGTTTTATCCTTCCGCGCTACCACTCGTGCCATAGCGATTAACTCATTCACACACGCGTGTCGTTCTGCGCATGTGTTCTATGTTATTTGTACGAGTGAGCTATTGGCACAGACTGCATGAAGCTTTACACAAAACTTGTTATGTTTGCTGAAAAAAGACTACTGCAAAAGAATCAATCCAGATTTATTTATCAGTTTTAGTACGAAGGCTGATTCAGCGATCCTGAATATTCCCCACTTTTCCTAGAGTTTTTTGTATAAAGTCAATGATATGTTGCTTGTACAGGGAGTCTTTTGGCGTGGGCCGTGTAGTGACTGTACACCAAACCTATTTTGTTTGCTGTAACAAACATAACGCAAAACAAATAGTTTACTTTATCGATCAATTGCTAGCGGGATACTAAATAGATCGACTAAATTGTAAATTTACTTTTGCGCAGACGGACGCCCACACCTCTCAACTTTTTCCAGTGGCAAAGCTGATTATGTGGACTCTGAATATTCTTCACTTTACCTTAAGTTTCTTGCATTAAATCGATGATATACCGCTTTGTAACATATTGTTGGAAAGGGCTTCCATAACATTAGATAGTTTGTAAAGGGATGTATCCAGGAAAAAGAGATGTACTCACCGTGATCTGGTTCCAATTCGAGAACATAACGAGCCACTAAAACAAGCCTTCGTCGTTGCACTGATGATGCTTACCACTGATCACTATGCAACTAGATTACTGAAACGGTCTTTGGTCTCAAAAGGAAAAGTGTCTCCTACGCATCCATCTTGAGAAGGGGGTGTAAGGTTTCTAAGTTCCGACGCCTCGCAACCGTCGATCACTTTTTAAAGAGTATACTTTGTTGTCTGTAAAATGATGAATATGTTGATGATCTGCACATTTTTTTGTGGTAATACAAATAGAATATTTAAACATATTTTAGTTGTTATTGACAAACAACTAAAAGTGCCAGATTGGAAAGTTGATACAGATTATTAGTTTTCGTGCATGGTAATCACCATGACGTTGAATGAAGTGAAAGTTGTTACGCTGTGACTACAGTCACAGCGTAATAGATTTCACTCGTCAAACATCACCAATTGGGAGAAGTTATCGCCTTGATTGACTTGAAGTCATCTTGCGGGATAGGGTGGGCGGGGGTGGCAACATGTTTTGTTGACGTTCTAGTAATCGAGTTGTACAGAGATCAGTGGTTCTTATCTACTGGATGCGATAAAAATTGCAATGGCGGAACAGTGTATATCTTTATTTTAAGCCTTACTGTAGTGCAAATACAAACGTTGGTTTTACTGACACCATTGTGCAAACTGAAATAAAACATTGGATATTCAATTCACGTTAATTTCTTACTTGTCTTTGTTCGAAATCAAGGCTCAGGTTGAGAGGTATCACTCTTTGTCGAAACTGGAACCCTTTAATAATTTTTTTTAAAATATTAATCCATCGCTTCATACATGCCGATCTATAGTGTCTAATAGTTTTCTGCGATGGAACACTGCGATGGACGTCTTGGGTTGCCAGTAATTGTTGAAGTTCGGTGCAATTTATTTTATGCATTCTGATTTAACTCTAATGAGAGCAACTTTATCCGGAATCGGTCTATAAATTGCACAATATTGACTGTGTCCCTGCAGATATACATACTCTCCTTTGTATTGTGTAGGACTATACACGATAGTGCGCGAGGGCAGGATGGCGATGGTGCACTTGCCTTCAACCGCTGCTACCTCTGCTTGTGTCGGATGAGCAGTTGGAGAGTCTGCTGCAGCTCGGCGGTTCTCTACAAGTACTTCGGATTCCTTCTCACAAACAACTGTCCGGCATATTATGAGCCTGGCCCCCATTCCCTAGTGCAAGTACTTTGCGAATGTATAGTGTATATATCTATCATAAGGTTCATGAGTGTACTGTACTACAGCACAATGATTACAAAATTTTGAGAGCATTTCGATCGGATCGCAACAAGGTCGCGATCCCGTCGAAATTTTTTGTTCGCTTTTCTCACCACAATACTACAGAATCACACCCGCCGAAAAATAACGATGAGAGATCGAATATCAGATTATACTTTTGTTTGTTTTTCTTCCCCCTCTCTTGAATTTGCAGTTTTCTATTCATGAAATCGCGACCCAATGATATAAGTATGTCAGCACGGGATTTCGATCCAATTGAAACACAGACCTTTTTTGCGATCACGATACTGTAGCCGTGAATAGTTCGGCAATTAATCACTCCGAAGATGTGGCATTGTGCCTCCACTCCATGGATAGCACTTTGCAACGGGCTAATGTTGCTAGGGGTACCCAAAATATCTACATCGGGCATCTGTTCACTGTACAAATAAAACATAATGTTCTCCGAATTTCGAGGGGCCCCATCACTTTGTATGCAGTATTCAATACAATAAAAAAATAGGGCCACCTCAGCAATTTGCAATCAAGAACTACTCGGCGTAAAAATTATACTTTCCATAGTTCATTGTTAATGTTGTGGTCTGCCTAGCAGCCCTACATTTTATTTATTTATTTATTTATTTATTTATTTATTTATTTATTTGTTTGCTGGGTTTTAACGACACTTTCTACAGTCAGGGTCACCTAGTATCGGACAGTTTTGTGGGTGGAGGAAGCCGGAGTACCCAGGGATAACCACCGAGCAGCGGCGAGCAACAGTCAGTCTCCAGCTCTGCACAAGTAGGTTTAGCATTGGTTGAAGACAAGTGCACCATCGACGTACAGTACGCCTTAGTACACTGCGAAACTGTGCTCCGATGGTGGCAATCGTGATTAAGTGTCTTGCCCACGGCCACAACGGGGATCGAACCGTGTACCTTTCGGTTTGAAGTCCAATGCCGTAAACACGGAGCCACCGCGCTCCATGCATTTTGTGATTAACCCCTTCAATCCGAACGCATAAATTGTTTCGTAGAAGAAATGGATTATTAAACAAAGTGATGGACAACCAACAGTAAAGGTGGGTCGGTTCTAATTTATTCCAACTGTCCTGGCCCTCCATATAAAAACAAAATGTTTTTCGCCAGAATGGTGTGCGGCAATCTCATTCAGGAATTCGGTGTTGAAAGGGTTTATTAAAGAGCACTCGGTGAATAGATTTCGTAAAATACCTCAGTTTCGCATCGATTTTATACATCTCAGACATTCGGCTGTCAAGCTTTCATTCGCTTTACAACAATCGTGCTTGTTATCTTTCAGTAAAACTAGAGGTCAGCGTATTTCACAGCCAGTTTTTTGCCAAATCAAACTGTTCTTTTTTGAAATGACATTACGATCCGCTGTCAATACCGTATTCAAAATCAGAAATTAGAATAATAATTTTAGGGTAACAAGATTCAATCTATTTCCTTTAACTGGTAGAGTGCTGGAAGCCACTATCAGGGCTTTCATATCATAAGCAGGTACCCCAGCCTAAAGTTGTCATATTTTGTTGATGTGCTTCATATTATCTTAGAAATGAAATTAGTAAGTCTATAGGGGTTTGCCTTGTTAGAATTTATGGGAGAGTGCCCATTGGCACTCTCCCATAAATTGTGACAAGGCAAAGACACATGAACAAATTTTGATGACCAGAAATAATTTAGCACTCTACCAGTTAAGAAGCACTCAAATGGAAATCTATGGTCTCAGACAGTCTAAAATTCCCCGGATAGTACACCTGGCCAAAATGAGATGGACTCCCATCTACATATTTTCCCGTTTGAATCTACGGCATTCGCCGGGAGCTTGCAGCTGCTTTTTTACCCCGCGCTCTCAATCCGACAGTCAAATTAATTAAGGACTTCGACGATGTTAGGGCCTGGGACCAGTCTATGCCTTACATAGTCCATCGCCTATGTTTAGATTTAATCGTCTGGAATATATTTCAGGTCGGCGGAAAAGCGAGCCAACGGTTCGCTTTTCCCACCAATTGAAATATTCTGACGACCGACTATAAAAATACCATAGACATTCATTTTCTTTGAATCAAAGCGAGAAACGTTTATCAAGACTTGATTTGATCGATCTTTGATCACATTATCATTATGAATGAAGACTCGCCACAACGGTAGTTAATTATTACGCCGCGTAGTTCTACGTATTGTATTTATATCTTGAGGTTTTCAAGAAGAAATAAATGTTTATCTGCTGAAATATCTATACTAGGAGCACGAAAGAATATATAAATATCTTTGTAAGATGAACGATTCTCTGCGCGTAAACTTAACAAAAAGTGGGTAAACAAATAGTCCATTAGAGAGTCGAATTCTGAACAATATTAGACGGGTGGCCTGAGAGCTTGATATTACTCAAGTCAATTAGAAAGCAATGTAAGCTCAAGCGACGGGGCACGAAACTGTTTGCACCGCGCCTGTTCAGAAGAATTGTTTTAATGCCCGTACACGTGCCATGATTTACACACGCGATTATATACTTACATGGGTAAAGAATACTTATGTGTGCAAATACGGCACATGAACGCATTTACATACAAATGTAAATTTTACTCATGGAGTAAATTTGCTCTGATTCTGGAGGTAGTAGTGCAAAAGTAAATTTACATAGTATGTAAATTTGTATGTATGCAAATGTTGCACATGAACGCATAGCAAAGTTTCTCCTGTAACTAAACAGGAGAAACTTTGCATCATCACGAAAAAAATCGACTTAAAAGTGTAATTCACATACTGCTGTAACATTTTAGTGCAAACTGGCGTAGACGCGAGGAACAAGTTGGATGGATGAAGAAACAATCATATTAATTAAACTTTGGTGTGAAATGATCCAAAAATCATATTTACAAAGCACTGGAAATGGAAAAGTAAGGTCATAACAGAAACATTTTACGAATGCACACGTTAAAATGGGCTTTTAGGCAGGGGAAGACAAATCAGAAGACGAGTGGAAAGGGGAGAAGTTATGCAAGTTCTACCGGAACTTAATGATATGTTGGGATGTAGACCAGCTTCTTCCCCTTTGAAAGTCATTGACAGTGTGAAAAAAAATGAGAAGAGTCTTAACTCTTTGAACCCGAAGGACCGCTTTTCCGGCCAGGAACATGATACGTCATACCGTGATAAAATAGGATGGCAGTAAATGTTTGGGGTAGACCAATCAATATTTTCAACGTGCAGCCCCGAGGCTGCACGTTGAAAATATGCATTGGTCTACTCCTAATAATGAATATTGACTCTTCTAATTACTGCCATTGAACTATCATGGAAGATACCACTAGAGTTTAAATGGTTAATCGTAATTGTCTGTCCATCGTCAATTAGAGTAATGATGCTAAACGTTATAAAATGTGTCAGTCTTTTCCTCGCGTGAACGAAAAGCAAATTTGCTTTTACAAATGTGAGTAAATTTACATAGCATGCACATTTACACACATAAGTAAATTGTGGTACATGGACGGGGCTTAAATAAGATCACCATAGAGTTCACAGAATTGTAAATCAATATATTTGAGGAGAGTCGCCTCAAACAAAAGGATTGATACGCTTTGTACGAATGATCTTGGGCTGAAGGTTAAACTCTTTTAACACTGGAGTAGCTTTATCATAGAAAATCGATCAGTAGTCGAGTGGGTGGCTGGTTTGAAAAATATTGTTCGAAAATGCAAAATAAATCATACTTTTTCTGTACACACCATAATCGATCTGATGCAGTAGACGCGAATTTGAGATAATGTTCTATACGCAGAAATAATCAGAAAATTTCAATCAATCTGTTGTTTGAATGTAGCTTGTTGAACGAATTTTTGGTGTTCCCAAAAATCAATCATCAGATAAAAGACAAGTGTTGTATTTGGTTAAACAGATGAAACTTTCCAATTTGTTTCACGAGTAGTTATGCACAGATATATTGCTTCATTGAACGACTTCTTTTTATTTATATGTTGAACTCCGTAACACCAACTCAAGCAACAGAGAGCAAAGATGGCGTTGGCACCTTTATAAGTTTCTCGTTAAAGAGATCAGGAGAATGACTTCCTCACTTCCTCCAAAATCAAATCGGATCCACCTTCAACAATGTTGTACTTTGTATCTCTTGAAAATGTTAAACAAATAAATATTGTTTAAACTAAATCGAACATTCTGCGATTACTAAATACTTTTTGTCGCATCGCACCATCACACAATGGTATAAAAAGAGCATTCAACTCGCTTTATCAAGAGAGAGATTTATACAATACTGCGGTCCAGTCGCAAATCATGGTCCACTTTACACCTCGCAGCACTGTAGAATCTAGCCTTTCTAAAAAGAATTGCGAGAACATCGAATCTGAGATGTTGTTTTCGTTTTGGTTTTTAGTTGCGGTCTCGATTTTAAAAGTTTTTTTTTTTATCAAATCGTGATCGGATCGTGAAAGAGGCCGCCTCTGTGATAGCAGAACTTTATTTGTTTAAGTGGCTAACACGCGACTTGCAGCAGCTCGTATCATGCCGTGTCTTTGAGATTTACGGGTTGAGAAAATCGGAGAATCCGGAGAGAAACGCCGATTAACGGCAAGTAATTGTCCAACTATTCAACTTACTAATTGATGAAAAAGTCAGGTTGCGAATGATGTGCTATCAACCTGATATGCGCATTATCCAGCCTACACCGCATGTGATGTTTGGGTATCTTGCTCAAGAAAAAGAAGCAAATAGTGATGAAGCATAGCTACAGATCTTTAAATTAGACGTCCGACTAATTAACGCGTCACAACGCTACCGTTAGGAGCTGGTGTACGCTGTTGTACATGTTTGCTTATCTTTGTGAAATGAAGTACATCCTCCTGTAGGAAACAAAGGCGGATACAGTCAGCTTTACGAATATGTATATATTCAGCATCGACCGATAGAGTGACCGAAGTAAAAACTGTGCAGGTTCTCTACTAGGGGACGATACCTTAAAACTTTTGCAATTGTATTTTTATTAACACTGTATTTTCTATCTGGGGGGCTGGAAACTTCCACTCGTACTCATTAAAACGAGTTGTTATGAATGCAGGACAATTGCAAAATCACATTTACTCGTCCCTCAAAAGGTTTGAAAAATTACAGAATCATTTTCCGTGAAGCTTTCTATTTTTCTTTCGTGCAATAAAATGTCCAAATTGAAACAGTGCATTGCTTTCTTTTCTGGGGTTCACATTAAAACCAGCAGTTTGGTTCCCGGTCACGCCCATAACTTGGATCCTGGGAAGCTTCAAACTTCGATTCGATTCGAAATCGTTCGATGATTCGATTCGATTCGAGTCGTGCTGGTGTGGAAATATTCAAATAATCCAGGGGCCAATAGTAAAAAACGTTTCCAACTGTATTTTCTAGAAGTGTATTTTCTAGTTATGACCTTAAATGGAAATGAACCATTTGCATTTTTAAAGATCGGAAAATTTGCTAGTTGACAATGGCCATACCTTTTAAAATGCTAATGATTCATTTTATTCAGTTATAATAATAGGAAGAAAATACAATTCTAGAAAATACAATTGTAAATGTTTTGTAGTATTGGTTCCAGATGTTCTTAAAATCCTGCCAGCTGTCTCCTCTTGAACTCTTCTTCCATCATCAGGTCTCTGCTGCCGAAAGTACTTTGATTCCGTTCTGTGATATTCCACTTTGTTGATTGACGTTCCCACATAGACGAGTCAGACAACAGATGATTGAAGGTTTACAACACGGAGAGCCGAGAGATTCGATTCGATATGAAATTATCTGCCTGATTTGAATCGGGATTCGATCAAGAATTTGAGATTTGCAAGATCCTTTCAAACGCGTAGGTATCTGCAATTGGCCATTTGATGAAATGAATATACTGAGAAGAAATATAATTTCCTACATTACAAAATATACTCAAGGTATCACCCTCACAAATCCAAATGTGAGAGAAAGCCTCTCTTCAACTTTGGTAAAATTCGAGTTTCAACCGATTTCCGGCAGTTATATTTTAATTTCACACACGACCTTGCCGTAATATGTTTGTCTGTCAATTTTCAAGCGTGAATTTCGTGTATTAAAGCATAAATTAGTTAACACTGCAAATTTGATCCACTGCGATGTGTTTTGATCAGGAAATAGTCGTCTGGTACTAACATCTTCGGAGAACTGGAGCTGGCAAGCCCTTCGGAGAAATGAAGCTGACAAGCCGCAATAACTCGCACACTTTTCTTCCAGCATCTTTCAACGATTTTGAAAGTACCTTTGGCAAACAACACTTGCCAACACCCCCCCCCCCCCCCCCCCCGGCTTGGCTAAGAACAACTCTATTATGCCCTGATTCTATAACTTTATATGCGAAAGTTTTCTCTGTTGTACGTACCTCGCCTAAATATAATAACGAAAATAGAAACTCGCCTGCATGCATTGATCAATCAGATTTCTTCTTCTGAAGAAGACTGTATCTGACGACCACTTCCGGAACTACGTACGCTCGTCGAAGGTGGGGGGCCGTTTTTCAAAAATGCCTTTTTATCTGATTTATACTTTAATACATTATTTAAACGCCGACGAAATCAAGATAGAAATAATGCGGCAAGGAAGGTGTGAAATTATATATTTACTGGAAATTGACTGAAACATGCATTTTTTACAAAGTTGAAACGGGGTTGTGTCTCACTTCCGCATTTGTGAGTGTGATACCTTGTTAATATTTAGTAATATGGGGAAAGGTAATGTTTCGCAGCATTTTTTATTTCACCAAATGGTCGGGAGCAGGCATCTGTGCCATAAGTGTGGATGCGTCCATCGCTTATTAACAAACTGAGGTGGCAGAAATAGAAGATTTCCAGATTTCTGTATCGAGTTTACAACAATCGACCTGAGCCAAGGTTTACCATTGTCCAGATCGATTTTGTTAACCGGTTGAGTGCTGGAAGCCCATTTTTGGGCTTTATCCTGAATTGTGGGTACAACAGCTTAAAGACTTCATATTCTGTAGATGTGCTTCAATTAATTTTGATTTTATATTATTTAGTCTAAGTGGATTTGCCCTGTTACAATTTATGGGAGAGTGCCTATGGGCACTCTCCCATAAATTGTAACAAGGCAATAACATGTGAACAAAATTTTGACAACCCAAAAAACTCAGCACTCTACCAGTTAAAGAGGTTCAGAAATTTCATTTCAAATCGTTACGAATTTGAGATGCCTTTTTATCACATATGTGTAATTTAAGCCTTTACCTGAAGTAACGTCTGAGCTGACCAGTGCTCTTCACAGAAATCGCCAAATAAATTTTATTATTTTTTCAACTCTTCCTTGAAAACATAGCTTCTGTGTCCTAGTTGGAACGCGCTCATCGAGCTCGTTCCAATGAGGAGTCACAAGTTATGTTTCAGAGGAAAAAAATGAAAATGTTCAGTTATTCGGGAAATGTTTTTTTGGTTTTTTTTTTTTTGTAATAGTCGTCTGATATTTGTATTAAGTTAACAGTTAATGAAATATAAGAGAAGATTAATTGAACTGTACTTACGAAATCAACTCACAACCTTTCGACGTTGACGTCTGGCGTCATTTCCGTATTAGATATGTTGTGTACGAAATTTTCCGTAATAAGCTTTGTTGGTGATTATGTCCTTAAAAGTTCTGTTATTCTGTTTATTTATTATTATTATTATTTTTTGTTATAAATAAATATTTAGAAAAGAGACAAAAACTGCTCTACTTAGTAATCTAAAAAAATAGAGAAATCAATATGTAGTTCATACCATAAGAAGACTAGGTTAAAGAGTCTAGTTTCAGTTGTTTTAGTTTATACATGTTTTATTTATAAAATCATATAGAGGCGGCGGAACCAGGGAGGTACAGGGGACACGTGCCCCTCCACTTTTTTCCACAGACATGTTTCGTGTTTACACAATGAGTTGAAAAGGGCGCATGCAAACATGCCAATATATTATAAAGGCATTCCTGCAATAGACATACATTATTTACAAATCAAAATAACATTTGGCCAAGGAATCCTACATTCGGTTGCTTCCGTCCGTTTCTTCTACATCGACCATCTTCCAACCCCAAGGCTAGCCTTCGAGTTGGAAGATGATTGAAGTAGAAGAAATGGACAGGACCGTGACCACACCACACTTATGTAAACCAGACACTATAGTGTGTCACGATACATTTTATTTTAGTTACACTTGCTCACATAGACAATTAACATACAAAATTACACAATAGCTAGGTAAACAATGTACATCCACTTATGGATACACACATTTGTATGAGTTGCTAAAAGAGTACATGGGAAATTTAAACAAGAAATCTTAGGGGTTTTTCGGAGGACAAGTTTCATTTAATTACAGATGGTGCGGGGATGAGGGGTAGTCATAACGCTGCGTTAGTGAAGAGATTACATAATTTGTCCCACCTTTGTTTGACCGCGATTGATCTTTTTTGACTGAGGGTCTGTATTGCCATGGACTCTACATTCCGATAGTGCTTCACTTGTGCAATGAAACTTTCATAGGTTGGGTGACATTTTCTCACTCTGCAAGAATAGACAAACATTTTGTAAAGAATTAAACATAACTCTGTAATATCGTGGTCAATTCAAGTTTCACTTTGGCCACATGGACCCAGTTTATTACTTTCCAAAGTGTGATTTACCGTGATTCCCCGGTTTGATTAAAAACGATAACTTAACAATTGAATTATGCAATCAACAATTGCGTCATGTATCCGTGCGCGCAAACGAAGACGCTTTGCAGTGGATGTAATGGGAATTCATTGTTTTTTGTTTTTTTTTAACCCTTTACCTAATATGAAAAGCAGACGACACTTGCAAAAAAAGTCTTGAATAACTATTATATTCATTTTTGTCTCAAAAACATAGGTTATGACCCCTCATTGGAACGAGCTCGACGAGCTCGTTCCAATGAGGGGTCATAACCTATGTTTTAGAGCCAAAAAATGAAAAAATAATGAAAATTAATTGGCGAGTTTTGAGAATAGCGCTGGCCAGTTTTGGCCGTTACGTTAGGTAAAGGATTAAATAATATAATTATCGTTAATAATGAAAAGTAATAAACAGAGTAATCGCTTGACTGGACTGGTTACGTGAAATAATTCATTCGAGACGAGGTACTATATTTTAAAACACTCGTGCGCATTCACGCACTCGTGTTTGTGCAACGTTCCTCACCTCTCATGAATTATATCACGTAACCAGTCCAGTGAAGCGATTACTCTCTTTGTTATAGTTTGAGGGGATATATCGATCGAGATGTTACATTTTTCTCTTAGTGTTTCTGATAACATCAATAAGGGTATTCTTGAGATAGAACAGTTGTAAAATAAATGCAGAACGGTTACTTTTGCTTCATTGCAAAAGGTACACAGTTCGGATAAAGTAAGGCGACGTGATATTTTCTCGCACTGCAGGAACAATTTTGATATTACTCTTCTTGTTGACACGCACTCGAGTAGGAGAGTTGATGATATTTGTAGAAGCAAATGGGGCAGTGAAGCACTATTTTGTTCTCTCTCTGCTTCTAGCAGGGGAACAGCAATACTTTTTAAAAGTAGCTTTGCCTATACAATACACCAGACAGTTATTCATGAAGGTGGAAATTTCACCATAGCTGACTTAACCGTCCAAGAACAAAGGCTCACACTAGCAGTTGTATATGGACCTAACGAGGATAACCCCAAGTATTACAGTAACTTCTTTTCGAAAATAGGAAATGTTGGGAATAACTCAGTTATCATAGGAGGTGACTGGAATGACACATTTAATTACAGACACGAAAATAACAAAAGAGCAAAGGATAAAATCCACTCCATGATGGACAAGTTAGACTTACACGACGTCTGAAGAATTAAACATACACATAAAACACGACTTACTTGGCGGGGACCAGTAAATAAAATGGCGAGGTTAGATTACTTTATTTTGTCTTCAGATTTTGAAACGTACCTGCAAAGCATAGACATACTCTGTCGATACCGATTAGATCATAACCCAATAAATATAAGTTTTTCCTTCATTAAGCAAAGCAGAGGTAAAGGTTTCTGGAAATTCAATAACAGTCTCCTGAACGATCCTGAATACGCGAACCTAGTAAAATTAGTCATTCCAGAAACTATTGACCAATATAGCGAGTCGAGTGTTCATGAATATAATAATAATAATAATAATAATAATAATAATAATAATAATGATAATAATAATAATAATAACTGGCACCTCACGATTAATGATCAGCTATTTTGGGAAACGCTCAAATTATTGATACGCGGTAAAACAATGGCCTATTCAAGCTACAAAAAAACGAACAAAAATTGGCAACCTATCTCACTTATCAATGTCGACATAAAAATTGCTTCAACGGCTATTGCAAATCGAATTAAAACGGTCTTACCAAAACTAATTTCAGAAACTCAGCTTGGGTTCATGAAAGGAAGATACATCGGAGAGTCTACTACACTTACATTTGACCTGATAGAAAAATGTGAGAAAGAAAATATTGCTGCAACTCTTGTTTTGTTAGATTTCGAAAAAGCCTTTGACTCTCTTGAATGGTCCTTCATAGAAAAAACATTGAAGTTCCTTAATTTCGGACCTTCTATTATAAACTGGTTTAATACTTTCTATTGCAATATTTTCAGTTACATCTTAAATAACGGGCACTGTTCTGAAAAGTTTAACCTACAGAGAGGGGTACGGCAAGGTGATCCACTCTCCCCTTATCTTTTTATTTTAAGTGTAGAAATATTAAGTGCCGCACTTAAGTACAACCCCGATATTGATGGTATTAAAATAAACAACTCGGAATATCTCATAAGTCAGTACGCAGATGATTCAACGTTATTTTTGAGTGATGATGGGCATTCGTTGAACACAGCCTTGGAAGCTGTGGATTCTTTCGCTGAACAGTCAGGCCTAAAAGCAAATTTTGAGAAAACCCAGGTTATATGGATTGGGTCGAAACAGGGGTCGAGTGAAAAGGTAGCTACAAATTGTAATGTTCAGTGGAACAATAATGGTAAATTTACCATCCTAGGTATCACGTACGATCTGTTCAGTGAGAACTACATAATGAATAATTACGTCGAAAAAATGAAAAAAATGGAAAAACTTCTGAATGACTACTGGTCGTTTAGAAACCTTAGTCTAATTGGAAAAACTACTGTTGTAAAAACACTGGCCCTTCCAATACTGATACACTGTCTATCGGTTCTCCCAAATCCACCTGACAGTATGTTGGATTCTATACAATCGCGTTTATTCCAATACCTGTGGGCCGGGAAGCGTGAAAAGATCAAACGTAATGTTTTTATTAACGAAACGGACGGCGGGGGTCTTAAATTTCCTAACATTCGGTCATACAGTTATTCTTTAAAAATGGTTTGGATTAAGAAATTGATGGACGGCATAATAGCACCCTGGAAAACTCTTATTTTGGACAACTTCGAAAAATTTGGAGGTTACAAAACTTGGTTTTTACACAAAGAGGGATTAACAAAGGTTGGGGAGCACTCAAACAGTTTTTGGAAAAATGTCCTTAACGCCTGGGCTCTTTTAGACAACAAATCTTCAACTGTACCTGAAGAAATTTTTTCTCAACCTATTTTCTACAACAAAAATATAAAAATTAACAACAAACTATTTTTCAATCAAAGATGGTGCGACAGAGGTATATTTTTTCTTAACGACCTCTTGAGTGAGAGCGGGGTCTTTCTGACTTTTGAAGCCTTCTCTGCAAAATTTGATATCAGTGTCTTCCAAGGGTTACGAAAGGCGATTTCAAAACGATGGCAAAATGAAATAAACAGTAAAAAAAAATCCGACTTTATCATAAGTCTGTTGATAGAAAAATTAAAAGTAACAGAAACGGTAAACAAAACTTTTTATCCATTATTCCTGCAGCATGCGGCCTCGTACCCAGCTCAGTCTCAGAAGAAATGGAACGAGCGTTTGCATCTCAGTCTTGATAGCGATGCTTGGAGACCGATATACAAGAGTCCGTTTTTAATTTCTGATGACACCTATCTCCAAACTTTGCAATATAAAATCATACACGGAGCTTTATTTACGAATGCTCGCCTTTTCAAGTGTAAATTATCTGAGACTGAGCTGTGTACGTTTTGTTCCAACACTAGAGAGACAGTGCAACATTTATTCTTCGAATGTTCAGTGTCAAAGACAATCCTGTTACAACTTGCACATAGATTGCAGGAGAAATGTGGTATTCTATTACCACTGACACCGCACTTTACCTTCATTGGCTATATTAATAATAATAATAATAATAATAATAATAATAATAATAATAATAATAATAATAATAATAATACACATGAATATACCCTCACCTTAGTAATTCTTATATTTAAAAAGTTCATTTATTCTTGCAAAGTGAGAAAATGTCAACCTAGCTTCCACGGATTCGTCGAAATACTCCGGCAATACCGTGACATCGAGCTATACTCCCGTCACCTATACTCTAACAAAACAAACGACCAAATAAATACCAGGTGGGAATCTCTAAAAGCCCTATTTTATCCTCCGACTTAACACCACACATCGCCTGGACAATAGCCCTCGATCTCCTGGACAATAGCCCTCGACATTTTTTGTTTTGCTTTTTTTTTCTCTCCATTCTCATGAGAAGGCTACATGCAACACAAGTCGGATAAAACAATAACAATCTTATTTCTGTGCATCGATTAAACTTAGAGTAGAAAAAGTTATATATTATATTCTGTATAAAATGGAATTCAATGTACACTCAGACTATATGTATAGATATATGTTTATCACTTTTTATCTGAATAAAAAAATTAAAAAAAAAACAAAAAAAAAACGAACAACGGTTAAAAGGGATGAAGAAACAAAAGAAAAACTTGAGATGATCAATATTAGATTAGATAATGGAGACATTTCAATTACCTCAGATATCGAAGCTCTTAAAAATGAACTCTAAGAAATTAGGGATAAAAAAATAAAAGGCATCATACTTAGAACCAAAGCTAGGTGGAAAAGTTAAAGGTGAAAAACCTACTAAATACATTTGTAACATCGAAAAAAGGCACTTCATCGAAAAAACAATAGCCAGATTGATAAAATCAGATGGTTCCGAAACCAATAATTTAAACGAGATTATCGCTGAGCAGCGAACATATTACAAGAATCTCTATTCTTCGAAAATTAGTAAGAGCGAAGACTCCAATGACAATCAGTTTTATGAACCAAATAACCCATTCTTAATTTTTTTAGGTGAAGATCAGAGCAAATCACTGGAAGGTATACTCACAGTTAATGAATGTGTAAAAGTATTGAAAAGTATGAAAAATAATAAAAGCCCTGGGTGCGATAGTTTTACAGTGGAATTTTACCATTTTTGGAAAGATATTGGGACGTTTCTTCTTAACTCCTTGAATTATGGTTATAATTTTAAAGAACTTCGATCACTAAGAAGGGGAGTATTATTACTTGTATCCCCAAACCTAACAAGCCTAAGGTATACATTAAAAACTGGAGGCCAATATCTTTAATAAATGTTGCTGTTAAAATAGGATCAGCTGCAATTGCTAACCGCATTGAAAATGTTCTTCCAAAGTTAATATCCGAGACCCAATTAGGTTTCATGAAGGGGAGGTATATAGGGGAATCCACACGATTGACCTTTGTTCTAATCAAGATCTAATTAAGAAGGTCGAAGATCTCAACATCCCAGGCATCTTGGTCATGTTAGATTTTGAAAAAGCGTTTGATTCCTTAGAATGGACTTTCATAGAAAAAGCTATAAGATTTCTAAAATTTGGACCATCAATACTAAAGTGGTTTAGAACATTGTACAGCAATATTTATTCTCGTATACTCAACAACGGTCATTGTTCAGAATCTTTCACTTTACAGAGAGGTGTTTAGACAAGTTGACCCACTGTCACCTTATCTTCTCATTCTCAATGTGGGGTTGTTGATCGCCTCTCTAAAGTATAACCCTAACATTAAAGGCATTAATATAAATGATTCGAAATATCTTATCAGTCAGTATGCAGACGATTCTTCCCTCCTTCTTAGTGACGACTTGAAATCCGCCTTAGATACGGTAGAAATATTCGAACGATATTCCGGACTGAAAGTAAACTTTGAGAAATCCCAGGCAATATGGACTCGATCTAAACGGGGTTGTGGCAGTGAATTACCTTCGACACAAAAAGTATTTTGGAATCACGGATCCTCCTTCAGGATTCTCGGGATAGAGTACAATTTTTTTCGTGAAAATCACATAACGACACCAAAAATTGAAGAAGATGGAAAAGTTGCTGAATGATTAGTCTTTTAGAATATTGACTTTGAGGGGAAAACCGCTGTGATAAAAACCTTGTCTCTTCCGTTTCTAATTCACTGTCTGGCAGTCCTGCCAGAACCAGAGAAACATGTTTTTACGAAGATTCAAAACCTTCTTTATAGCTTCCTTTGGTCTGACAAAAAAGATAAGATTAAACGAGAATTTAAAATCAACACCATATAGAATGGGGCCTAAGATTACCCCACTTACAGAGTTATAGCAAAATTAAATGTCCTGGATTAAAAAACTTATTAACCCATCAATAATACCCCCTTGGAAAACCCTTAACCCTTTACCCAACGCAGACGATATCAAAATTTATTATTATAAATATCATTTTTTAAATTTTTTCAGAAAATTTCAACAAAACCATATCATGTGACCCCTCTTTGGAACGAGCTCGACAATCTCGTTCCAAAGAGGGGTCACATGATATGGTTTTGTTGAAAGTTTTCGAAAAATAATATTTTTTCAGCTGCTGAATTTGCATATTACGCGGGCGGATTTGGGCGATTCGTTGGGTAAAGGGTTAAAATAGATGGGTTTTAAAATTTAAGAGGGGATAAGGTGTGCTTCCTAAACATGGACGGCCCTTTAAAAATAGACAAAATATGAATGACTTTTGGAAAAGCGTGCTGAGAGCTTCGGCATTCGTTAATAAGAATACTGCCACAACCCCGGAAGACATCCTATGCCAACCTCTTTTCTACAACAATAATATAAAAATCAACAAAAATGTGCTTTTTAATAAATTATGGTGTAGAAAGGGAGTTTATTTTGTTAATGATCTATTGAGAGAAAATAAGACATTTCTTACTCATCAGGACTTCTCGAACAATTATAACATTCGTACTCCATTTACAGTCTTTCAGGGAGTGATCAACTCTCTGCCATTAAAATGGAAAAATGTAATAAAGCAAAACCAGAAGCTGCATACTGTCATCCACAAAAGCATTGAATTATTAAATAGTTGTATAAAAGCATGCAGAACGTTTTTTCTCCCCCCCCCCCCCCCCCCCCCCAATCCATGTGTAACATACGTCTGTCCAGGGTTAGATAGCAGGGAGAGACAGATGTATCCCACCCCACCCACGTGAGGTTATACATTTATAACGTTATTATGACGTTATGCATTTCGTATCAGTTTCTTGCTACCAACTAATTCATATTGACGTCATCAGAATGCCGTTTGATCAAAGTTTGATGCTCTAAAACTCTGTAAACCCCGAGATGCCACCGTTACCAATTGATTTCGTGGTATATACCTTTGGTATATACATAACTTTTGCATGCTCTTTCCGATGGTGGCATTAGTTTTTCAAAACAACGAATACCAAATGAGTTGATTATATCAGCACGAGACCGCCGATTACTTCTGGCTAACGTAACCGCTGTATGGTGGGGGAGAAAAATAATCTCTGATGGGTACGGGTGTGGGATGGGAAAATCTCACCCTCGGGACAAGATATTTGGTCCAGACACTCGGCAAGCCTCGTGTCTAGCCCAAATATCTTTCCCTCGGGTGAGATTTTCCCATCCCACACCCGTACTCATCAGGGATTATAATAATCCTAACTTTTTTGAATTTGTAGCAAAATCACCACATAATGCTCAAGAAAAATGGAATGATCTATTGAATGTTAACTTTTTAGACGACATACACTTGCAATCCTTTCAATATAAACTTTTACATAGATGCTTATATACCAGTTTTAACCTGTATAAAATCAAATTGCTAGAGACAGTGTCACGGTACATTTACCGATATAGGTATATTATTGTAACTTTTGCTCCCCCTGAGCCGAACCCTGGTAGATTTGAAAATATGTGCCCCTCCACTTTTATCGAACTTCCGCCGTTTCTGAAATCATACATGGTGATTACACAATGTTGCGACCACGAGCACTTGCAGGTTTTGACATGGTACTTGAAAGTAATATAATTTAAGGAAGAGGCCCTGTGTGGTGTATCGGGGGCATGTGTGGTCACCGAACGAGACTTAGGGAAGAACGAAGGTTGGTCTAGTGTTTGGGTTAATATTGCACAAAATATAATAAAGCTCTGGGAAGTCAAATATAGATTATAATTTATAATTAGTCGGGATCACCTAACGGAAAATGATGCACAGAGTCCAGCTGCGCATGCTGTTTTCAAAGATCCCAAAATATTATACTATTCAAAAAAGTAGGGGATATTTGATAAAAGTGAGATATATGAAGAAATATATTAATATTTTTGTCACAAAGACAGTTGAGCCATTGCACTGTGACATCTGGTGAATGGTTTTAGCGATAGTTGGGTGTCTGACAAGCACACATTCCACGCACTGAGCTGTAGAAGACATGGACGGTCAGACAGAGAATTTACCACATTCAGTCCAAGACCTCAATACCTTGTAAATCCTCCTCGGTTCGCTAGACAAGCGCGGATCCGACGTGGCATAGTCCTCACCAAACGTCCAGTATCAGCTTGACTGATGTCATTCTATTCTTCCTGCAGTGCTGCGACGAGTTCCTGGACATTGGTAGGGGGGGGGAGGCTGTTGGCGTTGTAGTAGGTGCCTGCCAAGCATATCCCAGACGTGCTCGATTGGTGAAAGGTCTGAACTTAGTGCTGGCCAAGGCAGTGTAGTGATGCTCTGCTCCTGGAGGAACTCTGTAGCGACACGAGCCCTGTGTGCTCTTGCATTGGAAAATGGAAAATGAATCGACGGCCGTGACGTCGCGCAAATAGCACCACATGATCTGCTAACATGTTGTCACGGTAGTACTGCATGCCCTTGGATGACATGTAATGCTGTTCTGCATGTCTTGGTTATGCCTCCCAAAACCATAACCGATCCACCACCAAAACGATCGTGCTGCGTAACGGTTACGTTATGGTATCGTTGGTTATGCCGCCGCCACACTCTGTTTCGCCTGTCGTAGAAGTCGAGAGTGAACCTCGATTCATCGGAAAACTTGAAGTTTCTCCAGTGACGATTGTCCCAGCGCTGTCGTGCTCCACACCATTACGCCTTGCTGCGATGTGACGTTCAGTCAAATGACTCAAGAATTTTTGAATTATTCGAGGTCGTCGAGCGTAGAAATTCCAGTTGTGTAGGCGATTTCGGATAGTCTGACCACTGACTCGCATATCTGTCGCTCGGTGCAGCTGCTGTCCAATTTCTGAGGCACTTTGATGGCGGTTATGTAATGCTGTGGTTCGGATGAAACGATCCTGGTTAGGAGTTGTCGCCCTTGGACGACCTGACCGACGTCTGTCATCAACATTGCCTGTGCGGCGGTAGCGTGACCAGAACCTGCTAATCACCGATTGAGTAACTTTGAGAATTGAGCCACTTCGGTCAGTCTGTTGCCAGATTCCATCATGCCAACGGCACGTAAACGTTCATCACGTGTCAGTCTTCGCATACCTCAAAAGTTACGTTTCACCAAAAACTATTGATGAACGAGTTTGTACCAAGAAAAGAACAATGAGACCTTCGAAAGAGCCCGTCCAGAACAAATGAATATTTCAAAACGTACCCCACAGACATTAACGCGGCGCTCGTGCGAAAAACCTGCACGAAGTTTTCGTGGGCCGGTGATATTCATGATCCACACTAAACTTGGTAACATATTGATGTGTCCAATCACGCGTATCCAATACCATTTTCTGAAAATATCAACATCAGTTTGGGTATCTTCTACTTTTTTTTAATAGTATAGAAAATCAATTTTGAGTTCATACCATAGCGTCCCACTATGGTGTGAATTCAATATTGTTTTCTATAATTTTGTGGGACAAGTGATTTGTTTAGTGTGAGTGCGACTTCGGTGTGATTCATCCAAGAGACTAAGTAGATTTGGGGAAAAATTCTTGAGTCATTTTTCTACGACTTTTAATGATAGAAATGAATTATTAGCATTAGGCATGACAATTTACTCGTTTGATTTAGAGTATGCTACTCTTGCAAGCTTATAACGGTACAGATTAGTTAGAATAGTCGATTGATATGTGAGAAATACTGCATGATAGATCAGATTGAGTTTCATTTTGCAGCCAACGCTGTAGCCTGGAAACAGGAGATTTATACTTTGTACTATAAAGGAACTATACACGTAACAACAAACAAATATACTATGCAAATCTTTGCAAATCCCAAGTCTGAAATTCCATAAAACTCATCTGATGTGTTTCTTGAAGACGGCCATGCTGTTTGTTTACGTTTAAGGTCAGCAGTGGCAAAAACCCATGGAAACCATGGGAAGCTGTGCAATTTACTGTGGTAAACATGTTCTGGTTTAGTGGTAAACTAGTACCTATTCACCAATGTTTGGGATGAAAGTCCTCTAAAATGGACAACATAGGTATATAAACGATTGGCTGGACTTAACTTTATCTCCATGTTGCGGTCTCGATTAGTCGTTGTGGAGCAAAACGAGCGTCGATTTCCAATGCCTTCTAAAATAATGTGATAAGACCACACAATTGACTGTCATCATATGAAAACTGCGCAGTTGGCATACCACCCACGTTCAGTATAATAATAATAACACTTTGGCCAACCGCTGATTTGTCGCGGTTCTCGGACGAGAAGGCCATGGTTTCCCCGAACTCCCAACTGCCTCCCTATTCCCACGCTTCTCCTCTCCTCCCAACACTCGGAGACGAACTGCTTGATGACACCCCTTGCCCCATTCTTCCCAATCTCACCGATTAGCATATTAACCCTCTCCTTTGAGTCTCCCCCTAACCACATGTCCTTCATTCTCCCATCCCACTTCCCCGTTATACTCCCAGTGAATCTCATTCTTTTAGACTGATACTTTGGGCATTCTAGAAGAAAGTGTTCCAGGGTCTCCACCACGCCCAAGTTACACATCTGGCACTCCTTTTCACTGTTTTTCCCAATTTTTCCCCTCAGCTCCAGGGACCGCGACCTCATCTTGAACAACAGTGACACCAAAGGTGCCATCAAGGTACTCTTCAAAACCAGACTTCTCTTTATCACGCGGGCCACCCAAAGATCTCTTTGATTTGACCCCCTCTCGCCAATTACTGTTACAATCCTCCATGACCCTTTCTCTGACGATCTTTTTGCCCTGATTTGCCCCAACGTCAAGGACCGAGATCTCCAATGAGCAGTTTTCTACTAGCTCCCTCACTTGGACCATCCACCCCGTCTTGATATTTGAGTTGAAAGTTCTCAGGAACATTACTTTACACCATCGGCTATCGGGGAGATTTACCAAATAATTAAGATAACCGAGTTTCAATAGGTCTATCCTGTCCTTGATCCTCATCCACCCAAGCTCACCCCTGATCGCTTCTAGCGCTGCGGCATTACTCGAGCCTGTTATCCATCGGCCTGCATCGTTCTGCAGGATTTCCAAGCTCTTTACGGCTGTGTTGTTTAGGGGTACAACTTCCGTACCGTATGTTATACTTGGTGGACCCACCATTTCCCAATTAGTTTTCCCCACGAAAACCTTATTGAAACTGTTTCTCCCTATAAGTTTCATTTGGTTAAGGATTCGCTTCCCCTTCAGAATCAATTTATTTGGCGTGGTTTCGGTAGATGCCTCTTCCTGTGATGTTTATATTTACCCCCAAATACTCGTAATCGCTAGTCTCTCCTACACTAAGAAGTCTACTGCTACCTTCCGGAATGCAGAACTCCCCCACTCTCCACCTTCGAGTGGGGTCCATTAGTATTATGACACTTGTTTGAATTTCTTGGAATTTTGAAATCATTTGTAATCAAATTTGGAATGACAAACATAAATGCTTCGACGTGATGTTCTTAAAGAAAACAAACGCTATGAGTGAAATCCTGGCTTTGTTTTTGAATAACTGAAGCAAATTTGGACACGAGTTGTTCTCGGGATGAAATATTATTTTATTATTAATTCTGTTAGGAAGCCGGTCGCTGACTTTCAGGAGTTAAAAGCCTTATTTTTTGTTGTTCTATGCACTACAGCCTTCATTGTGGTTTATAATTTGTGTATATTTATTTAAAACCCTTTACCTAACATGAAAAGCAGACGACACTTGCAAAAAAAATTCTTGAATAACTAATTTTTTTCATTTTTTGTCTCAAAAACATAGGTTATGACCCCTCGTTGGAACGAGCTCGACGAGCTCGTTCCAACGAGGGGTCATAACCTATGTTTTTGAGACAAAAAATGAAAATATTTTGAAAATTAATTGGCGATTTTTGAGAATAGCGCTGGCCGGTTTTGGCCGTTACGTTGGGTAAAGGGTTAAGTTTTATGGAATTTCAGACTTGGCATTTTCAGAGTAAATCCGTTTGTTATTACTAATATAGCATGTTAACGCAAGCTGCAGAAAAACACAATCAATATTTTTGCCACATATAGTTAAACAGCCCTATTTTTCTCTCTTGATCATAGCATATAACCCTCCATTTAAAGCGATCCCATAGAACGTGTTTCAGCAAGGGATCACAGGTTGTAGTTTATGAAAAGGAGAGAAAAGGTCTGACTAACGTTTTTTGTATGTTGCCCAGGAAGATTAGGATTTTTCGTTTTGGAAAAGAAGTAAGGCTTCTACTCCGTGCAAGGCACTTTATCCCGGTTGCCTACATGGGGGCACTATGACGCCGTGTACTAAGGCGTTTCGCACGTCGATGGTGCATTTGCTTTCAACCGCTGTAACCCTGCTTGAGCAGAGCTTGAACAGAGTTAGAATGTTGAGGAGCTGACAGTTGCTCGTCGATGCTCGGTGGTTCTCTCCGGGTACTCCGGCTTCCTCCACCTGTAAAACTGTCACGGTCACGATTAGCCATTGTGCATAGGTATGTGACCTTAAACACCAATAAATAAATAATAACCGCAGACGGAGCGAATCTGTGTCGAATTACGGTGGGAGGGTGGCGTTGTAATCATTTACAAGATACATTTTTTTCCTAGCTGAAGTGGAACCCGGTTTCCTGTTGATGAAATGTAAGTGCTTTTGACTTCCTTATCATTTATTTTTTGATGCCACGCTACATTGAATGTTTCACCAGTGTTTTTACTGCAGACAAGACTTGATTTAATGAGAAACTCGATAAACTTTTTAGCAGGCACAGAGTTAACCTTACAGAACTTCGGAACTAAAAACACAATTAACGTCCAAAATGCAGTGTTGTGTTTGCAAATATGCAACACGTATTGACGGTCATGTGCGATGATGTTTAGTTCTAGTTGGGAAGCAGTTTCTTTTTAGTTTTACCCAAAACATTCCAATATTACTGAGACGTGTTTTCAACAGAATGTTTGTGTGATAAAGAGGAACTCACATCTGTATGAAGTTTATCAACCCTTGTCTGCTATATTCGATTTGTGCCTCTAAAACAGGACTCGAATAGAATTTAATGAATTTGGCTCATAAATTTACTATTAAATTGTAACACTTTATGTTATTTATTTACTTATTTTCTTTTTATTATTTATTGATTGGTTTATTTATCTTTTATTGGTGTTCAAGGTCACATATTCCGGCAAATGGCTAATCGTTCCCGCAAGATGGAGAGTCAATCATTTATACCAATGGTGTCCATTTTAGAAGACTTCCGTCCAAGCAGTGGTGACTTGGCCTTGTTTTACCAGTAAAGCAGAGTCTGTTTACCACAGTAAACAAGCAGAGCTTCCCTTCCCGGGGTTACCATGGGGTGTCACTTTTATGTATGAAAAGTTAAAAATGTCCTACCGTTTTAAGATAGTGTTTTCCGGGCGTGTTTCATGACAAGGTGATATGATCGATAAGCTTGCACTTAGTTATTTTCTAGAGAGTGAGGAAAATGGTGTGTATATGCTGAGATTGCCAACAATTTGGAACAAGTTAGCAGGCCATGTTCGATAAATGTATGTCCTTCTTAAACGGATATTCTTTTGTTTTGGGGGTTTTTTTGGTATTTTTGCGGAAACGTTGTAAATTGTTTCGATAATATCATTAACTGTTGTTTAAGTTAATACTGCGTCGATTCGCGTGTAAGTCTTTTAGCTCACTAATGCTGTTTCAGATTGCAACAGTCCACGTGGCACAGACAAACTGTCGCCTAAAGTTCACGTATTTTAACAGTACACAGAACAGTTTCATACACTACCCGATGGCATCCATAGGAATAGCTGGCTGACGTTATGGTATAGTGTGGGTTCTGGGGGGGGGGGGGGGGGGGTCCTATCCAGGAGTGTTCAAAATGATTGCTATTTCTGCACTGTTAACCAAGGACAGAAATCAATAAAACACGGTTTAGAAACTTGTCCACGTGTGTTTCAGTTTTCAATTTGTCTGCAAACAAATCGAGTTGCATCCTGCATTGCATCGCTAATCTCTGTTGAAAATCTGAAGAGATATTAGGAGAGGATGTGCTATTGTTCACTAAGAATACCTTTAAACGCTGGAGTTTAAAGGGGGTAAGTTCATTGACTCTGGGTATTATGGGAATTAACAAACGATATTTAGTAGCACTATGAACCGAACACATTGTTCCCACACAGTAGCATTTTTAACCCTATGAACCCTGGTGGTATATTCCATTTCAGTTCTGCAAAAGTCCATATTCATTATCTGGGAGTAGACCAATCAACATATTGATTGTTTTACCCCACTCTTAACTTATTTCTACAATTAGAAGAGTCCATATTCCTTATTTGGAGGTAGACTAATCAATATTTTCAACGTGCAGCCTTAGGGCTGTACGTAGAAAATATTGATTGTTTTACCCCACTCTTAACTTAGCTGGCATCCTACTTAATGACAGTATGACGTGTCAAGGTCCCTGGACTGGTAAAGCGGCCTCTCGGGTTCAAAGGGTTAACAAAATATTTACGAAGGGGGAGGTGGTTCACAAACTTACTCTCAAATTGTTTGACCGTGCACATTTTTGTAGAGCACTTCTAAAATAATGTCGCCCGAGTCCATGGCAGTAAACTTAACCCTTCTGAAATTCTGCACCGTGCATTTTCTAGCAGAAAGTTGGTTGTTTTGGTGGTGATGGTGGGCATTTTGACCTTTTCAATTTACTTTAAATTTAGCGATTATTTTGCACATCTCGCTTTGAAAACGCAGGCTTTTAATAATGCACATCTCCGTATAAATATTACACACAGCCATGAAATTCCACACACTCTTCGTTGTTCCTGGAGCCAATACTATAAAACTTTTAGAGTTGTATTTTACAGAATTGTATTTTCTATTTATGGAAATTATTAACTGAAATGAACCTTTAGCATTCTCCAATAAGTGGCAATTTGCCAGTTGGCAAATTGCCATAACTTTAAAAATGTTAATGATTCATTTCCGTCATTTATATTCACTTGCAGAAAATACGATTCGGGAAAATACAGTTGTAAAAGTTTTATAGTATGGTATTAAATGCATTTGTTACAATTTCAAAACTGAACCTTTATCCAAAATATCGTCAATATGACTTTTTTCCACAAACGTTTAATATCAGCCGGCTTATTGTAAGCTCACTTTCGAAATTTTGGAAATGTATTCTCCATTGAAAACCATATCTAAAAATGTAATCAGTTTACAGACGACGAACAATTCGTCTGGAGCTGTCGTTCCCGTGGCTTGAAAATTTTATGTTGTGGAACTGGAAAAATAAAAAGGATAGCTGTCTTTGAATTTTTTTTATTTAACGTCATTGTTGATGTTTTTACGTCATTTCAAAATTTGATCTCTGGAAATGTATCCTTCCTTGTGATTCGCAGAACTTAAACAATACAAAAGATATAGCTTCTATATCCCGCAGACTAGACATGTCGATCGGTAGTTGAAAAAGTGCACTTTTTTTACTTCCATTGCCCAAATGTATTTAACCCTTTACCTAACATGAAAAGCAGACGACACTTGCAAACAAAATAACTAACTTTTTTCATTTTTGCCTGAAAAACATAGGTTATGACCCCTTTTTGGAACAAGCTCGACGAGCTCGTTCCAAAGAGGGGTCATAACCTATGTTTTGAGACAAAAAATGAAAAAAATATTGAAAATTAATTGGCGATTTTTGTGAATAGCGCTGGCCGGTTTTTGCCGTTACGTTGGGTAAAGGGTTAACGCTACGACGTTAGAGACGGCCGGGTATTCAAAACATCTGCAATTATATTTCACTGGATAAAAATTAAATCAAGCGACATTTCTGTTCATTTTATTTCCAGTCACAATTTAATACGCATTCCTCCAATTACATAGTTTAAAAAATTTGTAAATGCAACTTCAAACAGCCGAAATATAACGTTAATACCATCAGGCCTGTTATTTCATAATTTAAGCTAACTTGGATAGTTTTCATTAGAAACGCTATTTCGTGATTCACGTCGCTTCGTAAATTTATAAATGAAACTGCTATCAAACTTCATACACTGTTTTCTGGTTATTTGAAATTGTGCAATTTTATTTTTAAATTTCAATTTTACGCATTCGATGCCAGTGGTTCCAATTTCGGGTTTAATAGATACCGAGGGTCCTATGGCGACTAAATGATTATCTCTGGAAACATCTCGTGTCCTATCTCTGGTGTTTCTCAAGCCTTTTTAATTCCGTCTTGGGATCTATTTTTTCTGTGGTCAATATTGACATTATTGTGATGATATTGTCAGTTATGATACTATCCTACTCAAAGTTTGCTAAGCACCAAGTATATCCAACAACCTGTTTTACGTTTTAATTGAAATATTGTAATGAAAAGTGTATATATTTTTTATTTAATTATATCTTTAATGATTTAAGTACAGAAATTAAGATTTTATTTGTGTTTGACATTATTTTTTTAGCTTTTGAATACGATAACCATGGAAAATGGATATTATTGGTAAAAGAGGAAATTTTTCAATATACCAAAAAGTTGACGGAGCGAACTGGTATGGATTCAATATCGAGTATGAGACCAATTACTGTTAATTACAGCTTGACAACGCCTTCTCCCAATCAGGTTCCTGGTGGTCCTTTGTGGGATGTTGTTCCATTCTTGGACCAGCATGGCACCAAGCTCCAGGAAACTTCTGGGCAGGACTGGATGGGCTGAAATTGCAAGCTGCAACTCATTCCAGACATGTTCGATTTGATTGAGGTCAGGGGATCTTGCTGGCCAGTCCATGCGCTCAATCCCTTCCCTCTGTCTGTACTCCCCGACAACATGGGCAACATGAGGACGGGCATTATCGTCTATCAGAACGAATGTATCACCCACTGCACCTGCATAGAAGTGGACATCCAGCATCTCATCAATATACCGTTGTGCAGTCAATGTACCACGTTCAAGGACACATAGCTCTGTACGTCCATCCCAGCTGATGCCGCCCCAGACCATGTTTGACCCTCCACCATAGCGGTCATGCTCAGCAATGTTGGCTGCATGGAATCGCTCTCCTGGTCTTCTCCATACCCTAGAACGCCTATCTATGTAGTCCAGGCAGTACCCTGACTCATATGTAAAAAAGGACAGGTCGCCAATCTTCTCTGGTCCATTCAACGTGGTCCATGGCCCATTCATATCGTGCCTGGCGGTGGTTCTGGAACAGCGGGAGTCGAATACATGATCTTCTCGATCGGAGACCACCTTCGTACAACCTTGCCCGGATAGTCTGCATCGAAACATTTACCCCGGATGCATTCTGAAGGTCACTGCGAAGCTGGGTTGCTGTGGCAAAGCGGTTCCTACAGGCCTGAATGATCAAAAACCGGTCTTCAGCTGCAGATGTTGCAATGTTTCTGCCACCACCATGCCGTCCTACTGGTGTGCCATACTGCTGAAATCTTGCCCAGGCTCTTGTGATGACGGTATGGTGCACACCAAGGGCTTCACCAACCTGACGATGGGTAGCCCCTTGCTCCACCATCCCTACAGCCCGCCACATGTCTGCTTCAGATAAATGTCTTCTTACATCTGCATTTGCCATATTCAATCATTAAATCACAAGGGTTTGTGTTGAAATGAAGACTGAATACCCTACAAGTGTCATGTACATGTAGACAGTACACGAAAACATCATGAAAATCAAGGAGTACATGCTTTCCATGACTGTTACGAAAAGTCTGCCTGTCAAGAGAGCTCATGTAAACACTGTGGACCATCTCAATACATTCCTCAGTGTATTCACCAAAACAATCGTGCTGCCTAACGGTTACGTCATGGTATCGTTCGTTCCACCGCCGCCACACTCTGTTTCGTCTGTCGTGGAAGTCTAGAGTGAACCTCGATTCATCGGAAAACATGACGTTGCTCCATCGACGATTGTCCCAGTGCTGTCGTGTTCCACACCAATTACGCCTTGCTGCGATGTGACATTCAGTCAAACGTGGAATTACTCGAGGTCGTCGAGCATACAAATTCCAGCTTTTACATGGTGATTTTGCGTGTTGTGTAAGATTATGTCGCTAATGAGTTCGGAAGTACGAGACTTTATAACAGCAATATACAGTTATCATTTTTATCCGTTAGCCCCTATTCCTTGGAGGAATCGTCGTTTACAGTTCTGCTTTTCGGTGAATGTGTGAATCTACTTTGTATTTGAAAGGAATGGCAGAAAGACAATAATTGACTATGGACTCACTGACCCCGTGGTGGAAATTTATAGACATGGAAATAGATGACGAACGAATTTATGAATTAGATAATAATTACAGTCCGATAATACTATGCAATAGGGGCAATAGAGTAGCACGACTCGCAGCTATCTTTAAGGAGATTTGGGAACTGAGAATGGGGCACTTTGAAAAGAATTTAAAATCAAAGCTCAAAAATGTGTCTGTCAAGGAATTTGAAGATGTGAAGGCATTTTTTTTTTATTTTGTGGATGAATATCTTCGGCTAAAAGCCCATATGTTCTTATATTTGCTATAAACGAAAGAAAATAATGAGTTTATTATTATTCCTCGTGGGTGAGGGTGTGAGATGGGGAAATCTCACCTGAGGGCAAGATATTTGTGCCAGACACGAGGCTTACGGAGCGTCTGGACCAAATATCTTGACGCGAGAGTGAGATTTTCCCATCTCACACCCACCCCCATTAGAGATAATCCCCTCCCCCCCCCCAAAAAAAAACAAAAACACTTGACGTCATCAAAATAAGCCAGGGGCACCTGCAGCTATATCGAACTATTTTGTTGCCCATTTCTGAAAAATAAACTGATTTGTTTATCGGAAGAGCGCACAAAAGTTCTGTATATACCACAGGTATATAGCACGATATTAAATCACAAACACCGGCAAGACAGGGGTACAGATTTGTAGCGAAATGAACATTGACACATTCCGATGACGTCAGTCCGGCGCGTGCATCATTCCATCAATGAACGCGTAGTGATAGGAATTAAGTTAAGAAATTGAACAAACTGTATACAATATACTGTTATTACCAACATCATTTACAACAAACAACAATACTTTGAACACCAACGAAACATAAAACAAATCACGTGGGTCATGTGAGATGGATATCTAACTCACATGGCCTTCTCACATGAGACGCGCATATCTTGCTTAGGAAGTGTGGGGAGAAATATAAAAGCCAAATAAGTGAGACGGGCTTTTTAAAACGCAGGCTCACGTGATGGTGATGACTGGCCATAAAGTTCGGTTCTTAAAAATAATAATAAACAGGGAAAGGTCCAAATGCGTATAATGTCCACATTCGTTCAAATGAAATGATTAGTACAAACCACCTATGGCGAATTGTCCATTACCTGTTACGCCTGATTTCAAAGTATAACAAAATAGTGTCTTCTCGAAAACCATATGCCCATTGTAATGTTCAGCAGAATCACAAGTGAACAGTCAGTTTCAATTTGAATAAAAAACGTACATATCAGCCAAATAGTACGTATAACCAGGCACCCATAAATGTTGTTCGTTATGGTCAGAAAATGTCTAAAACAGAAAACGTTAAACGAAGTCCAATTTAAAAGTGCATCAGTCGGGTATCTCCAACTTCAAGGAGAGTAATTATTGCTACAATTGCTTTCTTTCAAACTGTATATAATCTGGGATGAACCGGGGTTTAAGCAGTCTTTCGGGTTCCGGGGAGCTCTTAGGCCAAGCGGAGCTATGCTCGGAGATCTGTGAAGGTCCACAAAATCGTGTCAGTGGACAGACATTAACCGTGGAGGTTTCGTGAGCGTTTGTTAAAATTGCTAATTAGCCAAGACTATAGAGATCTGGCTGAGCTCGTGAGATAGAGATGTTTTTGTTAGAACTGTTTAGAGGGAGAGATTGTGAGAACTTTATTGGATAAGCAATTGCTTGGTAGGTGGAGTTAAACCTGCGAGTGCAAGACCAGTAGTTTATAATTGAACTGTATATTACTCTTTTCTGCAAAGGTTACTTGAAGGTTATTTATCATTGATACTTGGTCGGAAGTGATAGAGCTTGTTGTTTGTTGCCCCATCCCAATCCGCCTGCGACACAGATTTGATGTACTTGTTGATATGTTGTTTAAAATCATTGAAATTTGAATCAGTGAGAGGCTTGTTTAAAGCTTGTTTCGCTGCAATGTCTGTCCTGGTGTTACCAGAGATACCAACATACCCAGGGAACCAGCAAAACACGATATCACATTAGTCAGATATGAGAGTATTCAACTTCTCGCGACGCTCCAAGATTAGAGGGTTCTTCAACTTGGTATAAAGTAAAGCTAGCAAGGGGGAAAGGGAGCCGGAAAAAATAATGGAATTCCTATCCTGTACATTCTCGATGTCTTTAAGCGCTAGTTGTGAAGCTATAACTTCAGCAGTGAAAATGTAACTTCATTTGGTATTCTGATTGAGGCGATGATCTGATCACCAGTAACAACGGCTGATGATACTTTGTCATCATCTGTATAGATCCTTTTGTATGCACTATACTTGGACTTTATTTTAGCATATTTTTTCTTAAACTGCAAAGAATTTGTTTCAGACTTTTTGATAGAAGCAAGGTCTAAAATAAGTAGGTTTTTAAGATGCCACGGAGGAATGTGTGGTTCACGGTTCTATTTTATCATATCAGATTCAAGTGTGTCGGACTCCATATGGGGTTTAATTCTAATTCTCAATGGGGGAATATGTTTCTGATGTTAGTAAAAATTTGTGGGTCTGAGACATAGTTATAAGCAGGGTTTGATGGATTAGCAAACAGTTTAGAAAACATATTGGAGAGACAGTTTCATTATGTGCTTCTCAAGAGACGGCTCATCTGCTTCAACAAGCATTGAATCTATTGGCTATGTTCTAAAAGCACCCATGCTAATTCTAATACCACTATTATGAATTTTATCAAGTGGTTTGAGGAACGACTTCCTTGCAGAATCGTAAACCACACAACCATAATCTAAGTCTGACCTAACAAGTGATCTAAACAGATGACTAATGTTTTTTTTGTCAGCACCGCAATCAGTGCTACCAACTACTTTGACGAGATTGAGTGTCTTTTTACATCTCACTCTTAGTTGTTTTATATGAGAAGTGAAATTCCGTTTATTGTCAAGCAACACACCGAATGGAACACTCATGGTACACTACCCGAAAGCGAAAAAAAACCCTATTCTTTACCAGATATTTCAGTTGTTTTTACTGGGTTTGTTTTAAGAATATAAATCTGTATACTTTATATACTATCAGTATGCTTTATTACTGAAAGCACGCTGTTCTGAGTTCCCACACACACGCAAATCAGAAACTAAAACTGAAAAATATTCATCCTTGAGTTAACAATTGTAGTTAACAGAAAGTAATAAAGTACACATATTGTTGAAATGTCAGCTTGCTGATGTGAAAATAAATGCATATATAAAATCAGGTGCTTATGCTCATGCATTCATGACTACAGGACGCCAGATGTAATATTGTACCATCTACTGACCCTTCATGTTATTTGGAAAACTATAACCAGCTGTAAACAACTTTTCAGACAATATGAATGAGCGTCCAGTTTCCGATCACCTAAGAATAAATTGTATGTTTATCTAAGCCACAGAAGGAATCATACAGTTGTTTTAAAACATTCTTGAAAATTAATATCTCTGTTGTATTTAACCGGTATTCGGAAGAACAAATACTGTTTATTTTTATTTGTATCAGAGATCTAAAATTGGTTGGTGTAAACAAAAATCGTCGCGAAACGGCGCCTTGCTGCTGATGACCCATCATGTTCTCCGCGATTGGAACATGTTTGTTTTCAATATAAGCAAGACCAAGCCATACCCCTACAATACAAGAAAATTCATCAGCAATCTATTCCAGATGATTCCCATAGTGACTGCCGACTAAAAAATTATTTCATCTTTCTGATTTTCCGGCAGAGAAGTCGAGAACAATGATTTCAAACTTTAACCCTTTACCTAACATGAAAAGCAGACGACCCTTGCCAAAAAAATTCTTGAATAACTAATTTTTGTCATTTTTTGTCTCAAAAACATAGGTTATGACCCTTCGTTGGAACGAGCTCAACGAGCTCGTTCCAACGAGGGGTCATAACCTATGTTTTTGAGACAAAAAATGAAAAAAATAATGAAAATTAATTGGAGATTTTTGAGAATAGCGCTGGCCCGTTTTGGCCGTTACGTTGGATAAAGGGTTAAGAAAGAAAATCACTAGTGAGATTACAGCCGTAATACATTTTTGAGCGGTGATCGAAAGCTTGACGCGATCTGAAACTGGACGCTTAACCATAATTTGCACCAAGTTGCACATGCCTTCGTTTTTTTGTCAATTACCTCCCTTTTATGCAGCTTCAAAAATTGGACTCGCTGTAAAAATGAAACGGATAAAGAGATACTTGTAAAAGTGTTTACAATCAGGACAAACTGTTCCGTTGTTTCAATATATCTACGCAATTACCATGATTGTAAACAACGTTGGTCTATTATAAGGCATTTTGTGGATGATTCACAATATCTTTTACTAATGGTCCAAAGAATATGTTTTTGCTGGATCACAATGTTGGTTATTCGAAAACAAACTAATAAATTCGACGCTATATATTTTGAAAATGACTCCAAAGAATGGATAGGAAGAGCATTGTTAATAAGAAGCGATCGGTGGGTTTTTTTAGAGATATATAGATTCGTATCTTCTTTGATGGACCCGTTTGTTCAAATGTCAGGTTCTAGATATATTGTCTCGCCATCAGATGGCAAAGTCGTAATTTCGAAAATTATGCTTTTCTTAACCAAATATCTATTGTAGCAGTTACGTACCCCTTAAAGCGCTACAAAGTCTACCGTCAGCAGTCGAAGAGGGATGAATCAGAGCAGATTGGATGGACCTCGGAAATGTGACAATAGTCACGTGATCATGTTACATCATGTTTGATTGTCATGGTAGCCGGCGTGACCGGTCATGTTGCGACATCATCCCCATGGTGATATGTGGTTTCAGTGCGGTGTCTGAGTTCACAGCAGTGCTAAAATTAAAAGATGACTTACACACACATCTCCATTTTTCGACTGTCAGAACACAATGAATTTATTTTCATACGAGCAATACTTTTATACTTTTCTTTTTTATAGTGGAGTCCATTTTCTCCATGGCTCCTTACCTTCTCCATCATCACTACCTTCCACTAAAAATCCCCCTTTCTGTATGATCCTCTTTTTCAATAAGATAGTTTATCCTTTGGTAAGGCTGTCCGTCTAATCTGGTGCTTATGGGGAATCAGCTGAAATCTATCGGATTTTGTCACTGGCAGATTATAATCCAAAATGCTCTTGGCGCAACCACATATACATTCTATCAAATTATCATTAGCTGTGTTGACCACGGTCTTGGCTTCACTTCGGTCAGCGAGCGATAGAAATAGCACTAGTTATCAATTTCTGTACGGTCTTTCGGTTCCAGTCTTTTTGGTTTTTCCGATTGTCTCATGGGGCAGTAGTCATCTTAGTGCCGCTTCATACTGAACTTCAGAGAAAAGGTGCTTCCGCAGTATTCGCTGCAGTGGACCTCCATGCCTTTTCTCTGGGGTAGTCAGGGAACAAATGGTATGTGGTGCCGTGTTAGACTGTTCTTAGGGCCAGAGCAAGGGTGATAGACGGTGAGAGAAAATCACATTTCCGTAATATTTCCGTAACAAACTTCCTTTTATATCGATAGAAAGTCCATCATATGCCAGCAGCGTCAATACGCTGTCGTGATCTCGCAGCTCCCTGTGGTCCGACATAGCCAGCGGAATCCTCTCTTTGAGGGTCTTGACTGCGCATCTTCATAAACAGATAATCAAATCCTCACGGGCTGCTTGTAGGAAGGCATCCAACCCTTTTTGTACGCATCACACAAAAATTCCAATGCTTCTCTATTGCCCTCTATCAACGGTAGCAGGCCTTCGTGATCTCTCGATGAATGGTACTTCTCTCTACTTTTTTCTACGCTGGTATCTCTCGGTGGACATCAGTGGTCTTCATGTCTCGTTTTGTAGTCTGGTCAGGTAAACATTTGGCACAATATCTCAAAAGCTGAGAATTCACTCGACGACAGCCAGGACATACATGAGCTGAAATCCAAGCTCACGCCCCTTTTTATACTTTTTAAACATGGAAGCACCAGGACGTAGCGTGAAGTACCCGGATGCAGGAACCACAGGTTTCTACAGCAACTATCCTCCAAAAGTATCTTCCAAAAAGGTATTCTCCAATACGTATCCTCCTGTAGGTATCCTCCAATAGAATATCACCATGTCATATGTATCATTTAATACCCAGATGAGCATAAAAGTCTTAAGAGGGGTCACGCGGTCGAGCAGTTGCTCGGTAGGTCATTTGCTCGTTAAGATTAGAGTCGTCTGAGCGAAGCCTGTTCCAGTCTTTAGTTCATCTGATGAAATTAGAATCCCATTTGGACATAGAATCCCCCCTTTTTCTGAAATGAGTCGAAGAGTCGAAAGAGGATTTGCTTGTTGAGCAATTACTCTTATGGTTGTTTGGCTTATTCGATGAAATTATTTTATACCATGCACGCCGATGTTACTACCTCTGAAAAGCCGGTAAATTAAATTTGAACTTTCAACCCCTCTACCGGTGTAAAGCTTCTACTGAGATTAGAAATAATTTACACATGTGGTCGCAAGTTCATCCAACCTATCCTTTGACATGACGCAACTTGCCAACTTCGATACATTCACACTTCTCGATGTTTCATTCAAACATACGACATTTTGCGGTACTATTTACTACGTGCAGTGACTTATTAAGTTTAAAATACCTACAATTAAATATTTAAAATAAAATTTAAGAATTGTTAATAATAATTTGACTGAAAAAGCAAGGTAAATTCAATCAACTTTGACGATGTGTCTTGCTGTCAATCGAGCATTCACGTACAGCCGGTAGTACTGCCCACCGGCGCAGATGTAAACAAAACAAACCCGTGTGTCTACGATAGAAATTGTGGTGTTTTTTCTCCATTTTAAGTGACAAAGTCGATTATTTGTTCAGAGCATGGTATAAATAAAACAAATAGGACCTAGGGCGGGTAACCAGATTTAAACCACTCGTAGAATAAGGGTTTCAACCACTCGGCAAGCCGAGTGGTTAAAATCCTTATCTTACTCGTAGTTTAAAACTGATTTCCGGCCCTTGTACCTATTTACTCTATATATCCACGGCAACTCACTTACATAATCTCCTTAGGCCATAGAATCCTTTTTCTCGCAATGCGGCGAAAAGTGGCAGGAGCATTTGCTCATGGAGCATATTACTCTCGCGGCTGTTAGGTCATTCGACTGTTTAGAAACTTCACATATCACCAAAGGGGGATAAATGGGTATGGGCCGAGAGAGTGTTTAGAGGAATGGAGTGATCGGATTGATTGTTAGTTAGTTCCAGTGAAGTAAACTGCGTGGATGTCCTGGATAAACGGAACATGACTTATGCTGTTCGAAAAAAGAACAGGAGTACCCGGATTAGGATTAGAACTAGCCAGAACAGATCGGAAAAGCTAAATAAAAAGTTTAAACTCATTTTCGAAGTGAAGTGGAAGTAGGAAGTTAAACACTTTTTGGAGTTTCATTAATTTAAAAAGTCCAGTCTTGTTATGACTCGATATCTGTCTGGGTATTTATTCCTATTGCAAATATAATAATTTGAATCCAACAAGGCCAAGTAGGCCGTTTTTCCACATTTTACAACGCGTTCAATAGGAAGAAAACTGCTAAACTTCAAATGAAAATGAAAGTTCGTCAACATCACACTTGCGAGTTAAATCACACATCCACGGGAAGCATTTGTTATGAACTTCATGAACTGATGTCCGGCTATTCCAGACATAAACATTGTTTTTTTTAATCTCAGCTTTCATTATTTTCCATAGAGTGCTGCAGTAAATTTCGAGCTTTGCACAACTCGGATCCTCGCGCATGTGTACCGGGGGACGGGGGTATGCTTTTGACGACCATTTTATGGCAAGATAAACTTGAAGAGTGGGGTTAAAGTGGTAGAACAATCAATCTGTTCTACTGACAAGTTCACTAGACGTCCAGCGCACCTATAGTTTTTTTTTATTTTGTGCGAATATCCGGAAAGCAGTTCACAGACTGTTGTTAATTGTGGGTAACTTGAACTTCAGCACTCAGGAGTTTACAAGATTATTATTTGATAAAAAAAATATGATTATTGATGAAAGCAACTCACATGGAACACCTCTACGGGATGAAGGGAATTCCTTCTGACAGAACTTCATAATTTTTTATGACTATTGGCAAAGACAAAAATCAAGTCAGACCACTGTTATCGTCGTTTTCCCAAACCTCCTTTTTGAAAACGACTCAACCACTTCGAAATTCTGATATATTGCTTGGTGAATGGAATTAGTGAATCAGACAGAAAGGTTGGGTTATGCGTAAACCGCATTGATGGTTATTCGACAAAATACAAAAAAACAAATATTGTGTTCGATAGACTTCATCAATCAAATACTCGACGAATATTATCTGATAGATAAAGTATTCCTGCAAATTTTCACTTCTGACAGCACAATGTCGGTATATTTTCCCAATGGAGAGATTAGTGGTCGTGTGGATTTTGTCTAAACTGCGATTCACCATTTATGTGAGGCTTTAGATTCAGAATTCCATATAATAAGTTTCCAAATTATGTGAACAGATAAAAAATGAACACTCATCGAACTGAAAAACAACGGCTGGTGAAACTAATAGATGTTTCTAGCTTGAAGACTGACGGTTTCTGTGCCATCGTTTTTTTTATTTCGACAACTGTTTGGAGCTTCATGTCTCTTTTGATAAAAATTGTTTAAAGTGATGGTAACATGGCCCAAAATGCTTGAAAATTTTATTTGTGTTCAGAGATATATGGACACGTTTTAATGGACTAGGTATATTTTTGTGATTTAATGGGTAAATTGCCAGGTCTTTTAAAACGCTAATGATTCATGCCAATCATTTATACTAACAGCGAGAAAATATAATTCTAAAAACACCGTTGCATGTGTTTTGTGTTTTTGGTTGCTGGAAGAGAATCTATATAATTTTACTTCATTGACTCTATCGGCACTACAGTATGTGAAGAGTGAATTCTAACTAAACCACACATGGAGTGGAGTTATCACCTGAAGTATCCCTTTCAAGTTCTGCACATATGGACAAAAAACACAATCAATGTTTCAGTTAGTGGACCTCCGGGTTTAACCCGGAGGTCTTGGCTGGAACTTTGCTTGTCCTTGTTATGCTTTGCAACAAATTTGCTATTGTTGCTTGGGTGGAATCTCCACTCTACGGGCGATTTAGTGATAATACTCTCCACATACTGTACATATTCACATTCGTTATAAGAGTGCAGCTGCTTCTGTTTTTTAAGGGAGGTGTACTTCTTTTTCCTGTGTGTTTACCAACTTTTACCATCTCGTTAGGGTGGTAAAGTGATACGTTGATTAGCAAGTCCAACTTCTAATGGTAAGGTCGTTTGTTCGATTCTAGCCAGGGTCAGTGTATCTTTTTTCGAGATACATAAAATTCACTCGCGTTGTGGACTAGCTAATTAATTCATGTGGTCTAGTCTGATTGTTTTTTTGTAAAACATACCGGTCAAAAAAGACCCCCTCTCTCCCTTGACGAAAATTGTCAGCCATGCTCGTCGCAACTGCCGGATACACCCAGTGCTCTCTCAATATCGCCTTTAGATATCAACGATAGCACATCCCTTGCTTTGTCATGTTATTCTTGATTCATTTAACAGCAGAGTACAGACTGACCAGTTTGTTGGTCAGTAATGAAAAGGGTCCAGGTAATTTATCTCAAGAGTATCATTTATATTCTTCCTTTGGGCTCAAGAAACCAGACGTCTTTTCCGTCGAAAATAAATTAAATTTTGTCTCATTAATTATAGCAAAGTGAATCATATTTGTGACACAGCTGCAGATGGCGTTCTTAATTTCCTTTTCATCAACTATCGAGTTTTTACCAGACCGACATCAAAACTGACCTCTGGCTATTTGGTTTTGTTTGCTGCTGTTACGCTTTCCGCGAACTACTTTTGAATGTGGGATGTATTGTATAACTCTGTATTATCCACGATCTGTAACTTGAAATGAATATATAGTACGTGGAGAGTGGATTGTAACTAAATCACCCGTAGAGTGGAGTTATCACTCAAAGTATCACTTTCAAATTATGTACATATGGACAAAAAACAAGCAATGTTGCAGCCAATGGACATCCGGGTTTAACCCGGAGGTCCATTGGCTGGAACTTTGCTTATGATGGTTATGCTTTTTAACAAATTTGAAATTATTGCTCGGGTGGAATCGCCACTCTGTAGGTGATTTAATGATAATACACTCTCCACGTACTGTATAGTAGAATAGATGTATTTTACGGTGAGATAAATATACAATAGTTCACTGGTCGGTTTCGAGTACTATTTTTACCTTCGGGTGGGGTGCATGGAGGGTTAATTCACGTGGCGTTAGCCGAGTGAAATAATCCGCTCGACCCACGAGAGAATAAAATCATACACGAATCTGAGCAGTGAACTTTTGTATTAATTTTATTTTCTCCTTATTTGTTTTCCCAAAACAACCCTTTTTAATTGATTCTGTTGTTACTTTCAAAACATGTCAAAAAAATAGTCCGTCGTCTCTAAGAGTGGAATACGATGCTGGGAGTGGAATACCATTTTCGGCGAGTGGGAGTGGAAATACGATTTGTTTTGGGGGAAGAAAAATGAATGAAAAAAATATATATATAAAAGTAAAGAGCGTGTTTCAGTTTGTGTTTCAGTTTTGATATTTAAATATCGCTTGAGATAGTATAAACATAAAGATCGGGTTCCAGGTTTTATTTCAGTTTTGTTGTATAAATATCACTCATTATATACTGTGAACTCACGGTATTGTAGAAAAATGTATAAGGTGCAATGGGGGCGCGGTGGCGTTGCGGTAACCGGTTCTCGTCAGATCACCGAAGTTCAGCAACGTCGAGCCCGGTTAGTCCTCGGATAGGTGACCGTCTGAGCGATCGATTCGGAGTCCAGGGTTATGTCCTTGGGCAAGGCACTTAACCCGGATTGTCCACATGGGGGCACGATGACGCCGTGTACTAAGGAGTAGTGCACGTGGATGGTGCGCATGTCTTCAACCAATCTAACCCTGTCTGTTCTGCAGTGCGGAGTTACGATGTTGGGGAGCTGGCAGCTGCTCGTCGTTGCTCGGTGGTTCTCTCCGGGTACTCCGGCTTCCTCCACCCGTAAAACTGTCGCTGTCATGATTAGCCATTGTGCATAAGTATGTGACCTTAAACACCAGTAAATAAATAAATGAATAAGGTGCGATCATTCGATTCAGAAAGAGAACGTGTTTTTACCTGCACTCAGTTGGCATCGGGTTGTTACATGTGTCAAGGTCAACGTTTTTTTAGGGCAGTAATTAAATTATAAATAAATCATCGGCTTAAAGGAATACATTAGAACAGGTCATTTTTTGCCACGATGATATTTTTATATCGGCCTACTATGCGTTAAATATAAAAAATAAAACAAGGAAACCCACAGTTGAGACACTACTCTAAACTTCAGCTGTTTTATTAGTCGTAGAACAATGAATGAGCATGGCGTCATGCACAGCACAAGAACGCAATACCAGGACGTCACGATCTTCATTCATAAAAATCAATTCATAGACGCTGAATTATTGTCGAAACGAACGCCTTTAACCCTTTACCTTACATGAAAAGCAGACGAACGACACTTGGAAACAAAATTCTTGAATAACTAATTGTTTTCATTTTTCTCTCAAAAGCATAGGTTATGACCCCTCTTTGGAACGAGCTCGACGAGCTCGTTCCAAAGAGGGGTCATAACCTATGTTATTGAGATAAAAAATTTAAAAAAATAATGAAAATTAATTGGCGATTTTGTGAATCGCGCTGACCGTTACGTTAGGTAAAGGGTTAAAAACAACACCCAATTCCTTTATTATGCGAACAAGTCAAGAAAGGGGGGAATACTGTTTGATAAATTGTTTATTACCACCATGTGGGTTTCCGAGATGGTGTATTGAAGTCTCAACCTCGCCTCTGGATCATGTATTGACTCGTCCTAACGGACTCGTAGGCATATGCACAGAGATGAGGTCTCGCCCTCAATAAACCATCTCAAAAACCCAGATACTGGTAATAACCTATACATATTATATGACTGCCAAAATAGGCTTCTCAATACCGCCGTGGTTTGTCCATAATTTCTGGCACCACATTTTGCCCATAATTTCTGGCACCACAGAAACAAGATCCTCAACTTTTGCAAATTCTGATCATGTCTGTCACAAACGAGGCTCATGTGACATCACTGAAGTACGTAAATTTTCAGAGTGTGATATAAAAACCCGCATACCTTTGCGCTGAATAATCTGGACAAATATACCATAATTTCGGTTTGGTTTACTTAAAGTGTCGTATTCAATTTTTTAAATGTCCACAATCATTAAACAAACAAACTATTACAAGAATCAGTCTATCCGGGTTGCCATATTCAGTCTCATGATAACATTAGAAAAAAGCCATCCTTTCCTTCTAAATATTATACCGGGCACTAAAATGGTATCTGGGAAAACTCTCTCGGGAAGGTTTCCCACGAACAACATTAGGGGTGGAATTATCATTAGAGAAAAGTTGGATGAGTGTTTTTTTTTCTGTCGGTCATGCTACGAATTATTTCAGCTGGTAGAGTAGACAAAACAATTTCTGTGGCTAACCAGTTGTTGTAGATATTAAAAGGATAAAAAAACAATTTAACCAGATTATTTATTTATTTATTTATTTATTTATTTATTTATTTATTTATTTATTTATTTATTTATTGGGGTTAACAACACTTTCGACAGCCAGAGTCATCTCGTGTCGGACAGTTTACGGGTGGAGGAAGCCGGAGTTCCGAAGACAACCGCCGAGCAGCGACGAGCAACTGTCAGACTGTCCAATGCACTAACTCCAAACAAGCAGGGTTAGCAGTTGTTGAAGGCAAATGCACCATCGACGCGCAGTACGCCTTAGTGCACAATGCCATTGTGCCTCCACATGGGCAGTCGGAATTAAATGCCTTACACAAGGACATAACTCAGTTACCGCTGGTCAGGATCGAACCGTGGACCTTTCAGTTTGAAGTACCAGAGAGCTTAACATTACCCGCGTATGTTCCGTAAAGTATAATTCACGAGACCCATGATATTTAGCTAGATAATAATCGATGGCGAAACCCGAGACCACTTACAAGCCGAATACACTACTGCCGCCATGGACTGGTCACTTTCCATGGGTGGGCAATATTTCCACGGACGTAATAGTATTAGATTCCAAACACTAATTACAGGAATAATCATCAAAAAATTAATTAATGAAGCACCTGGGCATAATTAAAATTTCGCTGATGATGATTTTTATTACCTGGTAAACACATGAGCGGACATCAATGTCTACGCGTGGATTAAGGTGAGACTAGCCCACGGCGGTTGTACTGTACCCTGGTTGAAGGTATTATCTGACTTACAATCCACTTTACAATAAAGTTTTGGTTAGAGGTAAAAAACTGAAATAATTTTATCACTTTGGGGGAAAATAAAAGTTGAAACTTCTGTAATCTTAGAGCGCATGATCAAGGGCTCATATCATAACTGTTCCAACATGTGCTAACATTGCCTACTTTTGTGGTTGTATGCTCCCCTACTGTCCATATTAATTTATTTTAAATTCGCAAGCCTTCGACGGTTTTTTTTTTATTTCAAACCCAACGATGAGGACATTCTAACTTGACAATGTAAGCAATAATAACTAGATTTAGAAACATCTTACACTTCTTTATCCACCCCACAGCAATGATTATCTTGACAATGCCATTAACAAAGGTCCGTCGATGAAATGTTATATTGTTATTGCCATCTGTGTTATAAAAAAACGGAAACCTTCCTTTCTGTTTTGTGATGTAGGCCTGTAATAATAATAGTAGTAGCGCGTGGTCCAAAATGTAATTATAACCAAACGTAACCAGTTACGATGAACGTCAGTAACAATAGAATACAAGTAAGCAGTCAAGCCAAATATAGGCGTCTGTTAGGTGGCCTCGAGGAAAAATATATTAATCATATTGGCACCTAAAATCTTATAACGTCTTTGGAAAAAAACGTCTGAAATATCAATTTATGAAATTAGTATGCCATTCGCTATCTAGAAACTGATCAACGCAAGAGAGAGCCGGCATTAAAGCTATAAAATGATTAGAAAGTCGGGCTTAGTGTTAAGTGAGTGTAATATCGTATAATCATCCAACCATCTGGGCTGGATTTGTTTTAAATCTTCTAGCCCTGTATCATGAGGTTAGAGAGAGGTGTGGAGACCAAATCCCATTTCCGTGAAGGAGAGCTGGTGGAAAGTAACGTCATAGTCACGTGTCCCAGTGACGTCATGTTGTGTTATGATAGCTTGCGTGAGCAATCATGTTGAGTCGTCATAACCATGATGATAGGTGGTGTCAGGGCGCATGCGCAGGGTGCGTTGTTAGGATGACACGTGCTTTCGTCATCCATTTTTTTTACTCGAGGCCGCCATTTGGGATTTATGGTGACACGTGATTGCAATGAACCTGCATGGCTTCCAACTGTGGGGGGGGGGGGGTGGGGGGGGGGGGGGGTTCTGGGGAGTGTCCATCAGATGGGAGTATGTACAAGTATCGACTAGACAACTACCGAAAATCACAGAAAAAAGATCCAACAATTATCACAAAGCCCACCAAATTTGATGTCTCGTCGTCATTATGGAAACCAAAGTTCAACAATATTGTGGGGTATATTCTGGTGGGGTGTTTGATTCGAGGGGAGCATATAGAATTATCCAAAGCAACCCGACAACTATCGATAATTACCGAAGGTGACCTTATTTGGTCAAAATTCTTTCAGAAGCCAGTCGGTATGCGTAGCATGTTGTGCTATAGAATCGTAAATAGTGCGGCATTGTAGTTATGAAATATATTTTTCCGAGAAGGGATACATGGAGTCATTCTTTCGAGCAGTTTTTTGAAAGCTTATAAGCCCGTTAAGATTGAGTCGTTCGAGCAATGCCTGTCCCAATCGCTGCTCGACTGACTTATTCTTATGAACCATAGAGACCCCCATTATACACAAAGGCGATAGCTTTGTATAGGTAAATACAGACCACGGAAAATGATGCAGTCTAATTGGCCGTGCGCGGATGTAGGAACCAGAGATATCCAAGCAAGCCTAAATCGAATGCTAGGGTGAGAGTAGCCTTGGATAGAAAGGAACAGGGTCTGAGATGGGTAGAAATTTGGGATTCTTGAATAATCCAAGCCAGGTAAACAGTTATCGGGTAGATTTTGGTGATCAGAGGAACTCCCGCCTTCATTTGAGGGATATCCCACAATATTAAAGGTCCTATAGCCCTGCGTGCTACTCATTACAACGGGTGTCTGGGAGAATTTTAGCCAAATAAAGTCTGTTTCGGTACACATTGGGAGGTCGATAGCATTAATCCTATATCTTCCATCGAATCAAACACACTCCCAGAACAAGCCCCCACCATTTTGATGACCTTTCGTTTCCACAGTGACCATGTTTTATCAAACATGAGTAACTGATAGTTTGTTTCGTTGATTAAACAAAATGGGCGATAGAAACGTGTATCAACTCAACACGCGCTGCGCATGTGTCCTGATACCGTCCATCGCCATGGTAATGACGTCACAACAAGGTCGCTCACGCAGACTACCTTGACAGCCCAACATAACGTCACTGGATCACAAGACTATGACCTCACTTCCCCATCCGGTTCTCTAGCAGCCAAAAAGGTCATTTAATATTGAATTTGTTTGATAAAGAAAAACATGTTTTTCAAAAACGTAAATAGAAGATAAACGCGTTCACATAAATGATCCCGGCCTGGAACGGAAATATTGGATTTTTTTAGTTCGTATCTGAATTAAATGGAAACAACAACCAGATTTGGAGTGAAATAGTGTGAAAAAACACTTCGCATGTTCAGTACTGTAAATTGTCTATTGTTCACGGCGGCAAGACGAGGGGATTTTCTTGTCCTCACTCCTTCTCTGACTTTTAATACACCAAGCGAATCAAATAAATATTTGAATTTTGTCTTTATTTTGGAAAGAAGTGATGGAAGTGTAATAAACGTAGATTATTTTGACATTAATGTGCTCTGATTTGACGTATTCCGTCGAGTTTACGAGGTCGAATCGCCAAATCAAACTTGCCACCAAAGGCGGGTGAGCTTAATCTGGGGTCCGGACCACGTGAACGAGACGCAACCATTACCTGCCACCATTTCCTGTTTATTATATACTTTTATCAACATTCACTTTTCACACGAGAAATGATTCAAGGTTAAATGACGTGCATTTGAAATTGGAACCTTATTTATTTTCGAAGAATTTTATTTATTTTAGATACTGCTGTACGTGCGTGCACAGGGAATGTAAAGCTTGTCGTTAAAGTCCCGCGATTCTATGTAAAACAGAAAATAACTGCAAAAATTAAACGTTCGTAGAGATGGATTTGGAACCTTCTGTCGACTCGATTGACGTTTTGCCGTGTCGTCTTTCGTTCTGAGACTAGCCATCTGAGATAGGGTCGGAAAAGCAATCAATGTAATCTGGCGATAAAGATTTTATAGTATAGCACCTTATCAATGATAGATGTACAGAGAGTAAACACTACTACGTCGCGTACAAGTTTTGTTTGTATAGCATTCTCCAACAAGAGTGTTAAGTATTTGAGGTTTTCACACGTAACAAGGACAACAACCCCTTTCTGCAAACCATATTAACCCTTTACCCAACGTAACGGCCAAAACCGGCCAGCGCTATTCTCAAAAATCGCCAATTAATTTTCAAAATATTTTCATTTTTTGTCTCAAAAACATAGGTTATGACCCCTCGTTGGAACGAGCTCGTCGAGCTCGTTCCAACGAGGGGTCATAACCTATGTTTTTGAGACAAAAAATGAAAAAATTTAGTTATTCAAGAATTTTTTTTGCAAGTGTCGTCTGCTTTTCATGTTAGGTAAAGGGTTAATACCAATCTTCACATTACAAGTTCTGCAAAATGAAGCTGAATTAATCATAAGAAAGTCAGTCAATTAGAATCCACAAATTTTCGGCCACACAGCTTTTTTAGTTATAGAAAGTTTTAATGGTTACTAGTTTGTAAAATCCATCTTGACACTAAGTCCTTTATACTTGGAACTGTTAGGGGAATAAATCAAGACGTATGACGCAGCGGGGACGTCACGTAACCTAATCTACATAAAAACAAGAGTTGGAGTCATGACACTGAGTAAAAAATTCCGAGGAAGGGGAAACAAATCATTCTTTTTTCCTTAATCGACACCTTACTCCCCCTCCCCCCACCCCCCCCCCCACCCCCAAAAAAGAAAATACAAAGATTTATGAATACATAATGTTATAAAAATGATTATATTTGCTGGCGGGTGAAGGAGAGGGAATAGAAACAGAAGGGGAGACGACAAAAAATCCCGTAAGCAAATCGCACATAGCAGAACCCCAGGACATGTTTTGTGCAGAGAAAATATATTTTATAAAATCAAATTTTGAGTGAAACATAGAGTAGGGCGGATTGGTAGAGAAGTGAACTTTTACGTATTTATCATGTTGAGATGAATAGTTAAATTTCTGAAAACGCTCAAGAGGTTCTGGACTCATAACGATTGTACAATGTAACTAAAGCTTGCTGGGAGATGCTAGTTTTATAAAGTCATTTTAAAATCCACTCTTCTGTTCTTGTCATCTGGGAAGACTGGTGTCACAGCAGGCGAGTAGTTTCTATTCTCTTTAACAGATTGTGTTAATATTCTAATAGACATGCAAGCATCAGTGCATTTCGAAATTTTAACTTGAACTAAATTAACCGTCATTGACAAGTTGTGTTTTTTGGACAAATATATCGATTGGACCTACACAAAACGCTGAAATAATAAAACGTTAATATAATTAACGAAGCAACTCTCACACGACAATATGACTGCGAAGCACTACGTGTATCAAACAATGGCGCTGTAACTAAAATTAAAATGTGTGTGTGGCTGGGGGTGGGGCATTAATATTTTTTTTAATTTTTGCCTGAATAACATAGCTTTCAGCCCCTCATGGGAACGAACTTGATGAGCTCGTTCCCATGAGTGAATCATAAGCCATGTTTTGAGGCGAAAAAAAGAGAAAATTCTTAGTGCTTCAAGATTTTTTGACAAATATCGTCTGCTATTAATGTTGGCAAAGGGCTAAAGGTGCTAATGAGTAATTTTTGTTCAACAAAAGCGGGGGTGGGGGGGGGGGGAATCAAAATATAGGATCAAAATATAGGAGGGTCATGCCCCTTCCTCTTCCCTTCCCACCCTTTCGCGTTTCTACTGACACCGCTATCAAATAAAATTGATGCAAACAGTAAGATGTTGTGTCAACGCGAAAGCAGAGTATTTCGCGTGACAAAATTATCGCCTTTTACCGCATTTTACACAGTAACTGTGACAAACCAATTCCAGTGCCTTAGCCACTGACTTCTTCCAGATATATATTTACACTTCGCCCATATGCAACTGTTCGTCGCAGTTTGCAGCAGTTTCGGTCCCTGGACGGGTTTTTTGTTAAATATTTTACAATCTTTCACTGCACTCCACTTCTTCCGGGTTCTTCCAGCCCACACCACATGAATATTCTACAAAGCGCCGACATCAAACAGCCGACTGGAAAAACAACTTTTCATGATGGAGCTGGTAACTAAAACATCTCTCGAGCGGAAAAAGAGATAACATCTGGTAAGCAGAAGTATTGGATTTTTTATGTCATACAATATTTACCTAGTTTACATCGTGGCATTTTCTTTTTTCGTGTTCGATATCGTCGCGTGAGAACCATAAGGTTCTATCTTCCAGTGGAAGATAGAACCTTATGATTCTCACACGACGATATGCAAGTTTGATATTCGTTCCCTTTTTGCACAGTTGCACAAGCACCATGAAAAGTAATTTTACTATGTAAAGCTACAGCGTTATACCTAGCCTGTTCGCCAAATCCAGTTTCAAATGAATGAAATAAAAACATTGTTTGAACGGTCTTTAACGTTGAGTGCCCGTTTCTCATTTTACTCGCAAACAGACCAATTTTAAAATAAAACATCCCCATAATATTCAGTTTCCGAAAATAGTTGTCCGTTATTTTTTTCACTTTATTCAAACCCAAGGTTCTGCTCCAATAAATGTTTATGATCTTAAAAAATACATCTCAAAGAGTGGAATGAATGAGTTCCCAGGGAAAAATATTCGAGAACTTGATTAAGGTGAAGGGCCAATCATCGCCTGAAACAATGGGTAGATGACAATAGTGGAATATTTGGTTTTTATACCATGATTACCTATTCTACTATATACAAAAAGCCTGTGACATAAATTTTAGCTTTACACACCAACCGTGGTGAACACGCGTATCTGTGGTGAACATGCCAGCAATTGGATTTCAGTAGTTAAAATTTACACCTACAGTGGAACTACATCCAAGCTGACCTTTGGTGATCTCGACCTGAATGCAAACTTGTCTGAATTTATCGCTCGTCACTTCGCGAAGAGTAAAATGAAAGCGGCGTTTACCTCATAAGATACCCAAAATTAGCAAATATGCGTTGTCTCATGTTAATAAAACATCCTTAACTCGAAACAGTGTGTTATTATGTTGATGTTATTAAAATGAAAAAGGCCCCGTGATTTTTTTTCCATTTCGTTTCGGCGATAAAATTGACAGCGGAAGTACCGCCCATAACAACAGTACCTGCTCATGTAAACAAGAACAGATTCGCACGTGCGTACGTCTGTTGCTCAGTAAAATGGAAAAAAAATAATAGCGACTTTCAATAATCTGACGATCACAGACGATCATGGTATTTAATAAAATATACTCAAAGTAGCTTGGTGCACCAAATGTTCACCACTCGTAGTGAACGTTTGGTACACAAAGCTGTTATGGGTATATTCTGTATAGGAATAACACAGAAATCAACGTTTTGTCATCTAAACCGTGACTTCAGACTATCCACGGGAACGAGCTCGCTAAACTTGTTCCAACGAATGGCCACGACCTATGGTTTGGGTGAAAATAAAAAAATATCAAAGGACCATAGCAATGTCTGTTTTGTTTCAACCCTTTGAACCCTGGTGGTATATTCCATGTCAGTTCAATATCAGTAATTGGAAGAGTCCATATTCATTATTTGGGTGTAGACCAATTAATTTTTTCAACGTGCAGCCTTGAGGCCATTGATCAGTCTACCCCACACATTTTCTTATCAGCCACACTACTTAATGATATTATGACGTATCATGTTCCTGTGACAGAAAAGATGCCTCTCGGGTTCAAAAGGCCAAGGTTAATTATTTTACAAGTTACACCATTGATATGAACGGGTTTCCTTGGACTAATGGTGCGGGTCAGTCGTGTGAGACCCGTACCGGCAACCTCGAGGCCTCGCTTTTCTCGAATACTGCTGAAGGATCTTTAGCCTACGGAGAGCGTGCCTCTCCCAGAACAGATGGCAGCCATTTTACGTCCTCATAGGACAGTACGCTATGTCGGTATCAACCCCACAAAGTGCCCAGAAAGTGTTCTCACATCTCGAGAAATTTACCAATTGACGATAGACGAGGTGAGGTTTTTGGTTTGTCAGGTGGAGGGTTAATTTTTATTATTATTCACTGCTCCCAGAGGGGGTGAAAGCTTAATGGAAGGAGTGGCCGGGCGACACAAACATCCAAAACCGACATACCATGGTTCTGTCTGGCTGGAGAAAACTTAATGGAACCATAGTATGCGAGCAACTGTTTGAATACCTGTTTGTCCATTTTTCAGTGTGAAGGCGGCAACGGGTTGGTCATGGTTCCGTCGTTTCCTTAACATTAACATTCACCTTCGGGTTGGAAGATGGTTGAAGTAGAAGAAATTCATTGGCCAAATGCAACTCAAGTTATTTATTGTTGATTAAGGTCACATATTTCTGCACAATGGCTAATCATGACCACAGCATGGAGATAAAGCCAAGTTTAGTCAATTGTTTGTACCCATGTTGCCCATTTTAGAGAACTTCCACCTCAAGTATTGGTGACTGGGTCCTATTTTACTAGAACAAGACTCAGTTTATTTACGTTTCAGATAACATACAGCGCCATGACAAAATTAACAGCACATTATTTTTGGACAAAATTAATGAATATTTTATTTTGAAATAACATGAAAAACAAAAGCCAAAAAAATATTTCAGTTCCTCATTTTGTTTTCGAATTAGACGTGTAAAAGTTACCAAAACATATATTTATATTAACTACCACTTACTCGAATGTTTATTTCGACCGGGCATTTTTCTTAAGTGAGACGATGGTCTTCTTGGCTTATTCTGAAAAGTGCTCGCCCTCCTGTGCCAGAGGTTTTTGGTTTCCATCTTTTCCTCCTCAAATCACAAAATTCGTCGTTCTTCTGCTTCTCTTCTAATCGTTCTTAATAGTCCATCTGGAAATAATGTACATCTCATCTATTTACATGCTATGCTTTTCCATATTTTCTGTAAAAAGACATATTATAAAACCGACCAGGAAAGGATATTCTTGGATTTTCTGCTTGACAACATCGGTTTAACCCTTTGAACCCTGGATGTATCTTCCATGTCAGTTCAATGATAGCAGTTGGAAGAGTCCATATTCATTATTTGGGGTAGACCAATTAATATTTTCAACGTGCAGCCTTGGGGCTGCACGTTGAAAATATTGATTGATCTACACTTCACATTTACCTTGTAGCCATCCCATTTAATGGCATTATGGCGTAGCTTGTGACACGGCCGGAAAAAAACGGCCTCTGGGGTTCAGAGGGTTAAATTTCATTATTTTCTCAGAACCCGTAAACTACTAACTTTCTAGTACCCAATCATTATAAATACCACATGTAGCTTTTAAACTTGTTCATTTAAAATCAGGAAACTTCAGCACCTGTTTCAGCCGGTTCAACCATCTTTTTTAAGTCATGTGATGAAAGGTAGAACGGTTCTAATTTTATATGAAGCTGCGATTGGTTCTAAATGGGCAGCGGTTTTCAGTACACGCTGTCGTGTTCATGTTTGTATCAAGATGTCAAACAAGTCGTGTATAGTTTAAAAAAACATTATCAACCCATAAAATCGGTCGATAACGAATGTCGAATAAGGAACTGGGAATAAGTAATGGTTGTCACGTCCGTTAAAAAACATTATAAGTGAATTTGAAATCCTTACTCTTATTTTTCAGTAGAAATTCTCAATCTGACGTGTCGCATTTGTGTATTGTGATTATTTTTATTTATTTTTATTGACTTGTCTACATCCAATGCTAACCTTTGTCAGAATTATTTAATACATGAGAATCTGTGTGAAAATAATCTTCCAAACACGGTGTCATTTATTTCGGTTAAAACAACGACATACCATTAATTTTGTCTATTACTGGTGATCACATCTCTTCAATCAGAATATCAAATAAAAAATCTATTTTCACAGCTGAAGTGAACGTTTTACAACCAGCACTTGAAGACCTCGAGAATACACAGGAAAGGAAGTCGATTATCTTTTCTGACCCTCTTTCCTCGATATTGGCTTTACTCATCCCCAGGTTGACGAATCCTCTCACTTTGGACCTCCGTGAGAAGTTAAATACTCTCATGTCGGACCAATATGATATCGTGTTTTGCTGGTTACGCGGACATGTTGAGATCTCCGGTAACAGCAGGACAGACAGTGCTGCAAAACAGGTTCTAACTCTTAATCCGCTGAGTCTTTTCAAAATATATTTCATCAAACCTAGCCATGGCTGCTTTAAAGCAGCCATGGCTAGATTTGATGAAAAAAATTATCTAAATTTAACTCAAGAAATCATTGGACAAAAATTCATTCAATTTACAGGCAGAAAAACTGGTTAAATATGCGCAAATTATACATATTTCAGTGGCTATAGATTTTGTGTCCTGGGCAAGAATAAACGACACCAGCATGAGAGGAGATAAACAAGGCAATCATAGATTTTAAAATTCATTTCTGTGATTTTAAACAACATATCAGTAACTACATCAAATTTATGTGGCAGGTGGAGTGGGATGTGGCGTCTAATAACAGGCTTCATCACTTCCAACCGACTATTAATGATAGATATCCTTCGAGTACCCTTTGTAGAAAAGATCATGTAATTCTAGCACGATATCATATTGGTCATACAAGACTTACACATTCCTTTTTGTTAGAGAGTAATATGCGACCAGAGTATGTTCCTTGCCAACAGGGGTTGACAGTAGAGCACATTCTTTTACATTGCACTGATTTTAATCATATCAGGGGACAGTATTTCACAGTAAGACCTCTAAGAGATCTATTTTATCATACGAGCCCGCACAAACTTCTCCAGTTTTGGAAAATAATCAACCTTTTTAGCAGGTTTTAAAATTGTTTTCATTCTTTTAATCTCGTCTCTTCAAGTTTCAAATCATGAGGTTGATTTATAAGGAATTCACTTTGCTTGTATCGTCACTCACTACTGTTCACATCACTTTTGTCTGACATTTCTAGTGTACTCAATTCCTATTTTTATTCAGTCCTTTTCTTTCATATTTTTCCGTTGTCTGGCCACGATATAGTCTTGACTGCTGGTGTGAAGTTAAGCACCAAAAAATAAATTAACTTTGTCAGGGAGCTACACTATAAGACTTATGAACATTGACACATTTGGATACTCTCAAAATGTTAAACTGGCAATGGTGTAGCATTTCCATGAAAAAAATGTTCCGCAGCAACTGGTTGTTGTGTGTGTGGTTTAGTCGACTGAAAGGGTTATAGTTCGCACTGTTGAGACCGTTACTTAAACAAAAAATATTGGTTTGACAACTGACACGACATGCCAATCTCCGGTGTTTTGAAGATGGAATGTTGTTGCAGACAGTTGCTAATTAATGGCCTTCATAGTAATGACACGATATTGGAGAATATTGGTGCAAAAAGGCGGCGAGCAGATGAAAACATGCAGCTTTTCTTGTACATATTTGTTATCTACGTGTTGAATGGAGCAATTTTCATGCGATTTGTATTTTTTTATCGTAAATCAATCGAATACTTTTCTTCCTGATCCGCTTTGGGAAGAACATAAATAGACAGAACGCGATGTGTGTTTAAATCGGTGGGTGTTTTACATGAGTTGGAACTGGAACAGCTAGAGCGAAATATGACAACATCATTCCAACGAGTTATGTAAAACACCCACCGATTCAAACACACATCGCGTTCTGTCTATTTATGTTCTTCCCAAAGCGGATCAGTAAGAAGTGTATTCGATTGATTCACGACAGAAATACAAATCGCATGCATTAAAATTAATTTAAATAATTCCGATGTTTAAACCCAAATGTGAAGAGTCCGTTTGTTTTGTTTGAAGCTGTACTGATCAAATGGATCGATAAAAAATCAAAACAACCTTTTGGGAACCAGGTGTGTTCGTTGAAATTCGTATCGCTGTTTCTCTTCGGCTGGTGTTCATTCGCGCCTAACCATTTGGTGGCTATTACTGTTCGTAAAAATATAAGAACAAATTTGGGCAGATTTGCAAAACAGCAGGAAGAAACTTTTTAAAAGAAGTTCGAAGCATGTCAAGATGTCCGAAGATTTACCGAAATAAAGTTGACCAATTTAGATATAACGGGATCCTAAAACGAGACGGTCACGGGACTGGGTTAATGTTGTGGTTGGAAATGTTTGAAATATTATCTCATTTTTGGCTACCTAATTTTTTGTGAACCGACTTTATTTTGCTTTGGATGTTTTCATTTTCACACTACGCGCCAGACGATCGATAACTGTATAACGAAATTTGGAAACTTTCAGAAGTGTAACTAATGACTCGATGGGAATAAACGGTGCTGGGAAAAAGGTTCCGGCTTGTACATCACCAGTAGAATACACAAACATTTATGTCACAGCGGCGATTCCGTTGAATACAAGGGTTTAAAGTTTAATGGATGTGTAATAAATAGAGGATATCTACGCTGTTTTGGTGAATATCGGGAATTATCTCATGAGTGTGGTTCTTAAAGTTGTATGAGTGTGGCCTTGAAAATATTATCTTTCACTCGCGCAGGCGCTCGTGAAAAATACAACTTTCAAGTCCACACTCATGAGATAATTCCCGATACTGACTAAAATAGAGTAGATTTTCTTTTTTATGCTACGAGACATTTTATTGCACAATATTCAGACCAAGTTGACCCCAAATGCGTACCTTTCAAAACAATAACAAAGATCAGCTGATGCTGATAGTTCCTTCAAGGCGACGTGATGTGGCGTAGCGTGACGTCATTTAGGAAGCTACTGAGGGATATACCTGGATATCCATCGAGCCGATGGATATCGAGAAATATGTTTTAGATAATTTGCGATAATTCAGAGACTAGCATATAATAAATTATATTTCCTCAGCTGAACGAGAGATATTCTTACTCAGCACAAACCTAACTTATTTAATACGCGTGCGCGCGTATATATTGGGACGAGTTCCTTCCTATAACGGATGGGACATTCGATTGATTTGGGCTAGAAAAAAATATAACCCAATTATTATCGGCACAACTGGTGTGATTTGCTATTATTTCTCTTTGTTTTCTTTTTATGCCCCCGGCCTCTTTGAGGAGGGGGCATTATGTTATCACCATGTCCGGCGTCCGTCTTCCGTCGTCCGTCGTCGGCCGTCCGTCCGTTAACTTTTTGCATTCCGTCAATTGACTAAAGTTCTTCCAACCGGATCTTTACCAAACTTCATATGTGGGTTAGCTATGATGAATGGAAGAATACTTTTTTACCACGATGTGCCAAAGGTCAAGGTCGCAGTGATCTCCAATGTTAAATACACTTGAAATTGGTTTCCGCTCTATAACTAAAGTTCTGCAAGACTGATCTTGATATAAGTCAGTATGGAGGTTAGGTATGGTGTGAGGTAGAACCCTATTCATTTTGATGTTGATGTGCCAAAGGTCAAGGTCACTGTGACCTTCAACATTAAATGTACTTGACACAGATTTCCGTTGCATTCCGTCAATGAAGTAAAGTTCTACCAGCTGGATCTTTACCAAACTTCATATGTGGGTTAGGCATGATGAGTGGAAGAAGGCTATTTATTTTGACCATGATGTGCCAAAGGTCAAGGTCACAGTGACCTCCAATGTTAAATACACCTGAAATTGGTTTCCGCTCTATAACTAAAGTTCTGTAAGACTGATCTTGATATAACTCAGTATGGAGGCTTGGTATGGTCTGAGGTAGAACCCTGTTCATTTTGATGTTGATGTGCCAATGGACAAGGTCACTGTGCCCTTCAACATTAAATGTATTTGAAGCAGGTTCCCGTTGTATTCTGTCAATTAACTAAAGTTCTACCAGTCGGATCTTTATCAAACTTCATATGTGGGTTAGGTATGATGATTGGAAGAAGTCTATTTATTTTGACCATGAAGTGCAGAAGATCAATGTCACAGTGACCTCCAATGTTAAATGCACTTGAAATTGGTTTCTGCTCTGTTAATAAAGTTCTGTAAGACTGATCATGTTTTTTTCTTTTGCTCAGAAATGCATTTTGAAGGATTTTTTTTATTTCAGCCAAAGATGGGTTTGGCCGCCCCCCCCCCCCCCCCCCCCCATCCGCCCCATGCCAGGTAGGCATTTGTTTTTTCCTTGGGCCAAAATGCAATTTGAAGGATTTAGAGTGCGTACATACGTAAAAAAATCGTGTCAATTAGGCATTTTCTCTTTGCTCAGAAATGCATTTTAAAGAAAGTTCTTTTTATTTTAGCCCAAGATGGTTTGGCCGGATTCTCCTCGACCACCCCACCCCCACCTCCACCCCATCCAGTCAGTTAGGCCTTAATTTTTTTTTTGCTCTAAGATGGGTTTTGCCGGATTTAGAGTGATTTCGTGTGGGGAAAAGAACCCACCTATGCACCCCCTCCCCAATTGGGGAAGGGGTAGCATCTCTTGGTGCTGCAAGCCTCTTGTTGGTGTCAAGATGAAGCTTCCTTTTGATTTTGGTTATGTCACCAAGAGACTTACCTACTCTTTATGACACCGTCAGGGGCATATGCCAGGCTTTGCGTTGCTCTTGTTTCTATTATGTTTTTCTTTTTTCATATCTATTATTTCTATACTACTACACAAGTGGCTGGAATAAATATTTCTCTCTTATTTTTTGTTTCAAACTGTTCTCCCTGTTTTGGCATACTTGTTATGCGGCGTATTTATTTTTTCCGAGCGTATCTGAGCGTATTTATTTTTGGCGGGGCATATTATTTAAATTTCGATCTGAATGGTCAGTTTTTTCCGGCAAACAACTGGGTATATGGCTCCTTTCACCCTCCCGTGGTTTTATGACGAGAGTCGGAATAAACAGGGGTAACTGAACGTGTAAGATGTTACTGGTATCACGTCGCTTATTTCTGTACTTGAATTCTGGAAATAAATAATGGTTTCGACTTGCTTCAGTTATGAAAAATATTCAAGTGCAGTGGATAATGAAGCGAGCCGTGGCACTGAGGGGATAGTCACTAATGGCTGTACAGTCATGAAATAAAGTGGTGACGTCTTTGATAGTGACAAAAGCCTCGTCAAAGACAATTCAAACTGGAACCCGGCTCTATTGTGGAACTTATCACATCGATGGATTCCATTTTAAGAACAAATAAGATGACAAAAGTCAGCCGTACTTTAAGTATTTTCGGAGTTAAGTTCCAGCAAATCTTACGGAAATACCACTTCGCAGTGAAAGTGTTAACACATATAATCATAACTCGCGGTGTAACAAGACAGGACACAATGAGGGTGGAGTGGGGGGATGGACAGGAATCGACGACCAGAGTTGGAGCTTCAAGTGTTTCACGAGCGCCGTAGGAAGAACATCGACAAGGGTCGTCGTCTCTTGTACTCCGAACTCTACAGTACGTGGAGACCGTATTATCACTAAATTACCCGTAGAGTGGAGATTCCACCCAATCAATAATTGCAAATTTGTTGAAAAGCATAACAAGCACAGGCAAAGTTCCAGCCTGTGGACCTCCGGATTAAACCCAGAGGTCCGTCGGCTGAAACATTGCTTGTGTTTTTTATCCACATGTACAAAATTTGAAAGTGATACTTTGGGTGATAACTCCACCCCACGGGTGACTTAGCCGCTTCGGCAGTGTGTTTACTTTCTTGTTTGACACTGTTTCGTGCCGAAGCATTTCATTCCCGTCATAACGTCAACTAGACACTTAGCGACCAATCAGATGCGTTCTTACTCGACGTTCTTATACGTAGGTCGGATTTCACGCATAGCGTATTTTGCACATTTTTCGATGTGTTTATTGTATCGGGTAACGTTGAATATGCAAAAGAATCGTGGTATAATAAGGTATTCGATAATACATCAGGTGTTCTGGGACTGAGAGTCCGGATAGTAGTGAACAGGAAGACTCGTAAAATCTACGCAAGTGTTTCTAGTCAGCTGCTGTCTGCCTGAATAGGCAGACGACGCATGACTAAAAGACAGCTAGGTAATAAATCTTGCGTAGTATATGATGTTCGATAATTTGACTCTTGTTTCCTTGCGGGCTTGTGCGAGCTAACTTGTTTATTAATTTTATCTAATTTTCAGGGAAATACAGTGTGCATATATCTACATGGTCTAAGAATGAGTAACAAATGTTGTGCCCCAGCTCTGGAAGGAAGCCAGAAAGCTGAACCGAAAAGCCCTAACAGTAAGGAACGAATACATTGAACATTGAAAACTCTCCAGACATGCTACTTTTTTAAGCATTTTTTACAGTTTACAAGAATGGGGATCCTTTAAAAGCAGAAAATGGAAGAGTTTCGGATAACGAATTACAGTTGGAAGACTAAGAGGCGATGTGCAAAGCAAGATATCTTATATTGTCAGTGATGACTCCAGAATTACCAAATCTCAAATACAAAACATTGTGTATTTGGATTTATAGGGGATCCGACGATAGAAGAAAAGTTCAAGAGAAGACACCTGGCCTTGCCCCCGCCCCTAAAATTACAGTGGCCTCCACCAAAATGAGAAAATTAAAGCACCAAAGGGCCAAGATTCACTATCAGGGCATTGCCTACGGCCTTCGGATATGCATGTGGCATATATCGACCTTCCAGCCACCCCCCCCCCCCCCCACAAAAAACAACAACTATGCCCCCATCCCTCAATAGGAAATCCTAGCTACGACCCTGATTTGAGAACAACTCAGTTATTCCAGAATTTAAGAATCAAGCAAATGCGAGTTGAATCGAATCATCTCAATGATTTCGAATCGAATCGAATTTCGAAGCTTCACTTGGTTCTACGATATAACAAGGGAATAAAATTCGTAAGCGGATTTAATTAAATCGACGAACCTGCTACCCTATACATGGGCAATAGTGTATTCATCCTGTCCATGCTTGCAACTTGAACATACGACGAATCGTGTGACTTAAACCTTGAGGACTTCGATAACTGATGACAGGACTGGCCCCGTTAATATTGTTGATTCATTATATGATCGGAACTCTTTGGAACAATTTTATCTGCTAGATAATCTGCGAACTTTGTTGTCGGCACTGGTCTTCCAACAAATCGAGTCAGCATTTTCAATTGACAACAACTCCCGGTACAGTTTTTTTTATCTGATAGCACTGGCATTGGAGTTTGATCTCGTTGGTTCGAGTTTGAGTTGAGAAAGACGTTATTGTCCCAAAGTAATTTTTCTTCTCGTAAATGAGAACCCAGTTCACCGCCCCTCTTTTAAAATACGCACCAAATTTTCCTTTTTTCCAGATTTCTTTTGTCTCTGAAGTGTAAGAATCTGCGTAACGGAACAAAAAACTGAGACGAAGCAATTCGCGGTTAAACGACATGCAATCCTTTCTGTTCTTCAAATCTCGCTTTACGTAAAAGATATTACCAAAAAAGATGAAAAACATCGAAGTAATTTGTAATGCATGTTTTGTTTGGTGTTCTCTAAGAACGCCAGTTGCATTTTCTCACCGTGCCCCCACAATCTCGTGACATTCAAATTAAACGAAGATGGCAATTCCTACAGTTCGTTTGTTTAATATTAAAAATATTGATTCATAAGAACTATGTTCCATTACTTTAGATTCTTTCTTGAGATAGCGATGGTTTCCACTTTGTTCATCTACTTTTCTTCGAAACATCTTAACCCATTACCGAACTGAACGGTTACATCCGTCACGCGTTATTCACAAGAATCGTCATTCGTATCTGAACATTTGTTCAATTTTTTCCTCCTCTAAAACCGAGCTTATGACCCCTCATTGGAACTAGAGCAACAAGCTCGTTCCAATGTGGGTTATTAGCTACATTTTGGAGGCAAAAAATGAAACATTTAGTTCTTCGAAAATCAAGATTTTTTCGAGTGTCGTTTTCTTGTTGGGTGAGGTGAAGAATTAATATTTGGGGGGATTGTGGTTGGAGAGATTCACACTTTATCCAACTGGCGTAGGCTGGTGTCCTACCTTACTAACAGCTGTGAAATTTTATAATCCAGGAATAGGGTCCATAACCCATTGTCGTCATCCATGAGCGTTTTGGATGATGCCTCCCCATTATCTTCTTCCAGCCGTTGTTATAAGATATTTGAGTTGCAAAATGTGTAGCCCTCAGACCCCAAAACGAGATCGGAAATCTTTACGGGTGCCGTACCCACATGTCATTTACATCTCCTCCTGTTTGAATTTGAAACTGAAGCTGTCACCATATCCTTAGCTGAAATATTGCTGAACTGAATTCAAATCTACTGTCAAACATAAACGAAGAGCATTTGTTGTCACAATAATATTATAGTTGGCAATCCAAGTAACACTACCTGTTGTAAATAGCAGCATTTTGTTCTGAACAACTAACATTTTTCATTGTTCGTTTCCAAACAGTCACTCGTAGATTTCGTACAAATGAGGAGGTGAAGTGCCATGATTGTGAAGGCACACTAAGCAGGTCATATTTGAAATAATAGTTCGTACAGCTCAGTCGGGTAGTCAGCCCAGACATAAATGACATAGATCGGGAGTCACCCAGTAGCGTAGTATTAACTTAAAGCGTATAAAACATAAAGGAAGCGCTTGTGACACTGTGAAAACAGCTTATGTCTTCAATGACGTGATATGGTACACTTGGTGTAAATGCCTTTATTTGCAATGCCTTATAACGTGGCACTACACCTGCCAATGGAACAATCATTTTCAAGAGCTATTAATATATTATTAAGGCTTTCAGCATTGTGTACATAAAAGTTTTGCGTAAAGCAAAGTTTGGCATTCGAGGATCAGACTAAACTATGAAAAAACAACTCTGTAAGAATAATGAATAATATGGGTCTGTACACTTAAAATATACTACTCAAAATTTGCTAAGCACCAAATATTTCACACATCATTGTGAAATTTGCTTGTAACATAGCTTGTAACATATTTGCGATATTTTTGGTGGATATGATTGAGGAATGTACTGAGATGGTCCCCAGTGTTTACATTAGCTCTCTTGACAGGCAGACTTTTCGTAACAGTCATGGAAAGCATGTACCCCTTGATTTTCATGATGTTTTCGTGTACTGTCTACATGTACATGACATGACATTGTGTAGGGTATGCAATCTTCATTTCAACACAAACCCTTGTAATTTAATGATTGAATATGGCAAATGCAAATGTAAGAAGACATTTGTCTGAAGCAGAAATGTGGCGGGCTGTAGGGACGGTGGAGTAAGGGCTACCCATCGTCAGGATGGTGAAGCCCTTGGTGTGCACTACACGGTGATCACCAGAGCCTGGACAAGATTTCAGCAGTATGGCACACCAGTAAGACGGCATGGTGGTGGCAGAGACAGGGCAACATCTGCAGCTGAAAACAGGATTTTGGTCATTCAGGCCCGTATGAACCGCTTTTTCACAGCAACCCAGCTCCACAGTGACCTCAGAATGCATCCGGAGTAAATGTTTCGACGCAGACTATCCGGGCAAGGTTGCACGAAGGTGGTCTCCGATCGAGAAGACTATTCGCATTCCGCTGTCCCAGAACCACCGCCAGGCACGATATGAATGGGTCAAGGTACTGCCTAGACCACACATATAGGCGGTCTAGGGTATGGAGAAGACCAGGAGAGTGATTCCATGCAGCCAACATTGCTGAGCATGACCGCTATGGTGGAGGGTCAATCATGGTCTGGGGCGGCATCAGCAGAGATGGACGTACAGAGTTCTGTGTCCTTGAACGTGGGGCATTGACTGCACAGCGGTATATTGATGAGATCCTGGATGTCCACGTCAGATTGTATGCAGGTGCGTTGGGTGATAGATTAATTCTGATGGACGATAATGCCCGTCTTCATGTTGCCCATGCTGTAGGGGAGTACCGACAGAGGGAGGAGATTGGGCGTATGTGCTGGCCAGCAAGATCCCCTGACCTCAGTCCAATCGAACATGTCTGGAATGAGTTGCAGCTTGCAATTTTAGCCCGTCCAGTCCAGCCAAGAAGTGTCCAGGAGCTTGATGCCATTGCTGGTCCAAGAATGGAACAACATCCCACAAAGGACCACCAGGAACCTGATTGGGAGCATGAGAAGGCATTGTCAAGCTGTAAATTTCCTCTTTTACCACAAATAACCATTTTCCATGGTTATTGTATTCAAAAGCTAAAAAATAAGGTCAAACGCAAATAAAATCTTAATTTCTGAACTTAAATAATTAAAGATATAATTAAATAATAAGTATATCCACTTTTCATAACAATATTTCAACTAAAACGTAAAACAGGTAGTTGGATATACTTGGTGCTTAGCAAACTTTGAGTAATATATCATTGTTCACTACCTCCTTCAACATCAACTCCCTCTTCACTGCCGTCACCAGTCTCCTCCACTTCAGGAAGTGGCTATAATACTATTGATTTTGAAAATGAAATCGAAGCGAGTTTGAGTTTTCACACTTCTCTTAGGAAAAGAACTTTTCCGTTTGGAGATAGCAGATTGTCAATACAATATCTTCATTTTCATGAAAATAAATGCGCCTTGTTACTCTCATAAATTTGCTTGATAGTAGTATGTCAGGTACATATGAGGTAAAGGTTGGGGGACCTCGATGGGGGACCTCGGAAGTGACGTCATGTCACGTGACGTAGTGGCGCCATGTTGTGTTGTCATGGTAACCCGCGTGAGCGGCCATGTTGTGACGTCATCTCCATGATACGTGGTGGCAGTGCGCATGCGCAGCGCGTGTTGTTAGGGTGATACGTGTTTCCGTCGTCCATTTTGTATACTGGAGGCCGCCATCTTGGTTTCTATGGTAGCAGGTGATTGCCATGTTACCCAATTGTTCTGCAATAAGACGGGGTATGTTTTGAGAGTGTGTTCGATTGTAGAAGAGTAAATCTAATTACCACAAACAACCCGACAATCTCTCCAAATCACCAAAATCCACCCGAAATCACCGAAATTGACTTTATTTCCCCATTTTATCGGTTTAGCACGTTGTGCTATAGCACCGAGAGGGTGCAACGGGTGCATTCGACTGAAGTGGAGTAATTTTCTGGTTCGGATTTTCCCAGAATCCTCATTTAATTACCCAAATAAACCCGTCAAGTTGTATTATTTCGAATTCTTTAAGAATCCCTTTTTTTGGATCCCATGACGTGTTATTTCCCTATTAAGAGTAGCACGTAGTGCTATAGGACAAATTTACCCAGAATCCATTATTAAAATTATAAGTAGGACCCATATGTGTACATGAAGGCCGTGAAGCTAAGTTCCACCATATACTCATATGAGGATCTACCCAACAGATGTGTCGTACGAGGTCTAATTTACTATCCCTCATTTTGATTTTTCTTTGTACTTCGATGGAAAATTAAAAAATAACAACACTAAATATAAATTTAAATTTTTTTTATTCAACAACAAAAATACATCTTGTTATGGTATGTAGATTGTCAGATATTCATAAACAGTCTTTCTGCAGATTGGACATCTTCTGAGTGGTTTACAGCAGTCTTTGCACAGACACAAATGGTTACATGGTCGCGGAGCGACATTGGCTTCAGCTAATAAACACACACTACATTTTGTCCTCCGTGAATCTTCTTCTTGAAATGATGTGTCCATTTCTTCTTCTTCTTCTTCGATGGCCATTTCTTCTCCTTTTTCAACGTCCATGAATTCAGGTGGTAAATTATGAATGTAGTAACAGTCTGGAGAATATTTTCTGTGTTCTTCTATAACATCATCTTCTGTTTCCCAGAAACGAACAATAATACCACAATGAAAACATTGAGTTCTGTCTCCTGTCCCCAAATAAAAAACCCAGCTTTTGTCAGTTCATTCGGGGTTTTCACACTTTCACTTTGTAACATGAATTGAAATGTCTTGAGACGATTTTCCTCCAATGCATACTTGATGTGTTTTGGTGGTCTTTGTTCTGGTGTCTTTCTTATTTTATCTTCTCCACGTAATAACTGCTCCAGTACCGATGGCGGAACATCACGAAAATATGTTTCGAATGAAACGCTCATTCTCTCTACAAAGTCTCTTGGATTTCTTGTTTCTTGGTTTCTTGATTGATAATCATTCAGTGCCATCCTGATCAAACATGGAATAGTGAACATTCTTCAATCCTTTTTATCTTCATTCTTCTTTGGTTTTCTGTCTCTTTTTGGTTTGGGTTCTCCTATTTCAAGACTTCTCTTCTTTGCAATATCCACTGCTTTGGTCACTTGTTCCCAATCTCTGGTGGTAAACTGGAACCCAACGTCGTTCTTGAACAGTTGAATCTGTAAATCGTTGTTAAGTTTGAAGACGGTCACATTAGTAGACATCCTTCTTCTTTGGCTGCCGAAACACAAATGAGCTGAACACCAAGTGCACCAGTTTTTATAGTTTTCCTTCAATGCAGCGACATCTAGTGGCTGGTTTCCTCTATGACGTCATTAACCATTACATCATTATCCATTAGATCAGTGGTAAACATGTTGGATATGGTTTCCATCGGTACACCGCGACAGCGATGTTTCAAGTAAAACAAACAGTATTGTCCACACACTGGTAATGGTCCTTGAAGGCGTTTTGTATTATACTTCCAATATCAGGAATTCTTCTTCAGGAAATTCTCGAATGGTCTGTGTTGTGGTGGTAATCCATAGGAATCAAAGTATTCTGCGTTGTGGTGACTCACAAAGAAAGCCACCCAATGTTCTCCTTTTCTGTGGTCTGGATCCGTGTTGGCTATCAAAGCCACGGGTCTGTGATCTGGTAACCTTCTTGGTAATTTGTTTCTTGAAAATACACCCAAACATATTCTCTTCAAACAACTATCTGATCGAAGTGCATTCTCTAACTGCAACGTGTTCATGTTGCGTAATCGAAGATTACTTGTCTATTCTTATCCACTTCTATGATGTTCTGGAATTCTGCATACACCAGTACGTTGATTGTGGTTGGTAATGGGTTTTCGAAATGGACTTCTAGTCTCAAGTTTCCTCTCTTCACCAAATCGAAGTGTTGTCCATGTGATAGATCTGGAGTCAGGTCAAATACGAATAGGGTGTATCCATTTATGTACTCTTCTCAGCTGATGTGGTTTCCTTCATTCTCATACATTTGTCCAGTTCCTTGGAACAGAGTTGCATAACATCTGGCCACTTCTTGTTGTTCGAATCTAGGTTGTAATGGTTTGGCTGGAATCTGCTGCCCATCCACGAACAATGCCAAGTAATTGATTTTGTAGTTCTTGAAATTATATGGATTCTTTGAAAAGTTTCCATTGAAAGCATCGTTGTCTACACATCCCACTACGATGCGTTTAGGTAGTTGGCCTAAAAATAAGTTTTCTTGTGTGATGCTCAGATTTCCTTTCGGCACTGAAAACACCTTGGTTTCCACACGATCGATAGGATATTTTTCAGTTGCTTTTGTTAGTGCTTTCTCGTGAGCCATTCTCACGAATGATTGGAGTCTCTCTTTGCGTACAAACATGGATACATCTAGAATTTTGATCTTGTATGTAGCGGTATCGGCCATCAATGCGAAAGCATCTTTGGCTCTATTCATTTTAACATGAACATTAACTCCATTCAGCAAGTACCGAGTTTGGAAAAACATCTCCAAATGTAATCTTCCAGTCATGCCCACGATTTTACTTTTCTCTATAAATTTCTTTCGAAGAAGAAATCCCTTGTTATCATCTGTCAAATCTTCCATGTGTCCGGCCGTATCCTTGTACCATAATGCATTGGTCAGTTGTGACTACTTGGCAGCTGGTCCATAACTCAACAAAGTTTCTATGAAAGCTCTGTAATGATAAGTGTTGTTGGAAGGAGATACCAGTTTTTCATTCAAGCTGATATCGATTTGATTAAATAAGGAATGCATCCATAAATTGACTGGGCCCACTTTGGCATCGGGTGCAATTGATGCCCCATTGGAATCTACAACCGTTGCTCTAACATACAAGTATGTCTGTGCCAAATTCAAATAATCATCTCCTAATCCTGCAATGTGGAATTCTATTGGACCACTGTTTCCTATAGTCGCCAATGGCCTGTGTTCTACCCATTGCCCATGTTCCACACTAGTCTGTGTTGGTGGTACGGAAAACAAGTCTAGTTCGCTGTTGACACACTCACAAGATTTTTCATTAATGAGAGACATCATGCACCGAGATGGTCTTGGGTCTGAACAGTTCTCCTTCTTTTTGTAGATTTGCTAGTTTTGCGTGGTGCGGGCCTTTTTATACTTTTCCTACCGGGTGGTTTTGAACCACTAACCACTTCATTCCAAGCTCCTGCACCAGCCTCTTTGACTCTTTTGATTGCTGCCTTTTTTACATTTTTCCCTTCAATGACATCTTCGGCAAAGGCTGCTCCTTTTCTCAATAACTGTTTTCCCACGGTCCTGGATGTAGTTTTCAATAAAGGTAACACCATATTCTTCAGTCCTCCCAATATACTTCCCAAACCATATCCTCTCTGTATTTGAGCTCCAGAAAAAGCCGGTAGACCATTCCCAGCTTGTTTCGTGTAATATTCTTCGTATAATTTGGACTTACAACAGTAAGTCATGTTTATGAAATGAAGAGATCTACGATTTCTGAAATGAAGTGTCACTGTCACTTTCCCGAACTCGAATGGTACCATGGCTTCTGTGTCACCCCTTATATACACCTGGACGGTACTGAAATTTTTTCGTTCTACTGGTACATAATACACATTCTCAAATGTTTTAGAGATGATATCCCCATATTTTCCACGCACGGGTACGATACGAAGAAGTGGTATTCTTGTATCTCCTACGACTTAGTCACGAACCAAGTCACAATATACATAGAGTGAATAAAATCCTTGGTTGACATCGGCAACTCTGGAAGAATTGTAAGTTCCTGATTTAAAAACACACTCATTAAATCCCAAAATATTTTGAAGAGTAGGGCTCAATGTGACCACGACTCCATCACGTACCGTGATACGAACTTTACCAGTCACTCTATCCAGTTCAAAAGCTACCTTATCGTGACGAGGCAAGAGTAATTCTTTAACACCATTGATAGCTCGTATCACATCAATGGGATCCGAATAACGACCTTCCTTGAGAGTAAGTCGGTAATTCTTTTTCGAAGACCAGAACACTGTAACGAAAGCTTCTTCTCCACGAATATTGAACCAAGTATTTGGATACTGAATCTCTGCCAGACCTACTTCCCATTCTCCCGTGAGATTCACTGGTTGTGATAACTGAGTGGTGTACGTAGTCAACGTATTTTCTGGAAACACGTTCATAGAACTGTTACTTGGTAGAGTCAAATAAAACATTACTTTTTCTTAATGGTTGGATTTGGTAACAAATATCCTATGCTACTACTCAAGAGAGCAGTCCACAACTTGCTGTCTGTGTTTTCGAGAGTGAGATTAACGACACTGGTAATGATGATGATATACAAAATGATTATTTGTGAAAAATAAGTGATCTCGCTCCTTGGAATTCTTTTACCAAACAGAGGCCAAGAACCGTTCGATCCTTCTTCCATTTTGAAGAAACTTCAGAGGTTCACTTCCTTTTATAGGTGAGCTGACTCTGTTTGATCCACGAATTGAACGAAGTTGGGTATCCCAACCACTTTACGAACAATTCCCTTTTCTTACCTCGACCACGTTTCTTGAGTACGTGTTCGATTTTGTAAATAGTTTTATGTGAAACTCGCTGAAGCTCTTCAGTGTAGAATGACCCTTTCAATATTTCTCCATTATCATCTTGCAACATGTATGTGACTGGATGTCCTTTCTTGATGGCTACTACTGTGAATAACTCTTCGGTCCAATTGGGCAAATAACCTTTCTCAAAAGTTTTCTTAACTTTATTGATTCTCACTCTGTCTCCTACTTTGTACTTTGGTGTCGTGTGTTTTATGGGTTGCCCATACAACCTTTGCCAAACCTCTTCTTGATTTTCAAAGTTCACGGCGATGGGGGCCATACCTATACTGCGATGATGAGAATGATTATAGGATTTCACCAAGTTTTGAAGTGGAAAAGTTATTGTATCATTCTTGGTAAAATATTTCCACATTTTGGTTTTCAAAGTTCTATTGAATCTTTCTTATATGGAACATTTTGTTTCCACATTTTGCGTTGTGAAAAAGTCGACTTTGTGATCTTTGAGAAAATTCTGAAATTTTCTGTTTTGAAATTCTTTGCCTTGATCAGTTTGTAATTTTTCTGGTTTACGACCTTGTTTGAAAATTTTACTAAAAGCTTTCACGATGGAATCACCAAGTTTGTTTTGTAATGGCATCACCCAAGCATATTTACTAAATACATCTATACATGTCAACAAAAATTTTATGTTTTTGTTGAATTTACTTATGTTTTAAACATCTACCAAGTCAGCTTGCCATTGTGCATCTATACCACTAACTATTACTTTTCTTCTAGGAAATGTACGACGAACAGGTTTGTGAAGAGTGTATGTGTCTTGAGTCTCTAACCATTTTACAACTTGTTTGGTTTTTTTCTTGGACGCTCTACGAAGAGCGTCTACACCACCAAAACTACCAGGCACTTCAGAATCATAGTACAATGCTTCCATGACTGCCTTGTTCAAGTGTCAACTCTATTTATACCTTTTTTCGATCCACTTTGGCGTTTCTGTTTTCTTTGGTTGTTTTGGTTCCGACTTTATCGGTGCCTGTTTCATAAAATCCCAACGTTCTTTATGACCAATTAATTCTTGGGGTATGTTACTATCTCTCAAAGCTTCGGCCAACATTTCCCATCCCTTTGGTTGGAAAGATTTTCGTCTTCTAAGTAAATCGTTTAGAAGATCTGTTACATTCGACCCTACCACTGTTTGATCTTTGTAGACTAATTCACCCTTCTCATTCCAAGATATATTTGGGTCACTTCTAATACGATTCAACAACAACTTGCCCTTTCTCTTCATTGTCATAGGTACAGAATCGAGAATGTCTTCGTCTTTATTATCTTTCTCGAATTCGACTTTAATTGGTCGAGGAGCCATTACCTTTTGTTGAAATGTCAAGTATCTTTGTAAAATTTGATTATATTGAGTCATCTTTTCATCAGCTGAAAGAAAAGGGGCATCGAGAATATCTCTCATTTCTCTATCCAGTGATTTTGTAGTCCCAGTTCATTCGGTTGTCTTGGGGTCTCTTGTAGACGTTCCAATAACCTTGGTTCTACCAAAGCCATCTTCTTTGCATATTCCATCATTCAAATATACCTTTAACAGCACCCAATAGTACAGGAGGTAGCAATGCCCCCAAAAATCCCCCTTTCTGCAAGATTTGTCTCCTCTTTTTGTCAGATGTACCTTTGTTTGCCACTGCCCTCACTAGTTGTTTCTGACGAACGAGTTTGGTTCTCTGAGCTTTGGTCAGAGGTACTGCTCCCTTCAGTATATTCGAGGCACAGTCACACAAACAAGTTATCAATTCTTTGTCTGCATGTTTTAGTATGGATTTGACGAGTGCGGGTTTCGATTTAATAAGAACCTTGAGAAGAGCGATATTGCGCTTGAGACGGTCAGACATGCTTCTGACTCGAGTCAGACTTGTTGCTCCCCTTTTATACTTTTCGGAGGTACACATATTGGGTTTCCCCGGGAAAAATTTGACTTCTTAATCTCATGTGTTCAGGAGTATCTTGTTTGAGATCTATTAAAAGGTAACCATATGATGTCGAAGTGGCATCTTCAAAAACTTCTCTCAGAAACTTGGAATGACCAGGATACATCTGTGCTGCCAAGTGTGAGATCTGAGAACGATCCCTAGGATTTTTAAACAAGATCATGTAATGACTATTGAGAGCTACAGTCCTATGGACTTTATTTTTATCGAATAAATTTTGAACAATGTAGATCACACTAATGTTACGGTGATGACTACCTTTAGAAAATAATCTAGACACTCGAACATCTGCATCGAGCATCAGATCATCCAATATGACTAAACTATCAGATTTTAATTCTTGAGGGAGACCCTCTACGAATTTTACTTGGGGTAAAGTATTGTATAATGGTTGCCATTCACTATAACACCAAATGATTTGACTTGGGACAGGTGATATAATATTTTGAATGTTTTGAATAACCCGATTTACAAAGGATGATTTACCACTACCCGTGGGACCACACAATAAACAAGTGAATGGATGCTTCCAACGAGGATCCACCTTTGTTGTTCTATGTGGGTACTACTTCCCTTTTATACCTTTTGGGGAGGTGGCCCCCACTGAACGTGGGGACTACTCCCCCTTTTATACATTTTGGAGAGGTGGTCAATATGAACCGTCATCCAAAAAATATTTAAAATTGGTGGCCCTCTGACTTACTGGCTGGGGACAGTTTAAGTTTGTTTGATATTTGTCAAGAAGATAAACATCAAATAACTTAAGCGTCATTACCACCTTTTTTCTTGTTTCTTCATTTTATACTTTTTTTCTTCTTTTTTCTTCTTTTTTTTATAAAAAAAAATCATCTATTTACAACATCCATTTACATCTTCAATTAGAATCCAATTGTAACAGGTTTCTTGATGGTCATAAATTCAATCACCAAATCCATAATACAACGTCTCTGTTCATTTGTGAGAGGTTTCTCGAACATATCTTCATATTCTTTCTGTACTGGTGGTGGATTCATTCCAGAAGTATTATGGTGCCACAGTAGATGAACATCATTCTTGTTAACTCTTTCAAGTGCGTCACTAAAACATGTTATAATCTTCTCTTCTTCAGACATCATTAGGCATACATTATGCTGAATCTGACTTGGGTGATGCCATTACAAAACAAACTTGGTGATTCCATCGTGAAAGCTTTTAGTAAAATTTTCAAACAAGGTCGTAAACCAGAAAAATTACAAACTGATCAAGGCAAAGAATTTCTAAACAGAAAATTTCAGAATTTTCTCAAATATCACAAAGTCGACTTTTTCACAACACAAAATGTGGAAACAAAATGTTCCATATTAGAAAGATTCAATAGAACTTTGAAAACCAAAATGTGGAAATATTTTACCAAGAATGATACAATAACTTTTCCACTTCAAAACTTGGTGAAATCATATAATCATTCTCATCATCGCAGTATAGGTATGGCCCACATCGCCGTGAACTTTGAAAATCAAGAAGAGGTTTGGCAAAGGTTGTATGGGCAACCCATAAAACACAACACACCAAAGTACAAAGTAGGAGACAGAGTGAGAATCAATAAAGTTAAGAAAACTTTTGAGAAAGGTTATTTGCCCAATTGGACCGAAGAGTTATTCACAGTAGTAGCCATCAAGAAAGGACATCCAGTCACATACATGTTACAAGATGATAATGGAGAAATATTGAAAGGGTCATTCTACACTGAAGAGCTTCAGCGAGTTTCACATAAAACTATTTACAAAATCGAACACGTACTCAAGAAACGTGGTCGAGGTAAGAAAAGGGAATTGTTCGTAAAGTGGTTGGGATACCCAACTTCGTTCAATTCGTGGATCAAACAGAGTCAGCTCACCTATAAAAGGAAGTGAACCTCTGAAGTTTCTTCAAAATGGAAGAAGGATCGAACGGTTCTTGGCCTCTGTTTGGTAAAAGAATTCCAAGGAGCGAGATCACTTATTTTTCACAAATAATCATTTTGTATATCATCATCATTACCAGTGTCGTTAATCTCACTCTCGAAAACACAGATAGCAAGTTGTGGACTGCTCTCTTGAGTAGTAGCATAGGATATTTGTTACCAAATCCAACCATTAAGAAAAAGTAATGTTTTATTTGACTCTACCAAGTAACAGTTCTATGAACGTGTTTCCAGAAAACACGTTGACTACGCACACCACTCAGTTATCACAACCAGTGAATCTCACGGGAGAATGGGAAGTAGGTCTGGCAGAGATTCAGTATCCAAATACTTGGTTCAATATTCGTGGAGAAGAAGCTTTCGTTACAGTGTTCTGGTCTTCGAAAAAGAATTACCGACTTACTCTCAAGGAAGGTCGTTATTCGGATCCCATTGATGTGATACGAGCTATCAATGGTGTTAAAGAATTACTCTTGCCTCGTCACGATAAGGTAGCTTTTGAACTGGATAGAGTGACTGGTAAAGTTCGTATCACGGTACGTGATGGAGTCGTGGTCACGTTGAGCCCTACTCTTCAAAATATTTTGGGATTTAATGAGTGTGTTTTTAAATCAGGAACTTACAATTCTTCCAGAGTTGCCGATGTCAACCAAGAATTTTATTCACTCTATGTATATTGTGACTTGGTTCGTGACCAAGTCGTAGGAGATACAAGAATACCACTTCTTCGTATCGTACCCGTGCGTGGAAAATATGGGGATATCATCTCTAAAACATTTGAGAATGTGTATTATATACCAGTAGAACGAAAAAATTTCAGTACCGTCCAGGTGTATATAAGGGGTGACACAGGAGCCATAGTACCATTCGAGTTCGGGAAAGTGACAGTGACACTTCATTTCAGAAATCGTAGATCTCTTCATTTCACATAAACATGTCTTACTGTTGTAAGTCCAAATTATACGAAGAATATTACACGAAACAAGCTGGGAATGGTCTACCGGCTTTTTCTGGAGCTCAAATACAAAGAGGATATGGTTTGGGAAGTATATTGGGAGGACTGAAGAATATGGTGTTACCTTTATTGAAAACTACAGCCAGGACCGTGGGAAAACAGTTATTGAGAAAAGGAGCAGCCTTTGCCGAAGATGTCATTGAAAGGAAAAATGTAAAAAAGGCAGCAATCAAAAGAGTCAAAGAGGCTGGTGCAGGAGCTTGGAATGAAGTGGTTGGTGGTTCAAAACCACCCGGTAGGAAAAGTATAAAAAGGCCCGCATCACGCAAAACTAGCAAATCGACAAAAAGAAGGAGAACTGTTCAGACCCAAGACCATCTCGGTGCATGATGTCTCTCATTAATGAAAAATCTTGTGAGTGTGTCAACAGCGAACTAGACTTGTTTTCCGTACAACCAACACAGACTAGTGTGGAACATGGGCAATGGGTAGAACACAGGCCTTTGGCGACTATAGGAAACAGTGGTCCAATAGAATTCCACATTGCAGGATTAGGAGATGATTATTTGAATTTGGCACAGACATACTTGTATGTTAAAGCAACGGTTGTAGATTCCAATGGGGCATCAATTGCACCCGATGCCAAAGTGGGCCCAGTCAATTTATGGATGCATTCCTTATTTAATCAAATCGATATCAGCTTGAATGAAAAACTGGTATCTCCTTCCAACAACACTTATCATTACAGAGCTTTCATAGAAACTTTGTTGAGTTATGGACCAGCTGCCAAGAAGTCAAAACTGTCCAATGCATTATGGTACAAGGATACGGCCGGACACATGGAAGATTTGACAGATGATAACAAGGGATTTCTTCTTCGAAAGAAATTTATAGAGAAAAGTAAAATCGTGGACATGACTGGAAGATTACATTTGGACATGTTTTTCCAAACTCGGTACTTGCTGAATGGAGTTAATGTTCATGTTAAAATGAATAGAGCCAAAGATGCTTTCGCATTGATGGCCGATACCGCTACATACAAGATCAAAATTCTAGATGTATCCATGTTTGTACGCAAAGAGAGACTCCAATCATTCGTGAGAATGGATCACGAGAAAGCACTAACAAAAGCAACTGCAAAATATCCTATCGATCGTGTGGAAACCAAGGTGTTTTCAGTGCCGAAAGGAAATCTGAGCATCACACAAGAAAACTTATTTTTAGGCCAACTACCTAAACGCATCGTAGTGGGATGTGTAGACAACGATGCTTTCAATGGAAACTTTTCAAAGAATCCATATAATTTCAAGAACTACAAAATCAATTACTTGGCATTGTACGTTGATGGGCAGCAGATTCCAGCCAAACCATTACAACCTAGATTCGAACAACAAGAAGTGGCCAGATGTTATGCAACTCTGTTCCAAGGAACTGGACAAATGTATGAGAATGAAGGAAACCACATCAGCCGATAAGAGTACATAAATGGATACACCCTATTCGTATTCGACCTGACTCCAGATCTATCACATGGACAACACTTCGATTTGGTGAAGAGAGGAAACTTGAGACTAGAAGTCCATTTCGAAAACCCATTACCAACCACAATCAACGTACTGGTGTATGCAGAATTCCAGAACATCATAGAAGTGGATAAGAATAGACAAGTAATCTTCGATTACTCAACATGAACACGTTGCAGTTAGAGAATGCACTTCGATTATATAGTTGTTTGAAGAGAATATGTTTGGGTGTATTTTCAAGAAACAAATTATCAAGAAGATTACCAGATCACAGACCCGTGGCTTTGATAGCCAACACGGATCCAGACCACAGAAAAGGAGAACATTGGGTGGCTCTCTTTGTGAGTCACCACAACGCAGAATACTTTGATTCCTATGGATTACCACCACAACACAGACCATTCGAGAATTTCCTGAAGAAGAATTCCAGATATTGGAAGTATAATACAAAACGCCTTCAAGGACCATTACCAGTGTGTGGACAATACTGTTTGTTTTACTTGAAACATCGCTGTCGCGGTGTACCGATGGAAACCATATCCAACATGTTTACCACTGATCTAATGGATAATGATGTAATGGTTAATGACGTCATAGAGGAAACCAGCCACTAGATGTCGCTGCATTGGAGGAAAACTATAAAAACTGGTGCACTTGGTGTTCAGCTCATTTGTGTTTCGACAGCCAAAGAAGAAGGATGTCTACTAACGTGACCGTCTTCAAACTTAACAACGATTTACAGATTCAACTGTTCAAGAACGACGTTGGGTTCCAGTTTACCTCCAGAGATTGGGAACAAGTGACCAAAGCAGTGGATATTGCAAAGAAGAGAAGTCTTGAAATAGGAGAACCCAAACCAAAAAGAGACAGAAAACCAAAGAAGAATGAAGATAAAAAGGATTGAAGAATGTTCACTATTCCATGTTTGATCAGGATGGCACTGAATGATTATCAATCAAGAAACCAAGAAACAAGAAATCCAAGAGACTTTGTAGAGAGAATGAGCGTTTCATTCGAAACGTATTTTCGTGATGTTCCGCCATCGGTACTGGAGCAGTTATTACGTGGAGAAGATAAAATAAGAAAGACACCAGAACAAAGACCACCAAAACACATCAAGTATGCATTGGAGGAAAATCGTCTCAAGACATTTCAATTCATGTTACAAAGTGAAAGTGTGAAAACCCCGAATGAACTGACAAAAGCTGGGTTTTTTATTTGGGGACAGGAGACAGAACTCAATGTTTTCATTGTGGTATTATTGTTCGTTTCTGGGAAACAGAAGATGATGTTATAGAAGAACACAGAAAATATTCTCCAGACTGTTACTGCATTCATAATTTACCACCTGAATTCATGGACGTTGAAAAAGAAGAAGAAATGGCCATCGAAGAAGAAGAAGAAGAAATGGACACATCATTTCAAGAAGAAGATTCACGGAGGACAAAATGTAGTGTGTGTTTATTAGCTGAAGCCAATGTCGCTCCGCGACCATGTAACCATTTGTGTCTGTGCAAAGACTGCTGTAAACCACTCAGAAGATGTCCAATCTGCAGAAAGACTGTTTATGAATATCTGACAATCTACATACCATAAAAAGATGTATTTTTGTTGTTGAATAAAAGAAATTTAAATTTATATTTAGTGTTGTTATTTTTTAACTTTCCATCGAAGTACAAAGAAAAATCAAAATGAGGGATAGTAAATTAGACCTCGTACGACACATCTGTTGGGTAGATCCTCATATGAGTATATGGTGGAACTTAGCTTCATGGCCTTCACGTACACATATGGGTCCTACTTATAATTTTAATAATGGATTCTGGGTAAATTTGTCCTATAGCACTACGTGCTACTCTTAATAGGGAAATAACACGTCATGGGATCCAAAAAAAGGGATTCTTAAAGAATTCGAAATAATACAACTGGATGGGTTTATTTGGGTAATTAAGTGAGGATTCTGGGAAAATCCGAACCAGAAAATTACTCCACTTCAGTCGAATGCACCCCTTGCACCCTCTCGGTACTATAGCACTACTGCTAAACCGATAAAATGGGGAAATAAAGTCAATTTCGGTGATTTCGGGTGGATTTTGGTGATTTGGAGAGATTGTCGGGTTGTTTGTGGTAATTAGATTTACTCTTCTACAATCGAACACACCCTTAAAACATACCCCGTCTTATTGCAGAACAATTGGGTAACATAGCAATCACGTGCTACCATAGAAACCAAGATGGCGGCCTCCAGTATACAAAATGGACGACGGAACACGTATCACCCTAACAACACGCGCTGCGCATGCGCACTATCACTACGTATCACTATGGAGATGACGTCACAACATGGCCGCTCACGCGGGTTACCATGACAACACAACATGGCGCCACTACGTCACGTGACATGACGTCACTTCCGAGGTCCCCCATCGAGGTCCCCCAACCTTTACCTCATATGTACCTGACATACTACTCTTGATATTACACGAGAAATTTCCTGGTTCCTGATTCTGAGAGTAATTTTATTCCCGTTCCCAGTTCCTAGAAAATCGGAAATATCTTAAACACTGCATATTACGGTGTCTACCTCAAAACTGCTAGCGACGACCAAATTGAGTAACATGGTGATGCAAAAGGTTAACCCTTTACCTACCATGAAAAACAGTCGACACTTTCAAAACAAATTCTTGAATAACTAATTTTATTCATTTTTGTCTCAAAAACATAGGTTCGAGCTCGTTCCAAAGAGGGGTCATAACCTATGTTTTTGAGACAGAAAATGAAAATATAATGAAAATTAATTGGGGATTTTTGAGAATAGCGCTGGCCGGTTTTGGCCGTTATGTTGGGTAAAGGGTAAAAAACATTACCCTGTGGTGAGTAATCAGACAGGCCGTAGTCCGAAATTGGATCATAGTCGTAGATTTGTTTATTTCAACAGCGTAAGGCTTGTGAGTTTTATGAGGGTGAGGGTGAGGGTGGCTGTGAACAGCAAAGGTCCAATGATGTTTTTTCCTTCGAACAAGAAAACCTACTTTTCCTGTCCCAGGCAATACCTTCTACTTTATAAAGTAGATGGTTGTTGTGTGAAGTCGTCGCAGACTCATCAATATTTTCAACGTGTAACCCCAAGGCTGCACGTTGCCAATATTAAAGCGTCAACCCCAGTTAATTAATATGGACTCTTCCAACTGATTCCATGAAACGACATGGAAGATACGTGGGGGCAAAGGTTAGAAAATAAATCTCTAAATTATTTATAGGAGTTTAACGACACTTTCGACGGCCAGGGTCAGCTCGTGTAGGAGATTTTTACGGGTGGAGGAAGCCGGAGTACCCTGAAAGAACAACTGAGCAGCAGCGAGGAACTGTCAGACTCCCCAACGTACCAAGTTCACACAAGCAGATTTAGCATTGGGTGAAGACAGACGCACCATCGACATGCAGTGTATCTTAGTATACAGCGGAACCGTGCCCCGCACGGGCAATCGAGATTAGGTGCCTTGCCCAAAGATGCAATGCTGTTACCCACGGAGGGGATCGAACCGTGGTCCTTTCTGTTATTAAGTACCTTGCCCAAGGACACAAAGCTGTTACCCCTGACAAGAATCGAACCATTGACCATTCGGTTTGAAGTCCAATGCTGTAAACAGTGAGCCCCCGCACTTCCTTCGAAGTCCTCTGTCTGATTCGGGATTCGATTCGACTCATCATTTGAGATTCGCGGATTCAATAGAGAGTAATCGCTTGACTGGACTGGTTACGTGAAATAATTCATGGGAGGTGAGGGACGTTCTACAAACACGAGTGCGCGAATGCGCACGAGTGTTTTACAATATAGTCCCTCGCCTCGAATGAATTATTTCCCGTAACCAGTCCAGTCAAGCGATTACTCTGTTTATTACTTTTCATTATTAACGATAATTATATTGTTTAACCCCTTACCTAACATAACGGCCAAAACCGGCCAGCGCTATTCTCAAAAATCGCTTATTAATTTTCATTATTTTTTTCACTTTTGACTCTAAAACATAGGTTATGACCCCTCGTTGGAACGAGCTCGTTCCAATGAGGGATCATAACCTATGTTTTTGAGACAAAAAATGAAAATAATAGCTATTCAAGAATTTTTTTGGCAAGTGTCGTCTGCTTTTCATATTAGGTAAAGGGTTAAAAAAAACAAAAAACAATGAAGTCCCCAATACGTCCTCCGCAAAGCGTCTTCGTTTGCGCGCACGGATACATGACACAATTGTTGATTGCATAATTCACTTGTGAAGTTATCGTTTATAATCAAACCCGGAAATCCCAGTAAATCACACTTTGAAAAGTAATAAATACAATATCTAGGACTGAAAATGAAATCGAAGCGAGTTTGAGTTTTCACACTTCTCTTAGGACAAAAACTTTTCCGTTTGGAGATAGCAGATTGCCAATACAATATCTTCATTTTCATGAAAATAAATGCGCCTTGTTACTCTCGTAAATTTGCTTGATATTACACGAGAAATTTGCGGTTCCTGGTTCTGAGAGTAATTTTATTCCCGTTACCAGTTCCTAGAAAATCGGAAATATCTTAAACACTACATATTCCGGAGTCTGCCTCAAAACTGCTAGCGACGACCAAATTGAGTAACATGGTGATGCAAAAGGTTAACCCTTTACCTACCATGAAAAGCAGACGACACTTTCAAAACAAATTCTTGAATAACTAATTTTTTTCAATTTTGTCTCAAAAACATAGGTTCGAGCTCGTTCCAAAGAGGGGTCATAACCTATGTTTTTGAGACAGAAAATGAAAATATAATGAAAATTAATTGGGGATTTTTGAGAATAGCGCTGGCCGGTTTTGGCCGTTATGTTGGGTAAAGGGTAAAAAACATTACCCTGTGGTGAGTAATCAGACAGGCCGTAGTCCGAAATTGGATCATAGTCGTAGATTTGTTTATTTCAACAGCGTAAGGCTTGTGAGTTTTATGAGGTGAGGGTGGCTGTGAACAGCAAAGGCCCAATGATGTTTTTGTCCTTCGAACAAGAAATCCCACTTTTCCTGTCCCAGGCAATACCTCCTACTTTATAAAGTAGATGGTTGTTGTGTGAAGTCGTGTCGCAGACTCATCAATATTTTCAACGGGTAACCCCAAGGCTGCACGTTGCCAATATTAAAGCGTCAACCCCAATTAATTAATATGGAAGATACGTGGGGGCAAAGGTTAGAAAATAAATTTCTAAATTATTTATAGGAGTTTAACGACACTTCCGACGGCCAGAGCCACCTCGTGTGGGAGATTTTTACGGGTGGAGGAAGCCGGAGTACCCTGAAAGAACAACTGAGCAGCAGCGAGGAGCTGTCAGACTCCCCAACGTACCAAGTTCACACAAGCAGATTTAGCATTGGGTGAAGACAGGCTCACCATCGACATGCAGTGTATCTTAGTATACAGCGGAACCGTGCCCCGCACGGGCAATCGAGATTAGGTGCCTTGCCCAAAGACGCAATGCTGTTACCCACGGAGGGGATCGAACCTTGGTCCTTTCTGTTATTAAGTACCTTGCTCAAGGATACAAAGCTGTTACCCCTGACAAGGATCGAACCATCGACCATTCGGTTTGAAGTCCAATGCTGTAACCACTGAGCCCCCGCACTCCCTTCGAAGTCCTCTGTCTGATTCGGGATTCGATTCGACTCATCATTTGAGATTCGCGGATTCAATAGAGAGTAATCGCTTGACTGGACTGGTTACGTGAAATAATTCATGGGAGGTGAGGGACGTTCTACAAACACGAGTGTTTTACAATATAGTCCCTCGCCTCGAATGAATTATTTCCCGTAACCAGTCCAGTCAAGCGATTACTCTGTTTACTACTTTTCATTATTAACGATAATTATATTGTTTAACCCTTTACCTAACATAACGGCCAAAACCGGCCAGCGCTATTCTCAAAAATCGCCAATTAATTTTCATTATTTTTTTCACTTTTGACTCTAAAACATAGGTTATGACCCCTCGTTGGAACGAGCTCGTTCCAATGATGGGTCATAACCTATGTTTTTGAGACAAAAAATGAAAATAATAGCTATTCAAGAATTTTTTTGGCAAGTGTCGTCTGCTTTTCATATTAGGTAAAGGGTTAAAAAAAAAACAAAAACAATGAAGTCCCCATTACATCCCCCGCAGAGCGTCTTCGTTTGCGCGCACGGATACATGACACAATTGTTGATTGCATAATTCACTTGTGAAGTTATCGTTTATATTCAAACCCGGAAATCCCAGTAAATCACACTTTGGAAAGAAATAAATACAATATCTAGGACTGATTGGATGAATGTTGCCAACTTTATGTTGCTGGAAATCTTTAAATTTACTCATTTTCGGAACTCGCCGGGACATTTCTGAAGAGATGTACATTCACAAATCATTTTCGATCATTTGTTATCTCCCAACAGTCATAATGGATATTACATTTTCTGGTTGAACTGCAAAATATTTTATAAATTTTGAGATTTTTTCTACATGAGGAAGCGACAACCGAAGTCACTGAAAATGGGAATTATCTTTGTGCTTTCAAATCTTCCTGAAAACCTTCACAATTGTATTTTCTAGAATTGTATTTTCTAATTATGTCTATAAATAGGTACAAATGAACCACTAGCATTTTCAAAGATCTGGCAATTTGCCAGTTGGCAAATTGCCATATCTTTTAAAATGCTAATGATTAATTTTAGTCATTTATATGAATAGGCAGAAAATACAATTCCAGAATATACAATTGTATAAGTGTTATAGTATTGGCTCTTGGTGAATCATCTATGAATGGATTGATTGATAATTCGCCGATAGGTCTCTTGATTTTTATTCCCGTTTTATTTAAGTCCATTCTATTTTTCCTTTTTGTTCCACACACTTACGCCGTAAATAGATAATCGCTACTTGAAAAGCGAAAAACAATTCAATATATTTAATCAAAGCAAAAAACCGAATTGACAGTGAATAATGAACTGGCGTGTTTTATTACAGAGATTAAGAAAGAATTAGATTTTTTTTTAGATTTTTATTTTGCGGTATAATTATACATGCATAACAGATTTGATTACGTGGTTATTATAACAGTTCATAATGCACATGAATATACCGCACGGAGATGACATAGCCAGATTGGCTGTCTACCTGACACCTCCTTGTAATAAATATGTTATGTACTCAACACCGCAAATCGACGTGGAATTGAATATTATTAAGTGTGCAGCCTCACCTTCGACATCCATCACGATTTAATACTATTAGTAGGTAATAAGTGGGGATTCCGTATCACTTGTACACGATTTTGTACATGTACACGTACATGTATGTACACCGCCATAGGATTAAGTGTTAAAATCGTGTACAAGTGCAAAAAATGTCGTTTTTCATGGTGATACAGAATCCGCCCTTGGTTTTGAGGCTCACAGATCGTACTTTTAACGTTCAAATACCCGTTGGCGAACGCGTATATTCGACACGTCGCTCAAGAGTAAAAAAAATGTACGAAATTTTAAGAAAATATAATTAAAAATTTGTTCTCTACGTTCCCATCGCGGATTAGACCATCGATCCATCGTTGGTGAACGCGAGCAAAAAACGTTTTGCGGATTCTGTATCAGCATCAAAAAAGTGGTTTGCGGATTCTGTATCACCTAAGTAGGTATAAGTAGGTATACGTTCACCAACGAATGTTCGAACGGTTAAAGTGCGATCCGATCGGGGAAACCCATTTGCGGATTCTAGATCAGGAAATCGACCTCTGTACGGTACATGGAAAAAAGGTGATACCGAACCGACAAACCACTGCCACGTTCCCGATCGTGTTTGGGACGTTATAGGGTGCGATTTGATCGGTGAAAAAAACGTTTTGCCGATTCATCTCTTGAGTTTTGTGAGACGAAATCGTGATAAAATCGGTTTTGAGGAGAGGAAATAAAAAAGTGATTGATATATATATATAGGAGAGAAAAAAACATAAATAGGTATTTAAAAAAATAAATATATCAAATGGAATAGATAATAAAAATACGTAAATCATGAACGCTTCCCAGACTATTAGAGCAAGGTTTCATTTAAAAGTGCTGATGAGAGCCTACGCATTCTGTGTGAACGAACAACTAGGTCGCCTCTTGTTAGAACTATGCGTCGGATGTCGGGATCACCTAGACTTCGATCATGAGAATCATTCGTGTCTGACGATGGAAAGGGAAGATATGGTCGTCAAGTATTTCGAACCGGCGTTCGAACGCGTTCAAATCGACGAAGTGATCGCGTTTTGGAAGAGATTACTCTTCTGCAAGGATCGAGACAAGCCCACAGTTTCGGAAGAACTGAAATTGGCGCGTAGAAGTCTGACTTTAGAAGACAAGGGATGCATCATGAAATTATTGTTCAATGAAGCATACGTCTAAGTTTTCTCGTTGATATAAAATAAGGGAGAATAGAAAATAAAAATAAATACACACATAAATTTTTTATCTAATATTAGAAAGAAAAAAAACACAAAAATGAGAACCAGAAATAAATTGTATCCGACGGTAGATGACGACGAGTATGAGAAGCCGAACGGTGTTTTGCTGTCGGCACCGTCGCTAGAAGAAAAAGAAAGAGGAGAGAGGTATCGCATCGATCAAATCAGTAGAATCCAAGCGTATCTAACTCAAGAGAGAGATTCTCGTCATTCTCTCAAGAAGAAGTATTCGCGTTTCGTGAAATTCGTCAACGCGATCGACACGACACTCATCACGATTTCCATGGGTTTACACGCAGCCGGTATCAGATTGTTGTCGACTGTGGTTGGTATTCCGATCGTGTTAACCGTAGAAGGAGTGGCTCTCGCCGCTGGATTGTTTAGCACGCTCGGAAACTTTTTTAGTAGGAAATTATATCTGAAGTCGAGGAAACACGACAAGATTCGCGTTTTGGCCAACTCCAAAATTGACACGATATCCGAAATGATCTCCATGGCGTTGAAAGACGGTAGGATATCGGACGGAGAATACTTCACGATATCGGGTGAGAAAACGAAATACGAAGCCATGAAAGAAGCCGTGAGAATCAAGACTCGTCAGATCATCAAGGAAGAGATGAAGGATTCTCTCCTGGAAAAGGGGAGGAATGAGGATAGGGAGGAATTCAGTAAGATGATAGAACTCAAGAGCAGTGATTGAAAAAAAATATATATATAATAAGAACACAATTTTTAAAAAAGAAATATTAAATTTATATATAAAATAAAAACGAAATTAATTTAAATAACTCTCAAAAAATGTATTGCGTAAAGTGTAAGAGAGTTACCGAGACGAGTAATTCTCAAGAAGTACGAACTAAAAGTGACAGACAGATGCTTCACGGAATTTGTGACGGGTGTGGTTCTATCAAGACTCGATTCGTCAAAAAAAAGAATGCGAGCAAAGGTAAAGGCATCGTGAATAAAATGATCATTAATCTACCTTTCGAAATGCATCTGCCTGGTCACAGTTTCACGGGACGTGGAACGAAATTGAACAAGAGACTCAACGCCGATCTGACTCCTAAATCTTGGAGCAAACCTGTGAATAGGGTGGATGCGGCCGCGTATGATCACGATCTATGCTACACCGGACATCCCGACACCAATACTCGCAACGATGTCTGCGATAAAAACATGTTGGCAAAATTGAGAGGTATATAGAATCCGACCAGGAGAGAGAAGATAGAACGCTCGCTGGTCGGTAATCTGATCGGTGCGAAACGTCGATTCGGATGGGGCATTCAAAAAAAAGTGCATCTGAAAAGAAGAAGAAACAATTATTGATGAGCGCATTGGTCGAGGAGTTACACAAACTCATCGTGCATACATTTCGAAAGAGAAGGGTGTTCGTGAAGGGTTTGGATGATATTTGGTCTGCCGACTTGGTCGACATGAGATCGTTTTCGAGGTGGAACGAGGGTGTCAAATATCTATTGATGGTCATCGACGTGTTTTCCAAATACGGTTGGATCAGAGCTTTGAAGAATAAATCGGGACCTTGCGTCGCCGAGGCTCTGAAGAGCGTGTTCGACTCGTCTTCTCGAAAACCAAATACATTGTGGGTGGATAAGGGAAAGGAATTCTACAACAAGCACGTTCATCGATTGGTCGACCTCTACTCGATCGAAAACAAAGAGAAAGCCAGCGTGGTGGAACGTTGGAATCGAACGATGAAGGAAAAGATGCATAGATACTTCACGGCGTATTCGACCAAGAAATACATATACGCTCTGATCGGTCTGGTCAAAGATTACAACAACACGCGACACAGATCGATCAAGATGACTCCCGTGGAATCTAGCGATCCTCGAAACGAAAAACGGGTCTACGCGAATCTATATCCTGAGAGATCTAAGATCAGGAAGAAGTCTAGAACGCCGAAATTTGCGGTCGGTGATCGAGTGAGAATCTACGCTTATGAGAAGCACTTCGAAAAGGGTTATACTCCTCGATGGACCTTGGAAATCTTCGTGATAATCAAAATATTTCACACCGATCCGGTGACTTATGAAATCGAAGCTTTGGAACAACAATTACAGAAGACAAAGTTTTGATAAAGAAAACAAATTTCTTTTATTTACTCTCTTTAACATTTTCTTGTTTACATTTATATATATAGGAGAGAAAAATAATAATAAAAAATAATTAAAACTATTTTTAGATAAAAAAAAGCAAGCTAATTAATAAACAAAAAACAAAAACCCTTTAAGAAATGGCAAATATACTAGATATAGCACAAAGCATAGTGAAAGTATTCAAGAATATGAGGTTCACGAATACGAACCGGTAACCAGAACGAGATTGAACAATGCAGGAGAGATAAGAATCAACGTCGAAACTCAAGTTCTATTCGTCCATCCTAGCGAGAGTTACATAGTGGTGCAGGGACGTCTCACCAAGGAAGATGGGAGCGACTTCGCCGCCGACGACACGATTACTCTAGCCAATAATGGTATCATGCATCTATTCAGTAATATAAAATACATGCTATCTGGACAAGAGATAGAATCTGTGTTTCATCCCGGTTAGGCCACCACGATGTTCGGACTCTTGACGTATCCAGATGATTTTTCGAAATCCAGAGGACTCAATCAGTTGTGGGTGAAAGACACCGTCGGCCCTGCTAACGCTGGCGCCGCCGTGATATTCGACTACGTCGTCAAGACGTCCAGACCTAAAGGAACGTTTTTGTTCAGGATACCTTTGAAACACATCTTCGGATTCGCAGACGGTTACAACAAGATCATGTACGGATTCAAACACAATCTGACGTTGATTCGAAAGGGAAATGATGCCGGGATAGTGAGACTCCCCGCGACCAATGCAGGTAAGATAGCTCTACACAAGATATCGTGGTTCGTTCCCCACGTGGAGCCTTCGATCATGGAAAAAGCGCGTCTCTACAAGATCATAGAATCCAAGAGTAAATTACCTGTGGGATTTAGAATGAGACAGTGCGACACGGCTAGCATTCCACTCTCCATGAATCACTTCGATTGGAGATTGACGGTGAAATCCGCTTCTGAGAGACCGCGTTTTGTTGCGTTTCAGACCGATATGGACGGGTCTCAGGAAAAGAATGCGTCGCTGTTTGATCACTGCCATTTGAGAAACATGCAAGTGTTTCTGAACGCCACGAGATATCCAGCAATCGATTACAATGCATCGTTCGACAAGAACGATTTCTGTAGACTGTACGGCGACGCTGCTGATTTTAGAAAGAAGTATCACGGTCTAGACGAATTGATGAGCAACTCTAATATATCTCCCGGCGAATACAAGTCGATGTATCCCATGTTCGTATTCGATGTCAGTAAACAGAGTGAACGACTCAAGAGTAGCGTCTTAGACATTCAGATCAAGATGCAATTCGATAGGAAGGTGCCGAGAAAAACCGAAGCCTTCGCTCTGGTCCTGTCGGACAGAGAATTACAATTCAAATCAGATGAAAATAAGATGTCGATCATTCGATGAGAGACGTGTGTGAAAAAAAATAAAAAACAAAATAAAAAAAAGTAATGAGTAATTATTAAAAACAAAAAAAACAAAAAAAAAAAGTAAATAAAAGTAATGAGATCTAGAGAGATTGAACATCTTTCTAAATCTCATTACTTTTGTTTTTTTGTTTTTAATAATCACACATTATTTTTTTAATTAATTATTTCCACGCGTTCACCTTTTGTTCAAAGGATCTAGTTCGATCAGTAGATTCACCACGGAAGTGATGGCTTCGGGATTATTGGTTTTCATAATGAAATTAATCCTGTCTCCAGCGTTCACTTTGAGAGGCGTGCCGAATGTGCTAACATTCGTGTGTTGATTCTCAGTCTTTTCAACGCTGTATTTCTTATCGCTCTCTACTCCATTCACCACGAGATTGACGACCACTCTGTTATTCAAATCCGAGGAAGCCAGACTCATTCGATTGATTTCACCTCCTAACGGCATGGGATATCCCACCTGACCATGTTTCGATCCACTACCTCCATTTCTGAAAGACCACTCGCTTTTTCCGTCCTCTAATGTGCCGGCCTCCTCAGCCCACACGGTGATCAATTGTCTAGCATATTTGACTTTCTCCACCACCGAAATCAGGGTGCAGGCATCCGTCATGTTCACAGGATCCGGTAGATTTTTGAGCGCGTGTCCACCCATGTCTAGTTTACCTTCCATGATGTCGCCCTTTCTCCAGACCGAGTTGTCATCCACGTACTTCCTGCTGACTGTGCTGGAATCGAATTCGGGATCGTGATTGAGTCCGAATAAATTCTCACCGTTCATGTTGATACCACCCTCCATGGTTCCGCCAGATTGTTTGTTCAGGTAGAGATCGTCCACTTGCGATTCTACGTATTCTTGTGATCGTATAACAGCAGAATCTACGTAGCCCTTGTTGACCGCGGTTGAGTCTGCATCCGTGTCGTCGACCTTCGACAGATTCAATATCTTGTTGAATCCCGCATTCAGATCTGATTTCATTTCTCGTCTGTCAGACTTTCTCTGTTCCAGATCTACGTAGTGTTTGGTCGCCACGTCCTTGGGATTCATGGGAGTGGCCACGTTCATTATCTTGTTAGAATTGGCGTTCAATTCCGAGTGCATCGTTTTCTGAACATATCTATTTCTCAGATGGTCGCTGAATCGCACGTGAGAGTCGTCCACGTATTTCTTGGTTGCGGCATCGGTGGGATCTATGGGATTTGTGACATTCACCAAACGTTTGGATTTCAGATCGAGATCATCGGACATGGCTTTCCCCATTCCCCGCTCCCGCATTCCCCCTGTCGACGTATTTTTTAGTCGCAGCATCTGCAAGATCTATCAGCTCGGGAAGATTGTAGAGCTTCTTATCGTTCATGTTCAAAGGTTCCTCTCGAGGTTCGTATCTCCGAACGTAACGTTTGTCCAAGTTAGCAACATCGTAACCATCACCGACTTCGAGCATCTTCCTCTTCCTTTTAGGCTGACTTTCGTCATCACTTCTACCAAATTTATCGACTGGCATGTTGTTTTGAGATTTTTGTTTTAAAAATATATTTCAAACGCAGTTTATTAAAAATGAATTATTTTTATTTTTCGTTTTTATTCGATTAAAATTTTTTATATAATTTTTTTACCTTTATATATATACTATAAAAAAAATCTCTCTCTAATGTAAATCATTGGGAATGTCTTGAAACCAATCTCCTTCAGACAATCTTTTGAGAATGTAGAGACACAGGTGACCGCAAAACACTTGATCTGGCGATTGCACTCATTCCGTGTTGTAACGAACCATCGATTTGTTGAAATAGTTCTTTATTTCTTTCGGCGGTGAGATTCCGTAGCTGTCGAAATAATAATTCTTCTTCTCCCCGTTCTTGAACCACGCCATCCACTGAGTGCCTTCACCCGATAAATCGTCTAGATTTAAAATTTTGCATTCCGATTGTTGAGGTCTTCTCTTCGGCAAGGCATCTCTGGAAAACACACCTAGAAAATCTTTGATTTTCAAATCCTTCGCTGCATTCAACAGATCGATGTTGGATAGGGGTTCATTAGGTAAGACGACACCTTCTACGGATATCTCTATTTTCTTATTCGCTTGCTGATATCTAAGATGAACGGTCCGAGATAATACGGTTTGTCGAACTTCAGGTGCATCTTTTGCATGTGAACAGCCACTAGATTTTCGTCGAATATGGTTTGGTGTTTGTAATTGGGTTTTGCCACTAATTTTTTAGCTCTTTTCTCAGATGTGACGAGTCGAACGTCGGTTCTCTTCCTGATGTTTTCCATCGATTTACCGTACACGCAGTTGTTCATGAGTTTGAAGAAAACTTTTTCGAAATCGTTCTTGGCTCGAATTCTGAGATTCGTGTTGAGATCGATGTATTTTTTCATCCAAGGCTCTTCGTTGAATCGAATGATGCGATGTATATTGACTAATTTCATCCCGTAATCGACGTATTGTTTCAAATTCTCACTGTAGATGACGTAGTTATATTTGTTAAATAAATTGGGAATGAGTTTTTCCTTGTCTCCTTCGTTCAGTTCCATTCATTCAGGAGCCAGCGGATAATCGCTGTGTAGATTGTGTAATTCTTCCGGATAGTTCAAATCGACTTCTAAAATGCAAGGATAGTCTCTCCATTTTTGCATCTCTTCCGGTTCCATTACCCATTCGAAATTTCTAATTCGTAAAGGATGACTCATAGCCCAACCATACAAATTATTAGCGTCCCAATACTGTATGTATTTATTCAACCGTTTCGAATCGAAACCTTCTTTCATGTAGGGATTGTTAGCTTCAGAATATCTGTGGGAGATCATCGTGACGCCACCTCTCGTAGCCCTTTCAAACATGAGTAACATGTCCACGGTGGATAATAATTCCAATTGGACTTCGGTGGTCTTCAACAGAGTGTCCCATGCCCAACCGGGTGTGGTGAAATACCAAGCCGGATCCAGATTGTAATTTCGACAACAAACGTCTCGAAAATTTTCGAACACGTCTGCCAAGAGCAGGACGTCAGTCTTTAGATAGAGATCGTGATAATCTCTCCTGGTTTTCATATCGAATGATTTCCACACGTTTTTGGCGTGTTCATAATTCTAGTCGGAAATGTTGGATTCGTATAATTTCGAATAAAAATCTTCTTTTGAAGGTAGTGCGTTGTCATTTGAATCTCTTTAGATCGTTCATGTAATCGTAAGGATAGACTCCTTTCCTCAACATGACGTCTACTCGTTCTCCAAAATGTTCACTTGTGATTTTAAATTTATCCTTGCTCATGTTATCAATTAATTTTTCCAGAGCGGTCGACATGAATTTAAAACTGTCGATGAAACGTATGCTTCTACGAATGGATTTCGTTTTTTCTTTCAACGTCTCTCTGTCAATTACTCTTTTCTTCTCCATGACCTTCCATTTCGTGAAGGAAATGTATCTTTCTTCGCTGTTCACGATGCAATTTAATTGTTCGTGGGAGGTGCCGAGATTTTTCACGAACAGATGACTGTCATAACCCGAGAGATTGTGAAATATCACTGGATAGAAAACGGCATCTCGATATTTTAAATTTACACTTGCTGTGAGCCGGACCGCGATACAGACCCGTGTAATGATCATGGTCTCTAACCTTCTTATTTTACTCCGAATTCTCGTCGAACGATTGTCTGCATATGTGACATTCGGTGGCTCTGTTATTTTCGTCCTGCTGCTCTCGTGTGATGATCATTTTTGCTGGAGTTTTGAATTTATCGTATAACATTTGAATTTTTGATTCTAACTCTTCCACAAATCTTTGAGCCACGTCGTCGTCTTCGCACTGTTTCATATAGATGAAGGGACCCATGTCGTGTTGCGAGTCGAAAGCGCATTTCACATAAATGCAATGGCCTGAAGGTTTGTGTTTTTGATATCTTTTGACGTAACTTTGAAGAGCGTTAGGTTGGCAGGAACTCATTTTCACGGTGAAACATTCGAAATTGGCGTACATGATGAATGGTACTTTTAACCTTCTATTGCGATTTTCAAACTTCACGATGGTGTTGGGTTTGAGCATTTCAATGGCGACACCTTGATTTTCATTGCAATATTCCTGATGTTTCGCTAACGATTTTTCGCTGTGAAACATGTTCATGCAGTTGCAACATAAAAACATATCTTTCCTTCATGTTTATTATTTTGTCTCGACAGTAATTGGCTCGGATGTTTAACCCAACAATAATGACGATTGTCACCATTCGAAATCAATAATAAAATAATCGTTTTTTCTCTTTTGAGATACAAAGTCTGTCTGAGAGGATAGATCGTTCGTTTTTCATCATCGTATCCCAAGACGTTCACCGTTATGGTGGGATTTTGAGCCTCGAAACGTTCAATGTGTTTTAACTGCATTGGAAAAGTCACTCCGGTCCAATCGAGATTTTTAGAAGTCTCCTCATAACGAGAAACTCTATCGCAGTTCATTTTGACAGGGTATAAAGCGGAGGTGACTGCCCATTTAAAACACTGATCATCTTTATTTCTCACGTTGATCACAGCATTTTTTTTAGCAAAGAAATACGGTAATTCCACGTAGGAAGACCCTTTCAACGAATTGTTTTTAGTTATATGAATTTCGAGTTTCAACACCTCCTGGAACGTCCAATTACTACCTTCATGTTGATAATTCACGAGAGACGTCAACATCTTGTCTTTCATCTTTTCGAAAACGTCCGATAAATCTGAACCTGGAAGTACGGGTTCAACGTTAGATCTGAAATATGCATTTTTCAAGATGCTCTCGCCAGACTTCACATTGATTTTATTCATCACGCAATGGAGTATCATCTTAATTTTTTGTCCCACGTTCATGTGTTTGCGAAACAAATCCAATACTTTTTTCTTCACCCGTTCCATGAATAATTTCGGATTGATTTTCTTGAATGAGGGAACCACTTCGAAAGTTTTAAAAACACCTTTGATTGCACTCTCCCATTCTACAGGCTTCGATTGGAATATTTCCACGACGAGTCATGCTATATATTCTTCTCCTTTCCCTTTGTCAATTGCTTGTCGAATTTCACTCGATATATCTCGTTTGTCTAGAATCTGAAGTACATCTCTCGTTTTTGTTTTAGTTTTTTCTTTCTTTTCTTTTGAAACTTGAAGTTCTTCAATGGCTTTTCATTTAGTCGTCTTCTTATTTTTCACAATCGAAAGGTTTTTGTTTTTTTTCGACGTCGGCATTTCGATTCCTTATACTATCTTTTTCTTCTCCTCATTTTTCACAACCGATGCATTTTTTGACGTTGTTGCTATCGACACTTCGTTTGCCTTTCCATCGTTTTGCAAACAATATTCCTGTATGACTTCAGTTTTTTTGGATTTAGTTCTATGATTTCTGAAATGTGGAATTTTTAATATTTTACAAATCTCATTTAACTGAGGTACAGTTTTCTTATTTAAATTTTCCATTTTTTTATTTGTTTGCTCCATTTGTAAGAATATTTTTTGTTTTTCGAATTTTGTATTTAATAATAATTTGTTAAAAGTTTTAAAATTGTTTATATATATATGTTTTAATTCCTTCAAAAAAAATTGATGAAATTAATCAATTTTTTTATGTTCCTTAACGTGAAAAAATTGAATTAATATGAGAAAAAAGGACGTTAAATTTAAACTTTTATTTATTTTAAGAGAAAAACACTTTTACAAAAAAAAATTTTCACATTAAAGAAAATTAAAAAAACTTTTTTTTTATATATATATAAAGAGTAAAAAAAAAAAACTTTTTTAACAAATTATTATTTAAATACAAAATTTAAAATATATATTATTTGTAAGAATTCATAAAACAAAAAAAACAAATAATCGATCATGACAACAACACCTAAATGATGCGAATTGAAATTGAAACGAGTCGAAATATGTAAGAAATTCGGTTTTAAAATCTATAGATTACAATGACATAATTCCATCGAATTGAACGAGGTCGAGACGAAGGGCTTAGAGCGCAAATACGACAAATATAACATGCCTTTGAAATTGGACGAAGCCATGCTCAATTTGTTTTACGACTACCAAAGCGATCTACAGAAAATCATCATCGCCAAAGATAGAGAATTCGACAAGGATGATTTGTCGTTGTTCTATGGAAGTTATATATATCCAAAAATCTCACTCAAACTCGTGGAGAAATCGGGTGGTGAGAGCACGTTCACCGTTGTAAAAAAACTTAAAAAAAAAAGTAAAGATAAACATTCAACACATTTTCGAAAAAGGAGAATACACGAGTGTCAACATGCTAATAACGGACTTGGAAATATAAACAATAGAGAGATTGATTTTTTAGCGAAGAAGAAGGAAAAGAAAGTAATGAGATCTAGAGAGGTTGATCATCTCTAGATCTCATTACTTTTTTTTGTTTGTTTTTTTGTTTTGTTTTCCTTCTTCACTATAGTCCATATATTATAATAACTTTTCCTTTCTTCTCAAATTTCAGCGTCGATTCTTCTTTTCTTTTTTTTTGTGATATGTTACGTTTTTTTTATAAGAACACATTTGTTTATCTGAATCATAATTATGAACGAATGTTGTGCATCTCTCGGCAACACTCGCATCATTACCATTTTCTTCAGAAGGTAGTGGTGACGGTGGAAAACGTCTCATTCTTTTAAATTTCAACCATCTATCCCGATCTTTATTTAACTCTTTTATCAGTTCTTTCCTAAGATATTCATCATTAGCGTTTAATCATTTTTCCACATCTTTTTCGCACTCTATCTCGCGATATTCATCATTATTGTCTAATTGTTTTTCCACCTTTTTATCCATTTTATATTATTTTATTCTTTCTATGATTTATATTTTATATAATTATATAATATTTACATTATAATAACATACTCAAAATCAGTATATTCTTAAATGGTGAATTCTCACCAAACAACAAACCCTTGCCGAGTCGTTCAACATTCCGACCACTCTTTAGATAGAGTTGTCACCTCTAACGGGTTCTAGATACAATCCTTTACCGCTGTCATCTACGTGGAAGCGACACACAGCTCCTCCCTTCTTCAAAAACAGTCCGCTGCCACCCATTAATTTCTCAACTGCCGAACTCGCGAGTCCCGAGAGAGCTCCCACGCCAAGAGTCTTTCCGAGAAAGGGTAATGCTTTTGCGGCAAAGGGTAATGCTTTTGCAGCGATTCCTGCCAATAGCAGTAGGAAACTGCCTTTCATTCTCAAATTGTATCTCAATTGAGCGGGACTCAATCTCACCGTAAACCCTCTTCCATCACCAATCGCTTTCTCCATCCTTTTGATTTGACTTCTGGTCCAGGCGATCGAATCCTGACCGCCACTCGTCAGATCTTCGTGAGTGAATTTGAATCTCACCGCCTTGCCTCGAGCTGTTAACACTCTCTTAAGTTTCTTCCTCTGTCCTGCGGATATGTTCACGCTTTTAACCACGTATTGTGTCATAATTCTTCTTTTTTTTAAATATATTTCTTCAATTGTATTTTTGTGTTTTAATGATGATTATATATATTAAATAATCTTTGTAAAATTAATATTGCATTTATTTTATTTTGTTATTTATATATACACAATATTTTTTTTTTTTTTGCTTTTATATTTCTCTTATGTGAAATCGTATCGTCACCCTCTCTCCGCGAAGATCTAACAGTTCACCATTTTGATCCGTAAACGTAGTTTTGAGACTATACAACGTGTCTAAAATCTGATCTTGTTGCTTTCCCTTTCCATCCATCTTCATTCGCGTTTGAATGTAATTGTTCAAATCGTCTATGTCGTAACTTCCTTTGGGAATTCGAATCTCCAACCAATCCACTCCGTCGGAATACTTGAACGAGTTATTCTTTTCAGTGATGTTGGGAAAGGAATAATAAATCTCCAGATTCACCAATGCCATCTCATATCTTTTCTCTCTATTCAATTCGATGGAAGGTTCGAATTTCATCACGAATCGAGTCGAATCACCACTCACCACGTTTTGAATGGATTGTTTTGCAGCTGTATTCTTGGCTATCCATTCTAACAATTCTCCTTGTTCGAACATTATTTTTAATTTTATTTTTATTTTTTCAAAACTAAATATTTGAAGATTAATTATTTTCTAATTTTTATTTTCACGCTCTATCTTATTATCATCAGAAACATAAAACTTGTCGAATCCGCACCGATATTTTCCGCGATTAAATTCGCTTGTCAAATCGATCACGATGAAATTTAATGTCCTCCATCCCAAACCCTCTTGCAGAATCTCCTGAATTCCGCCACGATCATGTCGTTTGTGATGTGATCGCTATAGATGTGATTGAGATTCTTGAGATCTTGGTGAAAGAGACATAGAAAATTAGCGTTCTCCCTTATCGTCTGTCTGGGCAATCGAAAATAATTCTGCGACAGGTAGAAACAGTCCACGTTGCTGTGATGACCCCTAACATACGATTCGCATCAATTCTGTCTCTCCAAAAGCAGATCGTCAAAAATCATGAGGTTCTTATCATCTGATTTCAATTCTCTAGGATCCGGAACGTCGCTAGCGTTCTCATAAAATCGACACTCGACGTTCGAAGATGCATTTCTCTTCATCAATTCCATCGCCACACCATCCAAAATGGTCGAAAGAGAAGGTTCACCTTTGTCGAATTCCTCCCTACTGTCAAAGATTCTGGCTATGACGTCCTTAGGCAATCTACGATCCATGCATTCTCAAAGCAATCTGTATTCGGGCTGAAACAAGCTCTTGCCAAACACAAACAATCTGTCATAATCCAACCAGTCGGGTCGGGACAACAGATTGATCAACAGATTAGTCTTTCCACAATTCGATTTTCCCTCTATCAAGCCTCTTATGCTTTTGGGAAAGAACTCATTATTCGACCTCTTAGTCGCGGCGTCGTTCCAAGACATATCTTTAATGTTCATCTTTGTTTTGTTTTTTTTTGTTATTTTAGATTTTTTCAAACACAATTTTATATTTTATCAAACTCAGTTTTAATATTATTATTTATTTATATTACACCGTCACGAGTTCTCTTCAATCCAGATCCACTCGTCATTTTGGCTAAATCTTGTATGGGTACCACAGCATCCTTAAAATCTTTCCAACTTTTTGGCATTCGCTCTAACGTAGCTCGCTTCACCGGTGGACTGATCAACTTGTTGATCAATGCGTCGGCTGCCCTCTTGCCAGCCACAGAAGCTATCCTACCACTGGCTTTGGAAGCGGCTTTCTTACCAGCATACAAAGCCGTCTTCTTACCAACCTCAAATGCGGTCGATGCGAGTTTTCTACCTGCATCACTCGTGAACGCTCGCATTATAGAATCGACGATGCCAGAACCGCCTTGAACGTAAGTTCTAACTATCCCCTGTTCTTTATCACCAACATATTTTTATTTTATAATATATATTTTGTTTTCACTGGTAAATCGTTTGTTGTTTAAATACTTTTATTATTCTAGTGTAAAATTTACTATTTTTATTTTATATATTTTGTTTGTTTGTTTCTCTCTACTTATTATATACATCAATCCTTCAATTCGTTCATCAACCTTTTATAATGTTTTTTATTCAAAACCTTCTGTCTTAACAATTCGTCACATATAGTAACTATTTCATTATCTAATCCTGTGTTACCAGCACGTCTACTTGCCATCAACAAACTCAATCTCTGAGACAGAGCGTCAGAATCGCTCGGAAGAAAAGTGGTTTTCACCCCTTTACCAGTCACCGATTCGACGAACTTCTTATTCATATCCCATATGGGTTTCACCACTTTCGTCCACTTGTATCCTCTGTTGGCTTTGGGTCTCGTCTCTCTGGCATCGTTATTTCTCTTCATGGCGTGGGTCTGAACCAGAATGTCACCATAATTGTCGAAATCCTGTTCCGTGTAATCACTAGGCTTGTCGAAAAGGAGCAATTTGCGCAGTCCATCAGTTATTTTATACTTATTCGAACCGATGATTAAATTATCATCATCCATTTCCACTTCTGTGTCGCTCACAAAAGTTCTACCATCCGAATCCTTATAAATTCCATACAACAGATCTCTCTTACCACCATCCACAGACGATGCGATGCTATCAGTGGTGATAGTCGAAGCTGTATCATCGCTCTCGCTCACATCGGTTTCAATTCTCATGGGAACGTAATCCAGTGTAGATTGAAAGGAATACTGTTTTGTAAAACTACCGGGCAACGAACCCATTCTCAAAGAACTCTCTTTTATGGGTCTCAATTCTTCAACTATCTCCTTCTTGCTTCGCTCTTGAATCTCCATCACAGGTTTAAATATTTTTGTGGCTTCGCATCTGAGTTCAATCTCTCCAAGACGTCTGCTTCTGTCGGCCGATTGAATGCTCTTCTTGGCAAGTTCATATTCGTTTAAAAGCTGACCTCGACGTTTGCCATCCATCTGTAAAAACATTTTTTTTCGTTTTTAAATTATTAATATTTCCTTTGAGTATGCAAATGTGAGTTATTTATTATTTTCAAAATTAAATGTATAATTATTTTTATGTATTAAGTAAATAAAAATCTTCTGTCTTTAATATAATAACTAAAAAACCAGTTGAGGAAAAACATTTTACATGATAAAACCTCTATAAATGCGTTTTGCCTCTGAACGCGTTAAAAATCGCATCACAGATTATTCACTCAGCGACGAACTGGAGAACTTTGAAACGTTTGAAAGTTTTAGTGCATAAGAAACTGGTTTCTGATTTAACGTGTTCGAGAATAATTACATCTGTTAAAAGGGTTCATTCATATCTCCGAACATGATCACGAATATATTAAAAATTTATTTACCACTTAAACCTAATTGAGTGGAAATGCGGTTTTATTGTCTATTATTAAAACGACTCATTAAACGAAAACCTTCATTCACACCAGAACAAAAATATGAGTGTCAGTTTTATCTCTTAAATTCATCTAAGTGAAAAAAGGTTTTATAATAGAATTTTTATTTGATTGAAACAATTCTACGAACTATTTTTATTTGAATGTTTCAATTCTATAAAGTGTTTTATTAAAATTTATTTCACAAAATTCGCAGTGACAAAACGTAAACAAACGATTTTTCACATCGATTTTCTAATTTTCTATTTTTTTTTCAATGTAAACGAAAAACCTTTCATTCACACTGAAACAAAACATGAATGTCTATTTTTACAGATCCAATTTTATAGTCGACTCTTTTGAACGAAAACCTTCATTCATCTAAGTGAAAAAAGGTTTTATAATAGAATTTTTATTTGATTGAAACAATTCTACGAACTATTTTTATTTGAATGTTTCAATTCTATAAAGTGTTTTATTAAAATTTATTTCACAAAATTCGCAGTGACAAAACGTAAACAAACGATTTTTCACATCGATTTTCTAATTTTCTATTTTTTTTTCAATGTAAACGAAAAACCTTTCATTCACACTGAAACAAAACATGAATGTCTATTTTTACAGATCCAATTTTATAGTCGACTCTTTTGAACGAAAACCTTCATTCACACCAGAACAAAAACATGAGTGTCAGTTTTATCTCTTAAAATTCATCTGTCATCCATTGAACGATTTCCTTTCATTCACACCGAAACAAAACATGAATGTCTATTTTTACAGATTCAATTTTAAAATCGACTCTTTTCAACGAAAACCTTTCATTCACAAAACTCAAGAGATGAATTGGCAAATCGTTTTTTCACCAATCAAAGCGCACCCTATACCATCCCAAACACGATCGGGAACATGGCAGTGGTTTGCTGATTTGGTATCACCTTTTTTCCATGTACGTACAGAGGTCGATTTCCTGATCTAGAATCCGCAAATGGGTTTCCCTGATCGGATCGCACTTTAACCGTTCGAACATTCGTTGGTGAACGTATACCTACTTAGGTGATACAGAATCCGCAAACCACTTTTTGATGCTGATACAGAATCCACAAAACGTTTTTTGCTCGCGTTCACCAATGATGGATGGATGGACTAATCCGTGATGGGAACGTAGAGAACAAATTTTTAAGTATATTTTCTTAAAATTTCGTACATTTTTTTCACTCTTGGGTGACGTGTCGAATGTATGCATTCGCCAACAGGTATTTGAACGTTAAAAGTGCGATCTGTGAGCCTCAAAACCAATGGCAGATTCTGTTTCACCATGAAAAACGACATTTTTTTGCACTTGTACACGATTTTAACACTGAATCCTATGGCTGTGTACCTACATGTACGTGTACATGTACAAAATCGTGTACAAGTGATACGGAATCCACACTTATTACCTACTACTATTTAGTCTATTGTTTTTGCACGGTTTCTTTTTCTTTTTTTTTTTCTTCTTTTTTTTTCTTCTTCTTCTTCTTCTTCTTCTTCTTCTTCTTCTTCTTCTTCTTCTTCTTCTGTCTTCTGTCTTCTCATCACTTTTTGTCCGCAAGATAACTCAAAAACGAATTGCCCTATCTTGTTGATTTTTGGCACTCTGATAGACAGCTACAAGTTCTCAGCCCCCTATGTTTTTCAGATTCCTGGGGTATCAGGGGCGTCTGTAAGCGGGTTTTGAAAGTGGGTCACGCCCATATCTCAGGCGTGGTATGACCTACAGACCTGGGACCAACACCAAATGAGTCGACACTCGATGAAGGATCAAAATATGGGTCAAGGTCACGGAGGTCATCTAGGGGTCATTGAGTGCATTTTTCAGAATTGCTGGAAATCACATTTTTTGACCCCCTAAAGTATTCCTGAGGTACACACATGCATTTTGACATAAAAAGTGGGCGTGGCCAAAATTTTTGAAAGTGGGTAACGCCCATATCTCAGGTGTGGTATGACGTATGGACCTGGGACCAACACAAAATGAGTTGACACTTGATGGAGATTCAAAATATGGGTCAAGGTCACAGAGGTCACCTAGGGGTCATTGAGTGCATTTTTCAGAATCTTTGGAAATCTCATTTTTTGATCCCCTAAAGTATTCCTGACATACACACATGCATTTTGACATAAAAAAGTGGGCGTGGCCAAAAATTTTGAAAGTGGGTCATTCCCATATCTCAGGTGTGGTATGGCGTATGGACCTAGGATCAACACCAAATGAGGCGACACTTGATGGAGATTCAAAATATGGGTCAAGGTCACAGAGGTCACTTAGGGGTCATTGAGTGCATTTTTCAGAATTGCTGGAAATCACATTTTTTGACCCCCTAAAGTATTCCTGATGTACACACATGCATTTTGACGTAAAAAAGTGGGCGTGACCAAATTTTTGAAAGTGAGTCACGCCCATATCTCAAGCGTGGTATGACCTACAGACCTGAGACCAACATCAAATGGGTCGACACTCGATGGAGGTTCAAAATATGGTTCAAGGTCACAGAGGTCAACTAGGGGTCATTGAGTGCATTTTTCAGAATTGCTGGAAATCACATTTTTTTGACCCCTTAAAGTATTTCTGACGTACACACATGCATTTTGTTTTAAAAAAAGTGGGCGTGGCCAAAACTTTTTGAAAGTGGGTCACGCCCATATCCCAGGCGTGGTATGACATATGGACTTGGGACCAACACCAAATGAGTCGACACTTGGAGATTCAAAATATTGGTCAAGGTCACAGAGGTCACCTAGGGGTCATTGAGTGCATTTTTCAGAATTGCTGGAAATCACATTTTTTGACCCCCTAAAATATTCCTGATGTACACACATGAATTTTGAAGTAAAAAGTGGGCGTGGCCAAAATTTGTGAAAGTGGGTCATGCCCATATCTTAGGCATGGTATGACGTATGGACCTGGGACCAACACCAAATGAGTCGACACTTGATGGAAACTCAAAATATGGGTCAAGGTCACGGAGGACACCTAAAGGTCATTGAGTGCCTTTTTTCGAAATTGCTGGAAATCACATTTTTTGATCCTCTAAAGTATTCCTTGACGTACACACATGCATTTTGATGTAAAAAAGTGGGCGTGGCCAAAATTTTTGAAAGTGGGTCACGCCCGTATCTCAGGCATGGTATGACGTATGGATCTGGGACCAACACCAAATGAGTCGACACTTGATGGAGATTCAAAATATAGGTCAAGGTCACAGAGGTCACCTAGGGGTCATTGATTTCGTTTTTCAGAATGGCTGGAAATCACATTTTTTGACCCCCTAAAGTATTCCTGACGTACACACATGCATTTTGACGTGAAAAAAGTGGGCGTGGCCAAAAATTGTGAAAGTGGGTCACGCCCATATCTCAAGCATGGAATGACCTACGGACCTGGGCCCTACACCAAATGAGTCGACACTCAATGGAGGTTAAAAATATGCGTCGAGATCACGGAGGTCAACTAGGGGTCATTAAGTGCATTTTTCAGAATTGCTGGAAATCACATTTCTTGACTCCTAAAGTATTCCTGACGTACACACATGCGCTTTGACATAACAAAAAGTGGGCGTGGCCAAAAATTTTGAAAGTGGGTCACGCCCATATCTCAAGCGTGGTATGAACTACGGACCTGGGACCAACACCAAATGAGTCGACGCTCGATGGAGGTTCAAAATATGGATCAAGGTCACGGAGGTCACCTAGGGGTCATTGAGTGCATTTTTTAGAATTGCTGGAAATCACATTTTTTGTCCCCAAAGCATTCCTGAGATTCATACATGCATTTTTACGTTAAAAAAGTGGGCGTGGCCAAAAAATTTGAAAGTGGGTCACGCTCATATCTCAAGCATGGTATGATGAATGGACCTAGGACTAACACCAAATGAGTAGACACTTGATGGAAATTCAAAATATGGGTCAGGGTCAAGGAGGTCACCTAGGTGTCATTAAGTGCATTTTTCATAATTGCTGGAAATAACATTTTTTGACCCCCCAAAGCATTCCTGAGGTCCATACATGCATTTTTATGTTAAAAAAGTGGGCGTAGCCAACATTTTTGAAAGTGGGTCATGCTCATATCTCAATTGTGGTATGATGAATGGACCTGGAACTAACACCAAATGAGTCGACACTTGATGGAAATTCAAAATATGGGTCAAGGTCACGGAGGTTACCTAGGGGTCCGCCTGAAAGTGGTCACCAAAGTTATCAAGTGCGTATTATTCAGAAATACTGGGAAATGAATTTTATTACACCTTAATGCATTTCTAAAGTTTATGAACGTATTTCATCACTCAAATTAGTGGACAGAGCCAAAAATGTCCATTTCTGATTCGAGTATCGAACCCTTTGAATGCTGGTCACATATATGCCTTTTCTGGTTTCTTATAAATAATTGTTCTGATTCCAGTATGAATATCTGTAAATACTGTTAACGAAAACCCATTTCTGATTTGTTTAAAAATATTTTACTCCTGAAAATAAGCCTCCATAAATTCTCTTTCTGTATAGTTTATTCCTGATACTTTAACCCTTTTCACACAGACTTGAATTTACTGGGTGCAGTAAATTCTGTTTCTCTAGTTTAAAATCTGTTTTGCACTCCCGTTGGCTCACTGTGAAAGGAAACGGGACGAGATACTCAGAGGTACTTTAAACTAGGAGAACGAGGTACTTTAAACTAGGAGAAAGATGTGTATGACGATTGACCTGGTAGAAGAGGCAATAATTTGGGCAAGGTCTATATAGACCTCGGAATGATAATGGTGGCGTTGGTGCAAGAAGTATCTACGCATTACAGTCGGGGCAATAAGGATTGTTACATTGGACATTAGCAATATATGATGATAGCAATTTAAATTTGAGTTTTCTTTTGAATTCATTACGGTTAATGAGGTTATGAAATTCGTCACCCAGATCATTCCATAACCTCGGGTACGCATATACGGGTAGCTCATCCAATGATCTTGTCCGTGTTTTGCTTACCCGTATTTGGCCCGTTTGCCTCGTGTTCATATATGATGGGTTGTGTTAGATACTGAAGTAATTATTCATGGACTGGGGAAGTATATCTTGTTTCCAGTCGAACATGAAAAGGCATGCCTGTAATATGAACACATCATTCACCTTAAGAAAGGATAAAGAATATTCGTCACATGACGAGAATGCAGCTGAGTTTTTCAACGTATCTGTGACCGGTACGGAGGGTCACGTGTTGTGCGATATGAATTGAGTCAGTGGGTAACACGGTTTATTTCGCAGCCCAAACTGGCAAGGTTATCAAATAAAATATTTTGCAATAGATTGCATAACTTGAGACAAAGCACCCAACCTTCTTGGAAGTCAGCAAGAACATAAAAAAGTTCCGATGATTTTGCAAATTTATTTATTTATTGTGTTTTAACGACACTTTTGACAGCCAGGGTCACCTCGTGCCGGACAGTGACGAAATTAATTCTTAAACACGGCACGTCCATTTACCCAATACTTTTCCAACACTACCCATAACTTACCCAGTATTACCAACTACTTCTAAATACCGCCCGATCCATATCAAATTTTAAGCAATACCTTCCCAAAATAGTCCGAAAACAGTCCAACACCTGTCACATACTACCTGTTACTACCGAATGACAACAATTATTTATTTCTTATTATTGTCCAACGAGATATGGGCAAGGGGTATGGGCGGAAGAGAGAGAGAGAAGGGGGACATGGGTGGAATGGAGAGGCGGAGAAGAGACAAAAGGAGAGAGAATCGGAGATAAAAACGGAGCGGGAGAGCGAGAGAGAAAGACAGAAAAAAGGCTCTGAAAGTTTGAGGGAGGGATTCAGGGGGGCAGATGATTCAAAATTTATCTCGCTAGAGATTTTTACAGTTCGATTAGCTAATAAGCAGAAATTTATTTTGAATGCTTTTGACAACAAAAATAGTATTATTATCTGTGGTTTCCACGTATAACTCCTCGCATTACCACTTGTAGTCCACACGTGATTGCAGCTTACTGTGAAGCAATGGGCAATGTTGCTTTATTTCTCCCTGGGATCTTTCTTTCATTCCTTCATTCTTTCATTCCTTCCAGCTTTACTAATTTTTTACTTCGTCTTCTCATTTTATTTCTTTTCTCTTCTTTTGCTTTGCTCTGTTATAAGCAAGTGAAGTTATTCGGATCACAAAGGATTTCAAATTCCACATCGACGCACTGAAACATTCATTCATTCATTTTGTAACCGTTATGGATAATATGCTGGAACTGCTCCCAAACCAGCGATCTGTGTTCTCACGTTTCTCAGTGAAAACACCAGAGCAGAATTTGGGAAGTTAAGCACAATTCTTTGTCTTGTCATCTTCCAGTTTAAGGTTGTCGGGGTCTGACCACACTACCGTACCACCAGTGCGCGCACCTAAAAAATAAGACTTGCGGTCATCATTTCCGTTTGTCGTGGCTCCATAAGCAAATAAATTTATTCGGCTCGCATCTTAACCCTTTGAACCCGAGAGGCCGCTTTTTCGGTCAATGAACATGATGGGCATAATTTCATTTCTTTGGATAGCCACAAAGTGAATGTGTTGGGTTGACCAATCAATATTTTCAACGTGCAGCCCAAAGGCTGCACGTTGAAAACATTAATTGGTCTACCCCCAAATAATGAATATGTACTCTTCCAAATGCTGCCCTTGAATTGACATGGAAGCTACCACCTGGGTTCAAAGGGTAGGTATTTAACCAATTTATTCTTATCTGACAGGATTCAATGAGCAAGACTGAACCGGTTAAACTCCGAGTTCCATAAGGTATCGCTGCAGTAAATATTTGAATTAGAATTACCCGCCTTGACATGTTTCACTCGGAAATGATGCAGCCTCTAAAAATAAGCAGCCTTAGGAAAATATATGTTTCAATAAACGTTTGAAACATTCTTATGACATCTTGTATTATTGTTGAATATTCCAGATGAATAAAGATGGAGATTTGATGACTTTCGGACCTAAAAAATACAATTGACTATTGGTGTGTTTTTTTTTGGGGGGGGTGGGGTGGGGTGGAATTCCCTGAAAAATGTGTGTACGTGACCGGTACTTCCCTTCCGGTCAGGTTTTCTCTCTTATTTGTTGCATGGCCCCCTGTTTTCGGGCCAGAAAAAGCGGTATGAAGGGCCATACTTGACAAAGATATTTGAATGCCAAAACTAAAGTGATGCGATCATAGTTTTTTTTCTCTTGAACGTTACAATGGTCGCCTACGAGAAAATATTTACTGCTGTGATAACTATAAGAAATATGTTTTTTGCCTTTTTTGGCTTCCAAACCTGATTTAATTATTATTTTTTTTTACCTTATTTCACATTTAATTGTTCATTGGTGGACCACACACCTTACAACACTGTTTAATTGTTTTGAAAAGTTATATTTTTGACAAAGTCAACAAGAAAGGCTATATATTACCAAAATAAGGCTGTTAATACAAGCAAATTCACATCTTGAGCAAGTGTAGTCTCCCGGAGCATACTATAACCTCTGGCAACTTCCAATTAACAGCCTATCTTACCATATTAACATATTTATTTAAACCATGGTTCCTCCTCATAGAACTAGGGACAGGGGGGATTCCAATCTTCCAATGGCTCCCAAATCATCATTCAAACACATAGCATGAAAACATGTTCTGTGTTTCTGGTCATTGGTATTTAGAAGTTCTTTTCTATATTATGCTCTTAAAGATGTTAGAAACCAATTCTTTCATTGAAAGAGTACTTTGGAACAGACATTTATGGTGGGGTGAAGGGAGGGGGCTATATTGGAAAAAATAACATAATAAAGTGGCAAACGTGAATGAATGGCATTTGTGCATAGCTACCAATATTGTAGTTCAGTACTAGTGCTGTCACGGTTGCTGTGGTACAGTACAAAACTACAATGACACTTGTGAAATATTGTTCACTCCTTGAACAAACCCCCTCCCACCCAAACTGAACCTCTCAGCTGATGGGGAAACATTTGGAAAGACTGTACAGTATGTTTTTGGAGACTGAATTTAATATCATACATTTTCAGTTTCTTATGATTTGCCTTGGGACTGCAGCACTCATGGTTCACTGAGCTTTTTTTTTATTTGACAACCTTGTCCTGGCTCTTCTCATTATATTTTTCATTGTATGTCATTCAGTACTCTTATGTAGACTTCTAAAATGTGTGACTGCAAGTCTATCTGTCTGTCTGTTTCTATCAGACAAGGCTGGTTTTGGGTTTTTTTTTTTTTTTTTGCTTTTCATTCGCCTGGCTCAACATTTTGAATACTTGTTAGTTGAGTATCTTTCAGCCTCACCCCCCCCCCCCCCCCCCAACACTCACCCGAATATATTAAACATCAAAGACCACTCTATACCAGAAGCAAATATCTGACTCTTTGGAAACATATTTTCTACAATTTTACTCTTTTTTGTCAGTATGGATGTCTGTGGGGCTTAAAACTAAATTTGTGAAAGTGCACTTATGAGTACTTGCAGCACAAGCATTGCACTATAGAAGCAAGTGATTTTAGGCATTTTAACAGTGTTATGAGATCCCACAGTAGCAGTACTGGTCATACTGTTGGAAAAGAAATGTGTTTTATGTTTGTCAGTGCCATACAAATGACTCTAGGTGCCTTAACTGAGTAAACTGAGGCTTTTTCTTGGAACAATTGCAAAATATTCATCAAACACAATATGAAATGTCTTCAGAAGACATAATGTAATTTATACATTATCACAAATGGGAATTTAATATCACAAGAGGTTTGTTTTGTGTCAACATCAATTAATTTAGGAATCATATCATAGTTTTTTTTATGAAAAGCGGCATACCGGGGGGCCACATTCAGGGCTATATTTTACCACATCAGTAGGAAGAAAAAAAAATTGACATCAATTGTTGGAATAAAAAGGCACTGTCCTTTGATATTGGTGAAATCTATATCTGGAACCCCAATTTTTGAAACAAAAATTGATATTCATATTGTTTCGAGGGGGTTGGAACACTATTTCTCATGCCGTGTGGTTAAATGAGACAGATTTTTTCCCCAAATATGATATACTGATGCAGATTTTAATTTTATTCTGGGATCGGGGTAGTTTTTTCAAAGAAAGCTGTGAATTCTTATTCCTCTCGAGATACTTATTAGGTTACAGGATAGAAAAATCTTTTGGGAGCATTGCCAGTTCTTACGCCCATTTGACAAAGTTTGGACACTTTTCTTTAAAAGAACAAATTTCCCATGTTTTTGACTCAACAGAAGCCAACAGTTCAATTCTAATGCAGAAATAACTCTTTTATCTCATGGAAGTTGTAAAATGTAACTTCGGGATGGTTGGGGGTGATTATAGGTATCGGTGCAGTAAATATTTGAATTAGAGTTACCCGCCTTTAAATGTTTCAGTCGAAAATGATGCAATCTCTAAAAATAAGCAGCCTTGGGAAAATATATTGTTTCAATAAACATTTGAAACAATCTAATGACATCTTGCATTATTGTTGAATATTCCAGATGAATAAAGAGCGTGATTTGATGACATTTGGTCCCGTTCGGTCAGGTTTTCTCTCTTATTTGTTGCATGACCCCCTGTTTTCGGGTCAGAAAAAGTTGTCTGAAGGCCTATACTTGACAAAGATATTTGAATGCCAAAATTAAAGTGATGCGACCATAATGTTTTTTCGCTTGAACATTATAATGGTCGCCTATGGGAAAATATTTATTGCTGTGATACCATAATGGGGGAAACTGCTGCTTTTAATTTAGATTTGTCGACACGGGTGTGCAGAGTGTTACGCTATATCCCACAGACGAAAAACTCATTAATCTTATCACGAACAATTTCCAGTTATTAAATGCAAAATAATTACAGGCTATATCGTTGTGCTAATTTCTTCAGTTGAGTAGTAGGTTAGCTTTCAGCAAATCATTTGATCCTATTATTTTGCATTCATTAGAAAAAGTCAACAAAATTGAGAGAAAGGATTAAGTTTTCAGACATTGAAATATAATCCGCCTTTTATTTAATTTCTTTTATGTCAAGTCTATGTAATCTCTTGATTGCTTTATCTTCCCTCGCGATAAACTATAAATGACAACCTCAGGAAATGGGAAATTATTCATTCACCTGCCTCTTGGTTCCCAAAGCGATCAAGCGTACCCGAGGAAGTTCCTAATTAGCACCCAAATAGAAGTGGATTCCTATCGCCACAGACAAGAGACTTTGATCGTGATGAACGCTAGTTGACCTATCCACTGGTCTATGTTGATGGGGACTGCGTTTAGCTCACCATCAAATGACAGCAAGAACCCTCCTCAGGTAGTGGTAGTACCTTTTGCGGGTCTCCCCGCACTGGCCCACCCGTGGAAGGGCCAAGGCACAAGTCTGGATAATGAAACGGGGTGCCAAATGTGTAATTTAGGCGTTGTAGAGACCCTGGAACACTTTCTGTTAGAATATTCCAAATTCCGGAACTACCAGTGTAACAGAATAAGATTCACCGGGATTATGATGGAGAAGTGGGATGGGAGAATGAAGGACATGTGGTTAGTGGGTGACACAAAGGAGGAGAAGAATGGGGTACGGGATGTCATAAAGCAGCTCGTCTCAGAGTGTTGGGAGGAGAGAAGAGGCGTGGAGATAAGAAGACATTTGAGAGCACATGGCTAATCACCTGCGAACTGTGACAAATCATCGGCTGGCCAAAGTGCTATTATTATTATTATTATAATAATTATTATTATTATTATTATTATTATTATTATTATTATTATTATTATTATTATTATTATTACAAACTGAAAAGGGTCTGATGAAACAGAGAAAGAAGAGGACAACACTATTATTTTTAAATTCACATGTCACAAATGAGTCTTTTCACAAAGCTAGTCAACTAACTGTTTGCCCTGTATTTAGTGAACACAAAGTGTTACAGAAGAGACAAGAGATAGAGAGAGACAAGTGTATATTAGTTGTTATTGAATCCAAAACTGGTAACACGGCTTACTGTTGGACAAGGGCATTTCAATTAACGAAGACACCACGCATTGTTATGAAACACTGTTTGCTAAAGTTTTTGTACCTTTTTTATCAATCAAACTTCCACAACTCCCACACAAAACATAAGATATACGCCATATAACTATCGAAATTACTGCGGAAAAAACTCTGGTTCGAGCTAAACAGTGATTGGGAGCGATCAGAGATGAAAAAAATAATAACGGTTCAAAAAAGGTAAACATCACTCCCAAAATACATCGAATAGTGTAAATATACACATTTTGTTCAGTTCATTAAATTTCCCTTATGATTGATGAAAAAGAAATTTTCGTCTTGTAAGGATTCGTATTGTTGGGATCGTCTTCTTGGGAGATTTTGTCCATTCGTCTTGTTGGAATTCGTCTTGTTGTGATGACACCGCGTGCAAGGCTGTGACAGCGTCTGCCGGCGCTGACTGTTTATTTAATACAGTGTCGAGTCTGCTTGTTGGTGATGAAACACCATCTGTTGAGCTCCGGTTCAAAACTTGAATTGATAGAAAAAATATCCCTACTTTCACAAATTCAAATTTTAGATTTTCGACGTACTATTCACGGCACGGAATATCTAACACCCAGGGCCCAAAAGAAATCACATCGATAGATCACAATTGTTCGGTTAAAAAATTTCCAAATAGTATTTGAGTTTACATTTCGTAAATTACAGCGAAAGAAGAATCAACGCAACACTGACTTTGTTCTGGCACAAACTCTTAATTTGTCATGCCCCAAATCAAAGAAAATAGTGGCAAAACAAGGAGACCAAAGTCAGAAAGGATTAAATCTTTGAAAATAACAAAACAATTAAACTGAATTCCAGTTTGTTGCATATGTAGATATGGTGTTGATTTGTTTGTACATGCACCTATTTTTATATACATATTACTGTCGCCTTGGACTGGTCGTATACCACGCGTGGGCAGTGAGGTTCACTCCCAAAACTTAGACGTCCCAGAACTGGGACATCCCATAGCTTAGATTGTGTTTACCAACTATTATAATGGACTAGTCTGATATTATTATAGTGATGAAGTCATCAAACTCATTTGATGTTTTGCATGAGAATTACCAGGTAATTAATTAATAGTTGTTTGGATAAACCTGTTTACACATACAAAACATCAAATAAGTCGTTTGCTCTTCTACCAAACAGTCAGACATCAACATACAAAAGACTTTTCAGCCAGCTGAAAGCTGAAATAGAGCAAAGACTGAATAGACCATTTGATCCCAGTCGTGTACAAACTGACTTTGAGATTCAGTGGTCAAAGGTTGTTTTTTTTCATTTCTGTCAGAACATTCGGCGCAAAATCCAAGAGCTTGGCTTGGCTGTAGGGAAGACCCAGCTATACAATCCTGGATTAGAAAAGCCGCTGGACTTGCCCTTCTGCCACCAATTATTGTCCAGGAAAAATGGGTAAACGCCATGGAGTCAAAACCAGAAATGCCAAGGGTCACGTATTTTAATGATAATATGGCCACAACACGGATTGATGATGACGCGAGATTCCACCTTCCTCTTTGGAATCATCTTCAGACAACAGGTCCCAGGACCAACAATCACCTGGAAGGTTCCACAATCGCTTGAATGGAACATTGCCTCACAGACACCCTAATATCTACAGGTAGTAAAGAAGACTGGAAATGCTGATAGGAAAAAAATTGTCCCGATAAATTTCGGTGCTGCTCCGCCAAACAGGAAAAAAATCTACAGGGAAGTTGGGAACCGCCTTCAACGTCTGAAGCAAATGATGGATCAAGGGCAAAAATCGCCTCTTGAATGACTTGACACAGCGGGTCATCTTCTAAGGTTGACATAAAATAGAGTTAATTGTTTTTGTGTATCTGTATTGTGTTTGTGCATTATGTATTTTTATGTTTGTTTTGTGTATGCATACTTTTTAAAGATTGTGTTTTATGTATTTTTTTTTTGGGGGGGGGAGGGGGAGGGGGGCACACCGACAACAGTACCAATTATGTTTCCGAAAAAAACATTTTTTTTCTTTCAAACCACAGCTTATGACCCCTCATTTAAGGTTAGCATAAACTAGAGTTAACTGATGTTAAGTATTTGTGTTTTTGTGTATCTGTATTGTGTTTGTGCATTATGTATTTTTATATTTGTTTTGTGTATGTTTGCTTTTTGAAGTTTATGTTTTATGTATTTTCTTCTTGTCTTAGTTTGTTACCTGATTTTGATTTGACATTAAGCATATTATATATCGTATTTTAGTGTGATTGAAATGAATATTGAAATTGCAATAAACATTTGTCTTTGAATCAGGCTGTTTTTTTTTGTGCATATTATTTCTCATATTAGTCAAATCGAATAATGGGTGACTGGAAGGGGATTAGCAGTACACTGGCCTATGGATGTTGTTGTTTTGAACTGGCTAAGTTATGGGGTGTCTAAGTTTTGGGAAGAAACCGACTGTGAAGCCCACGCATGCGTTTACCAGGTAATAAAAATCGCCAGCAAATTTTAATTAATAAAGCACCGGGTTGTACCCTGTGGTTCGTTAATTAAATTTTTGATGATTATTCCTATAACTGGTGTTTGGAATCTAATATTATTGCGTCCGTGGAAAGATTGCCCACTCGTGGAAAGTGACCAGTCCACGACGGCTGTGCTGGAGCTTACAGTATCGTGGTTTTTACTTTGCGTTTGAAGATGAAAATCGGTTTACAATGAACAAGATTATTAGTTTGTTTACATTAGAGTATAGTTGCAATAATAGAACAGTGGAGGAAAGATCTGCCTTGGACCAGCCTGGGCATTAGTAAGGCCACTTCCCAAAGTTAACCCCTTTCGTACACAGCTCAGATATCGAATGGGACAGGTAGCGTGGAGAGATGGATCACTAAATCATTTCAGTGTGTGGCGGCCTTCACAATTATAGCAATCTGTAGGTGTACGTGGAAGGGGGGGGGGGGTGGTCTTTTTAACCGGTGTGTGAAAACCTGCACAATAGTATTTGAGTTCTCAGGAAGATTTCGTTTGCAAAGAAGATAATGGGTTAGGGTTTACTTATACCATAGGGGCAGGGTTAACCGAGAATAAAGAAAAAGAAATTAGCAAATTCCTGCAAGCGGCCTTATATGTGGTGTGACTGGTTGATGGGTGGGTGGGTAGTTCTGGTTCTTGGGTGGGTGGTTGGGTGGAATGGGGTGGAGAGGTGTGTCAGTAATGGTGAGCTGGTTCAGTGGTGTACAGCACCTCTTCTTCAGAAAGTTTCCCCGTCAGCAAAAAAAAAACCCGAAACAAACCCTCCCGTCCCCCAAAAAAAATAAATAAATAAATAAATAAATAAAATAATAGCAACAAATGTATACGTTATGCCAAGTATTGACTGAGTGTTCACGTTGTTTGGGAAAGGAAGTGCGCCGAAGGGAAGTGAGGTATGGTCATCGCAGTAATTTTGTTCCTTTGCTCTGTTTATGTGGTAGGTAAAACGTATGCCGAAAATGAGGAGGCATTCTAATGGATTCTCTCGAGGCAACAGTTATCTGCTTTATATTTTTTCATATAACATAAACCCATCGTAGAAAACATTGAGGAGTGTTGGGAAGTATTTGGTAGTATTGGAAAAGTATTGGATGGTTTTGGAAAAGTATTGGTTAGTATTGGGCAATATTGGGTAGTATTGGGTAAATAGACGAGCGCCTTAAAACTAATAGTATCGAGCAAACATTTTTCGTTTTTGAAAACGTTTCTAAATTCTCGCCTTCACGTTAATTTATTCAATCGGAACGAATGTTCCCATGCAAAGGATATATGAAGAATGAGCATTTTTAGCATAATAAAATTGTGGTTTTATCAAATGTTCAACTTTATTATTTTCAAATTAGCGGCTTTCAGTTGGCGTTCGGGCAGCAAACAGTTTCTTTAGACAGACAACAAAAATTTCCGACAGGCGGTCTCATGGAACCCAATCCCCCCGGCCACCCTTCTAGGTTCGGGCCTGAAGAGTTTATGCGAACTAATAGTTTAGGGGTTAGTTCCTTCTCCTTTTGAGAAAATGTTGAGAGAAAATACTGTAAAGGAAACAGAATTATTCTAAATGAAAGCCTAACGGTTTTGAAGATGACTCAGAGAGAGGCACAGGACACATGCAGATATTACCTTCTTTATTAATGAAGCAGGAATTTCGACGAAATGTAGTTTGTCAGAGGGCAAATATTCAGTTTAGACCAGGAAGCATTCAAAACATCAGCTAACCTTAACCCTTTACCTAACATGAAAAGCAGACGACACTTGCAAAAAAAATTCTGGAATAATTAATTTTTTTCATTTTTTGTCTCCAAAACATAGGTTATGACCCCTCATTGGAACGAGCTCGACGAGCTCGTTCCAATGAGGGGTCATAACCTATGTTTTGGAGACAAAAAATGAAAAAATCATGAAAATTAATTGGCGATTTTTGAGAATAGCGCTGGCCGGTTTTGGCCGTTACGTTGGGTAAAGGGTTAAAGCACTTACTTTCAGCCTTGAGAAAGCCGTTTATGCCTGTTATGCCAGTTTGCCGAAATCGATTTCAAGAGATAAATAGAGATAAATAAAATTATGGTTTGAAAAAACCTTTTGCCTGCTGCAGGTGGATTTTCCACAGCAGAACAATAATAATAATTTTTCAGTAAGACTAAAATCCTCGCCCTCTGTCTGGACGAGAGCTCGCGGAGTTTATTATATTTTATGTCTTCAGTAGCGCGTGTGACGTTACCGTGCGAAATATTTGAAATGAGGCACATCCAATAACTTCACACAGCGAGTCGCATTCCATGCACAACTGAGGTGTCAACAAGGTTCAAATGGAACTCCACTTTGAATTACAAGATACGTTGCTAAGACTGAAGGCTGCTGTTGCAACCATTTGGAGTGTCCAAGTGTGTAAGAACAAATTTCACTTAGCAGTGGATTTTGAGAGAGAAACGGTACCGGCGTCCTGAAGAGTTGTAGTACCTTTCGTGTGTGTGGTTAGGGGGTCTACTCCCGCACTGGTCACCTTCCAGGTTACTCGGAGAAGCTGCATGATTCTAACCGCCGAATCCATACTGAGGCCAAGAAGAAGAATGGAAAGGAGAGACCTCCCGGCCAGACGACGAGATGCCCGCCGAAAGACGGAGGTCTTGGAGACTTTATATTTATTTATTTATTGGTGTTTAAGGTCACATATTTCTTCACAATGTCTAATCATGAACTCGACAGTTTCACGGGTGGAGGAAGCCGGAGTACCCGGAGAGAACCACCGAGCAACGGCGAGCAACTGTCAGCTCCCCAACATACTAACTCCACACAAGCAGAGTTAGCATTGGTTGAAGACAGGTGCACCATCGACGTGCAGTGCGCCTTAGTACACAACGTCACTGTGCCCCCACGTGGGCAATGGAGGTGAAGTGTCTTGCCCAAGGACACAACGAGGTTGCCGCAGGTGGGATTCGAACCGAGGACCTCTCGGCTTGCAGCCTGCACCTCTACCTACTGAGCCACCGCACCCCCGAGGTCTTGGAGAAGGAGAAGGAAGAGAAGGAGGCAAGTGAGGGCGTCAAATGGTCGACACCTGTTCCCCCTGACCGAACCCTGTCCAGCCCGGTACCTCCCTCGCAAGGGGAGAGTGGGGAGGACGATGAGTCTCCAGGAGACAAATCCATCTCCAATCCATCAGACTGTACATCAGAAGAGGAGATTTGTCTATGGTGCGGGAAGTTAACTCGGCAACGCACCTTCCACTCCTCCTATTCTTACTTCTCCATATTCTTCGGACAAGAGCCCCGCCCAGGAGAGCAACTCGGACTCCGTGAAGGCGTTCCTGGGAAAGGAGGTCAGCAATGAAGAAATGCGACATAGGCTCCAAGAACGCTTTGACGGTTACAAACGGCTCGGATTAGTTCTGGATATAGCTAGACATCAATTCCAGTGGGAAGTATACTCCCACGAGCAAAATAAGAGATTCGTCAGGGAGATAGGAAAGCCTTTGCCTCAACGGATGCAGCTACGAGGCCGAGACCTTATCATCGAGACCAGTCCTCAGGCGCTTTTCTCACAACTCCACCAGCCACTACAGTCTCTCTAACTCAACACCTCCTCCGAAGAAACAGTGGAGACATAAGCGCCGCTAAGTGCCTTGACACTTTCCCCCTGTATGACGCTCGGACATGAATGGAAAGACTATTTTACAGTCATTGAGGGTCGAAAGGGGCTTTCCCCACACCATCCATGCGCGCCTTCGACGAGCAAAAACTATTCGATCATCATCTTTACATAGCAGAGAGTAAATGTTCCAATGTTCAGGGGAAGCACAATGTGAAATCTTAATATCACCATAAACAAGAATTGAACACGTCATATCCGAATGAAGTGTTGTTTAAATTACAAATCAGTTGCTAACCTCAACCTGATCTATTGATTATTTGTCCAGTGACGTCGTGGGGTACACGGGAGGTTTCTTTACTAAACTTGTTATCGTTAGAAGCTGCCTTGTCCATTCCATGATATGGGTATCGGGCTAAGGCTAGGATCTTATTGGAACATATACGTTATTATGATGAGTTGACCGTAACATGGTCTGAGGATTTTGGCTTGAAGCGGATGTTCATAACCTCCGACCCATAAACCTCCGACCATATCACCGCATTCACAATAACTTATAGTCTTACCCATCGGTGATATGTTTCCAACGTTGTTAGTAATATATTCACCAAAAAATAGGATTAGTACCCATTACACGGATTTCCTTATGCCACACAAAGTAGATCTTCTGTTGCTCAGACCATTTTTTGTAGAATTGTATTGGGTGGGTGGTTTTTTTTATTTTATTTTTTATAATTATTTCTTTGCCATCCAAAGTTCGTGTTTTTTACAGAATAACATGGGTGGTAGTGTATTTCAACCCTTGAGTGCAAGAAGGCTTTGAAATGCTAAATCATTACAAAGCCTTGTTGCACTCAGGGGAAAAATTTATTAATTTTATTAACTTGGGTAAAATGTCAGACATAAACCATTTAATTATTTGTTTTTAAAGTTTGCATTGGTCATAAAAAAGAGAGCATGCGACAGCCGTAAGGACCACACGGGAGGGCCTAGGAAACAGATTTTTAACTTTTAGGCCTAATTGACATTTATTTGTTTATTGGAGTATAAAGTCACTTTCATCGTCTATGGCTGCATCATGACCTCAACATTAAAATTCAACCTCTCGTTCATACCTATACAATCCAGTTTGAAGGACTTCGCCCCAGGCGCACACATAGCAGAATCTTCAACCAGTTGAAGGAGGCTACCATCTGGTTGAAGCAGAAGCCAAGCGTGGAGAGATACTTTTAGAAAGAAATTCCAAATCCATGGGTGTTTGTTTAGCAGTTTATCCATCCTGTTCTGAGTTTTTTCTAGTCAAGAGTAACCTTTTCCCTCATCTGGTCAGATTTGTTCTGTTCTTTTTTTGTATATTTTTGCGAGTATTGATCCTGTTCGGTGGGAAAAGGTTAACTATTGTATTTCACATGAATTCTAATAAGAAAATACAATAATGGGAATTGAATATTGACTAATATTCATTTTTGGAATATTGTTTTTAACCCTTTACCTAACACGAAAGGCAGACGTCACTTGCAAAAAAGAATTCTAGAATAACTAATTTGTTTCATTTTTTGCGTCAAAAACATAGCTTATGACCACTCATTGGTCATTTTGAGACAAAAAATGAAAATATAATGAAAATTGAACGGTGATTTTTGTGAATAGCGCTGAATGGTTTTGGCCGTTATGTTGGGTAAAGGGTTAATAGAAGCAAAAACTGGAAATAAGTGCACAACATGTCCTGGAATGGACAATGTTACAAGGAGCGTGGGCGCGAATAATCTCCAGGTCAAAAATAATTATAATTCTTTCAACCATGAGTCCCCAAATGAGTTTGTGGAGTTCCATTTTGTTTTCAGCAATTTGGCAAATCCATTTTGCAATGGTAGGGAGGTTCAGTAATAATTTATTCATATAACCTAGAAAGTATTTCACGTAAAGTATGACGGTATAAATAGATAAATCTCGATATCTCTTTGTGCATTTACCAGAAATAGATGCACCCTCTTGTAATCAATGAGTTAAAAATTATAATTTCCAAACACTGAGTGGCAGGTAAAAACGAGTACCCCCATTAAAGAGTTATGACGTTTTCTCGCCTTCAGTGATGACTAACAATTACATTGCAATGGATTTTAAGGCAATAATAATAATAATTGTATTTTCCGAGTTGTAAACGAAGTCCAAGTCATCAAAATTAGTTTACATCAGTATTTGACACTAAAATTAAACCTTTTTTCTGTTCATGGATTTTCAGGAAAAATGATTGGCTAAAGTCAACAAAATTTTCCAATTTCCAAATAGCCTGAATGAACTCTTTCTGAGACAAAGTTCAACCAACCGTGTTTATATCGAACTCTACATTTACAAACTGTGTTTTCAATTTCTCGGGAAATGGTCAAAATCAGAATTAAATTTAATTCAGCGTTTCTTTGAATGACAGAACCCTCCAGTCAAGTGGAAAAGGAGATTGGAGTTTTGTGTGGGCGTGGCCTATGACTTTCCTTTTAACTTACGCAATTCGTTGGTCAATAAAAGTTTTAATGACACCAGAACATGTTCCAGTGAAATGTATCGTTATTTCAAACATAATTTTTGAAAACTATGCTTTTTTATTCAGTTATCACTTGGAAGCATGATGCGACCTGTTTTTTATTTTAACTCCGCAAAGTAGACAGCGTCTAAATTTATTGCACCTCAAAGTTTAATTATAGGAATGATCGTTTGTTTCTGTCTATTTCTTGAGTTATGAACCCCTAAAAACAAAGGCCAAACACAGTGTAAATGGGCTACTCCCATTTACACAGTTTGGCCATTGTTTTTAGGGGTTCAGAACTCAAGAAATAGACAGAAACAAACGATCTTTCCTTATGTGGTCGCAAAATTGGTATTTTTCTTGATCGGATAGCTGACTTATCGGCGCCCGAGTGCTAGAATAGGGGACACAGGACATTCTAGCACTCGGGCGATGTTATCTCTTTCTTTCACTTCGACGAATCTCCGCTTACGACTCTGAATCTCAGTTTGCGTTGAATTTTGTGTACAACTCTCTTCTTTCTCTTTTCTCTTCATCCATCTAATTCTTACTTGTTGCCATCATTATCATTAATTCCTAACCATATCAAAACTACTCCCTTTTTCCTGGTAATTCCAATTTTACTGAATTGATTACTTTCAACGAATAACGGTGAAAGATTTCACTGTGAGCAAAATGGTGCGCCTAGTAACACATCAAGGCAGACAACTCCAGCTTGGTTCATATCGACGGACATCGGCGACATATCAGCCCAGTTTGAAGCCATATCAGCCGAGCTCGATAATGGGTAATTTTGGTGAAATAAATCAAATCTTATAAAATAACTTATCTTTAAAACCAGATTTGCGTGATAAATGTGGAAATGTCTCATTTTAAGGACTTGGAGTTGGAGACGAATTGGAGCACAGTTGTGCAGGGTGTCTGACTTTACAATTTGTACGTCTCGACGTTCGTTTTTCCTTTTATAGCTCATCTCTTTCAGTCTCAATTAACCTGCATAATTATGTCGAACGACTAAACTTTCAAATGAAACAACATGCAAATATAATTCTAGCGGTACGTATTCCCAAACAACTGTTCATAAATTATTTCATTTTAAATTATTTTACAGCGTAGATAATGGCGGTCACAATTAGCCATTGCGCAGAAATATATGACCGTAAACGCCAAAAAATAAATAAATAAATACCGTAGACAATGAATGTTCAGTGAGGTGTGCTCACTGAAAGGGAAGAAAAAGCCTTTGAAAGCAACACACCAAACATTTACGAAATGTTCATTGTGATTATTCTCTCAGCTTGGAATCGATAGGCACGGCGTTTTATCGCAAAGAGCGCTGGGCGTGCATTGGGATGATTCCTTTCGAAGCTAATTAATTAATGATGTGCTAATGTAGATAAAATGTCCATAATTAAATAAACAGGTCATTCGGCGTTATGGTCTCCAAAAGGGGGTTCTACGTTTAGTATGTTCGTTCAAGTACTGTTCGCATGTTTGTTTTAATGGTCATAAAATAGTGGTAGGTACTGAAAGTGATAAACAACTAAATAAAATTAACCCTTTGAACTCTAGTGGTATCTTCCATGCCAGTTCAATGGCAGCAATTAGAAGAGTCCATATTCATTATTTGGGGGTAGACCAATTAATATTTTCAACGTGCAGCCTCGGGGCTGCACGTCGAAAATATTGATTGGTCTACTCCACAAATTTACTGAACAGTCATCCTGTTTAATGACGTTATGACGTATCATGTTCCTGGCCGGAAAAGCGTCCGCCAGGGTTCAAAGGGTTAAATTAGCTCATATCCCGACAGCCCATAAGTAAGTTTGTTCAAGTGAGGCATTGAATCGACTGCAGAAACTTATTAGGCCACAGACACATCACTTCGGAACTCTCTGCTTATGGCTACGAAATCGTGTTTTTTTTCCATTTCTCTCATAACAAGACAGTCACATGTAAGGCTCTAACCCTTTAACTAACGAATCGGTTACATCTCTCGCGTAATTTACAAATTAAGCAGTTGAAAAAAATACAATTTGTCAAAAATTTCAGCAAAATCATATCAGGTGACCGCTCATTGGAACGAGCTCGTTCCAATGAGTGGGTCACATGATATGGTTTTGTTGAAATTTATTGAACAAATCGAAAAAAACAATAATTAAAATAATAAATTTTGATATCCCGAGCGTTGGATAAAGGGTTAAGAAAGGCTTTCCCTCCAGACTTTCTGTCTGCAATCAACGAATATCTCCTTCAATGCTTTCTACCCAACTTCTGTGTGAAGATACATTGTCAAAAATCGCTCTCTGGGATACATGAATTATTACATGAACTAGAAATGATACTCCTTTTTACTACCTAATTAGAGAACTTCTGGATGATATTAAATTCCAGTCAATATGAGAGTTATTGTTTTAGCTACTAGTGTCTCTTCGCCAGCACATTGTCGTTTGAGTCAATCAAATATTCAATTCAAATGCCAAGAGGTCGGATTAAGTTCATTAGTAGTTACCCCGTCATATATTATATGTACAGTCTTTGTAAAAGCCAGATGATTTAAATCCTTTTAACTGGACTGCCAGATAGGGTTCCAATACCCACAGTTGGATTTTCATGTAACTTATACAGCTGGATTTCTGCAACTGCCTTTTAAAGATTGCATCAAGTCATGGGTGACGTTTGATGCCGTGAAAGCTGTCACCCTGCCACTGCGTAACAGCTTCCACAGCATCAAACTTAATGGTGTTTACCATAAAGCTTTTCACGAAAAAAATAACACGGTATCAATATCGGTACCTTCTTACTTTTTTAATTTATTTTATCTCACTTTATTTTTTTTTTATATTTTTTCTTGTCAATAATAACTAAATATGCTGTTGTTGATATTCAATTTGCATTGTCATGATGAAAGTGTACATCAAAACAGAGAGTTCCATTCTGACCCGCGTCATCTGTGTCCGTGTCTTTCGGAATTACACTTAATCGTGGTTAGCCACATGGGTACACGGTTGCTCTGCCCTGTATGCAGTCATACTCCAAGTCGATGTGGACTTCCCTTCAAACGCTGATAACCTGTTCGTATGGGTTACTTAGAACGTCTAATGGTTGAACGCGGTTATCCGACGTCCTCCACCCGTAAAACGTTCTGACGATATGAGCCGGTTTGTTGGAGGAGTCGTTATTTTCTTCTTTCTTTTTGTAGACATGACACCCTTGTCTATAAAACACGCGGCAAATGAGAAACGTCAGCAAATTTACCACTTTCGAGCAATATGGGTTTTTTAGCATTGTATATTTATAGGTAAAAAGCCCCCCACCCCCCTCCCCCCGCCGTCCACTCACACACACTCATACCCACCTCAAGATGGCGAAAGCTGGTACACTTTTCTGTTGATGAGCGTTCCAGAAATCTGGTTGTACAGCGGTCAGTTCACTTGTCCAAACCTTATTCAGTTCTTCTCAGTGGAAAATATGTAAATTACATAATCCCAAATGATTACTGGGGTTCGACAGAAGTTATTTTTTCCGGTCCTATTCGCGCTATGAGAGAACAAAATTGGAACAGCTTTCGCTTCGTCAACTATGTTGCCAAATATTATAATAAATCTTATCTCCTGAAAACTTCTGAGAATTCTATTGGATTTAAGATATCAGATTCAATCTATATATCACACACAATCTGTTCAAATCAGATACCACAAGCAACAACAACAAACCTGTGGGTGGCTAAAGAGTTATTATTACAGTCAGAGTGACCTACCTTTTGTTTGTAATCTGTCAAGATGGTGATACACGATGGCCGCTTTACATTAAGCAAAAGAGAACACCCATCCCTTATTATTTATTGCAATTGTCAGTTTAGAAAATTGGAGAGATGATCGGCAATCACTTACCCCCGATTGCCCTCGTGGGGCCATGGTGGCGTTATGTACTAAGTCGTACTACACGTCGATTGTGCACTTGTCTTCGACCAATACTAACCCTACTTGTGTGTAGTTGGGGGGTCTGGCAGTGGCTCGCCGCTGGTCGATGTTCTCTCCGGGTACTCCAGTTTCCTCCACCCGTAAAACTGTTAAACACGAGGTGACCATAGCTGTCGAAGGTGTCGTTAAGCCCCAGTAAATATATAAATGTTGTGTAGGCTTCCCTTGGGTTAAACAGTGTTGGCGTCTTTGGTTTTTTTCGACATCAAGGTTATTCCCTGTCGTGTTTATTTTCGAACTGTTAAAAAGAGTAACAGAAGTTAGAGAATTGGCAGATAATATTAAACGCTAAAGTGATACACATCTGTAACTTCTCTTGTTCTAAAGGAATATCTACAATATTTTCAGATGTGAAATTGTAAACTATTAATTTAATGTAACTCAAGTTTTCAATATCTGGAGAAATGTTGGTTAGGAATCACTGCAACACCACTATAATTATGCAAAGCGCAAATCGGCATTGCTTCGAAAAAGGGTGATGCGAGAAAGGTACTATGTATATTGGAGAAATGTACTGATGAATGATCAATTCGTCTCCATTTATCCCCCATTTAAAATACTAACATGCCTCCAATGTAACATGTTTGATAATTGTCAGGAACAACGCAACACTGCTATGTTATTTTCACGTTGCAACGTGTTCTTGTTCGCCAATAGCGGGGGAGGAATTCGTCACATACAGGTGAATTGTGCACTTGGTGATACCTTCTTGAAATTTGGCACACTGTTAGTGTAGGCTATGAGGTTCTCAAAAACGATCGGCTACAAGTTGACACCGACCGGTGGCGACCAGTAGCGGCACAATCCAAAATGGCCGCCAGCGGCTGAAGGGAACCTCCTTTTCGACGGTCTACCGACTATACATCCGATTGTAAGGGCGCGAAAGTGAACTCTGATCCACGCACGTGTTGGAAACAGACGTGGGAGATGATGTAGAATAAAACGAGATTCTCTATACGGACGCATCAATTTCTTGGAACTTGAAAAGAGCGTTGTTTCTCCGGGATCAGCGTCATTCAGGCAAACCTGAATGACGCTGATCCCGGAGAAACAACGCTCTTTATGAAGCAGTCTCTTTGCCATACAATCTCTTGTTTGGCGTAATTCCGCAAGCAATTCTGATTTGTCTGTCGAAATTAATTCGAGAACGCGATTGTTCACAAAAATCATTCACAGAATGAGTGAGAATCCTCTTCGTGTACGGACTAGTACTGACTGGGAACGTTGTTGCTTTTGCCAGCAAGACAGTTCCAAGAAATTGATGCGTCCGTATAGAGAATCTCGTTTTCATGACGCCTATAAAGCTATTGAGGAAGACATAACGCGCTTCCTAGATAATGGCGTTGAGCTTCCATATAATTTGACCATTGATTGTTTGATGAGAGAGAGTGATGAGTGTATGTCGATGTCACTGTTGACGAATAAGGCAATATATCATAAGACATGCCGTGACAGTATTCGGACTCACATCGTACAGCGCGTGCTACACAAGCGAGAGCGAAATGAGGCAGTGGCATCCTGCTCCACGCTGAGTCCTAAAAGAACACGGACAAGTTTTGAATCTGGCTGTGACAGGAAACTGCCCCAGTGTGTTTATTGTCACAAACGCGAAGGTGACAGCAGTGAGCCTATTTGCAGATCAATGTCTGATAACAATAAACTCAAAATTATGGCAAAGGAAGCCGAGAACTGGGTTGTTTTTTCTCGGGTCAATGCAGCATTTGATTCCGCTGCTAGTGATCTTTACTATCACAAAACCTGTTATTGTAAGCTTGCCAATGAAGCACGAGCGGCTAAATCTAAAAAGTCGAAGAACGCCGAACATTCCGCGTCAGGCCTGCCCTATGACCCTCTCGTTATGGCAGAGCTCATAACATTTGTTGAACACAACGATTCCGCGATGAAGCTTGTCGATCTCAAGAATCTGTACAGTCGGAGGTTGAAGCAAGTCGGTTCTGATTGGCTTAGTGAAGAAATACATTCCACTCGATTCAAAGAACATTTGTTGCAGAAATTGGGCGATGGCTGGGACGCCTTCACACAGGGTAGAGATGTGTTTATTTCAAGTAGGTTTCGAGTTGGCTCCTTGTTGTCCGAATCTTCAACTCGTATAGTGTCTGAGGAAGAGGCAAAAAAGATAGTTGATGTGGGTCTTCTTCTGCGTAAACACATACTCATATCTCAAGCTCCTTTCACGGGATCATTTTCATCTTATTGCTTGAGCGAGCCTGTACCCAACTCACTCCTGACTCTTCTTAGAGTTCTACTTGAGGGCACATGTAGTATACAGAACTTAGGCGATGATGAGACTGTTAATGCCAAGACTCGAGTGGCTTGTACTATTTCACAGATGTTGATCAGCAATTCAGCGAAACGCTCCGAACATGCACAAAATGTTCACCAGAGACGTGACAGAGAAACTCCAATGCCTCTTTATGTGGGTTTGAAGTTGCATGCCCATGATCGTATGAAAAATCTTATCAGAGATTTTCATCAAATGGGACTCTCTGTCTCTTATGATCGCGTAATGGATGTTCGCAGGAGTTTCGCGAGAGCTGTTTCACTGCGGTTCAAGAACGAAGGTGTTGTAGTCCCAGCTAACTGCAAACGTAATGTTTTCTCGATAGGAACCACTGATAACATTGATGTATCTGGTAGATCTGATATGCATGGTACGTCCATCACACTCATTGGTCAACTGAGCAGGGACAATGTGGGTACTGATCCCCCACCACTGAGTTTAGATGTTCCAGAAGACACACAAATTGAACTCCCAGACGACTATGCATTTGTTCCTTTCGTTGAAGACTTTGGTGGGGACATCAGGCTTGAATCTCCAGATGAATGTAATGTACGGCCCAATGAATATGCAGATTTGAACGTGGGAGAGAATGACTGGTTGTCTCATGTGTCACAGATCAGCAATAAAGGGAAGGTTGATGGCAGCTGGCAGCTTGATGAAGTCCCTGTGACCTTTTCAGGCTTCTTTTCAAAACATGAAGATCAAGACAATGTCAAACCTCGTGCAGTTATTGGGGTATTCCCTGTTTTCAGTGAGCAGAAAGCGGACTCACTCAGTATGCAGAAGCATGCTATGTATGTGGTCAGGGAAGCTACTGCTTTCGTAAACCCCGGCCAGATACCTGTCATTGAAGGTGACTGTCCGTTGTATGCCAGGCAGAAAAAATGTCAATGGCTGTTCCCAGAGGAGATAGGTGAGGATCGAATGGTGTGTATGATTGGATTCCTGCATCTTGAAATGTGCACCCAAGAAGCTGGTGGTAAGCTTATGGGTGGTTCTGGTTGGGAGCGAATGTTTCACCTCGCAAAGATATTCACACCCGGTGTAGCATCATCCCTACTTGGTGGGAAACATGTCAAGAGGACGCGACAGGCATATCTTCTCACTCTAGCTTGGCTTGAGATCCTCAGAAAGAATGCTTATGAGATTTACTGTCAGCAGACTGGGCCCCATGAGTCATTTGAAATGTGGGAACAGAGGATTCTTTCACAATCTCCAACTGCACGCTATTGGGGTGAAATCGTTCGGAACTTTCTCTTGACAAGCTGTCAATTCGTTCGGAACCAACGAATCGGTAACTGGCCTGGTACACTGTGTTCTATCGATGAGTTGTGCAGTTACTTTTTTGCCCTAGGACATACAAATTATTGTCGGTGGGTCCCCGTATTTCTGAGAGACATGTCTCAGCTACCCAGGCGGCATCCTTCAATCCACAACAAATTCATGGAAGGCCATTTTGTGGTCCAGCGTAGTGAGAGGAAGTTCAGTATGATGGGTTTAGATCAGAGCCAAGAACATAGTATCCAACTACTCAAAGAAGACAGTGGTCCAAAAGGTCTCTATGGCCAGGCTGAAGAGAAAGTCGTTATTGAGCTTTCAAGGTCAGAAGTTCTGCGTGTTATAGATGAGTATGAATATGCAAGTTTCCACACAACATCATCAGATAACACGGAACACCCGGAAAGTTCGGTATCAGAGCAGAAAAAATTTCTGAATCAATTGAAATCTCTCCTCGATCTGGTGAATCAGGGACTCATTATCAACCCTTATGATGAAACTAGTGGTCAGCTGGTGACATTAGATACTGGTGAATATATGGACCCCGAAGTTAGTAAGAGTTTACGGTCATTACCCGAAAGGGGCAAGCATTTATATTCCACTTTCTTGAAGGAAAGGCTTGTGGAATGCACCGTACCCCTGAATGATGTTATTCCCAAGGCAAATATATATACCTTCCTTAACCCACCCCCAGCCAACCTGGACAAAGGCCGAGACAAACTCATGTCAAGTAAAGCAACTGCCGCAATAGTTACCCAGATGTTCGTTTCACTGCAAGCCCGGCCTGATTCAAACATGGATGAGTTTTTCATGCACGAGAATGCACGTGATCCGCCAGCATTATCCGATAGAGGTAAGCTACGGAGTGGGACAAAATCTCAAATTCTCAATTGTTTACCAGCTATTCCTGCACAAGGGAAGAATTCAGCAGCTAGACAAGCTTCAGTTGTCATCTTGGATATGCCTGCTGTAGTCCATGTAATCAAACCACAGAAAGCGGATCTGTTTGGAGAATATGCTCGATTGCAATTATTGCCATACATCGAATCTCTGATTAACACGAACACCACAAGGGTTGATGCGATCTATGACTGTTACCCCGAAGGCAGTTTGAAGAATCAGACGCGAGCAAAACGCCTCGGTGAGACAGCAGTTAGGTTGATACGGGTGTCCGAGAACGTCCCTTTACCTAAAGGGAAGAATTGGCAGGCATTCTTGAAAGTTAGTGAGAATAAAGACGAATTTTTCAAGTTCCTGTCTGCTGAACTGCTGAAATTAACATCAACATCCGAGTACCAGTTGTTAACGACATCAGGAGAATATGTACTATGCAATAAGGATGTTAGCTTATGTGACATATCTCCATCGAACCACGAGGAAGCAGACACGCGCATGATGCTTCATCTCAACCATGCAGTCTCACAAGGTCACAAAATAGCTTTTCTTCGCACGGTTGATTCTGATGTCGTCATTCTGTCTTTGCACCATTTCGCAACATTCCGTGACCTTGGACTCAGTGAGCTGTGGATTGGGTTTGGAATTGGAAAGGCATATAAAGATATGCCAATTCATGAGATAGCTTCACAACTTGGACCTGATTACTGTAAGGCCCTGACTTTCTTCCACGCCTTCACAGGTTGTGATGTAACATCCAGCATGCTCGGCATTGGGAAGAAGACAGGATGGAATGCATGGATGAATTTTCCCGCATCAACTGAAATGATGATAGAATTGACTGAGAATCCGCAAGTCTTTTCAGAGGATTCCCCTCATATGCAGCATATCGAAAAACTCACCATACAGATGTACAGTAACAGTTGTGTCAGTACACGTGTCAATGATGCGAGACGGCATATGTTCACACATGGCCTTAAGTCTATGGAAAACATCCCGCCCACCAAAGCAGCTCTGTATCAACATGTAAAAAGGGTAATTCTTGTGTCATCTTTCATTTGGCATCGTGCTCTGCAGAAACACTTATGTGTGCCAGACCCATCACAGTACGGATGGGAGTGGAATCCACGTCTCAATATTCTGGTCCCATTTTGGACTCACCTAGGAGACGCAAGTGCTGCATGTGCACTGATGCTCCACTGTAGTTGTGTCAAGGCCTGCAAGGGCAATTGCAAATGCTTGAAAGCTGGATTAAGGTGCACACCTTTGTGTAAGTGTGAAGGTGGCTGTTGTAACAATATTGAGTAGTATACTGTCATGTTAGGACCAGTCATCTCCTATTCTGGTATTTTTTTTTCCATTTTCGGCCAGTTAACACATGTCATGTTTCTAGTTGAGTTGATTTTGCTAACAAATGTTCATCCCATGTGGCTTGCTACATTGTCCGGGGTATAGGAATACAGTTTTAGATTTCGGAAAATAGTCTGTTATTTACTGCACAAGACGGTGTTAATTCATGCATAGCATGATACAATATCCCCAACTATTTTGCCTCTGTACAACAGTTGATACCTTCGTTCACCCGTGTGTTCATCTATGGTATCCTTGTCTTTCTCTGGCCATAGGCCACATGTGACTAGTCAGTTCCTACTCCATAGCAAATCAACTTGGAAATCCTTCATCTTGTAGCGCACTCATGTCTCAATGAATCCATACCTGAGTTGATCTAATAAATCTAACGTAAGGTATCAAATTGCCATACCGGATCATATTTCGATAAGTTATTCGCTAAAACATTTCGACCACTCATCGACATCAAAGGTCATGTTTTGGCTCCCAGTGGTGGCTATATCTCTATATCCCTGGTAAAGTAGCATACCATGAGGGATGGGCATTAAGTGTCGGCAACATTAATCCTGACTTGGAACACACCACATCTTAACTGGCCGAAAATGAAGAATACTACTTGTAGTCAAAAAATATTCCTGTACCTCGAATGACTGCAAACATACACTCACCCCTTCTAGTCCCATTTTGCCAATGTTCTATACTGGCAAGATAACATTGTATAATTAACAACGGGAACTAATGCATCCCGAGTTCATTCCAGCACTGCCCTTGCTGGCAGACGTGTCGCTATGGTGTTGAGATTGAACCAGAACTCCTCTAGAAATTTGATAGTTTTATTTTCTTAGAAAATAAATCTATCGAAAATGCCGGAAGTTGAGAATAGACTGTCACTTTAATTGGATTATCAAATGTCCAAGTATCCCCACTGCTGCATACTATCGAGTACCCTTGTTCATGTGTTGACAGGAATCTCTCATACCATGTTCATTTGACCATTGCATTCCCGAGAAACATTCAACACTAATTTATCTACGGACGGACGATCATACTGACAGTCAGACACACAGACGCACACATCGACGGAAATTCTGATCCCATTATCCATTAATCTTCCCCCCAACTTGTTCCAAGGGCTTCACTCCATCATTCACATCAATTACAGCACATGTATGGTGTTAGGTTTGGAGCTTCAGTTGTGCGATCGGCGAAAATAGCTTTTTTTCGATCCGCTTGGCGGCCATTTTGGATTTCGCTGCTAGTGGTGGCTAGAGGATGGTGCCAACTTGTAGCCGATCGATTTTGAAATCTCTGATGCCTACCCTTACATCATGCCAAATTTCAGGAAGGTATCACCAAGTGCACAATTCTAGCGAATTCCTCCCCCGCTACCAATGAGTTTATGGGAAAAGCCTAATTAAGTTAAAGGCACGAGGAATCGATTAAATATGCTTCTGTTTCAAGAAATAATTTAGTTGAGTACGTTTGAAGGTATGTAAGTGTGAATTAAAATAAGAGTGTGTTTCATGTTTGAATAATTGTTAGTGAAGTCTTCATTTCGACAGATGCAAATTTGTTGGTACTTTCGAAAATGATAAAGGTTTGTTCCGTCCGCGTGTATTTTTTTCTGATACACCGCTAACCTCTGAAATGATTAGTAATAAACGCTTTATTAATATTTTTTCTTTTGTTTTGTTTGTTCTTCTTTTCGTACTGTCGTTATTGGGGGGGGGGGGGGGGGGGCTACAGTGCTTTCCGAGTTGAAACGAAGCGTTGAGACAATCGTCTCTTCTTGGGAGTGTTTTTAAGATATTTTGTGCTCTTATTTTGAAAAACGTAAGTTTGGGAACGACAAATATTTCAAATATTCGGTTTAACCCCCTGCACACTACGCGAGGGGAGATTATAAGCCTTTTCGATAGAACCACCGGGAATTATTCAAAGCACAAATAATCTTGTCACGGCTTCCCTTCTATGTATTTAACTGGCTCAGCAAATATTATTCCCCCGGTATCTTCATCAGGTTGTTCACAAATGAATCGAAAATTGTTTCAAGAAGAGAATTTTAAATGACGGAAAATCCCAAAATATTTTCGATTAAAGTGCTATAGTTTCATTGAATCGTCATATGTGGCAATTTGGATAACTTGGTGTGTCATGTTGACGTCACACGTCGCGCTGCCGTCAAACCGATTCTCTATATTTTCCGTTTTTTGGAGACATGCAGTTTTACAACTCTCAAAAACTTACAGCTTATTCCTAACACGTTTTCAGTGCTTGTATTTTGTCGGGTAACGTTGGACACACACATCATTCGTGGTATAAACGCCTGTTCTATGAACTCCCCATCTACAGCAACTCTAAACCATGCCGAAAATGAAAATCTGTTCCGCACACATGTGCCGAGCGGAAATCGTTGACGGACTATTTTTAAATAGAAGCGAAATCTCAATGGATTTTTCTACAAATCATGCACCGCAATTACAATTTGAATCGCTAAAATAGTAACTTGTGTTCCCCCTTGCAAATTTGGTTGGCGATAAAATGTGTTCTTTCTGTTGATAGTAAGTCCCCTGAGTTCCAATATGTTCTTTGTGCATATTGGAACATATAATACATTGGAATTCAGGGGACGAGTTGTCAAATGGATTGCTGAGTGTCCCTCTAATAATTGTTTTTATAAATGGGAAGGCGTGTAATAAACACAGAACGACACCCGCATGTTGCAGCCTCTCCTTTTATCCTTCCGCGCTGGTACTCGTGCCATATCGATTAACCCATTCACTCACGGGTGTCGTTCTGTGTACTTATTGTAACATTTCGTCATTTCATTTTGAGAGTGATTAGTTCACCGAATAAACAAAATATTGTGTACGCATTCTAAGGTAATCGGATTTTCTGAACTCACCAATAAACTCTCGCATTTGCCGGCACATTTTCCGAGCCTAGTCTTCCTAAACATAAAACAAGAAACTGAGTGTGTAGACATTTGAGACTAGGTAGAGTCATTTCTTCTAACTAATAAAATGGTTATGTCTGAAACCTTGATTTATTTAATGCCACTGCTCTAACCGACTAGTGGAACTATGGGAGAGAGTCAATTTCTTTTCTAAGCGTGTGCCGTTAAAACAGATCTATTGGGAGTTTTTCCATGTGTTTTTGTTACAATTCTGCGATCAGTGGAGTGATTTCTTCCTTGATCGTATCGCTGCAGAATTGCTGTTTGATCGCGACAACTTTGCATTGGCGTATTGAGATTGCGAAACTCAAATATTATGAAATCAAGAGAGAATTAAGAAAAACAAACTCAAATTGTTTATATGTTATGTTTTCTTCCTTCTCTTCTGACAGGTGGGGTTCTACATGTTCAGGATTGTGCGAAGAATAGCAGACAGAGTATTTTGACCACATCGTGGCCGATTTGCTATCCGGTAGAGACGCTTCGTCCGCCTTTGTAATGACAGTTTTAAAAGAAGTTCTTAATATGGACAGCACTTTAGCATTACTAACATGCCTTCGCCTCCATGTCCACTCAGTGTTATTGGATAATGTGGATGAGGTTTCCTTCCACCTAAAAGCCAGAAGGACTTTAACTGTATTACTGAGAGCACGGTAGCCCATGGCAAGGGCATTGAGCTTCAGTTGACAGGTAGTAAGCTCTATTCTGAACCTCGTCATCTGTGTAGTGTTCTTCAGCAAGATACTTCACCCCAAAGCCCAAATGGGGGCGCAATGGCGCCGTGTGCTCATGCGTTCTGCACGTCGATGGTACGCATGTCTAAAACCGATGCTACCCCTGTTTGTGCCGGTTTAGAAAGTTGGGTAGTCCGACTGTTACTCACCATTTCTCATTGGTTCTCTCCGGGATCCGCCATTTCCACCAACTGTAAAACTGTCCGACACGGTGTAACTCTGGCTATTAGACGTATCGTAAAACCCCAATAAATAAATAAATTATCGAATTTCTTCTGCGGCCGATCTAATCGGCCAACGGTGTTTGATATTCACCTTGGGGCATTTCATGACGAAAACTCAAAGTGATGATACCAAAATCCATGCCACCAGATGAACCAAATTGGATCAATCATTTCAAATATGGTATATGTGCTTCATTTGTTTAATTTTGTTTATAAAATGCAGTCATGAAAGAAGAAATAAGACTCTACTCGATATGTTGAAGAGAATATAGTTCTGCCTAACTGCATGGTGGAGATTGTGTCTTTTTTTTCAGGACAAAGAATGTATCATTGTTCCATAGAGAATATCCATCTCTCCGCACCGGAGATATCTCTTTTCATATTCGCATCCGATTGTGGAAGTATCCTCTTTGTAATTTATGCAGCTCGAGAATATTCAGCAAATTGGAATCTTTCCCAACGGATATCTTGAAATGAAATATCAGCTTATCAAATAAGCCACAGTATTCCAACGTATTTTTCGACATGTCGTCTTGTATAGAATCTCATATTTTTCAGGCCTTTCATCAAGGAATGCCGTGGTTGAAGGCTTAGCCCTTTGAACTCGCGAGACAGCTTTTCAGGGCCTTGATCTTGATACCTCATACTTTTATTGAGTAGGATTGCTGTACAGTGCATTTATGGGGTTGACCAATCAATATTTCGAACGTGCAGCCCTGAGCTGCACATTGGAAATATTAATTGGACTACCCCCAAATACTTAATATGGACTTTTCCAACTACTGTTGTTGAATTGACCTGGAAGATACCATCAGGGCTCAAGGGTTAAATAAGTCAAGACTTCCATTTGTAAAAGCATTATCACTCTAGAAGTCAGAGTACATTCCGGTATATCTGCACTTAATCACATTCTCTTCAAATGAGGACTGCATCGATTTAGCTGACGCCAACAACATCATCTTCTTCTGAAAATTAGATGATGTAACGGTATCAAAATTTCTATCGGAATCACTCAATGTATTCAATAAAACCAAGCAAATTGCTTTACATTTTAGCATGTAGTTACCATATCTGTTAGTATGGCGTGCTTATTGTTAGTCCAAATCCCCTCCTACGACCCGATTTAAAGTGCGATGAGCATTAAATGTCTGACTACGTTTATCTAGTCTACGTACCTTGTATAATCTGCTATATTTCGCCACGTGCAGCTGTACTGAATTCAGCTTTTCATATCCTCATCCTCTTTGCACTTGTTCCATTATTTGTTCTTTTTACCAAATAAAATGTGTGCAGAGAATTTCGACCAGGGGCCAATACTATAAATCTTTTACAATTGTATTTTCTAGAATTGTATTTTCTAGTTATGATTTCAGATAGGTTAAAATGAACCATTAGAATTTTCAAAGATGTGGCAATTTGCCAGCTGGCAAATTGCAATATCTTTCAAATGCTAATGATTCATTTTAGTCAGTAACATTAATAAGGAGAAAATGCAATTCTAGAAAATACAATTGTAAAAGTTTTATAGTATTGGCTCCAGGTTGCGAGTTTCTGAACACAACATTGTAGAATTTCATCTGTTGAAAAAGGGACACGCAAACATTGCATCTCACAAATCACTTTTGTCTATTTTTCTTGAAACAGTGTTAATTTTTAAACTTACTGACTCAAGCATCTTGATCCCGGCGGAAAAGTGTCGCGGATTGCAATTGTATCGCGCCTCGATCGAGAAAGCTGACATATACATGACCTGGTTCTGCATTTAAAACTCTTCATCCTGACCATGTTTTTCAAACGCACCGAAGGTACACGGGGACGTGTTTTGGGGTTTTCCAATTTCTTTCGATCCCAGTGAAGTTGTTTGGTAAGTTTGTCTGAACGCGCCAAAGAAGGAAGCAAGGGTGTTACACAAGTGACAATGACTCATCAGCGAGTCTTGCTAGTTTTAGGTTTCTTCTGCTCGGTGTGTGTAGCGTGTTGTTGGTCATTGGATCTGGAGGAATGGAAGTGTCGTAGGAGGTCGTACAGTAGTAGGCCGTTCAAATTTCTGCTTCCTGCTTCTCGTTGTTTGACAGTTTCATTGGCAAATATGCGTTGTTCTTTGAACTATATGCATTCGGCATTCCCTTTCGTATTCATCTCTCTCTCTCTCTCTCTCTCTCTCTCTCTCTCTCTCTCTCTCCTGCTCTCTCACTTACGCCTCTCTTTCTCTCTCTTTGTCTCTCCCTGCTTCGACCTATCTCTCACCCGGTCTCCAACTCACTCCATCTTTCTCCCCTCCCTCTGCCTCTCCCTTTGTTTGGATGGCTTGTTCAGCACATGTGAAACAAATTCACCCCTCACTAAGTTGAGTAAATCGGCCCTAAGAAGGGACGTGTTAAATCTATATTGCTGTACAATTAATGGTGTGTCTTTGTTCTGGCCTGTACACGTAATGTTTAAATTACAACATCCTACCGATGCTTTTCTACTGTTTCGCTGATTGTTGTTTTTTCCTCTTCTCTGCATTCATTTGTTGTGCTAAAACAATCGCATTTCGTCAATTTTGATTTTCTAAAATTAAAATTAATTTCTCGTTGGTGAAATAGACACTTAATGCTAAATGATGATTGCTTTGCTGATTACGTCAGAACACGACGGTCGAGGAGTACGGGGGAATGGAATCAACTACCCGAGTTGCGGTTTTTCTTGTATTTCACGAGTGCCGAAGGCGCACCTGTAATGCATGATTTCCTGTCGCCTGTACACTAACTCAGTTGTGTTCTGTATTAGTATCACGATTAAACTTGACTTATGTGAATCACGAATTTAAAGAAAAATACTACACTCGCGATCCCCGAGGGAACACCGGGGAGTGAAGCATTGCTACTTTACTGTGGTAAACAAGCTCTATTTTACTGGTAAAATAAGACCCGGTCACGAATGCATGGGGTGGATGTCCTTTAAAATGGGCACCTTGGATATAAACGATTGGCTGGACTTGGCTTTTATCCATGTTACGGTCACGTTTATCCATTGCGCAGAAATGTGTATCCTTAAACACCAATAAATAAATGAATCACATTTGCTGTCTTTTTACTTTCTTGCTTGACGCTATTTTGTGTTGAAGCATTTCATTGAAGCCAGAACGTTAATCAGATGCGTAACGACCAATCAGCCGCCTTCATACATGACGTTCTTACACGTAGGCTGGATTCCACGCGTGATGTATCTAGCACATTTGTGAATGTCTGTATTGTATCGGATAATGTTGAATACACTCAGCAATCGTGTTATAAAGCTATAAAACTTCAAGCGTCGTTCATCAGTGGATACTCATTGGTATGATTCGCCCTTCTCTACAACCTGAACCATGTGAGTAATAGATGATGTTCCAATAGGCACAGTGGTTTCAGATGTGGTTTCCTAGATATGAAGAGGTTCAGATACTTGCCCACTCATGGGCCCTTAAGCTGACTTGGGAAACACCGAGCAGATCTTGTAGATGGTCACATTTCTCTTGGATGGACTTCGCTATTTGACGGATATTATGAAACATTAGCTCTAATGTAAAGTATACTTTTATCTGTTCTAGGAAGCATTTGAAGACAGGTGTACTCCCCCTCACCTTGCAAGAATAAATAATTTTTTTGAAAAGTAGTATACACAGATCAGCTACTTCTGACGGTACTTCCTGGTAAGGGAAACCTAGAACTGCAAACTGTGGAATAGGAGGGAAGGACAGTTTTCAATTATTTCTCATTTCTTAGAATGGCTGCATTCGAAAAATAGGTGCAACAGAGTTTCTGTTGTATTGCTGCAGAAGATACAGAGTTCTCCGTTTCAGACAGCTTACTTTTAAGTAGTTTGGAATTGGTATAAATCGAGCTGTGCAATATTTTGTATTGGGGATTTTGAAGGTAAGGGTCACCACTAGAAAATTGACATGTTTGCTTCGAAAACTTTAATTTTTCATTGTGTTCCTTTCTTATGGTTGGGATTCTGTGTGTCTCTTTTATCACTTCTTTACACTTATTTTGTTAAGTTCTTTAATTTTCAAAATCGTCTAAGACAAAAGTTTTCCAGGGAGCCAGTGCCTGGGTCTAAAAGCCTTTTTATCCAGCTAACTTTTAGAGGGTAACTGTACATTTTAATTTCCGGGAATTGAAGTCCTCCGTATTCTATCAAATTGATTAATGTACGGCATATCACTTTTTCGTTTTTACGCAACAAAAGAAATTTGTTAAAGGGAGTCTGTAATATGCGTATGATATTTTCTGGTTTATCCGAAGAACTGTCAAGCAGGGTACTAGCATTGGGAGAACAAGGGTTTTAATAACTACCGTTTTCCCAATAAGAGTCAGATTTCTGAATGTCCAGTCACTATGGGGTTTTCAATTTTTCCCATCTGATTAAGGTTGTTGTTAATAATGTAATTCCAACTAAACAAATTGTATTCGATTCCTAAAATTTTAAAGGCGTTATTGTGATTCCATTTAATGTTTTGTTGTGTAGAAATTTCGTCGTCACACCCCCGTTTTGCCCCAATCAATATCACCTCGGTTTTATCAAAGTTTACCTTTAATCCAGAGATTTTTGAAAACGGGTTCACTGTTTGAAGAGGTATGTCTAATGAGTGTCCGTTGTCGCTCAGAAAGCACGTGGAATCGGCAGCGTATTGGTTAATCAAATATTTGGAATTGTTTATTTTAATACCATTTATTTATATCTGGGTTATATTTTAGTGCTGTGCTCAGGATTTCTGTGCACTGTATAAACAAGAAGGAGGGGGGGGGGTGGATCTCCCTCTCTCACACCTTATCCTAACTTTACTTTTTCAGAACAATGCCCGTTGTTATTTAAAATATAACTGTAAATATTATTATAGAAGGTTTGGAACCATCTGATGATCGACGGGCCAAAGATTAAAAAACGTCAGGTTTTCAGAATAAAGGACCTTTCCAAGAAATCAAAAGCTTCCTCGAAGTCCAGTAAAGTTAAAATGCTGGGAACGTTTTGTTCCTCAGATTTTTCAATTAGGTCAAAGATTAATCGGGTTGATTCTCCAATATACCCCCTTTATAAAGCCAAGTTGTGTATCGGATATTAATTTTTTAGGACCGTTTTGATGCGATTGGCTATAGCAGCAGACAAGATCTTAACAGCTACATTTATGTGGAATATTGATCTCCAATTTTGCAAAAGAATTGTTGGTTTGTTCTTTTTCGGTATACACGTTATGATATCAGTTCTTTGTGTGGTGGAAAGTTCTTTTGTAGAATAACCACAGTTTAAGAAGTTGATTAAACACATAAATGTCATTCGAGAAGAATTTGTAAAATGCGGCTGTGAAGCCATCTGAGCCAGGAGATTTGTTATTTATCATTTGTCTTTTGGGAGCTGAGCATTCAGACTTAGCGAGTGGACTTTGGAGAGATTTTTTTTTTCATCTTCTTCTAAGAAGTTTAGAAATGGGTTTTCCGCATCATAAAATATGTTTTCGATTTAGTCAAGTTTTGAGGCATACAGGTTTCGGTGAAAGGTTCTGTTCAGATGCTATATCCTGCAAGTCACTTGTTTCTGTACCATTGGGTTTTATTATTTTGGGATAAATGTTTCAGTGTTATGTCTTTTTTCCAGATGACAGAAGTATTTATTTGTAGCTTTTTCCCCCTCCACTTTTCTTTTAGCTTTGGATCGAAGAATTATCCCCTGTATCTTCCTATCTCTGATCGACTTTAGTTCTGTTTCCATGAATTCAACCTCTTTGGTAACAGATAACTCGCCCTAATCTAAATTCTCGTTCAAGATGCTTAGTGTCTGTTCGATCTCCGATTCCCGTTTGTTGGACAGTCTTTTTAAGTTTGGGTAATAAGAGATAGCTTTCCCTCTTATCATGAGTTTCAGAGTCTTTCAAAACAGCTGATCGTCGATTGGTATTATTATTATTATTATTATTATTATTATTATTATTATTATTATTATTATTATTATTATTATTTGTGGCTGTAACATTACTGAGAGTGATAGTTGTTCTGTGTTGGTTAATTGTTTCTGCTATAGTCCCTTTTAATGCATTTATACATTCTTGATCGTTAAGAAGGCTGTTATTGAACTTCCAAAAACCTCTCCCTCGGGGCAGGTTAAAGAAGGATAGGTCGATATTTATCGGGTTATGGTCTGAGTCCGATCGGATTTGGATGTCTATCGTTTGGAAAAATATGTGCAAATCACTTGATATAAGAAAGTAATCCAATTTTGCCATTTTGTTACCAGGGCCTCTCCAAGTTGTGTGTCTTGATTCGGGATTTTCTATCCTTCATACATCATGTAAATCTAATTTTTGCATGTACAGTAAAATTTTCTCCTTTGCTTTGATATTATTTCTGTGTGGCATGCATATTGCATGCGAACTCAGTACTAAACAATTGTCGAGGGATCACAAGGTCGCTTAAGGTTTAATTAACATTGCATCTTCCTTCGCAAATCCGAGAAGAAAATCCGTCGCTGGATGACGGAACGGAAACCGTTAAGAACACATATGTCTCTTTAAACAGGCTTCACATCAACCGTTTTTCCCCCAGAGGACACGATAAATTACCTTATATTCTTCTTTTTTATTTAAAGTCAATTCGTAGTGTACGTCTATGGGTCCGTTATGAGGTTTCATTCAAATTACAAACATGCACTTAAAAATTAAAACAAACGTCACGTCGACTGATGTTCGGAGAAGTTCTAATTATTCTTAAATGTCAAAAAAAATGAGGAAATGCTTATTTTACTTTTCTATATAAGCTCAAAAACCCATTTGCCGCGGACAAACGTAGCGTCAGGTGTTCAATGAAATCATGATAAAAAGTCTATCTTGAATTGATTTGTCAATATTCTTCAGCTAATTAACCCCTACACGAACCAGGAAAGCAAACGACACTTGGAAACAAGGACAACAACTGCAATAAAAGATATGAATGACATCATGTATTTTCGAAATTCCTGCAAAAATTTTCATGTTAACCCTTTATCCAACGTAACTACCAAAATCAGCCAGCTCTATTCACAAAAATCTCCATTCAATTTTCATTATTTTTTTATATTTGTCTCAAAAAATAACTTATGGTCCCTGATTGGAACGAGCTTATTGAGCTCGTTCCAATGAGGGTCATAAGCTACGTTTTTGATACAAAAAAATGAAAACATTTAGTTATTCAAGAATTTTGTTTACAAGAGTCGTCTACCTTTCGCGTTTGGTAAATAGTTTAATCATGCACAGGGATGGGCACGACCCGTGTAATGTTGCGTTTTTTTCATTTCATGGTCATTCGTCTACCCTTCTCCGCCACAGCTTTCGCCCTTTCGCTGCCTCCACAATAGCCACGTCATTAGACAATAGACATGCGCAAAGGGCAACTTGAGTCATTCATAATTTCTAAGTCCTACATGTTGGGCAGTTTATGTACATGTGGGTACGCATTCATAATCCAAACAACAAAACATACAATTTCGGTCATACATATAATTTTAAAATACAGCAATGCGTTTCTTTTGGTGCTCAGAATACATATAAGGAAAAACATAGCAGGCGGGTAATATTCCAAGACGGGAAAATTGTGTCATGATGGCAGTTTGAACAGAAAGCCGTAATATTTGCCGTATTTAACTTTTCACCAGTTTAAAATATTATAAATATTGCCCGGCTTTGATTGGAAGATGCCAACGTAGTGATCCTCGAGGAAGACTATTCTTCAAAAGGATCACTATTCGGCATAGTCAACAACAGGTCATGCTATAATTATTATATTCGATTGAAAAGCAGAGGAAGAATAATGCTACCCTGCAGGATTTCCAGGCACACCACCGATTATCAAGAGCTTGCCCGCAAGCCAAGCGTTTTCATTCCTGAACGTATGAAATTAGAGCGCTATGATCCTGGTCCGGGTTTTTCGATTCAAAATGGTTATGCACCAATAAGGCATCCGTGTTTTTGTTTATGAGTGATTGAATGATGACGTTTGTAACGTTTGAACGTCGCGACAAGAATTGCCAAGCTTGATTGAACTGGTTGATACACAACGACCATAAACAAATTATCGCGCTAACTTTTTTACGCGTTTCGTTGAACTACACTTTTCGCAAATTATTCTTTCACGGAGAGATTTATTTATAGTCTTTGCATGTAAAAATATGTCGGATCTTAAATTAAGTAGTATATATGCCGAATACCAAAAGAAACACACCATTGTATTTTGGGGACAAGATCCCAATTGTATAGTTTGTGTTTCTGACATAAATGTATATCCGAATGGGCACATGTTACCAAGCACAAAAATGATGCTTCGAATTACTCGAGCCTGACGCTACTTATCTGTAAACGTTAAACAGGCTATCATAATATGCCACCCGATTTTTTACACAGCATAAAAATGTGTATATTCTTATGTTCTTCATACTGCCAGTGATCAGAAAGCGTACTATGTTCACTGAATTAAGTTACTGTATCGACGATCTTCTTGCCTTCGCCACGTAATGGTCAACGATTTCTGTCACAGACATGTTTGAGACGAACCTGACAATCTGGGCAGTGGGTCGGGTCATCATTTCTCGCCATTTGACCATACTTAGGCTTCTGAACAGATGTCAGCAAACCGGAAGTGTCCAAAACCACAATGGCGTTTGGCAAAAAGGGAGACAACTAAAAGAATAGACATGAATGACATCATCGTTTTTCATCATTGCTGCAAATATTTTCATTTTAGCACATTCTATTATATGGGCACGACATGTGTACTGTTTTGGGTTTTTTTCATTCCATGCAGATTCGTCAAACCCTTCCCTGCTACACATGTCGCCCATTTACTGCAATGGTCACACTGGGGACACATGGGCAAGGTGATGCTTGAGTCATTCATAGTGTCAAATCCCTGTGCTCCGGGCAGTGTTTGTATATATGTGTACGCACAAACTATAACGTTTAGATCATAAATATAATTTTAAAAATGCAGTGGTGCATGCGTTTCTTTTTGGGGTTTAGTATATAAAGAAAAGCATAGTAGATGGGAGTAGGTAATAAATGAGAGTTCGAGCTCACCTGTACATGTACGTGTACATGTACATGTACATCTCCATAGGATTTAGTGTTAAAATCGTGTATGTGTACAAGATTTTAACGGTTTTTTAGGGTGAGCTCGAATTTTTTTAACACTGAATTGTATCCTAGACGCGCGTAGTTTTACGTACACGTACATGTACCGTTTTGATTGAAATCTGCGGATGAGTTTTCCCCATAGGATTCAGTGTTAAATTGCTAGCAAAAAACCGTTTTGAGAGTTCGAGCTCATCGTCTTGTCGATTCTAACAATCCGCATCCGTACACGATTTTAACACTGAAACCCTATGGAGAGTGTTAAATTGCGAGCAAAAAAAAGTTTTGAGAGTTCGAACTCATCATCTTGCCGATTCTAACGATCCGTGTCCGCGCGCGATTTTAACGCTAAAACCCCGTGGTGAGTGTTAAATTGCGAGCAAAAAAACGTTTTGAGAGTTCGAACTCATCATCATCTTGCCGATTTCTAACGATCCGCGTCCGTACATGATTTTAACACTGAATCCTATGGGGAAGGAAACTCGCTTGTGGATTTTTAGGTCTGAAATCGACTGGCGTGAAGAGGTGATGTTTGAATCCGCAAACCCATTGTTGTTGTAGCGTTTCTCGAAGTGAGACTGGCGCACGTTATTGCGAGGTGATCTCGATGGAAAATGTTTTGAAACGAAGAGTGTCGTCGTCGTCGGTGTGGTTGGAAATTCGCGAGCCCGCTGTCACGTTTTTTGATTGATATATATATAGAGAGAGGAGAAAAAAAATATAAATAAATAGTTATTTAGAAAAATAAATATATCAAATCGAATAGATAATAAAAAAAAAAATACGTAAATCATGAGCGATTCTCAGACTATTAGAGCGAGGTTTCTTTTACACATGCTGATGAGAGCATATGCAATCTGCGTGAACGAACAACTACGTCCCATCTTGTTAGAACGATGCGTCGGATGTCGGGATCATCTAGACTTCGATCACGAGGATCATTCGTGTCTGACGATGGAAAGGGAAGATATAGTCGTCATGTATTTCGAACCGGCGTTCGAACGCGTTAAATTCAACGATGTGATCACGTTTTGGAAGAGATTAGTCTTCTGTAAGAATCGAGACAGGCCCACAGATTCGGAAGAACTGAAATTGGAGCGTAGAAGTTTGACTTTAGAAGACAAGGGATGCATCAAGAAATTATTGCTGAACGAAGCATACGTCTAAGTTTTTTTTCGTTGATATAAAATAAGGGAGAGTAGAAAATAAAAAAAAATAAATGCACACATAAATTTTTTTTTTATCTAATATTAGAAAGAAAGAAAAAAAAACACAAAATGAGAACCAGAAATAAATTGTATCCGGCGTTAGTGGACGACGAGGACGAGAAGCCGAACGGCGTTTTGCCGACGGCACCGTCGCTAGAAGAAAAGAAAGAGGAGAGAGGTATCGCATCGATCAAATCAATAGAATCCAAGAGTATCTAACTCGAGAGAGAGATTCTCGTCGTTCCCTCAAGAAGAAGTATTCGCGTTTCGTGAAATTCGTGAACGCGATCGACACGACACTCATCACGATTTCTATGGGTTTACACGCGGCCGGCATCGGATTGTTGTCGACCGCGGTCGGCATTCCGATCGTGTTGACCGTAGAAGGAGTGGCCCTCGCCGCCGGATTGTTTAGCACGCTCGGAAACTTTTTGAGTAGGAAATTATATCTGAAGGCGAGGAAACACGACAAGATTCGCGTCTTGGCCGACTCCAAGATCGACACGATATCCGAAATGATCTCTATGGCGTTGAAAGACGGTAGGATATCGGACTGTGAATACTTCGCGATATTGAGCGAGAAAACGAAATACGATGCCATGAAAGAAGCCGTGAGAATCAAGACTCGTCAGATCATCAAGGAAGAGATGAAGGATTCTCTCGTGGAAAAGGGGAGGAAAGAGGCCAGGGAGGAATTCAGTAAGATGATAGAACTCAAGAGCAGCGATTGAAAAAAATATATATATATATATAATAAGAACAGAATTTTAAAAAAAAAAAATATTAAATTTATATATAAAATAAAAAAAAAAACGAAATTAATTTAAATAACTCTTAAAAAAAATGTATTGCGTAAAGTGTAAGAGAGTTACCGAGACGAGTAATTCTAGAGAAGTGCGAACTAAAAACGACAGACGGATGCTTCGCGGAATTTGCGACGTGTGTGGTTCTGTCAAGACTCGATTTGTCAAACAAAAGAACGCGAGCAAAGGTAAAGGCATCGTGAATAAAATGATCAACAATCTACCTTTCGAAATGCATATGCCCGGTCACAGTTTCACGGGACCTCGAACGAAATTGAACAAGAGACTCAACGCCGATCTGACTCCCAAATCTTGGAGCAAACCCGTGAATAGGGTGGACGCGGCCGCATACGATCACGATCTGTGCTACGCCGGACATCCTGACACCAAGACTCGCAAAGACGTCTGCGACAAAAACATGTTGGGGAGATTGAGAGGCATATCGAATCCGACCAGGAGAGAGAAGATGGAACGTTCGCTGGTCGGCAATCTGATCAGTGCGAAACGTCGATTCGGATGGGGCGTTCAAAAAAAAAGCGCATCTGAAAAGAAGAAGAAGAAACGATTATTGACGAGCGAATTGGCCGAGGAGTTACACAAACCCATAGTGCATAAATTTCGAAAGAGAAGGGTGTTCGTGAAGGGTCTGGATGACATTTGGTCTGCCGACTTGGTCGACATGAGATCGTTTTCGAGGTGGAACGAGGGCGTCAAATATCTATTGACGGTCATCGACGTGTTTTCCAAATACGGTTGGATCAGAGCTTTGAAGAATAAATCGGGACCTTGCGTCGCCGAGGCTCTGAAGAGCGTGTTCGACTCGTCTTCTCGAAAACCGAGTAAATTGTGGGTGGACAAGGGAAAGGAATTCTATAACATGGACGTTCGTCGATTGATAGACCTCTACTCGATCGAAAACGAAGAGAAAGCCAGCGTGGTGGAACGTTGGAATCGAACGATGAAGGAGAAGATGCACAGATACTTCACTGCGAATTCGACCAAGAAATACATATACGTTCTGAACGGTCTGGTCAAAGATTACAACAACACGCGACACAGATCGATCAAGATGACTCCCGCGGAAGATAGCGATCCTCGAAACGAAAAACGGGTCTACGCGAATCTATATCCCGAGAGATCTAAGATCAGGAAGAAGTATAGAACGCCGAAATTTGCAGTCGGCGATCGAGTGAGAATCTACGCTTATAAGAAGCACTTCGAAAAGGGTTATACTCCTCGATGGGCCTCGGAAATCTTCGTGATCATCAAAATATTTCACACTGATCCGATGACTTACGAAATCGAAGCTTTGGATGGAGAAGAGATCATCGGAAAGTTTTACAAACAACAATTACAGAAGACGAAGTTTTGATGAAGAACACAAATTTTTTTTTATTTACTCTCTTTGACATTTTCTTGTTTACACATATATATATATAAGAGAGAAAAAAAAATAATAATTAAAAACTATTTTTTTAGATAAAGAAAGCAAGTGAATTAATAAACAAAAAAAACCCTAAAAATCCTTTAAAGTGACAAATATACTAGATATAGCACAAAGCATAGTGAAAGATGAAAGTATTCAAGAATATGAGGTTCACGAATACGAACCGGTAACCGGAACGAGTTTGAACAATGCGGGAGAGATAAGAATCAATGTCGAAACTCAAGATCTATTCGTACATCCTAGCGAGAGTTACATAGTGGTGCAGGGACGTCTCACCAAGGAAGATGGGAGCGACTACGCCGACGACGACACGGTTACTCTTGCCAATAATGGCATCATGCATCTATTCAGTAACATAAAATACATGCTATCCGGACAAGAGATAGAATCTGTTTTTCATCCCGGTCAGGCCACCACGATGTTCGGACTCTTGACATATCCTGAGGATTTTTCGAAATCCAGAGGACTTAATCAGTTGTGGGTGAAAGACACCGTAGGCCCTGCTAGTGCAGGCGCCGCCACGATATTCGACTACGTCGTCAAGACGTCCAGACCTAAAGGAACGTTTTCGTTCAGGATACATTTGAAACACATCTTCGGATTCGCGGACGATTACAACAAGATCATGTACGGATTCAAACACAATCTGCCGTTGATTCGAAAAGGAAATGACGACGCAATAGTGAAACTCACCACGACCGATGCGGGTAAGATAACTCTACACAAGATATCATGGTTCGTTCCACACGTGGAGCCTTCGATGGATGAGAAAACGCATCTCTACGAGATCATATAATCCAAGAGTAAATTACCTGTGGGATTTAGAATGAGACAGTGCAACACGGCTAGCATTCCTCCCTCCACGAATCACTTCGATTGGAGATTGACAGTGAAATCCGCTTCCGAGAGACCACGTTATCAGACCGATAGGGACGGGGCTCAGGAAAAGAATGCATCGCTGTTCGATCACTGCCATTTGAGAAACATGCAAGTGTTTCTGAACGCCACGAGATATCCGGCAATCAATTACAACGCGTCATTCGACAAGAACAATTTCTGCAGACTGTACGGCGACGCCGCTGATTTTAGAAAGAAGTATCATGGTCTAGACGAATTGATGAGCAATCCCAACATATCTCCCAGCGAATACAAGTCGATGTATCCCATGTTTGTGTTCGACATCAGTAAACAGAGTGAACGACTCAAGAGTAGCGTGTTAGACATTCGGATCAAGATGCAATTCGATAGGAACGTGCCGAGAAAAACCGAAGCCTTCGCCCTGGTCCTGTCGGACAGAGAATTACAATTCGAATCGGACGGAAATAAGATGTCGATCATTCGATGAGAGACGAGTGTGTGAAAAAAATTTAATAAACGTTAAAAATGTGGATGTAAGATTAATTAAAAACTAAAATCTCGAAAACAAAATGGGTGTTTTTGACACGAAAACAACAAATCATCTGTTCACTTCAGATTACTACAACGTTAAAATAAAATACTTGGAAAAATGGATTCAAATTGAATATGAAGAACGTAACACAAAAAAAGGATGGAATAGTTGTGATTTTAACGAATATCGTTTAAAAGAAAAAGAAGAGTTTGATCTCATAAGATCTAATGAAGAAATTATAAAAAATACAATTTTAAAATGTCGCAAATGTAAGAAACGTCAAATAAAAATCAAATCTCAACAACCTAGATCTGGTGATGAACCAACAACCGTATTCGCAAACTGTATAAATTGTAATCATAAAAGGATAGAAAATTAAAAAAAAAAAAAAAAAACTAATGAGATATAGAGAACATCTCTCTATATCTCATTATTTTTTTTTTTTTTTGTTTTTAATAATCACACATTATTTTTTTTTTAATTTATTATTTTCCATGCGTTCACTGTTTGTTCAAAGGATCTAGTTCGATCAGTAGACTCACCACGGAAGTGGAGGTTTCGAGATTATTGATTTTCGTGACGAAATTAATCCTGTCTCTGGCGTTCACTTTGAGAGGCGAGCCGAACATTCGCGTGTTGATTCTCAGTCTTTTCGACGTTGTATCTCTTATCGCTCTCCACACCATTCACCATGAGATTGACGAGCGCTCTGTTATTCAAATCCGAAGAAGCCAGACTCATTCGAAGGATTTCACCTCCCAACGGCATGGGATATCCAACCTGACCGCGTTTCGATCCGCTACCTCCATTTCCGAAAGACCACTCGGCTTTTCCCTCATCTAAGGCGCCGGCCTCTTCAGCCCACACGGTGATCAATTGTCTAGCATATTTGACTTTCTCCACCACCGAAATCAGGGTGCAGGCATCCGTCATGTTCACGGGATCCGGTAGATTCGTGAGCGCATGTTCACCCATGTCTAGTTTACCTTCCATGATGTCGCCCTTTCTCCAGACCGAGTTGTCGTCCACGTACTTTCTGCTGACAGCGCTGGAATCGAATTCGGGATCGTGATCGAGACCGAATAAATTGTAACCGTTCATGTTGATGCCACCCTCCATGGTTCCGCCAGATTCTTTGTTCAGGTAGAGATCGTCCACTTGCGATTCTAGGTATTCTTGTGATTGTATCATGGCAGAATCCACATAGCCCTTGTTGACTGCGGTTGACTGCGGTTGAGTCCACATCCACGCCGTCGATCTTTGACAGATTCAATATCTTGTGGAATCCCGCATTCAGATCCGATTTCATTTCATGTCTGTCAGACTCTCTCTGTTCCAGATCTACATAGTGTTTGGTCACCACGTCCTTGGGATTCGTGGGAGCGGCCACGTTTGTTATCTTGTTATAATTGGTGTTCAATTCCGAGTGCATCGTTTTCGTAACGTATTTTTTTCTCAGGTGCTCGTTGAATCTCACGTGAGAGTCGTCCGTGTATTTCTTGGTCGCGGCATCGGTGGGATCTATGGGATTCGCGACGTTCACCAAACGTTTGGATTTCAGATCGAGATCGTCGGTCATGGTTTTATCCACGTAATTATCCAGCAGGATTCGTTTGAAATCGACGTTCCCCCTGTCGACGTATTTTTTAGTCACAGCATCTGCGAGATCTATTGGCTCGGGAAGATTGTAGAGCTTCGTATCGTTCATGTTCAAAGGTTCTTCTCGAGGTTCGTATCTCCAAACGTAACGTTCGTCCAAGTTGGCAACGTCGTAACCATCATCGACTTCGAACGTCTTCCTCTTCTTTCTCGGGTTGACTTTTTCGTCATCACTTCTACCAAATTTATCGACTGGCATGTTGTTGTGGGATTTTTGTTTTTGTTTTTTAGAAAAAATGTGTTCAAACGCAGTTTATTAAAAATGAACTATGTTATTTTATTTTTCGTTTCTATTCGATTAAAATTTTTTTTAAATAATTTTTTTATCTTTATATATACTATAAAAAAAATAAAAAAAATCTCTCTCTAATGTAAGTCATTGAGAATGTCTTGAAATCGATCTCCTTCAGACCATCTCTTGAGAACGTAGAGACACAGGTGACCGCAAAACACTTGATCTGGTGATTGCACTTGATCCATGTTGTAACGAACCATCGATTTGTTGAAATAGTTCTTTATTTCTTTCGGCGGCGAGATTCCGTAGCTGTCGAAATAATAATTTTTCTTCTTCCCGTTCTTCATCCACGCCACCCAGTGAGTGCCTTCACCCGATGAATCGTCTAGATTTAAAATTCCACATTCCAATTGTCGAGGTCTTCTCTTCGGCAAGGCCTCTCTGGAAAACACTCCTAGAAAATCTTCGATTTTCAAATCTTTTGCCGCATTCAACAGATCGATGTTGGATAGGGGTTTGTTGGGTAAGACGACACCTTCTACAGATATATTTATTTTCTTATTCATAAATAAGTATATATTTTTTTTATTTATTTTATTATAATTTACTAAAAGTGACATTATTTTTTTTCTATTTTTTTTTCTTTTTCTTTTTAAACTAACTTTCTCGATGTCACTATCGATTTCTATAATTTTGAATTCGTCTAATTCCTCTTGATTTTCTGGAATCCAATCATCCACATTCATATCGTCTATAGTTAGTTCCGCAGTGCAATGTCCGAGTGCCAAAGTGCTTATTTTATTGTCTAATATGAATCTCTTGTCGTCGTCGGCTGTCAGCATAATCTTGTTGACTATTTCGGTATACAAGTCGTGATTTTCGCTTCGAATTGATTTCATAGTCTTATACACCGGACCACTTCCTAACAGACAATCTTTATACTCTTGGAAAGAGATGTTTTTCTTCACCACGCACGCTTTAACTCCTTTGCACTTCTTGATCTCTTCATCATCTTCTAGATGATAAGCATAGAGTTTGGGTCTCAAGCCCACGAATTCGACGATCTGTTTACCGCCACTCTCGTCCTTAAATTTACCCAACACCTTCTTGTTGTCGTTCGATTGAATGTTGGACGGGTGATCAACTGGATAATTGCTCGTGTCGAACCAATCGGCCATGTCCGGAGATATATCTCGGTAGATGTCTTTCGTCTCTATCTCATAAACTAAACTGTCCGTGTCGGTGAACAGTAGTTTGGCTTTGTCGCCAAATTTTCGTTTGACGTAATCATAGTGAAACTCGTACATCAATCGCTTGCTGATATCTAAGATGATCGGTCCGAGATAATACGGTTTGTCGAACTTCAGGTGTGTCTTTTGCATGTGAACGGCCACTAGATATTCATCGAATATGGTTCAGTGTTTGTAATTGGGTTTCGCCACTAATGTTTTAGCTCTTTTCTCAGACGTGACGAGTCGAACGTCGGTTCTCTTCCTGATGTTTTTCATCGATTTACCATACACGCAGTTGTTCATGAGTTTGAAGAAATCTTTTTCGAAATCGTTCTCGGCTCGAGTTCTGAGATTCGTGTTGAGATTGATGTATTTTTTCATCCAAGGCTCTTCGTCGAATCGAATGATGCGATGTATGTCGACTAATTTCATCCCGTAATCGACGTACTGTTTCAAATTCTCGCTGTAGACAACGTAGTTACGTTTGTTAAATAAATTGGGAATGAGTTTTTCTTCGTCTCCCTCGTTAATTTCCATTCGTTCGGGAGCCAGCGGATAATTGTTGTGTAGATCGTGTAATTCTTTCGGATAGTTCAAATCGACTTCTAAAATGCAAGGATAGTCTCTCCATTTTTGCATCTCTTCCGGTTCCTTCACCCATTCGAAATTTCCAATCGGTAAAGGATGTCTCATAGCCCAACCATACAGATTATTAGCGTCCCAATACTGTATGTATTTAGTCGACACGATGGTGTTGGGTTTGGGCATTTCAACAGCGACACCTTGATTTTCATTGCAATATTCCTGATGTTTCGCCAACGAGTCTTCGCTGTGAAACACGTTCATGCAATTGTAACATAAAGATATCTTTCCATTATGATTATTATTTTGTTTCGACAGTAATCGACTCGGATGTTTAACACAACAATAATGACGATTGTCACCATTCGAAAACAATAATAAAATAATCATCTTTTCTCTTCCGAGATACGAAGTCAGTCTGAGAGGATGGATCTTCCGTTTTTCGTCGTCGTATCCCAAGACGTTCACCGCAACGGTGGTATTTTGAGCCTCGAAACATTCGATGTGTTTTAACTGCGTTGGAAAAGTCACTCCGGTCCAATCGAGATTTTTTTGAAGTTTCCTCGTACTGAGAAACTCTATCGGAGTTTATTTTGACAGGGTATAAAGCAGATGTGACTGCCCATTTAAAACACTGATCATCGTTATTTTTCACGTTGATCACGGCATATTTCTTAGCGAGGAAATACGGTAATTTCTCGTAGGAAGACCCTTTCAACAAATCGTTTTTAGTTATGAGAATTTCAAGTTTCAACATCTCATCGAACGTCCAATTACTACCTTCATGTTGATAATTTGCGAGAGACATCAACATCTTGTCTTTCATCTTTTCGAAAACGTCCGATAAATCTGAACCTCGAAATACGGGTTCGACATTAGATCTGAAATATGCATTTTTCACGATGCTCTCGCCGGACTTCACATTGATTTTATTCATCACGCAATGGAGTATCATCTTAATTTTTAGTCCCACATTCATGTATTTGCGAAACAATCCAATACCTTTCTCTTCACCCGTTCCATGAACAATTTCGGATCGATTTTCTTCAACGAGGGAACCACGTCGAAAGTTTTAAAAATGCCTTTGATCGCACTCTCCCGTTCCATGGACTTTGATTGAAATAGTTCCGTGGTGAGTCGCGCTAGATATTCTTCTCCTTTCCCTTCGTCTATTGCTCATTGAAGTTCGCTCAATATATCTCGTTTGCCTAGAATCTGATGTGCATCACTCGTTTTCGTTTTTCTTTTCTTTTCTTTGGAAACTTGAAGTTCTTCTTCAACGGCTTTTCGTTTAGTCGTCTTCTTATTTTTCACAATCGAAACGTTTTTGGGTTTTTTTGACGTCGGCATTTCGATTCCTTTTACTATCTTTTTCTTCTTCTTCTCATTTTTCACAACCGATGCATTTTTTGACGTCGTTGCTATCGGCATTTTGTTTGCCTTTCCATCGTTCTGCAAATGTTTCTGTATGACTTCAATCATTTTTGATTTAGTTCTATGATTTCGGAAATGTGAAATTTTTAATAGTTTACAAATCTCGTTTAACTGAGGTACGGTTTTCTCATTTAAATTTTCCATTTTTTTTTTTTATCTGTTTGTTTCATTTTGTAAGAATATATTTTTTCGAATTTTGTATTTTAAATAATTTGTTTTAAATGTTTTGTTTTTTTAATGGGAAAAAAAAAAGATTTTTTTGATGAAATTAATCGATTTTTTTTTATATTCCTTAACGTTAAAAAAAACGAGAAAAAAAGGATGTTAAAAAATTAACTTATATATATATAAAGAGAAAAAAAACTTTTTAAACAAATTATTTAAAATATAAAATTTAAAATAAACATTATTTGTAAGAATTCATAAAAAAACAAATAATCGATCATGACAACAACACCTAAAAGATGCGAATTGAAATTGAAAGGAGATGAAGGGTATGAGAAATCCAGTTTTAATATCTATACATTACAACCACACGATCCCATCGAATTGAATGAGGTCGAGATGGTGGACTTAGAGCGCTACTACCACAAATATCGAATGTGTTTGAAAGTGGATGAAGCCGCGCTCGATTTGTTTTACGAGTACCAAAGTGAACTGCTGATTAATATCATCATCGCCGAAGACAGAGAATTCGACAGGGGTGATTTATTGTTGTCCTATGGAGGTTACATATATCCAATAATCTCACTCGAACTCGTGGACAAATCGGGTGGTGAGAGCGCATTCACCGATGTAAAAAAACTTAAAAGAGTAAAGATAAACATTCAAACCATTTTCGTAAGTGGAAAAATGACGAATGTCAACATGCTAATAACGGACTTGGAAATATAAACAATAGAGAGATTGAAATGTTAAAATTTAACTTTTTATATATATATATAAAGAGAAAAAAAAACTTTTATTAAAAAAAATTTTACATTAAAGAAAATTAATAATTAAAAAAACAACTTTTTTTATATATATATAAAGAGCAAAAAAAAAAAAACAAACTTTTTTAACAAATTATTATTTAAATACAAAATTTAAAATATACATTATTGCAAGAATTCATAAAAACAAAAAAAACAAATAATCGATCATGAAGACAACAATACCTAAAAGATGCGAATTGAAATTGAAACGAGTCGAAACATATAAGAAATTCGGTCATAAAATCTATAGATTACAATGACACGATCCCATCGAATTGAATGATGTCGAGACGAAGGGCTTAGAGCACAAATACGAGAAATATAAGATGCCTCTGAAATTGAACGAAGCCGCGCTCGATTTGATTTACGAGTACCAAAGCGATCTGCAGAACATCGTCATCACCGAAGATAGAGAATTCGACAAGGACGATTTGTCGTTGCCCTATGGAAATTACATATTTCCAAACATCTCATTCGAACTCGTGAAGAAATTGGGTGGTGAGAGCGAGTTGACCGATGTAAAAAAACTCAAAAGAGTAAAGATAAACATTCAACACGTTTTCGAAAAAGGAGAAGACACGAGCGTCAACATGCTAATAACGGACTTGGAAATATAAACAATAGAGTGACTGATTTTTAGTGAAGAAAAAATGAAAAAAAAAAGTAATGAGATCATCTTTAGATCTCATTTACTTTTTTTTTTTTTTGTTTTCCTTCTTCTTCACTATCATCATAATATATTATAATAACGTTTCCTTTTCTCTCAAATTTCAGCGTTAATTCTTCTTCTTTTTCTTTTTTTCTTTTTCTTTGTGATGTGATACGTTTATGGTAACATTTTTGTTTATCCGAATCATAATTATGAACGAATGTTGTGCATCTCTTGGTAACACTCGCATCATTACCATTCACTTCAGAAGGTAGTGGTGACCATGGAAAGCATCGTCTCATTCTCAACCGTATATCCCGCGCTTTATCTATCTCTTTCCTTAGATATCCATCATTAGCGTCTAACCATTTTTTTATTTCTTGGCTCTCTGGCTTGCGATGTTTGTCATTATCGTCAAATTCATCCAGGTGATAAATTTGTTTCTCCACCTTTTCACCCATTTTAAATATATTATTTTGTACTTTCTATGATTTTATATATTTTATATAATTTTATATTTATAATAACATATTCAAAATCGGTATGTTCTTAAATGGTGAATTCTCACTGAGCAACAAACCCTTGCCGAATTGCTTGACGTTCCGTCCACTCTTCACATAGAGACCGTTTCCTCTCAGAGAGTTGCCACCTCTAACGGGTTCTAGATACAATCCTTTACCACTGTCGTCCACGTGGCCGCGACACACAGCTCCTCCCTTCTTCAAAAACAGTCCGTCGCCACCCATTAATTTCTCAACTCCCGAACTAGCGAGTCCGTGAGAGCTCCCACGCCGAGAGTCTTTCTGAGAAAGGGTAGCGCCTTTGCGGCGAAGGGTAATGCTTTTGCAGCGATTCCTGCCAATAGCGGTAGGAAACCGCCTTTCATTCTCAAATTGTATCTCAATTGAGCGGGACTCAATCTCACCGCCAACCCTCTTCCATCGCGAATCGCTTTCTCCAGCCTTTTGATTTGACTTCTGGTCCAGGCGATCGAATCCTGACCACCTCTCGTCAGATCTTCGTGAGTGAATTTGAATCTCACTGCCTCGCCTCGAGTTGTTAACGCTCTCTTAAGTTTCTTCCTCTGTCCTGCGGATATGTTCACGTTTTTTTTCACGTATTCTGTCATAATTCTGTTTGTTTTTTTTTTTAAATATATTTACTTCAATTGTTTCTTGTTTAATAATTATATTAAAATAATTTTGTAAAAATTAATATTACCGTTTATTTTATTTTTGTTATCTATATATATAATATTTTTTTTTTTTGCTTTTATATTTCTCTTATGTGAAATCGTATCGTCACTCTCTCTCCGCGAAGATCTAACAGTTCACCATTTTGATCCGTCAACGTGGTTTTGAGACTATACAACGTGTCTAAAATCACTGGTAGATAAACTAAATTTCGAGGTCGCTCCACGATCTTATAACCCGGTGACACGTTTGGAAAGAAGGAATAGATCGTCGGTTGAGCGCTACCATTCACGTAGCTTCCAGCAATCACGTCCACGTTCACCAGAATGCTATTGACATCGAAAATGTCGACCGTATTTTCAGATGCCGCGTGGCCTCGATACATCTTTCAATTGAATCCCAACATCTTGCCTATAGAATCGTCCGTGTTGAAATCCACACGAAAATTATCTTCCAAATCCAACATCGTCTGTAAGGTATTAGGATTGGGAGCGAGTCTGATCTTGTTGCTTCCCTTTCCATCCGTCTTCATTCGCGTCTGAATGTAATGGTTCAAATCGTCTATGTCGTAACTCCCTTTGGGAATTCGAATCTCCAACCAATCCACTCCGTCGGAATACTTGAACGAGTTATTCTTTTCGGTGACGTTGGGAAAGGAATAATAAGTCTCCAGATTCACCAAAGCCATCTCGTATCTTTTCTCTCTATTCAATTCGATGGAAGGTTCGAATTTCGTAGCGAATCTAGTCGAATCGCCACTCACCACGATTTGAATGGATTGTTTCGCAGCCGTATTCTCGGCTATCCGTCCTAACAATTCTCCATGTTCGAACATTATATTTTAATTTTATTTTTTTTTATTCAAAACTAATTATTTGAAGATTTATTATTTTTCTAATTTTTATTTTCACGCTCTATCTTATTATTATTACCATCGGGAACATAAAACTTGTCGAATCCGCACCGATATTTTCTGCGATTAAATTCGCTCGTCAAATCGATCACGATGAAATTGTAAAGTCCACCATCCCAAACCCTCTTGCAGAATCTCCTGAATTCGGCAGCGCTCATATCGTTTGCGACGTGATCGCCGTAGATGTGATTGAGATTCTTGAGATCTTGGCGAAAGAGACGTAGAAAATTAGCGTTCTCCCTTATCGTCTGTCTGGGCAATCGAAAATAATTCTGCGACAGGTAGAAACAGTCCACGTTGCTGTGTCGACCCCTAACGTAATACGATTCGCATCGGTTCTGTCTCTCCAAAAGCAGATCGTCGAAAATTATGAGATTCTTATCTTCCGATTTCAGTTCCCTAGGATCCGGAACGTCGCTAGCGTTCTCATAAAATCGACACTCGACGTTCGAAGATGCATTTCTCTTCATCAGCTCCGTCGCCGCGCCGTCCAAAATGGTCGAGAGCGGAGCTCCACACTTGTCGAATTCCTCCCCACTGTCAAAGATTCTGGCTATGACGTCCTTGGGCAATCTGCGATCCATGCACTCTCGAAGCAATCTGTATTCGGGTTGAAACAAGCTCTTGCCAAACACGAACAATCTGTCGTAATCCAACCAGTCGGGTCGGGACAACAGCTTCATCAACAGATTCGTCTTTCCACAATTCGATTTTCCCACTATCAAACCTCTTATGCTCTTGGGAAAGTACTCGTTATTCGACCTCTTGGTCGCGGCGTCGTTCCAAGACATATCTTTAATGTTCATCTTTGTTTTTATTTTTTTTTTGTCTGTTATTTTAGATTCTTTTCAAACACAAATTTTTTATGTTTTTCAAACTCTGTTTTTTAATGTTATTATTATTATTTATTTATATCGCACCGTCGCGAGTTCTCTTCAATCCGGATCCACTCGTCATTTTGACTAAATCTTGTATGGGCACCACGCCATCCTTTAAATCTTTCCAATCTTTCAGCGTTCGCTCTAACGCAGCTCGCTTCGCCGGCGGGCTGATCAACTTGCCGATCAACGCGTCGGCTGCCCTCTTGCCAGCCACAGAAGCTATCCTACCACTGGCTTCGGAAGCGGCTTTCTTACCAGCATCCAAAGCCGTCTTCTTACCGACCTCAAACGCGGTCGATGCGAGTTTTCTACCCGCATTGCTCGTGAACGCTCGCATTATAGAATCGACGATGCCAGAACCGCCTTGAACGTAAGTCCTGACGTATCCCCTGTTCTTTATCACCAACATATTTTATTTTTATGATATATTTATTATTTTTTTTTCACTGGTAAATCGTTTTTGCCGTTTAAATACTTTTATTATTCTAGTGTAAGAATTTACTGTTTTATTTTTGTTTGTTTGTTTGTTTGTTTGTTTGTTTGTTTGTTTGTTTGTTTGTTTGTTTCTCTCTCTCTACTTATTATTATATACACATCAATCCTTCAATTCGTTCATCAGCCTTTTATACTGGTTTTTATTCAAAACCTTCTGTCTCAACAATTCGTCAGATACGGCAACTATCTGATTATCTAATCCCGTGTTACCAGCCCGTCTGCTTCCCATCAACAAACTCAATTTCTGAAACAGAGCGTCGGGATCGCTCGGAAGAAAAATAGCGGTTTTCACCCCTTTGCCGGTCACCGATTCGAGGAACTTCTTATGCGCATTCCATATGGGCTTCACTATGTTCGTCCACTTGTAACCTCTGTTGGCTTTGGGTCTCGTCTCTCTGGCATCGTTATTTCTATTCATGGCGTGGGTCTGGACCAGAATGTCGCCGTAATTGTCGAAATCCTGTTCCGTGAAATCTCCAGGCTTGTCGTAAAGGAGCAATCTCTGCAGACCATCGGTTACTTTATATTTATTCGAACCCACGATCAATTCGTCATCGTACATTTCCACCAACGTATCACCTACAAAAGGTCTACCCTCAGAATCCTTATATATTCCATACGACTGATCTCTCTTACCGCCATCATCATCGGACGATGCGACGCTACTAGTGGTGATAGTCGAAGCCGTATCATCAGACTCGCTCATATCTGTTTGAATTCCCTTGGGAACGTAATCCGGTGTAGATTGAACGGAATACCGATTTCCAAAACTAGGAGGCAACGAACCCATCCTCAAAGAACTCTCCTTTATGGGTCTCAATTCTTCGACTATCTCCTTCCTGCTTCGCTCTTGACCCTCCGTCACGGGTTTAAATATTTTTGTGGCTTCGCGTGTTAGTTCCATCTCACCGAGACGTCTGCTCCTATCAGCTGCCTGAATCGCCTTCTTAGCACGTAAATACCTGTCTAAAATTCGATCTCGGCGTCTAGGATCCATCCTCCAAAACATCTTTCGCTTTAATTATTTTTATTTATTTTTCAAAATTAAATGTTTAATTATATTTTTATGTTTTTGTGTTTTAAGTAATAAAAAAAAAACTCTTTCCGTCTTAATATAATATATAATAATCTGAAAATATTCACATCTCAAACTGACTGTGTTAATTGAAGTTTAAAAAAAAAATACGTTTAAACAGTACATGACAAACCGGTTTCTGATTTAACGCATTTTTTGACAGTGGTGTTTACATTTTGTCAAAAGATCTTCATTCATTCACACATCAATTCATCGAGTGTCGAATTAAGAGAGAATCCTTTTTTTGATGACTGTTAAACAGTTTCAACACACAATGGAAAACTGATTTTAACAAATCTCTCTCCGATTGCTATCATGAATACATTAAAAATTTTACCACTCGAAACCTAATTGAGCGGAAAATGTGTTTTAAACATTCCGATAAGTGTTTTTTTGACTTTTTTCAACGAACGCTGAACAGTCAATCTCTCAATCAAGGCAAAACACAAATTATCTATTACAGATCAACTCCCTTCGAAAAAAAAAAAACCCAAAACTCAATTTTTATCCGTCCCATCAACAGAAAACATCAATGTCAATAATACAGACTATATTCACAATCGACTCTTTTTGAACAAAAAAACCTCATTCACTCATTACGATAACATGTGTTAGTTTTTTACTTCAGTAAGACGTGTCTGGGTTTGCAAATTTCCAACACACACCGACGACAACGACACTCTTCGTTCAGATCGAGTTTTATTACGAGAATCGAGCGATCCGATCGCTCGATCAGCTGAGTGGGTTTTTTTTTTTTTGAGAATTTCTCATAGTGGAGGAATTCTCAAAAAAACCTCAAAACTCAATTTTTATCCGTCCCATCAACAGAAAACATCAATGTCTATAATACAGACTATATTCACAATCGACTCTTTTTGAACAAAAAAACGAGTTTCCTTCTCCATAGGATTCAGTGTTAAAATCGTGTACGGACGCGGATCGTTAGAATTCGGCAAGATGATGATGAGTTCGAACTCTCAAAACGTTTTTTTGCTCGCAATTTAACACTCACCACGGGGTTTTAGCGTTAAAATGGCGTGCGGACACGGATCGTTAGAATCGGCAAGATGATGAGTTCGAACTCTCAAAACTTTTTTTTGCTCGCAATTTAACACTCTCCAAAGGGTTTCAGTGTTAAAATCGTGTACAGATGCGGATTGTTAGAATCGACAAGATGATGAGCTCGAACTCTCAAAACGGTTTTTTGCTCGCAATTTAACACTGAATCCTATGGGGAAAAATCATCCGCAGATTTCAATCAAAACGGTACATGTACGTGTACGTAAAACTACGCGCGTCTAGGATACAATTCAGTGTTAAAAAAATTCGAGCTCACCCTAAAAACCCGTTAAAATCTTGTACACGTACACGATTTTAACACTAAATCCTATGGAGATGTACATGTACATGTACATGTACACGTACATGTACAGGTGAGCTCGAACTCTCATTATTACCTACTGACGGATACTATTCTAATATGGGAAAACTTGCGTCTAGATGGCAGTTTGAACAGAAAGTCGTAATATTTTCCACATTTAACTTAACATTACCAGTTTAATATATTATAAATATTGCATGGCTTTTAGGTGACTATGCCAACATAGGGGTTCTCGGTGAAGAATAGTTCACACAACCGAGGCGCGTGGACTATTCTTCCCCGATGATTATCACTTTTGCATAGTCAATTGCCGTGTAATAAGCTTCCCATCAGGGTTTCAATCCTACAGTATGTAGAGAGTGCAATGTAATTGAATCACCCGTGGAGTGGAGTTATCACCCAAAGTATCACTTTCAAATTCTGTACATATTGACAAAAAACACAAGCAATGTTTCAGCCAATGGACCTCCGGGTTTAACCCGGAGGTTCAATGGCTGTGACTTTGCTTGTGCTTCTCATGCTTTGCAACAAATTTGCAATTATTGCTTAGGTGAAGTCTCCATTCTACGGGTGATTTAGTGATAATACTCTCTCCGTGTACTGTGTACTCGTCGAGCTCGTTCCAAAGAGGGGTCACATGATATGGTTTTGTTGAAATTTTTTGAAAAAATTTAAAAAATGATATTTAAAATAATAACTTTTGAAATTGTCTGCGTTGGATAAAGGGTTAAACTACAGAATATTGCATATTTTGACTCTACAGAGTGCACTTTACTTGAACTCACTCAGAATGTTTCTTTTTCAAATCTCCGTGGTGTTAGATTTTCGAGCTTCTGTCTGGAGAATCTCCTTTGCCGCTAACATCCTAGCGAAACTATACTGAACCACTATTGTTACTAGTAGTATAATCGATGCCATTTCTTACTTTTGCAGCGCTCATGAGATTTGAAAAGCAACGTCCTCGCTGATTTTCAGTGAAGAACACTATGTAGAATGCAAGGCCTCAAAATTTGTTTTGATTCGCTCAAATATCTAATGCGATAATCAGTTTTCAGTTCATAAATAATTTAAAATTTGAGATAACTGTTATACCCTTATGTGCGCTTCTTATGAATATTCCATACTAACGAACGAACCTCATTGATATATATTTAATGGAGTTAACCTCTTAAGGGAATACTTCCAGTTTTCGGAAGCACTTGTCTTACAAGTACAATGTTGAACACATGTTCCAGTTGACGGGCTTTTGGCGGTCGTGCTCATGGAAGTTGGTGCACCTTTGCATTGGTTTCTGGTGAACTTCACTAGACACCACACCCCAGTAAGAATTCTATTTTATTATGAGGGCGCACACATTTTTCTAGGCCCTTAAGGGAACTTTTAGATCCATTACAAGCGTCGAATGAACATTTTGCGAAAATCAAAGTTGATTCTCGTTGTTTTCCTTGAGAGAATCATTTGTGAAAATCGATTCTCATTCTCGCATGAATTTTAAGATCTGTATGAAGCGTGATGTAACCCTCTGTCATTAATGACCGAGTATTGCCTGTTCCTGTTCTCGCTCCGTATATTATAAGTTAACTTGCTTTTTCCCATTGGGGTATGTCGGTGGCCGATTGGTATACGTTAAGCACTATTCCGGTAGACACTTCGCCTGGAAGGAGACGTTCTTGGGAATGCTATTTTAAATATTGTCTGTTTATAATGATCCATTGTTTTCAGTCAGTAACTATATAAATTATTTAATGCCTTGAGTTTATTCAAACGGAAGACTGAAGTCGTTTCATTGTCCCTCTGCGCACTGATGTTAAATAAGAAAAATATATTTTACACCCGACTTTTAGGGACCCGCCCATCCCCAAAGTTCATTAAATTTTGTGCTAGTCAGCATGCACCCCAGAACTATTGAGTTCCAACGCTACGATAATGATCCCTACAGCGCCCATGGCAGTCTTAGCTGGAATCCACAGAGAAATAACCCTATTTGAACGTGTTACTATCAATTGGAGTCGGGGCATGGCGGCTTATTGATTTCGGCATTGGATTTAAACCGAAAGGTCCACGGTTCAACCTCCGCCAGGGATAACTGCGTTTTGTCCTCGGGCAAGGCACTTAATCCGGATTACCTACTTCTGGGACACGGTGGCGCCACTGCAGGTCGATGGTGCACGCATCTTCAGCCAATGCTAACCCTGCCCTTCAACCCCTGCACTTGTGCTTGTGCAGGGTTAGTACGTTGGGGAGTCTGACAGTTGCTCGTCGATGCTCGGTGGTTCTCTCCGGGTACTCCGGCACCCCCTCCCCCTCCCCGTAAAACTGTCTGACACGAGGTAACCTTGGCTATCTAAAGTGTCGTTAATAAATAAATAATATTAATAATAAAATCAATTGGAGTCACCGGTCTTAGATGGTCGCCAAATGTTTTGTTTTTTTATTATTTTGGGGTGAACATTCTTCTAGAACTTTGTTTTTATTAACCATTGTAACACGGGGTTTTGTTGAGGAAAGAAAACATCCAGTTGTCAGAGACTGATTCTGCTCAATCGATTGATCTTGACCTCATAATCCTTAAAGCAGTCTTGATGAGTCTATGAACCAGTACATCAACTGACCATTTCACCTAATAAACGTTTGATCCCCCACCTGAGTGGATTGGATATCTAACAGTAACACAGCTTGCTCAAAACGTTATCTCTGATGCTCTTGGATATTTTTTTTGCACAGTGGGAAGTAATGGACTTATACAGTTTTGTTCAATTATTTGTTTAATGTGGTCTCAGAAGCATAGCCTGATTGCCAACAGCATCAATAAAAAATTTTTCGAAAACAGGAAATTTCCCTCCAGATCACTCCAGATGCTGACAGATGCCTCTAATTCAGCTTATATATGTGTAGTCCCACTGACTGTTGAATGATCTGTTCCAAACCCATAATGATCTTGGCGTCGAGGCAGCTCGGAAATCAAGTTTATTTTAATATTAACATTTTGAATCTCAGAGACCGTCTTTCCGGTCCAGGATCACGGTACGTCATAATTCCCTTAAGTAGGATGTGCAAATTGAATCTGTGGGTAGACCAATCAATATTTTCAACATGCAGTCTCAAGACTGCATGTTGAAAATATTAATTGGTCTGCACTCAAATAATGGTTATGGTTTCTTCCAATTGCTGCAGTTGAATCGACATGGAAGATACCACCAGTGTTCAAAGGGTTGATTTCTTGAAGTTCTTTATGTTTACATGTCTGTGGGAGTTTTCCAGTTCATTTGCGACTAGCCTTTGTTGATTTTTTTTGTTGATGATGAAACATTATGTTCGATAATGTCATATTACATGTATGTCGATTATGTTAAACAATATAGGATTTTCAGTTTTATGTTTGCTTTTTTATTCAGGCATCTTTCAAAGGATCTCAAACAGATGGGCCGTTAGGTTATGCCTCTTTAACATGCCTTCTGAATAACGCCACTAAGATCCCTTTATGGTCGTAGTCCCATATATGTACATAGGTTGTCTTTGCACCTGAAATTATTTTGAATTCAAAGTGTCACATGTGTGATATTTGGGCCTTTAAACTCTTCAGTAAAAAATTGCATGCTTTGGAAAAATGTGGTCTGGTTTTCTCGGACCACCCATCCATACCGGCATACACCCACCCCCCCCCCCCCCCCCCCCCACCCCCCACCCCCCACCCCCTCCCCGGTCGGTGTTTGGTACTTTACTGTAACGTGCGCTACCCTGGCGCAGTACACTGTTTAACTGACATCATACGTTCTACATTATTTTCCATTTCATGAACCTTACGGCCCTTGTTTCATAATTGTGAGTATAAACATCAGTTTGAAATATTTTCTCCATTTATTTATTTGTATATTGAGATTCACAAGCAATGCGACAATGTTGTCTCTGGGAGGCAAGGTATATGTTTTTATATGTTTGGTGGGTGTGTGTTTTAGGAACACAGCAAAAAAAGACAGTAAATAGCCTTATTGTAGAATTCTCACTTTATCACCGCATACCTTCGTGCAAGGGAATAATATAAATTTTTTATGGACAAACTTATTTTATAAACATTATTTATAAATGCCATGTATTTTGTTTGAGTCCCACGGAGCAGATCCGCTATATTTATTTATTATAAGTACTATGTGGGTCGTGATTTCCTTCTCACTTTCTGAGCGCTGAAGTCAGATTTTTTCCCTCTATATATATCATTGCATTAATAGAACGTTAGCCAAAAATGCCGCTATTAAATCTGCCTCCTCCCACAAAATGGCAGCAAGTCAGTCAGCGCTATAACTCCTTCCAATTGAATGTGTTTGGTTCCGTGGAAACTGTTACAACTTTCACTTCCTCAATACCTAGCACGAAGACAAGTAACACTTTCCAATCTCGCCGTTTGTTTTTTATTGAATAATAGCTCAAATATATCGTAAATACCAAATATGCAGCGAAAAATGTGCATTTATTACTTTCCAAAGCGTGATTTACTGAGAGTTCCGGGTTTGATTATAAACGATAACTTCACAAGTGAATCATGCAATCAACAATTGGGTCATGTATCCGTGCGCGCGAATGAAGACGCTTTGCTGTGGGTGTAATGGGGACTTCATTGTTTTTTGTTTTTTTTAACCCTTTACCTCACATGTAAAGCAGACGACACTTGCAAAAAAATTCTTGAATAACTATTATTTTCATTTTATGTCTCAAAAACATAGGTTATGACTCCTCATTGGAACAAGCTCGACGAGCTCGTTCCAATGAGGGGTAATAACCTATGTTTTAGAGACAGAAAATGAAGAAATAATGAAAATTAATTGGCGATTTTTGAGAATAGCGCTGCCTGGTTTGGTCGTTACGTTAGGTAAAGGGTTAAATAATATAATTATCGTTAATAATGAAAAGAAATAAACAGAGTAATCGCTTCACTGGACTGGTTACGTGAAATAATTCATTTGAGGCGAGGGACTATATTGTAAGGCACTCGTGCGCATTCGCGCACTCGTGTTTGTACAACGTCCCTCGCCTCTCATGAATTATTTCACGTAACAGGTCCAGTCAAGCGATTACTCTCTATATCATCAACATACAAATTCATTTTTTGTCGACATCAAAGTATATTCTAGAAAAAGCAATAGGCTGCTGTGAGGTTTTGGGAAAATGAAACGTTCCTGGGTTTTTCAACAACATCCGGCCATCACCCACCCCTCCCTAAGATGGAAGCGTTTGATACAATTTTCTATATGCCACCAAAAAGTGCCATGTGAAGCATCAAGCAATTGTGTAATTAATGATAATAAAGATATTGTATGGTTGGCACCAAGCTGAATGGGTTAGTCACAATCATATTCAAAACTTACATTTGGGCTGCTTATATGGTTGACTAATAATTTATGCGGATTATTTTGCCAAGAATTCAAATGCCAAGATGCCCATACTTCACCTAACATAATGTGGGGATGATACTGAACAGCTGTTCAATGCCAGCACCACACAGGGTCTTGTGAACCATCAAGCAGTTGTATCATAAATGATATGAGGGGTATTGTCTGGTTGGCACAAAGTTGATTATGTTACTTACAATCATATACAAAACTTACAGTTGGGCTGCTTGTATGGTTGACTAATAGTATGTGCGGATTATTTGGCCAAAAATTCAATATTCGACCCCACAAAGTCTGGACCCGCCATTGGACCATTAGTTCAATAACAGTCCACACAGAGCCATGTCAAACAGCGAGTATTTATTCTTTTTATAACTTACAGTAGAGCACATTTTACATTGGTATATGTTCGTCTGTCAAGGCTATTTACATGAAGCACTTGTGAAGCATCAAGCAATTGTGTAATTAATGATATTAAGGGTATTGTCTGGTTGGCACCAAGTGGATTGGGTTAGTTACAGTTATATACAACACTTAAAATCAGGCAGCTTATATGTATAACGAATAATTTGTGCGGATTATTTTGGCCAAGAATTCAATGTATGAACCCACACAATCTGGATCCGTGCTTGGGCCATTAACTGAGATGCCCATACCTGAAACAATTTGGGGGTGATTCTGAACAATTGTTCCGTTCCATCACCACACAGTGCCATGTGAAGTATCAAACAATTGTATAAAGAAGGATATAAGGGATATTGTCCCGTTGGTACCAAGTTGATTAGGTTAGTTACAGTCATATACAAAACTTACATTTGGGTTGCCTATATGGTTGACTAGTAATCTGTGCGCATTATTTGGCCAAGAATTCAATATTTGACCCCACACAATCTGGACCCACCATTGGACCATTAGTTCAATAACAGCCCCACACAGTGCCATGTCAAACTGTGAGTATTTATTTTTTTTACAACATACAGTAGAGCACATTTTACATTGGTATTTATTCGTCTGTTAAGGCTATATATGGTTGTGTACGATACTAGTGCTTGAATTTACACATTTTAAGGTATATAAACAAGAAATGACTATGTACCCTTAACTAAATAGTCCATGCTGCGTCATATCGATCAGTCGACAATTACAACATATATAGGGTATTTAATGGTTTGCATTTACTCGGCTGTGTACACTGAAAAATTGTGCACAAAATACGCACTTACGGTAATAATGTGTTTTAAATGGCGCATTCCTGAAGGCGGAATGTGACTTGAATGCCCCTATTTGATCCGAAAATGACCCAAGTAAGCGACTTGTGTTGCATTGTCAATCAAGACCACACTCAAACTGTCCTGTTTTCTACTGCGAGCACTTATGGAATATACCGGGAATAGTAGAGCGTACTGGTCATTAATTATAAAAAGTCAACTTGACAGGATGTAGTTCATGTTCCTCTGTTGAGGTTTTGTGCGCTGTGCAGTTGTGGACTAAACTCAAAGTTAAGTTTGGGATCTTAATTTGATTTATGAAATCTATTTGATTGGGAGTTACTACCAAAGGTTTAAGTGAGATGCCCAAACCTCACCTGACACAATGTGGGGCCGATACTGAACGGTTGTTCAGTTTCAGCACCACAGTGTCATATGAAGCATCAAGCAATTGTATAATAAATGATATGAGGGGTATTGACACCAAGTTGATTGGGTTAGTTGCAGTTAAATGACACTTATGACATATACTGGGCATAGCAAAGCGCAGTGGTCATTAATTATAAGAAGTTAACTTGACAGAGTGTGGTCTATGTTACTCTGGTGAGGTTTTGTGCACTATGCAGTTATGATTTGAATTCACAGTTAAGTATGGGGTCTTAATTTGATTCATGACATCTATTTGATTGGATATTACTGCCAAATGTTTAAGTGGGATGCCCATACCTCGACTGCGCAGTGTGGGGCTGATACTGATCAGTTGTTCAGTTCCAGCACCACACAGTGTCATTGAAGAATCAGGCAATTGCATAATAAATGATATGAGGGGTATTGTCTCCAAGTTGATTAGGTTAGTTATAGTTATATAACACTTACAGCATACACTGGGCATAGCAAGGCGCAATGGTCATTAATTATAAGAAGTTAACTTGACAGAGTGTGGTCTATTTTCGTCCCGTGCGGTTTTGTGCGCTGTGCAGCTGTGGTTTAAATCCAGAGTTACGTATGGGGGGTCTTACTCTGATTTATGAAATCTATTTGATTGGATATTACTGCCAAAGGTTTAAGTGAAATGCCCATACCTCACCTTGCACAATGTGGGGCTGATACTGATCAGTTGTTAAGTTACAGTACCACACATTGTCATGTGAATAATCAGGCAATTGTATTATAAATGATTTGAGGGGTATTGTCTAGATGGCATCAAGTTTATTTCGATAACTACAGCTAAATACAAAGTTTATTTCGATTTGCTTGCATGTTTGACTAATAATTTGTGTGGATTATTTGGCTAGGAATTCGATATTTGACCCCGCACTATCTGGACCTGTGATTAGCCAATTACTACATAACAGACCCACACAGTGCCATGTCAAGCAGGGAATAATATATTATTTTTTTATAATTTACAGTAGAACACATTTGTCAATGGTCCCTCCATTATTATATTTCTTGAAGGTTGGATATTTGTTTGACCTTGCCTGTGCTTTTATACTTTATGAAAATCTTTCCATCAGATGACCACGAGTCTTGGACCTTATCATGATCCTTATATGTTTTGAATAGAGATTGGTTTTCAGAAGTTAGATCTTTGGACACTTTTCTATATGTCACTAATGAATGTTCCAGCAATTCGGTTGTATGGAGATCAGTGAGTTATAGTACATAGAGATTGTTACAATTATGTGGATGTACAAAATATGTATCCGAGTCTCACTCCGGGTTCTAAGGGTAGATCACGACTCTTCGACGAGTCGTGATCTACCCTTAGAACCCGGAGCGAGACTCGGATACATATTTTGTACATCCACATAATGGTAATAATCATTTTATCTTACAATATATTGGGGATAAGTCAAGAATGTAGACGAATATATAACGAACTATTTATTCGTACGGATGAACAAAAAGAAAAAAAATGGAACTCACGCGAAAGGAACGTGCTTGTATCCGATCCCCTGATTCAAACATCTGTATCAGAGGGTCGGATACACGACAGTTGCGGAGTTCATACAGATAAAATGCATGTTTATTGTAAGATAAAGTACATATAATTCTCTGTGTAAAACGCTTCAGTCAGTCTACGAAGAGTTATGTACAGATGAAGGTCCATACAACTGCACGGCCTAGCCGTATTAGTGGCCACGCTCGTGGGGAGCAACAAAAACTTAGCTCTGAAAATTAACATAAAAACCCTTTCTTACCTAAGATTTTCTTTCCAAATACTCCACTCTTGCCTTGAAAATTGCTGAATAAACAAATAGCCATTATTTATAGAGGATGTGCCCTGAAAATACCTTTCCCTTTCTTTGCCCTAAAAAACTATTAAATTCACTGGTTTGTGAGTGGGGTTTCCACTTCACTCAGATCTCTTGTCTCATACATCTAGGCCGAACATAGTAGATGTTCCACTCAAATAATTATATTCTGTAAAAAGAATAGGACAGGAACAAAGCCGATGCATCTCAGTCAACAAAGACAATGGACTCTCCGCGTACTCGAGATGAAGGCGCTCACGTCTCAGTATTTTTTTTTCCTCAATTTATCCCTTTCTTCGTCACCCGTCGGTGGATAATACTCTTGAAACTGCCACTTTGTTAGGTCTGGTGGCCTTCAAGTTTCCTTTCATAACAATCTTATTTGATATGATTTCTAAATTGCTGCCACTATTTTCGTACTTGTCAATGGCTAGCACGAACAAGATTGATTCATGCTGCATTTCGGTTGACCTATACTTCATCACTCCGTTCCCCGCTCTCCGACCACAGCCTAATTTCTGAAAGGAATTCGACGCTGTTGGCCAGGAACCAGTATTGTGCTTAAGTAGTCCATCGCCTTTGTTCAGATTAAATAGGCTGGAATATTTCAATTGGTCATAAAAGCGAACCGACGGTTCGCTTTTCTGACCAACTGAAATATTCCAGACAACGGAATCTAAAAAATGTCATGAACATCCATTTTCTTCGAATCAACGCAAGAAATGTTTCTCAATGGAGACTTAAACTGACCGAATCTTTAATGAATTTATCATTATGAATTATGGCCCTGTTTATACAGAAGCGCGTCTCGACACGGGGCGCAGCGACTTCGCAGAGCTTCACTACACCCGTTTATACACCGCGCGCAGGCACGGTTTAATCATGTTTGATACTCCATAATTAGGCAAGCGCACATAAGCGATGGAACATTTTTGTCTAGACTAGCGAAACTGAATTAGCGCGTCGCGTCGCGTCGCGTAGCGTCGCGTCGCTTCGCTTCGTGGCGTGTCCTGTATAAATGGTCAAATTGAAAGCGAAAAATTTTTTTCGCGCGCGGTACTCCGCGTTCTGTATAAGACCTGCTACATCTGTATTTTTTATGATCCGCGTGTCCATTAGTTGTGTGAATATCATGTTTGTTTCAATGTGAATTAAATACTAATTGATTGGAATATCTATAACTGAATCATAAAATAATATATGTCTAACTTTGTGAGTAAAGAGACGTCACATTAAATAAAAGGTTGTTTGCGGACAAAACCCATGAAAAGTGGGTAAACAAATAGTCCATGATAGCGTCGAATTTCTCGCAAAATTAGACTGGTGGCCTGAGAGCGTGACTCAGCTGCTCTTCATTCTAATTGAAGCACCGCGAGAGATGTCATCATTTGGGGATAACACTGCGTGCATTCTCTTTTATGTCTTTTGACAGACATTTTCATTCCCGTCTTTGCTTGTTTGGTGTGAAGGCGACTTGAACCAAAGCGGGAAATTCCAACTTCCAAAAATCTAATTTTCTTTTATATCATGTTTCTGTGTTACGTTTTGCAAATCCATTCAACCATGACTTTTAATTCTCAATCAATGCTAGCCTTTCTTGTGTCGGACAGTCTTCACGCTCTCGCTTGACAGTTCAGCCAATTGTACAAAACTGTTATTTGGCTCTAAAACATTTCGACTGGCAAACATTTTGGCACACAAAATTCACTTGGACTTTTGAAAAACGCCATTGCAACAGCGAAGAGCGCTGTTAATCATGAAGAAGTAAACAACAAAATTGTTTTGTTACTTGCGGTAAAATGAAATCAGCTTGCTATTAACCCCTAGCACACTGGTAGTGCAGCAGACTGTTCTCCAACCACTCTGTTTTTCTCGTTTAACCATGAATTTTACCAATTATACCTCGTTTGACAGAGCTCAGTGTGCAGAGGGTTAAAGAGGAGATAATTAACTGATTGTGAGGCAGTACACTCAGAGCCTATGCATCAATAAGATGGGGGTGGTTTGTCGGCAATATTGGAGATAAAGAGAATGAGGTGTCGGAAACAGTGTTGAACAAACTTAATTTTGTTTCTCCTTCATCGATGTCAATTGTCGCTGGGCGGCGATGAGGCTTTCTGCTTTCCTTAATGAAACATAATAATTAAATCACTTGTTACAACAAGCAACATTTAATTAGATAAAAGCTTCACACATTAGGTCGCAAAGTCCAAAGATCATGGGTAAGTAGTTAACTAATACTTTATTATTTAACCCTTTACCTAACGATTCGGCGGCTTCCAGACACGTAATGTACAAATTAAACATTTGAAACAAAATATATTTTCTAAAAATTGCAACAAAACCATAACATGTGACCCCTCATTCGAACGAGCGCGCCGAGCTCGTTCCAATGAGGGGTTACATGATATGGTTTTGTTCTGATTTTTGGAAAAAGTTTCAAAAAACAATAACTAAAATAACACATTTTGATATCCTGTGCGTTGGGTAAAGGTTTAAGCCAAAACAGGTATACGCACACCATTCATTCGTAGATAGCGCCATTGGCATATATATAATGGGAGTTATTTATACCGTTTGTATTAGCATTGCTACACATTATGTGAGAGTATATACAGGCACTCTCTCACATATTGCAACAAGATAAAGGCACCTTTGGGAAGAAAATTTTGATGATCACAAATCATTTAGCACTCTACATGTTAAGGCATACAGTACGTGGGGAGTGTATTATCATTAAATCACCTACAGAGTGGAGATTTCACCCTAGCAATAATTCTAAATTTGTTGCGAAGCAGAACAATGACAAGCAAAGTTCCAGCCAATGGACCTCCGGGTTAAACCCGGAGGTCCATTGGCTGAAACATTCCTTGTGTTTTTTGTCCATATGTACAGAATTTGAAAGTGATACTTTGGGTGATAACTCCACTCTCCGGATGATTTAGTTGCAGTCCACCCTCCACGTACTGTATGTACCGACATATAACTGATGGGGTATTTTTCGACGCACCCCGAGTAAAAATATTGAATGTCAAAAGCCATATCGAGTGAAGGCGCAGTGTGTATTGAACTTGACTTCGGTGGCTCAGGGTGGAGTTTGTAGACCTTGTGTGCCTTCAACCAGTACCACAAAAGCAAAGTTTCGCATGTGTCAGATAATAAGATAAAACATCGAAACGGTGTTTTCACACAGTTTTGAAGATTTAGTCGTTACACTGGCTTTCTCACACACATGTCCCATTAGCCGTAAGACCTTAAAATTAACATAAACCAGCAGCAATCAGCTCAGGATAGTTTGCAAACGTAAACTACACTTGGGTTCAAGCGACTTAAAACATAAATAATTCATCAATAATTGATCATTTTCATCGGATCAGACTGCGACGCACCAGTAGTTATACCAGGGAGAGGGAGGAGCAACAATGCGCAGATGGGCATTTGCTCCGTGAAAATAGGCTCAGTGAAAACAGTTGCCCCTACTCATGTTCAAAAACACTCATACATGCACGTAACGGCACACAAATCTCACCCCACAATGGACAACCTGTCCCGCAATTGCTAAGCCTTCATATGAGCAAAACAGTACCCCCCCCCCCCCCCCCACCCCCCAATCATTTCGGCGTGTTGGCACCAAAACTCTATGTTTGGCACCCAAAGGTTCAGGTTGACCAACAATTTGGTACAAAATACTTTTCAGAGTAATTGCAATCATAAGCATTACTTTAAAAAAATTCAGTAATCGTAATCGTAATCATGGAAACTAAAATTATTTGTAATCATAAACATTATTTTTTTAATGTAATCGACACAGACATGCTGCACTGAGCACAGAATGCCATACACAGTCCTCTACCTCTCTTTGAAGTTTTTTACACACTTGGTACGTGTGAACGATGGGGAAAAGTATTATTCGGTATTGTAAATATAAAAAAGAATGCACTTCCGACTAAAATCAGCCGCAGTGTAAAGCCTCCTTCGAAGGCCATGTCGAAGTCGGGGGGAAGCGACCAACGCGGAAAAATATTTATATTCCAAACAAATACAAAATTAAAGACACTTAGAACTACTGTTACGAGCCATAAAGTAATAAATGCCCATAATGTAATACCTACCAATAATGTAATACAAAAAATGCCCGTAATGTAATACGTACCCATAATGTAATAAAAAACGACCCATAATGTAATAAATGTAACAATGTGTAATAAATGTTAAGCGCCCATAATGTAATAAAAGTCAAAAAAATTTAGATACAAATTACACTCATCCAGGCCCGTAATAAAATTCTAAGCTTTTGTTTTTGTTTTTTTCTCTTTACTCCAGCAGTGCGTTCGGCTACTTATGACACATCCTATGCCTCCGTCAATGCTGTCAATGTCCCCTATGCCGTACACAGCCAACATGTAGGGGTGTGTTGGGATTACGATGGAGAGTATTTCGAGTCCTGGGGCGGGTATACTCTGCTCTGAGTGACAGGCATTATCCCTCTTCTATTTGTACTGCCAACGCAAACGACTTCCTCGATAGCCTTTACTGCCCTGCCACAACCATATAGGTCTACCTTACCAGACATTCAATAATTTCGATTCCAGGATGGTCATTTATAACTGCAATCATCATATTCGACCGGCTGTCCACTTGCACAAAAGCAATGTGGGTAGCAGGTTCCTGCTGTTAATAAATGCAAGTAACTCTGACCAAAGTTGCTGGGGCAGAGGGTGGAGTGAGTTGCGGTGCGGTGCGGGGGGGGGGTGGGTGCACAATGACCGGGTGGTGGGGGGGGGGTAGTATGAGATACAAGAAAAGGATAGAACAGAAGCAAGACGTTGAGTCAAGCGGCGCAGAGGAATATCGAGAGGCGATATGGTGAGTGTACTGGTATTGGGATAGGGGATATCCTATAGCTCGATAGGATTTGGTTTAGGCTACTTTGCTCCAAATTAACCGTACGATCTATTCTCTGTCTCTCCAATTTTCACTACCTGAACAAATTAGTCATTTCCCTGTACTGTACTGCTATAAGTTCATGTCGCACCCACCGCATCTGGTAACCAATGAGCCCGATCCCAGGATGACACTTAATAACGACCACATCATATCCCCGATCCTGTGATCACATGTGCCAAGTAATATTATCAGTCCTCCACACGGACTACCACTTAAACCACCTACAGTTCCTGACAGTTCCTGGCGGTAGGCAGGAACTTCCTGCCAACCTCCTACTCTATCACATCGACTATTCGCGTGTTCATCTCCGCTATTGTGTCATCTTCTCCTAAGCTACACTCAAACAACATACGTAGCTAGACACGAGGAGTAACATAGGCCTATCCGTTTGACCGTGTGGTGTGACCTTGACCACCAAACCGGTGACATTGAACCTCTATATCGGCTCCTGCTGGGCGGATTTTCATGAAACTTGGCGTGTGGTTCGGGCGCCCAACAATTTCGCCACACCCGAGCCCGTAATGTGTGACCTTGATATTCACACCGTTGACCTTGAACCTGTATGTCGGCTCATGCTGGGTCGATTTTTGTGAAACTTGGTATGTGGGAGTAGTATATATATATATTGAGCGCCCCGAACTACTCCCACATACCAAGGTTCATTTATTACATTATGGGTACGTATTACATTACGGGCATTTTTTGTATTACATGATGGGTAGGTATGTATATATATATATATATATATATATATATATATATATATATATATATATATATATATATATATATATATATATATATATATATATATATATATATATATATATTGAGAGCCCCGAACTACTCCCACATACCAAGTGAACTTATAGCAGTACAGTACAGGGAAATTACTAATTTGTTCAGGTAGTGAAAATTGAAGAGACAGAGGATAGATCGTACGCTTAATTTGGAGCAAAGTAGCCTAATCCAAATCCCATCGAGCTGTAGGATATCCCCTATCCCAATACCAGTACACTCACCGTATAGCCTCCCGATATTCCTCTGCGCCGCTTGACTCAACGTCTTGCTTCTGTTCTATCTTTTCCTTGTATCCCACACTACCCCCCCCCCCCCCTACTATCCGGTCAGTGGACACCCAAGCCCCACCGCACTACACCCCACTCCACCCTCTGCCCCAGCAACTTTGGTCAGAGTTACTTGCATTTATTAACAACAGGAACCTGCTACCCACATTGCTTTTGTGCAAGTGAACAGCCGGTCGAATATAATGATTGCAGTTATAAATAACCATCCTGGAATCGAAATTATTGAATGTCTGGTAAGGTAGACCTATATGGTTGTGGCAGGGCAATAGAGGCTATCGAGGAAGTCGTTTGCGTGGGTGGTACAAATAGAAAAGGGATAATGCCTGTCACTCAAAGCAGAGTATACCTGCCCCAGGTCCCGGAATACTCTCCATCGTAATCCCAACACACCCATACATGTTGGCTGTGTACGGCATAGGGGCCACTGGCTGCATTGACGGAGGCGTAGAATGCGTCATAAGTAGCCGAACGCAATGCTGGAGTAAAGAGAAAAAACAAAAATCAATCTTAGAATTTTATTACATTACGGGCCTGGATGAGTGTAATTTGTGTCTAAATTTTTTTGAATTTTATTACATTATGGGTGCCTAACATTTATTACACGTTATTACATTATGGGTCGTTTTTTATTACATTATGGGTGCGTATTACATTACGGGCATTTTTTGTATTACATTATGGGTAGGTATTACATTATGGGCATTTATTACATTATGGGTCGTAACAAAGCACATTCCACCCACTCCCCTGCTTATCAAGTTTCTTGCATTCTAATATCAGTTTAGTTAAAAATCAACCCAAATCAGCCGGGCGGAGTGAATATGAAACCGATTGGGTTCACATTCACTCAAACCAATTGATATGGGTTGATTTTTAACCCAGCTGATTTTGGAGCGAGCATCGCTAGGTGTAATGTGAACAAGGTGGGAAAATATTAATCTTTTAGACAACATTCTCAGTTGTATCCGAAATGGTCTACATGGCTATAGAATTAAATTTATTGCTTAACCTCCTCCCCGTCCCTAAATGTACAATAGGCTTACCCATTTCAACGTGCACAGTAGTGTATAAGGAGATAGCATTCAGGGCGTCAGGGTTAATGTACTAAATGAACACAAAAAGTCCACAATTTTGTGCTTGTTCGTTTCTGAAAAACGATGAAAACATTTTAGGTGGCCAGGAAAAGCCATGGATTTTCCAGAATCACTACATTTAATTTTGGATTTTTTCTTTCCAACACTTTTGGGAATAGAGATTTTCGAAAACGTTCTTGGGAATTTCTCTTAAACATTGCAAAACCAAAGAGGACTACAAGTGGTTCCGTAGTTTCGCCCTTTTGTACAAGAGTAAAATGTTGAAACTAACGCTATGTAAATTGTGAATGTGTTTTTCGTATCCGGTAAATGGCAGCATTAGGCCATTTCTTGGACCACAAAATTGAAAGTTTGGGCCACCGATTTGGTAACAGATGCATTGTGGTAAATTATCATATAATTATGGAAAGTAGTGGCTTCGCAAAATTGTCCTTTTTTATATGTCCTTTTAAAATGCAGTTTTCCATGGCGTGTAGCTGGAACGAATAGAAATATATATATTTTGTTTTGTATTTAAGAAATAGAGGGTTTTATGCTCTAGGGGTTGGTAGATGGAAGTACTGAAAAATTATGCTTTTGAAGCTTCTAGGTCGCTGAAAATGGCTGTTTTCAGCATTTGTTCATGCTATTATGCAGGCTAAATCCTTGCATTTGACAGCGAATTATTCCTCCTACATAAAGTTTGTGTATTTCTACATTGACGGATAGTGTTGTCTGTTCGAGTGGGTTTAAAAAGTGTAATGATGTCACGGGTTAGACAAATAAGTTTGACGAAATTCGCATTTGATGAAAGTGTATGACATGTCATGTTGAGAAATGTATACAGCATGTAAAGTGTATGACATGTCATTTTGAGAAATGTATACAGCATGTAAAGTGTATGACATGTCATTTTGAGAAATGTATACAGCATGTAAAGTGTATGACATGTCATTTTGAGAAATGTATACAGCATGTAAAGTGTATGACATGTCATTTTGAGAAATGTATACAGCATGTAAAGTGTATGACATGTCATTTTGAGAAATGTATACAGCATGTAAAGTGTATGACATGTCATTTTGAGAAATGTATACAGCATGTAAAGTGTATGACATGTCATTTTGAGAAATGTATACAGCATGTAAAGTGTATGACATGTCATTTTGAGAAATGTATACAGCATGTAAAGTGTATGACATGTCATTTTGAGAAATGTATACAGCATGTAAAGTGTATGACATGTCATTTTGAGAAATGTATACAGCAAGTAAAGTGTATGACATGTCATTTTGAGAAACGTACACAGCATGGAAAACTGTGACGTTACATTCTGCTAACAGAGTCAACAATTGAACCATGGAATTCTTTATTTAAGAGGTAAATAGATCATTTTTATAAACAGTTTTGTTTTTTCTGATTTGTTTACTGTTGTCATTGATAGTTAACAGTTAGCAAATGGGGTTTCTGCACAACCAGTTAGCAGTGGAGATTCTCTTGATTGTGACTTTCTTTCTTGAAGATTTTCAGAAACCAATACCATTAGTTACCCCGTGTCTGATCACGTGGTACGGGTTTTTACCTACCCGAAGCCAGCCGTATCCCATTCGGCCGAATGGGACACGGCTGGCTTCGGGTAGGTAAAAACCCGTACCACTTGATCAGACACGGGGTAATGAATTTATCTATTGACTTTCCGTTTTAGAAGTACAATCTATTTCATGCGTGAACACACACAGCATGAGATCTTTTATCTTCCATTGTTGAGCCATACAGGTTTCTGTGGAATTTTTTTGCAAAAGAGTTTTTGTGAAAATATGCCGATATGACTAGTATAAAAAAAATAATTGAAATTTTTTTTTTCTTTTTTGTCTCAAAAACATAGCTTATGAACCCCACATTGGAGGGTACTCGACAATCTCATTCCAATAAGGGGTCATGAGCTATATTTTGGAGATAAAAAATTAAAATATAATACATGTACACTGTAAAACTGGAATGACGCGTCTTCTACGGGGTATGGACAATTTGTATATTTCGGAACGAGGTTTCCACTGGGTATGGGAAATTTGTCAGTGGCTGGGCGGACGTGTCGTGGGTTTCAATGAATATGGTTTCAAACCACGTATGTATCAACCAATCAAATCAAACAATTCACTTTAGTCAATAGATAATGTTGAATACAATTTAGCTATTACTTTTGTTCACACAAAGTGCGAAACAAAAGTGCATTAGAAAATAGTTTGCGACATCCTAATTTCCTTTTTCTGATGTAGTGCAAGGATCCTAGGATACACGTCAAATTCGGTTTGGAAATAGACTCTGTCATGGTCTATCTGTTTACTAACTTTTTGCGGAGTTGAGCGCAGACCATCGTTCACGTAGTGTGAAGTACTTCTACATACTCACAAAGGTATAGAAAATAATCCTTCCAATTCCAGATGCAGATATTATAATCAATAAAGATATATATATATTAGATATATTTTATTTCACCAGTATACAGAAAATAAAACACAATTTACATATAATGTACAAATCACAATACAGAAATCAAACCATAAGTTTGAGACCAACAAGTTACTTAAGTATACCGACATGGAGAGGCATAGCCAGATTGGCTGTCTTCCTGCCTTCCCCTAGGTGAGGGAGAAAGAGAGTAAGAGGTAGGTAGATAGAAACAGGTATGTAGAAGAAAGTACAGAAAGAAAATAATGGAATATCTAGATTGAAAAGGGAAAAAAAATAAAGTTGTAATGCAACATCATGAAGTGCCAGTATTGTTTTTTTAAAAGAATAGATCAACAATTGCATTTGCAAATGGTGCGAGTGGTGGGAGGAACCTATTGGGCTGGCCCCTTCCGGTTCAGCCCATCCCGTAAGGTACCAAAGCACGGAGCAGACTTCGTGTATCAAATGCAAGTTTCAGGCGGAACCCGATGGTGCCAGCCAGGATGAGCATACCAGACAAACTTACATTGAAAATGAAAATTAGTAATCTTTGTAAGAGAACCTTTTTACAATATCATGATGGTGTTAGCTATTAGAGACTGTAGGGCTTGAAGAGGGGGGGGGGGGCTACCGGTCTGGGGATGCCTTGGAATGGAAGTAGACTAGACAGCACAATCCGGGCAGTAAGGATTTGAGCAATGTATATCATTGCAGTACGATGAAAGGAGCTTTGAAATTAACTTTTTCTTGAATTTTTTCCTATTAGTAATTGATCTGGTGCCCAGTTCTAGTTCATTCCATAGTTTGGGGAATGCAAAGACGGGTAGATTTTCCAATGTTTTTGTCCTAGTTCTACCTCTATGCAAGAAGACGACTTGGCGTGTTATTATATTAGTTTGATTATTTGCAGTGGAAAAGAAGTTCGCAAAGGAGACCGGAAGATTCCCATTATGTCAATCAAACAAGAATAAGTAAGCGTGCAGGTTATATAGATCTTTTATCTTCAGAATACCATCTTTGATAAACAGCGGGTCGGTATGAGCATTATATTTCTTATTATTTATGATATTTATTTATGATACGAATTGACCGTTTCTGAAGTTTAAAAAGTCGATTGCATGCTTTTGAGGCTCCCCATACTGGAATTCCGTAGATGAAGTGACTTTGTATCAAAGTAAGATATAGGCTTTTCAAGACTCTATGCGGGAGGATTTTCTTTACTTTATTGAGACTGAAGTTAGCAAGAGCAACTTTCGAGCAAATTTGTGATACATGTGCATTGTAAGATAGATTTTCATCAATATTTATGCCAAGGAATTTTACAGATTTCTCATTTTGTCTATTACCGACCTTGTCAATAATCTGATTATTTATACGTATATCCTCATAGATGTAGTTGGGTTCTTTATGGGATGGATTAATAAGCATATATTTTGTTTTCTTGGGGTTCAGGACTAGGTAGTTGGCAGTGCTCCAATCAAATATCTTTTGTAATTCCTGATTGAATTCTGAGGCCAGCGGTTCAACCTCCGCCCCGGATTTGTATCCTGCATACGATAAGAGGTTTAGGGTTGTAGAATTTTGTATATCATTTATGTAAAGAAGGAACACTATGGGGCCCAATATCGAGCCTTGTGGTACACCACATCTCATTTCAGGTAAACTGGATTTACTCTCGCCAAACGAAACATATTGAGATCTGTTTTGAAGGTAGCTTGTGAACCAGTTGTGAGCGTTACCTCTTATACCATAATACTATAGTTTTTGAAGTAGTATCACGTGGTTTATGGTATCAAAAGCTTTTGATAAGTCCAGACATAATGCTAGGGTAGTGTCTTTAGTAGGTTTATTATTTTCTGTGGCTATGTATTTTAACAATTGCATAACAGGATGTAATGTACTATGATCTTTTCTGAATCCGTATTGATGTGGAAAAAAGACATCAAATTTTTTTAGAAATTTTAAGAGTCTTACAAGCATAAGTTTCTCTAGAATTTTAGAAAAAACAGGTAAAATACTGATTGGTCTATAATTCGAAAAATTCTTGTCATCACTTGATTTGAAGACGGGTATCACCTTGGCAATTTTCATCCTGTCCGGAACTATTCCCTGACTGAATGAATTATTCATAATATGGGCGAGTGGCATTGCAATATAATTTATTGAATGCATAAGGATGCTAGATGAAACGTTTTCACAGTCTTGGTTGAGTTTAGATTTCATTGAATTTACAATATCTCTTATTTCAAAAGGGGACATAGGTGTGGTGAACAAGTTTTCCTGTAAGCTAGTATTCAGGAACTCGTCAAATGATTTCTGAGGTTTGGGTAGAAGTTTTGATGTTTGATTACCTATATTTGCGAAGAAATTATTGAATTCTTGCGCAATGTCATTGGGCGCATGTATCTCTTTGTCATCAAGACTGAAAAACTGGGGTATAGTACTCTTACTTTTATTCCTGTTAAACGCGTTATTTAATACTTGCCATGTTTTCCGCATGTCATTCTTGTTTTCTGTGAGGATGTTTTCATAATACATAGCTTTGCTCTTTTTTAATTTTATTTAATAGTCGGCAGTAATTTGTGTATTTCCTAACATTAACTTCTGTTGGGGATCTTAACTTCTTTTTGAAGATTTCATTCTTATTGTTGACTGAAATTAAAAGTCCGTTTGTCATCCATGGCTGTCGTTTTATGAATTTATTATTTGGCTTAATGCTCTTCAGCGAAAGGCTGTTTCAAAAGCATTCAAGTAGACACGAAGGAAATTTTCGTAGGCTATATTTGGACTGTCAGTTTCCATAACTGTGGAAAAATCACACTGGGACAGTAGCGACTAGAAGTGTTCAATACTTGTAGAATTTATTTTTCTTGTAAGGATCGGTTTCGAATTTTCAGGCGGTTGATTTAATAATTCAATATAATAAGTCCCAAAGTGGTCAAACAGATCCGTAATTATTATTTCAGATTTTAGACAGTAAGGCTTACAGACATTGTTGGAAAAGATGTGATCAATGAGGGTAGCGGACCGATCCGTTACTCTGGTTGGTTTGGTAATCACTGAGCATCAAGTCAATAAAAAAGTATGTTTTGGAATGAGATCTTATTTTTAAGAGGTCGATGTTGAGATCGCCCATAATTACGGCTGTTTTCTTTTCTTTATTAATTATATCAGTTATGTAATTAATTTTTGATAGAAATAAATCTATATCTGCTTTCGGTGCAGTGTTTGGCCTGTAAATTACGCCAACTATTCTCGAAGAGTGCTTAAAATTTAATTCAACAAATATGGTCTCAAAGACGTGTGGTATGAAGATGGAGAGATCTTGACGAACACTGAAGATAATATTTTTTTTATGAACAGGCCAACTCCTCCGCGCCCATCGTCGTCTCAAGACCGAGTGTTTTTCAGAAATGAGTGGTAACCTTCGAGATTATAACATGTATTGGAAGGGATTTGAAAGACTTCCGTAAGACCGATGACATCCAACAAGTTCTCTTCGTCATTTAGATCTGAAAGCAAGTGGTGTAGAGGTTCCCAGTGCGCATTGAGACTTTGACAGTTAATATGAAATGCAGAGAAGGATCTACGCACACCGCTGAGCTCAGTTCCCATCTCGCTGGGAAGAAGATATTTGCTTCTAATATTGTTAAAAATAAAAGGAGAGGCGTTGTCTTCTAATTTTACACCTGTTTTAGCATTTAGTAGATTACTAAAATCGTATTCCGGATTGGTCTGGATCTCGTCCAGCGTGATTCTACCCGCCATGATAACCAAATCGCCCACCAACAACACCATCGCAGAAGCAGAGTAGAGAGGCCTCTACGGTAGGTACTTCATCATGAGGAACATGTTTTATAATTGACTTTGAAGAATAGAATAATACAGTAAAGGTAATAACACCGTTGTAGCCAAATAAAAATTCACGGTACAATGTTGCATAAAAAAGAATGAAAAAGAGTAATAAAGAATGGTATATACATGAAATTTCTAGCATTCAGGAAAGACGGGGGAGTTTATTTATCTCTGGTTCTGTTCCTAAAATTAAATTTACACTGCACCCATTAGGGTACTTCCAAGAAAGCCTATTTTAATTTAAACATTTTCATCTATGTGGGCCTACGTTTTCGTTTTTAAATTTCCCATATTGACTACTAAGACGGTTGCTGAGTGAAAGCGTTAAAATGAATGAAGGAGCACGCACTAGTTAAAATGAAAAAAATCTTTCCATTCCTTCAAATACTGGGGGGCTCGGGTAATTAAATCAATGGAAAAATCTGCCCTTGTTCATTCTGGCCTTAATTATTAATAATACCGGTCGGGAAGTTACGCACCGATATCATGGTTGAACAATCCACGCAAAACATTGAGACAACCCTGTGCATACCTGTAAGATGCATTCGGCCGGAACAGGATGGTTGTTTTCTTCGTCGTGTGACGGTGACCTACAATAGGAGGATGCGTTATTGAACAACATTTGCCATTGATATGACGAAGAAAGTCAGAATATATGTGATTGAATATGATTTCGTCCTGGTTCGATACAGTAGGAAATTAAGTTTCACGATTATTCAGGAATCGGATAACCATCGAGGATGTGATAAATCCGCAGGTCCCACAAGCTCCCGGAGGCACCGAGAACGATTCTCCACCCATTTCTTTCCAGCCCTCCTTCACCTATGCAGCAAAAAGATTACTTTGGAGTGGTGTTTTAATGTGTAATTCAGAGTGATGTAGAGAACTGAGAGTTTCATCATCATTGTGGCGATTCAGTAAGTGCTTTTTCTAATTTAGCTAAGGAATTGGTCGAGCCCAGGTGGGCCAAGCACTAAAGAGCGTTGGCAACGTTGCAGTCAAGCATCAGCAGGCATAATACTGAGATCCCAATTTTACCAGCACCGCCATCAGGCTCCACCGCAAGGCAGTACTATCGTGCATTTAAACCATTCACGGTTCTACACCGGCAACGGAAATCGCGCCCGAAACGAATCAATGTACACATATGGATTACAAATAATCCCATGAAGAATTACAGCCAAATAGAAGAGGGAGTATTTTTTTTTATACCCTTCCAAAATGATTGGCTTGTTACTATTCAACTTCAACCACTGATCTCCAATCCTGGATCAGCCAAACTGATGGGGAACATTTTTACACATTTCCAGGATAATTGGTTGGTTACGATTTGTTTGAGGATGCCTGTCGACACTCTCGAACAAAATGTAACCCTATGGTTTTATGGGTAGTTTGTTAGCAAGCAGCCAGCAGTGCTATTCTCTTTCCGACACTTAAAACAAATAGATAGTGTTTGATCCACTAAAGTGTTACTATTATAATATAAACACCTCGAGATGTTTGTTATGGATGAGAACATGGGGAGAGGGATGGATAGAGGTAAGCATACGAAATTGATCTGAGGTAGATGGGGTTTGGAAGGGGAGTCGGGTAAAATAACAAAGAACGAGATTTTCTCAAACACGATAGGCTTGTTACTATTTGTTCGAGAATGTCTTTTGACACCCCCTCGAACAAAATGTAACCATGTACTTTTATGGATAATTTGTTTGCGAGCAGCCGGTCGTTCTATGTATTTACCACCACTTGATCCACTGGAAGTAGTACTGGAAGTAATACTATTATATTGTAAGGCTAGAGTGGCTTTTTATCGGTGAGGTCGGGGGGGGGGGGCGGATGGATCCACGATATGGAGAATGATCCATACCTGGGTACAACTTTCTTGAGAACGCGTCTGGATATGAAAAATCGTTTGTTTCGCTGCTCATATTATTTCGCTATTTAATTGTATGTTTTGTGCAGTAAACGAATAAATAATGGAATTCATTTGAATCTTCTCGGAGTTTTGTATCCTGTATTGACCCATTCGGTAATGTATATGTGTTACAGATGTGTGGAAATAATCAAAGTGCGTTGTCAAATTTCGAAAATTTTAGCTTTCATTCGCGAGTTGCGCGATTCTAGAATACACAGTTCCGTTTGGGGGAAATGTTTTGTTTACCCTTGCTGACCGATTCAAAATTAGCTTATACTCCCTCATTGCAATGAATGTGTGATTCTCCTTCCAATGAGGGGTCGTAAGCCGTGTTTTGGAAGAAGAAAATGTTTTTGAAAACTACATGGTATTTTTTTCTATTTGACGCTGGTTGGTAGGGCTGCTACCTTGGCAGTAGATTAGCAAATCGAACAGATGTTTTTCTTGATTTGTGTTCGATATTATATAAGGATCAGTGCATGTCTTGACCACACCCACGCAGCGCCCAGCGAGGCGATGCAGTTCCCTCCGCTTTGTGTCGGGAACTACACCACCTCACCGGGAACCACATGGGCGCAGCCAACTCCAAGCCATGCACTACTTAAATAGTGTCACTCCAAGTGGTTCCAAGGATGTGTGCAGGTTGGTATACAAAATTCATTGAAGAGTATGATGTGTAGAGGGGGCATGGATAAGGGATGGTAACAGAGAACAAGGGGTTCTCATACATGACAGGTAGTTGCTATTTGTCTGAGAATGCTTGTCGACACCCTCTAACAAAGTGCAACCTCGTACCTTGTAGTTTTATGGGTAGAGTGCTTGCAACTAGCCAGTAGTTCTATATATTTACCACCGCATAAAAACCGTGACATAGTGTTTGAATACGTGGAGTGATAATATTACATTTTAAAGCTGGAGAAACTTGTGGTGAGTGATGGCAATGGGGAAAAGGATGGGTAAAGGTAGGTGTACAAAGTTGTTTTTGGGTACGTAGGGTGCTGGGGAGGTGAGGTAACGACTCAAGTTTCTCATAAATGAAAACAAACCTAAACATTTCAGTAGTTAATCTTCTAGTTTGTCCTGAGGTGGTATAGTGTGCTGCTGGGGGAGGGGGGAGGTAACAAAGAACTAAAATGTATCATACTTAAAGCAGACACAGGAGCTTCAACCATTAATCTTCTAAGCCTGGATCAGCCAGATAGATGAAAAGTATTTTTAATAAATATTTCTATAATAAATTGGTTGGTTACTGTTTGTTTGAGAATTCCTTTTGACACCCTCAGACTAAATACTTAATTCACCTTTAAACCATCAAGATATTAACGGAATTAGTGGAACTATATGGCGTTATCTTAAAACTATGGCTGTGTTGGGTCTTTTTCCGATGGTAATGTTATCAAACATATCAAGTCTCAAATGGGCAGCATTTCTAGCGATGATTTAAAGAAAATGAATGTTGAAAGTATTTTCACTTTCAATCGTCTGGAATATTTGAGCTGGTTGGAAAAGCGAACCCTAGGTTCGCTTTTCCCACCAGCTAAAATATTCCAGATGAGTGAATCGAAACATAAGATATGGGCTATTTAAGGGATAGACTTGTTTCATGCCATAACAGTGCTACACTCCTTACAGATTTTTTTTATTATTTAAACCTATTTTATTTACGCCAAAGTAATCGGGATTGATGAACAGGACTTAGCCTATATTAACATCTTTCCCTTACACAGACATAGTTTACAGTTTTTACAATCACGTGTGCAAGTGCAGATACAGGTTTGATTTGATTTGGGTGTTTCTTATTTCCATCTAAACAGTTATACATGCTGTATAAATAAATATTGTAGTTGAGTCGTAATATCAGTGCTTCTCCGTTCGCTTACCTGTAGCCTTATTCGTGTTTGGTTCTACTATCACTTTTTTGTATTACCTCATCCAACTCTTGCCGACAGTGGGATTTTAATTAGTAATATCAATAGTATTAACAATAATAATACCACTAACAGCAACAACAAAAACGACAACAGCAGCAGCAGCAGCAGCAGCAGCAGCAGCAATAGCAACAACAACAACAACAACAACAACAACAGAATTTGTCTGGCAGCCCGAGAGCTTGCTCTAGTCCATGATTTTATATCTGATTACAGGGTGCAAGCAAATTAAGGATGTTGATAGTTTTATTGAGAATATGGAAGAAAAAAACGTTTTATTGTGAGGATTATACCCTTCGTCTCGTGGAATCACACTGTATCCCGTAGATTAAATGTAAAATGAATTCGAACATAGATAGATATACTTTATTCAACAATATATCACTGAATAACAAAACATAAGACACAACTATACAAAATTAAACACAACATGATATATTGTTAGGAGACAACATAGCAAATTTAGCTGTCTTCCTGTTGTCTCCTTGGTATGGTCGTACAAATTCAATAGTCATGCAGTAGACATCGTTAAAACATAATCACCACCGCCTTCAGTATAGGGTGTAGAGAGTTATAGCGAGGGCCACCGGCTGTCACATAAAATGATCTCATATGAGACATTAGTGGCCGTTTAGGATGAGATAACAGTTGACAAGTATATACCTGTCTTGGGATGTGGGAGACAAACAAAGGGAGAGAGATATTTGCCTGGTGAGTTGGATCCTAGGAAGATGCCTTCTCGAAGTATGAATGAGTGTTAAGCAATTAGTTACCGGTCCATATTTTGCAAAGGGCAGTTCAGAAAGATAAAGGTAAGGCTTTATAAATTTATAAATTTGTTGCTTGAAATGACGACCGATTAAGAATTATTTAGTAAATTAGTGTGAGTCAGTGTAGGGGAAATGTCAGTGGAGTGCACATTCTCGTAAGAGAAGATGAATACCCATCATAAGGCATTATCCAATACGTTTCACAATACTAATATTAAAAAATAGTAATATTTAGATATTAGGGTGGCAGTCGGGACACATGCGATATGCGCATGATATGTTCGAAGAGTAGTTATGTATGTATTTCATAGCTAATTGTTTTTTAAACAGGCTTCTGGTGGGGAGACCTCGAATACCAGACTCAATTGCATTCCATATTTTTGGAAAGCTATGTCTCAGCAGATTTGCAGAAAACTGCGTTCTTGGTTTATCAATCTGTATTAATCCTGCTTGTCTAGTAAGAGTTCCAGTGGATCTAACATTAAAAAACGTTTCAAACGATTGTGGTAGGTTCATATATTTCCAGTCATACATAAATAATGAAACGTTTAATTTGTAAAGGTCGTTAAATTTCAAAATATTGTTCATTTTGAATAAAGGATCTGTATGACTGTTAAGTCTTTTGCGATTGATTACTCTAATGGCTCGTTTCTGCAGAGTGTATATTTTACAACAAGAAGATGCGTGGCCCCATACTTGGATTGCGTATAATACCTGACTATGTATAAGTGCATAATATAACGACTTCATTGCTTTATGTGGTAGTATGTTTTTTACTTTGTTCAAACAATATATTATTTTCGATATTTTAGAACAAATAGTAGATACCTGGTGTTTAAAACTGAGATTTTCATCAAGATAAACTCCCAGGAATTTAGCCACCTTTTCAGACTGGGAGTTATCGACCGGTGAAAGCTTAGTGTTATTCAGAAAGATACGTAGCATATTTGCTTTGTTTGGGTTATTTGGTGGGTGCAGCATAATATATTTGCACTTATTAGCGTTTACTTGAAGTTTATTACAGCAACACCAGATAAAAATATTTGTAAGTTCTGCGTTTAATTCAGTTTCCAATCTCTCCAGATCATGCCCAGATGTAAAAGGGGTTGTATCATCAGCAAATGAAAGTAGATTTAGCCTTGTTGAGTTGCTCATATCATTGACATAGATCAAGAACAAGAGGGGTCCGAGAACGGAGCCCTGTGGGACACCACAGTTAACTGTTTGCGTTGAGGACTGGTGCGAGTTAACATCGACAAATTGTAACATAAAATAAACGTCCCGAGTATAAAGCTATTAGATTTATTAATGATTGTTAATGATTGTTTCGCTCGGTGCAATGTGGGTGGTGTCTCGTAAGTTTCTGGGATGCATCTAAGGCTTTCAGTACGAAGATATAGAACACTCAGTATACATCGCACAATGTCGAGAGCAGCTGAATTGGGAAGTCTTCAGTCTATACCTTTTGAGGCTGATTCTTGATCCCTATTACTAGACACATGTTTCAAATACATATATAAGATAGTAATGTACCCATGGAGATAATCTACTACCTGGAAGCTTGTTTCTATTTTCAATTGGTCGCACAGAATAACTTTTAAGAGTTATCTTCCCCTTCATTTGTAGCGATTTGCAAGGGATTCAAAGTTAGGGGCACGGGGTTACGCAGCTGAACATGTTGGAATACTCAAAATATCGTAACAATGACTTGTATTCGTTTAGTTTAGTTTGATAAATCCCAGACGTTGTCTTCTCCAGTAATATAAAAGAATTAGCAAAAGTGTCACAATTTTGTCTCCGGCAAATTGAAAATATGGTATCTGTCGCTTTTTCAATAGAATGCGTTTTCTCTCACTTCAGTGGTTCTATAATTTCTCAGTTGTATCATCCGTGCACGCATCATTGCATAAACTATAGACATTGTCACCTCAAATGACCCCAAATTGGAGATATAAGCTATGTTTCTGAGACAAAAATGAAAATATTCAGTTATTTGAGATAAAACTTATAGTCCAGGCACATTAGACATAAAAATGAGAAAGTAAGGAAAAAAATCGGAGAAAGCTGATTTTTTTATATGTTTCCGGGACACACATTGCGGATAAAGTGTGAAAAGTCCCCGCGAATCCGAGTAGAGCTTTTTTAGTTATAGCGTTTTTTTGATGAAAAAAAATTTTTTTTAAAAATTCGACCCAGCTCCATATTTCTCATTCTTATTCGCCTTAGTAGGGTGAGAATCATAAATATCGTGCTGAATTATATTGAGAATACATATCCCCAACAGAAAATGCCAACTTTGTACCAATCCTCACACTCAATGGTGAAATATTCACGAAAATGTACAAAATTACGAAAAAAAATTTATTGTTTTCATACACACAACGGTACACAACGTCCATTAAATCAAATCTACGACTACTTTGGGAGTTAAATTATATATCGAAAATTGCAGAAAAGCAGTGGCTTTATAATGATATATAACAATAGTCATGTATTCCATAATGAACTGGTGAAACGTGTGAAATATTAACCATACCCCCTAAACTCAAATTCAAACGGCATCGACTTTTCTCATTCAAATACCGTATTATAGCATCATTGTTTCAATTTCCATGTTCGATTAAATCACATAATGTGGTGTTCGTCTGCACTCAAGGTGCATTGGCATGTAATGTGTGCACGCCCTTGATGTGTATATATCAAAGCAGTGGAGATTGTGTCTTCGTCAGATAAGATGACAAAAGTTTTCGTTAGACTCGGCGGCTTCCATATGATTATGTCATATTTAGGGGCAATTGGTTCGATCATGGCTGGTAGCGGCTAGGATGAACTTTGGGGGACTGTTTATGCTGGTGGGTCAATCCATCATTTGATCAGTGGTCATGCATATTCAAGAGCAGTTCGTGCCCATTTGCTAACACAAATTGCCATTACAAAACTTGTGTTTGAAGAAAGCCGAACACTAGATAACATAGACTGCACAGAAGTCAATGAAATATTCTGTGGACTTGCCAGAGGTGACTGTACAACAGCTGACACTGTCAATCAAGAAAGTGTCAACCATCTACTGTCAAAATTACACGAACTGCTCCAGAATGCGTCCGTAGGACGCACAGGAAAGCTTTGGGTACAATACTACGAGCAAATAGGTTTTCTCCAGTTGTTCTTGAGAGCAGAGCGCACAGGCGACTGGGAACTCCACACATATTGTGTTCGCAATATGATTCCAGTATTTCGCGCAGGTGGTCATTTTGCATACGCAAAAAGTTCTCATCTCTATTTGCAGCAGATGAATGAGCTAACAGAAATAATGCAACAGGATGATTTGAAGTTGTTCACTGAGAAAGGTTACTTTACCATAAGGCGCTCAGATAAATTCTGGGACGGCATATATTCTGATCAGACCATAGAGCAGTGTTTAATGAGAATGTTCAAGCTCCCTGGTGGTCTCACACATGGCAGGGGAATAACCGATAGCACTGTTGCGAAATGGGTACATGGACTACCTCTTTGCCTTCGATATGTAATGCTCTCGAAAATTTTGTTCATGTTCACACTGGTCATGGCGAACAACATCGCGATCTCCGTCAAAGTTCACAATTGACTGATGCCAATGATATCACGAAATTATTGAACTGGCTCAGAGTGCATTCCCCCTTTCAGAATAGAGATCCACTACAGTTAGTCTCTATAGCGAGCGGGCTTGTGGCCGACGAAACTGTGAACTGTGACCAAGTTCGAAAATTGGTGAATGTTGCGTATCAAATGTTGTAAGCAAAACGTTCAACAGCATCAAACTACGACGTGTTGACACTGTGAAGTCTTTCGCATCGATGGCAAATAGCATCAAAGTCCGTGGAAGTAAGGTAGTGATTGACCCCACAATTCTGTTCAACTGCATCACGTGTTATTCAGTCACAAGCAGAGATGGAAGAGTATCTCAAATATGAACTCGCCCCGAAACCACCAGCATTGTTTGTTTCTGCTGGAATGAGGAAGACACAGAAAAGCACGCTCGGTAAGATCCTCAAAACATACGGTTCCGAGCAAACTAAAATCCCAGAACATTCTCTCTTTGTTGTAGATGGTGGATTTTTATTGAGGGCAGTTGTATGGCCTAAACAGTCGTCATATAAGGACATATGCACATCATATTCCAATTTTCTAGTGAGACATTTTGGGGCGAACGTCGTGGTTGTTTTTGATGGTTATGCTTGTACAATGTCGACAAAGGGCATGGAACAAGCCCGTAGATCTAAAGACAGGTATTCCATTGATATCAATATCTCACCCGAGTTACCAGCCACCACACCCCAATCCGATTTCCTTGCAAATGCCAAGAACAAAACCCAACTGATCGATCTTCTAATGCAGGAGCTATCTGCTATCAATATTCAGTCCAAGCAGGCCGAGGCTGATGCTGATGTACTGATAGCCGAAACTGCACTTGACATCGCTCAAGATGACAACAATGTTGTCGTTGTGGGAACAGACACAGACTTGTTAGTCATTCTTACCTCTCGAGTTCAACCGGGATGTAATATTCACATGATGTATTCCATTACCCCAAACTTACTAGTTTCAGTCAGTGAAATAGCAACCAAAATGGGTGACCATAGAAGCAACCTCCTTGTAGCACATTCTATAAGTGGTTGTGACACTACTTCTGCACTCTTTCGAGTTGGTAAGAAGAAAGTATTCAGTACAATTGTCTCCGATGTTACTAGCGACTCACAACAGTATGTCAACACAATTTTGGCGGATGACAGTACACCAAGTGCAGTAGCCGCTGCCGGGGAACAATTTTTCCTGATCTTATACGGGAGTAAAACTGTTTCCTCTCTCGACCAATATAGATATGTCACTTACAAGCGTTATGTAGCAAAATCTAAACTGAATAAACCCATCGACCTAGCCTCAATCCCACCAAGCAGCGATGCTGCACAACAACATGTCTACAGATGTTATCTCTAGGTCCAACAATGGCTGGGCACTTCGCTTCCTCCGACGGATTGGGGGTGGTCGCTAGACAATGGACTTCTTGTACCGACTGCAGCCACAAAGCCATGTGCCCCCGATAACCTACTGAATCTGATCAGTTGTGGTTGCAAGAGTGCCTGTACAAAAAGGTGTGGGTGTAAGAAGGCAGGACTCTCTTGCTCAGGTTTGTGTAATTGCAGTTCGGATTCTTGTAACAACCACAGAAACACTGTCCTGTCGGAAATTTCTGAGTTCGATGAATAATATGTATATAGGTCATGTCATTTCTGTATATAGCGTTGATAATAGTCAATGTAACTTAATCCATGTTGATTGATTTGTACATTCTGTAAATATTATTTATTGATTTTTGTACATTCTGTAAATATTATTTATTGATCTAATGCTGCCAGACACAGACGTGTCTGTTCGGTCCCAAGCCCGAAAATAGTTGAGTTCTCATGCTGACGAATTTTATGCCAAAAGGGGAACTCGGCCAGAAGCAGAGGGGGTCTTCCATAATGTCTATTTTGTAAGCAATGATAAAAGTCTTCAAATGGTGGTGGATTTTTTATCGTCTGTCCAACTAACATCCCGTCTGTACTACGACCCTTTGGGCAAATCCGTTAGAAAAATCGTCAGTTTTTGCGTAAATCCAATACTTTTTTGTGAATTTTCAATAATTTTTCGCAGAAATTGTCACAGAATGCACATTTTCCTCTAGGTAAATGTATATTAGACATTATGTAGCTCGAAATACGCGTAAACAAAAAATACAGTTGGATCAATTCAAGGTTACAAAGTTCGTGTGATTTTTTTTGATTTTTTTCAAACGCGTTTTCGAAAAAAGGCTGTAGAAAAAAAAGCTCAACTGGGATTTTAGGGGACTTTTGTCTAATCGTTCAGTGACATGTACTCGACATTCCCTGAAAAAATCAGCTTTCTCCGATTTTTTTCCCTAGTGAAACCTAATGTTCTTGGGCTATTAGTGTCATCTGCAAGTCGTATTCGGTAAATCATGATATACTGTTACAGTGCCGTTCGCACAAAGATGGCTGGCAGCCGATCGGGGATCGACACTGTGTATTAAGACTCAACCGTAATTCTGGGTCGTCGCGAATTGCGAAAACAACTTTCATACCCATTGACTGCCTTCTGTGTATCACTGAATCGAGATTATTTTCGTCCATTTTTGTGCAAAATTGTTACCCTGCTCTTCGTGGTTTCATCTCGTAAGGGACGGCATAGTGACCGGGTGGAAATTAACTATTTACCTAAAGTAACGGTCATATCCGATCTACGCTATTCACTACTTTTACAAAATTTTCGAGAGGTCATAAGTTATATTTTGGTGGCAAAAATGAAAAATTTTAGTTATTTAATATTTTGTTCTCTTTTTAGCAAATATCGTGACATGACATGTTAGGTAAAGGGTTAACTTGTGAAAACAGTACTGCAAGCGACACCTTGTTAGCATTATGCGAAATATCAGAATTTCGTACAGAAAACTGGCGATACGTACAAAATGGTTCTCCTTCTTGGAGATCGTGACTGCAAAACATTTATTCGAAACCTTTAATATTGAAACGCCATTTGTTCCTTTTGGATGAATCAATCTCGTGTTGACCTACAAAAACTGACATCGACAGAGAACAAATTTTTTTTCTTCATTCAAATAAATCCTACTTTTAAAATTCTATTAAAAGTCTTTAAAAGCACAATATTAGTAATTTGTCAAATTTCTATTCATAATCAAAATAGTGTAAATCTGTTAATTTATTCAAAAGAGTTAAATACGGAGTCTGCTTTCCAGCAACTAGTTCTCTGGGTTGACAGTCAGAACTCAGAAAGAAGACACTGAACGAGAGAATGACAAATTGGGTCTCGTCATAACGTTATTTAACCCTTTACCCAACGTAACGGCCAAAACCGGCCAGCGCCATTTACAACAATCACCATTCAATTTTCTTTATTTTTTGTCTCGAAAACATAGCTTATGACCTCTCATTGGAACGAGCTCGATGAGCTTGTTCCAATAAAGGGCCATAAGCTATGTTTTTGTGACAAAAAAGAAAATATTTAGTTATTCAAGAATTTTGTTTGCAGGTGTCTGCTTTTCGTGTTAAGTAAAGGGTTAAGTGTAACAAGGCGCTTTCTGCATTGCTAAAGGATTGCAGGAGACACTTTCTTGCACTCAGGAGATGACAGAATCTATTATTATCACCGAATAAGTAACGAAATGAGATCTTTTTGACCTAAAAAACACATCGAGGCCAATCTCCTTTCTTCATTCATTTAAATCATGAAATTAGACCTCTATATGGAAATCTTTGACAGCATATTGTCACATTTTTTCTTCAATCAATATAGTAGAGATCTACTGATTAAATTTTTACAAAACCTAATTTCGGTGTCTTCTGATAAGAAATTTCTTCAGTGAATGGGAGGCTAGTACTCCGAAAGAAGATACTGAAAGACCCAAGCAGTTTGTAGCTAAAACTGATGTCATCAACTGGAAACAAGATATACAGATTACTACAACAGTCAGTTGATCTGTGTTGTATTCTCGTCAACTCGACGGAATACAACGACACAGATCAATTGACTGTTGTAGTAATTTGTTTATTATATGACAATTAGTATTTTAAACTGATCACAACGCCTGAAAAATCAAATGCAACAAGAATTTTATTAGTCAAATAAGCATTAACAATTTATTTAATTGGGGAATCCCAAACGCGTAGTAATATCGAATATTCGTGTCGAAGATGGAACTTGAAAGTTAAAACAATTGAGGCAAAACTTGAATTTCAATCGGAATAGCTTTCGATAACACAGATTCTTCTACATTTTGTTGGATTCGCGTATTGAAAATAGTTGTTAATTGTTATTTTGCAATTGTTCAGCACGGAATTTTCAAACAGACCTCGACTGGAATGTATGTCAACAGAGTTTAATGAGGAGACACACTTGTTTACGTTCTGTGCTTATAATCTATTTCTAGGTCACTGGTAGAAAAAGTCCGATCACGTGCGCCTCGTTTGAGACAGGCATGATAACGATGTGTAAAACTTGACACTCTTGTTTTCCGGAGAACTGGATTTCATGGGCGAAATGCAGTGGTATTGTGGGGCTATTTGTGGTAGTCATATAATAAACTCCGATACTGACATATCCCCTCCAGAAACCACAGAGATCTCATGTAATACATGTTGCTAGTCAGTTAGTGATTTTCAAAATACTACTACCCCAGCCTATTTATTGGCCGCTGTGGTGGTCAAGGGTGCAAGTTGACCAACATCAAAATTACTATTTGCTTGTGAATTATGAATTACTGGAATTCATGTCTTACATGTCATAAAACAATATGCAGCCAAATAGACTTTCAAAAAGTTGAGAAAACTGGGGTGGTTCACAACGATTTTTGTATAGTGTTTATAGGTCCTCTGTAGAAGGCAAAAGTGAGCGAGGGCAGAAAAGATGTCCACAGGAACTCCGTGCACAAACTACATAAGGGACCGGCTTACATATAAGCCATAAGCTTGATGCTGAATCCTTTTCCTCGATTTTGTAAATTAACGTCTGAATTGTAATAGTGTGAATCCAAAATCTGGAATAAAATATTGCTTAAACTAAAGTGTATATGTTGCTGCTGATACTGTACTGTGATTACAAAAGCGTACAGAGAATCTCGACAGAATCGCGACCGAGTCGCGGTTCGGCCTAAATTCTCTGTCCGTTTTCCTTTTCGCAAAGCTGTCGATTGTTGATTTGAAAGGGAATTGTGCGTATATTTGATGCACACTGGCCTGCGCGAGTTGGTGCAGCTATCCTTCCGAGATAAGCCATAGAAAAACCCTCCAACATTCCGAGGACATAAAAAATACCGAAGTAAGTTTTCAATTTTTCAATTTTAGATTTATTTCTGTATCCCGAATAACTCGGGTTTAGAATAAGTACATGCTGGTTCTGTACAATATACAACATACATATATACACACCCGGATGTCTGCGTTGACAGGTCTTCATACTATTTAGTCATATTTCTCGTATGTATATATATATAGACCACCCCTCCCCCCCCCACACCCACACACCCACACATTAGTGCGTAAGTTTGTAAATATATTGGATAGCCATGAGTATTCTTTTACCGATGGTTGTTAATGATTTCTAACAAGTGCATCTGAAATCAGGGCATTTAACCCTCCATCCAACACGAACACATGATCAATATCTTAAATGACTATGCAGTTTTCAATTTCTGCCTCAGAAGCACAGCCGATGACCCATCATTGGAATGAGCCCGACGAGCTCACTTCAATGAGAGGCCACAAGCCATGCTCCGGAGACAAAAACCGAAAACACAACAAAATTTTACAGGGGATTTTCATGAGAATGCATTGTGGGCCCTGACAGAAACTCAGAGCAAAGGGTCAGCTTATCACACCCCTCCAATCCACCATACCTCCTACGCTTGTTATCTAATACCTCTTCTCCAAGGCTGACCAATCGTTATAAATATTGCGCTTTTCATAACAAATATTTAGCCGGCAGTACCACACTGGTACAGGTGTCAGCTGGACCTGCTCCCAGAGCTGACTACAGATTACCAATAGATGTACACCGACCTAGTCACCGACCTACAAGCAAATTAGGTTGACAATATAATACTGTAAACACGGATTAGGCTTCAAAGATAATAGTATTCAAAAGCAATTCGCCAACTGCACACCCAGCCATGGGTGTCAGTGAGGCCAACTCATAGAGCTCGACCCAGTCACATCCATAGCCCTGTCCACCAGTTGGCTGGGTTTCAGTACGGATATGGGTATCTGAGCAAGATCTGTCAATCACACTGACAAGTATGGATTGTCAGTGGGGCCATCCGATAGTGCTCACTCCAACCACACCCTTAATCGCGTGCGCTAGTTGGTAAAATTTCAGTACTATTATATATCCTTTTTATTTATTAGCTTAAATTTATCAAAAACTTTGTTGATGAGTTTTGCAAGTTTACGTAGTACGCTGGTGTTCTTGCAATTGAGCAGTTCACATAGTTTCCACATACTTGGGCGGACAATATAATATTTCGGTAAGTAATATTTTCGTTCTTTATCAAAAGAGGGACACTTTAGTAAAGTATGGTACTCATCACCTAATTCATCACAACAGAATATGCATATTCTGTTTGAGATATCTATGCTATACCAAGCTCCTACCTCTATTGGCAATCTGTGTTTTTTAACCCTAAATCGTAGGAGGTTTGTCATACTCTTCCCTGATAACTTTGTCAGATATTGCTCTCTTTCAAAGATTGTTTTTTATATTGCGATATAATTCATATTTATTAGAAGCGTTAAGAGTGCCTGACCACTGTTGTATATATATATCTTGTAATCTTTGTTTAATTTCTCTTTTAAACCATGTTTTATTTATGAAACCCTGGGACAACCATACAACTGAAAACCCTAGGCCGTTTAATGAGTCTTTGACATTGGTAATCCATTCATTCCTCATATTACCACAGCGTTCGTTATTAAATAACGTAATGTATAACATATTAGATATTTTCTTACTTGAGGAATATGTTAAATTACCCCAAAAGGTTAGGATTCTATGTTTTATTTTTACACTAATCGGATATAAACCTAGTTCGCCAAATATAAACGACGATGATGTATTCTTCTTTAATTTTAATATGTATTTTAAGAACCACAGTTCCAATTTTTCTAATGAGTTAATATTTGTAAACCCCCAAATTTCGCAACCATATAGTATTATGGGGACAATAGATTTTTCGTACATTTCTAACACTGATTCCAAAGAAATTGGGTTAATTCTAGTTTTATTAATTAAAGAAAACATAGCTTTTATAGCCTTTTTACATCGAGTATTTTTCTCCAACACAAAAGATCCTGTGCGCAAAAACGTAACGCCCAAATAATTATAGCTATCAACATACTCTATGAGATTGTTTTCGATATATACCGGAACTGTGTTTTGGGGCTTTTTTCCAAAGATCATACATTTAGTTTTCGCAAAATTTATCTTTAATTTCCAAATATCGCAATAATCTCTAAAATTGAGGAGTAAATTTTGTAGGTCCTCCACATTTTCGGCTAATAGCACCGTATCGTCTGCATAAAGTAGAAGAAAAAGCTTAATATATTCTTCAACATTATCCTCATTTATCGCAATAGTGACGCCCCCCACATTTCTGTTTCTCAAAAAATTCTCCAGATCATTCATGTAAATAGCAAAAAGAATCGGTCACAAATTTTCGCCCTGCCTAACACCAATATTACTGTTGAATAGCTCCGATTGATTGTGGTCAAGTTTAACACAAGATTTTATTTCATAATACATATTTTTTATTATCTTCAAAAATTTACCCTCAATATTATAAGATATTAACTTTCTCCACAGACCTTCCCTCCAAACTGTATCAAAAGCCTTGGAGAGGTCAACAAACGCGCAGTACAGATTGCGCTTACGGGTTTTCATACTCTCAATAATAGTATAGAGACTGAAAATGTGATCGAGGGTTGAGTAATTAGCACGAAAGCCTGCTTGTGTTTCAGAGAATAGCTGGTTATAATTCATAAAATACGTTATTCTCTTACTAATAACACTAGTAAATAGTTTTGATAAGCAACCAAGCAGGGTTATTTTTCTATAATTATCCGGATTCAGTGAATTACCCTTATTTTTAAAGATTGGTTCCATAACACCTGTTGTCCAATCATGAGGCAGGTGTCCCGTATTTAAAATAGTATTAAATAGTCCCAGTAAAACATGTTTAATTTCGGGAAGGCTGATTTTATATACTCATTCGATATTCCATCAATTCCAGGGGCCTTACCCAGTTGGATACCCTTTACAGCATCTTCTAATTCTAGCACTGATATACTCTGGTTTAACACAGTATTATCTAACCCTCTATATTCAGGTGGATCATCCACCAAGTTGTCGATTAAATTATTTTGAATATCTCGTATCAAAGATTCCTCTATATCTTTAAAATGCCTATAGAACTCATCACAAGTTCGAGATTTATGGATGGCTTTTCCTCCACCCCCAACAAATTAATTGTTTTCCAGAAGTCTTTCGTGTTGTTAGATCTCAACCTATTAATTTTATTTTTAATACCTATCTTATATTTAACCTTACTGTTACGTAAAACGCTTTTATAGTTGCGTCTTACTATTACCAATTTACTCATATTATTTTCTGTCGGATAGCGAGAAGCTAATTTTCGTGCTTTTCTGTAGGTAGTTCTTGCGCCGATACAGGTTTTCCCGAGCCACGAGGGCTTAGTTTTATTTTTTGGTTTACTCCCACTTAGTGACTTTTTAACTCCAAATGTACTGACTGCTGCATCACAAATAACGTTTTTCAGACCCTCGACTACATTTTCAATTTCTTTTTTGCAAGCATTATTATTTGTATCGATATTCGAGAGCTGATGCAATAAAATTTCTATTTTATGAGCATCAAGCGATTCAAGGTATATATGTTTCTTTGCAACGTCCCAATTTCCAATGAGATATTGGTTTTGTGTTATTACTGTTGACGAAAGGGTGTCAAGCATTTCGTTAACCTGGTTGTTTGATTCAACCCTCAATGAAAATGTTACCGGACTGTGTACATCTGAAAACAATTCATTAAAATCATGCACGGAGAAGTCACTCACACGATCACCGAAGCATGGCGTGGTTATCAGATAGTGAACAACGCTGACCCCTTTACACGTTATTCTACCTATATGTCTATCCTGACCCAATCTCCCATTACATGCTCATGTTTCCGTAGTCCATTCCAGAATACATGGTTTATTCCGGGCATGCGCAGACAACTCGGATTACCAATCTGGTTGTTTTCTTTGCAAACCGTCATTTTGGAATATCATTCCGAATCATTCTGAGTAAACCACCTCGCGAGCAGGTTTAGATGGTTTACCTTTTATTCCTGACATGCGCAATTATCAACAAATAGTGGAAAATATTTCCCTGTTCGTTGTATTCTCCAAAACGTTTGAGTGATCAAGACAATAACAAATATGTTAGGTACATGGGATTCAGCAGAATATTTAAACATAGCATACCCACAAATATTTGATGAAAATAAAGAGAAAGAACTATGGAGTTAATTCAATTAAACAACAGGGCCGTTGACTCACCCCCAAATTGAATAAATGATTTTTTTTAACCCTGGAATTCATTTTTTTGCGAAGCAACCACTCTTGACCGCTCATAACTGACTCATTTATTTCCCCTTGACCCGAAACCCTGATTATTGTGTACATCTGGATGTGAAATCCTAAGAGGATGAACGTTGGGTGTGTGTGTGTGGTGGGGGGGGGGGTGTACAACCAACTTGGTTACAAGGCTCAAATCCTACAGACGCAAAAATTCTGAAAACTGGAAATCTTTCTCCACCCGCCCCACCAGACCAGTTAGAAATTTGAGGGGTATGACCACACCCCGCTCCATTTTAACGCTCCAGCCAAGCTGTGTGGGTTTGCCTTCCCCACCTTCTCCCTGGTGATATCGGATATTGTTACTGAACTTTAACAACGCAGCGGTGCTTTCATGACCTTCTTGTTCATGGGAACTCTGTGGTGAGAGTGCACAGACAGGCTTTGCTGGTTCTCAGTATACTCATAACCAACAAATAGTGGACACCAAATACTGAATTTTTTTTTTTAATTCTCGCTCAAATAACGTCAACGAGCAGAGTTGAATGGACACAATGGCGAGAACCTGTCCCCAATCTCCCGGCTCCTGGGCCAGTGGCGTAGAGACTCAGGTCAACCTAAAGCTTTAGCACCCGTCACCCGCCTCTTCCCAGGTCCTTGTACTAACTGGGCCTCCGGTCGTTACCCCCCTCCCCCCACTTCCATTAAGGGAAGTGGGAGGAGGGGTAACGACGGGAGGGTGCTAGCTTGGACTAGGCAAGGACCCCCGAAACCCCACAACATTACAAATATCATGGTATGCCCCCGACCCCATAAAAAATGGCTAGAAATGGCTACCCCCCCCCCCCCTCAATTAGAGAATCCTGGCTACGCCCCTGAACAAATGGGAGTCGAAATAATAATAAAACTCAAGTGCTCTGTCCAACGTTTCTTTGTAAATTTTTTGTTTCTTTTTAATCTGGTCATATTGACCTACCTATCGATAGGAGAGCTATGCTGTTTTATACAGATGCGGCACTGAGATGAGCAAAAACAGCATCTATGTTGTCATTGACTACATCATCAACAAAAATTGCTAGCGCCATTTCCTCAAATTCCATTCTGGTTTACATTTAAAGTGCAATTTGCAGTTTCCTCGCGATTACTATTCTGTATCTTCATTGCGCATGTCACACTATTCCATGTAATCCGGAATAGACTACGGAAACATAAGCCATATAACTTCGGCGCTTTTACAGAGGTTTATCAACTTTTGGCCGGGGTTATTTACCAGCATATGTTCCGAGGGCCGGTCCAAATAAAATCTTACATCTCCCGAGAAGCAGTTACAATTACTACCTGGTCATTCAGATAAGCGTCCGTAATCTCTAGTATTTCCTGTACGAGCATTGGAATCCCCAACTATTCCCATATTACTTGTTACGCTACGTTTGCTCAGAATAGACAGTGCTAGCTCATCATAAACATTATCATCATAAAATTTTGAACTTTTATCAGTGATATAAACATTCCCTATCAAGTAGGTTGAGTTACCAAAAACAAGTTTAACGCAGATTATATTGTCATTTTTATCGTTTAGAATGACCAGGTTGTCTCGATACTTAGTCCTGGCGGCTATACACAGCCCTCCAAACCTATTTCGGGACAGGCTTACTCTATTTTTAGTGTAAATACGTGGTACCCCTCTATTTCAATAATATCTGCTTCATCAGTTTTACACTCCTGAAATAAAGGCAAATCAAATTCAGCAATAAATTCACAAAACTCTGGGTCTTCCAATCGGGATCGCAACCCGCACACATTTAACGAAGTCACTCTCAAGGTTAACACACTCTGGCTACCCTTGCCTTTAGACCCACACCCACATTAGCAGTGCCAAGAGATTAGGATTCAGAAGATGCTCCCCCCGGTACTCCAGTATTCATATGGATTTCTCTCTCACTATTTTTTTTCGATAAACTTCCATTGTCATTCTGTTTATTTGTTATATTTCCACTACTATTATGTTTATTTATTACATTTTGTGAACGCACTGGCTGTTCCCGAGATGGTCGATCAACTGTAGCTTTTGTCATCGTATGTGATTCATCACTGCCTATAGGCGCTGTTGGGGGTCGGGGCGCCTGCCCCTTGCTGGCTTTAGGCCCTGTAGACCCGCATGTCACCATAGCCACTGACGATGGGCTTAATGTATTAACCCTGTACACTGGCGGTAGTCTTGGAAAAAATTGTTTATTGTCAATATATATTTTGTCAGCGACAATTCTTACGTTATGACCGTGCTGTCGCGCATCACTCGCTGTTGGGAAAAGTACAGCTTTTCTATACTCATGTACAGCTTTGGGAAACTGATCTTGCACATAAGAATCGGTTCCTTTTAGTTTATAAGTTCTGTTTCTCACAAATTCTTTATCCTTGTAAAATGAAAATTTGGCAATAATTGGGCGTTTTTTTATGTTTATCAATTTTACCTAAACGGTGTACTCTTTCAAAACTCAAGTGTTCTTTAATTCCCATATATTCGGCGAGAAAGCTAACAAGTACATTTTCAGTAGTTTTTTCCCTTGTTTCCGACTTGGTAATCCCAGAGAAAACGAGATTTTCTCTCATTGAACGCATTTGTGTGTCAATCACCTCTTCAGTTAATCTTTGATTATTTGCATGCAACTCCGTTAGTTGTTCAGTTACGCTTGTGTGGTCGTTAACTACGTCTTGAATACTGCTGTCAACCCGATTTTAAAACTGTTTCAGGTCAAATAGATCCCGTGCAACTTGCTCTGAATTGCTCTCCAACCCAACAACTCTGTTATCAACATATTGCATATTCATCTCTATTTTATTCAATCTAGAATTTATTTGGCCCAATTCACGTTTTATTTCTTCAATTCCGTTCAGTTTTCGATTCATTTCATCTAGCATATTGAAAACTCTATCCAAGTGCCTACCAAATTTATGTTCATAATCTGTGCTATTGCTTAACTCTGTAACTAAACTATCTGTGTATGGTTTGTTCTTGCTCCAGCTGTCCTCATCATCTTCCCGATCGCCTTGATAACTAAAATCCCTTGGAACCTGTCTATCAGAAATTCTCTCACCCATCGACTCCAAAGGATACCCCGGCTCATTTCCATTGCCACAATCAATTTCTTATCAACCTACCTCAATTGTTTACAACAGGCTTGCACTACAGTGGAAGAACCTAACTCGGATAAAATACTCTCTATTTTAATCTTTCCCAAGATTTGGGAAAGAAAAGTGGTGTAAAAGCACCACGAAAAAAAAGCCAAAACTGGGCCGAGCGCCATCGACGCACACCCAGTATGGGACGCTCTTCCATAGTACAAATCCACGACTTCCGAAACAGTGCGCAATGCATCAATTCGTCATTCTTCTTCTATCCGAAGCACGAGCAGGATGTGTTTCCGCCATATGCATTATGAAACAGTGATAATTCAACTCGTGGATAATGGTTTTCCTGTGACTGGAATTATGGATCTGAAGATCGTATAATAACAGGACTGTGTTTTATATATTCTCGTTTATATTTTCAACCACTTTCTCATTGTTTATTATTCCGTTTTCGCGAATGTTTTGCGACATTGTGTCATCGCGATTCGACAATGAATTTTTTCGGTTGATAAAAAATTTTATTGGAGTAGGTGTCGGCCTTCTGGGTTCTGCCACCTTCTCTCGTAGTTGAGGGTGTTCTTCTACTTTCTGTTTCTGTTGAGCTCACCTTTTTCTTCTACTGCTCTCACCTCTGTTCTTTCCAGTTCGGTTTCTTTAGGGCAATTCCTTTTGCCCTCGCCATTGGTGCGTTCTCGTGTCCGTTTCGTCCGCACCCGCGGGTGGTGTGGAATGCAGTCGTTTCGGGAGCCTCCCGACTCGACCACGTCTGATGTGAGTTTACCCCCTCCGTGGAGGATGTGCAGCTCCTCCCGCACCCGGGGGTTGGGGACGCTGTCGTTTCGGGGCCCCCCGACTCGACCACGTCTGGTGTGAGTTTGACCCCCTCCGTGGGGGATGTGCAGCTCCTACCGCTCCCGCGGGGGGGGGGGGGTGAACTCTTTCGTTTCGGGTCGCCCGATTCGACCACGTCTGATGAGAATTGCTCCTCCTCCGTGGGGGGTGTGCAGCTCCTCCCGCACCAGCGGGGGGTGGGGACCGCTGTCGTTTCGGGGCTTCCCGATTCGACCATGTCTGGTGAGAGTTATTCCCCTTCCGTGGGGAATGTGCAGTGTTTTACCGTGGTGGATACTGCGGGGGCTGTTGGTTTTCTGGTGTAGATATGCCTGGTTCCGGGACTATGCGCCCTCTCCAGTCGACATCTGAGGCTGTCACTAGGGTTGTGACTCCTCCTTTGGAGGCCGAGCTTGGTGGCTCTCTCCGCTTTTCCGCCAGTTCCAATAGCTCCCGTCGTATCTGCTGCTACTGCTGTTCCGTCTACAACGTCATTGGGCACCGTTTTTAGCCGGCCTCGGCTTCTCCCTGCCAGGGTCTGCAGGGATGTCTGTAGTGTGGTTGTGGGGTTTCGGCCTCAGCCTTCCCAGACTTCAACTCGGAGAAGTCAAATGGGGCTGCCGACTGAACCCCATACTGTGTCCTCTCAGCCATTGAGCACAGTAGTTTTATACCTGCAGTGGTCTGCTGTGGTGTCTGGTTGTGTAGACGTGGGGGTATCGGCCTCAGCCTTCCCTGACTTCAACTCGGCGAAGTTGGAAGTGGCTGCCGGCCGGACCCTCTCCTGTGGTCTCTGCGCCGTCGAGCACCACAGTTGTCATTGGATTCGGTTGTTCTTAGTGGGACACTATGAACTCCGTGGCGTTTCCGTCCACTCATTCTGGCCACACGACCAGTTTTGGGGGTCCAACGTCTTTTGTGCAGCCTGGAACTTCTGCCCTGCAGAGGTCAGCGGTGACTCTCATGAGTTCCTGCTATGTTGATCCTCGGGGTGTGTCATACCCCTATACACGTCTGCCTTCAGACGTTTTCGGCTGCCGCCCGTCGTCCCACGTCGGGTCTTTTGGAGGATCGTGACCCTTCGCTGGTTCAGAGGGTCAGAGGTGAAGCCACTTTGCCGGTTCGTTCCCCTGTCGAACCGGCCAGTACGGGCAGTGAGCTTAGGAAGGCCCTCTCCTTACTCACTCAGGTTCTGTAAACGAGCCTTCCTGTTGCTTCCAACGAGGCAGCGAGTGGTTTCCAGCCGCCTCCTATGGCGCCGCCTCCCGGGATTGGAAACAGGCCGCTTTCTGATCCCCTGGTGTTCCGACACCATGGAAGGCGTCGGCTGGTTTGCCCACGATGGGCTATGTGTCTTCCGACTCAGGGGAAGAGTCAGACATGCTTGATGTCGAGAGCCAGCAGTCTTCGGAGTTGGGGGCAGCTCTTGATTTCGTGTTTGGGTTCCTTCCGGATCTCAAACCATCTAACCAGTCAACTGTGTCAGCCAGGCCGCGATCATCGGTCGCGCGCCAACAGTCTATGGAGCAACCTGCTCCTGGGCGTCTTCGACCGTGCCCTTCGGTACAGTTGGTTGAAGCATTTTCAGCCTTGGACTCCAAGCTAAGTTCCAAGGCTATGAAGGCTTTTTGCCTCCGGCACGTTATCGTTCCTACGATTCTGCCAATCCGTCGGTCTACCAGACTTTGACGGTTTTGGATCAGGACTCCAATTCCCTCGGGCTTTCCAAGTCCAAGTCTGCCGTCATTTCGATGACGACTCTGGAGTCCACATTGGGCTTATCGGGAGAGATGCTTGGTATGCTTTCTCTCTCCGATCACATCGTCTCAGCTTTTGCTGCTTATCTGCCTTCAGATAAGTTTGACGAGGTACAGGCTCCTTTGCGTGTGCTGTCCAAGGCGCTCATGCATCTTACTCACACGCATGCCTGTAACACGGCTAACCTGGAATTAGTTCGAAGGGACTCTGTGCGGGACACAGGCCGATCCCTTCCTGAGGAGCAGTACGCTACTCTTCGATCTGCTTTTTTGGCAGGTCCGCAACTTTTCCATGATTCTGTGTTGACGGTCCGGGATGACGTCCTACGTCATCCCAACGATCAGCTGTTGTTTCTTCAGCTTGATCAGCCTTCTAGGATAGGCACGGGCTGTTCCAAGCCTAACAAGTACCCTCTGCTTCCTCTGCGAAGCAAAAGGGGCTGACCCTTCTGCCACCGCTTCTACTTCTTACTCAAGGGGTAAGGCTAAGCGTCGGCAGTCCTGAGAGAACTCCCAGGATTCTTCATTCAGTAGAGGTGTTTTCTCCTCTCGCGAGCCTCGTCGGGGTTCGCAATGAAGGTCCTCACCTCGACTCGTCCCAGGTTGGAGGAAGGATAGCAGAGTTCGCAGACCGTAGGCCACCATCGCATCCGATCCTTGGATGTTAGATGTTGTTTGGTCCGGGCTGCGAATATTCATCCGACGGCACTCCACTCTGTCCGGGGTGCCTTTTTCCAACCACAGTTCCTTCGGACATTTTACGTCGGGAACTTTTGTCCACGGAGATAGACAATCTCCTGACAAAGGGGGCGATTGAGGTCATCAAGAACATTAGGTCAGTGAGTTTCTATTCCCGCCTGTTCTTGGTGCCGAAGAAGGACGGCCGACTCCGACCGGTTCTCGATCTGAGTTTCCTGAACCAGTCTATCATTGCTCCCAAGTTCAGCATGGAGACTTTCAGGTCGGTCCTCCGTTCAATTCACCAGGGAGATTTCGCTTCCAGCTTCGACCTGCGAGACGCTTACTTTCACGTTCCGTTTCATTGGGCGTTACGGAAGTATCTCAGGTTCATTTTTCTGGGGCGAGTTTACCAGTTCATGGCCATGCCTTTCGGCCTCAACCTGGTTCCTTGGTCCTTCACCAGACTGATGTCGCATGTGATAGCTTTCCATCGCACACAGTCCAGGGTGACTACTTCGGCATATCTGGACGATATCCTCCAGGGGCATTCCAATGCTGCCTTCCTGGAGTCGGATGTCGCCACTCTGTTGAGCTTGCTCACGTCACTACGTTTCAGAGTCAACGAGGGGAAGTCGGTCCTGGTCCCTTCTCAGTCGTTTTATCATCTGGGGATGGCTTTCCGCACACAATTCAATTTGGTGGCGGTTCCCCAGGCCAAGGCTGTGATTCTCTCAGCTTTTGCTCCGACTCTCTCCCAGTCCACATCCGCGACGGCTCGGAGTTTTCTCCGACTAATCGGTCTCTGCTGTTCGGTGACGGATAACATTCCTCTAGGTCGGCTGCGTGTCAGACCTCTCCAACACTTTTTGCTCAGTCGTTGGAGGCCGAATGTAGATTTTCTGGATCTGGTGCTTCAGTTTCCAGACTATCTTTATCCTCGCCTTCTCCTCTGGGCGGATGTCCAGTGGCTTTCGCAGGGTGTTCCGTTGGACTTACCCGCGTCCGATCGCGTTCTGACGGCAGATGCCAGCGATCTCGGATGGGGTGCGACGTTGGATCCTCTAGGTCTTTCCATTCACTGGGTGGTGGACCAGGATCATGCAGCTCTACACATCAACCAGAAGGAGCTTCTTGCTCTTCTTCTGCGTTTTCAGGCAGTGGATCCCTCACCTGTCGAATCGCCAGGTCCTTCTGTTGTCCGACCATTCGACGGTGGTTGCTTACATTCGGAACCAGGGCGGTACGCACTCTGTTCCAATGTTCGAATTGGCTTGGGATCTTATACTGCTCGCTCAGGATGTCCACGCCGGGGTGGCTGTTCGTCACATTCCCGGTCCCCTGAACGTCCTAGCCGACTCCCTGTCCCGTCGGGGCAGGGTCATTTCCACCAGGTGGATGCTCCACATGGCGGGTTCCATCGATCTCTTGTGACTAGTTGGAACCATCCGGTGGACACTTTCGTGTCCCCGTGTCCAGATGCTCTGGCTTTCGCCGTGGACGCTCTGGCCCTCCTTTGGGATGGTCTTGTCGGCTACGCCTTCCTACCGGTTCCGATTCCGCCTCAGGTTCTCACCCAGATATGAATTTGCAGTCGTCGAATCCTTTCGATCACACCCGTCGCTACGGTGGGTGTGGATCAATCTGCTCCACTCTCTGTTAGCGGCGGTTCCGGTATGTCTCCCTCTACCTCGCGACTTTCTTTGCCAAAGTCGCCCGGGAGGTTTTTCAAGTTGACCCGACTTCATTGTGCCTTCGCACATGTTTTTTATCGGGTCCTGTCTCCTCCGTAATGGTTTTTCGAGACACAGCCTCTGTGGCTAAGTGGAAGGTTCTTCTGTCGATGGTGTGCAATCACTCTGTTGCTTCTGTCACTCCTTCGATCACACTGCTTGCGGAGTTTTCTGGTATATGTTTGTTTCTGGGGGTCTCCAGCAATGGGTACTTGTCCATGCTTCGGAGACATTTTTTCCTATGTGATACCGCATTGTTTCGACACTCATCCTTGCCCCTCCAAGCTTGTTCAGCTCTTTTCCTTGAAAAGGCCTGGGACTTTGCAGTTTACTCCAAGATGGTCACTTTCTTGGGCGCTGCTCTGCTTGGGGGTGGGGGGGCGTTCACGCCTTTATCCTGGATGAATATGCGTTTTCCCACATGCCAGATCTCTCCTGCATCCATTTCTTGATGGACTTGTCTTGCTATTCGTGCAGCTTCCGCTCGTCTAGCTACTGGTGATTGTATTACCAATTGTTTTTTTCTGCCACGAGGTGCGTGCATTGTCTTCCTCTTTTAATAACTCTGTCATGTTGTCGGATGACTGATGTAATACTGGCAGCCTTCTGGAGAAATGCTACATTCTCCTTTTCTCTGTGACAGTTGCAGGAGCCGACAGAGACCCTTGGGGCCCTCTTTCTTCGGCTCAGGATGTTGTCTATCCAAGCTTTTCAGCTTTTTTCAGGGTCGGTTCCAGCTTTGTGCTGTTACTGCCCTTTCTGTCTGTGCGTCGCACTTCACCATACGCCTCATCTTTCATTGGCTTTTCTAATGTTTGTGATGCTATGGTTTGATAGGCCTAGGGATCTCTTCCTCTGTCCACGGTCCCAGTGCTGTTGAGTTATGTGTGGGTTGGTTATGTGATTCCCTCCAGCCTTTTGTCTATTCAGCCTGTTGTAAACAATTGGGGTAGGTTGATAAGAAGTATAAATTTTATAGTAAATTTCCTTTCTTATTATACCTACTGAAATTGTTTACATGGAGGCCCTCCCGTCTTCTTATTCGGGTAAGAATCCTTCCTCCCCGCTGATCACATAACTCCTGTGTTGTTCGGAATCAAAAGAATGACGAATTGATGCATTGCGCACTGTTTCGGAAGTCGTGGATTTGTACTATGCAAGAGCGTCCCATACTGGGTGTGCGCAGATGGCGCTCGGCCCAGTTTTGGCTTATTTTTTCGTGGTGTTTTTACACCACTTTTCTTTCCCAAATCTTGGGAAAGATTAAAATAGAGAGTATTTTATCCGAGTTAGGTTCTTCCACTGTAGTGCAAGCCTGTTGTAAACAATTTCGGTAGGTATAATAAGAAAGGAAATTTACTATACAATTTATACATCCTCCACAACGAGAAGGCTCTGTGAAATAATTTCGGGTATACCAGACAGTTGCCCTTTTGAGCAGATATCATAATTTAGCCCATCCGCCATTTTTCACTAATATGGCGTGTCAGCTCAGCTCATCAACAGTGTTTACAACCAGCTTACACGAAAACACTAAACTTCTTCGCTGAAAAGCTCCGTGAATACCAATCTACTTACCAAAGGTCAGGACATAAACACATTTAAACATCCCACAACTGAAAATAAATCTGTTAAATTCCAGTTTCAATTAAGGAAGAGGAGCCAACATATACACCACCGCCAACATCCGGGTACATACAGTTCAGTTACCTAGTTAAGTATACCCCAGTAAGCGATCCCAGAACTGGTGCAGAATATCGTGTTAAAATATTAGGGGTACCCCGGGATAGTGCCGTGGTGTTGTTGGAAAACCGTATACATCGACCTTTACATTTTACGTTTTATGCATTTAATTATATATTTTGTTTTGTCAAATCAATATTTGTACTTATGACTATTTTAAATACACTCGTCCCAGATATAAAAAGAGATTGATAAGAAACACATAAACTAGCTTTACGCCAACATACCTAGGTATTACGGAAGTACCTCGTTCGTTCGGCTGCACCATTGTGTGTGTGCTGGCGAGTACATACGCTTGTGGTGCAAAAGGAAAACAACACAATGGATGGTTGGGGCGAGGACGCCCTTCCACTCACGATGAGCCTTCTGTCTAATATGGGTACTCCTATTACTACTTCTCATTTATGTTCATCTTTTTTCTTTTCATCACTTTTTTCTGTTTCCTTTTCTATTTCTTTCTACATAGTCTACTCTTTAGTATCAGTTCTTTCCTTGAAATATACACACACGCCATTTGCAAATGCAATTGTCGATCTATTTAAAAAAAAATAATGGTACTTTACGATTTTGCATCAGAATTTTATTTTATTTTTTCCCTTTTCGATCTAGATATTCCTTCCTTTTCTTTCTGTACTTTCTTCTACATACCTGTTCCTATCTACCTACCTCTTACTCTCTCTCTTTCTCCCTCACCTATGGGAAGGCAGGAAGACAGCCAATCTGACTATGCCCCTCCCTGTTGGTACACTTAAGTAAACTTGTTCGTCTCAAACTTATTGGTTTGATTTCTGCATTGTGATTTGAACATTATATGTTAATTGTGTTTTATTTTCTGTATCCTGCTGAAATAAAATATATAGAGAATATGTGTTTTTCTGATATAATATTTATGAAATGAGTCTAAAAATTTTCCGTTTGGGCGAGACTCTGGCGAGCCCAAACGGAAAATTCGGACGAGTTTCATAAATATTATATGAGAAAAACACTCATTTCATATTCTATTTATCATATGACACACACACAAATTAGCCACTTAGTATGACTTTTTAACCCATCACCTAACTTGAGCTGCAGACAGCACTTGGAAAAAAACATCCTCGTATAACTAAAAAATTTCATTTTTTGCTTCCAAAACATAGGTTATGACCCCTCATTGGAACGAGCGCGACACGCTAGTTCCAATGAGGGGTCATAACCTATGTTTTGGAAGCAAAAAGTGAAAATTTAAAAACAAATGAATGGCGTTTTTCTTGTATTGCGCGAGACGGTTTTTGCCGTCACGTCAGGTAAAATATTAATACAATTTAACCCACCCTAAATAGGACAGATAACGTAAATTCTCCCTACCGAAATTATGCAAATGTGACCCAGTTGTATTTTGTTTAGCCACTCAAATTGTCCAGTTTTGAAATTGACCGATGAAAGCTCCCATCTCTAATTATGCAAATTATGAAAATGTGGCCTAGTTGTATTTTGTTCAGCCAATCAAATTGTCTAGTTTTGAAATTAACCAATGAAATTGACGGAAGGCTTTATTTATCACGGATTAATATAACAAAATATCAAATGTTTTAAAGTGAACAAAACGGACGAGTCATATGATAAATCAATATATCAATATATCAAATATAGTTAATTGCTAATACCCATGTTTAAATTGGAACATCATCGCCATTAATGTATTCACGCGTGTTCGCTCAGTTATACGTAGACAAGTTACATAAGCTTTATGCGTGCTGCTGAATCCATTTTCTCTCTTATGTTGTTGTTATTATTGATTCAAATTTTACAACATAATGTATTTGTGTAAGTATGGAAATAAAACAATGTTTGAACTAAAAACGGATTTAGGCAGATGGACTCGATGTATAGCAGACCAAAACGGAACATAGTTGGATAAAAGTACAAGACTAATGGACTGGTGATCTTTGACTACACCTTCGAATTGTTCTTGTAATGAACATATATTGAGGAACAGTGTTTGTCCTGGTCCTAAAAATTCTCTCGTTAAAATTATTTCCAAATGCAATTTTGCGACAGAATATTTTCAGAGGATACAACATTTGAGCATAAATAGCTAAATTTTATGTGTCATGTTAATGTAGACTTTTTAGACAGAGAATGATTTTAAAAGGTGAAAGCCGGGCAGCACCATATTATCCGTATGAAGTGAAATTTTTCTTACCAATTTTTTTGCAAAATGCTCATTTTTCCTTGGCAAATTTGAAACAAAATGCCATTGGCAAGTGTGTCAAAGGCCAACGTGAACACGGATGATACAACCGCCGAGGGCTGTTTATTTTTATTTTTCAGTCTACAAAATCAGGCAGTGTGATTCGAAAAATCTGAAGGGTGAAACTCGCACTGCCAATATATGCAGTTAAATAGTTACAGAGCAAATTATCCTGTTACTCGATGGGCTTAATGCACCTGTTCTGTCATTTTGAAATGCCATAAATCCGAAAGATAAGAAACGCCTATTCAAGAACATCGTCACCTGAGTTGAATAATAAACCCTTTACCTAACATGAAAAGCAGACGCCCCTAGTAAAACAAATTCTTGAATAACTATTTTTTTCATTTTTTGGCTCAACAACATAGGTTATGACCTCTCATTGGAACGGGCTCGCCAATTAATTGGCGATTTTTGAGAATAGCGCTGGCCGGTTTTGATCGTTACGTTGGGTAAAGGGTTAACAGAATGTCATATCACTTGTCAATGCTGAGAAATAAACAAACCTAGTTGGCAGTAAACGTATCAGTGGCGTAGCTACATAGAGAGGGGAGCTTCAGGGCCTTGGCCCCATAAAATTTTCGCTGCCCCAAAACATTGGCCCAATGTAAGTTCCACATAAACTAGAGTCCCAGAATAGTCTCCAATATAGGAGATACACACGTTACAAATGTCTCAGAAACGCTCTTAAAGCACCAAATTTTGTGAAAGTTTCTTGTGCGTGTGGGGGACTAGTCTTAACATGGACCCTCCGGTCGTTGCTCCCTCCTCCCACTTCCCTTCAGGGATGTGGGAATGAGGCAACTTTCGGAGTGTCCTAGTTAGGACTTGGAGAGGCCCCAGAAGCCCTACACAGCAGCCTTTCAAACACTACTCCCCCCCCCCCGCCTCAAACTGGTTAGAGCACCCATATTATGGGTGTTGAGTATGTTTTTCATTCATCAGCATAAAATTCTAAACATAACCGTCGCGAAATTTCCGACAAAATATAACACATTGGATAAATCCAAGATGAAGCCATTTTCTCTTAAAATTCCGACAATGTGATCCCTCTCTTCGGTAAATCATTGAAAAATAGTCGAAATGTTGACGTTATTCCACACAAAATCTAATGAATGAAACAATTATTAAAATGAATGTTTGATTTCTGATTATGTGCATTTCCAAAATGTATAATTAGCGGTATATCAATTATTAGTGTGACCTGCCAGTGTAAATACGTAATACTATTTCATGATACTGCTATCTGAATGAGTTGTGTGGAGGTGCGTTTGCTTATAATAGTATTGTGACGGTGTATATCCCTTTTAATTTGTTGTTCGCCTTGGAAACACCTGTTACTTCTGCCCTTATACTAAAGGCCTAAAACTTTACCATCATACAGCTGTCATATCGGAGTATGATGTTCAGCTGGTGTGTTTTACTGTTTTATTATTCCGCTATGTATCCAAGTAGCACAAGAGAGCTGTGGTCTTAAAACTTTTTCTGACGTCATCCATTTTTATTCATTGGTATATAGTTGGACTATCGTAAGAGTTGGATAGTTGTAATTCCAACAGCTAACTTTTGGATATTTTACATCTATTGAACTATCCAACAACAAAAAGTTAACAACAAAAAGTTTTTAAGTGGGATAAATACGTTGATGTTGGATAGGTGAGAGAAAGCACCCCGCCTCGGACCTAACGGCTCTCGACGGGGAGGTTTCTCTCGCCTATCCAACATCAACTCGTTATATATCCTCTACAGAAACAATATTTTGTTAATACTCTACGCTTTATCGCCTGTTCTGTTTGTCCCCCCACCCTTATTTCATCAACTCATGTTCTTCTGTGTCAAACTCATCTTGCCCACTCTAGATCCCGGTCCGGCTTATCCTGACCCCCGGTCTTCTATAGCAATCGGCAGAGTTCATACCATATTTTGATTATGCTTGACTAGTCTTCTACAAACTTATTGAATCAACCCCAGATCGTCCCATAAGGATAAAACATATAATCACATTGTATTATCCCCACCTCAACCCACCCACTGCTCACCTCTATTAGTCATACAGAATTATGCATCTCGGCAAGCTCTCAGACTAGCAGCTTAATTATGTTCGGAATTCGACGCTGTTATGGGCTGTTTGTTTACCCACTTTTCGCAGAGTTTGTGCGAAGACAACGTTGATACAATGTGACATCAAGCCTGGAAATAAGCAATCTGTCATTTGCTAATGGGGGTCCCCAGAGGGTGAATTTGCTGGTCTAGAATCCCCCGATATATCTTCTGGGTTCCTCTTTCTGTTTAGACCTGAGACCTTGTTTCAGACAGAGGTTCATAGAGGGTGAATTTAGTGATACTACCCTGTTGTACAGGGTAGCATCACCAATTCACCCGCTGGGGACCTCATTCTGCAGATGACAGTCTGTTTATTTCCAGGCTTGTGCGACATACCTTTACTCAAAAAGATATACAGATATTTTTTCTTTTCTCTAGTTATTGGTATTCCAATCAATAAGTATTCTGGATCTAGCAGCGTAATTATAAAACTACAGCCGTGGTGAGTCGCCATTCATAAGTATTTAGTTTACGAATATGTCTTAACTGGTTCAGGGCTACATTATTTTTCTGGTCTTTATTTGTTATTCAAAATCTGTTTTATTAAAAATTATCGGCACTCTCCAATAATTTGTTATAGAACAATTTTTTATAAACAAAATATAATTTTCGTTTGACTGAATATGAAAACATGAAAACATAGGCTTTTGCTTTTGTACCCTCTTTTTTATGAAAGCCCTGATAGCGACTTTTAGCACTCAGCCAGTTAACAGTAGTGTGATGACATTCAAGATTCGGTCAAATAAATTCACGATGAGAAACATTCCCAGCGTTGATTCAAATAAAATGAGTGATTATGGTACTTTTAGATTCAATCGTCGATTGAATCAAAACACAGGCGACGGACTATTTAAGCGCTACACTGGTTCCAGTCCAGAACAGCGTCGCATTCCTTACCGAATTAGACTAGTGGCTGGATTGCTTGGCACCTGGTGTGAATCTGAAGTCAAGTGGTACATGGATAGCCAAATGAAGTTTTACGAGCGACTCGACGACTAATCTGGGAATTCGGTTGATCATTGAACTTTCTAATGTATTGCAGGGGAGTCGTGACAATTGCGATCGTACAGTAGAATTCACCAAAATAGCCACAAAAGCATGCGCAAATGTTTTGGATACGCATGGATCCGTCTGGCATATAGCTTGGATAGCTAAATGAAGCTTTAGGAGCGGCTCGATGACTAATCTGGAAATTCGGTGATCATTGAACATCCTAATAAATACTCTTCAAAAAAGTAGGGGTTATCCAAACTGATGTTTATATTTTCGAAAAATGGTATTGGATACGCGTGATTGGACACTGGAGACATCAATATTCTGCCAAGTTTAGTGTGGATCATGAATGTCATCGGCCCACGAAAACTTCGGGCAGGTTTTTCGCACGAGCGCCGCGTTAATGTCTGTGGGGTACGTTCTGAAAGTTTCATTTGTACTGGACGTTCGTCTCATCGTTCTTTTCTTGGTATAAACTCGTTTATCAATAGTTTCTGGTCGAAACGTAACTTTTGAGGTATGCGAAAACTGACACGTGACGCAGGTTTACGTGCCGTTGGCATGATGGAAGCTGGCAACAGACTGCAGTGGCTCAAATTCTCAACGTTACCCAATTGGTGATTAGCAGGTTGTGGTCACACATGTCAGACAGGCAATGTTGATGACAGACGTCGGTCAGGCCGTCCAAGGGCGACACTGCTAACCAGGATCGTTTCATCCGAACTACAGCATTACGTAGCCGCCATCAAAGTGCCTCAGAAATTGGACAGAGGCTGCACCGAGAGACCGTCCAAAATCGCCACACAGCTGGAATTTGTACTCTCGACAACCTCGAATAATTCCACGTTTGACTGAAGGTCACATTGCAGCAAGGCGTAATTGGTGTGGAGCACATGTTTTCCGATGAATCGAGGTTGACTCTCGACTTCCACGACACACGAAACAGAGTGTTGCGGCTATGGAACGAACGATACCATGACGTAACCGTTAGGCAGCACGATCGTTTTGGTGGTGGATCGATTATGGTGTGGTGAGGCATAACCATGACAAGCAGAACAGCGATACATGTCATCCAAGGGCGTGTCACAGGGCAGTACTACCGTGACAACATGTTAACAGCTAGTGTGGTGCCATTTGCGCGACGTTCGGTCGTCGATTCATTTTCCAAGATGACAATGCAAGAGCACACAGGGCCCGTGTCGCTACAGAGTTCCTTCATTAGCAAGAACATCACTACACTGCCTTCGCCAGCACTAAATCAAGACTTTTCACCAATCGAGCATGTCTGGGAAATGCTTGGCCGGCGCCTACGACAACGCCAACAGCCCCCTACCAATGTCCAGGAACACGCCGCTGCGCAGCAGGAAGAATGGAATAACATCAGTCAAGCTGATATTGGACGTCTTGGTGAGGAGTATGCCACGTCGAATCCACGCTTGTCTCGCGAACCGAGGAGGATTTTCAAGGTATTGAGGTCTTGGACTGAATGTGGTAAATTCTCTGACTGACCGTCTATGTCTTCTACAGCTCACTGCGTGGAATGTGTGCTTGTCAAACACCCAACTATCGCTGAAATCATTCACCAGATGTCACAGTGCAATGCCTCAACTGTCTTTTTGATGAAAATATAAATATATTTCTACATGTATCTCACTTTTATCAAATATGCTCTACTGTTTTTGAATAGTATATTACCTAAATATCCACGACAGTCGATGGTGGAAGCTAATGGTCCAGATTATTTGGAATTCAGATAAACAGACAAGATGTCACAGTGCAATGCCTCAACTGTCTTTTTGATAAAAATATAAATATATTTCTTCCTATATATCACTTTTATCAAATATCCCCTAGTTTTGTTGACTAGTATACTACAGGAGAGTCGTGACAATTGCATTCGTACATTATAATTCACCAAAATAGCCGTAGAAGCATGGACATATGTTTTGGCTACGCATTGATCCGTCTGGCAGAAAGGATTCCATAGACGCACAGTCATAAGTGGGTTTCTACGAATGTGGCACCACGTTCTCTGACAGTTTCCTCTGGAACTGTGGAAAAATGTTAGTCTGGCCGACAAGACATTGGACCTGAAAGCGGCGTCCGAAGTTTTTTTCTCGATGGAATGTGTAAGATTAACATCTCTGGACTACAAAAAGGTTTACTGGACGTCCGGCAGCATTGAGCAATTTGAAATAACCAAGTTTAAGGTAACATCGTCATTTCGCGGACTGCAGTGTTTGAGTGTTTGACTGTGGCTAATACAACAACATTCCGGACGCATACAAGAGGTTGCATCCGAGCCTGTGTATATTTTAAGGGATGTTGTGGGTGTTTGGTGATTCTATTCATCAATGGTATCCATAGCTGATGTAAAGAAAAACGTGCACGTCATTTTAGCAGCATTACATTTACACCTGTTTGTACTATATGTTTCTGGCTTGAGCAAGAACATTTTATTAACTTCAATACATCACCTGCGACCAGAGCAACATCCAGCTGAACTGTTATGGGCTGGAGTGACTTAGTTTCTAGTTCCTTCTCGAAGCCATATTTGAAAGGATCTAAAATTCGATGTCTCGGTTGAAGGGCGTTCTTTCACACACATGTCTGATGGTGGGCTATTTTGACATTTTCCACAAAGGCTTCTGTGTTTGGAGACAGAGAACAAAGTTTAGGCAGTGACGACTATTCGTAAGAGAGAAGTCTCTTAACATCGAAGTTGCGAGAGCTTGATAGTAGACCGATTACTCTGGAGTATATGAGGTTCGTATCATACTCTTTAACATCACCAACTTTGACAGACTGGTTAGGACCGGCATCGGAATACGGTCGTGGAATTCCCCAGGAAGGTTCTATTCAAACTTGATTATTAGTGATGAACCTAACTCTAGGACCTTATCCACGTTTGTAGACCAGGGTTAACCTTTCCGGTTACGATATCGATAATGGATCCAGAGGATCTATACACATCTGATGGTTGGAGCAGAGACCTTTGCCATCAACAGCATCCAACGCAATTCGCTCTTTGCCCTCCTCTTTGTGGAAAATTTGGGATCTTTCTGTGTTCTTGTTCTCACGATTCTCACAAATGCAATGTGCTAAGGATCCACAGGCATGCAGACTTAGAGCCCATACCTTAAGGGTTTCTGATTTGAAAGTAGTAATGCCTAATATACCCGACTTACCATAGCCATATCTCATAAATGTAGGCTCTCTGAATATGTCACTCCATAACCCGCCCCAAAGACCCGAAGTGTGTCTCATAACATGTTCACCTCCTATGAAATGGGCCAAAAAATTCGGCTCAAAATTCTCCGTTTGGCGGAGGTAGAGCCGGCCATACCTCGTGTAATTCGTATGGCCGGATGCTAAAACGTATGGCAACATACTTTGCACAACATGTTGGTGAAGGAGCCGGTCACCTTCCAGTTCAGCACGAATAAACAGCATGATGAGGAAAACCGCTTCAGAAAAGCCTCCACCCACATTTTCGTTGTCCGACTTTCATCACATAAATCTTCCATTAAAGAGGATAGATCTTCTGGGCATTCAAAGTTGTTTTTCTCGAATAATTTACCTAGAAGTTCTTCTGTCAAAAAACGCATAACTCTCATGTTCATTGGAGATGTTTTTCCAACTAGAAATGTTTCCACACCGCCAACCGCCGATTGCAGCACATCATCCAAACCTTGTTCAGCCATCAGCTTTCCTTCGTTACCGATGAAGCTCATAATCAGACGCATACCTCCTAAACGGGGAATAAAAGTGGAAAGTCGTCCGGAGACGCCCATATGCGAATAGAAATTGGATATCCCTTTTCTGCGACGAATATCTCACACTGCTCAACACTGTCAGACGCTCAGTAAACGTTTTCTGAATCAGGAGATGTCCCTCTACTCGAAAACCACCGAGAAGAAAACTTTGAACGCGACTTTGAGTTTGGGCAGAAAGTTGGCGGCCGGACTATGTATAAAAGTAGATGAACAGGATTTTCAGATAATCTCTCCTTTGATCGTGGTGTGACCCACAACGCGTCTGTTTCCGTGCCTATATTGTTGCAAAGGGTTTTGTGGGGCAGACAACGAGGAGAAACACTGCCCCTAATGTGAAATCCGCAACATCAGAATCGCCAAAAACGATGATAGAACAACAGAGTGAGAGACAGAGCAAGTGGTGTCATTTAAAGGGTGTGATGCATTTATTTTCTTTTTTGTTCCGACCTGCCACTAATATTCGATAATAAAATACAACTGAACAAATCAGTACCAACTGCTTCAATGAAGAGCGATAATGTTACAAAAAACTGTTGAAACGCAGACCAAAAAATCCCAGGGTGCTGTATAATACTGCAAAACCCTTCCAGCAAAACGCTAAGCCAAAACACATTTTCACAATAAAGCTATAACATATGACTTAAAAATTCAATCCACTTGACATCAATTGATGTCTACGTTGCAATAGATTCTGAAGTTTCAAGCACTATTTACGTCTTGTGCAATCTATTATGTCATCACCCATAACTCGTTATTATCTTAAAGAAGGATGTAATTGCTGTTGACAACTAAAGACTGCGTCTATCATCATAATCCACATTTAGTGTTCAAATACGCAGGTATTTTATCGTCTCATTAAGTCATTCACTAAAGCTTTAACCATTTCGATCCCGATGTTACTTTCCTTCTCATTTCGAAAGTATCCATTTGAAGAGCCCGCTTTCGTTGTTTGGGATAGGTCAACTTGAAGTACTGGTTGATCAACCCGTAGCTTAACTGGCCTGTCGTTCACCATGGGCGTAAACATGGTATTTTTTCGCGATAACACATGAACATGCGCTACAGTTACAGCTCCTGCACGGATCTCCAGCGAGCCCTTATAATTTGGCTTTTTGCAGAGTCTGAATGAAAACCCTGGCTGAAAAAAACACCGTGATCATGTCTACATGAGCCACACTAACCTTCCATTTTCCAATCGTATCCCCGGAGAAGGCCACGGAACCTGTCGGCGAGAGTGGGATGCCCTGCTCCAATCCAGAGTCCTGATCCTCTACTGTTTACTGTTATAAAATTAGGATGCTTTATGAATCTAGACTGGAAAAAGTCCTTCAATGTGCACAGGGTTAAGATGTCAGTACAAGGCGACATTTAAAAATCGCCCATTGAGTGCAACAAAGCGTCATCTGCAATGCTTTAGCCATGCCTTGAGCGTCGTATTTAACAAGTTTCTTGTAATTCTGTGTTACTGAAAGAACTGCAATGCGGACAAATATGCTTTTTTTTAATTTTGTGTCAAAAGATAAAAAAATGTCATCTGCAATGCGGACAAATATGTTTTTTTAATTTTGTGTCAAAAGATTAAAAAAAATGTCAATTGTATGCTCTGCGTATTCTCATCTGGCGAAACTATATTCGATACTACTAAAGTGCGTTTCAAAAGGCTTGCACTCTCTTGTCTTTTCATGTCTACACTTCTGATAGTTTGATGACATTTTGTACTGGAAACATGTCAGTATGATGGTTGTGAATCTGTTTTTTAAGGTTTGGAAATGTTATTTCGAGGCAACCGCATTAAAAGGCTATAATAGATAAACACCAAGTGATCGGGGCTCACGAAGTAATCCACTCGAATTAAGAGCAATTCAATACACACTCTTCAATACACATCCTTCTCAACAGAAACCCGTTTGTTAAAGCTGATTGCTGTAACACCAGGAAGAATTATGGATATTTCGCAAGAACTGAAATTATTTTCTTAGCAGCAATGAACTTGGAATTGATTTTTTAACAGCGACATTGACCTTTGGCGAGTTGACACCAGACACAACCCCCAACCATCAACACCTTATAGGCAATCTGTGTATGATGTTAGCTTTCCGTGCGCAAGGGAAAACTTAAAGTTAGTGCATGGTTAGCGTTTTTTATTTTTAGTATCAGTGACCTTGACCATATCGTCAGTTTGTGTATTATGCTAGAGTTTCGTACTCAGAAGAAATTGACGTTATTGCACAAAATAAAATAAAAAATTTTGTTCATAGCAATAGTGACGTTGCCCATTGACTCCTTACTCTTCAGATGTAAGAGGGGACTCACTCGTTGCATTTGTCTTTTTACGGTCTTTAAAAATAGGAAAAATGCATTTTTTTAACTCTAGTGGTATCTTCCATGCCAGTTCAATGGCAGCGATTAGAAGAGTCCATATTCATTATTTGGTATAGAACAATCGATATTTTCAACGTGCAGCCTCGGGGCTGCGCGTTGAAAATATTGATTGGTCTACCCCACACATTTACCGAACAGCCATCCTATTTAATGACGTTATGCCATATCATGTTCCTGCCCGGAAAAGCGGTCGCTCGAGTTCAAAGGGTTAACAAATAATATGGAGAAATAATTGGCACTATATTTAATTAGCAAAAATTTGTTGCATATGGAACCAAAAATGTTCATTCTTCTCAATGCAGAGATGCGTAAGTCCCAAACTTAGCTTTGTGTTTTGTGTTCCTACCATGGCATTAAGGCACATAGGCCACAGCTGTTGTATATCATAGCCTGCGTGTGCCGTTCCACGTGTATAACTCTCCCTATCCCATCCTAAACATGCTTACTAAGCCCCACGCCACCTTTCTCTTCTCATCATGAAAAACTTTCTAAGTGGAGTGATGCTGGAACTTGGTTTGAATTGAAAAGGCAGTGAAAGTGCGCGCGAACTCGTATTCGAAGGAGCTTATGCGGGTACACTCGGGATGCACTCCATTTTTATTACAAAGAAACGAAAATACACTTTTAAAATTGCGCACAAAATCTTTGAAAACAAAAGGTGAAGAACAATTTATTTTTATCTGGTTCAAATTCCTTCTTTTTCCAATCATTTTGTCTCGAGTATATTTTGTAGTCTCAATGAAAGTTAATTGTGCAAACAATCTTTGAAAATATTCGGTGAAGTATTACGTATTGTAACTGGTTTAAATTCTATCTTTATCCATTCATCCTGTGTCAAGTATTTTGAGTAGCCACAATGAATGTCGCTGCAAAACGCACGCACACCCGCTTTGGTCTATGAGGGATAGTTTGAGTAAATGAATAACGTCTTTGTGCATCAAAAAATAGTCGCAACTATTCTTTATTAGTATCGCCATTATAAGACTTTGTCAATTGTTCAAGACTTCCTTTCCCAGAGAAGAAAAGCTGCAATCGTTTCAAGATGAAAATTTGTGATAACCAACCGTTATCGGCAGTTAATAATCGAGTGTGTATAGTGCAAGCCAACACAATCATCACTCGAAATGTTCCGTTGAGTTCACATGATGACATTGCATATTTTATTCGCAGTATCTCATTGAAATCATTATCGTTAAAATTGGTTATGAAGTTATTAAAAATAGCATTTGGTAACGGATATCAAGTTTGTGCACGTTTATGAAACATGAATTCAAGTATTTTTCCGTACACAACATTTTACGACGAAACAACAAACATATTCTCATCACTCAGTTAACCTTATCTCTGCCACCGAGGTCGATTCGAAATAGACAGAGGTGTAGAAACGGACAGAAAGGGCACTAAACTGCCGTGGTGCAGAGATAGGGTTAAAATTGATCGTCGCGAATTCTGCTCTGTACTTCCACTGAAGCCATTTATGAAATATAAACACCACCCGGTTAGGTGCTTCTTGGTGTATTGACAAGTTTATACCCTCAAGTTTCTCAGGAATCTCCTTCCATCGGTCTAATGGTAGCATAGCGCTGGATTCAGCTTTGTTCTCATCATGAGAGCCGATACAGACTCTCGAGTCATCAGTCTAATTCTGTAAGGAACTCAACGCTGTTATGGTCTGGAATCGATTAAGCCCTTAATTCTTATCATTCTGGTAGTGTAAGAAAATTTTCCCCAATCACTCTGTTTTTTCTTGTTTATCTACGAATTTAACTGATAATTTTAATTACATGTTGTTTGACAGAGTTCACTGAGCTCTGACATACAAGGTATATTTGGTTAAATATGAAACTACTGTATGGGAAATATTTACTGCTGAAAATTTTGCCATTTTGACATCAGAGTGCAGTGGGTTAAATCCTCCATCGCCTATGTTTTAGATTTATTTTTTAGTTTTGGAATATTTCAGAATGTCGAGTTTGCAACACGAGTAAAAAGGATAGTTCCTGTGTGATGTTGCTGTTGCAAGTCCTCCAGTTTAAGGGACTACGATGATTAGGAAGTCAACACAGCAACACTTTTAAAATACCTTCCAGAAAAAGCCCATCGCTCCAAGGTCCAATACAAGGACACAAAACGCAAAAGGATTAACTTCAAGACAGTGCAAACGCTGTGCTGTGTTGCGTATAATGTTGAAGTACTATGGGTGGGCTTATGCCCAAAGACATACCACAGATCAGCACTGATCTAATTAAAAACCCACCGGCGGCATCGTACAAAGCATTCTGTTGCTTATCAACTCCCAAAACGGTGTAGAAATAGAGACATCAAGGAAGATCACAAGCTTATCAAGCACAAGCACTTTTGCAACGCCATCAGGCAGATACGGGTCGAGGGACCAGTCTGCTTGTGGTCAGGTATGGTGGTCAGACATGTACACCTTCACAGCTACACCGAACAGTTGCATGAATTTCCATTTCATAATTTGCAGCTATTATTCTCTGACCAAAGGTCTCGTGGCAAAAACAGTTGTCACATTGCTAGCTACATTCATGCCGAGGATTCCCGCTGTGCCAACCGCCCTAATTTGTACTAACAATGCAAAATCTTTCATTGTATTATAAGGGTGTTGAAAGAAAACAAAATACCGGCCCTTGCATTGCGTTCTTGTTTACAAAACACAATTTCCGATTGTCACTCTGAAAATTAAGCCATCATATGGCCTCTTGTTGTAAACGCCATATTCCTTTACAAATTGATACCTGCCACACAGGCGAAGGTATTGCACAAATAAGGTTTACATTGGCGCATTTTGTCGTGAATTTCAGCCTTTTCAGGTGACATTGTTTGTTACCAACGCTTTATTCTGAATGTTACATCAGCACGCGATCCTATTTCGTCATTTTCGGTCGTACACACGCGCATAGGTATCAGTAATTGGATTCAAAACGATCTGATTAATAAAATGAATAATAACTGTTCAAGGATTTCACTCTTCTGGAGTGAAATAGACACGACCATATGAATTGTATGTCTCATTAATTGTTGCATGATATACCGAATGCATTGGAATAATGGCATTAACTCAGAGAACCTGCACATCACAGAGCGGCCTAAACGTCATAAGTGCAACACGTTGGGGAATTTATTACATGCCGGAATTATGTAACCATATTGAGACCTCTTGTCCTTTGGTGCTTTCTCCTTGAGGCGTTTGAATTGAATGGCTTAAAAACACAATTCCATTTGAAGTTAATGGAACGGCTTATTGTGTCTGGTCTCTTTATTGATTCCTTTAAATACCCAGGGGCGTTTACAGTGATATTATCATACAAAAATTTATTCTGAGTGGGAAAAGCATAGATTTACATCTCGTCTCCCTTTTGCACTGCGGGTGGCACCTTGTTTCATTCGAGTGACGATTTATTCCAAATTCATTTTTTCAACCTTATCTTAATGCATACTACTTTGGTGTTTATCCACTGTGTACAGTGTGTGGAGAGTGGATTGTAACTAAATCACCCGTGGAGTGGAGTTATCACCCAAAGTTTCACTTTCAAATTCTGTATATATTGACAAAAAACACAAGCAATGTTTCAACCAATGGACCTGCGGGTTGAACCCGAAGGTCCATTGGCTGGAACTTTGCGTGTGCTTGTTATACTTTGCAACAGATTTGCAATTATTGCTTGGGTTGAATGTCCACTCTACGGGTGAGTTAATGTACTGTATACATAAGGTTAAATAAAACAATGCATTTGGCTCTCGAGCATTTAATTTTTCAAATTAATGTGGAAGGGAGGCTTTTATTTTTTATTTTTTTGTATCGGATAACTGGTAGAATGCTAAATTATATTTGGTCAGAAAAATTTGTTCATATGTTTTCTGTCCTATTAAAATTTATTGGAAGATACTGCACGCCTATCAAAATGTTCAACCATGGGCTTCACTTTAAATGAGAAGAGGGGGGTGTTTAGCCTGAGGAAGTTATTTGAAATATAGTTTTTGCTATCATCATAAATGTGTTGTGAGTCTGTCGAGCCACGAGCGGCACCCATCAACCAATGCTGACATCTGTCCTGTGTGGGAAGGGATAGCGCTGAGTGTATGGTGCTTGTCGCTGTTGCCTACCCGCATCCACTCTTGTGTCACTACATGTGTGTGTGTGTGTGGCTGTTCTAGAGTCGATGTTGTCGGAGCGCGTGCGAGTATGGTGTAATTTTGCAGTGTGATTTACATAAGACGCTCGGGGCAGGACCAAGCCACGAGCAGCACCCAGCAACTGCTGGCAACTGTTCTGAAATTGGAGCGATGAATAGTGTTTATGCAGCTCGTCGCTATTGCCTATCCATGTCCAGCCTAACGTGAGGGTGTTTGTAGCTGTTTGGAATCAACATTATCGGAGAGTACGCGAATGTGGTGTGATTTTGCAGTGTGTGTGATTTATATTATTTTTATAGCATTAAATCAACACATGATACACTGTGGCTGTACAAAATTGTAAAAAGCCTTATGGAAATGGTACGTTTTAATACAGGACTTGAATGATTCTAGGGAATTCCAATTTCTTGGTTTGGGAAAGAATACCATAGCTCTGGTGCAGCAATGGCAAATTCCCTATCGCCAGCAAAACCTAATTTCGACGAAGGCTAAACCTGGTTACATTTATATGATGACCGAAGAGATTCTGTGGCTTGTGACTGATAAGCAAATTAGGCAAGTAGAGTGGTGCAGATCGTTTATTACATTTAACTTCTTGCATGCTGCTGGCGGATATTCCTGCCCAGGACACCATTTTTCTTGACAATGAGATAAGTATAATCGGGGCACATTCAACCAAATTTCCCCCTGGAAATGGCATGGATTTGTTTAACCAATGAATTCTTCAGCTAAATATAGTTGAATTTTTCATCCAATCTAGTCATGGCTGCTTTTCAGCAGCCATGACTAGATTTGATAAAAATATCTTGAAAATACTCAGCGGGTTAAGAGTTAAAGATAAGAAGAAAAGAATAGAACTGAATTCTCTGCTGAATCTAGTGTCGATAAAAAAGGACGTGTGTATGTGGCAGTACGTTCAAGACCGGATGATGTTGATACGGCTGGAGGCAATTGCTCAATCCTGAATACCGAGGGACAATTTGTATATTTTCTGTACATGATGGTGGACCGGTGTATATCGCTTCCGTCTTATCATGGCTCAATTTGAGAATATCTTCCGTCATCTATGCCTTGGTGTCTGAAATGCAGCATTCCATTTTATCGCGTGATCTATTCTATGTCGGAATCTAGTATACAGAGCGTGTCATCAGCTTAAAATGAAAATCGATGCCATGGATCCTGATAATTTCACCAACGGGGAGAACATAAATAGTGTAGAGTGATGGGCCTAATACGCACCCCTGGGGGTCGGGCGGAAGTGTTTTTGCCGTCAATGACTACACTGTGTTTACGACCTGAGAGATACAATGCAATCCTGCCAAGAGCTTGGCCTGTGTTACCCTTTCTTTGTTCTAAACTTTTAACTAGAATTTTATCGTCTATGCTGTCGGCGGTGGCGTTTAAGTCAAACAAAATATGCCAAGACATTTTTATACACGGATAAGAGAATGTCATTTTGCACCCTTAGAAGCGCCGTTTCGGGCTACAATCCGACCTGTATGCAGATTGGAAGACTTCAGTTAAGCCATTGACGGTCATCTGGGAAGTTAGTTGAGCAGCAACAGCCAGCTCAATAATCTTAAATAGGAATGAGAGATTAGAGACCGCTCTGTAGTTTTTTTCAAAACCTCTGAGTCCAGCGATGTCTTTTGAGAAGGTGACTAAAGGATACTTCATGTTTGTAGGAAAGACTCATGAATGTAGTGAGGCATTTGCTACTTTTAAAACTAGGACTACCCACTCTTCTGTTGGACACAACAGTATAAGTTATCGTGATGAATTGACGGTAACATGGTCTGACGTTTGCGGCTTGGAGCTTATGTTAAACCGAGATACGAAGCGTCGCGGTTGAACATACGCTCCGAGCCGCAAGTCTAAGACCGTGTTATCGACAATTCATCGCACCAAAGCATATGTTCCAATAAGAACCAACCCATAGCCCTAAACTCACATCGTGAAATGAACAAGGCAACTTCAATGAACAATTCAACTTTAACGACAACAAGCTTAGTAAATAAACATCCCGTGCACCCCACGGCGTCACAAGTTCATGATTTGAACTGTGATGGCATAACATCGAATTGTTTATAAGTGGGTTGTGAGTATACAGTCATAGAATGATCACTGACCTCGAAAATACGAGCCTATATATTTTATAAATCTCCTCCCATTGTTATCATCGTTTCAAATATTTTTCGCGGTGACGTTAGCCGATAACAAAAACCACTGGAGCCGTGAACATAGAAAAAACTAAGAGCGCCCTCGTCCAAACAGAGGGCGAGGATTTTAGTCTTATTGGAACATAGCGTGTTTTAAATATTTAATGTCTACCAACAGGAGTACTACGTCAGCTCAGTAGCAGTGGTAATGGTAGTAGAGGTTGTTGTTGGTAGTTGTGGTCATCGTGTGAAGGTCGTGGCGCCCCTGTAGTTGTTGCTCTTTTGTTGAAGTGGTGATCATTGTAGCCCTTTAGACCTGGTGCTAGCGGTAACAGCAAATGTAGTAATATAAAGTAGTCACAATTAGTCTACTGAAGATCTAGAAACGGGATTGAAGAATGGGAGTGTTGACGGAGTTTGCCGTCCTCCCCCAATCTACAAACTATGTGGGAAGCTAGATGTCACCTCAGCAATTAAAAAAATGGTGTTATGTTGAAGATACACCAAGATACTTTTACACTTCTAAGGAGTTTCTAGAGGTCTGTCAACAAAATATAATGGATCATATATTTACATTTGAAGATTATAAATACGAAACCTCTTCTATTCTTCAAAAAATTCCCCAATAAATTATAACATTTTCATTCAAATAACAGGAATTTATTTGAAACTCATTTGCAGCTGACAGTTCACTCACTTTTGCACTGAAGATACGGTAAACTGATTGGTTTGGGAAAGTGATATGTATTTATCAGAATTATTCTACCTACCATTTTGGAAAAGTGTGGCCCGCCGTACTAAATGCTCAATGTTGTACATTGACTGATCTTCCACTTAATTTATACCGTAATTTGTGAAAAGTGTGTTTGTTTGTTTTAGTGTAAAGGTGTATTTGTACAGGTCTGTCTTCCCCATTTTGCGAGAACTTAGACAATAGTCTTTCGGTTCTCGCATTTTTTTCCTTCGTTTTTTCCGAGTTCTTGCAAAGAAAACAATGGGATGTGGTTTGTCTTCCCGATTTTTTGGTGACTTGTTTGTCACCGAGAACAAAAAAAAGTCCTCACAAAAAGCGGTTTGACAAGACTGGGTGTGTGTGGTTTTGTCCTACCGATTTTGTGAGAACCCAGATAATGGTGTTTGGGTTCCCACAAAGATTTCCTTTGTTTTCTCCGAATTTTCTAAAAACAAAACAGTCGTTTTGAATAACTGGTTGAATAACTACCAAAATTCAATTTTTCTGCATCTAAAACATTACTTATGACCCTCACTGGGACAAGCTCGACGAGCTCATTCTAATGGGGGGTCATCAGGTATGTTTTCGAGTCAAATTGAAAAAATAATAAAATTTGCATTGCGATTTTAGTTAATAATGCTGATCGGGTAATGCCGCTGTGTTAGATAAAGAGTTCGTAGTCCAAAAACTGTGCCCACAAAGCTGGCTGGTCATCAAAATGATCATCCCAATGGAATACCTTTGTTTAGCTTTTACAAAGGAACACACCACCCAGTACTCTTTATAACAGATATTTTGGGGGAAGGGGAGGGGAGGGGGGTTAAAAGGTTTCCTATATGCTGTGATTTATTCGACGTATATCATGAAGTGGTGGAAAGAGTTTTTTCCTGGATATCTTAGCAACCGATAGTGCGTATAGGTCAATTCTGTGTCGCCGAGCAAGCAAAGTGCATTCTTTTTTGCGCGTGATAGTAAACCTTTTCCCTTGTAACAAACTGTCCTCATTCATGTGTGCTCGGTGTTAATAAATTCGAATTGCGCTTTGTCCTTCCCAATTATCTATATAAAATCAATATACAAAATATAAATACATAATGGGTATTTGATGTAGCGAAGAGCTTTTGGAATATTACTGCCATTAACGTAATTCAATAAGTTTGCTACCAGAAAACACCTTAAGATACGATAAAATGATTATGGAAAACCTTTGAAAATCCAATTCTCATAACTGTCGACGGTTTGGAAAAGTCACTTTTGTTGTGACTGCTCAATAAAATTGGATTCTTCTGGCAGTTCCTCACATAGGAGTTTTGATACTTCGTAGTTTAACCTTGTTGTTTCCACATGAAGGGTGCAAACAGTTCATGAATGACTGTCTAAACAAACAGAAAATGGTACTTTGAATGACAAAGCTGTATGTGTTCTGAATCAGCTTCTGTCAACTGTCCATGTCACATTCCTTTCGATGTTGCCATCGCTTTCAAAAACTAGTTTCACCAATCGTATATCTCGTTTCCCAGAGCAAATTGATCTCATTTAAACTCTTGATTTAATTGAATGAATATGAAAATTAATACCACAAACGGAACATAATCCAAAAAGAAAGTTTAATGCATTTTTTCGCGGCTTAGCTATTTTGCTTTCTAAAACTAACCAAGTGTAAAATTAATTCGCAGACCAGTCGCGATGGCCGATAGGTCCAACACTTCCATTTTTCGATGGCGGTGGGTGTAAAATATACCAGCTATTATTAATGGAAGATTGCACCACTTAATTCTGCACTTCACTAGACATTTTCCAAGTGCTGCAGTATTGCAACCTCTCCAGTAATATTGCCGCTGATGTAACTAGATTGTTTTGAAATCGCAACCTAATTCCCAGATGTCATCCTACGAAACACGTCCATCACCGAGTGGTCACCTTCCGAGATAAAAACGTTTTTAACGTTCAGGTAACAAAAGCATTGTTAAACCTACTTGGAATATTGAAAATTGCGATATATTTGGGGCTGAAACTTTTTAAAAAATTCCGACGCATTTAAATTTTGGAACCTATGACGTCACATTCAACTTCGCTCTCCAATAACCTCATAGCGTTAACAATGTTTGGACAATTTCGATGAAGCAGCACTCAACTTACCCTCAGCCATTCATCTATCGACTGTTAAATTTTGATAGTACAATGTCATGTAGTTTGGGGGCTAGGGCTATCAACAAATGGGAGGGTGTAACACCTGTCGGCATTGACGTCATATCTGTGGTATTTGAAGTTGAAATTTCAAAGTATTTTCCACTTATTATTCGAGACGATAAGTATAATAATTTGCCTTGATTTCCACTTTATCAGGGTCGGCGGAACGATTTTCAAAGTGTGGGGGCTGGATCGGGCGATGGATGGTCGTCGGTATAAGGGACCGACCATGGTTCGGCCCGCCACACGAAAATTTTAAATTCCAGGATCCCAACACCCTCATTTCCATGCATCTGAGCGGATATTTTGAGATCTTTCGGGTGATGTAATTGAAAGATTTCACACTTTGAGAGCCGTTAAAAAACGTCGGTAAAGCATACAGGTGAGGACTATTTATCAGCTTTGGTCGTAACGACTAAAGCTGATAAATAGACCTCACCTGTATGTTTTACCAGACGTTAACAGCAATTATACTGTCTGTGGATTATCTTGTCTGGTGGTGGATTTGGTACTTGTATGTCTGTTAGATTATGATCTATTTCAGTCAATCGATTTTTTAACAGACTGTACATGTTTTAGCATTTGCTGCCACTTACTGCAAAAAAAAGATCCGAAATCCATCGAAACTGAACCAGTACGAGAGAAACATAGCTGGCGAAAATATGGGGAGGCTCTGGATCCGCCCCTTGGTTCACCAGTCATTGGTTGTGTTAAAATATATGCATACAAAAAAACATGGCCCAGCAAAAAAAAAGCGGGGGGGGGGGGGGGCAGCCCGCCCCCTCTCCCCGGTTCTGCGGCCCAGTTTAAGCAGTGAAAATTTAATACGACGTTTTCCTACCTCGATCGTCATTAACACCATAGCGTTAAGTGTTTTTCGACAATGTTGAAAAGAATGTGGGAAGTAACGCCAAAAGTTATTCCCATTGCCGCCTGTGATATTATTATAGCACTAATATTTAGCTTGGGGTAGGGCTGTAATCATAAGGCAGAAAGAAGAAACACCTGCAGGAAATGACGTCATATCTCAGGTATTTGAAGTAGGATTTTCAAAATTTCTTCAACTTGTTATTCAGCATGATAATTACTATAAGGATAATGATATCAACTGTGAGCACGAAACTTTCAATTTGACGTTTCCTACCTGGAACGGTATTATCGCGAAGACACTACTCAGTAGCCCAAAACCTACATCGTGAAACACGAGAGGCTTATTTACTAAACTTGTGATCGTTGCCTTGTATGGGGAAACTTTTAACAATCAAGGGTTTAGTAAATAACACTCTTGTGTTCCCAAGACGGCACTGCATAAATAATCAATAAACCAGATAAACTCATTCCATCTTAATTCAAATCGTAAATCGGTTTGTAATGTAAACAACACTTTATCCGTAACACCTTCTGCTGGACGTGTGAAAAGTCCAGAAAAATGAAGCGGCTTGCTAGTCACTCCGTTGACGAAGCAATAACGAAACGGGTGACGTCATTTCAAATATTTCGCGTAGTGACGTCAGACGGTGACATTTGCTAATGGAGCCGTAAACATAAAAGAAACTACGCCAGCTCTCATCCAATCAGAGATCGAGGATTTTTCAACTTGCTATTCGGGACGTTTGTAATATTATTATAGCGCTATGTTATTTAGTTTGGGGTGTAGTGCTAACACCGTGTGTTGGAAGTATGGTCAAAACGTGAAACGGCGTAAAAACCTTGGAAATGACGTAAATCAAAAAATAAAAAATATCTATATTTTTATTTTTTGAGCTCTACAATATATTAAAATTTCATGAAAATCGGACGAAATTCACATTTTTGTGACGTTGGTGTGAAAGGGTGACCCGAGAAATCGGCTCTAATGGTTGATAATTTCCCAGGTCGGTGCTACATTTTTAGATATGATTTTTGTCAGAGGCAAGATTGACAAAAAATGAAATAGGGAGGCTTAATATAGGCCTCAATATTAAAAGATCAAGAAAAAACGCGTTAATTAGGTATTGTTTTGGATAAAGATGGAATAAATAAGTCAGACTTACGATCTCGAGAGTTTTCAAAAGTGCAGAAGTTTGAAAAATTTCTCGAGTGAAGCTTCATGTACGGCGAAGAAAATCCATGTCGGACGAAAAAAGAAAGACAAAAATAACCAGGCTGACGATCACTATAAGACACCAACATCGTTGAATGACTTAATAACGTTTGTTGTTTCGTTGTATTGAGTAAATTCAATTATTTTACTTCAGGCTGGCATTAAACACTTTGTACCAAAGCGTATTAGTACCGAAGCGTTTTCGTAAAGAGTTTTCGTATATATGAGACAGTTTTCGAATATACCAAAGAGTTTTCGTATATACGAGAAAGTTTTCGTATATACCAAAGAGTGTGTATAAATGTACAGAATCGTGCGTCTGGTAAGGGAATTGATTCAGCATCAAGCTAGAGAAAATTTCATTTTTCTGTGCAGAAAGGAAATCAATGTCACGAGCCTTTTTTCGCTATTTCCTGAGTGTAGTTTCATGTAGGGCGAAGAAATCCATGTCGGGCGAAAAAAGGAACGTAAAAAAGATAGGATAACGAACCCTTCAAGTCACTCCAACTTCGTTGGACGACTTAATACAATTATTATATCACAGGTTGAAGACTCATCTACATGAGCCTAATAAACTGAAATCACCACAATGCTTCCAATCACTCAGATAAATACACAGAACGTCACGATGTGTGAATGCGTTCGTCAAAATGACCCGAGTGCCAGCGCGGAAGGATAGAACGAGAGGCGCAGCCTCGAGTACTATCCTTCCGCGATGGCATGGTTGCCGAATTGACGAACGCATCCACACACTATACTACTCACGAAGAGAAGTCAAGATAGTTTATAATCTTGTTGTTTATAATAGTTGTTTATAAGTATTTCTTTTTTATTAGTTTTATTTCAGGAAAGTGTATTATATGTTTAGTTTGTATGTGTGTTAGGGAAGGATTATAGGGGTGAAATAATTTAGGTGTTAGGTTTTCCCGAGTTTACATTTATTTACTTTAGTTGCCTTTTTTCGTGTGTTTGGTATTTTCTGATTTCTGTCACTAGGTCCTGTAAATGTCTGTAAACATGAATGGTAAGTGTTCGACGGGTGTCCAGACGGAGGTGAGCATGGGTATTAAAGGGGGTCAGGGGGAGGTGAGTCGAGGGGTGCAGGTGGGGGAGATTGAGGATACACAGGCGTGCAGGCATTGTGATATGAGGTATGGTGGGGTCGGCCAATGGATAGTAGTGGGGGTGTGCCAACTGCAGAGATATTTTACAGTTGTTAGAGAAGTGTGTTGGGTTCGAGCAAGAAATTGCGGAGCTGGAGGGGAGGTTGGGAGAGCTGGTGTCCCTGGAGTCACACCAATGAAGGTTACCTATGATGGGGAGGTGGAAGGAGGATGGAAGGTCGTTGTGGCCTCAAGGAGGAAACAGGAAGGCAGGAAATGTGGGGGAAGAATGCTTGATGTGGGGGGGGGTTGTAACCGAGGAAGGGGGATCTAGTTGGACAATTTGGAAGATGGCGTCAGGACAGGGCTGCGTAGAGTCAGGCCAGAGTCGGCGTAAGGCTGCCAAGATTGCTAGTCGGTGTTTAGAGAACAGACTCAGTACGTTAGATTCCGATACCACTGGAGATGAGAGTGAGGTGGACATTGAGGGGGAGAGCTGACTGCTGATGTTGATAGGACAGATGGGGTAAGGAGGGTGGTGAAGAGAAAGAGATGGCCAAAGGCATGCAAAACGAGGCGAGTTGCAGATGATATAGGAACTGGGGGAAGAAGAAAAAATTAGTTTTAGCGGGGAACAGCATTGTACGTGGGATTGACAATGTGGTTTGTGGTCCTGATAGTTCTAATCGAACAGTCTTGTGCTTTCCGTGGGCGAAATTGGGGAATCTGTGGGACCGGGTAGATGGTATTGTGGCAGGGTCAGGATCGGAGCCGGTAGTGGTGGTCCATGTGGGGACCAACAATATCAGCGAGAGAAGGTCAGTAAGTTTGGTGGAGTCGTATAGAGGTTTAGTCAGCAAACTGCTAAGTAGGAATGCAAGAGTAGTTGTATCCGGGGTCCTTCCTGTCCTTGGAGGTGGGGACGAACAGAACTCAAGGACTTTGGCGCTGAATGAGGAGTTGGAGGACTACTGTGTTGACCTGGGGATACCCTTTATCGACCATTGGGTCATGTTTTGGGGCAACGCGAGCATGTACGGGCATGACGGGCTGCATCTTATCAGGATGGGTAAACGGGTATTAGGGGATAACATTCTACGGGTAGCGGAACCTTTTTTGGAGAGGAGCGGGGTGGGAGACCAGAGGCACGAATAACAAGAGTGGACACAGGTGGGGTGAACAAAAGCGAGGGAGACAGAATAAGTTTATCAAGGCTAGCGCCAGAAAACAATGAGACCAGTAGGCAGAAGCCAATGAATCTCGGTACCTTGAAAGTGGGTTATAGCAACATCCAGGGTCTCCACCGGAAAGTAAGTGAAATTGCGACATTGATCGCCGCAGAGGACTTTGATGTCATGGGCTTAAGCGAGACATGGATAAGACATGAGGAACGGGTAGACCACGTAAGGGGATGCGTGTGGATAGGTGTGAGGCGAACGGAAGGCCAGAAAAAAGGGGGGGGGGGGTTGGGAGAGGCAGGCATGTACATTAAAGCGGATTTAAAACCGTCGCTGATCACAGTCCTGGAAGATGACAGCAACTCGGCTGAGGTATCGAAAGAAATTGGATGGGTAAAAATCAATCTAAGAAACAAAAGTATTGCCCTTGGGATTGTGTATTGTGCTGTGGAGGGAAGCAAACCCGAGTGGAATGACTCGATATACTCAACACTAAGGTCCAATGTCACAGAACTAAAAAACAGGGGGCTCGGTATAATTCTGATGGGGGACTTTAATGGACACATGGGTGATAAGGAAGAAGACATAGAGGGCGGGGACAAGAAAGTCAACAGGAATGGAAGGAAGCTGTTGAACTTCACAAATGAGCTCGGTCTGAAGATTCGGAACAGGGACGCTTGGTGTAAGGGGAAATGGACCTGGGAGAGGAACGACAAAAAATCAATAATCGACTATATTCTCACAGATATTAATTTATGGAGGGAGGTGACAGGGGTAGAAGTGGATGATGAGGGTAAAATGGGGGTGGATAGTGATCACAACTTGATTACAGTGACGATCAGGGCCAAAAACGTAGAAAAAGCAAAGGAAGCTTCAAGGAGATTTGGGAACTCAATAAGGATGCTGACTGGGTAAAGTTCGAAGAAAAATTGAAACCAAAGCTTACAACCGTACACAAGGGGGGGGGGGGGGGGGGCAGTGTCCAGAAGATGGCCAATGCCATAGTTGCGAGCCTAGTGGAGGCAGGGAAGGAAAGTGTAGGAAAGATTATGGTGCCATCACGGGAACTTGGGTACAGAGTGAACGAAGAACTGAAAAGTGCCATAAAGGGTAGAAAAGCTGAATGTGCTGCATACAGGAGAGGTAGAAAACTTAAGGGGGCGGAAAGCAACGAGGCCACGGTAGCAAAGGAAGAATACCAACAAGCACGAAACAAAGGATTAAAGACGATAATCGGAGAGTGCGAAATAGCAGTCTTATTAGGACGATAAGAATGACAGGGAGGGGGGGGGGGGGCGAGTTCGAACGTATTTTGGAAATGGGTGAATAAACGTAACAAAGGAAGTAACCCACAGAGTATTAAAGTGGATGGCAGAGTTACAGACGATCAAGATCAAATCGCATTAGAACTAGTCAAGCCCTGGGAAAAGGTAAACGATAAGCGACGGGGCATGGGGAACCCACCGGAGTGTCCGAACCAGGTCGAGGAAAATCTATCGAACTTCGTGTGCAGCGAAATTGAAACGGGGGAGGTGCGAAAGGTGATCTCAAAATTAAGGAATGGTAAAGCGGGAGGGGTGGACGAAATTCCTAACGAGTTTAGCAAAAAAGGGGGAGAGGAACTCTTGGAAAGCCCAACTACCCTATCCAATTTAGCCATAGAAAAACAAGAGGTCCCAAATGAGTGGAGAGAAAGGAAAGTGACATTTATTCACAAAAAAGGGGAACAAGACGTTTTGGATAATTATCGAGGGATCTCTGTCAGTAGCAACATTGGAAACGTTTTCTGCAAAGTCCTATATGGGAGATTAGAGGGGGCGATTGAGGAGAATGCTTTTTTAGGAGAGATCCATAATGGCTTCAGGAAGGGAAAGAGAGTCATTGACAACCTTTTCATGCTCTCCCAAATGATAGAATCCGCGACAGTAAAAAAGAAAAAGATGTTTATGGGCTTTTTGGATGTTAAAAAGGCATACGATAGAGTATGGAGGGCGGGTATGTGGCGCAAGCTAGAGGCTCTGGGCTTGGGAGGCGAGTTTGTTGGAATTGTGAAAGCATTATATAAAGATGTACAGAGTGAACTTAGCCTGGGTAACATTACAACAAACGTGTGCCCATTGAGACAGGCCCTAAAACAGGGGTGTATGCTTTCGCCAATACTTTTTGCATTGCACATCAAAGGTTTAGGCGGTGAACTCCTGCATAGCGACGAGAGGGTAGCAGTTGGGGACTTGAAGATCCCAGGGCAATTTTTTTCAGACGATATGGTGCTAGTGCCAAAAAGCGAAGAGGGGCTAGCGAATATACTGGGAATTGTTGGGAAATATGGTAGCAAATGGAGACTCGAACTTAATGAAAACAAGAGGAAAATTATACCCGTGAGCCGCAAAGTGGACCCCACTCGAAGGTGGAGAGTGGGGGAGGTATTCCGGAAGATAGCAACAAACTTCTTAGTGTAGGAGAGACAGGTGACTACGGCTATCTGGGGGTAAATATAAACATCACAGGAAGAGGCATCTACCGAAACCACACAAATAAATTAATTCTGAAGGGGGAGGCGTATCCTTAACTAAATGAAACTTACAGGGAGAAACATTTTCAATAAGGTTTTCGTGGGGAAACCATTTGGGAAATGGTGGGTCTGCCAAATATAACATATGATACGGAAGTGGTACCCCTAAACCAGACGGCTGTAAAGAGCTTGGAAATCCTGCAGAACGATGCAGGCCGATGGATAACGGAGTAATGCCGCAGCACTCGAAGCAATCAGGTGGTGAGCTTGGGTGGATGAGGATCAAGGACAAGATAGACTTACTGAAAGTCTGTTATCTCAATTATTTGGTAAATCTCCCAGACAGCCGATGTTGTAAAGTAATGTTCCTGAGAATCAATTCAAATATCAAAACAGGGTGGATGGTCCAAGTGAGGGAACTAATTGAGAACTACTCATTGGATAATCTCGGACCAAGACGTTGGGGCAAACCAGGATAAAAAAGTCGTCAGAGAAAGGGTCGTGGAGGATGGTAACCTTAATTGGCGAGAGGGGATCAAATCAAAGAGGTCTTTGGGTGGCCTGCGTGATAAAGAGAAGCCTAGTTTTGAAGAGTACCTTGATGGCACCTTTGGGGGTCGCTCTTGTTCAAGCTGAGGTCCCGGTCCCTGGAGCTGAGGGGAAAAATTGGGAAAAACAGTGAAAAAGGAGTGCCAGATGTGTAATTTGGTCTTGGTGGAGACCCTGGAACACTTTCTTCTAGAATGCCCAAAATACCAGCCTAAAAGAATAAGATTCACTGGGAGTATAATGGGGAAGTGGGGTGGGAGACAAATCAGCGGCCTGTCAAAGTGTTATTATTATTATTACATCGTGGCGTTCTGTGTTTATCACACGTCCTATGGCATAGAATCAATTAATTTAAAAAATCTGTCATATTTGTAGAATAGTGGCAGTTCTGACGTCTGCTTGAATTAAAAACAAAAACCAAACTCTTGTGTTATTGGCACACACGTGTGACAGATCGATACGAAAACAGAAGAATATAAATGAAAATTGTGTCCAAATGGGTTATTTATTCGTATTTTTAAGAAATTAGTTGCCGTTATCTGAGAGATATTCGCTTCAAAGACAGAACTTGGGTGTTATAAAATCACATTCTCTTATTCAATACGTTTATTTTCGTTAATTTTGGTGGATTTGAACAAAAAGATTTTCTAATTGACATTCTATTTAACTCAATGTGTTTGAGATAACACCAAAACTAAAAATGTATTAACTTTTCGAACTGCTGAGATTACAAGTGCTTTTCAATCATTAATGCATTGATACCACGTGATTGTTATGAACCCGAAAGGCTTCAAATATAGTGGGGATTTGTTCAGAGGGTGTGTTCGATTGAGTGAGAATATATCTAATTACCACAAACAACCCGCCAACTATTGAAAAAGATCGCACATTACTCAGATGGACATTATTTGACCAGTATTTTCCAGGACTTCGATTTCTGCCACCCGTGATCTATTCTATAGATTATTCTTTTCTTCCTGGACCCGTCTTACCTGTTTAGCTAGTTAAAATTTTCCCCCAAAAAAAAAGAAACAACATAATATACCACCGCCTCTTCAATAACTAAGCTTAAATATATTTTGCTCTTATTTCCAGCAATGAAATATATTTTTATGAATTCTTATGCTCTATATTTAGTAACTTCCTTCACTGACCCTCATCTAACCACTTCGCCCCTTTAGTTTACTTTAACCACAATGGGGCCTATATTTTTACATATTCCAACGCTCTCTAGTCTATTTTTAGAAACTTTCTTGACTGTCCTCCTAACTTCACGATTTTTAATAACAAACCTTTCGAATTTAATTGTCCAGGCAAAATATGGTTTGACCCGGAAAAAATTTGGGACAAGCTGATTTTGGTGTCATTCGACGCGGAATTTATCTGGGAACAACATATCCAACATCGGCAAAAATCCGCTTTGGGGAAAATTTTTCATGCAAGACGGCCGCAAGGAGGGGATTCACGGGAAAAAAATCTTTAGTGGCATCAATTTCTCAATAGTCTTGGTATTTTGTGTGAGATCTGGAGAAGTTTTGTGCGTCAAGCACGAATGCCAATCCTATAAAGCGGAAAAATGAAGGAGAAAATTCACAATTGTTAGGGAAATGGCCCCAAAATACCATTTTCTTCAATTTTCACACCCATACGAAGTTGAGTCTGAATAGAACAGAAAAAACGAACTATAATTCTGCTGCGATGTTTTTCATAACTCCCGAGATGGCGAAGAATGATATCGATCAACTTTCTTCGCAGTGATTAAATTCCGAGATGAGTTCTGACCGAAATCATGCCGGAGTTCCTCAAGGCACTCTGCTGTCGCCAATTTCGTCTCCAATCTCAATCGGCTCGGAGTTCAGGCAATTCTCTCCTCGACAGTCTCCACAAGCAGAGACACACTTGATTGCGTTCTTTCCACAAGAGCATATATTCGTTCCGCAGGGGTTTTTGGAGGTCATTTTGCATTTGCAACGTATAAATTTCAGGAGAGCTTCAGGCGCTGCATCCAGGTCAGTCATCACAGGTATATGCCGCGCGTTCAGCTGGAAGTAGTTTCTGAGGTTCGATTCCTGTCTTGCTGGAAGTGACCATTGTCATGAACTTTGAGTATCTCAAGACATTCAATGTGTCTGACTGCTTGCCAGACTACAGCATTACAAACAGTTCAGCGCCGATTCTTCCAATTTCTGCTTGAGCTACGGCGCAGTCGTGCATTGTTGCTGATATCTTCTGAATCTCCCTAGACTTTTCTAACCTCTTGAGAAGCTGTGTTTTCCCATGGCCAAACGTTGTCGAAGTAACATCACACCCACTGCATGCATGTATGAACAGGAGGTGTCGCCTAGTTTTTTCTCCGATCTTCGCTATTATATCTGCGATCTTCTATGCCCCCTATGTGACTTCCGTGCTTCTGATTGGAAATAAACATCAGGCGAAGTATGATTCCAATGGTCAACGGATAGCACCAGTACATCAGTATCATCTGCCACAATGACAACAGAATTCCCTTGAGATGAAAGGTTGATGGCACTTTCAACAATCAGGGTATCAGCATCGCCCGAACTGCAGTTAACAGTATGTCCATCCGCTCTCAGTAATGTGGGCAGCAATCTTATGAACTGCATTTTGTTATTCTCGATCTACAAGAACCGTTCCTGGTTCTTGTGTGCAGTCGTGGTGTCTGTCAAACGGATATCGGCACACACGTTGACAGCTCTCCTTCTATGCTCATGACTCTTCGTGTCCATAACCATCGAAGACGACACCGCAATTCTGTCCATACTTGTTGGCCACATATATCCAACATACTGATGGGCTACTTCCGAGTAGGTAGCCTTAGCCTTCCATTTGACTCTGTTGAGGAGAGCCCCTCCGTCAAGCACGTACACGGAATCAGATGGCGGCTTCGAAAGTGCTACTCGATCTGTTATTGCAGCTGCTAGGTCTGCCTTGTTTGCTTTTCTGAGAAAGAAGTCTTTGAAGAGGGATGTTGGCATCACAGTCAGTTCATACTGGAAGAACTGTGCCACGTCGCGCTCCCTCTGAGCAATAGCTATCAATCGAGTGAACATAGTTTTTTTGTTTTTTTTTAATTTTTTTATTCAGATAAAAAGTGCTAAACATATATCTATACATATAGTCTGAGTGTACATTGAATTCCATTTTATACAGAATATAATATATAACTTTTTCTACTCTAAGTTTAATCGATGCACAGAAATAAGATTGTTATTGTTTTATCCGACTTGTGTTGCATATAGCCTTCTCATGAGAATGGAGAGAAAAAAAAAGCAAAACAAAAACGTCGACGGCTATTGTCCTTGAGATCGAGGGCTATTGTCCAGGCGATGTGTGGTGTTAAGTCGGAGGATAAAATAGGGCTTTTAGAGATTCCTACCTGGTATTTATTTGGTCGTTTTTTTTTTTGTTAGAGTATAGGTGACGGGAGTATAGCTCGATGTCACGGTATTGCCGGAGTATTTCGACGAATCCGTGGAAGCTAGGGTGACATTTTCTCACTTTGCAAGAATAAATGAACTTTTTAAATATAAGAATTACTAAGTTGAGGGTATATTCATGTGTATTATTATTATTATTATTATTATTATTATTATTATTATTATTATTATTATTATTATTATTATTATTATTATTAATATAGCCAATGAGGGTAAAGTGCGGTGTCAGTGGTAATAGAATACCACATTTCTCCTGCAATCTATGTGCAAGTTGTAACAGGATTGTCTTTGACACTGAACATTCGAAGAATAAATGTTGCACTGTCTCTCTAGTGTTGGAACAAAACGTACACAGCTCAGTCTCAGATAATTTACATTTGAAAAGGCGAGCATTCGTAAATAAAGCTCCGTGTATGATTTTATATTGCAAAGTTTGGAGATAGGTGTCAACAGAAATTAAAAACGGACTCTTGTATATCGGTCTCCAAGCATCGCTATCGAGACTGAGATGCAAACGCTCGTTCCATTTCTTCTGAGACTGAGCTGGGTACGAGGCCGCATGCTGCAGGAATAATGGGTAAAAAGTTTTGTTTACGGTTTTTGTTACTTTTAATTTTTCTATCAACGGACTTATGATAAAGTCGGATTTTTTTTTACTGTTTATTTCATTTTGCCATCGTTTTGAAATCGTCTTTCGTAACCCTTGGAAGACAGTGAAGGGAGTTTTGATATCAAATTTTGCAGAGAAGGCTTCAAAAGTCAGAAAGCCCCTGCTCTCACTCAAGAGGTCGTTAAGAAAAAATATACCTCTGTCGCACCATCTTTGATTGAAAAATAGTTTGTTGTTAATTTTTATACTTTTGTTGTAGAAAATAGGTTGAGAAAAAATTTCTTCAGGTACAGTTGAAGATTTGTTGTCTAAAAGAGCCCAGGCGTTAAGGACATTTTTCCAAAAACTGTTTGAGTGCTCCCCAACCTTTGTTAGTCCCTCTTTGTGTAAAAACCAAGTTTTGTAACCGCCAAATTTTTCGAAGTTGTCCAAAATAAGAGTTTTCCAGGGTGCTATTATGCCGGGATCCATTAATTTCTTAATCCAAACCATTTTTAAAGAATAACTGTATGTCCGAATGTTAGGAAATTTAAGACCCCCGCCGTCCGTTTCGTTAATAAGAACATTACGTTTGATCTTTTCACGCTTCCCGGCCCACAGGTATTGGAATAAACGCGATTGTATAGAATCCAACATACTGTCAGGTGGATTTGGGAGAACCGATAGACAGTGTATCAGTATTGGAAGGGCCAGTGTTTTTACAACAGTAGTTTTTCCAATTAGGCTAAGGTTTCTAAACGACCAGTCATTCAGAAGTTTTTCCATTTTTTCGACGTAATTATTCATTATGTAGTTCTCACTGAACAGATCATACGTGATACCTGGAATAGTAAATTTACCATTATTGTTCCACTGAACATTACGATTTGTAGCTACCTTTTCACTCGACCCCTGTTTCGACCCAATCCATATAACCTGTGTTTTCTCAAAATTTACTTTTAGGCCTGACTGTTCAGCGAAAGAATCCACAGTTTCCAAGGCTGTGTTCAACGAATGCCCATCATCACTCAAAAATAACGTTGAATCATCTGCGTACTGACTTATGAGATATTCCGAGTTGTTTATTTTAATGCCTTCAATATCGGGGTTGTACTTAAGTGCGGCACTTAATATTTCTACACTTAAAATAAAAAGATAAGGGGAGAGTGGGTCACCTTGCCGTACCCCTCTCTGTAGGTTAAACTTTTCTGAACAGTGCCCGTTATTTAAGATGTAACTGAAAATATTGCAATAGAAAGTATTAAACCAGTTTATAATAGAAGGTCCGAAATTAAGGAACTTCAATGTTTTTTCTATGAAGGACCATTCAAGAGAGTCAAAGGCTTTTTCGAAATCTAACAAAACAAGAGTTGCAGCAATATTTTCTTTCTCACATTTTTCTATCAGGTCAAATGTAAGTCTAGTAGACTCTCCGATGTATCTTCCTTTCATGAACCCAAGCTGAGTTTCTGAAATTAGTTTTGGTAAGACCGTTTTAATTCGATTTGCAATAGCCGTTGAAGCAATTTTTGTGTCGACATTGATAAGTGAGATAGGTCGCCAATTTTTTATAAATTCCTTGGGTTTATTTTGCTTTGGAATGCAGGTAATAATACCCGTTCGTTGTGGATTAGACAGCTGTTTAACGGTACATCCGTAATTCAGAGAATTGATCAGGAATGTACCAATATCTTTCCAAAAGAATTTATAAAACTCTACAGTAAAACCGTCGGACCCAGGCGTTTTATTATTTTTCATTGGTTTCAAGGCTCTTAAACATTCGGAGCTTGTTAGAAGACCCTCCAATGAATTACTTTCCTCTTGATCTAAAAACTGTAAAAATGGATTAGTATCATCAAAAAATGGGTTATTGTCTATTGAAACATTTGCTGGGTTTAGTTTAGTGGAGTACAGGCTTTCAAAGAACAACTTTTGTTCGTTTAATATTTCAGATAAATTTTCGTCGTATTACCGTTAGAAGTCACCAGTTTTGGTATTATTTTTTCTGTGTAATGTCTTTTCTCTAGGTTACAAAAATATTTAGTTGGTTTTTCTCCTTCTACTTTCCATTTTGCTTTTGCTCTCAGAATTATACCATTAATTTTTTTGTTTCTGATAGTTTGGAATTCAGTTTCGAGAGACTCAATTTCGGGACTTACAGACAAATCGCCATCGTCCAGTCGGGAATTTAATACCTCTAGTTTCTCCTCAATTTTCACCAAACGTTTGTCAGTTCTGCGTTTTACCTGGGTCGAGTATTCAATGGTTTTTCCTCTAAACATTAATTTTAAAGTTTCCCAAAACAGCTGGTCATCAATAGTGAATGATTGTTGACAATTATTATTATTATTACTATTATTATTATTAGTAGTAGTAGTAGTAGTAGTAGTAGTAGTAGTAGTAGTAGTAGTAGTATCAATATTATTATTATTTGGAGTGGAGTACTGACGAGCTGTCTCTGCAATTATGGATTTTACTGCTGATATATATTCTGGGTCGTTCAAAAGACTGTTGTTGAATTTCCAGAAGCCTCTTCCTCTTGGTTGACTGATGAAGGACAAGGTTATGGCTATAGGGTTGTGATCAGATCTGTAGCGTATGTGAATGTCTGACGTTTTGTGAAAAATTTGTAAATCTGTGGACAGGAGAAAATAGTCTAATCTAGCCATTTTATTATTGGGGCCTTTCCAAGTATATCGCCTTAGATTTGTGTTCTCCATCCTCCAAACATCACATAAGTCGAATTTTTCCATTAACCAGTGAATCTTTTCGTTTGCCTTTACGTTATTTTTGAGTAAGTAGTTTAATGTGTCAAGGTTATAGTTTTGGGGTACATTCCAATCGCCTCCGACCAGAACTGAGCCGTTTCCGATGTTCTGAATTTGGTTGAAGAGGTTATCAAAAAAGATTGGGTTATCATCATTGGGGCCATAGACCACCGAAAGTGTAAGTCTTTGGTTTTGAATTGTGATGTCAAGAATAATCCAGTTACCTCCTACATCTTTTATTGTATTATGAATATGATACAAAAAATTGTTCTTGAATAGGATAGCTACTCCCCTACTTGCACGTGAGTGAGAGCAGAAGATAGCTTTTTAACCCCATTAACATTTCCAAGTATTTTCTATTTCCTCACATGAGTGAGTATCGACCAAAAGGGTTATATCGAATTTATCCCTACAACGTGAGAAAATGTCCCTTTGCTTATTTGTATCTGATGACAATCCTCGACAATTTAGGCTTCCAATTACGATATTATTCATAAAATAATTTAAGCGGTCTCTTTTCATTTATGCAACAGTTTATTAATGTAGTAGCTGGACACCAAGGGTAGCGAAATATTAAGTAAATTGTCTGTAGTGAAGTGAACAGAGTTGATGAGTCTATTGATACCCTCTGGTTATCCAACTTCACCCCGGGGTTCAAATGGTCTGAAGTGCGAATTTGATCACTCCTTTTGATGGAGTCATCAGAAACAATAACATTGTCTAGTTTAGAGTGTATCTCCGCCCGTACCGACTCGGTATTGTCGCAGTTAATACCATCACCCAAGTAAGCTGACAATCCGGAGGACAGGGAGCGCAATCTTTCATTCTCATTGAAAGGATCGTACAAGTCAAACCACTCTAGTATTTTCATCATGTCGGTGTTGTCTCGTTTACGACGAGAAGTGCCTGTCAGGGACACCTAAGGCCCCGTAATGCCTGGGCTGACGTGGGGTTATTTAGTCCCGCTGATGAAGTTGCGGGAAAATTAGACCAACGTGGAGGGTCGGAATCCAAGTGTCGCGAACTCGGCGCAGAGAGCTGAGTTAGACCGACGCCGTGATTCCTTCTCTGCCAAATTGTCCTGAAATAGGTTCGATTTCCGTTAGGTGTGATTCCTAATCACTTCAGGCTGTATAATGGAAAGAATGATTTAAAGTAACAACGATTCTTTTATTTACACATAAAAATAAATCCGTTTCAATATTTCAACAATCAACAATTCAATTCTTTTCACAGAAAATGGGTCACTACGGTTAAATAATTCTAAACAATCATATAGTCATTCTATAGCCCTGTACTGGCACTATAGTCTACACACTGGAAATGTTACTACCGTGAGCTCGCCATAAGAGCTTCACAAATCTGAAATGTTATTACTGTGAGCTCGCCATAAGAGCTTCACCCGCTTAGGCTCAAATGTCAACGTCTGCGCGTAACTGTACCTCTGGCTGTCGGAGGGTTCCGACCAGCAATGTTCGTCATCTATAAACCACCGTACTTCTGATTTGGGTGAGATATTGTCTACTCATACCTTATGTGCCTTTTGAAAGTCCTCCGTGAAAGTCCTATTGAAATATCCACCGTTCCTGGTTGAATTCACGATTCACAAACGCCCTTTTTGTGCTAGGGCGAAATTGTCACTCACACCGATCTCCAGTCGGTATTACGATGTTCCGACAGCAAAATAAACTACTCAGAACGCAATCAGGCTGACGCTTCAAAGGGTTAATACGCACAATACAATTAACCTACACTTCTGACTATTGCAGGACGATACCTGCTACTCGACAATCTAAACTTTAACGTTCCACCTGGGGTGTTCCTTCTCACGAATTCGGCCCCGTAGCCGCCTATCAACTTTAAGCTAAATCAATCATGGAATGCCCTCTCTGGCGATTCCAGCCGTTTCAGGGTCCTGTGATCGAAGGTACCCTTATGCCAGGAAACAGAGTCCGCCTGTCCTGGACTTCACCATCGTGTGTGTGACCCCAAGTGTGTGTCTAATGCTCTGCTCTTCCAGGTATATATATACTTTTTACCCTAAACTGTCAGGTGGACCGACGCTCATCTGTCCACCTGTCAAAACGGTGGGAGATGACGTATATCGAGGCAGAATCAATACAAGTCATCTCACGCGTGACTTAACGCTGACTTCACTTGTCGAGAAAACCGATTCGTTCTTGCCATGATTGTTAGGTGACGATACGATAGACATTTCTATCGTTTTAGAATCTCGTTTCTTAATTGACCGTGACGATATCTTGACACCAACCGATTACGTCTCGTAAGACTCCGACTACTGTAGAAACTAAACGAGATTAGACCTTATCTAACATACCGTTTCTCCCCTGGGTCCCTGCGCTAAAGCTGAATATACACCACGTGTGTTTTTTACCAGCTTTACAGAGAAGTGAAATTCATGTAGGTTTTTCGCCTTGATGCGGAATATATTTTGAACTTACAATATCTTTAAATATGAGGCCCCTCGCCCCTATATTTGGCTGGCTTTGCCCTGACAACTCCCTTCCCGAGAGAAACACCCTGTGTGTCTCTTAAAACGCAAGGGGCAAAGCCACGCACGCTCGCCTCTCACACCTTTTTACGATCTACCATCATGTTCTAGACTACAAAACTGTACCCTAGTGGTCGTGGGGTTCATGACCGGGCTCATGCGTCGGCCATACCGATTCCCACGACACACACGCTACCACATGCTCCCGTCTTGCGGGTTTACATATGGAGAGTAGCCTTACTCTTAGATTTGCAGCACTCCCTCTCTCTGTAATACTATATATTTACACCTAAACATACACATTTTTATACACGTTCGCCCATTTTGCAAACAGTTCACTTGGCACTCACTCCGACGAGTAACACCGTCCGCGCCTTTGCGTCAGATGGGTTAATTCCAACGGAGTGTAACTTCGCCTCCCGTTCCCCTATGTCTTGTGAAGGGGCAAACGACCCCTGCATTATGTTGAGCCTCACCCTCGCAAAGCTCAACCAGGTGGTTAAAATTGTGCCTCACACACTCACACATTCAACACACAGATTTCCCGACCGCGCCTTTGCGACAGACTGGGTTAGTGTGCCTCACACTCACAACAAACTCTCGTCAATAAAAACAAGCGCGGTTTCCCCGGGCCTTAACACCGGGTTTGTGCATCCCATACTTACAAAACTCGACACACAGGCTCCCCGTCCACGCACACGTGACAGACAGGGCAGTGTATCTCACATTCGCACTCACAACCAACTCTAGTCAGCAGTTAGAGCAATAATAATACTAAAATAAGAAAATTCCTTCCGGGCCTTAACACCGAGTTTATGAAGCCCATCACCTCACCAACAAAAATATTTGCGACTGGAGCCCCCGTCCCAGACACCAGGCCCGCAGCCACCCAACTATTGCTTCTTTATAACCACCGACCATTGGTAGGGGCCCGGTTCCCAGAATCCCCTTGGGTAACCCTCGACACACCCCTACTTCTCGCCCCGTTATTTCTACGGATATTCCACCAGGGTCCCCATACCCTGTCGTTGTCGCATTCCCAAGAGCTTCCCTTGGCGCTATATCCCCCAGGCTCACTCGTCCCGGCGATTACCGTCGTTCGAACGACACTGGCCGTCCTTGGCCCTTGTGCCGTCGACCCCCCGGTCCATTGCGACGACTTCTTGCGCACATTGGGCGCTGTGCGCCCCCGGCACTCTCTACGTGGTCTCCGCCACCTAGGATGCTTCTCCTTTGATTTGTGGACCCTTTTCTCGGTCCCCTGGGCGCCCACCTTAGCGGTCCCATCCACTTTAACATACTCAACTTGTGTTGACCCGTGCCCTCTCAATTCTGGGGAAGTTTGCCCAGCCATTTGCGTGGGTCTGGCCTCCCCTCTCCACACGGTTGACACCGACTTCTGGGGGAGCTCAACTCCCCACATAAATTTGCTTGAGGGTCTTTCCCCAATGACCCCATTGGGTTCCCTCGCCGTTTAGCGTTTAGCCTGGACCGCCTGCGGCCCCTTCTCCCTAATTGGACAGGAGTCGTCCCTCTTGAAACTTTGCGACATTTCGTCGTGTAGGGGCCATCCCCCGGACCATCGGACTGGTGCCCCCTGGGAACCTTCCCTTCCTTACTCGGTACGTTACCGAGTGCAACCGCCGGGGGTCCTTGCCCACCGACTTGAACTTCCTTTGCCCTCGTTGGGCCATCACTTGGCCCCCTACCCCCGGACCATAACTCATCAGGGCTTGCCCTCACCCCTGGGATATTACCTATGACCAGGTCATACACAGGTGATTCAATGCACATGGCTTCCAATTCGCCACAATAAAATGGGGTATCCACAGTTATCCTCGCGATGGGGAACCTTCTAACGGTCCCATCTATCAAAATACACAAATGGTCACGCCCCAACAATTGCTTGTCGTCAACCAGTTGTCTTCTAACCGCTGCAGAGGAGCACCCAGAATCCCGGAGCAGACGGATCTCCCTTTGTCCCACATACCCTGGGTACACTGGCATATCAACCTTCTCCTGCGAAGTTGTGAGCCTTTCACACATGCCACTTATTATCGGGACAACCTTCCCGCCTTCCAGCCTTAATTCTCCCTCTTGTATACATTCCCGGAGGGGACTGTGTTCTGGACCGATAGTTTGACAGAACGCTGCCGTCTGCCTACTGGGCCCTGGATCTACGCGGTCACCTTGCTTCCAACCCCTTGTCGCTGCGTTCCCGGCCCCCTGCTGAGGTGGTCTAATGTTCCCAGTGGTCCTTACCTGCTTCTGCCAGCAGTCCCTGGCAATATGACCCCGCTTGTTGCAGATAAAACAAGTGGTGTCCTTGGGAGCGCTCCCCTTCCGGCTGGTCTGCAACGCAGGAGGATCGGGGTGGTGTTGTCTTACGGGTGCCATTGCCAACCCGTTTGCCCCACCCCTAGCCGATTTGGGTGCGTTTACACTCCCACCGTGGGCCTCGATGTAGCGTTCTGCCACAGTTGCCATCTCATCATAGGTGGGCGGACCCCTTTCCTTGATGAACAGGCCCAACTCCTTGGAGCATGTAGTTAAAAACTGCTCCCGGAGAAATAGATCTCGCAGAGCTCCATATGACTCATTCACTTCTGCGAGATCAGTCCAGCGGTCAAAGTACCGCCTAGCTCGGGCAAAATACTGAGGTACAGTTTCTCCCTTCTCCTGCTTAATTTCTCGGAACTTGGTCCGGAATCCTTCTTCAGTGAGCTGGTATCTCCGAAGGATGGCATTCTTCAGCTCACTGTAGTCGTTAAGAAGTGCAGGAGGCATACTGGTATAAGCCTCGAGGGCTTTACCTGACAACAAAGGGCTCAAGCACATAGCCCATGTGTCTTCTGGCCACATTTGACTGGAGGCAAAACGCTCGAACCTCTCCAAGTACGAGTCCAAGTCATCTGTGTTTTCATTGAAATGAGCGAGATGGGGGCGTGGGGCATGAATTGCTACCCCTGCACTCCCATCCCCTGAGCGCCGACTTCCATTCTCCACATCGGCCCTTGCTCTGAGGAGCTCTAATTCTCTCGCGTGCCTCTGTTGTTCGAGCTCTCGCTCTGCCTCCCTTGCCTCCCTTGTTAATTGAATCTCTCTCTCTTTCGCCTCTCTTGCTGCTTGGGCCTCTCTCTCCCTTGCGTCATTGCGTAAGGCAATCTCCTTGGCCTCACGTTTCTGCTCATCTTTAACGAACTTCTGAAGTTCAGCTCCTTCAAGGCCCATTTCCTTGCCTAATGATACCAGTTGGGCGAGGGGTGTAACAACATCCATTTTGATTTTTTCTTTCTATCTTCAACACTCGTCAGAAAGAATGAAGAAGGAAAAGAAAGAAAGAAAAAAAAATATGGTAATTGATCCTAATTTACCTCTGTAATTTAACGTAATTAAACGCACCAAATATTCTGAAACCTACCGCAGTTATAGTGGCTATTAAGTATCCTTTTGGGGACTACTGTATTGCGATATTAAACCCTTGAACGGCATCAACTGACCGAACGCGTCAAAACCTAAACAGAACCGCCGTTAAAATAAAACAAAATTTCCATGTAGCCATTTTTTACCTTTTAGAAATATCCTGGTAGCGCTCGCCATTCAATGTCAGGGACACCTAAGGCCCCGTAAGGCCTGGGCTGACGTGGGGTTATTTAGTCCCGCTGATGAAGTTGCGGGAAAATTAGACCAACGTGGAGGGTCGGAATCCAAGTGTCGCGAACTCGGCGCAGAGAGCTGAGTTAGACCGACGCCGTGATTCCTTCTCTGCCAAATTGTCCTGAAATAGGTTCGATTTCCGTTAGGTGTGATTCCTAATCACTTCAGGCTGTATAATGGAAAGAATGATTTAAAGTAACAACGATTCTTTTATTTACACATAAAAATAAATCCGTTTCAATATTTCAACAATCAACAATTCAATTCTTTTCACAGAAAATGGGTCACTACGGTTAAATAATTCTAAACAATCATATAGTCATTCTATAGCCCTGTACTGGCACTATAGTCTACACACTGGAAATGTTACTACCGTGAGCTCGCCATAAGAGCTTCACAAATCTGAAATGTTATTACTGTGAGCTCGCCATAAGAGCTTCACCCGCTTAGGCTCAAATGTCAACGTCTGCGCGTAACTGTACCTCTGGCTGTCGGAGGGTTCCGACCAGCAATGTTCGTCATGTTTAAACCACCGTACTTCTGATTTGGGTGAGATATTGTCTACTCATACCTTATGTGCCTTTGAAAGTCCTCCGTGAAAGTCCTATTGAAATATCCACCGTTCCTGGTTGAATTCTCGATTCACAAATGCCCCTTTTTTGTGCTAGGGCGAAATTGTCACTCACACCGATCTCCAGTCGGTATTACGATGTTCCGACAGCAAAATAAACTACTCAGAACGCAATCAGGCTGACGCTTCAAAGGGTTAATACGCACAATACAATTAACCTACACTTCTGACTATTGCAGGACGATACCTGCTACTCGACAATCTAAACTTTAACGTTCCACCTGGGGTGTTCCTTCTCACGAATTCGGCCCCGTAGCCGCCTATCAACTTTAAGCTAAATCAATCATGGAATGCCCTCTCTGGCGATTCCAGCCGTTTCAGGGTCCTGTGATCGAAGGTACCCTTATGCCAGGAAACAGAGTCCGCCTGTCCTGGACTTCACCATCGTGTGTGTGACCCCAAGTGTGTGTCTAATGCTCTGCTCTTCCAGGTATATATATACTTTTTACCCTAAACTGTCAGGTGGACCGACGCTCATCTGTCCACCTGTCAAAACGGTGGGAGATGACGTATATCGAGGCAGAATCAATACAAGTCATCTCACGCGTGACTTAACGCTGACTTCACTTGTCGAGAAAACCGATTCGTTCTTGCCATGATTGTTAGGTGACGATACGATAGACATTTCTATCGTTTTAGAATCTCGTTTCTTAATTGACCGTGACGATATCTTGACACCAACCGATTACGTCTCGTAAGACTCCGACTACTGTAGAAACTAAACGAGATTAGACCTTATCTAACATACCGTTTCTCCCCTGGGTCCCTGCGCTAAAGCTGGATATACACCACGTGTGTTTTTTTCCAGCTTTACAGAGAAGTGAAATTCATGTAGGTTTTTCGCCTTGATGCGGAATATATTTTGAACTTACAATATCTTTAAATATGAGGCCCCTCGCCCCTATATTTGGCTGGCTTTGCCCTGACAGTGCCCATGTCTACATGTTGTTCACTGGTACTGACTTTCATGTCAGTCAGCGTTGTCATAACTTCGTGTATTTCAGCGCATGTATGCATGGTGTAAATCCACCCCTGACGCACTGATTAGGTCACCCCACGACCTCACGTTAGTCCACCTCAACTTTTAATTGAGCGCATGAGGACTTGTTCAATCACAAGGTCACTTGAAAGGCCTGCCCAAACCCTGGAACTCCGGCGTATAGCATGGAAACCATCAAAGAAGATCCTGTCATACAACCACGGATGTTTCTCGGGGAGCTCGAGCATCATTTGCGGATACAACCTGCAACTTTTAGTGTAGTGTACATGTCCCGTGACAGCGAAGAGGTTCAACATATTACTAACAGCAATAAGGTGGAGATTCCAATCGCCAAGGCGTTCACCTCTGATGAATATTTTCAGTGTCTGGACATATTCTTGATATTGTATCCATAGCTTAGCAGTGCGCGATTGTTCAGCCAGTTTGGCTTTGTACTCGTCGAGGCAAGTGTTTACCCTTACGAGAGCTGCTGAGTTTGCAACATCGGAAAGAGCTATCGAGCTGTCCAGCACATTATCATACAACTCCTTGACACCATCGAAATCGCGGTTGCTAGATTTCTGTCCACTCCCGACGCTACATGAGCTCCTCGGAACGGCATCGGGTCCAGCCATTCCTGAGCTAGAAAGGGACGTGCACCGGTGTTATGACTGTGATTATACACTCTGTATACCCCTGTGTGTTAGTGAGTAGAAAAAACCTGGATTCACACAAATCCATGTCCTCATGTTCGCAAACGTTGGAATGTTAGTTTCGGAAAATTGATCGAATTCGCTCTTACACCACCATTAGTATAAATGCTATAAAAAATTGTCCCCAAAGCGGATTTTGGATATGTTCTTTGCGAGACATTCCTCTTCAAAATGACACAAAAATCAGCTTGTCCCAATTTTTTTCCGGGTACGACCACTTTACTTGTTTCAACGCCTGTTCTATTAATGAGGATGAAGACTGCAAGTCATTGACCATTGAAATAACAGAATAGTGGACCAATCAAATTTTTCCCCTCTTCAAGCAATGGAAAAGCACATTGTATTTCTTTTCCTTAGACTTCCTTTTTAATATCGAAATTTCCAAATCTCTCCCCCACCCCATTCTTATGGGAAACAAACACAAACCCCGATCGAAAACTGAAAAGTCGATCAAAAAACGTTGTGACATCGTGACGTTTTCAAAACCTCTACACCACCTGAAAACGTGTCTGGATACCTACACCCTGCGTGGAATGTAGCCAGGAATTTGACCGACTACTCCATTTTAACCAGCACCAGGGCATCATCGTCTACGGACCTATTCCTGCACCAGAAGTACTTGGCGATCGATGAACCGGAGAGAGGACCACAAAAACAGCCACGGACCACGACGTCCGCCCGATATGATGTTGATCGATTTGACCGCAGTGTGATGACAGAAGAGACCGATGAGATGATTACCATGTACCATAACAACTGGAGAAGTATTCGAACCCAGCACATCATAAACAGAAGAGCACAGGACCAATACAACTACCCGTTCTACCGGATCAATGATGACAACCTAAAAACGATGAACGAAAAACTGATATTTCTGCTGAAGATACTGAGATTTAAGATTAACCGGAGCTTTGATTTTTCCCTGAGGCACAATGTGACTGAAGAACTAAAATATTACCATACGTCGCAAAATAATGCTCGGGTACTTGTTTCACACCGCATATGCTGCGAAGCGGCCTTTGAGGATTTCCTAGAAGTCACAGAAAAAGATATCCTGGAGTGGGCCAAGCTAAAACAACCAAATGAAAAATGGATAGAGCAGAGAGTTACCAACGTTACATTCTACTTGGACAAGCTGAAACTTCGCCTTATTGAATGCCTTTGAACTACTTGAAGATGAAAGTATAGAAGTGCCCGACCAACAGCTACAAGACACCCGTGCCAATTCAAAGTACATCCCCAACTTGGGTTACACATTCGTTGAAAACTGGGAGTGTGAGTGGAGAGAAATGAAGACGACTGATGCCACAATCAAAGCTTTCCTGAAGAGAAATACTCCGACAAAAATAGATGGGGTGATGACAGAAGAATACGTACTGTATATTCATTTTCCAAACTGTTCAGCTTTAACCCGTAACCCTATGGGGAACAAACACAAACTCACTTCGAGAACCAAAACGTCTTCCAACATTTGTTGAGATGGGGTGGTGTTTTCCAACACATGCATTACAGAAACACAAATTTCGGAGAAGCATGGACTAGGCATCATTCACAATCGAACGATTGAACTGGACAGATTGACGAAGATGTCCACTCGGACTCGGTACCAAGCAGACTTATGCGAATGTCACCCAATACCAGTGAGAACTGAAGATACACCTTCGAAGATACTTTTAAGGAAACGACAAGAAGCTTTATCCAAAAAGACTTGAATAGTACTGCTTCAGGGAGAATGGGGTGTGCTGAAAACCCAGGTAGAAGATATAGAAGCAGCCATCAATAGTCAGCTTTATACAAGCAGCTTTAACCGAAGCCCTAACCAAAAACACTAAACCCGAAGAAACTAAGCATTGAATAGGACCAGAGCACAAAGAACAACTTTCAAGAAATCAGCTCAAAAACCACCTTTGAAGGAGAAGATCGCAATGTGAATAACCAGAACATAACAGCTGATCGATGACAAGTTCGCCAAAACAAGATTCCTCTTTGGTATATGCCCATTATTGGGAAGAACGCATTGATGCAGTGGTAAACGACAAATGCTGCGGATGTACCGTCGACCATCCGGGTCAGATCTAAGGTTTAATACCGGGAATGGGAATTTCAAAGCTCTGAGGCTTCTGGTTCTGAAAGTCAATCACGATATCCGGAAAACTCAAAGACTGTGGTATCAATGATTGCATACTGTAGTTTATGAGATCATAGCGAACATCAATTTCTCCCGAGACCAGCATCGGCGTTGGAGCTATGGTTTAATCTCGTGAACGGGAATATCCCGGTTACCGGTTCTGAAAATTAGTGCTAATGCCCGGAATATTCATATAATAGAATCAGGAATCAAAGGTTGCGGAACGCAACCTTCGATTCCCGATTCTATCCTATGAATTTTCCGGGCACCGAGACTGATATTCACAAATTACAACCGGAAAATTCCCGGTATCAACACTGACTTTCAAAGACGAGAACCAGAAAATTCTCGTTCCCGGCATTAAACCCTTGTCAGATCCAACAAAATGTTTGCTCCACGATGTACCAAAAAATGAAGATCATCACAGCATAATCGCATGCTTTGATGATGCACTTGTACGAGTGAACAAGAATGACGTCCATTTTCTGTGGCACTATAATAGTTCTGGAATTAATCCACCACCTTTACAGAAAGCGTATGAAGACATGTTCGAAAAACTCCCACAAACAAACAGCGTTTTTTATGATGGATTTAGTGATTGAATTTACAAAGAGTAAACCAGTTACAGTTGGCTTCAAATTAAAGATGTAAATGGAAGTTTGCTGTCAAGAAACAGAGGAGATATAAGGTGTAGTTTGTTTTTATAGAAAAAAAGAAGTAAAAGCTTCAGGATGGGGGTTTGATAACTTAACCTGTCCCAAGTCAGTCCAAAAGTCAGAGGGCCACATATGATAAGTGTTTTCAGTGGAGGTTTAGGGGTCATAGGCCACTTTCCCAAAAACGTATAAGAGGCAAGCAGCATCATGTTAAAAACAAAACATGGATCCTCACTGGAATCATCCATTCACTTGTTTATTTGTGGTCAAACGGGTAGTGGTCAAACAATCTTTGTGAACCCGGTTGTTCAGCACACTCACGGCCTTTTCACACTCATCAATTGGTGATATTTTGATTGTCGGCGGCTATACAATACGTTACTACCCCAAGCAGAATTCGAAGAGGGTCTTCCCGAAGAATTGAAATCTGAGTTTAGTAATATTGGCTGGTCTGATGCTTGATGCAGATGTTCAAGTGTCTAGATTGTTTAACAACAGTAGTCACCATCGCAATTTTAGTGTCATGTACATAGTTCAAAATTTATTCGATAGGAACAAAGTCCACAGTAGCGTAGCTCTTAATATTCATGACATGATCTTGTTTAAAAATCCTAGCGATCGTTCCAAGGCCACACACTTGGCATCATGGATGGCTCCAGGTCATTCACAGTTTCTCCGAGAAGTTTTTGAAGAGGCCTCGTCGGCCCATGTAGGTTATCTTTTAATTGATCTCCAACAAGACACTCCCGAACATATGAGATCGCGAACACACGTTGTATACGGAGAACCCAGTATGTGTACCCCCAAAAGGTATAAAAGGCACAGCAAGTCTGAACATAAGCCAGAATCATGTTTGACCATCTCGAATACAACATCGCTGGGATGATCAGGAACTAAGAACACTAAGATCCAGGAGGTATGAAGGTATTGGCAGTAGTGGAGGGGTATATGAGGGGTGAATTTTCCGAACGTAGTCATTGCATTTTTTAGTAGCAATGGGTTCACATTGTTGTGATGTTTGCAATAAGACATTCATTGAACGTATAAATCTTTTAGGGCATGGATAGACACTGCACAACAATACAACAGTCTACTGTGGTTAGTGGTTAGCACGGTAAGGTCAAGAGATGAACTGAACTGTTACAACTGACACCAAGGATAAAAAAGTTTGAAAGGGAAGAACCGAAGATAAATCCACTGGAACTGCTCAAATATGCATGGCCGTATCAGAAAGTTGAACCTATCAACACCCGTGAGCACCAATGACCCAACCAGAAAACATGTGGCTAGTCGCCATGTCGTAACGGAGTAATCCAACAACGAAGGAAGAACCACTACATCAGTCTTTCAGAACAAAGAAAGGAACAGAACAGAAGAAGTATGTGCTGGTTGAACCCAAACTATTGGAACATCTACAGCAAGAACGTCATTATGAAATCAACAGGCCTCCAAATGTTAATGCTGTATCAGAGTTGGATCAAGAAATGGGAAAAGACCATGCTCCGTATATCCAAATTGACGAAAGGATGACTTGATATCATCAAGTCTTTCAAAGATATTTGACATTTCAGCAGAAAGTCAAGGCCGAACGCGTCAAAGTAGAACTTGAGAAAGACAAACCAGACCAAGACATACTCGACTCAGTATCTGTGATGATGAAGAGAAAAGAAAAAAGCAAAACTGTTGTTCAGTGGTTTAAGAAACGATCCCAACATACCTTGGAATAAAAGGGAATGAAGGGTAAACTGATCCACAAAGTCTAGACAGTGGTAGGATCGATTGTGACGGGTATTTCAAACGATTTACTTAGAAGACGAAAAGGTCTTTCCTACCCAAGGGATGGGAAGTGTTGGTTCACGCCCTAAAAGACAGTAACACTCCACAAGAGCTGATCGGTCATAAAGAACGTTGGGATAGCATGAGACAGTGGAATGCTGAGACTAAGTCGGAAGCTAAACCTAAGCAACGGAGAAACCTATGATGGTTCAGTGGTATGAAGCAGATTTGAAAAAAACCTTGAATATCGTCACCACCGGAATTCTCTAAGATCAATAACGTGACATAATAGAACTGTGAAGATGTCTAATGATACTATGGCAACGAGTTTTCCATGTGAAAATGGATAGCAAATACAAATTTTTAAAAACAAAACTGTTTACACTGATGGAGTGGAATCAAATAATAAAACATACGAAATAGCTCAACCTGGATACAAGCCAAATGAACACGAAAAAACAAATTTACCCCTTAAACAGAAAACAATTTCTGCATATAATCTGAAGGAGAGGATCAAAATTAATCCTAAAACAGGTGAGGAACAAGCCGAAAAAGATATGTACTGATCGGAGCCTGTACAAGGAACATGCAGATAACAATCCTCTCCGGGCCTTCAATACATATTCATCTATTGAAAAACGAGATGGAACTTAAGTTTACTTGGAAATATTGGAAACATTTGACACGTGTTGTGTAGACAGGACGACGCCCTTGTTTATCGATTCCACGTGTTCGCCATATACGTACGAATCTTGGAACACGTGGACAAAACAAGAAACGAATTTTAGTGAAAAAAGACCCGAAAGAATATGGAATATTATTCAAAAAATCACCTGCAAAACAGAAGGAAACACAGACAGGATCTTGAATTCCAACAAGAAGGCGAAAGACATTCCTTCGACCAAGAGATATCATGTCACCCTGTCCCGGGAGATGAACGATAACGAAAGAAAGCATCTCAGCCGAGAAAAGTACATAAACGGATACACGATGTGCACATGACCCCAGAACTATCGTACAATATTCGATCTGGTGAAGAGGGGAACCTAGAGACCAGAAGGCCACTTCGAAGACCTGTTGCCTACCACGATTAAAGTACTGATTTATGCAGAATTCGAGAACATCACAGACGTATAAGAACAGAGAAGTGATCTTTGATTGCTCGACATGAACACGTTGCAGTTGGACTGTTCACATCGAGTAATCGAACACATGGAAGTTTAATGCGAAACGCATTCAAGGATTGTGTCAAAATGTGGACAATACTGTCTGTTTATTTGAAACCTCGCTGCTGCCGTGTTGCATCGATGGAAACAACACATAACCTGCTTACGACTTACTTAAGGTATGATGATTTGTTGGTGGGGGCTTCATAGATAAACCTACCACTAGATGCCGGTGTATTGAACAACAAAATATAAAATGAACATTCGGGTGAAAAATGTTCATTTGTGTGTTGATAGCCAAAGAAAGATGTCTTCAAGATAACCATCAGGATGGCGCTGATTGATTAACACAGTGAATAAAAAGAGAAGACTCAAGAAATCTATCTCCAAGAGACTTTGCAGAGAGGGTGAACGTTTCATTCGACACCCATTTTCGTGATGTTTCGCCACTTGGTCTGGAGATGTAACGTGACGAAGGTGCACCTCGTTCAATAATTACGAAAAGTAAATCAAATCAAGCTCAGCGACAACCGATGCATGTGAAGTATTCACTGGAAGAAACCCGCCTCAAGACATTCGAAATTGTGTTACCAAGTGAAGGTGTGAAAACAGCGGAAGAATTAGCTAGAGCCGATTTCTTTTATTTGGGGACTGAACACAGAACTGAATGTTTCTATGTGGCGTTGTTGTGTGCTTCTGGGAAACAGTAGATGATATTACAGAAGTACACAGAAAGTATGCTCCAGATTGTTAGTACATCCACAACCTATGACCTGAATTTATGGAAGTCGAAGAAGAAGCACAAGAAAAGGTGGACGCTGCAGTTCAGGAGGAAGGAGTTCAAAAAAAATAGGACGCCGAAGTAGTTTCACGGAGGATGAAATGCGGTGTGCTTATTAGCTGAAACCAATGTCGCTCCGCGACCACGTAACCGCCTGTGCCTGTGCAAAGACAGTTGTACACCACAGAGAAGATTTCAATCTGCAGAAAGACTGTTTATGAATATTTGACAATCTGCATATCACAAAATGTTGTAATGTTGTCTGTTGCTGAATAAAATTAAACTGTAACAATTGTGTTGTTATTTGTTATTCTTTTGCCACACAGAAACAATGTTTCTAAAACAGAAAGACCCCAAGGTCCCTTGTACCCAACCAATGTGGCCCTCAAACAGTAGTTCACAAAGACCCCATAATCGTCCCCTAAAATCCACAAGTGTCTCTAGATGAAAACATGACGGACCTACGGTCAGACTAGAAAGAAATATCTTCTCGACTCTCCTATCCTCGTACGGAGAAATTTAATGGTAGTAATCAAAAGTCCCAGGGTGTCCCTGGATAAGAACAATGGGGACTTGAGGTTAAACCTCACCCCAGAGAGATATCTCCAAGGTCATTATATACACATATGGAGAAAGCCAAAATGTGGGATTGCAAAATCCCTATAACACCAAATGCAACTCAAACTTCCGAAGCGAAAGAAAAAAATCCCAAATAGATCAAACGGTAGAACAGGTGCAGGAATAGAAAAAGCAAAACAGATCAGGAGAGGCAGAAATCGAGAATTCGGGAAAAAAATCCGAGTCAAATAGAGTCCGTTTCGGTAATTTTCAGCAGTTGTCGGTTTATTTGTGGTAATTAGATGTACTCTAAATTAATCGAACGTACCCTCTGAACACACTCCCATTTTAGAAAAAAAGCCTCTGAGACTCAAAGCAACCACGTATCGGCAAGAGGGCGCTCTGGATAGGTAGAATCAATGTATTTTGGACCTTTGGAGCAACTGTCGGTCCAAATGTACTCCCATTCTATAGAACACAAACTCCGAACACACCTCCGCCCTAGTAGATGTCTTCCAGTTACACAGTAACCAGGCGCCACCATGTAAACCAAGATGGAGGTCTCCAGTAAACAGAATGAAAGACTACACCCTAACAACATGTGCTTGCCCCAAGTATCACCATGACACTGGCGGCACAATATGGCCGCTCATGTGTGTTACCATGGCAATCCCACATGTCTTAACTGAGTCACGTGATTATGGCGCTACTTCTGATGTCCTGCTCGAGGTCCAGCTAGTACGGCATGAAACCGCATCCCATACTTCTACTCACCTGGTAGGACTTTGAGAACATCTGGACGACTCGAAAATTTCCGATCTAAGCGACTCGTATTAAATCAAATCGAATCATCGGTACGATTTTCGAAACGTCGCAGCGATCCATTAGACAATGCAACTAAGAAGATTTCGAAAAGGCATTATCGGATCGAATTTGATGTAGCAGTGTGTGTGTGTTGTGGGTCCATGGTGGTCACATTTGAGTGACAGCGGTGCCGGAAGTCGTAAGTACAATACAAAAACACCGAGAACGTGCAAAACTTAGCAGTTGTGATCTTATTTGTGGGTTCAACACTTTACCTAAAGTGACAACCATACTCGCTATTTTCCAAAATCGCCATTCAAATTTTATTATGTTTTCATATTGTGCTTTATAGAATAGCTGCTGACCTTTCATTGGTACGAAGTATTGAACTCTTTCATAAGCTATGTTTAAACACAAAAGTGAAAGTTTTAGTTATTCAAGAAGCTTTTTGCATGTTCCATCCCTTGGTAAAGGGTTTAAAAAGCTCCTATCTGCAAACAGTGGAATCACGACAAATTTTCTTCAAGTCATTTTAAAATCAGATGAAACAAACTTTGTAGCCTTTACCTAACACGAAATACAAACGACACAAGCAAAGAAAATTAAAAAAATTCAAAAGCATAGCTTATGACTCCTGGTTGGAACGAGCTAATGAACTTGTTCCAGTGAGGTTTCATAAGCTATATTTTTGAGACAAAACAAATGAAAAAATAATGAAAATTCAAAACAAGAGATATACGTACAACCATGGCATGGTGTCTCTTATGTTGTAAGTTCGCCTATCGACCAGGACACTAATATTCCACTTCCCCCAATCAACATTTGTCAAGTCAGACTTCTAAGCAATTTTTAGTGTGTTCGCCGAAAGCCACACAGCGTGTCAGTGCCTACCTTCTGTCAAGGGTCTGAGTTTGCACCCCCCCCCCCCCTCCCCCTTTCCAACCTCATGATTCTACTCACAATGCACCTATTTCTCTGAAAAATTGAGCCTCTTTCAATTCATATCTTTTGATATTCAATACTTAGTGCTTAGAAGTTGATCGTCTATTCACCGAAGCTAATTACATAGGCAATGATGTGGAGCAATGACTTTGTATTGTAAAAATGGTGACGCGTTAATGCATTCAATATGTTTCTCGCATATCATCACAGTAAAAATTCTGCTTTCGGCCGCCATACGAAGAGAATGCAAGCGCATCACCCATTATCAATTTTCATTGCAAATACATTACCATTATTAAATGAATAATATGAAGATATATGTTTGATGTGTATTAATTCATGAAAATAATTTCAACCTTACAACACAAGAAGTGTCAACAAGACGTGCATTTGAGAATGTACACTGGAAACTAGATTCGGTATTTTCATAACGCGTAAAGAAATGCTATTATCTTGTGACATTTGTTTCGCAGAACGTTCGCGTAAAAGATCGACACTTATGAAGCCCGTTACAACGATCTGTCAACTTGATGTCGCGTCTTATAACTGATTTTTCACTAGTCATGTTTCTTATCCGGATGAAAATAAACTGGAATGATTGGAATGAATAAAATTAACTCTCTCTATCTCTCTCTCTCTCTCTCTCTCTCTCTCTCTCATTGTCCCCCTTTACTTTAGTTTAAACAATACTTTATTCCAGATTATGGATGTACATTATTACAATTTAAACATTACTTTACACTATCGTGGAAAAGGGCTCAGCATCAACCTCGTGGCATATATAAGTTGGTTCCCCAAAACAAATTGCACAGTACAAATTATGGCGAAATATTCATTCTGAATCTTAGGATGATTCAATATCAGAGTAGTTGAGTAGGTCAGAAGAGGAAGACGAAGATAGCCGTAGAGAATCAGTAACCAGGAGGTGTTAATGTGGTAAATTCTTAACAAATCATCAAAGCCGATATAATGCGTTCGTAGGGTGTTAGTATCTGATAGGGTGATGTGAGTCAAGCTAATAATATTTCGCATCTTCTTTCAATCACAGTCATATGATAAACTTGATACTCTGTACATTTCATCCCGAGAGCCCACATTTTTTCGGTCCAGGATGGTACGTCCTAAATGGCTAATATAAATGACTGACAGTGATTTTGTGTAGTAGAACAATCCATATATTAAACGTGCAGCCCATGGGCTGCACGTTGAAAATATTAATTGGTCAGCCGCCCGAACAACGAAAATGGTGATGCCATTGGACTGACATGGGCATTTATTTATTTATTTATTTATTTATTTATTTATTTATTTATTTATTTATTTATTGGTGTTTAACGACACTTTCGAGAGCCAGGTTCACCTCGTGTTGGACAGATTTACGGGTGGCGGACGCTGGTGTACCCGAAGAGAACCACCGGATAATGACTGACGTGGAAAAAAGAATCAATGGTCAACGATCAAAATTTGCTGTGTGAATAATATTTTTTATAACTTGGTTTTCTCGATGTACTGCTCTCATTAAAACAATGCCAATCGGACTTCCTACGAGGGAGTAATTCTTTACAGTAATTACATCATGGCGAGAAACCTGGAACCAGTTTTATATCAAATAACCGATAGAAAAGCCGTATTGTGTCTTTATACACGACTTTTCTTGCAGTGCAAATAAGCTTAGCTGTACAATTTCAATTCCAAGTAGAGAATCCTTTTTAACACTTGATTTACTGGTCACTATTGGAGAAACGCGTTACCTTATTTCTGAGCATTCGTTGATTATTTTAATTGGATCTAGAATTAATTCTTATACGCTTATCGCCCAAGATTTATGCCATTGCCGGTGTTCCTGGTCATTTGACGTCTGAGTGTTCAGGCAGGCGACACTTGACAAGAAACATCTGCTCAGATTTACGACTCTCCTGTTTACCATTTTCATCCCCTGTACTGGACAAGAAATGAGCAGATCTGACTCGAGGTTTCTTGATATGAAAAAAGTTTGCTGAGCACGTTTACGAAAGCAAATAATACTTATATACTACTCACAATTGGGTAAGGATCACCCCTCCCTCCTGCGCATCGATTTATTTTGTACATAAAAGATAAATGAAGGAAAAACGTGCAGTGCAGTTCGAATAATTCCCCACTGTTCAGAAATACTTTCCTTTTCATTTGTTATTTGTGCAATTAAACACAGTGAAGTGACGGAATGTGAAGGTGGGACACACATTTTTCCGAGGGATTTAAAACGTCATAGAACAACATAGTTTTATCAGAAACGATTTATTAATGTCCATCAGTTTTCGTATGCAACATATCCCCTTCCGACCTTCAACATTTTTGTGACAACGTTTCCTCATTCTGTGACCAGTTTCGGAATGTCTGTTGTGGCGGATTGTCCTATATTCACAACAAGGGTTTGGCCGAGTTCTTGGATGTGAGGGGCTCCCCTGTAGTCAATGCCTGTCCCGTGCATTCTTTGTGGAGCTGAGGTGAAGAGAAAATGCTAGCAAGTACATTCAATCAGTTCCTTTCACTTCCACTTTATAGATCACCCATCTGATTCGATGGGACCAGACATTATCATCTATTAGGATGAAGTCTGCGCTTACCGTCCTTACATACAGTCGTCCAAAAGGTTCCAGAATCTCATTTCTGCGATATTTGTTATTCAGATTCCCATTCTGGATCAGACGGGGGTCTATGTGGTCATTCACTATTACCCCTCCTAGCACCATTACTGAGTCACTACCATACCGATCATGCACCGCCACATTGACCTCAGCTGACATCTCACTGGTCCTTTTCCCATATTCTGGTGCATATTCATGCGTAAACACGCGTTGGCCTGTTAAGTCTGTGTCCAATTTAGAGCTCCCTGCACCAGTTAACCCTGTATTGTATGTGTTCCCCTTTCAGAAAAACACGAACTGTGGGGTTTTCCGCACGAGGTTCTGCAGTATGGAGTTGAGTCATGACTGTTTGTGTGCATTCAGTGGTTTCAGGTACACCATTTGTCCTCTCAACTCTACCGGGAGGTCTGAAAATACTCCAAGCTATAGACAACATACTATTGATTACCCCTAGTTATGCAGAAGCGTATCTCTTTAACATGTCTGACTGCTGTAGCCATATACCTCTTTAGTGTCTTTGTATTCGAAGACTCAAATCTGATCTGAAAATGAACCTGAAAATGAGCCTTATGACGTTTGACATCCACAAAAGGGGGATGGTTCAACTTTTACAGCCCAAGATTGATCATGAATGACTGCGCACATGCAACAACAAATTGAAGAGACATAGGCGAGTTTACTTGTACAATGGTAAGTGTAGAAACATACATTTACTTTTTATGTACAAATATGTCGATGAGTGAAGGGGTGACCCTCAGCCATTTTTTAGTAGTATATATTAATAATAAGAAACTGAAACCTTTCTAACACAACTTTAAGCTTGAAATACTTTTACCACGACAAACAATTGTCCCGGAATAGAATACAATACAGACTTTAACCCTTTACCCAACGAATCGACCGCATCCGCCCGCGTAATATGCAAATTCAGCAGCTGAAAACATGTCATTTTTCAAAAAAATTCAACAAAACCATATCATGTGACCCCTTGTTGGAACGAGCTCGTCGAGCTCGTTCCAATGAGAGGTCACATAATATGGTTTTGTTGAATTTCTTTTGAAAAATTTCAAAAACGGATATTTAAAATAATAAATTTTGATATCGTCTGCGTTGGGTAAAGGGTTAATAGATGGGCGAGTACATTTTTGTATTTGTTTGGAATATACAGTAATGAGTAAACCCTTTACTTAACAAATCATCAGCACACGCCCACGAAATTTACAAACTGAGCAGTTAAAAAAAATACTTTTTCAGGAAATGTTAACAAAACCATATCATGTGACGCCTCACTGGAAGGATCACGATGGGCTCATTCCATTGAGGGGTCTCTTGCTATGGTTTCCTTGAAAGTCTGTGAAAAAAATACATTTGCTTAGTTTGTAAATTACGTGGGCGAAAAAAAACAAATTTTGATATCGTGTGTGAGCTGGGTAAAGGGTTAATCCCACTTCCCTATAGGGGATAATTTGCAGTCAACATTCGTAGTATAACCCACAATAGGTGTCCTTATAGATGTTGATGGAAAATGATTATAGACGTGGAATTGCCATCATGGAGCACCCGATTTGATGACAATTCCACGTCTACAATAATTATTATGCTAAACCATCGTGAACGAAAGTATGTTTACCACCGCTAATAAACAAGTAAATATGTAAAATGGGAAGACGTGCTGACGCTGTCAACGGGTTTGAATTATTGTCATCTTGTGCGGAATCGATGTTATATCTATTACAACGCAATGCTAAATCCCAATCACATGCAAATCTGTAACGTAATACATTCATGCATGTAAACGAAGTGCGGCTTGGGTATTACAAAACTACGGGTGGCTCTCCTGAAGATTGATTAGTTTAGGCTAGACAATACACAGATAAGTCCACTATCGACTTAACGTAATAACAGAAAGGTTTCTCCAGACTTGAAGCCTTTGGGGTACTTTAATGAACGGTGTGGCTAAAGATAATAATCACTAAGGAGATTATTGTTTTTCTTGTTGATTGTGTATTGCGTATTTGCTTGCTATGGCTACAGGGTAGTCGCCGTGGCTGGTCGTAATTCACGTGTGGACAGTGATGTCCACGCATGCATTTACCAGGAAATAAAACCCATCATCGTCAATGTTTTAATTAATGATGCACCGGGTTGTACCCGGTGATTCATTAATTAAAGTTTTGATGATTATTCCTGTAATTAGTGTTTGGAATCTAATATTATTTCGACCGTGGAAATATGGCCAGTAGTGGAAAGTGACCAGTTCACGGCGTCTGTACTGTATTGTGCTTCCAAACATTATTGCATTATAACGTTACTTCGATAGGAGCCTTTGTCATGTTGTTGTGCGAGAATTTCCTATTGGCCTGAGGCTCTTCGAAAATTCTAAATTCGATTTGATTCGAAATTGTCCCGATTATTTCATTGGTGCAGCGCTGATTCTGAAATTTTCGAATAGTCGAGTTGTTCCCAAAATCCTTCCAAGTGTAAGCTCTTGAACTCGTCTATAATCGGGTCTCCTAGTGAGGCATACCTGATGATACGTGGAGGCTTCAAGGAATGTTCACCCCCAGAACTACTCGTATTCCGTTCTGGAATATTCCTCTTTCTTGGATGACATGCTCAAATAGAGGAGTAGCCGCTGAATACAATACTTGATTGGACACTGGCAATGTTTATAGTTGTAAGAAGGTTTACAATTTGAAGAGCTGAGGAATTCGATCTGAGATTCCATTTGATTTGAAATCATCTGATCTTCAGATTCGGGAGGGATTCGATTCCACCTAAACTTTGAGATTCATAGGGACCTTACTGGGACGACTCTTAACACACTACAACACTCCCAATTTTCAAGGGAGGTGAGTATATAAATATTACTCATATCTTGCTGGGGATTACTCCTACCCACCTACATGTTAGGGGGAAGATTGACAAGGACAGTGAAAAGAAGTGCCAAATGAATAATGAGGTGGCAATGAAGACACTGGAACATTTTCTATTTGAATGTCCAAAATACCAGTCTAACAGAATACGGTGAAGTATAACGGGGAAGTGGGATGGGAGAATGAGGGACATCCGGTTAGTGGGTGACACAAAGAGATGGTTAGTATGCTTATCGGAGAGTTTGGGAAGAATGGGGTACGGGATGTCATCAAGAAGTTCGTCGCCGAGTGTAAGGAGGAGACAAGAGACGTGGGAATAGGGAGGCATTTTGGACCACAGGGCTAATCAACCAAAGGGTTAATATTATTATGTTTGAACATGGACGGTTAAATTATACGTTTTTGTTTGTTTATTTGTTCATGAGGGTTCAACAGCACATTCAACGGTCTGGGCCATATCGTGTCGGATAATTTTACGGGTGGAGGGAACCGGAGTGCACGGACAGAACCACTGAATAACGGTGAGTAACTGTCGAACTATCCAACTTATCTAGCACGAGCAGGGTTAACAATGGTTGGAGACAAGTGTAATGTCGATGTGCTGTACGTCTGCGGTCGACGTGCTGTTTTCTTCGGATCACTTGACTTCAGCCAACGCTTTCCCTGCTTGTCCAGGGACAGTAAATTGTGGAGTGTGGCTATTACTCACCATTGTTTAGTGATTTTTGCCGGGTAGTCTGACTCCATCCATCCGGACAATTTTACAACATCCCTGACTCTCTTAGTGTTGCTTGTGGTCTCAAAAGAGTTCTTAGAGCCAAATACAATTCTACCTGAAGTCCACATCAAACACCATCGATGAATGGGTACGATCACATCCGCGGCGACCAGATCGGTATCTGATATGGTTAACATTTCAGCAAACATGCATGCTTACGCTTGCTTTTCAAATATCACCGAATTGCATTCTGATAGTAACAAAGGAAGCTGACTTTCTGAATAATTATTTCATTCCGATTAATTAAAACAGCTGTGAGGGACGGAAATGTCATGATCATTCTGGATAATTGCTCTGCATAGACAAATAATTAGGATTAAAAATAGGAAAAAGTATAACAGGTGCACTGATGACTTTCCAAAAGTAGTAATATACTATTCAAAAAAAGTAGGGGTTATTTGATAAAAGTGAGATATATGAAGAAATGTATTTATATTTTCATCCAAAAGACAGTTGAGGCATTGCACTGTGACATCTGGTGATTGATTTCAGCGATAGTTGCTAACTCTGCTCAAGCAGAGTTGGCAGAGGTTGAAGACAGGTGCCCCATCAACATGTAGAACGCCTATGTACACAACGCCACCGTGGCCCTATGTGCGCAGTCAGTATTAAGTGTCTTTCCCAAATTTCCAACGCAGATGCATCCAGAATCGAACCATCGACCTTTCATGGTTTGAAGTTCAATGCTCTAACCAAGAAGCCCCAGCTCTCCCACTCCGTGCAGGTAACCTCTATCCTGTAATCTCAACTTCAGACCTTGTGTCACAATATCGGCCAACGATGTAATTTTTTGTGAACACCACACCACGGATGCGCCTAAATTTCAGCTAGTAATATGTACAACCAGGCTGTAAATATGCCATCTTTCACTGCACACCACACCACAGTTTACATTTTTTGTAATTGTGGAATAACCAGTGCCTCTGCCATCTTCAAGCGATATACTGAAGACACATTTATTTTATATTTACTGATTTCTGTTCAAGTTGTTTATTGATGAATAAAACATAATCCTCTTCTACATCAACATCACCAAGACTATCGTAGCCAATTCTTAAAGTTTTGTCGTTAACCCTTTACCTAACATGAAAAGCAGACGACACATGCAAACAAAATTCTTGAATAATTTTTTTTTTTCATTTTTTGTCTCAAAAACACAGGTTATGACCCCTCATTGGAACGAGCTCGTCGAGCTCGTTCCAATGAGGGGTTATAACCATGTTTTTGAGACAAAAAAATGAAAAAATAATGAAAATTAATTGGCGATTTTTGTGAATAGCGCTGGCCGGTTTTGGCCGTTACGTTGGGTAAAGGGGTAATAGATGATATGAGGCAGTTAGTTAAGGTGTTGGGGTGGGCTATGAGGGTCCTTTTCCAGCAGTATGTCGGTCACGCCATACATATCTTAATTTACAATAATTTCGAAAAAGGCTGTTCCTCCATTTTAACAGTTAAATCGTGAGCTAAAAACAATTTTATTCTCGATCGCAAATTTTCCATTATCAACCCGCAAGAAAATTAACGCATCATTCCCGATTGAAGCTTCCAGATGAAGACGATGCATTGAATGCAGTTTTCGTTTCGCGGGAGTGACTCTTTTCGAGATTTTAATTAAATAATCATACTGTCAGACAAAGGTGCAATTATGCAAAATAAGTTAATATATTCGATTCACGATTTTCACATTTCATTACAAATTAGCGAGATGCCTGTCTTCATAAAATTAGCTTTCAAAAAATCCATAAACGTGTTTGTGTGCTGTTTACTAATTTAGGTTGGCAGTTAAGAAAAATGAAATTTTATATTGTTATATTATAAGATAATTGCATTAGCCATTTGCATAATTACAAAAAGAAACTTTAAATTTTATTTTTGTAATCTGAAACACTTGCACACTTTTATCTCCGAAACACTTCAGGGAACTGAAGAGATGCAATTTTAGTTTTGTATCATGTTTATCATGTTTGCGCAAGGAGGAAATCGTGCGCGGAATGACACCAAGGTGACTGCGTCGTAGCCTCATTCTTCTTCCTTTTGAAAAGATAGCAGTCCGGCCAGAAAATGTCTCTTCCTTTACATTGAAAAACGATTTATGGCTCCATGTACGTTCTAATAGCATTCGGCAATACATAATAATGGTACTGAAACAAGGGTCCAGACGAGCTCTCAAACCATCAACCCAGTTCTGTAAGGAATTCGACACTGTTATGGCCCGGAACCAATCTAGCCCTTAAATAGTTCATCGCCTAATTTTTATTCAATCTGTTTTCATTCAAAGAATATGAGTGTTTATGGTATTTGTAGATACAATCTGCTGGAATATTTCACTTGGTTGGAAAAGCGAACCTTCGGTTCACTTTTCCCATCAACTGAAATATTCATGCCGAATGAATCTAAAAATACCATAAACATTCATTTTCTCTGCATGAACACAAGAAATGTTTCTAAATTTGACCAAATCTTTAATGCGACCACCAAAACCATTATACATGTTTGTTGACTAAATAATTATGAATGAAGCCTCACCATAATCGTTGTTTATGAATACGCCCCATAGTTCTATTAATTATATGAATATCTTGATATTTTCGAGGTCAATTAAATACTTATTGATTTGGAAAATATATAACACCAGCACGAAAGAATATCTGCATATTTGTGTGAGTAAAGGGACATCAAACTATATCAAGTCTGTACGCACCATCCACGAAAAGTGGGTAAAAATAGTCCATAACATCGTCCATAACATCGTCGAATTCCTGACTGGAGGCCTGAGTGCAAGCCAGAAAATAAGCAGACTGTCATCTACAAAATGAGGTGCCCAGAGGGTGAATTTAGAGATGTTACCCTGCCTGGCAGGGTAGCAACACTAAATTTACCCTCTGTGAACCTCAATCTGAATCAGGGTCTCAAAACGAAACAGAAAGAGTTACGCAGAGGATAAATTGGGCCTCTGTATGAGATAGCATGATCACATTCACCCTCCGGGGACCTCATTATGCAAATGTCAGACTGCTTATTTTCAGGTCTGCCTAAATGCCTGGTTGAAAAACCCGTGCACGGCTCCTGGACGTTTTAACAGCACCATATACAACGTATTATTATACGCTAATCGATAGATTATCGAAAAAATTGCGGAAAGATAGAAATCGTATTCCCCACTGTGAAGATATAGAAATTTTCACTTTCACGGTATCAATCAAATCGCTGCTTTCAACGCATCACTTCAAGATGAATACGAGTCAATATTTCAACAAACCATATCATGTGACCCCTCTCATTGGAACGAGCTCGATGTGCTCGTTCCAGTGAGGGGTTACATGAGTAGGGTATAATGGGGGATTCGGGCGCACCTCAAATCGTACCTCAGCCAAAAGCTTAGTTTTTCCGATAAATTGTGTGCGTTACGATCGAAATCCATCGCCATGTGCGATGCGACACGTGTGCGTTCATATCGTCACTTTCTCCCGGTTTTTACAGTGGTTGCGGTGGACGAAGCGTCGTGGATTCAAAGTTCCATCTCTCTGACGGTCAACGCTAGCTCAACTAAAATTTCAAGTGAATTTATTAAAAACCCTAAAAAATTCACTTTCTTAAAAATTCACTTTTAGATGCGCTTGCAGGTTTTTGACAACGCCCGTTCTTGGGAAAACGCTCGCCTTTTCTCAGGGATGACACGGAGTCGCATTTTTCTTTATTTTTAGGAGAATTTTTTCGACTTGGATATTACATGTTTTGCGCGATCGGGACGGATGCGCGATTAGCACTGAGATTCCCAGTGACAAAAATTCTAAAACGGTACAGTCGTTAACGCGAGATGCAACCCGGATTTCCGCTGAAAAAACGGGCTTCGAATCGAGCCGTGAATTTTATCAAGTGCGCCCGAACCCGTCGATGATGACGCACGAGGTTTTTTTGGACGAGGAGAGAGATCGCTCGTCCGAGTCTAAAAAAAACAGTGTGAGGTGCGCTCGCTCCCGCTGCCCTGTGGAAAAAAAGAAAAAAGAAATTGATTGTTTAAAAAGATAAAAAAAAATCGTCTGTTTAAAAAGATAAAAAATAATATATGTATATATATATAACAACATTTAAAAAAAAAATGATTTTTTAAAAAATAAAAAATAAAAAAAATATATATATATAACAACATTTAAAAAAAGAGAATACAGAAAAAAATATAACCGTTTTTCATCCATTAAAGAAAATAAAATAAAATAAAATAAATAAATAAAAAAAAACAATGTTTCTACACGTGGGAGATTCTAAGCGAAGGGACGAGCAGGTTCGCGAATTGATATGGAGCAGGGAGAACACCCAGGCGCAGGACAGGGCCAGGCGATTGGGAGAGATGGGACTGACGCGAGAGGCGACAAAGTTGTTCAGACCCATCACCGACGTTCAGGAACGAGCGAGGAAGGAAATCGTGGAGGAACTGAGACCCATAAGAGAAGGTTCTCTGAGGATGGGTTCTATTCCGGGTAGTTCTGCGCCAAGAACTCTGTCCGGTTACACTCCAGAGAGAATGGAGACCGATCCGAGTAGCGTCGTCAGTAGCGCTAGATCTTACGACGGTAGAGAAAGAGATTTGATAACAATTTTCCAGAACAAACTTCGTTTTCCGAATTGAACTTTTTTTCCAGATTCGAATGTATCATGTTCCTGTGTCTCGAATGTACTTGATCTTCAAATAATATACTTTCTAAGTACTTCATTTTTTCCGTATCGGCCTTGTGTAGAAAAGAACTTGTGTAATTTTGTTTCACAACTGTTTTTTTTGTCATTAAAGAAAAAAAACTGTGAAAAAAAAGTTATTTTATTTTTTTTACACAATAAAATAAGAAGAAAAAAAAAAGAAAAAAGAAAAAAAATTTTTACAATTAATAATTATTTATCATTTTAAAAAAAAACACACACACACACATAAAATTTTAATATTTTATAAAAATATTTTTTCAACAAAACGATAAAAAAAAAAATAATCGGTCATGGAATCGTCAGTACCTAAACAATTTACATTGAAGAGAGTTGAGAGATATTCAAAGTCCGGTAGTAAAATTTATAGATTACAATCGCCCGACGCCATCGAATTGTCAAGATGTTCCCAAAATCCTTCCATGTGTTTTTTTTTAATGTATATATAATAAGAAGTTTAACAATTCACAAAAAAAAATTGATTAAAAAACTAAAAATATAATATATACATATTAAATAAGAACTTTAACACACAAAAAATGCCAAACACAAAAAAGTATATCATGGAAAAAAAATTATATTTGTCTACCAAACCCCAGTTGAAAAAGTACTGTAGAAATTTAGGAATTAAAAATTATAACCGTTACAAAACTGAAGAATGATGGATCGATGCCATGTGCGAGGAGACTTGTGATCTATCACTGGTGAAATTACAAGCTAAAGTGCATCAGTCATTGAAACTGAAAGGTGTCAAATACATGAAAAAAAACGAATGCATAGGTCATTTGCTCGACGGAAAGGGAATGGACGAAAGATCTGCAGTAGTGACAAAAACAACTCGAATCATGAAAAAAAAGACGAGAAGACAGTGGCAACAAAACAACATCAACAAACGAGGAAACTAAGAAGAAGACGATAGTTAAACGAAAAGTGGTGGAGCAGCAGAAGATTTCGAAAGAGAATAATAAAAAAATGAAAAGCGACGTGGTTCAAGATGAAGATTCGTTAGAAAAAAAAGCGATGGATGAAATCGCAAGAGCGGTAAATGAAAATAAGGGATTCGACGTGATAAGGAAAATCGTAAAGGGAGCGTTGAAGTCGCCATTGATTTTGATAGAATGAGACGAAGCCATCAAATGATGGTTTAAAACTTTTGATGCGAACGCCGGTCTCGGAAAAATCGATCCCAAATCGTTCAAGAAACGGGTGAAGGGTAGAGTGTTGAACGTAGTCCGAAAACATCTAGATAAGGGTTCAAAAATAAAAACGATCTTGCATTGTCTGATGAAAAAGGTCGACGCGATGATGGGCAAGAGCGTGGTGGAAGATACCTATTTCCGATCTAAAAATGAGATTGTGTTTAGAGACAACGAATTAGCCAACGTTTACCAAGTGATGAAGATGTTGGAATCTATGTATACCTTTCAAAACAAGGGAAGTGGTTGGACGTTTGAGAAGATATTGAGTCTCGAGATTCACGTGGACAGACACGATCCTTTGAAAACGTCTTCCTATATAAAATTACCTTATTTCGTATTTAAAAAACAAGTTGTGATCAACGTGAAAAATAAAGAGGATAACGAGTGTTTCAAATGGGGGATCACATCGGCCCTGTATCCCATAAAAAAGGACGCTCAGAGAGATTCCAAGTGTGTGGAGACTTGTAAAAATCTCGATTGGACGGGAGTGCCTTTCCAGACGTGGCTGAAAGACGTTGAGCATTTCGAAATGCTAAATATCTCCATGGTCGTGAACGTCTTAGGATACGATAAAAAAGGAATAGTCTATCCTCTCAGACTGACTTCGCGCAAAGAGAGAGTCAAGATTGTTATTCTGTTGTTAATTTCAGAAGGTGACAATCAACATTATTGTTGGATAAAAGACATGAGTAGATTGTTGTCGAAGCAGATTAGTGAACATAAGTGCGAGAGATTTTTCTGTTTCAACTGCATGAATTCGTTTCGAAGTCAAGAATCACTGATGCGTCATTGAGAATATTGTAGCAAAAAGCAAGGTGTTACCGTTGAAATGTCTAAACCTAACACTTACATGGATTTTTGCAACTACAATCTACGCTGATTTCGAATGTTTAACCACAAAAATAAATTCTTGCCAGCCCAACGAGCATAGGAGTTACGCTGAAAAATATCAGAAGTACGTACCTTCGGGTTATTGTTATTACGTGAAATGTTCTTTCGACGATCGAGAATCGTCGGGTCCCTTCATCTGCACCAAACGTTCAGATGACGACGACGTGGCACAAAGATTCGTGGAAGAGTTAGAATCGAAAGTTCAAATATTATACAACAAATTTAAAAGATCCAAAGACATGATCATCACGCCAGAGCAACAGCGAAAATTCGAGAAAACCACCGAATGTCACATCTGTAGACAACTATTCGATAATCAGTCTGAAAATAATAAAAATGTTAGAGATCACGATCACTACATGGGTCTGTTTCGCGGCGCTGCTCACAACAGATGTAATTTGAGATTTCGAGATGCTGAATTCTATCTGGTGATATTTCACAATCTCTCAGGCTATGACAGTCACCTGTTCGTGAAACATATGTGTGTTAGCGAGGGAGAGTTGAGATGCATCGCGCAAAGCGATGAAAAATACATTTCATTTACTAAATGGAAAATCATCGATAAAAAGAGAGTCGTCGATGGTTTCACTGAGAAAATGAGTCCCATTCATAGAGAGATACGTTTCATAGACAGTTACAAATTCATGTCGACCGGTCTGGAAAATTAGTCGACAGTTTGAGTAGGGAGAAATTTAAAATCACGAGTAAACATTTTAACGTTCGACGAGAATTGATGAACGTCATGTTGAGGAAAGGCAACTACCCTTACGGTTACATGAGTGATCTCGAGAAATTCGACTATGTCGCTCTACCACCTAAAGAAGATTTTTATTCGAAATTAACCCAATCTCACATTTCTGACAATGATTACGAACGTGTGCAAAAAGTGTGGAGATTTTTCGACATGAAATCCATGAGAGAATATCACGACCTCTATTTGAAAATTGACATGCTTCTCTTGGCCGATGTGTTTGAAAATTTTTGATCAGTGTGTCGTTGACATAACGAATTAGATCTGGCTTGGAATTTCGCGGCACCCGGACTCACTTGGGACGCTGTCTTGAAAACGACTGAGGTTCGACTGGAGTTATTAATGGACGTCAACATGTTGCTCATGTTTGAAAAAGCTGTGATTTCCACTAGATATACCAAAGCTAATAATTCTCACATGGGAAAAGACTTCAATTTGGAAAAATCGAGTAAATACATACACTATTGGGATGCTAATTATTTGTACGGCTGGGCCATGAGTCATCCTTTACCGATCAGAAATTTCAAATGGGTCGAAACGTCAGAAGAAAAACAGAAATGGAGAGACTATCCTTGTATTCTAGAGGTCGATTTGGATTATCCGGAAACATTACACGATCCAAACAGTGATTATGTGCTGGCTCCTGAACAAATGGAAGTGAACGGCGTCGAAAAACTCGTCCACAATTTATATCACAAATGCAAGTATGTGGTCTATTGTGAAAATCTGAAATGTTACATCGATCGAGGGATGAGATTGATCAACTTGCATCAAATCATTCGATTCGATGAGGAGCCTTGTATGAAAAAATACATCGATCTCAACACGAATTTAAGAATGCAGACCGAGAGCAACTTCGAAAAAGATTTCTTCAAACTCATGAACAATTGTATGGGAAATCTATGGAAAACATTAGGAATAGAACCAACATTCAACTCGTCGTGTCCGAAGAGAAGTCTAGAAAATTAATCGCGAAACCCAATTATCAACATAGAATCATATTCGACAAAAATCTAGTGGCTGTACACATGCAAAAGACGCATCTGAAGTTCGAGAGACCTTGTTATCTTGGAGCGATCATCTTAGACATTAGCAAGCAATTGATGTACGAGTTTCACTACGATTACATCAAATCCAAATTCGATTCGAAAGCCAAACTATTGTTCCCTGACACAGACTGTCTGGCTTATGAGATAGAGACCGAAGATGTCTATGAAGACATAGCTCTAGATGTGGACGAATGGTTCGACACGAGTAATTATCCCGACGATCATCCGTCTGAGATTCCAACTGGAGTCAATAAAAAGGTGTTGGGTAAATTTAAAGATGAGAGCGGTGGAAGACAGATCACTGAATTCGTAGGTTTGAGATTGTACGCTTATCTCCTCGACGGCAAAGAGATCAAGAGATGTAAAGGAATTCAGGCGTGTGTGATGAATAAAAGCATCGCTTTCGACGAGTATAAAGAGTGTCTTTTCGACAATTTGACAGTGTATAAAAAGATGACTGTGATTCAAAGCGAAAAGCACGAGTTGTACACCAAAGAAATCAATAAGATTGCATTGATGGCCGACGACGATAAGAGATTTATATGGGAGGATAAAATACACACTTTTGCACTCGGACATTATTCCACAACATTTCAACAACAACAAAATCGAGAGGATGATGAATGGAGTACGACCGAAGACGTTGAAATGTCGTAAGTTTAAAAAACACTCATGAGTTTATAAATTAAAGAAGAAGAATAGAGAGAAAAAAAATAATAAAAAAAAAAAAAAAACATATTTATGAATAAGAAGACAATAAAACGCATATTCGCTGAAGGTGTCGTCTTACCCAACGAACCCCTATCTAACATCGATCTGTCGAAAGCTGCAAAAGATTTAAAAATCAAACATTTTCGAGGTGTGTTTTCTAGAGATGCTTTGCCGAGAAAAAAAGACAATGACAATTCGGAATGTGGAATTTTAAATCTGGACGACATCGGAGGTGAGGGCATGCATTGGGTCACATGGTTTTCGAAAGATAAAAATTATTATTTTGATAACTATGGAATCTCACCACCGATGGAAATAAGAAACTATTTATCGTCAGTTATTTACAATACCGAATGAGTGCAAGCACCGGATCGAATGTTTTGCAGTCACCTGTGTCTCTACGTTCTCAAGAGATGGTCAGAAGGAGATTACTTTCAAGATATTCTCAACGATTTACATTGAAGGAGAAAGAAAGAAAAAAATTGACATAGGTATATATAAATTGAAAAATTGACATAGATATATATATATATATATATAAATAAAGAGTATATAAAAATAAAAAAAATAAAGTTATAATTAAAATAAAAAAAACAAAATAATATTAAATAATAATAACAACAAAACAAAAAAAGCATGCCAGTCGATACATTTGGTCGCGTTGATGATGATGAAGGTTCCTCTAGAAAGAAAAGAAGAACTACATTCGGAGTTGTTGATGGTAACATTGCCAACTTGGACGTATGATTCATTCGAAGATACGAACCTCGACAAGAACCTTTAAATTTAAATAATAAGAAAATTTACAATCTTCCCAAACCGGTCGATTTGTCGGATGCCGTGACTAAAAAATACATCGATAGAGGAGATGAAAATTTCCAGCAGATGCTGAGAGATAATTATGTGAATAAAGCCTTGACTGACGATCTCGACTTGAAATCTAAACGAGTGGTGAATGTAGTGGATCCTAGAGATTCGATTGACGTCGCCACTAAAAGATATGTGGACGACGCCCACGGGAGATTCAGTAAACATCTGAGAGATCACTACGTTCCTAAAGTGATGCAGTCCGAATTGAACACAAATTCTAACAAGATAATCAACGTGCCTGTTCCCACGAATCCTAGCTATGCGGCGACTAAACAATATGTAGATTTGGAACTGAGAAAGAATAACGTCGACGAGTTAGAAATGAAATCGGATCTGGATGCGGGATTCAACAAGATATTAAATCTGTCTGTGATTGACAATGATGATGAAGACTCAACGGTTGTCAACAAAGGTTATGTTGATTCTGCCCTACTGGATTCTCAATCCTATCTGGAATCTCAAGTCGATGACTTGTATCTGAACAAAAAATCCGGAGGAACCATACAGCCGGAATCGACATGGCTGGAAACAATCTATTCGGACTCGACGACGAACCGGAATACAATTCCAGCGCGGTCAGCAGACGGTTCATGGAAGGCAAACTGGACATGGGAGGGCACGCAATAACGAATCGGCCGGGTCCCACCCACATGTCAGATGCCTGCACTCTGATCTCTGTCGTGGAAAAGATAAAATATGCCAGACAACTGATCACCATCTGGGCCGAGGAGAGTGGTGCGTTAGATGTGGAAAAAGCCGAATGGTCCTTCAGAAATGGAGGTAACGGACCACCGCATGGTCTGATAGGATATCCCATACCAGTGGGAGGCGATATCATTCGAATGAGTCTGGCTTCTACGGACTTGAGCGATAGAGCAGTTGTCAATCTCATGGTGAACAGTGTGGAATGCGACATGAGGTACAGAGTTGAAAAGAAGGAGGAACAACACTCGAACACAAAAGTTTTTGGTATGCCTCTCAAAGTACAGATGGGGGGACAGGATTAATTTCAAGACGAAAACCGATAATCCCAAAGTAGCCACTTCGATAGTCTCTCTGTTGATTGAACTGGAACCTCTGAACAAACAGTGAAAACAAAAAAAAAAAAAAAAGATGAAATAATTACTTTTTTCGTGATGTAGGGGAGACAACTCCAATTAGATTTTATTAAACTTTTCATAATATTTTTTTTTCTTCATCTTCTTTTATTTCTTAAATAAATGTGAAAAAAAAAAAAAAAATAAAAAAAAAAAATTTTTTTTTGTTTTTTCAAATTGTAGTTAGTATTTTTTTTTTCTTTCAAATTATAGTTATTATTATTTTTGGGGGGTATTTTTTTAATTATCATTAATTATTATTTTCATCGAACGATTCAAATTCTAACTCTCTATCTGACAGGACCAGGGCAAAAGCTTCAGTTCCCCTCGGCACGTTCTTGTCAAATTGCATTCTGTTTTCAATGTCTAAGATGCTACTCTTGAGTCACTCACTCTGTTTGCTGACATCGGTCACGGCGGGTCTCATGATGGCTTCATCATTTCCTTTTCGAATCAATGTCAGATTGTGTTTGAATTCATAGAGAATCTTATCATAATCTTCCGCGAATCCGAATATGTGTTTCAGAGGTATCCTGAAGGAAAACGTTCCTCTGGATCTTGATGTCTTGACGACGTAGTCGAATCTCAGAGCGGCACCGGTATTGGCTGGACTCATGCCAGCGATGGTGTCTTTCACCAACAATTGATTGAGTCCTTTAGATTTCGAAAAATCGTCCAAATACGTCAAGAGTCCATACATCGTGGTGGCTTGTCTGGGGTGAAACACAGATTCTATCTCTTGTCCCGAGAGCATGTATTTTATATTACTGAACAGATGCATCATGCCATTATTGGCTAGAGTGACCGCGTTGTCGTCCACATAATCCCTTCCGTCTTCCTTGGTGAGACTTCCCTGTATCACTATGTAACTTTCGCTGGGACGAACAAACAGATCTTGCGTCTTGATGTTGATTCTTATTTCACCGGCATTGTTCAAACTAGTTCCAGTCATGGGTTCATACTCGTGAACTTCGTATTCTTCGATGCTTTTGTCTCTCAATAAACCTTGGGTTATATCTAATATATTTGTCATGTTTTGGGTTTTTTTTTGTATTAATTCCTTTGCTTTTTTTATTATTATAAATTGTTTTTTTTTTTAATTATTATCTTATTTTATTTATTTATTTTTTTCCGTTACTATATATATGCGTAAAGGGAAAAAAAAATAAAAAAAGTGAAGGGTTGGTTCTTCAAAATGTCGTCTTCTGCAATTCTTGTTCGTAAAACGTTCTGATTATTTCTCTGTTGTCATCTTCGTCATCCTCTAACGCTTCTATCTTGTAAGTGACTGGATCAGTTTAAAATATTCAAATGATCTTAAAGATTTCTTCTGTCCATCGAGGAGTGTAACCTTTTGCGAAGAGTGATTTATAAGAAGTGATTCTCACTCGATCGCCGACTGAAAATTTCGGCGATTTAGACTTCTTCTCGATCTTGATCCTTTTGGGATAGAGATTCGTGAAGACGCGTTTTTTGTTTCGAGGATTGCTAGCTTTTGCAGGAGTTATCTTGATCTATCTGTGGCGCGTGTTGTTGTATTCTTCTACCAGTTCATCTAGGACGTTGATATATTTCTTGGTCGTGTTGGCTGTGAAATTCTTGTACATTTTCTCCTTCATGGTTCTATTCCAATGTTCAATCATGTTAGCTTTCCCTTCATTTTCGATGGAATAGAGGTCGACCAATGGACGAACGTGACTGTTGTAAAATTCCTTCCCTTTGTCCACCCACAATTTATCAGGTTTTCGAGAAGACGATGCGAATATGCTATTCAGAGCCTCGGCAACGCAAGCTCCCGATTTATTCTTCAGAGGTCTCATCCATCCGTATTTCGAAAATGCGTCGATGACCGTCAGTATGTATTTAACACCCTCGTTCCATCTTGAATTCTATTTCATGTCGACCAGATCAGCAGACCAGATCTTATCCAGACCCTTTACGAATACCCTTCTCCTTCTAAATTTATGCATGACGGATTCGTGTAGTTCGTTAATAATGTTTTCTGGAGGTTTTTTTATGTCCCCATCTGAATCGATGCTTGGTACCGATCACTTTACCTACCAGCGAACGTTCGAGTCTCTCTCTCCTAGCGGGATTCGATATATTTTTCAACGTCATCAACATGTCTTTATCACAGATTCGATTACGAGTCTCGATGTCAGGATGTTTAGCGTAACACAGATCGTGTGCGTAAGTGGCCGAATCCACTCTATTGATGGGTTTGCTCCAAGATTTAGGTGTTAGATCTCGATTCAGTCTCTTATTTAATTTCATGCCGGGTCCCGTGAATTGATGTCCTGGCAGATGCATTTTAATGGGTAGATTATTAATCAATTTATTCATCAGACCGGCACCGCATTTGACGAATTGCATCTTGGTCGAACTGCACACTTTACATGTTCCGCGAAGCATGGGAGTTTTATTATTCGTCAGTACTTTTTTAACGTAAACCATCTCGGTAACACTCTTGCATTTGATGCAATACATTTGTTTTGTTTGTTTTTACGTATATATTTTTTTATTTTTTTTTTTTTTAATTTATATATATAAGTTTTGAGGGTTTTTTTCTTCTTCTATATATATACATTTTTTTGTTTTCAATCGATTGCTTCTGGAATCTTTTTGGGATTCAACAATTTACGAAACGATTGTCTCGCTTCTTCCCTACCTTTTTCCACAAAAGAATCCTTCGATTGTTCCTTGATGATCTGACGACCCTTGACTCTTATCTTCGCTTTCATGACTTTGTATTTTTGTTTTTCGTTCAATATGTCGATGTATTCGCTGTCCAAAATCCTACCGTCTTTCAATGCCATGGAGATCTTATCTGACATGTTGTCGGTCTTTGCATTGGCTAAAATGCTGATGTTTTCATGTTTCTTTGCCTTCACGGATAATTTTTTAGCGAGAAATTTTCCTATCGTATTGGCGAATCCGGCAGTCAAAGCCAATCCTTCTACGGCCAACACGACTGGAAGAGCAATGATGGCAGTCGACAATGGACTAATCCTGACAATGTTCAAACCCATAGAGATCGCGATGAGAGTCAAATATACACCACTCACAAATTTCTCCAATCTCGAATATTTCTTGTTGAGTGAATGACGACAATCTCTCTCTCGCATCAGATATGATTGAATTCTATTGATTTGCTCAGTTCGATACTTCTATCCCATGTCGTCGCTACTTTCCGGTGGTGGTGGTAGATGAGGTGCCGTGGGCTCTGCATTTAATTTCTCTAACAATGGATATATTTTTTTACTTCGAAGTTCCATTTTCATTTTATTTTATTTTTATCTATTATTATTTTTTCAAGTATTTTTTTTATCATTTTCACCCCTTATTTAATTAACGAAAAATGTTTTTTAATGGTTTCTAACCTTCAACAAGGAGTCCATAAAAACGTGATTCCTGTCGGAATATTGTCTTAGTGGTGGTGGTAGCGATATCCCTCTTTCCAACAAATATTCCAAAATGCGCCCTCTGTCTTCAGTGGTGAGATCTCGATGTGCTAACTTCAACTCTTCCGATTTTGTAGGTACGGGTTCTCCAACACAAGACACGAATTGCTTCCAACATTCGATCACGTCGTCACATTGTACGCATTCCAATGCGGACATGAATACATGGTGATGATGTCTTCCCATTCCATTGTGAGACACAAATCATTAATGTGATTAAATTCTCTCTCCTCCAGACAGCCGAGACATCTTTCATGCAAGATCCTAGGAAGTTGTTCATTCATGCAGATCGCGTAAGCTCTACACAATGCCCTTAGAAGAAACCAAGCTCTCGATTCCATGGAATCATTCGTTTTACTCATAATTATATGTATACGAAAAAAAGTTGTTTTTTCTAAGTCCTAAAAAAATATTTTTTTCTAATTTTTTCTATTTTTGTTATTATTATTTTTTCTATTATTTATTTTTTCTCTCCATATATGTAGTACACTTTCTATTCCTCTCGTCATCAAACGAATGAAAGAACGCTTTTCGTTTGTTACAATTGCATGTTTTTTTTATTATTATATTTTTTGGAAAGAAGGATTTTATACTTTTCATATTCCGATAAAACCATCATTTTTTCGTGGTCGTCGTCGTCGTTAGGAAGATACGGGAAATAAAGTATAATGATTTCTATTCTTACGGCAAATTCGGTCCATGATCTATTCAACACGAACGAGTGTAATCTGCAAATATATTTGACACACTGACGAATGGATTTTTCAATATGTTCATCACTACCACCACAGCGATCGAATACATTAACTACATTTTTCACGCAAATATACATGTAATAAATTTCTCCGTATTTGTAATGTTTCACAAGTTTCAATTTGTATTTTAAACGATCTAGGATATCTATAATCACGTGATAATTTCGATAATAAAACGCGTTTTTCGATATTATTTAGATAGTTTCGATTTAGATATGATTGACAAAAGTAACAAAAACAAGTTTACGCACCCTTTTAAACGGTAGTCATATTCAATTTGTTCTGATCGAATTCTTTCTAATGCACACTCGTGTAAATGTTTAGATAAACCTAAAAACGTTTCGTAAAGCAAACGTTGTTTTGATGATGAAAACGTTTTTGTTAACATGTCTTTTAAAAGATGTTTTTTTCTCTCACCTTTTGTTTCATTTTTTTTATTTCTTAATATAAAATATATATAAAAAAAAAACATTTTTTTTTAAAGATATTTGTTATTTTTTTTATATAACATACCTAAAATGTGTATATTCTTAAACTGTGAACTCTGACTGAACAACAAACCTTCATCGATCGGTTCTACATCCTCTTCAGTCTTCAGAAAGAGACCATCTCTGTGGAAAGCATTGCCACCTTTTTTGTGGGTTCTAGATACAATCCTTTACCCTAAACATCTTTGTGACACACGGCTCCTCGCTTCTTCAAAAACAGTCTGTTTCCCCTCTTCTTCAAAAACAATCCTCTACCCATTAATTTGTCTACTGCCAAACTAGCGAGTCCTGAGAGAGTTTCCATGCCTAGAGCTGGCAATACCATCTTCATGAGAATGGGTAATGCTTTTGCAGCAAGTCCTGCCAATAACGGCAAGAAACCGTCTTTCATTCTCAGATTGTATCTCAATTGAGCGTGACTCAGTCTCACTGTTGTTCCCATTCGATTATGAATCGCTTTCTCCATCCTTTTGATTTGTGTTTTAGTCCAGGTGATCCAATCGCTACCACCACTCGCCAGATCTTCGTAACTGAATTTAAATCTGATGGCTTTGCCTCGATTGCTCAACGCTCGGCGAAGTTTAGCTTTCTGTCCTTCGGATATGCTCACGTTTTTAACGATGTATTGAGTCATATTTGTTGTTATTTTTTTATTTCACTGGATTATATATATATTTTTTTCTAATTAGGAATATTATAAGTTTGTTTTTATTTATTATTATCAATATTATAAGTTTTTATTGTTTCTTTTTATTTTATTTCTTATATATATAAAAAAAAATAAAAAAGTATAAAAAAAATACCAAAATACAAAAAAAAAAAATTTGTTGGTTTTTTTTTAAATTATGTATTTATTTTTTTATTTACTGGATTTTTTTTCATATCTCTCTGATGTGAAACCGTATAGTCACTCTCTCTCCACGAAGATCTAGCAGATCGCCGTTCTGATCTGTCAACGTGGTTTCGATGCTATACAATGTGTCCAGAATCACAGGTAAATAGACGCGATTTCGAGGTTGCTCCATGATCTTATAACCCGGTGAAACATCTGGAAAGAGCGAGTAGATCATAGGCTGAGCGCTACCATCGATGTAACTTCCCGAGATCACATTCACATTCACTAAAATTCTATTGATTGTGAGAATGTCTACCATATTTTCGGACGTGGCGTGACCTTGATACATCTTTTGATCGAATCCCAACATCTCGCCGATCGAATCTTCCGCACTAAAATCCACTCGAAAATTATATCCCAAGTCTAATGTCGTCTGCAGAGTACTCGTATTAGGAGCGAGTCTTATCATATTGCCCCCGTGACCATCGGTCTTCAGTATCGTCTGGATGTGACGGTTCAGATCGTCTATGTCGTAACTCCCTGTGGGAATTCGAATCTCGAACCAATCCACTCCGTCGGAACACTTGAACACGTTGTTCTTTTCCGTGACGTTGGGAAATGAATAATAAGTCTCGAGATTAACCAATGCCATCTCGTATCTCTTTTCCTTCTTCAGTTCGACGGAAGGTTCGAATTTCATCGTGAATCGAGTCGTGTCGTGACTCACAATGACTTGAAAAGACTGTTTCGCATCCGTATTTTCGACTATCTGTTCCAATAGGCGATGTTCTGAGATATTTTTTTTTATTATTATTATTTATTAATTATATATATTTTTTTTCTTATATTTATATTTTATCGATTTTTTTGATTTTTTTATTTTTATTCTCTTCTCTATTATTATTATCATCAGGAATGTAAAAAAAATCGTCGAATCTGCTTCGATATTTTCCATTGTTAAATTCGTTAGTCAAATCAATCATGACGAACTTGTGAAGTTCCTTGTCCCCCACCTTGTTACAGAATCCCCTGAATTCTTCCCTGCTCATGTCGTTTGCCACGTGATCTCCTTAGATGTGATTGAGATTCTTCAAATCCTGACGAAAGATACACAGAAAATTAGCATTCTCCCTTATCGTCTGTCTGGGCAGTCGAAAATAATTCTGAGGCAGATAGAAACAATCCACGATGCTGTAATGTCCCCGAACGTAATACAATTCTCATCGATTTTGTCTCTCCAAGAACAGATCTTCAAAAATCATGAGATTCTTGTTCTCCGTCTTCAACTGTCTGGGATCGGGAATGTCGTCAGCATTCTCGTAAAACAGACATTCCACGTTCGAACACTCAATGTTTCTCCTCATCAATTCTCTCGCTGCTCCTTCCAATATATTCGAAGTCTCGTGTCCTTCGAATTCGTCACAATAGTCGAAGATTCTCGACATGACGTCCTTGGGTAATTTACGTGTCATGCACTCTCGAGGCAATCTGTACTCTGGTTGAAAGAAACTCTTGCCGAAAACGAATAATCTGTCGTAATCCAACCAGCTGGGTCACAACAACAGATTCATTAAGAGATTGGTCTTTCCGCAATTCGATCTTCCCACTATCAGACCTCTTATGGTCTTGGGAAAGAACTCATAGTTTGACCTCTTGGTCATCGCATCATTCCAAGACATGTCTTTGATATCCATTTTTTTCTATTTTTTTTTACTATGTTTTGAATTATGTATTTTTTTCTATTTTTTTTTTATTTTTTAATTTCTATTTTTTAGATATATATATATAAAAGTTTTGTTTTTTATTTATTTATTTATGAATCACTTTCAATCCCAATCCTCTCATCATTTTAGCCAGGTCTTTCCAACTTTTCAGTTCGATTCTCGATCGTTTGGCAGGTGGTTGCGAAGGAGTTATCAATTTATTAATCAACGCATCAGCTCCTCTCTTGCCAGCTTCCGAAGCTATTCTACTGCTCGCTTTGGCAGCGGCTTTCTTACCGGGGTCGATTGCTGTCTTCTTTCCGATTTTGACAGTGCTCGACGCAATCTGTTTCGCGGCGTCGCCGGTGTATCTACAAGTTAAGAATCGCATCATCGAATCGACGATGCCCGATCCATCGTAGACGTACGATTTAGCATATCCCTTGTTATTTATCACTAACATTTTTTTTTTTTTTTGAGAATTCAGGGGGTTTTTTTTATATTATTATTATTATTTGTGAATATATATTATTTTATTTACTTAATATTTTTTTCTCTCTCTCTCTCTTCTCTTACTATTTTATCATTTCAAATGATTCATCAACTTTTGATAAACCTTCTTAGTCTGCCTCAACAATTCGTCACACACGCTCATTATCTCGTTATTTACTCCGATGTTACTGGCCTCTCTGCTTGCTAACAACAATCTCAATCTCTCCGACAGGGCACGGGGATCGCGCGGAAGAAATTTCGCGTCGGTCTTCATTCCTTTTCTAGTCGTCGATTTCACGAAATACTCGTTTGCCTTCCATATGGGTTCCACCACGTGCTTCCACTTGTAACCTCTCCTATCCTTCGGACCCGTCTCTCTAGCATCGTTGTGTTTCTTTATGACGTGAGTCTGAACCAGAATGTCTCCGTAATTTTTGTAATCCTCTTTGGTGTAATCGAGAGAGCAGAGTGTGCAATCCGTCGGTCATTTCGTACCTGTTCGAACCGACGATCAAATAATCGCCTTCAAACCATATTTGCGTGTCGCCAACGAAATCGTCATTACCTTCTTGACGAAATCCGTACATTAAATCTTTTTCTCTACCGTCGTCAGATCTGGCGCTACTGATGACGCTACTCGCATCGGTCTCGATCCTCTCCGGTGTGTATTCGGACAAACTTTTCGGCGTAACGCTACCGACGCTACTCGGATTCAGGATTCTCTTCGCACTGTAACCGGACGGAGTTCTCGGCGCAGAACTACCCGGAATAGAACCCATCCTCAGAGAACCTTCCCTTATGGGTCTCAGTTCCTCCACGATTTCCTTCCTCGCTCGTTCCTGAACGTCGGTGATGGGTCTGAACAACTTTGTCGCCTCTCGCGTCAGTCCCATCTCTCCCAATCGCCTGGCCCTATCCTGCACCTGAATGTTCTCCCTGCTCCGTATCAATTCGCGAACCTGCTCGTTCCTTCGCTTAGAATCTCCCCGTGTAGAAACATTGTTTTTTATTTATTTACTTATTTATTTATTTTACTTTATATTATTTTCTTTAATGGATGAAAAATGGTTATATTTTTTTCTGTATTCTTTGTTTCTTAAATGTTGTTATATATATATTTTTTTTAATTTTTATTTTTTAAACAATCAATTTTTTTTTTAAATGTTGTTATATATATATATATATATATATATATATATATATATATATATATATATATATATATATATATATATATATATATATGGTCAATTTTTTTTTATCATTTTAAACAATCAATTTCTTTTTTCTTTTTTTTTCACAGGGCGGCGGGAGCGAGCGCACCTGACACTGTTTTTTCAGACTCAGACAAGCGATCTCTCTCCTCGTCCAAAAAACCTCGTGCGTCATCGCCGGTGGGTTCGGGCGCACCTGATAAAATTCACGGCTCGATTCGGAACCCGTTTTTCCGCGGTTTTTATGGTTTTTAATAAATTCACTTGAAAGTTCAGTTGCGCTAGCGTTGACCATTAGAGAAATGGAACGTTGAACCCACGACGCTTCGTCCACCGCAACCTCTGTAAAAACCGGGAGAAAGTGACGATGTGAACGCATACGTGTCGCATCGCACATGGCGATGGATTTCGATCGTGACGCACGCAATTTATCCGAAAAACTAAGCTTTTGGCTGAGTTACGATTTGAGGTGCGCTCGAATCCCCCATTATACCCTACTTACATGATATGGCTTTGTTGAAACTTTTTGAAAATATATTTTTTTCAACTTCTAAATTTGGAAATTACGCGGGCGGCCGATTCGTTTGGTAAAAGATTAACTGAATAGCCATTTTACCATGGAGAATTATTCAGTTAATAAGAGTATTCAACTAACAGGGATTTGGTCACTTTTCTGTATTATGGAGAAAAACTAAGCATTTAATCTATTATATCTGGTTTGACAGAGCTCATAGAGCTATGTCAGACAAAATATAGTAAATTAAATTTCAGTATTGGATTTGCATAGGTCCAATATGTCTATAAACAAGAGAAATATGAAGAATATCGGGATAATTTCTTAACATATTTATTCAATTAACAGCATTTTATTCTTTAACTCATATGCAATAAACAGGTCAAATTTGTAAAGAAGGTTGAGTTAAATGGTTTTGTGTTCGGAAAGTTACACCGTAAGGGGGGGGGGGGGTCATTATTATGATCACCAATGAGTCTGGAGATGGGATGGGGAAATCTCACCCGAGGGGCAAGATATTTGAACCAGACCCGAGATTTGCCGAGGGTCTGGTTCAGATATCTTGCCCCGAGGGTGAGATTTCCCCATTCCCACCTTCAGACTCATCGAGGATGCTTTTTCTCCCCGCACACGAGGATTACGTCATTATAGAAAATTGGCGGTCACCTGCTGACATACCCAATTTATCTAGTCGTAGTCCTTTAGAAAAACGAACAATTTCACCAGAAAGATCGTACAAAAGTTAGGTATATACCATAGGTATATACTAAAACATTGATTTGTAACACTGTCCGTTAAGGGGTTAATGAATTTGCGCGTGTCGAACTCTAATGTAAAGGGCATTGTGAGATTATTATAAATTCGCGCAGTGATATTATTAAATCTGCAGAGAAACATGGGGTTGAAACAAATCAACATTGTTGATTTTGAATGGCATGTGGATTACATGCGGGAAATCGTGAAGCCATTTTGTTCATTTACAATTGTGCAGACGATGATGAAATAGTTCCGGCGACCTAATAAAATATGCAAATGAGTATGTCACGTGGGGTGGGCGGGATAGAAATATCCCACCCTGCTGTCTCACCCGGGACACGCGAATGTTTCACGTATCGTGGGGGGAGAAAAGGGACTGCCTGGTAATAAGAGACAGTTTTCGGAAAAAATTTAAAGACGCCTTTTTTCTATTTTATTTTCAAACAGAGAAGTATGACATGTTTTTATTTTTGAAGACCAGTGAACTGTAAAGATTACAAGATAAGTTGCTTGTTCTCATTCCTTACGTGGGGAGAGAAGAAAATTTGGAAAGAAGCACTAATTTCGCAAAGCAAATCATATTTGTCAAAACTTTATCTACCTATGACATGCTAAAATACTGGAGGAATAACCATTGGTGCAGGTAATCAAGAGTATTAGGTAAATTTATGAATATCAATAGGATACCATTGTTCTTCACATTCCTCTTCCATATTCAGGTAAATTCAGACTTGCTATTGGCGTAAAAAGAGACACCACATTATACACTTATAAGCCAATATATTTTCATCTAAATGAACCCATCCAGGATCTAGAGAAATATTTCTATTAATTATTTTAAACATATGCTCTGTTTCCTTTGTAACCCCTATTATGGGACATAACCATGAACCAGTGACTGTCCCTTATAAAGCTTATGGCCGGGATAATAAGGGGCAATAGTTAAAAAAAATACTAGGAGTTAAGAAACTGGAACATTGGATGAATCATTGGCAAGATTGACCGTGTAGTCACAATATGGCAAAGGTCTTACCCCAACTGCAGTAAAATCCTATCGAGAAATTACAAGAAATGATTCATAACCTCCTTGTTCGATAAGCAATTAACTTTATTCAGTTAAGAGATATCCAATTAAATGGGCTCTATCGTACTACACATTTATCGAAGATATAGCCTAACAAAGGTAACAGATATAATAGAGATTATGCAGTTCGACGGGAAAATTAAATGGCATTCCTCGTTGTGGTATTAGTTTTAATGCAAAATTGTGTTGAAATCTTCTTACTCCATAACGCATGAGGAGTGACCTCGCACGATTATTGCCTGAGCGTACTTGGAGAAGAAGGAAAATAGAACGATGTGGAAATGACAGTCGGGGTCCTCTCTCTTTTTGTCTAGACAGCCAGAACAGGTACTTAAGTAGGTAGGTCAGAATAATCAAAAGGGACATAATGTGGACAGCTGTGGCGGAAACCCAAATAATAATCAGGGCTACAATGCACTCATGAACTCTAAAATCAGTTGGTTTAAAATCAACCCAACTCAAATGGGTTGAATGAATATGAACCCAATTGTTGGGTGCAGAAGCTAGAAAAAGGAGAACGAGTGAGATGCGTCCTATCCTCTTCTCTATCGCCCACTCTCTCTGTACCTCGCCCCTCCCTCTCTCTATTCTTCTTTTGTTCTGGGAAAGAACTATCATATTCGATATTAAAGGGGACGCCCTCCACATCAGCCCATTCCATCGCTTCGCCATTAGGGAATGGCTTCGGTAACAGGGGGACACACAAACTGACATTGTGAAGAAACCCACTTGAGGTATAGGTATCCCAGATACAGATTTATATTAACAGTTGCGATTCAGGTTTAACTCACATCTCTCTCTCTCTCTCTCTCTCTCTCTCTCTCTCTCTGCCTCTGCCTCTGTCTGTCTGTCTGTCTGTCTGTCTGTCTGTCTGTCTGTCTGTCTGTCTGTCTCTCTGTCTCTCTGTCTCTCTCTGCCCCTGTCTCTCTCTCTGTCTCTCTGTCTCTGTCTCTGTCTCTGTATCTGTCTTCTCTCTCTCTCTCTCTCTCTCTCTCTCTCTCTCTCTCTCTCTCTCTCTCTCTCTCTCTCTCTCTCTCTTCTCTCTCTCTTCCCCCCTCTCTTTCTCTCTCCATGAAAGTAAACAAGAAGGAAATGAGTTATCTATGATCTCGAGAACAAACCAGTTGGTTTTTATATTTGACCAACGATGATAGCTGAACCGTTTGTCATTTTGCATTAAACAGTGTTTGCTGAACGTGTTAGAATACCTGAGAGATTTAGCACATTACATGGAAATTGATAATTGTATGGGTACCATATCGCACTGATATGGAATGTAGGACATAGATTATTGGAGAAACAAATAGCAGTGATGCGCAGATTTTCGGTGTCGGAAATCGGTATCGGCTTGTAAGTATGACATCGGTATCGCCAAAATTATTGGTATAACCGATAACTTTATTCTTTATCGGCTCGGTATAGGTTGGTACGTATGACATCGGCATCGGCACAATTATTGGAATCACCGATAACTTCATTCCCGGTTCAAGTACCTCGATGATATTCAATTTCTTGGACAAACTAACTGGGATGAATGAGGTTGCTTTGCTATTAATATTGTGACCCTTTATCCACCTCACCAGATATCAAAATTTGTGGTCTTTTTAATAATTTCTTTGCCACATTTTTCAAAACATTTCAACAAAATCATATCTTGAAACCCCTCATTGCTACGAGCTCCTCGCGAGTGTTCCACCGAGGAAATTACATGATATGGTTCTATAGAAATATTTGAAAAATCTGGTTCCGCTGCTGAATTTCTGAATTGCGTGTTGGATGCTGTCGATTCGTTGGGTAAAGGGTTTAGTTGTTTCTTGAAACTATAAAGGTGCCAAATGCTAAAGCATTGCAGTTCTGCCTTCATGCTTCCAACCTGAGGAAATGATTTCATTCATATCATTACCGCTAGTGCAAGACTCCAGTTAATGAAATACCTGCATGAGTTAGGACTACATGGTCTTTGAATACTGGTGAGGGTATGACTAGCGCAATATACTGGTATATCGACAAACTATCCAGTTTTAACCCTTTCAGCACTGGTGGTATCTTCCATATCAGTTCAATGGCGGCAATTGGAAGAGTCCATGTTCATTATTTGGGGGTAATCAATTAATATTTTCAAATAATGATTGGTCTGCCCCACACATTCACTTAGCAGCCATCCTCCTGAATGAAATATGACTATCGTGTTCTTGTGGCGGAAAAACGGTCTCTCGAGTTCAAAAGGGTTAAAGCAAGATATTACAAATACCCTTACTACTTGACATAGCATTAGCGGTTTGCACGGTTCCCTTATATTTATCGATACGGTATCATTACAATGGTGGTACTGATTGTTGGCTTTTCCGATAACACCCATATCGAACCACCACAAAAAAGGGAAAACTGATACAGATTTTGGAATTTAATATTTAAAGGGTTTGACAAGAGAAATATACTTCTATTATTGTGATTTTGACACAAAGTTGCGTCAGGTATCACTAAATATAGAATGCCGATGTACTTGACCGTGGGTTTGTTTATGTTTTTGGAGTTTAACAGCCGGAGGCATATCGAATCTGATAGTCTTACGGATGGAGCAAGCCGGAGTACCCGGAGTGAACTACCGAGTAATGGCAAGCAGCTATCGGTCAATTTAACTTACTAACGCGACGCGACACAAGCTGGGTTAGTATTGGTTAAAGGCAATTGTTCCATCGTCGTGCAGTACACCTTAACACACAGCACCAACTTCTTCACACTTGAGCAATCGGGATAAAGACACTCAAATTAAAGTTCCGCGAGGCCGGTCAAAACTGAACATGTGAGCTGGGTATGATAAGGGGAAGAATCTTATTCATTTTAGGATCATTGTTCCTTTAACATACAATTTTGCCTGGTTTTCGTTCTCTAATTAAAGACCAGTGAACTGTAAAGATTACAAGATAAGTTGCTTGTTCTCATTCCTTACGTGGGGAGAGAAGAAAATTTGGAAAGAAGCACTAATTTCGCAAAGCAAATCATATTTGTCAAACCTTTATCTACCTATGACATGCTAAAATACTGGAGGAATAACCATTGGTGCAGGTAATCAAGAGTATTAGGTAAATTTATGAATATCAATAGGATACCATTGTTCTTCACATTCCTCTTCCATATTCAGGTAAATTCAGACTTGCTATTGGCGTAAAAAGAGACACCACATTATACACTTATAAGCCAATATATTTTCATCTAAATGAACCCATCCAGGATCTAGAGAAATATTTCTATTAATTATTTTAAACATATGCTCTGTTTCCTTTGTAACCCCTATTATGGGACATAACCATGAACCAGTGACTGTCCCTTATAAAGCTTATGGCCGGGATAATAAGGGGCAATAGTTAAAAAAAATACTAGGAGTTAAGAAACTGGAACATTGGATGAATCATTGGCAAGATTGACCGTGTAGTCACAATATGGCAAAGGTCTTACCCCAACTGCAGTAAAATCCTATCGAGAAATTACAAGAAATGATTCATAACCTCCTTGTTCGATAAGCAATTAACTTTATTCAGTTAAGAGATATCCAATTAAATGGGCTCTATCGTACTACACATTTATCGAAGATATAGCCTAACAAAGGTAACAGATATAATAGAGATTATGCAGTTCGACGGGAAAATTAAATGGCATTCCTCGTTGTGGTATTAGTTTTAATGCAAAATTGTGTTGAAATCTTCTTACTCCATAACGCATGAGGAGTGACCTCGCACGATTATTGCCTGAGCGTACTTGGAGAAGAAGGAAAATAGAACGATGTGGAAATGACAGTCGGGGTCCTCTCTCTTTTTGTCTAGACAGCCAGAACAGGTACTTAAGTAGGTAGGTCAGAATAATCAAAAGGGACATAATGTGGACAGCTGTGGCGGAAACCCAAATAATAATCAGGGCTACAATGCACTCATGAACTCTAAAATCAGTTGGTTTAAAATCAACCCAACTCAAATGGGTTGAATGAATATGAACCCAATTGTTGGGTGCAGAAGCTAGAAAAAGGAGAACGAGTGAGATGCGTCCTATCCTCTTCTCTATCGCCCACTCTCTCTGTACCTCGCCCCTCCCTCTCTCTATTCTTCTTTTGTTCTGGGAAAGAACTATCATATTCGATATTAAAGGGGACGCCCTCCACATCAGCCCATTCCATCGCTTCGCCATTAGGGAATGGCTTCGGTAACAGGGGGACACACAAACTGACATTGTGAAGAAACCCACTTGAGGTATAGGTATCCCAGATACAGATTTATATTAACAGTTGCGATTCAGGTTTAACTCACATCTCTCTCTCTCTCTCTCTCTCTCTCTCTGCCTCTGCCTCTGTCTGTCTGTCTGTCTGTCTGTCTGTCTGTCTGTCTGTCTGTCTGTCTGTCTGTCTGTCTGTCTGTCTGTCTGTCTGTCTCTCTGTCTCTCTGTCTCTCTCTGCCCCTGTCTCTCTCTCTGTCTCTCTGTCTCTGTCTCTGTCTCTGTATCTGTCTTCTCTCTCTCTCTCTCTCTCTCTCTCTCTCTCTCTCTCTCTCTCTCTCTCTCTCTCTCTCTCTCTTCTCTCTCTCTTCCCCCCTCTCTTTCTCTCTCCATGAAAGTAAACAAGAAGGAAATGAGTTATCTATGATCTCGAGAACAAACCAGTTGGTTTTTATATTTGACCAACGATGATAGCTGAACCGTTTGTCATTTTGCATTAAACAGTGTTTGCTGAACGTGTTAGAATACCTGAGAGATTTAGCACATTACATGGAAATTGATAATTGTATGGGTACCATATCGCACTGATATGGAATGTAGGACATAGATTATTGGAGAAACAAATAGCAGTGATGCGCAGATTTTCGGTGTCGGAAATCGGTATCGGCTTGTAAGTATGACATCGGTATCGCCAAAATTATTGGTATAACCGATAACTTTATTCTTTATCGGCTCGGTATAGGTTGGTACGTATGACATCGGCATCGGCACAATTATTGGAATCACCGATAACTTCATTCCCGGTTCAAGTACCTCGATGATATTCAATTTCTTGGACAAACTAACTGGGATGAATGAGGTTGCTTTGCTATTAATATTGTGACCCTTTATCCACCTCACCAGATATCAAAATTTGTGGTCTTTTTAATAATTTCTTTGCCACATTTTTCAAAACATTTCAACAAAATCATATCTTGAAACCCCTCATTGCTACGAGCTCCTCGCGAGTGTTCCACCGAGGAAATTACATGATATGGTTCTATAGAAATATTTGAAAAATCTGGTTCCGCTGCTGAATTTCTGAATTGCGTGTTGGATGCTGTCGATTCGTTGGGTAAAGGGTTTAGTTGTTTCTTGAAACTATAAAGGTGCCAAATGCTAAAGCATTGCAGTTCTGCCTTCATGCTTCCAACCTGAGGAAATGATTTCATTCATATCATTACCGCTAGTGCAAGACTCCAGTTAATGAAATACCTGCATGAGTTAGGACTACATGGTCTTTGAATACTGGTGAGGGTATGACTAGCGCAATATACTGGTATATCGACAAACTATCCAGTTTTAACCCTTTCAGCACTGGTGGTATCTTCCATATCAGTTCAATGGCGGCAATTGGAAGAGTCCATGTTCATTATTTGGGGGTAATCAATTAATATTTTCAAATAATGATTGGTCTGCCCCACACATTCACTTAGCAGCCATCCTCCTGAATGAAATATGACTATCGTGTTCTTGTGGCGGAAAAACGGTCTCTCGAGTTCAAAAGGGTTAAAGCAAGATATTACAAATACCCTTACTACTTGACATAGCATTAGCGGTTTGCACGGTTCCCTTATATTTATCGATACGGTATCATTACAATGGTGGTACTGATTGTTGGCTTTTCCGATAACACCCATATCGAACCACCACAAAAAAGGGAAAACTGATACAGATTTTGGAATTTAATATTTAAAGGGTTTGACAAGAGAAATATACTTCTATTATTGTGATTTTGACACAAAGTTGCGTCAGGTATCACTAAATATAGAATGCCGATGTACTTGACCGTGGGTTTGTTTATGCTTTTGGAGTTTAACAGCCGGAGGCATATCGAATCTGATAGTCTTACGGATGGAGCAAGCCGGAGTACCCGGAGTGAACTACCGAGTAATGGCAAGCAGCTATCGGTCAATTTAACTTACTAACGCGACGCGACACAAGCTGGGTTAGTATTGGTTAAAGGCAATTGTTCCATCGTCGTGCAGTACACCTTAACACACAGCACCAACTTCTTCACACTTGAGCAATCGGGATAAAGACACTCAAATTAAAGTTCCGCGAGGCCGGTCAAAACTGAACATGTGAGCTGGGTATGATAAGGGGAAGAATCTTATTCATTTTAGGATCATTGTTCCTTTAACATACAATTTTGCCTGGTTTTCGTTCTCTAATTAAAGTCTTGCTGGGACGATCCAAGCCAAACCAGACGTGTGATTTGGGTATGATGACAAGAACAACTCTTTTTATTTTTGGGTCATTGTACGAATGGTCCAGGTCACAGCGACCTTTAACTTGAAACTGTTCCTGATTTCCGCTCTCCAATTAAAGTTCTGCTTGGCTGATCAAAACCACACTTGACATATGAGATAGGTATGATGAGAGGAAGAGCCTTATTTATCTTCGGGTCACTGTGCCAAAGATCAAGGTCACAGCGACTTAAACATGAAATTGGCTTCTGCTACTTAAATTTAAATTATGGTGATGTTGATGTATCGGGGCCTTACTTCGGGTTGTGGGGATTAGGTACCCTCGTTGGCCACCTCTAGTTTTCAACAGAGGCATATGTTATGCCTGTATCTATAATCACTCCTTTTGATCGAGTTAACAATCGCGCGCTTTCCATCGAGAGTTTGGTGGGTATTTATATTAGCCTTATCAGGACAGCTAATAGTATTCATCTTGGTCTTAGGAAGACTTCCACTGGAAAACTTTATTTAGATTGCCATTAATGTTCCAAATTACAATACTCCCTACACACAATTTCTGATGCCTAAGAGGGAACTGTTTAACATTTGAGGCCTTAACCCTTTGAATCCTAGTGGCATCTTCCATATCAGTTCAATGGCAGCAACGGGAAGAGTCCATATTCTTTATTTGGGGGTAGACCAATTAATATTTTCAACGTGCAGACTGGGGTCTGCACATTGAAAATACTGATTGGTCTACACCACGCCTTCACTCAAAAGTCAACCTACTTAATGAAATTATGAAGTATCATGTTACTGGGATGGAAAAGCGGCCTCTGGGGTTGAAAGGGTTAAACATTATGTGTCGCGACTCTCAAGAAGGTTGCCCTCTTTTGTCTTGTGGAGTATGCATTCTCTGACAGTTACTCGGAATGTCAGAGTTCTTGTAACTTGGAGTGTCTTCCGTGTTACATGTTTGACATACACTAATGTAACGAATTAGACAACCTCACTAGTTACGCTTTGTAAGTGTTGGGTAAATGGGGCTCCCCGTGGAGGCGACTTATCATTCCATCACAGTTTAGATTTTACATGGATATGGAAATAGTTTAATATCTAAGTTACAAATTTCTGCCAATTCTGTTTCGAACCATAGGAACACACCGGACTAAATGTCACTTATGTAAGTGGACATCTGATACTCTATAGACCTCTTCCGAACACGAGGAAATTAGAAGAAACATCAACAATAATTCTCATAAAAATTAAGTAGCCACCATGCTTATATCGTTATAATAAGGACACCACTTGCACACAAGCGGCTCAAATATGGCATAATTTTCACACATTAGGTCTTCAAGCTTGGATTGTTTTGTTTATCAATCTCTTGGGGGGTTTTTTTGTCCAACTGAAAAATGATCCAATTTTGTTATCGACTCATATCGGAGATGAGAAGGCAAACGGACATATATTTTAAATGGTGGGGGACATTCTGATAAGCGTATATCTCCATTTTTAATGAATTGCATTTGTATCACTACCAGTAGCATAGTTTTGGACGACAAACTCTCTTTAATGTGCCACATTGAAGTATCCCCGGTTACATTAAAAAATAAAAATTCACTTTCATCTACATACACTGAGTATACGATAACAATTGACAACCTAAATTGCAAAATGTCAAAAAAATAATATATAATTGACCAACATTACCCCTCCAACATGAGTTGGCGTATGCGTGAATATTCGGAATAATCTTATCCTCCAAAAACTTCCAACAGTTACAATACTGTGATAAAAAAGCGAACAGAGAATTTCGTCCGGATCGCGACTGACTCGTGATCCGTTCGAAACTGTATGTCGTCTTTCCTCCACGCAGCACTGTGTAATTTCGCAGGTCGGAAAGGAGATGCGCGCACATTAAACTGATGATGATGTGTTTGTTTATTTTTTGGGAGGCGGTCGTGATTTCGCTGTATTTTATTCGCGAAATCTGGAACCACTCCTCAAAGTGAATTGCGATTGGCTCGCGATCTAATCGCGAGAGACCCCGTTGTGATCAAAGAACTGTATGATTCGTCTTTCGAAAGCAACTTTCTGGGCTGCGAGCCCTAATGAGGCCGACGGGTCAAGTTAAGACATACAATTTATGACAACGGGAGAATCTAGCATCATTATCTCATGAGAAAGATATTAACTCCCTATTTTTTTCAACAATGCATGTAACAAATTTTTTCCTACAATTCAATGAGCTCTGTCAAGCAATACTGAATTGGTTAGATTCCCAGATGCATTATGGGAAAAAAAATCCTCCTTGAAATTTTGATATTTTTACCTCAGTGTGTACTATGTAAAGGTGAATGCTGGAGTGGCCAACATCAACGTATTCTCTACAGCGTATTTGCCCTTTCCCCAAAACGACTACGTACGACACTTTCAAAATGGCGTCTTGAGGAACTGAAAAATGAAATTTGCTTCCAAAATATAAATTATGCCTCTTCATTGGAGCCAGAATGACGAGCTCGTTCCCACGAGGGATCATAATCTATATTTTGGAGGAAAAAATTGGAAACAATATCTGAGTGGCGATTTTTGTGAATAGCGTCTTGCCGTTACATAAATAAATAGTTAACCCTTTGAACCTTGGTGGTATCTTCCATGTCAGTCCAATAATAGTAACTGGAAGAGTCAATATTCATTATTTGGGGGTAGACCAATTAATATTTTCAATGTGCAGCCTGAAAATATTGATTGATCTACCCCACACATTCACTCAGCAGCCATCCTACTTAATGAAATTAAAAAGCATCATGTTCCTGGAGGGAAAAATGGCACCTCGGGTTCAGAGGGTTAATGAAAGAGCACGTTGCAAAAACAACTTCAGCAAACAGTAAATGAGAATGGGGTTCATGCACGTAAGATTAACACATTACCGAAGTCGCAAATTACAAATAAAATGAAATAAGTGAAAACCACTGAATGTTTTGTTTCAGAGAACTATATTGTGGATAAAATCTAATGAAGAGTCATTTGTCATTGTAAGTTCCTCGTCACTGGGCCATATATTGACTCCTCCTTCGAACTTGTCGGTATATACCCGGAGACGAGGTCTGGACATCAGTATTGGAACCTCCATGGTGGAAATAAACTACATTTATTCATATGGCTCTAAACCTCGCTTTCAACAGCCATTCTCCTCTCGTGTAGGCGTTTGAATCTAAGATGAAAAATCGGAATAGTTCTTGTATTTTTTCATAATATACAAATACACTGAATAGTCCATTTAATACATGCTCGTTTATGTGGGGAAGCAACTCAGCCAGTCATTGTTTTTAATTTGACATCCACCATAATTAATCGTGGTGGGTTTTTTTTAACCCTTTGAATCAAAAAGCTCGCTTTTAAAGTCCGTAATCATGATTCGTCCCAACTGAATGTAGGAATTGCACTGTAAAGAATTTCTGTTAAATCCAGTTGTCGGTCCTTCAACCGTAAAATATCACGGTGAAAATACCGTATTCAACCACCAGGTGTAATGCCAACAGAAATAGGAGAGGGACGGAACTTGCCTCACTGGGGAGGGAATGGGGAGACGGAAGTGACGTCATAGTCACGTGACCCAGCTACGTCATGTGTGGTTGTCGTGGTAACCCGAGTGAGCAGTCAGCTTGTGACGTTATCCTCGTGGTGATACGTGATGTTAGTGAGCATGCGCAGCGCGAGTTGTTAAGGTGACGCGTGTTTCTGTTATCCATTTTGTTTACTGCAGGTCGCCATTTTGGTTCCTATTGTGACCCAATGTGAAACAATTTTCCGATTGTTTGTGGTAATTCTACGATGTAGCTGAGGATATGGGGGAAATCTAGTAAAAGTACTCCAGTTCAATGAGTCTTATAGCACTATGTGCTACTCTTATAAACCTAGGAGGAGGTTCCACCAAGTCTGTTTCGGTAGTTTGGGCGTTTTTCGGTGGGTGTTTTTGTTGGTGATTTGGGGTCGTTATAGGGTCTATTTGGGTAATTAGATTTAGTCCAGTTTAATAGAATGCGCCTTATATCACTGGGCACTACTCCTATAAGTAGGATTCTGCAGGAATTCGAACCAGAAAAAGAGACTGAACCCGAGGATTTTTTAACTTTAAGGCAATGTCGGGTTATTTGTGGTAATTCTAGGAAGTAACCGAGTATTCTGGGACAATCTGAACTAGTAAAAGTACTCCTGTTTAATGAAATATGCCTTATAGCAAAGCGTGCTACTCTTATATAGAGAACTTTGGGGAATCCCAACCCGTTTTGGTGATTTGGAGTTGTTTTGGTGATTTGGGGTAATTGGCAGGTCTATTTGGGTTATTAGGTTTACTTCTATTCAGTTGGACGCACCCTCGTAATACACCCGCGTCCTGTTATAGGCCATTGGGTCACATAGTAACCACGTGCCAACACAGAACCAAGATGGCGGCCTCTAGTAAACAAAATGGACGACGGAAATACCCATCGCCCTAACAACACGCGCTGCGCATGCGCACTGATACATCATATTACTATGAGATGGCGTCATAAGATGGCCGCTCATACAGGCTACCACGCCAAACACATATGACATAATTAGGTCACGTGACTATGACGTCACATCCGCCTCCCACATTCCCTGCCCCACTGAGGCACGTTCCGTCCCTCTCCTACTACTACCAACTCTTCTTTTTTTTTTGTTCGACTTGGTGAAAACGGAGGGAAAGCTTGTTAATTTATCAGGCAGAGGAGATCAATTGATATCTTTAACCTGCAGCCATGTGGCTACTTGTAAAACGAATTTATTTAGCGCGCGTGCACGCGTAATATTTGAGACGATTCTGAGAAAAATTCATGGAAAATTCAAAGCTCTGTACGATTCAATTTACAGAAGATAAAATAGAGATCAGCAAAATCCGAAACGAATATTTGTAATTCTCTTTTATTTTATTTTTGATTCATTTTCATTTCTGTGCATTGTCCTTATATAATACACGCAAAAAATCCGTAATAGATAGATGTGATTTTATGCCGTCTGCTAAAGTGTTTTTGCAACAGTGTCATGAAGAAAGTTAGACTTTCATTAGAAAGTCTGACCCAAATTTTTGACGCACGTATCGGATGCAAGCCTTTTCGGCCATTGACAATTTTAGTCAGTTGGGCGTCAGGTCAATACGTTTCGGCCGGTTGCATTTTTGGCCGATTCAGCTACTGAAGAAATATTCATTTGGAAGTGTATTAATTGAAGAATGGATGAAGTATCATTATTCACATGATTTTTGTGATATAGAAAACAGTATGCATATAGCTTTGACACATCAATTTAATTTACAAATTGGCACAAATAGTCCAGGAACATTAGACATAAAAATGAGAAAGTAAGGAAAAAAATCGGAGAAAGCTGATTTTTTTATATGTTTCCGGGACACACATTGCGGATAAAGTGTGAAAAGTCCCCGCGAATCCGAGTTGAGCTTTTTTAGTTATAGCGTTTTTTTGATGAAAAAATTTTTTTTTTTTTAAATTCGACCCAGCTCCATATTTCTCATTCTTATTCGCCTTAGTAGGGTGAGAATCATAAATATCGTGCTGAATTATATTGAGAATACATATCCCCAACAGAAAATGCCAACTTTGTACCAATCCTCACACTCAATGGTGAAATATTCACGAAAATGTACAAAATTACGAAAAAAAATTTATTGTTTTCATACACACAACGGTACACAACGTCCATTAAATCAAATCTACGACTACTTTGGGAGTTAAATTATATATCAAAAATTGCAGAAAAGCAGTGGCTTTATAACGATATATAACAATAGTCATTTATTCCATAATGAACTGGTGAAACGTGTGAAATATTAACCATACCCCCTAAACTCAAATTCAAACGGCATCGACTTTTCTCATTCAAATACCGTATTATAGCATCATTGTTTCAATTTCCATGTTCGATTAAATCACATGATGTGGTGTTCGCCTACACTCAAGATGCATTGGCATGTAATGTGTGACGTTTGACCAACCACTTTATATCAAAGCAGTGGAGATTGTGTCTTCGTCAGATAAGTTGACAAAAGTTTTCGTTAGACTCGGCGGCTTCCATATGATTATGTCATATTTAGGGGCAATTGGTTCGATCATGGCTGGTAGCGGCTTGGGTGAACTTTGGGGGACTGTTTATGCTGGTGGGTCAATCCATCATTTGATCAGTGGTCATGCATATTCAAGAGCAGCTCGTGCCCATTTGCTAACACAAATTGCCATTACAAAACTTGTGTTTAAAGAAAGCCGAACACTAGATAACATAGACTGCGCAGAAGTCAATGAAATATTCTGTGGACTTGCCAGAGGTGACTGTACAACAGCTGACGCTGTCAATCAAGAAAGTGTCAACCATCTACTATCAAAATTACACGAACTGCTCCAGAATGCGTCCGTAGGACACACAGGAAAGCTTTGGGTACAATACTACGAGCAAATAGGTCTTCTCCAGTTGTTCTTGAGAGCAGAGCGCACAGGCGACTGGGAGCTCCACACATATTGTGTTCGCAATATGATTCCAGTATTTCACGCAGGTGGTCATTTTGCATACGCAAAAAGTTCTCATCTCTATTTGCAGCAGATGAATGAGCTAACAGAAATAATGCAACAGGATGATTTGAAGTTGTTCACTGAGAAAGGTTACTTTACCATAAGGCGCTCAGATAAATTCTGGGACGGGATATATTCTGATCAGACCATAGAGCAGTGTTTAATGAGAATGTTCAAGCTCCCTGGTGGTCTCACACATGGCAGGGGAATAACCGATAGTACTGTTGCGAAATGGGTACATGGACTACCTCTTTGCCTTTCGATATGTAATGCTCTCGAAAATTTTGTTCATGTTCACACTGGTCATGGCGAACAACATCGGGATCTCCGTCAAAGTTCACAATTGACTGATGCCAATGATATCACCAAATTATTGAACTGGCTCAGAGTGCATTCCCCCTTTCAGAATAGAGATCCACTACAATTAGTCTCTATAGCGACCGGGCTTGTGGCCGACGAAACTGTGAACTGTGACCAAGTTCGCAAAATTGGTGAATGTTGCGTATCGAATGTTGTAAGCAAAACGTTCAACAGCATCAAACTACGACGTGTTGACACTGTGAAGTCTTTCGCATCGATGGCAAATAGCATCAAAGTCCGTGGAAGTAAGGTAGTGATTGACCCCACAATTCTGTTCAACCGCATCACATGTGTTATTCAGTCACAAGCAGAGATGGAAGAGTATCTCAAATATGAACTCGCCCCGAAACCACCAGCATTGTTTGATTCTGCTGGAATGAGGAAGACACAGAAAAGCACGCTCGGTAAGATCCTCAAAACATACGGTTCCGAGCAAACTAAAATCCTAGAACATTCTCTGTTTGTTGTAGATGGTGGATTTTTATTGAGGGCAGTTGTATGGCCTAAACAGTCGTCATATAAGGACATATGTACATCATATTCCAATTATCTAGTGAGACATTTTGGGGCGAACGTCGTGGTTGTTTTTGATGGTTATGCTTGTACAATGTCGACAAAGGGCATGGAACAAGCCCGTAGATCTAAAGACAGGTATTCCATTGATATCAATATCTCACCCGAGTTACCAGCCACCACACCCCAATCCGATTTCCTTGCAAATGCCAAGAACAAAACCCAACTGATCGATCTTCTAATGCAGGAGCTATCTGCTATCAATATTCAGTCCAAGCAGGCCGAGGCTGATGCTGATGTACTGATAGCCGAAATTGCACTTGACATCGCTCAAGATGACAACAATGTTGTTGTTGTGGGAACAGACACAGACTTGTTAGTCATTCTTACCTCTCGAGTTCAACCGGGATGTAATATTCACATGATGTATTCCATTACCCCAAACTTACTAGTTTCAGTTAGTGAAATAGCAACCAAAATGGGTGACCATAGAAGCAACCTCCTTGTAGCACATTCTATAAGTGGTTGTGACACTACTTCTGCACTCTTTCGAGTTGGTAAGAAGAAAGTATTCAGTACAATTGTCTCCGATGTTACTAGCGACTCACAACAGTATGTCAACACAATTTTGGCGGATGACAGTACACCAAGTGCAGTAGCCGCTGCCGGGGAACAACTTCTCCTGATCTTATACGGGAGTAAAACTGTCTCCTCTCTCGACCAATATAGATATGTCACTTACAAGCGTTATGTAGCAAAATCTAAACTGAATAAACCCATCGACCTAGCCTCACTCCCACCAAGCAGCGATGCTGCACAACAACATGTCTACAGATGTTATCTCCAGGTCCAACAATGGCTGGGCACTTCGCTTCCTCCGACGGATTGGGGGTGGTCGCTAGACAATGGACTTCTTGTACCGACTGCAGCCACAAAGCCATGTGCCCCCGATAACCTACTGAATCTGATCAGTTGTGGTTGCAAGAGTGCTTGTACAAAAAGGTGTGGGTGTAAGAAGGCAGGACTCTCTTGCTCAGGTTTGTGTAATTGCAGTTCGGATTCTTGTAACAACCACAGAAACACTGTCCTGTCGGAAATTTCTGAGTTCGATGAATAATATGTATATAGGTCATGTCATTTCTGTATATAGCGTTGATAATAGTCAATGTAACTTAATCCATGTTGATTGATTTGTACATTCTTTAAATATTATTTATTGATTTTTGTACATTCTGTAAATATTATTTATTGATCTAATGCTGCCAGACACAGACGTGTCTGTTCTGTCCCAAGCCCGAAAATAGTTGAGTTCTCATGCTGGCGAATTTTATGCCAAAAGGGGAACTCGGCCAGAAGCAGAGGGGGTCTTCCATAATGTCTATTTTGTAAGCAATGATAAAAGTCTTCAAATGGTGGTGGATTTTTTATCGTCTGTCCAACTAACATCCCGTTCTGTACTACGATCCTTTGGGCAAATCCGTTAGGAAAATCGTCATTTTTTGCGTAAATCCGATACTTTTTTGTGAATTTTCAATAATTTTTCGCAGAAATTGTCACAGAATGCACATTTTCCTCTAGGTAAATGTATATTAGACATTATGTAGCTCGAAATACGCGTAAACAAAAAATACTGTTGGATCAATTCGAGGTTACAAAGTTCGTGTGATTTTTTTTGATTTTTTTCAAACGCGTTTTCGAAAAAAGGCTGTAGAAAAAAAGCTCAAATGGGATTTTAGGGGATTTTTGTCTAATCGTTCAGTGATATGTACTCGACATTCCCTGAAAAAATCAGCTTTCTCCGATTTTTTTCCCTAGTGAAACCTAATGTTCTTGGGCTAGAAAGGACGCACGTTTTGTGTTGAACTAATTAATATTACATCCTCATAATGATTTTGTCCAATGATAAAGTAGATTGCCATGAACATAAATTGATACAAATTTGGTTAATATTCCCCTCTTATTTTCTTATGAGTAAGCGTTTTGAAATTCACGCTTACTTTATACCTGAAATCATTTTTTTCAGAAAATGATATGAATCAATACTTGAAGAAAATAGAAAATGTTTTTTTTCGGAATTAGAAATCCTAGTGCGTTGAGAAGAGATGTTTACTCGCTACCCCATCGCTAAAAAATCCCACTTGGTTTTTGCTACGGTACAGTTAGTTCCACTTACGTCGTCACTGTCAGAGCCATTGCATGGGTGTATCTTTGGGTGAATTATGATCGAGCGAGGTTGCTATTAATTAACAACCCCATCCCTAAAAATTGTGTTCTCCCCTCCAGTGCGTTCCAATTCCGCCTCGCTGCCCGAGCCTTTCCATGCCACTATCTTTGTGTGAATTATGATCGGACGAGATTGCGTTAGGAGGTTTTCACTAGTAATGTCTTCAAGGCAATAATCATTGGGTCACTACAATGACAACACTCGCTTTGTGTTATATATTTTCTTTTGAGAAACATCACATGTGTTTGTTTACAATATATACGATTTGTGAGACAAAATAGATATTAATTATTACTGTTAAATTTTTTTGGTCTGAAAAAGGCAACTATTTTAAAGGCCAAAAAAGGAAAAAGAAATAATCAGTCGACTGCTATTTTTATCTCAGTTTTAAAAGGCTCGAATTAGGAAAGATGATACCATTTTTAACACATTATTGGAATGAATAACTTCTGCAACCCATTTTTCTGAATGGATCTGTCGTTTATAATAGTGATCTCTCTTTCGATCTTTTCTTCGTTGTGATATTTCTTTGTCCACAGTCATGTCGCTATATGAAGGTATGCAGATGCAAACTGCCATGCTTCAGCACTGTATTTGACACCTTCATGCTATCAATTACAAATGTTTATTATCGCAGACATTTATGCATGCGATTGAAAGGGTTAAAACTGTATGAATTGTCATTAATTAAGATGAACAACATTCAGCAGGTCTATCAAACGCTGAAACATTCGACATCGGTAAGTAAATTTCACAACTGCTCCTCGTGAAGTTCAAGGGGAAAGAACCCTGTGATATATTCAAAGCAACTTTATATTGCCCAATATCTTGAAAATTTGCCTTCACTCAATGGAACTAGGAGGGGTTAGATTAGCCGGCTAATGAACTAAACTCTATTTATCACCATCCTATAACTTATTCAGATTGTGTGAAATATTATTGGCGTGTATTCAAAGAATTCAGAGCACGATTGCCCCATCTTGTTTACAACTCGGTTGCATTATTGACAGACGATGAAGGCTTTCAATCGATGGGCAGTTACAGGATGCGAGTTCATGACTAGTGTATTAAATATTTCCTTTCAATATTTGGTGCAAAATGGGAAACACTTTTTATCATTTTTCTCTGCTTAATCCTCTGAACCCAAGAGGCCGCTTTTCCTGTCCAGGAACATGATACGTAATAGTTTCATTAAGTAGGCTGACTGCAAAGTTAAAGTGCAGGGTAAATCAATCAGTATATTCAACGTGCAGCCCCGAGGCTTCACGTTGAAAATATTAATTGGTCTAGCTCCAAATAATAAATATGGACTCTTCCAATTTCTTCCATTGAACTGACATGCGAAATACCAGCAGGGCTCAAAGGGTTAATATCGACTCAGAAAATATTTGTTATGCCACTTGAAACGCTTTGTATTTTTTCCCATTTTAAATTCAATATTAATCAAATATTTTCAGGTTCAAAAAAAATATTTTATGGAGCGGAGAAACATTGTGTCATCTGACACTAGGAAGATTTATCCAGCTTATACTCCTTCAAGATGATAACAACACCGTGTTTGTGACCCAGAAAGATCCAAGGAGGGAGACGTCGCAATTTGTTAAAATAAATGAAAAGTGTTCACTAAGTGCTATTTAGCCCATAAATTGCCGCTTATTGTATAAGAACTGAAATGAATTATGTGTCGCGTCATCGGAGAATGGATGTGGAATGGGCGTGTTCAGTTGTATGATGTGTGTAGTGGGTTTACCTGTGTAATTTTACAGATTTTCTTTACGCCATTATTGCTGTCACAGACGGAATAATTTGATATGGATTTTGCATGTCTCCGTGCATATAACATGCATATATAGTCGTTTTGGGTTCTTTACCATGCCCAGTAAGAATACAGAATATACGTAGTTCTTTTCTCACCAGCTTCCTTGGATTCTCTGAAGAATTATCAACAGGTAATGTTGCGAAAAAACATTCGTCCTTCGACAAAATTCTTTCTTCACATACAGACCTCGAGGCGGGGGATGCAATTTCTATCGAATGGTTTCTAAGAGATAATTAATTGAAATCTGACTGTCCAGTTAGGATAGATTACCTTATAATTTAATATTAAGCCCTTGGTATACCTCTGAAAGTATTTGACGAAGGCTACCAAAGAATACGAAATAACATTTTCTGTCATCTCCCTGTTGTTGCGTTTGGTCGCTATGGCTATTTTATTACGCTACCATATCACTCTTAATGTGTCAATGAAGTGCTGTGTTAGTTTGTTCTCTACAAGAGTGGTTGTATCTATCATTGTGTCTGTCGTTAGTAGTGGTCAATCTTTAGACACTGTTTATGGATTTACTCTCATCGGTGAGTAGTGTAGCCAACAGTGTACTAGCACGCGACGAATCTCACCTTAAGCAGCAGAGCCATTTCTAAAACAAAATCCCCGTGGTTGAATGTCAGTCCTCCTGAACTGTTCTGTATCACAATGGCGAGTGGGGTACACTCAATCAGCTAGGTTAAAAGTCAACCCAAATAAAGTGGGCTGAGTGAATATAAACCCAATTGGGTATTCATATTCACTCAACCCAGATGCTTTGGGTTGATTTTTCACCCATCTGATTTTAGAGTGTTCAGAAACAAAGGGGTGCTGACATGTAAGCGTGGATGTCCCCCTAGTATAATGATAGTACTACATATTTAAAGGATATGAAAATTCATCGTTCCCTTATTACATGTCTGTAGTGAAAGCATTGCATGCAAGGTATGAGTATGGGTCAATGGTTGCTATAGAATATCCGACTCATTTCGTGTGTTCCGTGCGGAGAAAGATTTATTTACTATTAGTCTAGTAGGGCGATTAAAGGCTTATCGGATAATTGGATGTCTTGCTCCAAAGTCTGAAAAAAGTAGATCAGACTGATTTACGTGATGCAGTAATAAAATCTGAACATATCAGCGATCTTAGTAAACGGGAAGGGCGATTACAAGCTGATGCAGGATTAATTGGCACCTTTGTTTTCCAGTGAGATGGCCGGGCCCTATCTCCCAGTGTTATATTTATGGAAGAGAGGGGCTGTTGATGAAGATGTTATGAGGGTTTATGCTTTAGAAAAATGAGTTTAGTACTTATTACTCGGTGGGCGCGGTGTTTTGTTTGTCAGATCGTGTCAGTCATTGCATACTGAGTGATGCCTATGGTGGGAGATCAGTGGTGGATGATGGTCTTGCTTTGCTGTTCACTTTATCCATCAAAGCCTCTCCCTCACTAATATGCCCATTTATGAGTACAGGCAGCATTGTTGGTGGTATATACTTTCCAGACAACATATTACGCTCGGTTTCTACATGTGGTTGTCCGTGAATGGTGACTATTATATTAATAATAACACTTTGGCCGGCCACTGATTTGTCGTGGTTCTCAGATGAGAAGACCTTCATTAGGCATATGCTCCCAAATGACTTTTTTATCCCAACGCCCCTTCTCTCCTCCCAACACTCTGAGACGAACTGGTTGATGACATCCCGTACCTCATTCTTCCCAATCCCTCGGATAAGCATACTAAGCCTCTCCTTTGTGCCACCATCTAACCACATGTCCTTCATTCTCCCACTCCACTTACCCACCATACTCCCGGTGAATCTTATTCTGTTAGGCTGGTAATTTGGGCATTCTAATAGAAAGTGGTCCAGGGTCCCCACCACGCCTAAATTACACATTTGGCACGCCTTTTCGTTGTCTTTTTCAGTTTTTCCCCTAAGCCCCAGCCACCGCGACCTCACCCGGAACAACAGTGACCCCACAAAGGTGCCATAAAAGTACTCTTCTGATGTTTTTTTTTTATCGTGGGTTGTGTCCACTTCTAAGTTCGCTATATTGAATAGTTTTCTATTAACTCCCTCACTTGGTTTATCCACCCTGTCTTTGTGTTTGAATTCCAAATATTCTGGAACATTAATTTACACCATCGGTTATCGGGGAGATTTACCAAATAGTTAAGATAGCAGAGTTTCTGACTATCCTCATTGTCTCTATGTCGTTTCTGGTACAAGCTGTTTGGGGATTGGTCAGTTTAGTCTGAGTAATCCGTTGTTTCTGCTGTTTATAGCTGTTTGTGGAAAATGGCTAATAACATGGTTGTAACTTGTTGTGAAACTTGGCTATTACCATATTTTTATTGTGAATATTGTCTTTTACTCAAATTTCCACCAGCAAATTCTTCTCATAATACAACTGAGAATTTAATTTAGCTCTGTCAAACAAGATTGAATTGGCAAAATTCAAAGCTGCGTTATTGAAAAGAGTAACGCTTGAAATTTTGTTATTTCGACATTAGTGTGTAGAGGGTTAATCTAGCTTTATCTCATGCTCACCTATGTTACTACCTGTGAAAAGCCCGTGTGTTAAATTTCGGCTTTTAACCCCACTACCGGTGGAAAGCTTCTACTGTGGTTAAAACGTTTCCACTGGGAATTCCATTACAAAGATTTACACCTATAGTAGGAATTACATCCAACTTGATCTTTCACATGACCCTTTTTGCCGGTTTCGATACATTCACACTTCGCGAGGTTTCATTCACACATACGACGTTTTGCTGTACTATCTACTACGTGTAACGACTTATTAAGTTTAAAATACCTACAAATACTTAAATATTTAAAATACAATTTAAGAATTGTTAATAACAATTTGACTAAAAAAGCAAGGTAAATTCAATCAACTTTAACGATCTTTCTAGCTGTCAATCAAGCATTCACGTGCAGCCGGAAGTACTGCCCAACGGCGCAGATGTAAACAAAACAAACCCATGTGATTTGCGATAAAAATATCGTTTTTCTCCATTTTAAGTTACAAAGTCGGTTATTTATTAAGAACATGGTATAAATAAAATAAACAGGTACTAGGGACGATAATCTGATTTAAACCACTCGTAGAATAAGAGTTTTAACTACTTGCCAGAGCCTGTCCTATTCGTGGTTTAAATCTGATTACCGGCCCTAGTATCTATTTATCCTATATGTATTATGTAATGGCGTTGTCAGTACTTTACTTGTGACTAACATAATGATATTGGTAACGTAAATTATTCCACAATGTATTGAAAGATCATCATTTTACAGGATGTGCTTCAGTTGTTTTATCATGTTGTATTCTTGATACAAACGTGAATGTAATTGTTTCTTCGAGTTACGTTCAGTAATATAAATTTTAAAAAAAAGCTAGTACTCTCAAACATCTTCAATCTGCACACTATATACAAAGAAGCCATTTAACCCTCTACACACCAATGTCAAAATACTTAAATTTCAATCTGCAATTCTCTCTCGTATGCATCGAGGAATTTGGCCAATTCGATCTCCTTTGACAGAGCTCGTAGAGCTCTGTCAAACGCGATCACATTGGTCAAATTTCAAGTTACATAATGGGCAATTTACCATACTTTTATTACAAAACTGACCTATTAATTCGACGCTATAACAGAATTAACCCCGGATTATTGATTCATTTTATATTGCTGAACTATATTCTTGTGAAAGTGAAGATTTATGTACACCGAAATCTGCGTTCACCTGTCTATGGAAAAACCTGTATATCTTGATTTTTTTATGAAACTGGTTGATACAACTCTATAGTTGAACAGGATTATTGATAGAATGGTATCATTCAATCTCGCTGAATGATATAAGAAATATAACAAGTAAAAATCCTATCTCTGTTAGATTTCTTTAATACAAAATGAGATGGGTGGCTTGTTTTTTTTTTATTTGAATTTTTGTCATCTTTAAAAAAAATACTTACGTAGGAGAAATAAAGAAATAAAGGAAAATATCTCTGTGGGGTTTTGTTTTGACGCCTGATTTTTTTTTTTATTTCAACACAGTCATTTTAAATAATGTCTAAAGATCTGCTCAAACCAACATTTAACATCTCTGTCATTTTCTTGGAAATTTCTTTTTTTGGTATGGAATTTGATAGTAAGAATACTGTCAAAATCATAACCTTTTCAAGATGATCTAATGCAAATATACAGCACATTCTGCACGCAGCACTAAGAACACTTTGTAATATCATTGTATTTATCGTCCAGGAATCTGTGTTTTTCACTATGAAACTGTAAATTTATTTTATCCATTGGCGGAAAATCATATGAATCAAAGTAGATGGCAGAATTATTGTTTTTTAAGTATATCACCTCACAATGTTTTCCTGGTCTCAAGATGTTTCTGTGTTCACAATATAAGCTTGTCTATGTTTAGTTTTAATTTGTGTTGGGTTTTTTTTTTGGGGGGGGGGGTGTTGCAACAAGTCTCTTAAACACACTTTTCCATTTAAGGATGATCATTTTTGAGAGCTGTCAATAATATATTGTAATTGTATGGTTTCCATCTTCTTATCCCTGAAAAGGCCAGGCGCGGAAAAGTTGTTTTAATCTGTTCTTCTTCAAGACATGTTGTATAATATGGCCCGTCTCTTTCTACTAAATCTTCCCACATTTGAATCTCATTAAACCACATATTTTTAAGTTCACATTTGCTCAATATTCTACATCATTCATTCTTCTTGCTTTATTGAACAGTTTATTCAGTATAGTAACTGGACACAGTTTTCTGAAACATTATGTAGTATACATATCTACCCATAGTCTTGGGTGTGTGATTATACAAAGTTCATGTTTATCTTCACTTTATATCCTTCGCAGATATCTTTCGATTTTCCTTTAATAGACTGTGTTAGTTCCATTACAACACATTCTTGAAATAATGTAATAACCATTCTCGCTTTAGTTTTTTTTTATCTGTATGCATACATCGTATTTCTGATTTCCGTTTCTTGTAGAGATTGCAGTGCTCACAATGACTCGTTTTTAATATGCAAATATCACTTTTCTGCATTTGTTGATCTCAATCCCACTATCAAATTCTACCTAGACGATAACGTTTTCAGTTTTATTCACTAAAAGTGCTTTTGCTTTTGTCTGTTTAGGAGTTGGTGGTTTATGAGTTGCAATTTCAAAATTCGTGTACATGTATTTATGTCGCAACCTTCGTTGATGTTTTATCTCTGAAACTTGATGAGATTTGGGATCTTTTTATGTGACTTTTTTTCTTATGTGTCCTCTTGAATGTTGACTTAAATGTTCTAGTTGTTTATCTCAACGAATTAGGTTACGAATAATAATATCACCAGAAAACCAACCACCAGCTGACTTTAAAATAATGTTTCGCTTTCTTGTAAGATCAACTCTTGGATTTGCAAGTTGTTCAAGATATTCGCTACCTTCACCCATATATTTAAAAGTTTGTTGTGGCAATTTAATTTTAATAGTAAGTATGATTCTACTTGCTAATGTAAACCAGTTGAAAATTTTACTTACACCTTTCTTAAGTACATTTTCTTTTACAAATGGATTTGGCTGTTGATTAAATCTTTTCAAACAATCAATGAATGAAACACATGATGATGTGTCCTCTTTGCTGAACTTCAAACAGTGGGCACAAATGTTATAAAAACACTACCGTTTATAGTTTCGTGTAATATCAATTTTTAATCTCAAGGAATCAGGAGTTCTAGGATGAAAACCAATTAATAACTGACCATGAACACTACTTGTTGAATGTTGATAAGGAACATTTAAATGTGGTAACTGGACTTGATTTCCTAACACTTAAATTTGTCCTTTATCTATTGTATTTTGATATACGCATTCAAATTAGTGGTACGAGTAGCTTTACATCTTTGAAATATATTTTGTCTTTTGTAATTAGCACTTGCACTCCGATGATGACCTTTATCAGTAAATTATAATTTGATTTTTTCTTCACCTTTATCGCCTAACATGTCATCAAAAAACACAAGATGTGAAATTGTAACATGACTGATCATTTCATCTTCATCATTAGAAATAACTTCTATAAATGTTCTATTTTCACTCTCTTTCTGTAAAGTATATGTCTTTTGCGCTCTCATTGACACAAAATCATTTCTTGAGGTACATTATGAAATAAGTGATGATTCATATCAGTAAGTTTCTTTGCAAACTCTGTTCTCCGCACACAATTGGTCCTGAGACAAAGACATTACATGGATGTTGATATAATTAAACATTCACTCGATGGCATGATTTTCTACAAAATGTGAAACGTTTGTGAACACTTTGACTTATATATGTTCCACCATCGTAGCTTTATATATCGTTGAGGAGTTAAGCTTTTAACTCAAACAGTTTCTCAAGGATCTTTTTTCCAATATCATTGGGATACACATTGTCTATATAAATAATCTATGATTTTTTTTACCATAAATAAAATTATCTCACAAAACTGTTATCCAGATATTTTATAACTTTTTTAGAAAGCACTCATGAGTTGTAGGTCATTACAGAATACACCATACATTTCATCTTTCTCTAAATAATTTTGAATAAGATTTTTTGTTATTGATTTATAACCAGTAACATTTGAAATGCGTACAATAATGTCTTACGTGTGATCTCGTTCTCTAAAGGGTCTTGCCTCTTCCATGCTTGAAATCAAAATGAGCTCATTTCTATACTTATTTTTCTTCCACCTGAGGATGGTGTACTTTGTAAATCTGGAGAGTCAGGATAATCACTTTCTGGAACATTCATGAACATTTTGTCTAAATTATTTTTGAATTTATTTGCAATTTGAGTTTTTTTATGTATTTTTTCATCATAGCTTTAAATGACGCACTTACATCATCTAATATAATGCGTGAAAGTAGAGAATTAAAATCGGAAAATCATTTAGGGTTTTGCCATATTTTAAAACTTTAAAGTCATTTAACTTCTGATAAGTATTGAGGATGTACAGGATCGAGTGGTAGGAATGACATTTTGATATAAACTTAAAATGACTTTTTATATCCATAGGTTAGTGTGTCATATATATTAACATGACGTTTGTATAAATGGATCTGAATATTTTGCTTTGTGTTCCACTCGTAACGTGTCTATCCTTATTACGTTTATTTCTATATATAGCCAATTTCAACTTGTATTTTTTATGACTTGTGCATAATCAATCATGGTTTCACAATTTACTTTCTGTGATGTTTTGTTGTCTAATGTGATACTCTTTACTTTACATGTTGTGTGTGTTTTTCCATCTTTAATATATTTCAACCCATATTTTTGGAACATAATGCTACAAATTCAAATATATTTGTACTTAGGTGTTCATATATGCAATGACCTAATCTGCTATTCACAATTGGTGGATTCCAAAGTGTTGGTTTGTGTATGTAAATGCAACTGTCGCTGTCAAAGTATAGACCTCGTGTTCCTAAACGTTCCTGAACTTTGTACAATTCCAATCGTGCATGAAGCTACAACGACCAATGATGAATTGTGTGAGTGGTAAACATCTGTAGTGCTAATGTAGTTGATTAAAACAAATTGATCATGGAAAAAAAAATCCACATTTTTCACAAAAAAGTCTTCATTCTGTTTTATTTACAAATTATCTGATGGTTCCTTTGTGTACATCGTTTTAGGTTTTATACTGTTTTGTGCACTCTTACCCCAAAGTCCATTTATCGTGTGTTTGCAAATGATCTTTTGCCTGGATTTTTTCAACATTTTCCAAGTATATATTTTTAATTTGTGCATAGTCACTTTTAAATGTGTCTCTGTATGTTTCTAATTTAATCCAGCCTGGATAGCCACCAGCTTATCGTTTCATTTTTGTTTTAAATATTTGTTCACATAATGTTTGTAAATGTCTAGGGATCAATCCCAACTCTGATATGTGTCAAGTATTGTGCATCCCGTGTCCAATGCTTTGAAACGTTCTATTGATTTCCATGTACCTACAATTGCATGTTGTTCTGGTGTGTGTTGACAGTTATCTGCAAAGTGTAAATGTTATTTTTTTGTTAAAATGAATAGGTAAAACATGCAAGTAAAGGTTTTGGAGTAGTAAAACGTTACATTTAATAAGTCCTGCATGCTGTCTTAATCTGTTTGTGTCTATAATTTCTTTAGTAAATATCTGTGGATGACCTAGTGGATATTCCCTGTGTTTGTTAACTTTTGGATAAACAGAGCAAATATCTATGTATTTTATTTCAATATCAGAATTTTGTTCTGAACCGAAAAACTATTGTACAAGTTGACTATTTGGTCACACAACGTACCAATATAAACTGGTAAGTTAAGTTTTCTGCAAGTAAAAGTGAGTTCTTGACATTTCGAAACAATAAACGCCAGTTTAAAGTATACAATAGAGAGGCAGGAGAGGAGTGTATGAAGTGCGGATGAGACGCAGCCTTCCTGACACTTTCATTAGAAATAACTTCTATAAATTTTCTATTTTCACTCTCTTTCTGTAAAGTATATGTCTTTTGCGCTCTCATTTTGACACAAAATCATTTCTTGAGGTACATTTTGAAATAAGTGATGATTCATATCAGTAAGTTTCTTTGCAAACTCTGTTCTCCGCGCACAATTGGTCCTGAGACAAAGACATTACATGGATGTTGATATAATTAAACATTCACTCGATGGCATGATTTTCTACAAAATGTGAAACGTTTGTGAACACTTTGACTTATATATGTTCCACCATCGTAGCTTTATATATCGTTGAGGAGTTAAGCTTTTAACTCAAACAGTTTCTCAATGATCTTTTTTCCAATATCATTGTGATACACATTGTCTATACAAATAATCTATGATTTTTTTACCATAAATAAAATTATCTCACAAAACTGTTATCCAGATATTTTATAACTTTTTAGAAAGCACTCATGAGTTGTAGGTCATTACAGAATACACCATACATTTCATCTTTCTCTAAATAATTTTGAATAAGATTTTTTATTATTGATTTATAACCAGTAACATTTGAAATGCGTACAATAATGTCTTACGTGTGGTCTCGTTCTCTAAAGGGTCTTGCCTCTTCCATGCTTGAAATCAAAATGAGCTCATTTCTATACTTATTTTTCTTCCACCTGGGGATGATGTACTTTGTAAATCTGGAGAGTCAGGATAATCACTTTCTGGAACATTCATGAACATTTTGTCTAAATTATTTTTGAATTTATTTGCAATTTGAGTTTTTTTATGTATTTTTTCATCATAGCTTTAAATGACGCACTTACATCATCTAATATAATGCGTGAAAGTAGAGAATTAGAATCGGAAAATCATTTAGAGTTTTGTCATATTTTAAAACTTTAAAGTCATTTAACTTCTGATAAGTATTGAGGATGTACAGGATCGAGTGGTAGGAATGACATTTTGATATAAACTTGAAATGACTTTTTATATCCATAGGTTAGTGTGTCAAATATATTAACATGACGTTTGTATAAATGGATCTGAATATTTTGCTTTGTGTTCCACTCGTAACGTGTCTATCCTTATTACGTTTATTTCTATATATAGCCAATTTCAACTTGTATTTTTTATGTCTTGTGCATAATCAATCATGGTTTCACAATTTACTTTCTGTGATGTTTTGTTGTCTAATGTGATACTCTTTACTTTACATGTTGTGTGTGTTTTTCCATCTTTAATATATTTCAACCCATATTTTTGGAACATAATGCTACAAATTCAAATATATTTGTACTTAGGTGTTCATATATGCAATGACCTAATCTGCTGTTCACAATTGGTGGATTCCAAAGTGTTGGTTTGTGTATGTAAATGCAACTGTCGCTGTCAAAGTATAGACCTCGTGTTCCTAAACGTTCCTAAACTTTGTACAATTCCAATCGTGCATGAAGCTACAACGACCAATGATGAATTGTGTGAGTGGTAAACATCTGTAGTGCTAATGTAGTTGATTAAAACAAATTGATCATGGAAAAAAAAATCCACATTTTTCACGAAAAAGTCTTCGTTCTGTTTTATTTACAAATTATCTGATGGTTCCTTTGTGTACATCGTTCTAGGCTTTATACTGTTTTGTGCACTCTTACCCCAAAGTCCATTTGTCGTGTTTTTGCAAATGATCTTTTGCCTGGATTTTTTCAACATTTTCCAAGTATATATTTTTAATTTGTGCATAGTCACTTTTAAATGTGTCTCTGTCTGTTTCTAATTTAATCCAGCCTGGGTACCCACCAGCATATCGTTTCATTTTTTTGTTTTAAATATTTGTTCACATAATGTTTGTAAATGTCTAGGGATCAATCCCAACTCTGATATGTGTCAAGTATTGTGCATCCTGTGTCCAATGCTTTGAAACGTTCTATTGATTACCTACAATTGCATGTTGTTCTGGTGTGTATTGACAGTTATCTGCAAAGTGTAAATGTTATTTTTTGTTAAAATGAATAGGTAAAATATACAAGTAAAGGTTTTGGAGTAGTAAAACGTTACATTTAATAAGTCCTGCATGCTGTCTTAATCTGTTTGTGTCTATAATTTCTTTAGTAAATATCTGTGGATGACCTACTGGATATTTCCTGTGTTTGTTAACTTTTGGATAAACAGAGCAAATATCTATGTATTTTATTTCAATATCAGAATTTTGTTCTGAACCGAAAAACTATTGTACAAGTTGACTATTTGGTCACACAACGTACCAACATAAACTGGTAAGTTAAGTTTTCTGCAAGTAAAAGTGAGTTCTTGACATTTCGAAACAATAAACGCCAGTTTAAAGTATACAATAGAGAGGCAGGGGAGGAGTGTATGAAGTGCGGATGAGACGCAGCCTTCCTGACACTTGCTTTTGGGATAGCAAGAGGACAAGGCTGAGTTTCATATAGAATAAACATATAGTGTTTTCAAGTAAAACATTTATTCTACGAGTTGGATTAAGAATGAAACCGACGAGCCTCTGGCGAGTCGGTTTCATTCTTAATTTTACGAGTAGAATAATTTTTTTACAGGAAAATACTATACGTTTATTTTGTTTATCCCACAAATCTTTAACATGGCAGTCGCGGTGAAATCGTGCTGTTACACGCTTCAAAACACAGTGACAAGTGAGAAGCACATAGGTCCAATTCGATGACAAGCATTATTAACAAAAATAAAAAAGGCGCAGTGATACATTTCTGTATAAAAATAATTCTCCTACAAACTTGAGCTAAACTTGCAAAAATACTTTATTAAATGAACAATGTGTAGTGTTTTCTGATGGCATTGTCTAATACTTTCAAAAAGGTTTAAAGAAAATAACAATTGAACTGGTAATTATACTACACGAATGCGGTACAGATCAGAGGTCAACAAGTCCATCCTTACTGTAGGAATAAATTCTTTCAGTGTTAAACACGTGGAAAATTTATCACCCTACTAGGTGAATAAAGTAAAAAATTATCCAGGGCATTTATTGTTCGAATAAACAGACATTTATGGGATAAAAATGTTTACTACAGGCCAAGTAAATGTATTGAAGTAAGAACGATGAACTTTATAAACTAATAAAATAAAATAAAGAGATAAAGTGTTTTGTTTGTGAAGAAATTGGATTCAGCCTAAAAATGGCCAAATACAGGACTATGTTTTATTGTCATGCGAACGGACATTGGGTTAATGAAGGTGTATTGAAAAAAAATATCTTATAAACCAACGTGGGCTTCACCAGTTGTTGTAACACCAACTACAGGATTTGGCAGTCAACCAAACCAGATAGAACGAAAAACTTATTTTTTCATGAATGTCTACCACTGTGTTTAATATGCCAGATAAACAAAATGTTGAGTCAAGTGAACAGACTGTTTGATAATATGTTACAAGAGTTCGATGGGAATACAGACACTTACATTTATTTAGTAGATATGATATTCTCAGAATTGCCCATTATCGAGCTCGTCTGATATGACTTCAAGCTCGGCTGATATGGCGCCGATGTCGTCCGATATAAATGAAGTTAAAGCTCTCCCCTTTGTTACTAGGCGCAGCCATTTTGTTTACAGCGGAATCGTACGCCGTTATTTATCGAAAGCAAAAAATCAGTAAAATTGGCGGTGTTACCACGCAAAAGGGGATAGTAGTTGTATGGTGGGGAATTAATGATGGAAATAAGTATGGGTTAAGTGGATGAAGAGAAAAACAAGAGAGTTGTACACAATATTCAACGCAAACTAAGATTCAGAGTCATAAGCGGAGATTCGTCGAAGTGAGAGAAGAGATAGTTCAGTTGTCCGAACGTCTCAACTTCCCAACTGGAGAAGCCGAGACGTTCGGAGAGCTGAACTTAGAGAAGAGGAAACTTCAGACTTATGACGAGAATGAGAAACTATAACACTCTCAGAAAACTGTAACAGATCTGAGAATGTTTATAATCATTTGATTTGGTTTAATAAATAAAAAGGGTTATTACTTGTTTAATTTCATATTGGCCAATATATCACCCCAAGGTAACTTGATATCAGTCTTGGACCTTCGGTCCCAGACTGATGTGAAGTTACCTTCGGCTGATATCTCGGCTGATATGAAAATAACAATGTAATAACCTCTAAGCAAGCATATATAGAATATACCCATAGTAGCTTCGTGTACCAAATGTTCACCACGAGTGGTGAACATTTGGTACACCAAGCTACTTTGGGTACATTTTATTTATACCATGATCGTCAGATTATTAAGAGTCGCTATTATTTGTTCTCGATTTTACTGAGCAGCAGCTGTACATACGTGCGGATTTGTTTTTGTCCACATGAGCATCGGTGGGCGGTACTTCCGCTGTCAATTTTATCACCGAAACGAAAGAGAAAAAGAAAGGGCCTTTTTCATTTTAATAACATAATAACATACTATTTCGAGTTATGGATGCTTCATTAACAGGAGACAATGCATGTTTGTTAATTTATTGGTGTTTTATGGGGTAAATTCATTTAAAAACGTAATAAATAATTGCCACTTTCATTTCACTCTTCGCGAGGCGACGTGCGATAAATTTAGACAAGCTCGCATTCAGGTCAACGTCACCAAAGGTCAACTTGTATGTAGTTCCACCATAGGTGTAAATTTTAACTACTGAAATCCCATTGTTGGCGTGTTCACCACGGTTGGTGTAAAAAGCTAAAATTTATGTCATAGGCTTTTCCTATATATTAGAATAAGTAATCATGGTATAAAATATGGACATATACCAATCGAAACAAACATTTGTTGTGAATAGTGTTGGGTGGATATGGCTGTTACGTTAGGCAAAGGCTTAATTAATCAACTCAGACTTTCTTGTATCCTTCTTTTTGACGTTTTGATTAATTTAAAAACCGTTTTTTTCCTTTTTTCAATTTTTTTTATTCGATAAAGAAAATATACAAGTGTAAATATTCAATTATATACAAACTCAGAAGTAATATAAAAGGTATAATTACATAATTACACAATTACATAAGAATAAAAAGGTGTATATGCGTTGAACTGTGATCCAGTTACATTTGTGGATTCTATACATACTTTTGTTTTGCGGTGTTTGTGGAACAAAAATAACCAAATAATAGTTACTGGTGGTTACACCTTGGAAGACTATTGTCGCAAGAGAGGCTGAAGCCTTGTTTTAGGGAGACCGCAATGAAATGAAAAGAAAAAAGAAAAAAATAAGTTGAGGTCTATTGACCAGTGGCTGAGAGATTATCCGAAGTAGGAGGATAAAGCAGTGCTTAAAAAGTTCCCATCTTGTGTGAATCGATCGGGATTTTTTTCGGAATACATGTGAAGGAAGTATAGTTCTAATTCACAGTATCGACGCAATACTTCAATTAAAGCTTGAAAATTGGGTTGACACCTTCTCACCTTGAAAGAGCGAGATTATTTTCTCGCGACAAAAAGTTATGATTATTATTATTATTTTTATTATTATTATTATTACCGATAAGGATGAAGATGGAGTCAGAGGCAATTGGACATCGCATTGTTCTCTCAACCTGTCAGCAAACTGTAACAAGACTGACTTTGTCACGTGACATTCAAAGAATAAATGTGACATCGTTTCTTTGGTGTTAACCCTTTACCTAACATGAAAAGCAGACGACACTTGCAAAATAAATTCTTGCATAACTATTTTTTTCATTTTTTGTCTCAAAAACATAGGTTATGACCCCTCATTGGAACGAGCTCGACGAGCTCGTTCCAATGAGGGGTCATAACCTATGTTTTTGAGACAAAAAATGAAAAAAATAATTAAAATTAATAGGCGATTTTTGAGAATAGCGCTGGCCGGTTTTGGCCGTTACGTTAGGTAAAGGGTTAAAACAAAACGTACACAGTTCAGTTTCAGACAATATACTTTAAAAAGGGCGAGAATTTGTAAATAGAGCACCATTTAAGATTTTATATTGTAGGGTTTGAAGGTAAGTATCATCTGTGTTTATGAAAGGTCTTTTGTATATTGATCCCCAATCATCATGTGTGAGAACAGTGTGCAAACTATCCTCCCATTTCCTCTGAAAGTGAACTGGATCCGAAATCGCCTTTTGCACGAATAGGAAATAAAATGTTTTGTTGACCGTTTTTGTTTCTTTTAGTTTCTCAATTAATGGATTCAAAACACAATCAGAATTTTTTTCTCGTTCGATTTTTTCCTCCACAGTCTTGGAATTGCCTAGTTTATCCCCTGGAAGACAGTGAATAGTGTTTTGATGTCATATTTTGTGGAAAACGCCTCAAACGTTAAAGAGCCTCCGCTCTCACTCAGAAGGTCATTTACTAAAATACACTTTTATCACACCAACTTTGGTTGAAGAAAAGTTTGTTATTGATCGTGATACTTCTGTTCTAGAAGATTGGTTGAGAGCGAATTTCTTCGGAGTCTGCAGGTGATTCGTTATCTAATAATGACCATGATGTAAGGACGTTTTTCCAAAAAACTGTTTGCATACTCCCCGACTTTTGTTAACCCTTCTTTGTGTAGATACCAAATTTTGACATTTCCATATTGGTCAAAGTCATCTAAAATAAGAGTTTTCAAGGGTGATATTATGGTGGGGGTCTATCAGTATTTTAATCCAAAACATTTTTAAAGAATGACTGTATGACCGAATGTCAGGAAACTTAAGCCCCACCCCTCCTCCCCACCCCCACCCCCCCCCCCCCCACACACACACACATTAGCCACTTGATTCATGAGAACCTTACACCAGACCATAAATAATGGAATAGTTTTGATTGCATTGCGTCTAGCATATTATCAGGAGGTTTGGGAAGGACGGATGGGCAGTGTATCAATATTGGTAAAGCTAAAAATTTTACGACGGTAGTTTTCCCAATTAGGTTGAGATTTCTAAACGACCGGTCGTTCAGAAGTTTTTCCATCTTTCCAGATTTTTCGATATAATTTTGAATTATATAATTTTCACTAAATAGATCATACATTATACTTAGTATGGTGAATTTACAATTATTATTCCACTGAACGTTACGTTTCGTGGCAATCTTTTTACTCGACCCCTTTTCAGACCCAAACTATACAATCTGCGTCTTTTCGAAATTGAATTTAAGACCTGACTCCTTTGCAAAAGAGTTCACGACTTCTTGAGCTGAGTTTAAAGACTGAGATCGTCATTCAAAAATAAAATCGAGTCGTCAGCATATTGACTTATGAGATGTTCGGAGTGGTTTATTTTGATACTGTTGATATCAGGATTGTATTTAATGCGGCTCTCAATATCTCGACTCTTAAATAAATAAATAGGGGAGAGAGGGTCGCCCTGCCTTACTCCCCTCCCCAAGTTAATTTTTTCAGAGCAGTGTCCATTATTAAGGACGTAACTCAAGATATTTGAGTAGAAAGTGTGAAACCAATTTATAATGGAGGGCCCGAAGTTGAAGAACTGTAACGTTTTTTCTATGAACGATCATTCAAGCGGAATCAAAAGCTTTTTCAAAATCTAGAAGAAAAAGAATTCCAGCGATATTTAGTTTCTCATACATTTCTATCAAATCAAACGTCAGTCTCGTAGATTCTCAGATATATCTCCCTTTCATGAACCCAAGCTCAGTTTCTGATATGAGTTTCGGTAGTACCACCTTAACACGATTTGCTATAGCTGCCGAAGCAATTTTTGTATCAACATTAATTAGTGAAATAGGGCGCCAGTTTTTATGAATTATTTTGGATTGTTTTGCTTTGGGGTGCAAGTAATAATTCCAGTTCGTTGCGGGTTGGATAGTTCCTTCACACTGTATCCGTAATTTAGGGACTCGATCAGAAAGCTGCCAATATCTCTCCAGAAGAATTTCAGAACTCCACTGTAAATCCGTCTGATCCGGGTGTTTTTGTTATTTTTCATTGACTTTAAGGCGCTCAATCATTCCGAATATGTTAAAGTACCTTCCAATAAGTTACTTTCCTCGTCGTCTAAAAACTGTAGAAAGGGGTTGGACTTGTCAAAGAAGGGATCATTTTCTTTGGAGCTGTTTGACGGACTTACTTTGGAGGAGTATACATCTTCGTAGAATAGCTTTTGTTCATTTAGTATTTTGGATATGTTTTCAGTAATCTTGCCCGAGGAAGTTACAAGTTTTGGTGTAGTTTTTTTCCGTGTAATGACGTTTTTTCTAGATTACAAAAGTACTTGCTTGATTTTTCACCTTCTACTTTCCATCTCGATTTTGCTCTTAGAATCGTGCCTTTATTTATTTATTATATTTTTTTTGTTGTTTCTGATGGTTTGGAGTTCATTTTCAAAGGTTTCGATTTAAGTACTTACTGATAAATCGCCGCTATCGAGCAGGGGCTGTAGGATTGTTAGTCTTTCCTTAATTTCTACCATGGGGGCGCGGTGGCTCAGTTGGTAGAGGTGCAGGCTGCAAGCCGAGAGGTCCTCGGTTCGAATCCCACCTGCGGCAACCGCGTTGTGTCCTTGGGCAAGACACTTCACCCCGATTGCCTACATGGGGGCACGATGACGCTGTGTACTGGGGCGTACTGCACGTCGATGGTGCGCATGTCTTCAACCAATCTAACACAGCCTGTGCTGCGATGCAGAGTTCAGAGTTACGATGTTGGAGAGCTGACAGCTGCTCGTCGTTGCTCGGTGGTTCTCTCCGGGTACTCCGGCTTCCTCCACCCGTAAAACTTTCACGGTCACGATTAGCCATTGTGCATAAGTATGTGACCTTAAACACCAATAAATAAATAAATAAATTTCTACCATGCGATTGTTCGTCGCACGTTTTATCTTAGAAGAGTAAGGGATGGTTTTTCCTCTAATCATTAGCTTTAAAGTTTCCCAAAATAATTGGTCATTAATAGTAAATGACTGATTATTATTATTATTATTATTATTATTATTATTATTATTATTATTATTATTATTATTATTATTATTGCTGCAGCTGTTATTTGGGGATGAGTACTGAAGAACAGTCTCTGCAATTGTAGATTTAACTAATGTAATGTATTCCGGATCGTTCTGTAGACGGTTATTGAACTTCCAAAAGCCCCATTCCCCTCCAACCAGTATGAAGGAGTTTCCAATTCTCTCAATTTTGTTAAAGAGATTATCGAAGACTTTTGGATTGTATTCATTGGGGGCATACACAACAGAAAGATGACTCTTTGGTCCAGGATCGTCATATCAAGAATGATGAAGTTGCCTCCTGGATCTTTTATTGTACTATGAATTTGAAACACAAATGTATTTTGGAACAAGACGGCTACTCCCCTACTTGAGCTTGAATGAGAGCAGAAGATGACCTCATAACCCATTCGCATTTCCACGTATTCTCGATTTCTTTGATGAGTGAGTATCAACTAGAAGAGAAATATAACGAGAGAAGATGTCCCTGCGCTTTGTTGTTTCTGAGAATAGACCTCTCCAATTAAGGCTTCCGATCACGATATTATTCATTAAGTATTTTAGAGGGTCTCCTCGTGTGCTAGCAACAATACAGTCGATCGAATTTTAAATACCAGAAGAGATAGAGAGATAACGAGTAAAGAGCGAGGAAAGTTAACAAAGAAAACTCAAGTCTAAATACTTTACAACAGTATACCTTGGAATGAAAACATCTGAATTTTATTTTTTTGAAAAACAAAACAAACGGAAACATTTTGGTACTGAATTACAGTAACCGGGTTTACCTGATACATTTTTCGGTTTTTAAGTTTATCTTATCAAGGAAGAGGGTGGACAAAAGGGAGAGGACAAAACAAAATGAGAATCCAAAATGAGGCTCGAAGCCAGAGAAGCTGATAGGATGTGTGATGAAAACTAACTATTAAACGGGTTATAAGACACTGAACCGTAGTTCTGTTTAGATTAGTACGGCTCCGAGTAGCGGCGTGTGAGTATGTGTGTGTGTGAGGGGGTGGAGAAGTTGAATTTAACTTTTCCAGGGTTGAATTTAGAAAAAAAGAAAAAAAAGAAAATCTCATCAAATCCAGTCATGGGCGCTTCACAAAAAAACAAAACGTTTCACCAAATCCAATCATGGCCGCTTCACACCAGCCTTGACGAGATATGATCAAAAATATCTCAAGAATACCCAGCGGGTTAAAGGTAATTGCAAACTTCTGGGGAATTAAATTTAGGGAGAAAAAAAAGTACTAAGTACTTTAAACATAAAAATCCATCATGTTCGCTTCAAAATTGCAGTTTGTTTTAACTTATTTAATCAGATGCGTCCTGACGAAGAGCGCGATTATGGAAGCGGGGAGGGGTGGTTAATCCTAATTTGTCCCGAATGTGATGGTTCAAGTCTCGATTGATAAAATGCTCCAACTGCATCATCAAGGTATACCTTCTAGAAGGCATGCCTTGATGATGTAGTTGGAATATTAGTCAGTCAGAATTTTAGTTAAAAAACTCAAGTTTTCTTTGAAATTTATTTGTGGACAAATAAAATATACTGTAGTCGTGACTTCTTATTTTAATAAACACATACCATACCGGTACTCCAAATTGGACCCGCAGGGCCCCAATAGATCGAACCGGGTAGTACGGACCTCCAATTTGTACGAAGGACTGTATGTGACATTGGTTCAGGTATCAAACCCAGTCTGGTAAGAAAGTAAATGATTACTTCAAAGAGCAGATCGATATGTGACTCCACTCCAGACGAAAATTCCCCTACTGGAAAATTATTGGGTGGTGTGACACCTTATTATAAATCCCTACGCGTGGCGACTGCATTCAGTAAGGATCTGAAGCTGCGTTTGGGAGGTAAAACTTGGAAAATACATTTTAAATGTCCAGTATTTCTATTTAGCGCAGTACGAATTGTTCCATTTTGTGAAGAAAATAGCTGCAGGAAAAAAGCTTACATCTGCATGGTTATATCAGTCATTGATAAGAGCACTACCATATGGGATTCATACCTAAAATGGGATATCGACAAACTAGAACAGCGCAGAGCAATGCGCTTCAGAAAACACGACGACAGATCAAGGGGGACGGATGCGAAAGCAAAATGGCAGCCTAAATAGAACTTGCAACACTCTGGATCCAAAGGAAGAGCCTCCGACTGGTGCTCCTATTTAAGGCAGTTGAGGAGTTGGTGCCTGGATCGGATCAATTTGTCAAACAACTAAAACCAAGAATAGGTATCGAATCCCCCAAAATGGAAAAGTGTATATATCACAATTAAAATCCGAAGAAACAAGTCTGTTAAAACTCAAAGAGTTTAAACGTGACAAGAGGGAAACCTTCGCAGTACAAACAATCTTTCTTCTTAAAGACAATTATTGACCACCTGGGGCCAACACTATAAAACCTTTACAATAATATTTTCTAGAACTGTATTTAACTTATTTATTTATTTATTTATTTATTTATTTATTTAATGGTGGTTAAGGTCACATATTTCTGCACAATGGCTAACCATGACCATGACAGTTTTACGGGTGGAGGAAGCCGGAGTACCCGGAGAGAACCACCGAGCAACGGCGAGCAACTGTCAGCTCCCCAACATACCAACTACACACAAGCAGGGTTAGCATTGGTTGAAGACAGGTGCACTATCGACGTGCAGTACGCCTTAGTACACAACGTCACCGTGCCCCCCGCGGGCAATGGGGGTGAAGTGTCTTGCCCAAGGACACAACGCGGTTGCCGCAGGGGGGATTCGAACCGAGGACCTCTCGGCTTGCAGTCTGCACCTCTACCAACTGAGCCACCGCGCCCCTTCTAGAATTGCATTTCTAGTTGTGACTTTAAATGGGTTAAAATGAACCATTAGCATTTTAAAACATCTGGTAATTTGCCAGTTAGCAAATTGCCAGATCTTATAAAATGCTAATGATTCCTTTAGTCGGTTTATGAATAGGCAGAAAAGAGAATTCCAGAAATACAATTGTAAAAGTTTTATAGTATTGGCTCCTGGACGAAAAGGTAGCCCGCATAAAATCAGCCGAAGCCTTCAAGCATGTTCTAGATGGGTTGTGTCAAACATTCGACCAACGTGTTCTCTCTCCCATTGCGTAAAATCCAGAATCAGTTGCTGCGAGGGAGAGAAACAGAACAGATTTGGGTGATGAGGTTAACGACGTAGAAGCAAGATCTATCGAAATACTGAGCCTCAAAGGGTCAACAGTCGTGAACAATGTTTTAACATACAAAATCGGAGTACAGGTATTCATTTTTATATCTAATGTGTGGCATAAAGTCGTTTAAATCAAACACTCCCACTCGACTTCTTTTGAACGATGACAATAGACCGTTCCTGTGTTTGTTTAACATTTTCAGCACGACAAGACTTTTTCATAAACCTAAATCCTGTCCATTTGCATTTCCAATATTCAAATGGCCAAACAGGCATTCCGGTGAAATGCTAAATAATAAGATTGCACCAGTGATTTAAAACAGAACTCAGACTGAGTTAGAGTTTGAAACAAGCTTGTGGTATAGTGATGGGTAAATAAAATACTTCCTCCACATTGCATAAGTTGACAATGATAATGCATGCGTCCTGGATTATGTATGGACTTGTTCAGAAATACTCCTTGATCAATTCACAGTTTTAAGTTTTATTATCTGAAAATCGATTGCCTTTTATCCCTCAGATTGATTTATCTTTGATTATCAAGAAGACAACTAGGTGCAATGTCATCAAAGAAAGTATCCAACAAAAAAACGCAAGCATTCCACATTCAAGTTATTGTGACTCGTTATTGGCTATCACAAAATTGTATAAAATTTGAATGTATTTTTGTCTTTCCTTCACAAATGGGTATCCAATGCAGCTCCAGGATCAACGATCATTCTGTCACAACAAATTAAAGCTGGTTGTTAGAGAAAGCACGGTGGTCATAGCACACGGTCGCACCTACCTGTACATTTAATACTTTCAATGGAGTAAAAACGGTTCCATCCTGAAGAGTGGTATCTTCGTTATGTCCTTGGGCAAGGCATTTAATTCCGATTACCCACGAGGGGGAGGGGTGGTGGGGCCGCTGGCGTTGTATACTAAGGCGTTCTGCACGCCAATGTGCATTTGCCTTCAACCAATGCTTGTGCGGAGTTGAGGAGTCTGAGATTTGGTCGCCTCTGCTCAGTAGTTCACTCCGGGTGCTCCGGCTTCTCCCACTGGTAAAATTATCCGACACGAGGTAACCCTAGCTGTTGTAAGTTCGTTAACCCCCAATAAGTAGATACAATACGGTATGCATATTTTTTAATCAAAGGAAAAACGGTGCCACTCAATGGCGAGAGAACACAACAAACGACAAATCGCGAAGAGGACCAGTAATAATCAGGTTTTATTTTTCGGAATTTCATTACTTCATTGGACGGAGCCGGATTCTAAGCGTTTTTTTAACCCTTTACCCAACGTAACGATCCAAACCGGTCAGCGCTATTCAGAAAAATCGCCAAATAATTTTTATTATTTTTTCATTTTTTTTGTCTCAAAAACATTGGTTATGACCCCTCTTTGGAACGAGCTCATCGAGCTCGTTCCAATTAGAGGTCATAACTTATGTTTTTGCGACCCAAAATTGAAAACATTAGTTATTCAAGAATTTTATTTGCAAGTGTCGTCTGCTTTTCATGTTAGGTAAAGGGTTAAAAAAGATTTCAATTTCCAGTTCATTTTTGACTCTATCTTTCTAAAGTTTTGGAAATATAATCCTCGAAAAAAAAAAACATATTTAAAAATGCATTTCCGATCTTGGAAATTTTCAACCGTTATACCGAACGCTGAGGTGACTTGATAGAGGGTCATATGCTTAAAAATTTTAAAATGCGTCGGATTTTTACTGAAGTTTTAGTATGTTATAGAGCTCCAAAAATTAAGAGATAGCTGGATTTTCGTTTTTCGATTTAACGCCATTTGACGTTTTTACGTCACTTTGAAGTTTAGCCTATTTTTTCTGTTCATAATTAAAAGCCCCACGTTCTTAGTCCAATTGCGCCCTATTAATACGGGATACACGTACGAAACTTACCACACCTATTTGTAGCCATATTAAGTTGTTAACCCTACTTTTTCATTTGAATATGACACAATCGATGCCAGCGATGCCAATTTTACGTTTTTTTTCTTTACATGTTATTTTTAATCTTAGCCTTTCGAATTTTCAGGAATATAATCTCTGCGAAAATCCGTATCTAAAAATATGGCGCAGTCCGAGAAAATGCTCACACGTTATACCCGAACGCTGAGGTGACGTCATAGATTTCAAAATCATTATCAGGGGCCGCGGAACCGGGGGCTGGGGGTTCAAACCCCCCCCCCCCCCCCCCCCCCCCCCACACACACACACACTTTTTTGCCGGGCCATGTTTTTGCATGCATATATTTTAACACAACCAATGGCTGGTGAAACAAGAGGCGGATCCAGAGCCTCCGTCACATTTTCGCCAGCTATGTTTCTCTCATACTGGTTCAGTTTCGATGGATTTCGGATCATTTTTTGCAGTAAGTGGCAGCAAACGCTAAAATGTATACAGTCTGTTAAAAAATCGGTTAACTGAAATTGTTCGTAATCTTACAGACATACAAGTACCAAGTCCACCCCAAGACAAGATAATCCACAGACAGTATAATTGCTGTTAACGTCTGGTAAAACATACAGGTGAGGTCTATTTATCATATTTGGTCGTTACGACCAAAGCTGATAAATAGACCTTACCTGTATGCTTTACCGACATTTTTTAAATGCTCCCAAAGTGTAAAATCTTTTAAATACATTTGAAAAATCTCAAAATATCCGCTCAGATGCATGGAAACCTTGGGACCCTGGAATTTTTCGTACGACTGGCCGAATCATGGTCGTACAGACGACCATCCATCGTCCGATCCAGCGCCACCTCATACCCCCCCCCCCCCCCACCCCCGCCCTCTCCCCCACTTTGAAAATCGTTCCGCCACCCCTGATCATTAATGATGAGGTACCGGACTTCATAAAAACCAGCAAACATTTATAAAAACTTTGCGATTTCAAGCCCATTATTAATGAAGAGGTACCGGGCATTATAAAAAAAAAACAGCAAACGACAGAAATTTGAATTCATTATGAAGAATGAAAATCCCACATTAATCAACTCCATCTGTAACATGTTCCTAATTGTCAAAAACGCTGAATAGATAAGAAAAAAGCGCCCATACTCTCGGGAAATTAATTTTATTCTAACTCTATTGTTTTTTTTAGTTAAATAGTTTTGTTAATCTTTTGAGCATTATTATCCATATTATCAAATTTATATACACCTGGAACTTAATTAACCCTTTACCCAACGAAGACGATATCAAAATTTATTATTTTAAATATCATTTTTTTAAATTTTTCAAAAAATTTCAACAAAACCATATCATGTGACGAGCTCGTTCCAACGAGGGGTCACATGATATGGTTTTGTTGAAATATTTTGAAAAATAATATTTTTTCAACTGCTGAATTTGCATATTACGAGGGCGGATGCGGCCGATTCGTTAGGTAAAGGGTTAAGCTCCCTCTGGTTTTTTTCGAAGTGGTGTTAATAGAAACTGTCATTACTTTCATGCTATCTATCAGATGGCCAAAAGTGATTATGTGCGGAAAGAATGGTCCATTGACAAATGAAAGACAACACAATGATGAAAATACGCAGTATTTTAATGGCGCTAATTTCACATATCTGTCACTAATGTTTTTGATGGGAAAAGTTCTCTCGACAGGTATGGTGCTACAAACGTCCATAATGAAACAATTCTAGTAATTACTGACAAAATGTAACCTGTGATCTCCTGAACACAATAGCAGTGTCTGATGCCAGTAGAGAATGTATCCACCATGTGCCCGAATGTCTGCCCGAACGCTCCTCTTAATGCTACCAGCGAGCCTTCTGATACGGTCCAGAGGCAACTGCTGCCACTCCTCATGCAATGTAGTTTCCAAATCGGCCAAATTCTGTACAGGCGGAACCCTTGCTTTCAAGAAAGTCCCAGATGTGTTCTAAGGGATCTGACCATTTATTTGTTGAGTGCACACTAAGTGTTCGAAACCCATCACTGACACGTAAAGAAGCAACACTCAGAAAACTCAATCAAATTGACATTAACAAGCTTAAATGTGACATCGAAAAATCAGATTTGTGTAATTTTCAGTGTGCTAACCTGGATGATCTGGCAAAATCATACAACAACACATTGTCTTTTCTACTGGATGAGCATGCCCCTCTGAAGACAAAAACATTAATTATTCGCCCAAGTATACCCTGGTTTACCAATGAACTGAGAACTCTGAAAGCTAATCGTCGAAAGCAAGAGCGGGAAAGATCTAAATCTCACAATGAGGAAGCAGCATATAAGACTATTCGCAATCATTTCTCCAACAAACTAAAAGATGCCAGAAAATCTTACTACACAACATGTGTAGAAGCTTGTAATGGTGACAGCAAAAAACTGTTTAAAGTTGTTGAAAGTCTGTGTACAGAAAAAAACAAAGTGTGTCATTTCCACCACACGATGATCCATCAAAGCTAGCTGTTCAATTTGGCGAATTCTTCATCCAAAAAATAAAATTAATTCAGGAAAAAATTAAGAACATAAATGTAGACAAAATTGACATCAAACAGAGACCATCAGAAAAAGAGCTTTCAACTTTTCGACCTTTAGAAATCGACGAGGTAACCAAATTAATAAAAGGATCCTCAAATGCCTCATGTCAACTCGTCCCAATGCCAACATCTATTGTCAAATCATGTGTAGACTCTGTGGCTCCTGTAATCACAAAAATGATCAATATGTCTCTGTTAGAAGGATACGTGCCTGATGCGTGGAAAATAGCAATTGTTAATCCTCTTCTGAAGAAACAAGGTGCAGAACTTGTGCTTAAAAACTTCCGACCAGTGAGTAACTTACCGTTCGTCTCTAAGCTGTGTGAAAAAGCCGAAATTGACCAACTAATGTTTCATAGTGATATGCATGCTCCGTTACCGGCCAACACGTCTGGATTCAGAAAATTTCACTCGACTGAAACGACATTACTCAAGGTTCAGAATGACATCCTCCTTAATATGGAGTCTGGAAGGGTAACATTGCTTGTTCTTTTAGACCTTAGTGCTGCTTTTGACACGGTTTGTCATAAAACTCTGCTAGAGACAATGAATTCTGATTTTGGACTTAATGGTGTTGCTGCTAGCTGGCTATCATCCTACCTCAGGAATAGACAGCAGCGTGTATCAATAAACGGCACTCTGTCAAAAGACTTTCATCTTGAATGTGGAGTCCCACAGGGCAGTTGCCTTGGTCCTGGTCTGTTTCTATTCTATATTTCAAAAATGTTCACCATCATTGAATCTCACCTACCTGATGTCCATGGTTATGCTGATGACACACAGGTCTATTTCTCTTTTCGACCATCAATCAAGGATCAAACTAAAGCTCTAGAAACTATTGAATCATGTATTTCGGACATTCGCTCATGGATGGTTTCAAACAAATTAATGTTAAATGATGATAAGACCGAATTCCTAATAATTGGTTCACGACAACAACTCACTAAAGTTGACATCAATTCAGTGAAAGTAGGAGATTCCGCCATAAGTGCAAGTAACAGTGTACGAAATCTTGGTGCCTTTTTTGACTCTACCATGTCTATGGACAGACATGTTACAAATATGTGCAATAAGGTTTTCAGAGGTCTATACAAAGTTAAACAGATAAGACAGTTCCTCACCAAAGACTCAACAAAAACCCTAGTTCATTCCTTTGTAACTTCACATTTGGATTATTGTAATGCCTTACTGTTCAACCTTCCGCAATATCAGTACTCTCGCCTGCAGATGGTACTAAATGCATCAGCCCGAGTGGTATGTAGGATAGCACGATCTCAACACACCACTCCTGTGCTGAGGGATATGCACTGGCTGCCAGTCGAGTACAGAATAATTTTCAAAACTTTATTATTACTTTTTAAGACACAAAACAACATGTCACCAGCCTACTTAGAGAAACTCCTTAATACCAAGAATGTGTGTTAATACAACCTGAGGTCCGATAGTAAAAAGCTGCTACATTTTCCAAAACATAGGCGTAAGACATTTGGAGATAGGTCATTCTCATTTGCTGGCCCTCACTTGTGGAATAATTTACCAGAACACCTAAAAAGACTGTCAAATGTCAACCTTTTCAAGAAAGATCTCAAAACATACCTGTTTCAAAAAGCCTATAAGTGATGTTCTGGACTGTAAGATACTGTATATATTCCGATTGTATATTTACATGAGCTCAGTAACATGTACAGCGCCTTAGAATATGGTCTATATCTTCTGAACTATAATTTTGGCGCTATATAAATGTGTATATTTAATAGCATTGTTCTGAAGGAATGCTCTCACAGCATAAGAACGATTTCCATTTTCAGTCACCATATCAAGTTTACAATCATAAGAGAGGCATTACTGATCCCCCCACCCTGAGGAACAGTAGATCTGATGTTCCTGGGCGTGTCAGCAGTATTTCTATGTCTCCACACTCTCATGCGACCATCTGTGAAGTGAATCAGGAACCTACTCTCGTCTGACCAATGGACTCTCCTCCACGTCATAAGATTCCAGTGTTGTCGTGCCATACACCACTCCACACGTCGACTTTGATGCTGATCGGACAGAGCTGGACGCATGAGGACCCTTCTAGACCTCATACACATTGCTTTAAGGCGGTTTCCGACAGTTCTGTTGCACAAACGCCTGTTGGGAGCCAAAGGAGTTTCAAAACCCCACTTGAATCAAAGGGTTCACGCCTAACGAGGCGTGGCAGACTCCGATCTTCCCTAGGAGAGGTCGTTTGGGGTTGTCCAGGTCTTGGTCTGTCCTTAAAATCGTTGGTTTGTTGATGTGTTCGGACAAGTCTGCTAATGACAGAATGACTACAGCCAAATTGCCTTCCAATAGCGTTGAATGACATGTCTGTTGTGTGCATGTCAACGATTTGCCATCTTAGTGCCCCTGACAGTCTCCACCTTGCCATGTCATCAGTTATTGATAAAAGAAGTGACAAATTTTCTTGTTTTATACCCAAATATTGCATGTGGATGATGGTGTTTTTGTGACATTCACGGGAAGCATGCTTCACCTGGACGAGGGGGTGTGTTTGGAGTGAGCTATCAACCAGAAACATCATGTTTCACTAGATGAAATGTACTGCAAGACATAGCAATCATTAAAACATAATAATAAGTAACAGCAACTTCACTGTCATGAAACATTTCAAGGGGTGCTTATTTAAGTTCCAGGTGTATATTTTGTCACATAAGCAGCCTGTCTCGCTGTAGTTGTTGCATTACTTCAATAAACTATCTATCTAGAGGGTTGTATGGTCATAAATTAATATGCGTCGCATTTTTCCGAAAGTTTAGTATGTCGTAGAGCTCAAAACATTAAAAAATATCTTTGTTGTTCTTTAGATTTAACGCCCGCCATTTTGACGTTTTCCCGTCACTTTTTAGTTTAGGCATTTTTGACATGTTTCATTAAAATCAAGCGACGGGATACGCGTGTTTGAGCGGCCTAGTACTTCCCTTCATTGTTGGGCGCTTGGGCGTTGTCCGTGCTTCGTTGAATGACATCTGGAAATTCGCCTTGCGATTTTAAAACCATCTAGTTGTAATTAATATTCTGTTGGGCGAAACCTTTCATGAACTCGGTGCTGAGAATTTAATGTTAGTTCTGCAGAAACATGCACGCCAATAAGTAAATTGTAGTTTATAGGCCTGGATCTGGCATACGCCCGCTAAATGTTTCTAACAGTGCACATATGTTGGGATAATTGAGTGCTTTTGATATAAGCAATTTATTCTTGAAAACAAACTTTAGTCCATATACCCTCAAAAAAATAACCTCGCGTGTACGAAAATGACACCTGGAATGTCACTGAGAGCTATAAATGAATATCAGCCTGCACACGACATTATCCCACAACATCCTGACAACATGCTAATTTTCTGTAGAGAACTCTTAAAGCCACCCAGCTTAGGGGGGGGGGGGGGGCGCATTAGCAGCATCGAATTCCTCAGCGATTTGTTTAGATACGACGCCTCACTTACATGGTAAAGCATAAAGGCGGGGCCCCGCCCATTTAAACGCATAACAACATTTATTTCCAAATGGAATAAAATACTGCTCTCTGATAGGCTTGGACGAACGTTGTAACTTTTAGTTCACAGTATCTTTTAATTTTACACCGTAGTTAACTGTGGTGTAAAAACAGGAATACACAGTAACTGCTAAAAAGGCTGAAAAAGGTCCTGGTCCTTGCCTGTTTATTGTATTATATAGAGGATATGGAATGAGTGTTTTTCTCATGTAATATTTATGAAACGAGTCTAAGAATTTTCCGTTTTGCCGAGCCTCTGGCGAGCCCAAACGGAAAATTCGGACGAGTTTCATAAATATTATATGAGAAAAACACTCATTTCATATTCTATTTATCATATGACACACACACGCGCAAATTAGCCACTCAGTATGACTTTTTAACCCATCACCTAACTTGAGTTGCAGACGGCACTTGGAAAAAACATCCTTGTGTTTTGGAATCAAAAAGTGAAAATATAAAAAAAAATAAATGGCTTTTTTCTTGTAGGTAAAAGATTAATACAATATAACCCACCCTAAATAGGGCAGATAACGTAAATTCTCCCTACTGAAATTATGCAAATGTGACCCAGTTGTATTTTGTTTAGCCAATCAAATTGTCCAGTTTTGAAATTGACCAATGAAATTGACGGAAGGCTTTATTTATCACTGATTAATATGAAAACAAAATATCAAATGTTTTAAAGTGAACAAAACGGGCGAGTCATATGATAAAAATATTTATTTACTAGCTCATTTATATGTTTGAAAATATAAATATATGGTTAACTGAATCTTTTGAAGTAAATTATTACACAAACACTTTAAGGAAAATAAAAAATACATATTTATCCATGTAGGGATTATTTTTTTGGAATGCATCTGATGCGTTTTGTTTTGGTGTCTGCAGTCTGCTTAATTAACCCTTTGAACGCCAGCGGTCATTTTTCCGGCCAGGAACATAATACTTCATAACGTCATTATATAGGATGGCTGTTCAGTAAATGTGTGGGGCAGACCAATCAATATTTTCAACGTGCAGTCCCGAGGATGCAAGTTGAAAATATTGATTGGTCTACCCCAAATAATGAATATGGACACTTCCAGGTGCTTCCATGGAACTGGCATGGAAGATACCACTAGAGTTCAAAGGGTTACAAATGGCTCAAATTAATATTAAGAAACGCTTTGCAAGTCATACTGAAACTGAAATTGTGGAAAAGAGGACAAAAGTAATACCAGTAAACATAGCCAAGTGCAAAAAATGTGTGCCAATTTACTAAGAACCTATTTATTGGGAATAGGAGATGAGGTTGATTTTGAAAGCTGCACACCTGTCAAATTGAATGACACATTGGAACACATTTACCTGGATACAAGAAAAAAAGAAGGTGAAATGCACAAAACTTCTTCCCTGGATAATTTTAGATTTGGTTTAAAGAGGTATTTAAGATCTCCACCCCACCTCAAACGTTTTGATATCATTAGAGATAGTGAATTTTAATCTTCTAACGTGTGTTTTAAAACTGCGCAATGTGAACTTAAATCAGCCGGTAAAGGTGACTGCATGCGCAATCCAGTCATACCTGATGCCAATATATAAAAGGCTTTACAACAATATTCGTTTGTCGCCCCAGACACCCGTTCGATTACAGAATTAAGTCCAGCTTGACAAAGGATTTTATTTCTGTTGAAGAGGGCTGGAAAATGTATGTGAAATGATCAGGGAAACGTTTAGTGCGGAAACTGCTGACAGCGCAACGCAATTGAAATATGCCTGCAAGGCTTAAGACGAACTTTCTAAAAATAGACGCGAGACTGACAAAGAAAATTATGGATGCGTCATGGCGGAATTAAAAAACTCACAGTACTGCCCAGTGCTCTCCTTTCAAAAATGCATGTCCAAATTCAATCCAGAAAATAACAAATTATGGCAGCGACCTCTTGATTTGGGACAGGCTGATTTTTGTGGCATTTTGAAGAGGAATGTCTCCCGAAGAACATATCTAAAATGCGCTCTGGGGAAAATTTTTATAGCATTTATACTGATGGTGGTGTAAGAGCGAATTTCGATCAATTTTCCGAAACCAGAATTCCAACGTTCGCGAACATGAGGACATGGATTTGTGTGAATCCAGTTTTTTTTTCTATTCACTAACACACAGGGTATACAGAGTGTATCATGTAGCGTCGGGAGTGGACAGAAATCTTTCAACAGGGAAGATTTAAATAGTGCCAATGAGTTGTATGATAATGTGCTGGACAGCTCGATAGCTCTTTCTGATGTTGCAAACTCAGCAGCTCTCGTAAGGGTAAACACTTGTCTCGACGAGTACAAAGCCAAACTGGCTGAACAATCGCGCACTGCTAAGCTGTGGATACAATATCTAGAATATGTCCAGACACTGAAAATGTTCATCAGAGGTGAACGCCTTGGCGATTGGAATCTCCACCTTATTGCTGTCAGTAATATGTTGAACCTCTTCGCTGCCACGGGACATTACACTACGCTAAGAGTTGCAGGTTGTGTCTGCAAATGATGCTTGAGCTCCCCGAGAAACATCCGTGGTTGTATGATAGGTTCTTCTTTGATGGTTTCCATGCTATACGCCGGAGTTCCAGGGTTTGGGAAGGTCTTTCAAGTGACCTTGTGATTGAACAAGTCCTCATGCGCTCAATTAAAACTCGCGATGGACTAACGCGAGGTCGTGGGGTGATCAAATCAGTGCGTCAGGAGTGGATTTACACCATGCATAAATGCGCTGAAATACACGAAGCTAAGACAATGCTGACTGACATTAAACTCAGTACCATGTAGACATGGGAACTTCTCGTCGTAAACGAGACAACACCGACATGATGAAAATACTAGAGTGGTTTGACTTGTACGATCCTTTCGATGAGAATGGAAGATTGCGCTCACTGTCCTCCGGATTGTCAGCTTCCTTGGGTGATGGTATTAACTGCGACAATACCGAGTCGGTAGGGCGGGGATACACTATAAACTAGACAATGTTGTTGTTTCTGATGCATCCGTCAAAAGGAGTGATCAAATTCGCACTTTAGACCATTTGAATCCCGGAGTGAAGTTGGATAATCAGAGGGTATCAATAGACCCATCAGCTCTGTTCGCTCGATTGATAGCTATTGCTCAGAGGGAGCGCGACGTGGCACAGTTCTTCGAGTACTAACTGACTGTGATGCCAACATCCCTCCTCAAAGACTTCTTTCTCAGAAAAGCGAACAAGGCAGACCTAGCAGCTGCAATAACAGATCGAGTAGCACTTTCGAAGCCGCCATCTGATTCCGTGAACATGCTTGACGGAGGGGGCTCTCCTCCACAAAGTCAAATGGAAGGCGAAGGCTACCTACTCGGAAGTAGCCCATCAGTATGTTGGATATGTGGCCAACAAATATGGACAGAATTGCTGTGTCGTCTCCGATGGTTATGGACAGCGACCAAACACGAAGAGTCATGAGCATAGAAGGAGAGCTGTCAACGTGTGTGCCGATATCCGTTTGACAAACACCATGACTGCAGACAAGAACCAGGAACGGTTCTTGTAGAACGATAAAAACAAAATGCAGTTCATAAGATTGCTGTCTACATTACTGAGAGCGAGTGGACATACAATTCGCGCGATGCTGATACCCTGATTGTTGAAAGCGCCATCAAACTTTCATCTCAAGGGAATTCAGTTGTCATTGCCGCAGATGATACTGATGTACTAGTGCTATCCGTTCACCATTGGAATCATACTTCGGCTGTTGCTTATATTCCAATCAGAAGCACGGAAGTCACATAGGGGTGGAGAGGCATGGAAGATCGCAGATATAATAGCGAAGATCGAAGAAACAACTAGGCGACACCTCCTGTTCATACATGCATGGAGTGGGTGTGATGTTACTTCGGCAACGTTTAGCCATGGGAAAACACAGCTTCTCAAGAGGTTAGAAAAGTCAAGGGAGATTCAGAAGATATCAGCAACAATGCACGACAGCGCCGTATCTCAAGCAGAAATTGGAAGAATCGGCGCTAAACTGTTTGTAATGCTGTACTCTGGCAAGCAGTCAGACACATTGAATGGCTCGAGATACTCAAAGTTTATGACAATGGTCACTTCCAGCAAGACAGGAATCGAACCTCAAAAACTACCTCCAACTGAACGCGCGGCATACTTTCACAGCCTGCGAGTCCACCAACAAACGATGGAATGGAAGCAATTTGATATTGATATCCTAGATCCTCAGAAATAGGCTGGGACATTCTCGAAAATGAGTCGATACCGTGATGACTGACCTGGATGAAGCGTCTGAAGCTCTCCTGAAATGCAAAATGACCTCCAAACACCCCTGCGGAACGAATATATGCTCTTGTAGAAAGAACGCAATCAAATGTGTCTCTTCTTGCGGAGACTGTCGAGGGGAGAATTGCCTGAACTCCGAGCCGGTTGAGATTGGAGACGAAACTGGAGACAGCAGAGTGCCTTGAGGAAGACCGGCATCATTTTTGTCATATTTCATCTCGGGATTTAATCATTGCGAAGAAAGTTGATCGATATCATTCTTCGCCATCTCGGGGGTTATGAAAAACATCGGCAGCAGAATTATAGCTCGTTTTTTTCTGTTCTATTCAGACTCAACTTCGTATGGGTGTGAAAATTGAAAAACAAATTGTATTTTGGGGCCATTTCCCTAACAATTGTGAATTTTCTCATTCATTTTTCCGCTTTACAGGATTGGCATTCGTGCTTAAAGTACGAATGACGCACAAAACTTCTCCAGATCTCACACAAAATATCAAGACTATTGAGAAATTGATGCCACTAAAGATTTTTTTTCAGAATTGTTGGAAATTACAATCTTTGACCGACTAATGCATTCCCTAAGTTCATGCATGTATTTTTGCATTCAAAAATTGGGCAGACCCAAATATTAAGAAAGTGGGACACTCTCATATCTCAACCATAGTGTGCCCTATGGAGTTGGGACTAATACCAAAGATCAAATGAGTCAAAACTCATGGAGGTTCCAAATATAGGTAAAAGTCACTAAGATCCCCCGCCGGGGGGGGGGGGGGGTGGGGGGGGGGGGGCATTAAGTGATTTTATTCAGAATTGCTGGAAATCACATTTTATGACCCTCAATGCATCCCCGAAGTTCATGCATCTATTTTTGCACTCAAAAAGTGGGCTGAACCAAACATTTTGTAAGTCGGGAACGCTCATATCTCTCAAGCGTGGTATGATCTATGCACCTGGAGCCAACAACAAATGATTCGAAATCCGTATTTCATATTTTAAAATATGGATCTGGGTTACTGATGTCCCCTAGAGGTCACTGAGTGCATTTTTTCAGAATTGCTGGGAATCGCTTTTTACGATCCTCTAATGCATTCCCGAAGTTCATACCTGTATTTTCCTACTCAAAAAGGGGCGGGGCAAAACATTTTGAAAGAGGGCCATGCTAAAATCTCAAGCACGTGATGACATATGGACCTGGGACAAACATAAAAGGAATCGAAACTCAATGGAGGTTAAACACATGGGTCAAGAACATACAGGTCACCCCTGGGGTCATTCAGGGCATTTCCAAAATTGTGGAAAATCGGATCTAATGACCCTCTAATGCTTTTCTGAATTTCATACATACATTTTTACACTCAATAAAATGAGTCAGAAATCAATACACGTTCAATATATGGGTAAGTGTCATTGAGGCCACCCAGAGGGCTTTGAGTGCATTTTTTAGAATTGGTGGGAGTCGCATTTTGTGCCCCCAAATACATTCCCGAAGTTCATTCATGTATTTCATCACTCAAAAAAATGGGCGAAGCCAAAAAAAATCAATTTCTGATTTCTTCATAGAACACGCTGAATGCTATCATTTCTGGTTTCTTGAAAACTTTTATCTGATTCCTGAATGAAAATATTTAAATGCTGATTACGAAGACCAATTTCTGATTTCTTTAAAGATATTTTTCTCCCGAAAATAAGTCTCCATTATTTGTTTTCTATATAGTGTATTTCAGATGCTTTCACAATTTTCACACACACTCGAATTTACTGATCACAGCAAATTATGTTTCTCTGGTTACAATATGTTTTGTTAAGAAAATAATATTGCCATTTCTATTATGTACTGTTTCTTTTTTGGCTCAGTATATATGTGTAAAAGCACTGCAGAAGCTGTAAGATAAGGCACCCCACAAGCTGTACTGCCGAGCGAGGTTCCAGAACCCAACCATAGGAACTTTTTACATTTTACCGCTGTTTGTTTGATTGTTTATTTGTTTATTGGGGTTTGGAGCACTTTTAACAACCCGAGTTGCATTGCGTCGAAAGCGGGAGTACCCAGAGAGAACAAACGAACAACGGCTAATCACAGAGGCGAACTGGCCATATGGTCCACCGGGAAAATTCCCGGTGAGACCACTATTGAGGGGCCACCTGGGGCCCCCAAAATTGATGCAGCCCAACGCGTGTTGGTGCAGGAAATTTTGTGAAAATGAACAAAAGGCGAAATGGATCTGATTGCATAGACGGGGGATATACCGAAATGCTCAGTGGCAGTTCACATGGAGGCATTTCAATTTTCCAGCAGTCTAGTCTCCATTGATCGTTGAGATGCAGAGAGAGAAACGGAGTTCTGTCAGTTTGAAAAATCAATAATTTTTCTCATGGGGCGAACTATGGTCGGCTCGATGATTGCCCCCTCCCTCTCTGATGCAACCATTTTTTCGAATGAGCGACGAAGATGACATAAATATGCCATCGAAATGTCGTTTATGCGCACTGCAATTCATCGCTCAGATGCAGGGAAGCAGCATTCTTTCAGTTCGACAAATCAATATTTTCAAGCACCCCCAACCCCCACCCTCCCCCACCTCAGTGCATTTCCCGATAACTTTTATTGGCCCAGTCCGCACCTGGATAGTCAATCGCTGAAACGTAATAACCCGGCACAAGCAGAGTTAGCAGCGGTTGAAGGTAAGTGCGCCATTGATGTTTTTGTTTTGCCCAATGACACAGTGCAGATTGTTTAACCCTTTACCTAACCTGAAAAGCAGAAGACACTTGCAAAAATAATTCTTGATTTAACTAATTTTTTTCATTTTTTGTCTCAAAAACATAGGTTATGACCCCTCGTTGGAACGAGCTCGTTCCAACGAGGGGTCATAACCTATGTTTTTGAGACAAAAAATGAAAAAAATAATGAAAATTAATTGGCGATTTTTGAGAATAGCGCTGGTAGGTTTTGGCCGTTACGTTAGGTAAAGGGTTAAAGTTTAACGCTCTAATCATTGAATCACCCCTCTCACCCGGTGCATCAATTACTGTTCTTACCTTGCCATACATTGTTTTGAATCAATTCTGAATTTTGTTCCGTTTCTGATCTATTTTCGCGCGACGGCATTGAAGAGATTATGTTTTAATAAGAATGAAATCCTCGTCCTCTGATTGGACGAGCCCTCGCGTATTTTTTCTGTGTTCACGTCTCTAGTAGGATATGTTCCATTTGACGTCATTGCGCAAAACATTTGAAATGATGTTGCCAGTTTCGCAATTATTTCATCAACAGAGTGACTTGCAAACTGCTTCTTTTTTCTAGATTTTTCACACCTGCAGCAGACGATGTTCCGAAAGGAGTTTTGTTTAAATTACAAATTAGTTTATAGTTTACGGAGTGACCTCGACCTGTATCTGACTTACTATTTGTCCAGTGACGTCGTGGACTACACGAGATATTTATTTACAAAACACGTTATTCTTAAAAGTAATGTTGTTCATTTCTCGATGTTGGTATTGGGTTAAGGGTAGGGTCTTATTGAAAAATATATGTTATTGTAATGAATTGGCGATAACATGGTCTGAGGTTTGAGGCTCGGAGTGTATGTTTACGAACAGCGTCGAGGTTAAACAGACGCTCAGATGATGATCGATCAAAAGTACGCAAACATCAGACCATGTTACCGTCAATTCATCGCAATAACTTATGTTTTTTAGAAATCCTTTATGAGTCATTCATTTTTTATGGTTTATTAGAGGATATTTTGGACTTTATTGTGAGTATAAAATTTGCAGTAAAAGTTTAACAACATAACAAGGAATTGAACGAGAGCTAAAAGTGATCTGGAACGGACTTCCTTAGCGCAGATGATGGAAGATTTAAAACATATTTACAGCTGTATTTGGGTACATGTCGATCCCTTGAGAACATCAAGGCGCCATCTACAATGCTAAAGCACTTTATCGATGTCGTCTGGTTCTAAAAAAATAATACCAAACGTAGTGCATCCGCATGATCAGTGCTGGCATCGGACATCCAAGTTCAAGTGACATTCATTTGTGGGGTCTGCTGGTAAAGGTCAGGCATATGTGATGAGCTTGTTGTTTGCTTGGCGGTAATGTTCTTGAAGGCTCTTTTGGTATGTATTCGCGTCCTGGTCGCTCAGTTAATATTTAATATATTTTAGACAATAGTTTGATTTAGAAATCTTGATCATGCTGTAAATTCGGAACATGTAAACCTCACTGATTTCTAGTGAAGTGAATAGTACAAAATTAAGTGACATTGTCCGATCCAGAGTGTATATTAGTTTTGAGACGTTTTGGGAGCTATCCATCCTCCCGCCTGTCGTCGGTTGCGAGACAGTGATTTTGTTTAAAACGGGGAACGTTTTGAAACCTGTTACGCAACGCCCGGAATTAGCTTCAAAGCTCGGGTTTATTTATTTTAATAACAAAGGAAATTTTTTTCACCCAGTTTCATAATACATGTACGTAAGTCAGATTATATTTTTCATTCCAAGTTTGAAAATTCAAAGAGAAACTCGAATTCTTTCTCGTAAGAAAGGTTTGAAGTTTGTATTAAGGAGATTGAAAATAATGGGTTTTTTTTTATATTTACTATCCTGGTATTCAGACCAATTTCATTATCCTTTGAAAGTTCCTAAGTAGAAAATCTGATCAATGAATATAAGTTTTCTAGTCACGCTCATTTGTTGAGGGTACGAACGCACTGCTGATATTAATAAGAGAGCAAATGTTTAAACTACTATCATCTTCCGCACGTTAAAATTGGTCTTATACGACATTTGTACAATGTTAAGAAATGCGACATTTGGATGTCGCGGTGTTTAGACATACTGAACATTTCGTCGCCTGAGTGCTAGAATGTTCTATGTCCCCTATGGGACATAGAACATTCTAGCACTCAGGCGACGATTTGACGACAAATCTGTGAAAATGGGACAGAAAATATATTTCCTACTGATATGTTTACGTCAGGAGGCGATTATTATGATCCCCGATGAGTCTGGAGGTGAGACGGGGAAATCTCACCCGAGGGGCAAGATATTTGAACCAGACCCGAGGCTTGCCGAGGGTCTGGTTCAAATATCTTGCCCAGAGGGTGAGATTTCCCCATTCCCACCTTCAGACTCATCGAGGATGATTTTTCTCCCCCACCATGCAGCGATTACGTTAGCCAGGGGTAATCGGGAGTCACGTGCTGATTCAGTCAATTCATTTTGTATTCATTGTTTTGAAAAAAAACTGATGACACCATCGGAAAGAGCATGCACAAGTTATGTATATTCCAAAGGTATATACCACAAAATCGATTGGGAACGGTGGCAGCTTGAGGGTTGAAGAGTTTTAGAGCATCAAACTTTGATCACCCTGTATTCCGATGACGTCAGTATGAATTAGTTGGCAGCAAGAAACTGATACGATATGCATGACGTCATAATAACGTTATAAATGTATAACGTCACGTAGGGTGGGTGGGATAGAAATACCCCACCCTGCTGTCTCACCCGGGACACGCCTATGTTTCACGTATAGTGGGGGAGAAATAACAACTCCAGTACCCTGAGTATGAATATTACTATTTACGCAAAGTAGACTGAATAATTGTACCCGCGATATAAGAGTATATGGGAATCACCACTATTGTGTACGTCATCTTCACGTCATGCTGGGGAGAAAACATACAAAAAACTTCCATTTTTGTGACATGTAATCATGGAAAATAGTAACTAAACATGATTTTAAAATTTAACGCGCGAAATACTTGTAAAATCACAACGTATAGGTTAACTTTTCATGGTTGCGAATGACTGTAAAAACCTCAACTTACACTTCAACTAAAGAATTACGAACTGGTTAACTTTGCAATCGGGTCCTACAGTTAAAACTAGAAGTCTTGTCATGAAATGCGCACATTAGCACGTCGATCTGTGCGTTAATCTGCGCGTTATGGCCATAGTAGGGCCATCAAATTTTGTACATATGGCCTGTGCTGAAGCAATGTTTCAGTCAATGGACCTCCGGATAACCGGAAGGTCCATTGGTAGAAACATTGCCTGTGTTTGCTATGAGAATCCAGGAGAACCTGCCATGCTTTGGATGCTATTCGATATGGCAATTGCGCGCAATTCATACGCGCAATTAAGCCTAGATAAGCGCACAGTTCGTAACAGGTTTTAACCATATATTTCAATATATAAAAGGCATATATAACACAACCAGAGAGGTTAAAAGACAATATATTTGTGTAACAGTCAGATTCACTTTTTATAATCTGAAAATATAGTTGAGCATGGTTTTAAAAAAGACCCCTAACGTTTGTAGAATCATTAGAAATGGTGGAAGTGGACAATAATCGGCAGAAATGAACACAAGTTTACATAAAATATTTTGAAGTATACAGAAGGTTTAACTTAGCGAAAAATCTCAACCAAAATGTTAATCAGAACGTTATGGCTTCGTTTAACATCGAAATAGGGTCAAATATTTCAGTGATTTGTAGAAAATGGCTTTACCAGTTACGTGATAAAAAGAATTTAAAAGAACTTAAATCTGTTGAAAAACAAAATTTAACCTGAATCTTTAATCTGATATACGAATTGTTTTACCCACAGCGAGACGGGCTCACGAAACAACACTACTGTAGTCTTCACTGTATCGAGTTGGCGCTACAAAATAGTATTTTTAAGTTCTGTTGGTTCCTCGAGAGAGTGTCCTCTGAATCTTTTGGTCTCTCATTGGAACAGACGTTCTGAGCTCATCCCTCTAAGGCTTGTAAAGAATGATTTGAAGGGAAAATCTCTTTGAAGTGTGTTTGACAAAAATATTTACTTCTGTCGCCCATAAGTTGTACGAAGTAAGGAGCGAAGGCGAAAACCGCTCTTAAATTCTTGTTATTCGAAAAGAACATTGCCTTATACTAATGCATGAAGTGAAAATAGCTACAAATTGAGCACCTTAAAAATCCACACAGAAAGGAGCAATTCTGCTCTCTCGACAGTATACTGGCGGAGAAGGGATAAGGGGCACCCATAAGCCTTAAACTGTGGTGCTATTACCTATTACTAAAAACGCTATATATTTTCCTTTACAAAATATCAGTCCTCTGCGAGAACGCATGGACGGGTCCGCGCGTCTCACCCGGCGCGCGCCTCCACTATTTTTATACCACTCAGTATTTTTGTTTGTCATAAGCATCGACAAGAGAGGATTTGGTATTATCTACTTTAACACGCGAACATCCACTACCCTGAGGTAGTGGATGGCTGCGTGTTATAGCGCATACCATTGTATCATGCATGAGTCGTTAGCTTTCCCTTTTCAAATTTTGAGTCCATCCAAACTTGGGAAATATGTGGGCTGGAAATCATAGTGTTCAAGTGCAAAGAAACCATCGGAGAACAAAATTGCCCTTCCATTCTCAAGACATGTTCCTTGGCATATCACATACCCCTCTCATGAGAGGAGAATACTCACTTTTGTGCTCGCCCCCACTCGCCGTAACGTTCGTTGGGCGATCCTTTGCATCACGACCCAGGGTTGAAATGTGGCGACTCCATGCCCAAACCTAAAATCCTGGATTCACCCCTGGAACTAAATTAATGAATATTGTTTAGAAAGGGAGTGATTTGTCATTACAGACATTTCCACCCGTGTACCTGACGTAGCAGATATTGGAATCTGATCGAATGTAAGATTCCAACGCGAGAAAGTGAAATCAAAGTTTCTACCGGTGGAAAATGAAATCTCACTTTCCACCGGCAGGCTCGGATGTGTTACTAGAGTTCGAGTTTCTATTCGATGGAAGCAGGGGGTGGGGGTGGTTGGAAACAATTTGCAAAACACTGATGCCGGGGTGGGTGGGTGGTCAAGGAGGACAAAAAAATATTTCCGATGCTTGCAATTTTTTTCCTCAGACACTTTTGGGCAAAATTGTACACCATAATCAGTGAAGTATCATTCAAGAACCAATAAAAAGACACTCAAGTTATCAGGGGGCACCTACCATGGGTTATATACATTTATAAAACTGTTATTGCGGCTGAGCTATGATTCGGCTTATAGTGATACAATGTATGACATATTGAATAATGCAAGTTAAAATGCATCACTAATTGCAATTATCAAACACTGCACTCTATGGATAAGTTATCTTGAGGGTGTTCCGTTTGATTAAATTTCTAATATGTTCACCCTGGTGAGATCGGCTGGCTTAGATGAGGAGCAAAGACAATTATGTGAAGTCAGGAACAGTTACAGATTTCAGCTGCAGGAACAATTCTGTACAACGATGTATCCAGACCTATCACGAAAACACCAATGACTCTTATTGCCATTGTAGGAAGTATGTAACACAAAAACTACTAAACATTGAACCTGATTGAACTGCTAATTTATTTTAAACACAACAACAATTTGTATGATATTTTACAAAGCTCTCTGAACTCTGTCGAATACCATATATATTGTTGGTTTCTACAACATATCTGAACACATGGAGGGATAACTATAGGTAAAAAGTTTATGATATGACATTCAAGAGTGTTAATGAATTACAATAGAATATGCCTTAGGAGACCGATGTCTTTGGAGACCATGTTTTATATGGACATACCTGGACATACCAGCTTTACTCTATATTTGATTTGTTATGGGAGACCATCTGCCTTAAGAGACCACTTTGGTCTGATAAAACGGATGTTCTTTCAAGACCTGTCCTACTGTACAAGGTCAATCACTCAATACTGTATGATAAAGTTGGTTATGGTGCAGTATGGCGGGAAGGATAATGCAGAAGCATGTATTTAGTGGGGGTGGGTGGTTCAGATAACCCCGGAAAAAATTGTAAAACTGAAAAAAATTACATGGGGTGGGTGGGTGGGTCCTCCGACCGATCAAAAACAAAAAATGGGCATCGGTGTCTGCAAATGTTTTTCTAACCGCCCACCCCCCCCCCCCCCCCCCCCCCCCCCCGATGGAAGCGGCATTTTATCTTCTTAAATGGTCGGTTCATGCTTCTCCCGAGAGAAACTGAAATAAACCCATTATATTGTCCGTTTTCTTCTCCTACATAGAGACTTTGCAGTTAGCAAAAATGATGGTTAAATAACATAAATGGTCGTTTCCCCTTGTTACCTGCCAAAAAGTTTATGGACATAACTGCCATAAACACTAAGTTCGTGAATTATTTTGCGCGCGTGTATATTGGGATAATAGTTGCCCCAGATCATGCGGTACTACATTCTCAGGTCAATTCAACTGACTTGGAAAACAAACAAAAAATGGAACTGTATATATACTGGATCCACTAATATGCGGAATTCGCTATTACTTGTCGTTTTCATTTTTACTATTATATTCCTTTTACATAAATTGTTTCCATATTATAATAATAAGCTGGCATAAACATTTCTGAATTTATGGCGTACTTCAGTATTTTACAATCGTGTCTGCAATACATTCCGTCCAGAAACCCCATCGACATTTTTAGATGAAAACGCGGTGTCACTTGGGTTGGTTCCCTTTACCGAGTCATTGTTCTCTCGTAAAAATGCAGAATTCAGAAGAAGTACAGATAAAAACAGGCGATATAATTGCTTTACTATAGCACACATTATCAACAATTCTTTTGAACAAGGGTTGGTACCGGACAGAATGAAAACTGCTATGGTCATACCTGTATTTAAATCAGGATCTGATAAAGAATTCACCAATTACCGGCCAATAACAATATTGCCAGTACTTTCTAAAATTTGGAAAAGATTGCGTGCAACAGACTGAAAAAAACTTTTAACTTACTTTGACATATTTTCACCAAATCAATACGGATTTCGAATAAACATTTCACAATACACCAGTTATGCAATTACTAAAACATATAGCAATCACAAATAATAAAGCGACTAAAGACCATACATTGGCGATATTCGTAGACCAAGCCAAAGCATTCAATTCTATAAACCATGAAATTTTATTAAGCAAACTTGCTTATTACGGTATCAGGGGCATATATAATGACTGGTTCAAAAACTACTTAACTTACAGAAAACAATACATTCAATACCCCAACACCAAATCATCTCTGATGTCCATAACGAGCGGCGTGCCCCAGAGCTCAACTCTGGATCCCATTCTGCTCCTACTCTGTATCAATGATATCCACCACGCCATCCCTGTTAATCGTCTTTCTTTTGCCGACGATACTGCCGAGTATTCGATGGACTCTGATGTACGACGACTGACACAATTTGTTAATAATGAACTTCAACATATATTTGCATGGTGCTCTGCCGATCAAGTTATTTTGAACTGCAAGAAGACAAAGTATACTTTAATCAATCCCAGTTCAAAAAGGGTAATCTCATTTAAAGAATCCATAAAAGTCAATGATTCTCTTTTTAAAAGGGTGGGTGTAAATGGGAATGAAACATTTATTAAGTTCCTACGTATTAATATTGACGAACACCTGTCTTTTGAACCACATATCTCCTATTTGTGTTCTAAGATAAAATTATACACTTATGATGGTCAAATCTATATTTGCTCACGATGTCATGAAAACTTTATATTTTGCATTGATACACGGTCGTCCAGTACATAGTATACAGATGTGAGGGAATTCAAAACGAATAAACAAACTTTTCCAACACACAGATGCTCAGGTCCTGTAATTAATAACGCATGTTTCAATGCCCATACTGACCTTCTATTTGCTCAAGATAAAATAATGAAAGTTACAGACCTTTTGAAACTCCATGCCATGTTAGTTTTATTCGATTGGAAAATGGATCTCTTTCCCAGTCATTAAATACTATGTTTTCACTCTTTAACCCATTACCTAACGAATCGCCCGCATCCGCCCGCGTAATATGCAAATTCAGCAGATGAAAAAATATTATTTTTCAAAACATTTCAACAAAACCATATCATGTGACCCCTCGTGGGAACGAGCTCGTCGAGCTCGTTCCAACGAGGGGTCACATTATATGGTTTTGCTGAATTTTTTTTTTAAATTTAAAAAAAATGATATTTAAAATAATAAATTTTAATATCGTCTGCGTTGGGTAAAGGGTTAATAATAATGCCACCTGTCCCAGAACTAGATACGGGTAGCGATTCGCGTCTATAGAACAAGAACAATATCCTTAGATTGCATCCCTTGTTTCAACCATCCTAGGCTTTGGAATGATCAGAACCGAGTATAAGTAATGCTACTAATCGTACTGCTTTTAAGAAACTGTTAACGCAAAATATTTTCTCAAATTATCAAACACAAATTATATTTAACAACCCATATTGTCCTGACTGTATTAGATAGTTTACTATACTAATCTGTAATTCAGTTCAGATCTTCCCGGCTAGCACGATAGCCTGTCACTCAACTCATTCCCAAATTATTTTCAACGTGTCCTCAAATATCATTGTTTAAAAGCTTTAAGCTTATTGTCGAGTGGAAACGACCTTGTAAAAGCTTTAAGCTTATTGTCGAATCCACGCTCGTTATATTTATGTATGCAATTATTTGAAATTTGAAATAAGTATTGTTTAAACTAAATATCATTGTTATTATTAATTGTCTTGTTTCCCCATGCAAAAATGCAACAATACAACATTACTTCAAAAGGACCAGTATTGTTTTCCTTCCCGACTGTAAACTCCTTCTAATATGATGTTGCTTCAATTATATTTTTTACCCTGTGTGATAGCAGGAAGACAGCCAATCTGGCTAAGATGTCCCCAACGGCATGTATATGTATCATAATATTATTCTGTAGATTATTATTATTATAGTTAACATACCGTTAGATAAAAGAATAAAAAGAATGTAAACAATCTACTTGGTGCAAAAACTTGGCACGTTCGCCAAATATTCAAATTGGCATGTTGTACGACGTAACCTCCGTCGTCCCGGTTGCCGGTATATATTTTATAGGGTTTTTTTCAATATTGAACATTTGATTTTAATATCCAAGACATATTCACTTTTATATCATTTAATAACGTTTATGAGGAATCATAATCAAATTTCCGGAAGAGACTTGGATCTCGACCGATTAATTAAAAAGCAAATAAAATCTCGGTGGAATTTTGACTATGAAAATCCAATTTTCATAATTAGGAAACTTTTTCCTTGATATGTCTCAAAAAACTGAATCTTTGTGGACCAAAGGTTGAAAGATGCGTCATTGGAAAAAGTCTTTGACTCCGTTACAAATTTTATCAGCCACGTTCGGATAGAGTCTTTTAACTGGGATTCGCCGAATTCAGTGTTATTCGTGTTATCTTGTTATACCACCTCCAAACACTGAACGAAAGTTCCGGTGACCAAGACAACGAATGCGATGACTTAAGATTTCAAATTACGTATTTCCGCACTAGAAGTACTTTTAGAACCATGCCTGTTATGATACGTCTACCCTCGATTATATTAGATGAGCTGTCTGCGTGAATATTTTCCTCTAATTCGCGATATTTTTGTAGCCTACATTTTAGCATTATGCTTTGGGTTTTTGTCTGTGTGTGTGAAGGGATGAGAGGTAGTTTTCCGTGTTTTTTTTCTAATGGAGTTCTAAACCCCAAAGTCTAGCAACCCCCGTGTCCGAAAGCTGGAAATTCTTTCAAAAGAATTTTTGAGAACTATCATTGACAGTACTTGAGGATTGTGCCGGGTTATTTCCTCTCAAAACCAGCTCGGCAAGAGCGTTTAAACCCAAGTTGAGTTTCGAACTGGGACGATTCATCCAAGAAAGCTGATCTTTTTGGGGGAGAGGGGTTGTTGGGGGGGGGGGGGGGGGTCTTTCAAGTGTTTTCGAATGAAGATATTAACCCACATAGTTTGGAACCCTGTCTAATAAACTTGAAATTATTTTAAAATAATATCTTGTGAACCGCCAGTCACAATGCTTTGAGATGTGGTTTTCATCTTCTTTTAGTAAGAAAGATTCAAGTTTTATCACAGAATGTTTCTTGTTTATGTTTATATACAAAGCGAATGCATGACATATGCACAAAATAAGAGTTTTTCGTGGGAATTATTTCGTGCGCCTATGGTTGCACAAAACATTTGCTTGTATCATTTGGAATAAAATACTAATTTTATTATGTATACATGAATAACTATCCAAAATGTTGAATTTTTAACTTGTATCTGTAGGACTGCGGGTTAAAAATATTGAATGATGTATACGGTAACCTATAAATGAACAAGTTGATCACCTCGTTAGCTTTTACAGCTTTACAAGAAATGTTGTTAGGTACAGGTCATTTCAGCTTCAGGGCTACACGTTAAACATATTGAATGAAGTACACAATTGGGTACGGATACAGACAAAGAACCTCAAGACAAAATCCCACAAAGACAATTACACCAAATCTCTGAATACAAGGGCTCTCAATAATTCTTGGGTTTTTTTAAAAGCACAATAAAACCTTCTTATTATATGCGTAAATTTATAAATTCTTATTATTATTAATATATTTTCCACAAATGTAATTCATATGAAAACTTTGTGTACTTTGGCTGTAATTGACATCATTTCTTTGCTACTGGGGAAAGAAGTAATACAGAATAAATAGGTACTAGGGCTGGTAATCAGATTTAAACCACGAGTAGGATAAGGGTTTTAACCACTCGGCTTGCCGAGTGGTTAAAATCATTATTCTAGGAGTGGTTTAAATCTGATTACCTTACTAAGTACCTATTTGTTTCATTTACACCATGCTCTTAATAAATTTGTCACTTAAAATGGATAAGAAACGACAGTTTCTATCACAAACACACGGGTTTGTTTTGTTTGCATCTGCGCCGGTGGGCAGTACTACCGGGTGCACGCGAATGCTTGATGGACAGTCAAATTATTATTAACAATTCTTAAATTTTATTTTAAGTATTTAATTGTGGGTATTTTAAGATTAATAAGTCAGTGTACGAAGTAGATAGTACCGCAAATTGTCGTATGTTTGAATGAATATCGCGAAGTGTCAATGTATCGAAGTTGGCAAATTACGTCATGTCAAAGGTCAAGTTGGATGAACTTCCGACTTTCGGGGTAATTTTTTTAAACCGCAGTTGAAGCTTTACACCGGTAGTGGGGTTAAATTTTAAAATTTAACATATAGGCTTTTCACAAGTAGTAACATAGACGAATTTAACATAAGGGTTTTCACGGGTAGTAACATAGGCGAGCATGGTAGAAAAAGTTTTAAATTTTTCGTAGTTTCCAATTTTACTTTACATTTAATTTTATAAAAAAAATCTCAAATGCGTGAAATTGGAAATTTTTTGCTGGACAAAATGTTCATGGACATTTCAAATTAACTTTCAATGTATGCAGTTTTTTATTTAAAATGTTTTGCTGGATATTATGTCCATGGCTAGTTTGTCCATGCAATTTATGTCCATGAACATTATGTCCAAGGACATTTTGTCTGGATACAGGCATACCATGTGGATTTGTGTATATCATTGTGACGGGGGTTGATCTTGTTGGAAACTATTGTTGTTCTGTTTTCTGCAAAGGCGAAAGGTAAATGTCGATGGAAACTACCATAATCGTGCAAAGAAAGGCTGTTTTCTAATTGTTTATTAGCTTATCTGTGTAACCGCTGAGCAGTGCATCAACGGAAAATAATAATTTCCCATCCCCATTATATTCTGGTAATAACATCATCTGAAGCGAGCAGTAAACAATGCTAATTGCAATCATTACTAGACAGATGACAAGAGAATTAGAAGATATTCATTTTTATTACTTTCCATAGTGTGATTTACTGGGATTTCCGGGTTTGATTATAAACGATAACTTCACAAGTGAATTATGCAATCAACAATTGGGTCATGTATCCGTGCGCGCAAACGAAGATTCTTTGCCGTGTGTGTAATGGGGACTTCATTGTTTTTTGGTTTTTTAACCCTTTACCTAAAATGAAAAGCAGACATCACTTGCAAAAGAAATTCTTGAATAAATATTGTTTTCATTTTTTGTCTCAAAAACATAGGTTATGACCCCTCATTGGAACGAGCTCGACGAGCTCGTTCCCATGAGGGGTCATAACCTATGTTTTAGAGACAAAAAATGAAAAAATAATGAAAATTAATTGGCGATTTTTGAGAAATCTGACCGGTTTTGACCGTTACGTCAGGTAAAGGGTTAAATAATATAATTATCGTTAATAATGAAAAGTAATAAACCGAGTAATCGCTTGACTGGACTGGTTACGTGAAATAATTCATTCGAGGCGAGGGACTATATTGTAAAACACTCGTGCGCATTCGTGTTTGCACAACGTCCCTCACCTCTCATGAATTATTTCACGTAGCCAGTCCAGTCAAGCGCTTACTCTCTATATAAATGATAGGTGCATGTCGTGTTTGTACCCAGATCTGAATCAATGTCATTGTCCTGAAGTGATCTAGAATATTTAACTTATTAATGGGGGTACATTCACGTTAAGGTTATCTATATCCGTTTTTATTATGTCTCAAAGTTAGTTTGTCCAATCAAAATGCTGGAATACCTTCTAAAGATTCCACCGTATCGGGTTACTCACCTGATATTAATTAATATCAGGTGAGTAGCCGCCATTACTATTTTGATGTAATTCCCCTCCCTTCGAATTTTCAAAATCTGAATTAAAACAAAATAAGAGAATTTAGGTTCCGAAAATATTTTCAAGATACCGTATTTTGTGATTTAAAACATTAAATATGTAAAAAGATGGGCAGAAGATAATATTTGTAGTCTGAAAAGTTCTTTGTTTTACGACTCCTTCAGTCACTGTTTGGATCGGGTTTGATGATGAAAACGAACATTTGTCCAGCTCATCAATGCCAAAGGGTGCTCCTATTTTCAGAAATTGCAAAATCGGCAACATCAACATCACTATAAATAATAAATGAACAAACTTGTTTTTGAAACATTCCGATCAAACAGAATTAACAGAAAGTCGGTGTGCGTTTCAGATTCAACTTCAAAGTTCAAGTTGCGTTATTGTTATTGTTTGCTCTACAGTAAAAAAGTGATTTTTAATGTTCAAAACTGCTTTATTAGTCCTTTTTAGGTAGTAACAACAGTAAATGTACGCAAGGGGCCTCCAGATTATGCCGAGTTGGCAAGCAGCACTGATCTCAGTGGCAAGCAGCGATTCGTTTCATTTGTAAACAAGTACGGCAATCGCCCTTCGCAAAGTGATGATTTGTTTACAATTACCATGGTTACACGTACCGGTGCCTGTTACTGTTCATGATTCTGCGCGGTGCTATCAATAGTGGTTCCTGAAAAATAAATTTCGAGCCGTTGTTTGTTTATGGAGAAAATTATTAATCGCTTGATTTACATGGACTTTCGACATAATAAATATGTTACATGGCGTGTAGCTGGCTGATACATTTCCATACAAGGCTCTGAGTGTTCATATCAGGTTGGGCTTCGCCTCACCTGATATGAACACTCATCGCCTTGTATGGAAATGTATCAGCCATCTACACGCCATGTAACTTATAATATTTGGTTTAGAGGAGCTGAACATCTATAGGGCATATCATGAGGAAATTTGGTTGCACACTCATAATTCTGTTGTACCTGTTCAAGTATTTCGACACGGGGTTCCTGAACTGGTGGTCACGAACAATACTTTCTACATTTGTGTATTGAATCTTTTTGCTTTTGTTTGAAATTCAGTTATAATGTAATCGTATAGACGTATACTGCCGGGCGATTAAATTATAACTGCTACTCCTTTTCTATTTTTATTCATGGAATCGCCCACGTGTTTACATCCATTTTTTTTTTATTCGCGCCAAAAATCACACATACCGGACTGAAAGAGATAAAGCACTTGAACATTGAATTAAAAGCGGAAACCCGTCACCTTGTTGATTTGATTTGATGTCAGTCAAGGGAAATCTGTTGTAGTGTTGAATAGATTTGATGCTAGTGAAAAGATCCTGATTTCGGTGTACGGTGGACATGTTTATCTCTTTGCCTCGATTTAATAGCGCGAAAGTCTTTTAAGGGGCATGACAAACTGGGAACCTTCGGACTTGTGCTACTAAAGCACTTATTTACGATAGGATATCAGAAAATAGTTGTGATTTGGTCTGATTGAACAAAATTTACACTGTTTTACAGCACTGTTTCGCAGCACTATATTTATAAAACATGATGAATTACGCAGTTGGTTAAGATTTAAACTTTAGAATGGGACAAGTCGTTAAACTGTACAGCGACTGACACATTTGGTATCTTTTGAGCATCACGAGCATTTGTCTCCCTTCATTCTGAAGCAAGCATCAGTCCTTCAACATACATTCTCAGTGAATCAAGTGTTGGAAAAAGCGTGGTTGAGGACAGAAGGAAGACCGGGGATAATCAAATCGAATGTGGGTGTACTGTCTGGAGAAAGAGTGCTATGAGCTAATTCTTTCATCGCAGCATTTTTCCGCAGTGTACCGAACAATGATTAGTCTTTCTTCTAATATCAAAAAGCACCTCAATGAACAAAGAGAGAGTGATCGATTACTTATCACTTAAAACTGCAGGTGGAAAATCCCATTTGATCTGCCATAGACATTATTGCTAATTCACGTTTACACATAGAAGCAGTCGGGGAGCGCGGAGACTCATTGGTTAGAGCATTGAACTTCAAACCGAAAGGTCGACGGTTCAATCCTTACCCGCATCATCTTCGTTGTGATCTTGGGCATACGCACCTTATACATTTTATTTTTCTTTACAGTTATTTAATCTTCCAACGACAGAGAATACGACCAACAACATCTGTGGTGGGTTGAACTCAGCAGAAAGCCACCAAGTGTTGACTGAGACTTCCTATAAAATTAAACTTGCAATAATTAAATCGACGTGCTTAAACGTGCATGAGTACATCACTTTGTATTGTCCAGTTTTCACCCCACTGTGGTAGGAGTGAAGTGCATTTTCCTACTCTTTTTCCTCCCTCCTCTCCCCGTTTCTTTGAAATGTATTCCAAATACGCAGTTTGAGCGAAATTTGATTTACATAGAGAGTAATCGTTTGACTGGACTGGTTGCGTGAAATAATTCATGACAGGTGAGAGACGTTGTACAAACACGAGTGCGCGAATGCGCACGAGTGTTTTACGACATAGTCCCTCGCCTCGAATGGATTATTTCACGTAACCAGTCCAGTCAAGCGATTACTCTGTTTATTACTTTTCATTATTAACGATTATTTAACCCTTTACCTAACATAACGACCAGCGCTATTCTCAAACATCGCCAATTAATTTTCATTATTTGTTTATTTTTTGTCTCTGAAACATAGGTTATGACCCCTCATTGGAACGAGCTCGTCGACCTCGTTCCAATAAGGGGTCATAACCTATGTTTTTGAGACAAAAAATGAAAATAATAGCTATTCAAGATTTTTTTTTGAAAGTGTCGTCTGCTTTTTATATTTGGTAAAGGATTACAAAAAACAAAAAAACAATGAAGTCCCTATTACATCCACGGCAAAGCGTCTTCGTTTGCGCGCACGGGGACATGACACAATTGTTGTTTGCATAATTCACTTGTGAAGTTATCGTTTATAATGAAACCCGGAAATTCCAGTAAATCACACTTTGGAAAGTAATAAAAAGGTTTCGGTAAACTTGACAGTACATACGGTTTGTTTTTAGAGGAATGTTTCTTTTTTTAAAATTAAAAATGAATCCATTTGTATAAATATGCACTTTCTATATTTCTATATGTAAAAAGATAGCCGAAATCCCCTCCATGTTTGCTCACTTTTTGAAGAAAAAAAATTTAAAATAAAACCCTCATTCCCTCACTGATTTGAAAACAAAGTGCCTGAGAATCAATTAATGTATTTTGTTTGGCCTAATCACTATCTAACAGCTCATTACGGAAAATATCGTTCACAATACGTCTAATATGCGAATGACGTCAGAAGTCATCTTCGACGTCATAACGTTGTTGATGAGTTGATTTCGGAAGTAGAATCCAATTAATTTTCTCTTATTTTTCATTAACTGTCTACCTTATACAAGTAGAAGGTTTGCAGAAAACATTTCCTGAATAACTAATTTCCCGAATAACTAAAAAATTTTGTCTCGAAAACATAGTTTTTGACCCCTTCGTGGAACGTTCGTTCGAATGAGACGTAAAAGGCTATGTTTTTGAGGCAATTGTATTTTTCAAATACTAAAATTTGGATAGCAATTTTTGTGAACAGTGCTGGCCAGCTTTAGTCGTCACGTCATCTGAAAATTTAAATTACACAGTATCAAGCCTGAATATTAGCAACCTGCCATTTGAAAAACGAGGTCCTCGGTGGGTGAATTTGCTGATGCTATCCCATATAGTGGGCCTATTTATCCTCCAAGTACATCTTTCTGTTTTGGCTTGAGACCTTGATTCAGACTGGGGTTCACAGAGAGTAAATTTTGTGATGCTACCCTGCTCACCAAATTCACCCTCTGGGGACCTCATTTTGAAGAAGACAGTCTGCTTATTTTTATTTTCAGGCTTGCACAGTGTGTGCTAAAAAGAATCTCAAATTCATCACGATTTGAGATGAAATTGCGACTCATTAGGAATCCCCTATACGATAACGAAAAGCCAAATACTGCCTGTTTTCAGCTGAAGTGACAGAATCAAGGTTTGATTTAAAGGTTTTCAAAGTTACAGCAGCATGTAATCGCCACATAACTACCACAGGTGAAATCTTTAACTCTTGCACTCTGGTTGTGCAAGAAAATTTTCTACAATCACCCTGTTTTTCTCTTGTTTAACTATGAATTTAACCAATTATATCTTGTTTGACAGAGCTCACTGAGCTCTGTCAAACAAGGTAAAATTTGATTAAATATCAAATAAATATTAAATATCAAAATGCATTATGGGAAATATTTGCTGCTGAAAACGTGTCCATTTTGACATCAGAATGCAGGGGGTTAAATTAGTTTTGGTGGTCGACAATAGAGTTTTCCGCCTGCGCGGAAAAAGAAAGTGTACTCATTAACAATGAGGTATCAATCAGATAGTGGAATCTCAGCATAATAGCTGGGAGATGTTGGACATGAATAATCTGAGAAAGGAAGGAAAGCATCTTATGTGCGTAAGAAGATAATGCTGAAAGAAGACATTTTACATTCAGAAAAGTTAATTACTTCTGTACCATTGCCTTAGTGATATGACCTGCACCGTTTATCATTTAGGTGGTATCGTTCACATCTGTGCATTTCGTTTCTATGTGAGGCAGAATCTTACACTTTGTGGCATGAAAAATGTATGCCCGCATTGTATTAAACTTTATCACATAATCACCATCAAATATCCTTTTAGGAAAATATCGTTCACAACACGTCTGACTGGGGAATGACGCCAGAAGGCGACGTGGTAATGTTGGGTGTGAGTTGGTTTCGAAAGTAGAATTGAATTAATCTTTTCTAATTTTTTATTAGCTGCCTACGTAAAACAAATAGCAGACGACATCTGCAGAAAATATTTTCTGAAAAACATTAAAATTTTCATTTTTTGTCTCGAAAACATAGCTTATCAGCCTTCATGAGGGGCGTCATGTTTTCGAGGAAAAAATAATAAAATTTGTTGGTGGCAATTTTTGTGAACAGCGCTGGACCAGTTTTAATCATTACGTTTAGTAAAAGGTTAAATTACACATTATCTCAAATTCGTTTCAATTTGTCATGAGATGTTTGGACCTCATTTACTAAAATCGACCTGAGCCACTGTAAACCTCAGCTCGTATCGATTTCTAGTACATTTGGGTTTAGATTGATTTTAGTGAACTTGACCGAGGCTGGGTCGATTTTAGTAAATGAGGTACAGAAATTTCATACGAAATCGCGTCTCTTTCGAGATACTCTATATATTGTTTCGAGTCGTGAGCATTCCAAACAATCCACGTGGCCTGATCATGTGAGAAACAAAATTGAATTATGTATTAAAAATCATTCGGAAGACCACGGTTCCCAATTTTTTAGCATGTACAATCAAGGTCTAGGTCAACTGTTCCTTCGATTGGCCGAGTGTTACAAAACTAGGACCCCTCCACCCCGAGAATACGCATCACAGGACAAAATGAGGACCAGTTGTAGATTCTTCTGTCTGCGATTATGCCGTCTGTCTAATGTCCACCACACCATACCCACCCATCCACATGTTCTCGTCACAATACACGTGCCACTCAGTGGACAGTGAGATTTTGTGAAAAATTGTCACAGCCTTGCAAAATACATCGTGATGAGAATTAACTTCGCACAAGAGCGCCTAATATCATGTCACGTTTTGCTGCCAATTTGATAAAGTAGAGACCGGGGTATAACAGCTACTCTAGTGGGTTCGGATCGCTTAGTTTTTTGGTACGTTGGTCGCTTTGATTTTTGGGGGTGGGGTGGGGTGGGGTGGGGTGGGGTGGTTCGCGCCGCGGCTGCCACACATCTGTATCTCCCTGTTACTCCTAGGCTGGATGTGTTTCTAATTCCCAGCAGCTGGTTACAATGCAGGAATTACTTCGACCATACCGAGGATAAACCTGGGACGCGATGCATGTGATTCAAGGTAGGGATTATGAGCACTGTTTAATGGAGAAAAAATGGGATTTGGTATTAAAAATTAATTATCATATAATTACCATCAAATACTTTATAACGCAAATATCCTTTACAACACGTGTAATAAATTCATGAGATCAGAGATCATTGATTTAAAATGCGGATGAGTCGGCTCCAATGTTTTGCGTGTGTCTAATATTATGAACAACATCGGACTCCTTTGAAGCGCCATCTAATTGTGATCGGTGAAGTCATGCCTTGGTGATGTGATTGAAAATTAATCAGACGGAATTATATTTCAAAAACTCAAGACTTAACGGAAATTTATTTTTTGAAAAATAATAATCTAAGTGTCCTGAATTGTCGACACACTGAGAACATACTATGTACAATGTGGTGTCCATTATGTTCTTCTTGATTGACGAGTTGTATTTGATCAGTGCCATATTTTTTCTAAATCTAACCTCCGCTCAGTTTGGTTTGCTAATCATAATAATATTATCAGATTAGTACGGAGGGGTAGGAATACTCAGCCTCACATTCTTCAATAAGACACTTTTTATGAGTCTGGAAAGACCACCCCTCTAAAGAGATAGATTAATGGGATAGGTAGCCCGCAAGGTCTAAAGTTGAAGATCTACTCACAACTACCCATTGGTCCTTTTTATCACTGTCTAAAACGCAGAGCATGTAGTCAGTGTTGGAGTTAAATATAGCCAGAATTGGGGTTAAATGTATTACAGGAGTGACAGGAAGACAGCCAATCTGGCAATGTCATCTCCCAACGGTGTAGATTAAGTATAATTATCTACTTATCTAAATGTATTCCATAGCTAGATATGTAATTGCGTGTAGGATATACCGTTAATAGAGGATATGGAATGAGTGTTTTTCTCATATAATATTTATGAAACGAGTCTAATAGTTTTCCGTTTTGGCGAGCCTCTGGCGAGCCCAAACGAAACATTCGGACGAGTTTCATAAATATTATATGAGAAAAACACTCATTTCATATTCTATTTATCATATGACACACACACGCACAAATTAGCCACTTAGTATGACTTTTTAACCCATCACCTAACTTGAGTTGCAGACGGCACTTGGAAAAAACATCTTCGTGTAACTAAAAAAAAAAATTTTTTTGCTTCCAAAACATAGGTTATGACCCCTCATTGGAACGAGCTCGTTGAGCTCGTTCCAATGAGGGGTCATAACTTATGTTTTGGAATAAAAAGTGAAAATATAAAAAAAATGAATGACGTTTTTCTTGTAGGTAAAAGATTACGACAATATAACCCAACCTAAATAGGACAAATAACGTAAATTCTTCCTACTGAAATTATGCAAATGTGACCCAGTTGTATTTTGTTCAGCCAATCAAACTGTCCATATTTGAAATTGACCAATGAAATCTTTCAACCCCAACTATGCAAAATAGAAAATATGGCTCAGTTGTATTTTGTTCAGCCAATCAAATTGTCTGGTTTTGAAACTGACCAATGAAATCGACGGAAGGCCTTATTTATCACCGATTAGTATGAAAGCAAAATATCAAGTGTTTTAAAGTGAACAAAACAGACGAGTCATATGATAAAATAAAATATCTATGTATCTAACTAATATATACATGTCGACGTCTTGACGCTTTTTGTAACTGGTTAAGTGCTAGAAGCCACAATAATCAGGACTTTCCAAAAATGAGGACAACAGAGCAAAAGCCAATAGCTTTTTTTCATATTCAGCCAAATGCAAATGATATTTTGTTTACAAATTTGTTCTATTACAAGAATTATTTGAGAGTGCCCTTGTGGGCACTCTTCAGTAATCTGTAATAGAACAAATTTTGAATAACAAATTGAGACCAATAAAAATAATCTAGCCCTCAGCCAGTTAATTAACACGTATCGTAACAATATAACCCAATTGGGCATGCTGGACTTTCAAGCAGCCCGAATCGTCTACCACAGACATCCAATGGTATGACCGACTTTGTGCACAGAGGTAACACCAAATATCATATCTAGTCCCATAAGAAAGTAACCTGAGTGGAAAAGCTGCAACGCTCACCCCCCCCTCCCCACCCCCCCCCCCCCTCTCTCTCTCTCTCTCTCTCTCTCTCTCTCTCTCTCTAAATGTTTTTTAGCAACACCTCTGGTTGAAGTAATAGGTTATTTATTTTAAATGCAATTTTACTTGTATTCTTAAAATCGTATTAATAGACTGTAGGGGGCGTGGTGGGTCAGTAGGTAGAGAAGCAGTCTGCAAGCCGAGAAATCTTCCTTGAGCAAGACACTTCACCCCCACTGCCCAGGTGTGGTCACTGTGGCGTTGTGTACTAAGGCGTACTGCACGTCGATGATGCACTTGACTTCAACCAATGCTAAACCTGCTTGTGTGGAGTTAGTATGTTGGGGAGCCTGACAGTTGCTCGCCGTTGATCGGTGGTTCTCTCCGGGTACTCCGATTTCCTCCACCCGTAAAACTGTTCGATACGAGGTGACCCTGGCTGTCGAAAGTGTCCTTAAACCCCAATAAATAATTAAACAAATAGACTGCAGATAAAATTATTTCAAATAGTGTAGATTTTGATACAAAATCTGAGACAAAAGTAGTCCAACAAATGAATTACGAGTGGGAGAAATTTGGAATGAGAACAGAAGAATGAAGAATATAGTTAGGGTCGATCAAGCCAGTTTCACTTGCCAAAAATTTCAACGGGTTCGATATCTAAAAAACCTGATCATAACGGATATTATGGTGTGTTATAAAACTTTAGATTAAATTAGAACAAAGACCGAAGTTGTCAATAGTATTATCTTCAGGAAAGTACATACGTTTATTGCAGAAGCAAACGAGTTGATTAAAATATTTTACTTGACTTCTTAATTGTAAGTTTTGTTCACAGTTCACTGGTGTGTCCAAAGCATTCTTTGTCATGTAAACCATTTACCTAACGTTACGGTCAGCGCTATTCACAGGATTCGTCATTCAAATTTTACTATTTTACATTTTTTGCCTCCAAAGTATCCCCCACGGGAATTACCATATCAAGCTCGTTATAACGGGGGAGTCAAAAACTGTGTATCGAAGGCAAAGAATGGTAATTTTTATAATTATATGACTACCACAAATAGCCCCAAAATACCACTGTAGTTTGCCCATCAAATTCAGCTCTCCGGAAAACAAGAGTGTCAACATTTCCAGATCGTTATCATGTCTGTCTCAAATGACGCCCACGTGAACGGACTATTTCTACCAGTCACCTATAAATAAGCATAGAACATAAGCACAGAACATAAACACGAGTGTCTCCTTATTAAACTCCGTTGACAAACATTCCAGTCGAGGTCTATTTGAAAATGCCGTGCTGAACAATTAACAATTAACAACTATTTTCAAGATGCGAATCCAACAAAATGTAGGAGAATATGTGTTATCGAAAGCGATTCCGATTGGAATTCAAGTCTTGCCATCATTGTTTTGACTTTCAAGTTTCATGTTCGACGCGAACGTTCCGATATTACTACGCCTTTGGGATTCTCAAGCTCCATAAATTGTTAATGGTTATTTGGCTAATATGATTTTTCAGCTGTTTTGATCAGTTTAAAATACTAATTGTCATATAATAAACAAATTACTACATGTACAACAGTGAATTGATCTGTGTTGTTGTATTCCGTCTCGTTGACGAGATGAGATCGGCCAGATCAAAGTCGACGCCTACGGCGTCTCGCTTGATCTGACCGATCTCGTCTCGTCAACTCGACGGAAAACATCAATACAGATCAATTGACTATTATAGTAATCTTAATTATTTGGTAAATCTCCCCGATAGCCGATGGTGTAAAGTAATGTTCCTGAGAACTTTCAACTCAGTTATCAAGACGGGGTGGATGGTCCAAGTGAAGGAGCTAGTAGAAAACTACTTAATGGAGATCTCGGACCTTGACGTTAGGGCAAATCAGGGCAAAAAGATCGTCAGAGAAAGGGTCATGGAGGATTGTAACCGTAACTGACGAGAGGGGGTCAAATCAAAGAGATCTTTGGGTGGCCTGCGTGATAAAGAGAAGCCTGGTTTTGAAGAGTATCTTGATGGCACCTTTGGGGGGTCACTGTTGTTCAAGCTGAGGTCGCGGTCCCTGGAGCTGAAGGGAAAAATTGGGGAAAAGGAGTGCCAGATGTGTAACGTGGGCGTGATGGAGACCCTGGAACACTTTTTTATAGAATGCCCAAAATACCAGTCTAAAAGAAGAAGATTCACGGGGAGTATAATGGAGAAGTGGGATGGGAGAATGAAGGACATGTGGTTAGGGGGCGACTCAAAGGAGAGGGTTAATATACTAATCGGAGAGATTGGGAAGAATGGGGCAAGGGATGTCATCAAGCAGTTCGTCTCCGAGTGTTGGGAGGAGAGAAGAAGCGCGGGAATAGGGAGGCAGTTGGTAGAACATGGGTAACCAATGCCTTCTCATACGAGAACCGCGACAAATCAGCGGCCGGCCGAAGTGTTATTATATTATTATTGTATATACTTCAAGGCACAAATTGTAAGTACTCTCTATAGTAGTCGATTTAGGTTTCAGATTAAGTCTCTAAATCTGCAATCTAACACTACATGAAATTTCGACTTTTTATATTCGGTCTGTTAATATGAAAAATTAACTACCTTTAAGTGCATGTCTTTTTGCGCAATTGGTATTTAGTCCAATAATTTTCTGAGCAGCTGATTTTAATTTCGACATGTCTGGCTGGTTTGCTTCGACATACAACTCATTCGCTTGACGATCGTTCGTTAGCTCCTGGCCACAACCTGTTAGCTTACTCAGATTGTGCCAAAGATATTACTCAGGCCACATATGCTTTCTTCGCAGATGTTATACGATCTTCAGGTGCAGGGATTGATTGTACATCACTGTGGACAAGAACCCAGCATTTCCCGGGACGCATTCAAGTACTTTTCGGAACCTTCACCAATAATTATCTCATCCGATATTTATCAGAAACTGCAAGATATGCCACATTCATATTTTACATACACCTAAAGGATTACTTGAGTTTATCCAACGTCACATTCTTATTCACATTGACGAAATACATTCAAAGCCATGATGTTAAACCCGACCGAGTGCCGGAAAACTAAAATTGAATTTCATTTTATAAAGTTGAAATTAAATGACATTTTAGTCCACATCGGTGTTGGTTCTGCATCCTTGAATAGTATCTGGAGATCGCTTTGCGATATTAACTCTTTCAACACGAGAGACCGTTTTTCCGGTCCAGGAACACATACGTCATAATTGCATAGAAGGACGGCTACTAAGTGAACGTGTATGGTAGAACAATTAATATTTTCAACGTGCAGCCTAAAGGCTGCACGTTGAAAATATTAATTGCTCTACCCCCAAATTATGGATATGGACTCTTTCAATTTCTGCCATTTAACTGGCATGGAAGATACCACCAGTGTTGAAAGGGTTAAGTAAACATCTAGTTATTATTATAATTATATTATTCAACGAAATGACGTATTGTTTCGTTAACCGTTTTTTCTCTCTTTTTCTTTCAGACAATTTTAGGTAGAGCCCAGCGAAACTTCGAAGTTCGACTCCATTCGATTTGCAATCATCTGTGTGATTCGATTCGAATCATGCCCATTCGAAAATTTTCGAATCTTCGAACTATTCTCAAACTCCCATCAAGTTACTGTCTCTCGTGAACTCTTATTTGCCAGGAGACCTGATGGCAGGAGATGAGTTCAAGAATGTTCCGCTTCCGAAACTGCTTTGATCTTGTTCTGGAAATATTCAGGGCCGGGAAGAGGGGGCAGGGTAGTAACTCCGGGGCCGGACCTTTGGGGGCCCGGGGTTGTCCCAGGAGTCCAGGCCGGGAAATGTTGGCCTACGTCCACCAAAGTTCTGACTCCTGTGCCAAGCCTGCACCTCCTTCCCCGATTCCCGAGCGAAAATCAGCAATATAAATTTTCCGTCGTATTTGAGTACTAGTTGCCACTCATGTAAGGAAAGAATGGGAGTGCCCCGTGGAAATGCTCAATCTGTTACCCCTTTACTTAACATGAAAAGCAGACGACATTTGCAAACAAAATTATTGAATATCTATTTTTCTAATTTTTTGCGTCAAAACATAGCTTATGACCCCTCATTGGAACGAAATCAACGAGCTCGTTTTAATGAGGGGCCATATGCTATGTTTTGAGGCAAAAAAATGAAAATCGCAGGGCAATTTTTGTGAAAGGGTGTTATCTGTATACATTCGCACAAGACCCGGTGTTATCACTTCAAGAATTCTCCACTTCAAGAACTTCGGCATCGGCATCAGTATCCCGACACTTTCGTCACAGAATTAACCCTGGGCCCGAATTTCCTCTTCCCGGCCCTAGGTCTCGTTACAGTTATTCAGGTGAAAATGTCGGCTTTTCAAGAAATGTTCAGCTTCTGATTAACACGGCCGGGGATACTTCGCATTTAAATTACCTCCTCTATTCACAATACTCACAATGTATATAGTTTCTGGAAGCTCTGAATATGGCCCTTTATGGAGACAACTGTACACAACAAAAATCTTACAATATGACTCAAATACACTCAGCCGAATGACACAGTTGATGGCTAACAAAATGGCTCAAAATGGTCAAAATTTTCTCATTTCAGGGATAAATCTCCAATTTTCGTGCATCGATAGTGATAAAACTGTGTTATAGGAATTCCTCATTCCTCCACTGAGGACTTTACAGCATAACATGATCATTCTGACAAATAAAAAACATATGGGTTTCTTATTCATTTTTTCAGAAGGCTTTCTCAAAGCAAATTTACACAAAAATTGTCCCTTTTGTAAACTGCAAATTGTCAGGTCCCAAACAGGTCTGGATTTGTCATTTAACACTTCCATATGACCTTGACCCCCGATTGAAATGCACCTGACAATACACAGTTTGAATCAAGACCATCTACAGATTATTTTGGCCATATCACCATTAATGAGAATATTTACTAAATCCACACCACCATAAACTAAAACTATAGCTCAAAATAGTCATTTGGCTGAGGATATCCAATAACCTCGGAAATGACCTTTTAATAGGAAACGAGACCCTAGGAATATTCCGCCTTTTTGATTGATCTTCCCAAGCTGACGAGTCACAGTTATATACCATATTTGAGTGGAGAATGACAAGATTTACGGTGGTAAGAAGGTACAATATCTACAACTTGAAGAGCTTGAGATTCGATTCGATTCGAAATCTTCTGTTTGGTTCGATTTGGGATTCGAGCCTATCCGAAACCTTAGATCCGCAAGGCTATTTGTTAGTGGTACTTCCACTTCAAGAGCGGACTATGCCAAGAAAAATTACCAGGGAATGCACCAAGGGGGCCTCAGACCAGGAGAAAATTTTAATTTTGCGAACCGAACGAACGCGGCTTCATTGCATCTGAGCGATCAATGGCAGTCCACAAAGAAGACATTTCGATGGCATTTTTGTATCATCTTCATATGCGCATGCATACAGGTGAAGACGTTCCGAAAATCTACCCCTGGATTAATCTAAATAAATACATAATTTAAGCATAGACTTAACTTGCTGATACCAGTACATATAATTATTTTATTCCAAAAATCCACAAGGACCGTTTATTTTGAAAAGAAATGTTCCCGCATTGTGCATATTGCCGCCCTTGTGATCGAACCTGAACTGAAATGTGAATCCAAAACGGCGACGCCCGTATATCAGTTGTAAACAAATAGCCACCATGTTAAATCTACTGCCATTTCTTGTTCTCACACTAGCAAGAGTACTACACCAATCCCATGTAATAGTCCAAAAGCCACTGCGTGAGACAAATATAAACTTTGAGTGCAGCACTCGTCCAGTGTCAAACTTTGAATTCGTCGTTACAACTTTTCTCACGCCATCGCACTGTATACGGAACCTTTATTCCAGAAGGGGTCTCTTGCCATATCTCACACTTATTCTTATGGCCAATGCAAATGATGTTGAGATAAATCCATGCCCTTCAGAGCACTCTCGATCATATCAGATTGGTACATGTGATAAAACTGCAGACTGGTCGGAAAAAAGAATAGTATGTGAATCATGCAACCAATGATACCACGCAAACTGTCAGAGCATCCACACCAGTACATATGGAGGTCTAAACGACTCTAACATTTCTGGGTAGTGCCTAGTATGTAATACATCTAACCCAAATGAAACTATCCACGGCCTACACAGCCACATTGTGTCAGGGAACGCGTCACTCCAGTGGCTTTTCAGATACGTCAAGCGATCGACATAACTTCAAGTTTTAACCTATCCACTGTTCTACACCCATAAAAAACACATACACAACAAGCGACAATACCCTCTACGCATCCTACACCTAAACTATCAGTCGATAAAACAGAAACTCTGTAGACTTGAAAACATCATTGAAAGTGTCAAACCGGACATCATCATCGGGACCTAAACATGGCTAGACCAAAATGTAAAATCATCAGAAATATGCCCCGTATGGAAGATCGAACAAAAGGCAGTCATGGAGGGGTAATTATAGCAGTAAAATCAAACCTTAAATGTGATCACATCCCTGAGTTGGACATGAACTGCGAACTGACATGGGTAAAAATCGAGACCCCAAGCAAGAGAACAGTATATATCTGTGCATAATATAGACGACATGTCTCAGACGAAATAAGCCTGGGTGAATTTGAATCCTCCATATCGAAAACTGCGAACGTCGAAAACTCAATCATCATCATTGGAAGTGACATGAACTTCCCAGGATGGGACTGGAAACAAGGTAGCATGAAACCTGGCTCACCATACTCTAACCTTCATCAGGCGTTCAAGGATGTTATGGACACACCCCATCTCGTTCAGATTACAGCGGAATGCCTACTAGAGATATATCGAGAACAGTATCACCGCAGTCAGACGACAAGTCCTCGGAAGGGCAAAAGAGATTTTGGACATTCATCAAACATAAAATGAAGGAAAAGATTGGCATAACATCATTAAAGAGTAAAGAGGAACTTTACACAGACTCGAAAGACAAGGCTAATATACTGGAAACCGAGTTTAAAAATGCCTTCTCGGAGAGAAAGTGTCTTCTCAGAAGAAGAATTCTCAGCATCCAAACGAATGAACATCGACCTGAATACTTCACCAATATTACTATCACAATATTACAATAGCCGGTGTTGAAAAACACCTAAAAAATCTAAATCCCAATAAATCAGTTGGTCCGGACAACATCTCACCAAGAAAACTAAAAGAAACACATCGTAAGACCGCACCTCTTCTACAACTGTTCTTCATGAAATCACTGGAGACTAGTGCCGTGCCTGATGACTGGAGGATGGCGAATGTGTCACCTGTATTTAAAAAGAAGAAACATACACACCATCTAAGTATAGACCAATCTCTCTCACCTCAATCTGTTGCAAGGTGATGGAGCACATTATCACTAGGGCCATTATGACACATGTAGGGGACAAAGACATACTGTACAAACTACAACACGGCTTTCGCAAAGGGCGTTCAAGCGAAACGCAACTCATCGAATTCCTGGATGAAATATCCAACAACATGAATGCAGGACAGCAAAGTGATGTTCTTATCATGTACTTTGCAAAAGCCTTTGACAAGGTTAATCATTCCCTACTCATCCGCAAATTGAAAAGATATGGAATCAAGGGCAACATTCTAAAGTGGATCCAGAATAGATTAAGCGATAGAACTCAAGCGGTCGTTCTTGAATGCCAGAGATCAAGACTAGTAAATGTTGACTCAGGAGTGCCTCGGGGATCTGTCCTCAGACCAAGACTATTCACATTCCATATCAACGACCTGCAAAGAAATCTAAAATCCGCCATAAGACCGTTTGAAGATGACACAATAGCCCACATCACAGTAACACCTAAGGACAAAGGAAGAACACTCCGAGAAGACCTAGACAAGCCAACCGGATGGAAACAACTATGGTGCATGAAATTTCATCCAGATAATGCAAGGCCCTGATGGCTACCAACAAGACAAAAATGGTGAAAACTAGCAACCACCTACATGGTGGCACCATTGAGGAAGTCACAACAGCCAAATATCTTGGAGTTAACATTCAAAATAACTTAAAATGGGGCATCCACCTCAGTCAAATAGCAGACAAAACAAAAAACAAACAGGACACTGGGTTTTCTACGTAGGAATTTCAAAATAACATCCACTGAGATAAAGACCCCACCCCGAGTACGCTTCAACAGTTTGGGACCATCACACCAACAACAATATAAACAAATCAGAAAGGATTCAAAGACGTCCTGCCTGCCAGGACAAAGGAACACCTCAAATGCCACAGATATGCTGGAACAACTGGGTAGGAAACTTTACAACAAAGGAGGAGAGAAGCCAGGCTAGCAATGACGCTTAAAATCGACAGAGCTCAAGTTGCCATCAGGAAAGAAGAAAGATTGGTACCACCAGGAAGGATGAGCCGACATTCCTAATCACACTCGTTCCAGGTCATACGGTCCAAAATAAACGTACACAAGGAGACATTCTTCCCTCGGACCATACGGGATTGGAACTCACTACCGCCTGAGGTAACCGGTGCTGTTTCACTAGATGCCTTTCAGGCCCTACTGTCAAACCTCTAGCAAGCCACAGATCTTCTCCTTTTAAACAAGTTTTAGCCAGGTTTTAACTATTTTAATTGTACCGTCTTTGCCTGTACTCCTGTAGCGATGGTATAAAACGTAGCATAATTTTCTACATTTGAAGACGGCAGATGCAGTTGCATCGATCATTCGACAACATTGTTCTACCGGCTGGGGCGGGGGGGGGGGGAGGCATCGGGAAGCCATAGTTCGGCCCAATCGGAGATCATTTTGATTTTGATTTTTGAAACTGAAAGAACGCTGTTTCCTCTTATCTGAGTGCTCAATAGCAGACTAGATTGCTGGTATATCTAAATGTCCTCTATGTGAACTGCCATTGGCAGTCCACATAGTAACCATTTCAGTATACCGGCAGTCTTTGCAATAAGATCCATTTCGCCTTTTGGTCATATTCACGACATTTCACGTACCAACAGGTGTTGGGCTGCATAAATTTTGGGGGCTCCAAGGAAACCCAATAGGGGGCCCACAGGGAAGTTTCCCAGTAGACCATACGGCCAGTCCGTCTCTGTTCCGCTTCACATACAGTTATGAAATTTGGCACACTTTTCAATATAAAATTTATATCTTCTCGAACCAATCACTTTTACAAATGGCACAGCGGGATTTCGAATCCACGCAAGGCTCCAATGAAGTGCAGTTTGTAGAATTACTTGATGCAACCTTCAAAAATTATCACTTATAGAGTTTTGAAATACATAAATTATTAGAGTGATTTAGATGTTTTTTATTTATCTTTTATTTTAAATTTAATTTTAAGCGTATCCGTTGGAAACTGGGGAAATAATATCTGCAATAAGGACTACATGCTAAACTATATTGCAATCCTGGGATATTCACAACGGTTAAGGCCGAGATTCATAGCTTTGAAGGATCTGTCAGCATGCTACACAGTTTGGTGTTACTCACCTCATGCTGTCAGGGAGTGTGTTCAAATCCATGAGTGCGAGTGAGCCTATTTCCCAATGTTTGAATGGCTAAAGAACCCCCACCCCCACACCCACCCCGCCCTTTGTGACACCCTCGTGGAGGATTGTGTGTCAAGTCCTTCACTCAGCATAACGGCAATAACCGGCCAGCGTTGTTTGCAAAAGCTGCATTCATTTCTTTGGGGAAGCGACAACCGTTACTTATTTCCTGATCCTTGTTCGACATTCTTCATCAACAGATAAAATCGGTTGATAACGAATCTCGAATAAGGAACTGAGAATAAGTATCAATTGTCACGTCCGTCATTTCTTTTGCATTTTTGCGGCGGAAACCTGGTCCAACGAGATGTCAAAAGCTATGCTTTTCGTGCAAAAAAGGGTTTTAGTTATTCAAAAATTTGTTTGCAAGTGCTGTCTCCTATCTGTGTTAGGAGAAGGAAGTTGTCTTTTGCCCGACGCATGCGATATCAAAATTTGTTATGTTAATTAGTTTATTAAATTCTGCACAAAAATTCAACAGAACTCCATCACGTGATACCTCATTGGCACGAGTTCGACAAGCTCGTTTCAATGAGGGGGTATGGTTTGTTGAAATTTTGTGAAAAATATATCTTTTTCCTGCTCAATTTGTAAATTACGCAGATGGATGCTAACGATTCGTTAGGCAAAGGTCTGAGACTCTTATGGCAGTCAACAAATGGAGTACAGAGAAAATGTTGTCGAACCAAGGTAAAGATACAGCCCATCACAGGGGCAGCGAACGATTTTCAAAGTGGGGTGGGGGTTGGGAGGGTAGGGGGTGGGGGTGGGGGGCTGGATCGGGCGATGGATGGCCGTCGGTATGAAAATTTTAAATTCCAGGGTCCCAAAACCCCCATTACCATTACCAAGCATCTGCGTGGATATTTTGAAATTTTTCCAAAGATGTATTTGAAAGATTTCACACTTACAGAGCCGTTAAAAACGTCGGTAAGCATACAGGTGAGGTCTGTTTATCACCTTTGGTCGTTGCGACCAAAGCTGATAAATAGACCTCACCTGTATGCTTTACCAGACATTTACAGCAATTATACTGTCTTTGGATTATCTTGTCTGGGGGTGGATTTGGTACTTGTATGTCTGTAAGATTACGATCTACTTCAGTTAACCGATTATTTAACAGACTGTAGACATTTTAGCGTTTGCTGCCACTTACTGCAAAAAATGATCCGAAATCTGTCGAAACTGAACCAGTACGAGAGAAACATATCTAGCAAAAAGTTGGGGGACGCTCTGGATCCGCCCATTGTTTTACCAGTCAATGGTTGTGTTAAAATATATGCATACAAAAAAACATGGCACGGTAGAAAAAGTGGTCTCACCAGAACCCCCCCCCCCCCCCCCCCCCCGATTTCGCCGCCCCTGACTCTTCAGAGAAAAAGGTAAAATGATTATGAAACAAAAAGGCGGTGCAAAAGGTTTGCTCCAATACCTTACAGAATAACAGGGTGTTGCAAATTTGATCGAAGATTTGAAAGAAAAACGAAAACTCATGTCTGTTTGTCGGAAACGATTTGATATTGACACATGCGGTACAATTGTGAATATTTCATTCTGAACGGGAGATTCTATTTAATTATTTCTTATATTGACTTAAGTTATTTTGTTATTTCTTCCCCCAAATACGGTACCACTTTTGAACTCCTGGAAGGTATCATTTCAGTCAACACTGTCAACGGCGAAATGTGCGAAACCACCATGATTAGTTGGGAGGCTCATTATTAATCTAATCCACCAGCTCTATCGAGCTGTTGGATTAAATTAATTCCGATGCTCGCTTCTAGTTTTTTGCTCTTTATATCATCTGCTCGCCCATTACCAATTTCTTCTTCACGCAAAAAATTATGCACCCCGGGTTGAAAGGGTAAAAACCATCGGGCCCTTAGTATTAACTTACCCATCATACGTGTCAGTTAATATCCGAGAGCCAAAAAATAATCATTTCAGCTTCATGTTTTATTCATTGAATTAGTGAAAATTGAGTTCTGGCTGCACAGTGCATTTGTTCACGCTTCGGCTTGTCGTCGGATTGCGACATATCTATTCAGATAATCAGCAGTTGGATATCTTTTTCGTGTACTTTTTATGGTTATATCGAAATGAGTATAAATATAATCCTAGAAAACAATTTTGTTTCGTTTTGGAGAGGCAAGTTTCATCACAAAGATAAGAGTTTGTTCAACTTGGTGGGAAGTGATGGGTCTTAATTTGATCATGGCGCATGTATTAAAATTTAAATAAACAATTATCGTTTTTTTTAGTCCTTGGGGCTACAGATTGAAATGGTCGTGGTAAGTCGGTGCAATGGAAAATAGGCGATGCCATTTGTGGTATCGCGACTAGTCAACACACAATTAAGAATGCCAAAGCTTAATGGAGGATAGATGGGAGGTTGCGCATCCGTGCTAATCAGCCTCAAGTTGAGACGAGTTTCCGCGCATGCAATAAATTACAAACTTATTTAGGTGAAATTCCCCGGGCTTCTAGACTTGATCATGGAATATAAAATATTATCTGGGCTACAACTCCACTTCGCACGTGTCTCAGTAACACTTAACTCTTTGAACTCCGATGGCAATTTCCATGTCAGTCTAACTGCAGCAAGTGGAAGAGTCAATCTTAATTATTTGGGGGTAGACCAATGAATATTTTCAACGTGCAGATAAGGGGCTGCACGTTGAAAATATTAATTGGTTTACCCAATACATTCACTTAGCAGCCATTAGTAGTAGTGTATGCACGTTTCACGGATGGTTTGGTGGATCTCATCGGGGGATCTCATGTGACGTCATAGTCATGTGACCCAGTGGCGCCATGTTGTGTTGTCATGGTAACCCGCGTGAGCGGCTATCTTGTGACGTCATCTCCATTGTGCTACGTGGTTTCTATGGTAGCACGTGATTGCTATGTTACCCAATTTTTCTGTAATAAGACGGGGTATGTTCGGAGGGTGTGTTCGATTGAATCGGAGTATTAAGAATTACCACAAACAACACGACAATCCTTCCAAATCACCAAAATCTCCACCAAACCACCCAAACGGACATGTGATGCCCATTTTAGGCATATAAAAATAACACGTTTTGCTGTAGTACCAAGGAGTACAGGAGGTATGCTCTATTGAATAGGAGTACAGGGCCTGATTTTCCCAGAATCCCATTTTAATGCCTATTGCATATATTTCTCTATCACTAACAGTCTATCCAGTCCAAACTATCTCTGGTTCTCTCGTCCATGTCTTATAATTACCAGTGCTCGATTTCCCATAATGCAGTTATCACCCTTGTGTATATCAAAAGCATTCCCAAACCCAATAAGCAATCGAGCAGTTACTGATAAAGCATTGCTCGAATGACTCGAATCCCATCGAGCAAATCAGCTTTAGAGAAATTGCTCGATCGAGTGACTCGGCATATTGCTCGAACGACTCGGATCCCATCCTCCTCGAACGACTCTTAGACTCATTTCAGAAAAAAAGGGATTCCATAGCCATAGGCGTTTTCAAAAAAGGGATTCCACAAATGGGATTCCAAAAGTGGGATTCCGTCTTATGTCGAGTGACTCGCAACTATTGCTCGAATGACTCGAATCCCATCGAGCAAATGAGCCAACGAGCATTTGCTCGTTCGAGTGACTCCTCGAACGACTCTTAGACTCATTTCAGAAAAAAAAGGATTCCATAGCCATAGGCGTTTTCAAAAAAGGGATTCCACAAATGGGATTCCAAAAAGGGATTCCAAAAGTGGGATTCCGTCTTATGTCGAGTGACTCGCAACTATTGCTCGAATGACTCGAATCCCATCGAGCAAATGAGCCAACAAGCAATTGCTCGATCGAGTGACTCCTCGAACGACTCGACGACTCATTTCAGAAAAAGGGATTCCATAGCCACAGGCGTTTTCGAAAAAAGGATTTCACAAATGGGATTCAAAAAAAAGGGATTCCACAAATGGGATTCCGTTTCCATCTTGTCGCCAAAGCTCCAAGTCCACTACAGGTCTCTGGTCTATCTGTCCTATCATTAGCATCTACAACAGTCTTGTTCCATTGCGGCCTTGTACTAGTACTATTGGCTTCTGTTATTCTGCCCCATATCTCATCCATTAATATTGACTTGTATCACTACTTCCTAGCTATACCTTCGCTCAAGCCTTCAAAATGTTAAATTACTGCATACCTATGGAAGGATTGTCGGGTTGTTTGTGGTAATTCTTAATACTCCGATTCAATCGAACACACCCTCTGAACATACCCCGTCTTATTACAGAAAAATTGGGTAACATAGCAATCACGTGCTGCCATAGAAACCAAGATGGCGGACTCCGGTATACAAAATGGACGACGGAAACACGTATCACCCTAACAACACGCGCTGCGCATGCGCACTCACACCACGTATCACTATGGAGATGACGTCACAAGATGGCCGCTCACAGGGGTTACCATGACAACTCAACATGGCGCCACTGGGTCACGTGACTATGACGTCACATGAGATCCCCCGATGAGATCCCCCAAACCATCCCTGAAACGTGCATACACTACTACTGCCATTCTACTAAATGAAATTATAACGTATCATGTTCCTGGGCCGGAAAAGCTGTCTCTCGGATTCAAAGGGTTAACTCTTCATGCATAATACACTATCGACCGAAATCAGGGGCGACGCGAAGATGACCGATTGGTGTTGAGGGGGATGTAAACCCAATTTGTGCCGACTGTCATTATCCAAGTCCTGACTGATGAAATGTTTCATCAACATCATCAAAGCATGCCTTCTTGGTGATACAGTTGGAATACCTTGATGAAAAAGTTGGAATACCTTGATGATATAGTTGGAACACCGTGAGAGATAGAGTTGGAATATTTGTCAGTGGTGAATATAGTTAAAAATATACTGTAGTAGTCGCGCTGCATGGGGTTTCCAAATTCGTATTTAATTAGCACTTAACGGAAACATCCCCTGACCTCCATTGGTATTTGACTGGCGGCGTGTATGACAAAAGTCCAAGAAGCAAATCTCATCTCGTATGAAACTGCATGATTATCAGCAAGAGCAAATCGATATCTGAGACTCCACTCCAGATGAAAAAGTCCTGACTGGAAAATTATTTAGGTGGAGGTCACACCCCTTCATTCTCTCCCATAGTAACGCCTCTAACCGGAATAAACTGTGGAAATGCTGCAACACCGAGTAGTGCAATGATCAACCAGTTGTGTAGTATAAACCGGTAATTTAAAAGTATTTAACCAGTTATGTACGAATCAACCTGTAATGTAATGTACATATATCAGTAGTGTAAATAACCAATAACGTATTAACCCTTTTCCCAAGGCCCACGATATCAAAATTTGGTTTTCTTTCAAATAAAAAAAAAAATCAACAAATCCGTATCATGTGACCCCCCCCCCCCCCCCCCCCCCCTCTTTGGAACGACTCCATGAGCTCGTTCCAATGAGGATTCACGTGGCATGGTTTTGTTGAAATGTTTCGAAATGGTTTTTTTTACTTCTTAATTCGGGCGGGGAGGTGTCTTCAAAAAATTCCTCAGCAGAAGACCGGGGTGGGTGGGTGGTCCAGCCGAGAAAAAAGTCACCTTTTTCATCTCATCAAATTTATACATTTTCTTCTGTTTTAATCTATCTAGATACACTCTTAGGTGATTTAATGGTGTTTTATGGCAGTTAAAACATATGTGGCATAGTTGCATGATCGATAACCAGCTGTTGTAACTCACATTTTGTGAGAAGGTGACCACCAAACATTTGGTGGTCAGTATCGCTTACTCTTAGCCTGTTTTCAACAGGTTTAAACCAGTGTTGCATAAAGAAAAATCAAATGTTCAATCAAATAGATCATTTAAGTATTCAAATACAGCAAACGTTTGACAGAAAAACACAAAACTAAAAAAGAGTAGAAAGTTAAACTAAACATACAATCAAGTGATATTCATCAAGGTGTATTGTAAAAGCTGGGTTGTATGCCGTAAGATACTAAGTACAGAAGAAACGGGAAGAAAAATGAAAATTAGAAAATTAGAATAGGAAAGTCTAACTGAGGCTGACTGAGGAAAGGAAATAATAAGATGAAGAGATGCTTGAAGTAAATGAGTTAAACAAAAGAATTCACAACATGTTTTATACAAAAATATGTTTCTCTACAGATATGAGAGCTACGTGTACAAATGGGCCCAGAAAGTGGGTCATTCATATCAGTCCCAGCTCGGTTCAAACATGTATAATCGCATCCCCACCTCCCCGATTAATCCCATCTGTTTTAGTGTATCCCGGACTCTTGGATTTTGAAGTGATATACCCGTAGTCACACTCATGACAGCCCATTTTCTTCAAGAAGTGTTTAAAATTATCTCTCGATCACGGCCAAGTTCAGCACTTTCCAGTATGATAGCAGATTAAAACTTGCACCGAACTACATTAGAGTTTACCCTGACAGGCCGACCCTGTTGTTAACCCTTTACCTAACGTAACTGCCAAAACCGGCCAGCGCTATTCTCAAAAATCGTCAGTGAATTTTCCTTATTTTTTCATTTTTTGTCTCAAAAACATAGGTTATGACCCCTCATTGGAACGAGCTCGTCGAGCTCGTTCCAATGAGGGGTCATAACCTATGTTTTTGAGACAAAAAATGAAAAAAAATTAGTTGTTCAAGATTTTTTTTTGCAAGTGTCGTCCGCTTTTCACGTTAGGTAAAGGGTTAAGTAAAAAAGGATCCCAGTCTACTACACTACATAAAGGGTCTGGCATCGGTAACTGCACGGTGCTTCACTACAAATTTAAACAGTCCACCGGCTGTCCACAGAGTTGTGCCGCACTGGTAACCCATCATTCACGATGAACTTGATATTTGGTTAGGGTTTAAATCAGGGTATATGATCAAGTTTGTCAATTCCTGCACAAAATCATTGTGCTGCCTGGCGCTGATGGGTTAGAAAGATAGAATCAATACAGTGTACATGTATTCCCTACAGGCTATTGCCTATTTCTACCCCATCAACCTATCTCAACTCACCTCCAAGTTCCCATTAAATCTAAGTTCAATTCGAATAGTCACTCCAAGTGTTCTAAGGATGACTTAATATTCTAGGTTTTGTTTATATCTCATGAGTGGCCAAAAACACATTTCCTGCACTGTGTCAGGGTGCTACATCCTACACATCTGCTCAAGTTCATGAATATAATTGAGCTTGTCACCTCAATAACCCATGTTAAAACACTGTAAACTATAATTTGGAACAATTAGATACCATTAAATTACTGCAGACATGAAGTATTTATCTATTTATCTCTGGTTGTGCTCAAAATCTGCTCTAGTTTTTTTTCTGAATTATCTCCCTTTTTGTGTGGATCACAGTAATATGGCTAAAAACCAGGCAGTTTTGTGTTGAGGATTCCTTTTGGGGGGTTAAACTGGATTGAAGGGAGTGGGTACCACACATGAAGAAGGAGAAAAAAAATTCCTCCCAAAAAAGAGGAATTTTTTCCAGACCCCCCCCCCCCCCCTCTGCTTAATTTGTAAATCACTCGGGCGGAAACGACAAATTCGTTAGGTAAAGGGTTTAAATTAAGCAGTCGTGTTATAAAATGCAAGAAAATCAACAATTTTTCAACGAAATTTATTGATCATACTTCCGAAGAATTTTCCAGGTCAAATATTATTTGTTTGGTCCAATACAGAGGCGGAAAGTGTTTTCATGGAAATGGGAGACATGATCAAATGCATAAAAGTCGACAGGACTTCTTTGATCCTTGATTATATTCGTATATTATTTAAGGACGCGGTTAGACGCCCCATGCAGATGTAGAAACAATATTCTTGACATGTATAGTTTGTCGCTGACTTTTTCACCCATCAACAAAATACATTCTCTACTGCTAGACGACTGTAAAGGTGAAAGTTTGACACGGAGTGCGGACCGGTTAAGGCGGTGGTCAATTCATCGCATGCGATTTTCTAGTCCGCCTATCGTACACGTATTTCTCTGCGATTCGCATCGTTGCATGATCACACTATATATACGTTTCCATGGCGTCAAAGCTCTCCGCAAGGAGCACGTATACACTGAAATATCATGAAAATTGGCCAAGTCATGGTTGAACCCCTGTACTGAGCATACCGTTTGACCTATTTACCCCGATACCAAACTCGACAGTTTATAAAATTTTATTACTTTCCAAATGTGATTTACTGGGATTTCCGGGTTTGATTATAAACGATAACTTCACAAGAGAATTATGCAATCAACAATTGTGTCATGTATCCGTGCGCGCAAACGAAGACGCTTTGCCGTGAGTGTAATGGGGACTTCATTGGGGGGGGGGTTGGCATTTTTAACCCTTTATCTAACACGAAAAGCAGACGACACTTGCAAAAAACCTTGAATAACTATTATTTTCATTTTTTGAATCAAAAACATAGGTTATGACTCCTCATTGGAACGAGTTCGACGAGTTCGTTCCAATGAGGGGTTATAACCTATGTTCAGAGACATAAAATGAAAACATAATGAAAATTAATTGCCGATTTTTGAGAATAGAGCTGTCCGGTTTTGACCGTTTTTGACCGTTACGTTCGGTAAAGGGCTAAATAATATAATTATCGTTGATAATGAAAAGTAATAAACAGAGTAATCGCTTGACTGGACTGGTTACGCGAAATAATTCATTCGAGGCGAGGGACTATATTGTAGAACACTCGTGCGCATTCGAGTTTGTACAACGTCCCTCACCTCTCATGAATTATTTCACGAAACCAGTCAAGTCAAGCGATTGCTCTCTATATCTTAATTGTCAATAAAAATTGGAATAAAAAAATCAAAATATATTTTCGAGATTAATTATAAACGATAACTTCACAAATGAATTATGTAATCAACAATTGGGTCATGTATCCGTGCGCGCAAACGAAGACTCTATGCCGTGGGTGTAATGGAGACTTCATTGATTTTTGTTTTTTAACCCTTTACCTAACATGAAAACCAGACGACACTTGCAAAAGTAATTCTTGAATAACTATTATTTTCATTTTTTGTCTCAAAAACATAGGTTATGACCTCTCATTGGAACGAGCTCGTTCTAATGAGGGGTCATAACCTATGTTTAGAGACAAAAATGAAAAAATAATGAAAATTAATTGGCGAGTTTTGAGAATAGCGCTGGCCGTTTTTGGCCCTTACGTTGGGTAAAGGGTTAAATAATATAATTATCATTGATAATGAAAAGTAATAAACAGTAATCGCTTGACTGGACTGGTTACGTGAAATAATTCATTCGATGCGAGGGACTATATTTTAAAACACTCGTGCGCATTCGCGCACTCGTGATTGTACAACGTCCCTCACCTCTCATGAATTATTTCACGTAACCAGTCAAGCGAATACTCTCTATATCTTAATTGTCAATAAAAATTGGAATAAAAAGATCAAAATATTTGTGGCTTCAGTGGAGGTTAAACCACTTGAAAATTATTCATCTTCATAATATTCATAAGTTCACTACCGTACGGGAGAAAATATATAAGACACGAGTAACAAAGAGTGTAGCACTTTCAGGAATCAGAAAAAAAATGTACATGTATAATTTTTTGTGAGTCTTGCTACTTTGATTTGACCTTGACCTTCAAAATATGGAAAAAAATCGTGTTCGGTTGGATTCGGTCCGTCAAAAAATGGAGCATGTTCCATTTTATTCGGACGTACAGGAGCAACGTATACGAAAATTTTATGGTACACGTAGGTGTGACCACCCTAAAGGTGATATGATATGGTGTTGTTGAAATTGTTTGAAATTTTTTCAGCTGCTCAGTTTGTTGATTACGAGGTAGGGTTTCATGTCACACACACACACACACACACACACACACACACACACACACACACACACACCCACATCTACACACACAGACACACACACAGAGTCAGTCCTATAAATAGACAGAACACGATGTGTGTTTGAATCTGTGGGTGTTTTACATAGCGAGTTGGAATGGCGTTGTGATGTTTCGCGACAACCGTATAATAACACACATCACGTTCTGTGTTTATTAAAAATACACTTAAATAAACATTTTTTTAATCCCGATGATTGGACCCAAAGATGAAGAGTCAGTTATTTTTGTTTGAAACGGTATTGATCAAATAGATCGATAAAAAATCAATACAACCTTTTGGGACCAAATCAGAATTACAGACGTTATCTTTTTCCCTTGGGCTTGTTTCGACATGTGTCCATCCACATCTACCATTTGGAGGCTATAACCGATTGCAAAAACATAAATAAAAATTTGGGCGGATTTGCAAAACGGCTGGAAGAAATCTTTTTAAAAGAAGTTCGAAGCATGTCTGAAGATTTACCGAAATAAAGTTGACTAATTTAGATATAACGAGATCCGAAGAAGACACGGCCATGGGACGGGGTTAATGTTGTGGTTGGAAATGATCGTTTTTTAAATATTATCTCATTTTTTGTTAACTTATTTTTCTGTGAACCGACTTTATTTTGATTTGGATGTTTTTATTTTCACACAACGCGACAGACGATCGATAATTGTATAACGAAATTTGGAGACTTTTCGAAGCGTAACTAATGACTCCACGGGGAATGAACATGAAGATACGGTGCGGGGAAAAAGTTTCGGCCTGTATATCACCAGTTAAATACAAAAACATTTATGTCACATCGGCAATTCCGTTAAATACAAGGGTTTAAAGTTCAATGAATGTGTAATAAATTAACGTATATGGTACCCGATTCTGGATACTGATGGCCTAGCATCAGTAACTTTAGTACAGAACGTTCTTAGTAAATAAGAAGTTGAGACGCCCACGCGTTATGACTACTACATGTATTTATCCACAAACAGTTTCCAAGAACTCGGAATTATTGAATTTTATGCCATGCTCACCTTTGTTACTACCTGTAAAAAAGCCCGTATGTTAAATTTTAGTTTTTAACCCCACTAGAGGTGTAAAGCTTCTACTGCGGTTAAAACGTTTTCCATGGGAATTCCATTACAAAAATTTACACCTTTAGTAGGAACTACATCCAACTTGACGTTTCACATGTCCCAATTTTGGCGACTTGGATACATTCATACTTCGCGATGTTTCATTCAAACTTACGCCGTTTTGTGGTGCTATATACTACGTGCAATGACTTATTAAGTTTAAAATATCTCCACTTAAATATTTAAAATAAAATTTAAGAATTGTTTATAATAATTTGACTGAAAAGGCAAGGTAAATTCAATCAACTTTCAGGGTGTGTCTAGCTGTCAATCAAGCATTTACGTGCGGACGGAAGTACTGCCCACCGGTACAGATGTAAACAAAACAAACGCATGTGTTCGATCGTCTGCTAATTGAAAACATCGTTTCTTCTCCATTTTAAGTGACAAAGTCGATTATTTATTAAGAACATGGTATAAATAAAACAAATAGGTACAAGAGCCGGTAATAAGATTTAAACAACTCCTACAATAAGTGTTTTTACCACTTGGCAGAGCATAATGGTTAAAACCCTTATCCTACGTGGTTTCAATCTGATTACCGACCCTAGTAACTATTTATTCTATATAATCCTGATTGATTAATATTCCAACTACATTATCAAGGCATGCCTTCAACGAACATACAGTGGTTATGTAGCTGGAATATTTTGTTACTCAGGACTTGAACCATCACTGTCGAGAAATATCAGGTTTACATTCCCAATGGGTCGTCTTCGTGACACCTCTTTATGAATATGACGGATTTGTTGAGTACAATGTCTGTGGCGGTAAGAAATTAACTGCATTTGCTAGGGAGCGCAGTGGCTTTGTAGTTAAGGCACTGGAATTCAAACCAAAAAGGACTAGGTTCGATCCCCACAAGAAGTAAACGTTGTGTCCTTGGGCAAGGCACTTAATCCCGATTGCCCACGTGAAGGTACGGTGACGTTGTGTACTAAGACGTTCTGCACGTCAATAGTGCACTTGTCTTCAACCAGTGCTAACCCTGCTTGTGCGGGGTTACTACGTTGGGGAGTCTGACATCTGCTTGCCGCTGCTTGGCGGTTCTCTCCGGGTAGTCCAGCTTCCTCCGCCTACAAAACTGACACGAAGTGACCCTGGCTGTTAAAAGTGTCGATAACTCCCAATACAAAAATGTATTTACTTTAAGGCAGGGGTGACACCCAAGTATCAATCCCTTTAACTCTTTACCCAACGTAACGGCCAAAACCGGTCAGCGCTATTCACAAAAATCGCCAATTAATTTTCATTATTTTTTCATTTTTTTATCTCAAAAACATAGGTTATGACCCTCTTTGGAACGAGCTCGCCGAGCTCTTTCCAAAGAGTGATCATAACCTATGTTTTTCAGACAAAAAATGAAAAAAAAATAGTTATTCAAGAATTTTGTTTGCAAGTGTCGTCTGCTTTTCATGTTAGATAAAGGGTTAAATTGGTTGGATAATAACAAATTGCAAATTTAAGACCATATGCGTTAACAGAAGCAATCTCAACAGAAATAAATCGACAAATGTTTTTTTTTTAAAAAAAACAAGCATTTTAAATGCAGAAGCCTTTTGAGTTGAGGATATAAATTGGAAGTGCATCGGATCATATCCTGTGAAATCTTATAACTGTTCAAATTTATAGAGAATACGACTTTGTTCCTGGTTTGAGAGATTTATAAATTGAAAATTTATTCACGCTGTAAAAGCGAGAAATGCGATATTGATGTATTCACTTAGTTTAAATTGTCCAACATAACCCTTCATTGCACGCTACCACAGCAAACAACAAACTCCAAAGATTTGTTCCGTTGACCCATTGGCGATGGGGGGGGGGGGGGTGGAGGGACAACATTGTCAATAGTTGGAAAGCTTAAGCGTCAAACCACAAAAAGTTGGAAATGTCATACCATATAGTAGTAGATTTCGTGGCATTGTATCTGCAGCTGTGACCGTTTGTTATTTCCATTTCAGCGCTAATATTTCGAAGAGAATCTGAGAATCGATTCACGCCAAGATTCCCGCAACAAAACTAGCGAGAATCATTTAGATTCTCACTGCACCTCTGTTAGGATTCGCGTGCCAAGAACTGAGTCAATTTAACCCGTTACCAAACACATAATCTGCAAATTAACCAATACGAGGCTAACATGACCTGAAATATCCTGAGAGTTTGTCAATAAAATTATACAAATATGGTTGTCATTGGAACCGGCATAATGAGAAGGTTCCAATGACATCCACATTTTTAAGGTTTTGTTTTTAAATATTGTTTATTTTTCAAAAAATCATAAAATTCATTTCATGTTTTAAAAATTAAAAAGCTGCATTGTGTACAGGGTTAACATGTGTAATCAGTATTCAACACGGGTTCAACCATGGTGGTCTCATGGGATCCTAGGATACTTTTAGAAGGTATGGATTCCCGCAACCATTTTCGCGAGAATCCAAATGGATTCTCCCAAATTTAGATGAAATGTAAGCTCTGCATTTAGTGATTTTAACCACAATGCATAGGATGTTCTTCCTGGACTCAATATTTCGTCCCGCGAGTGCAGCAAGGCGCCATCTGGCCGGGGCTGGACTGGGCCAAGAAACGTTACCGGGAAATGTACCGGGGTGGTGTGGGGGGGGGGGGGGAGAAAATATTGATTTGTCGAACTGAAAGAAAGCTGCTTCCTTTCATCTGAGCGATAAACTACATTCCACAAAGAGGATATTTCGATATTTATGTCATCTTCGTCGGTCATTTAAAAAAAAAATGGATGCACCAGGGGGTGGCGGGACATCGAGCCGACCATCGTTTGACCCAATGGAAAAAAAATGATTTTTAAAACTGACAGAACGTCGTTTCCTTGCATTTATGCTTTCAGAGCTTGCCATGTGTCAGGAAAATTACCCATGATGGCATCCCACCCCATGTGGCCCCCGCCACACTCGGGAACATGATTCAAAATATTTCAGCAACTTTTTAACACTACTATATCGTATTTCTTGGTTGCGGCTTTTTGGTAATTTATTGCATTTATTGGGCATAAAAGGCAGGCTGTCGAGCATGACCACAGGTCCCAAAATCTACCATAAACTACCACAAGTCCCTTCTTTCGCAAAACAAGATGGCTGTTTCTTCCACAAGTCGGGGGACCTGCGGTATATTAAAACTTTATCACAAGCTAGCGCAGGTCCATATGAATTATTTCCCTGCCCCCCCCCCCCCAAAAAAAAAAAATCTGGCAATGTACCAGAGTTTTATAGGGGGGGCGAGAGAGGGCTACCGCAGGTCCCTTTCAGTTTTTCCCCTCATCTTCACTATCTCCGTCATTTATTGCAGGTTAATACTGATAAATGTTTTGTTTCGCGGGGATTCAGGGATGAGACCGGTCTGCGCCGTGGGGGTATCCTTACCACAGGTCACTAAATCCTTCGCATATTTATTTTTAATATACCGCAGGTCCCTCGTTTTGCTGTTACTCCCACAAATCGAGGGACCCGCGGTATATTAAAAACGTTACTATCACAAGCTACCGCGGGTCTCTTTTTAAGTATTTCCCTGCGGCATGTTAGAACTATCGTGATCTAACATAAGTCCCCTGGTCATCCCACTCCAAGCCTCACTATTAGGGTGAAAAATTCATGAAACAAGGAACCTGCGGCAGAACAAAACTATCAGAAGCTATTGGAATTGGGATGCATTACCACGTAAAAAAATTATAATGAAACTGTTTTTTAGTTGATGATCAAAACTGGTTATCTTAACATATTTTAAATATACCGCAGGTCGCTTGTTTTGCTGTTACCTTCACAAAACAACGGACCTGCGGTAAAATAAAAGCTACCGCAGGTCCCTTTTAGTTTTTCCCCTCATCTTCACTCTCTCCGTCATTTACTGCAGGTTAATACTGATAAATATTTTGTTTCGTGGGGACTCTGGGATGAGACCTGTCTGCGCCGTAGGGGTATCCTTACCACAGGTCACTAAATCCTTCGCATATTTATTTTTAATATACCGCAGGTCCCTCGTTTTGCTGTTACTCCCACAAATCCTGCGGTACAGGATACCACTATAGAGTAGACCGGTCTCACCCCAGAGTCCCCGCGAAACAAAACATTTATCAGTATTAACCTGCAGTAAATGACGGAGAGAGTGAAGATGAGGGGAAAAACTAAAAGGGACCTGCGGTAGCTTGTGATAGTTTTATCACAAAGTTGGGCTAACCTGCATCGCTGGAATATTTTGAATCATGTTTCCGATTGTGTGCGTGTGTGTTGTTTAGACACGAAGAGCGTGATAGCGTGAATAGAAAAATACGCTCCGTTATTATTCATTTTTGGTGTAAAGTACCCCCAAATATCATCAAGACCACATTTGCCTCAAAATGTTAGTTAAAACAAAGATAATACCCCGCAAAACAAGGGACCTGCGGTAATTTTGCGGGGCTGCGGTTGTTTAGACGAGAAGAGTGTGATAAGTTTATGTTGTTTATATAGCGTAAATAGAAAAATACGCTCCGTTATTATTGATTTTTTGGTGTAAAATACCCCCAAATATCAACGAGACGACAGTTGCCTCGAACTGTAAGTTAAAACAAAGATAATACCCCACAAAACAAGGGACCTGCGGTAATTTTGAGGGACCTGCGGTAGCCTGCGTTAAAATCGGGGACCTGCGGTATAAAGGCGCACCGGTCTAGACAGCTGGTATATCGAAATGCCTCTCTGTGGACTGCCAATATGGCAGTCCACAAAGAGTGCATTTCGATATATCGACAGTCTATGCAATCAGATCCATTTCGCCTGTTGGTCATTTTCACAAAATTCCCTGCACCAACACGCGTTGGGTGCATCATTTTTTGGGGTCCCAGGGGATCCTCAATAGTGGGCCTATCGGTAAAATTCCATATGTCCAGTCCGTCTCTGCATCTGTCGCCTTCTTGCACTCGAGTGTCTATTTCCAACTCCAAACTGCAAAATCATAGATTTTGGAACATTTCTTTCACAGCTAGGAAACTCACGGGGAATTAGCACGGAAATAGCTGGTGAGGGGGTGAGGTGAAAATGGTTTTATAAAAAGCTGGATGTTCGTCAGCCGGGGGTGGGTGTACAGTTGGAGATTCAATGGGGCAGACACCCCGATCCCGATTCATGTCCCTCTAGACACGTCCATGCATTGCTCGTTCCAGAGTATCATGCCCTTTTTTAAACAAAACCTGGTTATTTGGTACGAATGTATCCAGCTCAACTAGATATTTTTGGTGTTGACAAATTCACTTTCAAAATTTATGAACAGTTTGAAAACTAATTCGGTCAGTCAACGTCAATAACGAAGGTGGTTGGGGAACTATTTATAACTGAGATTGCGCTGTTTCTTGATTTTGAGGTTACCTCACTTTAAAAACGGCATGCTTCTGCGAGTCTCGGTTGTTTTTAAGGCTCTAGTTCTTGGAGTTAGATGTTGCAGATGTGATGCGAACTCTTTAAATACTTTCTTAGTTCTACATCTGAAACCATATTGGATGACAACGTGAAGATTTAATCAAGAGGACGAATAGTTAATTTGATGATCGACCCTTTCTGCGCTCGTATTTTCCAGGTCTGAGTAAAATTATCCATTCGGGACAAACTCTAGTTCGTTTCCTCGAACTTGATATCGGGAATAAAAAAGACAAAATATTACCAGTTGCAAAAAAAAAAGATTTTAATATTATCAAAACGGATCACACCTTTCCAGAGGTAAATAATTTGTGACTGTATTTTGTGTCTTGATTTCATCAAGGCGCCAGCTGCAATGCAAAAGAATTGCAGACAGCACCTAGATGCACTCAGTTGATGATGATCTCATGTACTCAGCAATTCTTAAGAACTTTATGACTCAGTTGTTTGGTTTGTGTCTAACATATTAACGAACATTTACGCCAGCAACACCGCCCACTTAATGGCAGTTACACACAGGAGCACCAATCAGTCCGTTTATTACTCCACTGTAACATATCATTTAATCTCGAAAAACTTGAGTAATGGAACACCCGAACCTTTTGTTAACGTGATGCCTTTCGTCGTTTTATTACCTGAATAGAACGTGAACACTGATGAAAAGGAATCGTTGTTTTTATGGTTTATTATCATGTAGGCGAATTCGTGTGGTACTTGAGCAACTGAAGTGTGCTTTTTCAACGGTCCTAAAATATAGTGAAAGAATATATCTAATAAAATGTATGCTCTAGATCCAGATAGGCCTGTTGTGAGACATGGGCTTTATTAGAAACATCCTGCTGTTGGTATGTTATTTCCTCGAGAACAGGTGGGCCTGAAGTAAGGTGTAGACTTCTAGTAAAAAGGACGCAGTGAGATTTCTGCCATACACGGAACGTGGCGTTTTATTCCAGTCGTTAGTTCAAACTTCCCTTAACCCTTTACCCAACGAATCGGCCGCATCCGTCCGCGTAATATGGAAATTCAGCAGTTGAAAAAATATTATTTTTAAAAAATTTCAACAAATCCATATCATGTGACCCCTCGTTGGAACGAGCTCAACGAGCTCGTTCCAACGAGGGGTCACATGATATGGTTTTGTTGAAATTTTTTGAAAAATTTGAAAAAATGATATTTAAAATAATGAATTTTGATATCGTCTGCGTTGGGTAAAGGGTTAAACTTAAATCTTTACGGAAGTGGAAGGAGAAGGCAACGACCGAAGGGTCCTAGTGAGGACTAGAGGAGCCCCCGAAACCCCACCAACGGCCTTTCAAATATCATTTTTTGGGACTCCCGAAACTGGCTACGGCATCTCCTATAGAACGCTGGCCAGGCGCCTTGGGGTGCCGCGTATTTTATTCTTGCGATTATCATACACGTTCTTAAGATCACTGTACATTTTGTTTAACAGCAATTAACATCGAAGAAAGTTAATACACTTTTATATTACCTGCATAAAATAAATTCCTTTGAAGAAAAGGACGTACACTTTCCAAATAATTTCTCTTGAGCATCAGCTGTCCTAACATTGCATCTTAATAAATTTAGGCGCGCAATTTTAATGCCTTCTGTTGCTGAAATGAAACACAGTTGAAGACGACGTGAGATTTCGGCACGAACGCGATGAGTGCATCTATTCTCTCTCCAAAGCTTTTGATCAACCCTTCTTTAAAAAAAAGTCTGCATCCGCCACTAGCCTCGCGTCTTCACAGCAGATATTGTATGTCCTTTCAACATTTCCTCGGGGATGGCTATATCCAAAACTGTTTCAAAAGATCTAGATTTAAACTTATCATTTTTAAAAAAAACTATCACTCCATCGTAATCCACATAATGTAATAGAAACATATTACACTGAGTAAAGAGCAAGAGGCATTACTAACTAAACGTAAACAGGAATTTGTGACAGATAATTGTCTCGTTTCACTCAAGGTGTCGCCGTCATGAAAACGCGCGACTCTTTTTCCTGTGCGTGCTAAGCAGACAGCGTTAATTCAGAGGCAAAAGAGATTACGACTTCACGCACAGAAAAGAAGCTGACAGGTTTACATTTTTGCCAGCCCTGAAGCCTTTCGATTCGTCTGAAGTAACATATACAGTTAAAACTAGAAGTCCTACCACGAGCTGTGCGCTTATCTAGGCTTAATTGTGCGTAGGAATTGCGCGCAATTGCCATATCGAATGGCATCCAAAGCATGGCAGATTCTCCTAGTTACTCATAGCAAACACAGGCAATGTTTCTGCAAATGGACCTCCGGGTAACCCGGAGGTCCATTGGCTGAAACATTGTTGGTGCACTGGCCATATGTACAGAATTTGATAGCTTTACTATGGTCATAACGCGTAGATTAACGCGCAGAGTGACGTGCTATTAGTGCGCATGTCATGCGTAGATTAACGCGCAGATCGACGTGCTATTAGTGCGCATGTCGTAGACGCGTCGCCCATTCTGTCCACTAACGGGCAGTATAGCTCATAACCAGGGGCGTGACCAGACGTAATGAAGTGTGGAGACGGGGACAAATTATTTAACCCTATCCCATTTCATTCCACCTCCTGCTGGATTAAGATTGCCTATTCCCATAGCTGAAGATTCAGAGTCGGCTTCGAGTACTAAGATTCACTTTTCAAGCCAATTAGATACTCGGGGCGTTTCTAAGTCTTAAGTATCCAGAAAGTGAAGAAATAAACCGTCTCAAAATAACCCAAGAAATATCTGGATTAGAGTACATGAACCTGTGAATTTCAGGCATGAATGTATATAAGGTTGATTTTTTTTAGGAAAATTGGGGAAGTGCATCCCCCCCCCCCCCTTTCTCTCTCAAAAGTGGTGGCTGTGCGTCCCCACAAACCCCCTTAACCCTTTGAACTGAGAGCCCCCCCCCCCCCCCAGGAACACCATACGCCATAATTTCATTAAGTGGAGTGGGTGTCAAGTGCATGTGTGTGGTAGACCAAGGCTGCACGTTGAAAACATTAATTGGTTTATCCCAGATAATGAATATGGACTCTTCCAAGAGCTGTCATTGAACTAACATGGCAGATATCAACATGGGTTCTAATGGTTAATGACTACTCCGCTGCTCCTGGCGATTTGAAGTTGATTTTAAGATTCAAGTGATATACATATATATTATCACCATTAAGTTTATGTTCAAAAATGTTGTATCAGAGTCTCGCTCATGTTTCCTAGGTCATATCTCGACTAGTTGAGATATTGACCTTGAAATACATGTAAGAGTGAGACTCTTATACAACATTTTGTTAATTAACACAGTTTTGAAGATCGATTTGTCTTACAGTCAGGGACGTGGCCAGAGGTTTCCGATTAGGGGGTGTAGAGTAGCGAATTTCCAACTAGAGGGAGGGAGCGGGAGGGAGAAGCCCCCCCCCCCTTCCGGTCCCTCCCCCTAGTTGGAAATTGACTAACGGACAAATTTTGAAGTTGAAGCCATGGGGGCATAAAATTTATTCAAGTAACTGAAATGCCAACACATTTATGATAGAATTATCAGGTTATTATTATTTGATATTCTTCTGGGAATTGAATATGTGCTAAACAAATGCTCAAGCTGAGAACTTTGAGCAATTCACACTGTCCTAACATTAAATCAGATCTTATTCAGGAATGATCAATTTTCGATGTTTCACCATTTTGTAACTGTGAATGATGCAATTAACTCAGGATAACGATTTTACATGATGTGATTTTCTTGAAGTGCATTTCGAGGATTTTTTTTATAACGATAAGTAAACGTACTGTAGAAATTTCGAACCGATTGACATCGTGCATACTTATGAAGCTCGATACTGCGTATACTGTAGATGTAAAAAGTAACAGTTGGAATTTTTGCCGATTTGAAACCGAGTTGGTATTTTGGGAAGTGAAGGAGACATCAGCATCACCAAAGAAGCTCTAAATCCAGATAAATGGAATTTCCAACTACTCATGACTTGCCCTCCGAATTTCCAACTATAAGAAATTTTGGCCAGGATTGGGGGTGACACACACCCACCCACCCACCCCCCTCCTGTCGCCACATCCCTGCTCACAGTTTCCAACTGCGATGTCAGTAACATGCGTTTTCATGTCAAAATTCATTTCCAGCCTCAAAAAAGCATCGCATCGATCGAAAATGTAAGCAGTAGCCTTGCACTTCCCCGATCCCTGGATACAACTAATGTGCGTGTTTGTTCAACATCCCCATTCGAAGACACTTTGCGCTGTAACAGCATCTTTATTCGACTTGATTCGGTCACTGAAACATAATATCGATGCGATTTTACAATTAGATAATTATACTTTCGAATAAAGAGTTTTTATCTTTTCGTATAGTACTAATACTTGGGCCTTCTGCTGATTCGCTTTAGCCCTCTGACGAGGAGGCCTTCGTGATGTATCATATACGTAGTTAAGTATACAGTCTCTCGTAAGCGTCTCTCAAACTCTTGGAAACATATTTAACCCTTTACCCAACGTAACATAAAAACCGGCTAGCGCTGTTCACAAAAATTACTATCCAATTTTCATTATTTTTTCATTTTTTGCGTCAAAAACATAGCTTATGACCCCTCATTGGAACGAGCTCGTCAAGTGGTGTTGAGATAACGTTCTCAAATAGAGATATAAGACCCGTAAGCATACACCCAACTTATATTGGTTATTATAGACAGTTATTAATGTTGGCCCCACTTTGCTTGGTCCTCGCTGGTTGGTCCCTACTGATCCACAAAATAGTAGCCCCTACTGGCTCCCAAATTCCCGTATGAGGACAAGAGGGTAGGGGGAGGGGGAGGGGGGCTTGTTGTGGATGTCTTTGAGAGATTTCGTCACGGCATCATACGATGAAAATGGGCGCCAAATGTCCGCCGATTACAAATTAGGGGTTCTGAAATAGAGGTATCCACGGAATTCGATCCTCAAATATCCAGATGAAGACATGCCGGGTTTGAGGGTTGACCATACTGCTTTGAGGCTCTGATAGCAGGGGTGGAGTGGGCCAAGAAAAGTTACCGGGAAATGAACCGAGTGCTGACCAGGAGAAAAATTTGATTTTCGGAACTGAAAGAACGCTGCTTTCCTGCATCTGGGCGATCAGTTGCAGTCCACATCGAGGGTATTTCGATGGCATATTTACATTATCTTCGCCGCTCATTCATTTGGACCCACCGAACAGACCATAGATCGACCCAATGGGAAAATTTTTTGACTTTTCAAACTGACAGAACGTTGTTTCCTTGCATCTGAGCGATCAAATGCAGACTAGACTGCTGGTATATCGAAATGTCTCTATGTGAACTGCCAATCCACATGGAGAGCATTTCGGTATACCGGCAGTCTATGCAATCAGATTCATTTCGCCTGTTGGTCTTTTTCACAAAATTTTATGCACCAACACGTGTTGGGCTCCGGTGAACCACATGAATTTTCCCGGTGAATCACATGGCCAGTCTGCCTCTGGCTCATAGCCTCATACAATGCAAATGTGTGTGGATGATTATTTGCTTATATAATAGTGGTGCTGAAGGAGAGCTGTGCAAGCAACTCGGTCTCTAAATACGCGGATGACATCATGAGAGGCTTGAGGTTATACCTTATTGAGGGACTTCCTCATAGTCATCAAAAGCTTCATAGTGCGAAGGACGAAGTAACAAAATCTCATTGTAAGTCCTGCGTAAGCAGATATGGGTTGTGTTGGATTTTGTTCAAACTGAACAGTTGATTGATTTCAATGAAGAGGTTAGATTGGTCGGGAGCAGAGGCTGGGGCATGAGACACTGAAAGACCATATACTAGTGTCAGGATTTCTAACACAGTTGAACATCAGCGAGATTACTACCAGGAGCAATGATATACCCAAGACGTATTGGTAGAAGTAGTTTGTAGTGGTAATAGCAGTGATAAAAGTCAATGGTAGAACTACTAGGAGGCAGTGATAGAGAACGCCAGCAGCTGCAGTGGTCTAAGGGTAGAAGCCATGAATCCATGTGCTATGTACGAGCCTGTGGCAAAAAACAATAATCTAGGAGCTGTGAGCCAGTAGCTGATCCCCAGAATTTTCCAGTGATTTCCACTATCACTCAACCCACTGATCCCCGAGGATGCCTAAATACTCAGATAAGTCGTCGAGCGATCGCCCCTTTTGGGAAATTACTCTCACGACTCTTCGACTCATTCCCTAGCGGGTCGTGTCCGGTGGTTCGATTCGTTAGTGTTTCCTGTTATTAAACATACTCCCATTGAATGGAACATGCCCTCAGATTCAACTCAGACTGTTGAAGGCTTTTTCTGACCAATACTAAACAATGCATGCCTTAATAGAAATAACGAAGGTGATCTTCAGCAACATAATGTATGGCGGAAACTCCTGTGACTATAGCAACTCGCGCGTCCGCAATAACACCAGGCATCGCCATGGTAATGGTGCCACAACATGGTCGTCCACGCGTGGTATCATGACACCTCATGCACACAGCATTACCGCGCCCCACGTGGGCAATCGTGATTAAGTGCCTTGCCCAAGGACACAACGCAGTTACCCCCGGTGGGGTCGAACCGTGGACCTTTCGATTTGAAGTCCAATGGTGAAACAACTGAGCCACCGCGCTTCCTCGATCGGATAGTTAGACCTTTATTTTTGCAGTATACTAGTAAATTGATTACAATTTTACATTACAACAAAAAAAAACATAAGCTAGTATACAGCATGGAAATGGCATAGCCTATAAGGCTGTCTTCCTGCCATTCCTGTAAACATGTTTTGCTCGGGTCGTTTAATCTATTGCTAAAATTCCATCATGTCGATCGAATCCCCCAAAAAGGTTGTGGAACGTTTGATTGAGATCATACGATAAGGATTAAAACGATATGCTTCAAGCTGGTAACAACAGATAACTCAGACATAATCTATTCCGTTTCTATCGATTCAATTCATCATACTTCAAAGACAAAAGTAATTTGTTAGATGATACGGCCAACCCAAAGCAGCGAAGTGTAAATAAGATTTATAGGAGATAATCGGCATGTGCGGAAGCATTAAAATAAATCAGAGTAATTAAGCAATTCCGTCGTTTCTATCTATATTACAATCAATCCGTTTGAAAGCTGAACAAAACAAAAACGTACCTTTTGTGACAAATCTAAATGTGAGTGTAAGAGGGGTGTTCTGGTTCAAATTGAATGATAATATTTTCATTTTTCAGTTTACCAACGGAAAAATTTAACACAGAGCAAATTTGGTGAACAATGGCCCTGAGCTAGAAGAGATAGAGTTTAATATTTTTTATTACACGCCTGTTCTATGTAATCGCCATCTGCAGCAACACTAAACCATGCGGAAAATGAAAATCTGTTCCGCACGTATGTACGGGACGGAAATCGTTGACCGACTATTTTTATAAAGAAGTGAAATTTCACTAGAATTTTCCACAAATCGTGCATCGCAATTACAATTTGAATCGCTAGCGACAGCCAAAAATCGTCCCCTGAGTTCCAATAAGTTATATGTGCCAGTAGGCACATAGAACACACTGGAACTCAGGGAACGAAATAGTAACACGGGTTCCCCTCGCAATTTGGTTGACGGTAAAATGTGTTCTTTTTGTTGATAGTTGTCAAATGAATTGCGGAGTGTCCTAATAATTCTTTTTTTGACGTGGAGGCGTGTAATAAATACAGACCGGTACGCGAATGTGAATGGGTTAATCGATATGGTACTTGTGCCACATCGATTAACCCATTCACACGCGTGTGTCGTTCTGTGTATGTATTATTTCTGACGTAACTTGTTTTTCCCCGACTGGATGAGAGGTACTATACTGCTTCCGATAGGTTTACCTATCAACAGTTCTAAAAATAATCGTGCTCGCTTCTCGTGCATAGTCCACTTTCTAAAATTACTCATTGAATATTCTACATCGTTCGACTGACGGAACACAACGCGCCATTTTAAGAGATTCTTTTCCGGAATTCTGTTTTGTTAGCTCAAAGTCTGAGAATGAAAATGCCTGTATTGGACAAGGTCCATGACAATGAGCAGTGTACCTGGGATTGAAATCCTAATGGTTAGCAAGGTTTCTCCTCAGTTTTTTCAATATAATATAATAATTATAGCACGTCATGGTCCACTTACCCCTGGCTGGTGGACGAATGGTCCACTTACCTGTAGCAGGGGGTCTATTCTTCCTCGGGGACAACTATGTTGGCATTATCAACTTCAAGCCGTGCAACATTTTTAATATAGTGGTCTTTGGAAAACGGAAACCCTAGAAAGCAATAAAGTAAACTGCATACGGGAATAGTTGAATATTAGGTGACCACACAGTTAAAAAAAATGCCATTAAATAGAGGATCTCCAACGAGTACCCAGTCTAAATAGAAATGTATCATATGACTTTTTCGTTTTCTCGGTTTATTACCGTTTCATATTTTCAATAAATATTAATTAGTGCTTCATAACACCTTTAGTTGATTTGACTGGTAAATTTCAAAAGAACGCTTTCTGATTGGTTAAATTAATGCTATTTCAAAATATCAAATTACTGATCTTGTAGTTATATTATATTGATCATTGACGTTCAACGTGACATTCCAGTCTTTAATCCGTTTCTATCTAAAAGATGTGTTCTGGTAATTGTGGTGTAATATGATAAACAGAGTATGAAATTCGTGATTTGGTCACACGATATTTATGAAACTCGAAAATTCTTAGATAATTCCTCTATATACAAAGCTCGCCCAGAAAATTATATCTGAACCGAGCTAAGTTTACTAGACCAGTTTTGTAAATTTCGATATATACTGAGGACAAGTTGAACAGTTTATTTATTATATGATAAAAATCCCCAACAATAAGGGACACTGGAATACATTAAAGTCCTCCTGGTGCTATTTCTGTTAATGCTTGGTCTTGCATTATCATTTTAATGAATGAGCTTAATAACCGGAAGAAGGGTCAGATCATATAATGAAACACGGTTAACCCTTTACCTAAAATGAAAAGCAGACGACACTTGCAAAAGAAATTTTTGAACAAATAATTTCTTTCATTTTTTGTCTCAAAAAACATAGGTTATGAGCCCTCATTGGAACGAGCTCAACGAGCTCGCTCCAATGAGGGGTCATAACCTATGTTTTTGAGACAAAAATGAAAAAATAATGAAAATTAACTGACGATTTTTGAAACTAGCGCTGGCCGGTTTTGAGCGTTATGTTGAGTAAAGGGTTAAAAGTTTGGCAACCAGAACTTCTAGCGTAAAATTGTACGGTCAGAATACCGCTGTAGCCTATTTTATGGCAAGCTCGAACTATTTTGTTCAATCATGGGGCGAAACAAAGGAAAAAGATATTTGCATTTTCTCAACTGCAGTGAAAGGTTGTTCGAGGGCGTTACGGTTTATTAACGGCCAGAGAGGAATGGATGACAGATGAGGGTTTATTAATCATCCGGCGACGAAGGCGAAGGCCATTAATAAGCCAGAGGGCTGTTAATCAGTTCTCAAGGGCCGTTGATAAAACCGGGCGCCCGAAAAATCATGTTACTATTATTACCATGGCCGAAAACCGGACTGTTAATGAATTTTGTTTGCATTAACGCTCACCGCCCGCTTCCAGTAGCATCCCGTCATGAATTACTTAGTTTTGGAACTGACCTTCAACCGAAAGGTCCACGGTTCGATCCCCACCAGGGGCAACTGCGTTGTGTCCTTGGGCAAGGCACTTAATCCTGATTGCCCACGTGGGGGCACGGTGGCGCTGTGTACTAAGGCGTGCTGCATGTCGATGGCGCACTTGTTTTCAACCAAAGCTAACCTTTCTTGTGTGGAGTAAGTACGTTGGGGAGTCTGGCAGTTGGTTCTCTCCGGGTACTCCGACTTCCTCCACCCGTAAAACTGTCGGACAGGAGGTGATCCTGGCTGTCAAAAATGCCGTTAAACTTAAATAAAAAAATAATCACGATTAAATAGCCCATTAAGGAAATATCGTCTGTAACACGTTCAATAAGCTCGTGATGTCAAAAGTCAACATGACAGCGGAACACTCCAGCGAGCTGCTTTCAGAGGTTTTATTGAAATTAATCTTCTCCGATATTTCATTAACTGTGTTTTTAATTTGACCAGCAGACACTATTTTCAAAAATAATTTTTATTAACTATTTTTTTAACATAGCTTGTGATCTCTAATTGGAACGTGCAAGACTGGGAGCACTGGCGAAGCGAGACCGGTTCTCGTTAGATCACCGAAGTTAAGCAACGTCGAGCCCGGTTAATCCTTGGATGGGTGACCATTCGGCGATTGATTCGGGTGCTTCCTGTAGTAGTGGCTGGTGTGCGATCGGCGAAGTTTGAGTGTGTGATTCTGCGACGTTGCATCACATGCCAGCTGTGGACATTGGGAATGTTCACCAGTACTATGCAATCCTCACCGTACCTAGGTGTAAAATAGGGACCTGTTGAAGTGCTTGCCTTGTGTGCCCGTCTGTGGAGCACCGGCAGTATGCTCCGTTGAGTTGAGCTGAGAATGTCATAGAATGAACAAAGGGTGTGAACACCTGTGATACGGGGTAATAATGTAAGTCAGAGAGCACTGCGGTGGATTCTAGACGTTAACATTGCATTATTATTATTATTATTATTATTATTATTATTATTAGACGATGTTTTCCAGTTAGGGGTCATATGCTATGTTTTCAATGCGAAATTCAAAACATAATCAAATTTGGTTGTCGATTGTTGTAAATAGTGGTTAGTCGGTTTTGTCAGTTATTAGGTTAAGGGTAAATTTACACATTATGTGATAAAAAGAATATCGAATTCGTCACAGTTTGATATGAAATTTCTAAACCTCGGCTCAGAATGATTTTAAGTGAACTCGGTTCGGAAATTTCAGATCAAATCGTGACTCACCGGGGATCCTCTGTTTCCGTTGAACCATAACTGGTCTTTGCTTGACTTCACCTGTTCAGTTCAAGGGTAAAACAAAGAAAAAGAAAAGTAATTCACTGTTCTGATGTTACACTACATACTGATGACCGACAAGAAGACCGACATATATATCACCTCTTCGACCTTTGATAATTTTTTTCACGACCTTTCGACCCTATCGGTCTACTTCTGGTGACAGTATGGTAAACAATGGAATGCAAACAGTGAAGTACAGTTCAAGTGACACAGCGCGTAATTACGTTTAACGGTACACAAATTTGGGCGTCAAAGTTAATAGATGAAGAAAGAATAGTATGAAAGTTGATGATTTATTTCACACCAGTTTAAAACAAATTTAACAAAACACGAAAATTCTGATATTGTAAAAATCGAGGGGGTCTCGTAATTGTTATGTTTTTTTTTGTGTTTGTTTATCTGTCAGTATCCGTTTCTTTGTAAAATTTTATGATACTGTAGACGATATCATTTTTCAGAAATAGAAGTTCAACCCAATATTTTGGAAAACATTTTGCTCTACTAGAGCCCGTCACAAAGGATACAGCGAGTTTAACCCTTTGCTAACGTAACGGCCAAAACCGGCCAGCGCAGTTCTCAAAAATCGCCAGTTAATTTTCATTATTTTTTTCATTTTTTGTCTCAAAAACATAGGTTATGACCCCTCATTGGAACGAGCTCGTCGAGCTCGTTCCAATGAGGGGTCATAACCTATGTTTTTGAGACAAAAAATGAAAAAAATTAGTTATTCACGAATTTGTTTTGCAGTTGTCTGCTTTTCATGTTAGGTAAATGGTTAAATCACCAAGTATTAATTCTATTCCATATTTATAATATGAAATCTACCACGTGGAAGGACGAAACCTGCTGCTAATTGGGCCTTGTTCAACTTCATTCAAAGTCGTTCAATAGGGAACGCGGTGGCTCAGTGGTTACGGTATTCGACTTCAAACTGGAAGATCTACGGTTCGATCCCTACTAGGGATAACTACGTTGTGTCCTTGAGCAAAACACGTAGTCCCGATTACCCGCGTGGGACACGGCGCGGTGGCGCTTTTTTACTAAGGCATAGTACACGTTGATGGTGCACCTGTCTTCAACAAAAGAGCTGACCCTGCATTTGCGGATTTAGCACGTTGGGGAGTCTGATAGTTGCACGCCATAGCTCAGTGGATTCCTAAATAAATGCTGGGAAGCACTCCATGTTCTATTCAACTTCAACTACTTATGTTTTGCTTTCTCATAATAAGGCAACGCTCTGTCTTAACAATGATGGCAAGTGACATCTTGATTGTCTGTACAGGAAGCCAAGACTTCACTAGAAACAATTGGCAATGTTCTGTAACTTCCATCTGCAAGACAACCAAAAGCCTTCATGTTAGAAAAAATGTTCTACATGTGCATATGAGTCAAGAAACTCACCAAAATTGGAACTAGTTCCTTAAGGGTTAAATGCTAGTACACATATAAATATACGATCTATTTTTAACTTTGGTAGTATGTACTCGCGCTAATACTATAAAACTTTTACCATTCTATTTTCTAGATTTGTATTTTCCACCTATTAATATAACTGACTAAAATGAATCATTAATGTATTAAAAGATTTGCCAGTTTGCCAGTTGGCAAATTGCCACATCTTTGAAAATGTTAATGGTTCATTTCCACCTATATTAAGTCATGCCTAGAAAATACAATTCTAGGAAATACTACTGTAAACGTTTTAAGTATTGGCCCCTGGTTACACTTGCGAGCGCATGACAGTACTCGCAAATTCTAAATCACTCTAGTACTGATGCGCGAATCAGAACAAATTTTAAAGCCTGTCAGAGGCATTCAAGTCAAATATTGTTCAGCCCTGACTCACGTAGGCATTAACTTTCTGGAATATTCTAGCTGCACTTATGATGTGAATGACATCATTTCGTACTTTGAAAGCATAAAAGCAGCAACTACGTTGTTTTAGCTCCCTGGATTGAGCGCGATAATAGCGAGTTGGCGTGCATATTTGAGATATTTTCTTCTTTGCTGCTTAGCTTTTTATCGCAGTTTTAATAAAATGACTCGTAAAGTTCCATCGGAATAAAATTCGTATTAACTAGAATTCTTTTGTGAGAAATAATTTCAGATCAAAGAAGTTTGAGTAATTAACAGGTATTGATTAAAATGTTGTACGCTTCATAACCTTGCCATCTCGAAACGCGTATTTCGTTTAGACGGTGCAGTTTATAAGAAGTCTGTGCAAAAAATAACAGAATTGTGAGGTGATCCGTAATGATTCAATCCCACAGCCCTACAGGGCTCTAAATTTGAACTATTACTGATTACCTTTACAGTGTCCAAAATAAATTCTCGCGTCTGCGCTCGATACTACAGCAAAGTACAGCAGCATTCCGGATAACAGATGTTGAATAGTTAATCTTTTCTGAACAGACACGCTCGGTTCTTAACGGGTCTTCAGGGATATCACTTTTCAAAGTGATAATTATCCATGTTTTTGATTATCCGTTTTCTTCCCCTTCAGACCAGTGTTAGGCATGATGCTGCCCTCAAATCCTAATTTTATGACCCCGATAAGAGTTTGCGTAAAATTGTTTTGTTGCATGTCCAAACTCAATGCGCTATTCTCTTTTAACCTAACGTGATTTTCCTTTATCAGATTACGGAAAAAAGTAATTTCATTAGGTGAACATTTCAACGGCGTCAATGCAAAAGTTGATGCCAGAAATATATGGCCAAAAAACACAACAGACGGCCTCCAGTTCGACTTATGAAACGATGATGTTCCTAAAAGACGTACAATATCGGAGACGCATCTATTTTGTGAAGTTTTCTTGGAATTTGAGCATTTGTTCAGAAGGAAACGGCTGTCTCCTTGTGCTTTGTGGTAGAAAACCACACATGTTTTGAAAGCAGCCTCACATAATTTTCAGACTCAAAGGCTCAGTGGAGATCACTCATTCGAAGTTTCGTAACATCATCATACACCGTTTGTATATCCAATAATAAAGTAATGTAAGTTATTCTTGTTTCAATCCCGTTTTCCGAGTATATCGTTTCTGTTGTAGCTAATGTATGGTGATTTTAAATTATTCATAGAAGACTATGAACGTATCGTCAAACTAAAATCAATCAACATGAAGATTGTCCAGACTGCCAATCTGAAATAGAACCGAAGCGCTATCCCTAACTTCTCTCGTATTTTGAAGAGGACTAAAGATCAATAAATGCAGAAGGTAAGTCGAAATTCTACTCATGAGTTGTGTACCTATTATATAGTGTTGCTGTGTAAATTAGTGCTACTTTTAGAAGAGGTTGTAACCAACCGGGAAACGGCGGAAGAACACAGCAAGTTAAGGTTTGTGTGACGGGCAACGTTCATTGTGCGTTTTAACAGTGTTCTCTGCGTACTAATGTACCACCAATACATATCAAGATACCTTGGTGTGTATAAGTGGTATTTTAGCACGAAGTTAACGCTGCGGTGAGGTAGACGGTATCGGTACGGTACCAGAGATAGTTTTGCGGTCCCGGTGTGACAGGAATGATAGTCCGTAGGAACGTTAGTCCCTCTGGACTGTTATTCCGCGGAATTATAGTCCTAGGTCTAACATTTCTAGGAATAGTAGTCCGGACTACTATTCCTAGAAATGTTAGACCTAGGACTATAATTCCGCGGAATAATAGTCCAGAGGAACTAATTTTCCTACGGACTATCATTCCTGTCACAGCGGTACTAATTCCAGCACATACAAACGACTGACATTTCTTACTTCTAAAATAAAAATGTGATTTGAAATTATAAGTTCCGTAAGTATACCATGTAAGAGAAGTTTTAATCCACCCGAAACATTTCGGGGTAAATGGCAAAAAAAATGAAACAATAATGAAAAGCAATACACTACGCGGAAGCTAATTCATTTATTGACAAATGAAGGATCATTTCGGAAAAATTATTGAAGAATGTGGAATCGCCTGTGCACGAGTAGTCGGTATCTAGAACCCAACTCCTCTGACTTGTAAACACACTGGGCACCTCTGCCTCGTCTGGTGCATGAGAGTACGAACTGGATTCTGACCTATTTGTTTTGACATAGTTTTTCGAGGACATTATTATTAAAAATAAAGACTCACCACAGTCAAAGTTTTTTTTATTACGTCAGTAGTTCCATTAACTGTATTATTAAGGAATTAGACTGGTGGGCTAGGAGCTCGCGGTAGAACTTAATTGGGTTATTTCTGATTTTCAGTGAAGTTCAACATGTAGAGTCAAGTGGTGGTACAATCCACTCCAATTAGAACTGAACAATTTCATCTGCGCGCACGAACTTTAATATTCAGTTTCCAATGGTTGCCCACTAACCGACAAGGGGAAAGGGAGCATTCTTTATTTTCAGCTATAGTTTTAGATTCGATGCTATATTACCAACGGATTGATCGCAGAAAGTTATACAAGTCACTTGGTATCGTTCCTTGTTAGGTCAGTAAAATAAAGGTAAAAATTACTTATATTGTAAAACAGTACCATTTAATACGATAGAATATTCGCACTGCTGTATGTGGCACTGCCTTGAATTTTATGGTGATGACTGTTTTGGGTTTTTTAAAGGGATACTAAGGCGCTAATTTAAAAACAAATATTGACTCTCAGATTTTTCTTGTATGTGAAAGAGCATGTCGAAAACGACTGTGTGCAAAGTGTAGGACATCAGAAGTATCGTGAAATTACTTAAGTATGTAATGGAAAAGCTGTTATGCTGACGAATTTTTAAAAGATATGACACTGCAAAGAGATAAACGGAACTGTGATATCCCGTTTGTCCCGCTTTCAAAATTTAAGCAGGAAAATACATTGGGACGATGGAGCACTGTTAATTATTTCTCTGTCGATATAATCAAAGTTTATGGATGGCTTATAGTTCATTTCACTTTAGTAAGTCGGGTTACTGAATAGACCACTTAATTATTTGATCAACTTTCGAAATTATCACGCTGAACTTATGTCACATAATATTTATATTGAACATTGCATATCTACTTAATATTCATTTCACTTTAGTAAGTCGGGTTACTGAATAGATCATTTAATTATTTGATGAAATTTCGAATTAATCACTCTGAACTTATGTCACATTATATTCACATTGAAAATTGCATATCTACTTAATAATACAAGTAAGTTGACACAAAAAAATACATAAGTACAAAAACTGAACAAAATGTAAACAAAAGTTTCATTGAAAATAGCACATCTAATATGATAAAAACAAATATTTAATGACAAACACAAATATATACAAAATGTCACAGCTTATTTTCAAATCGGTCCTTGTGTGAATCAGGGTGTCATCTGCAAAGCAGTCAATACTTTTAGCCGTTCCGCTGAGGCATACTATCTGCTCTAAGACGAATCTGAAGACCCTGAATGTGACGGTGGTTTGGGAGCAATCCTGTATGGCATATCGTATTTATTTATATTTATAAGATAGCTGTAATAAAATTACATGGACTCGTAAACTATAATTAGAACACGTGCACTCCAGCTTCACCTTTCGATATCTTGCTATTGTATTAGGTTCGGTCTACGTTCCACTATAGTGTACTTTTGTCTTTTTCTTCCTAATGGAAATGGACTGGATTATTGCAGCAGATGTATGAAGTAAATAATTTAAACAGTAAACCTGTTTTATTATATATATAAAATATATCATCCATTGAGTGCCCCAAGGTGCCATCTCCAATGCTAAAGCATTGCAGATGGCGCTTTGATGCACTGAAGGGATGATATTTAGGTATTCGGCAAAATAATAGAAACTATTCAAACAAAGTAGGGGATATTTGGTAAAGGTGAGATAAATGAAGAAATATATTTATATTTTCATCAAAAAGACAGTTGAGGCACTGCACTGCGACATCCGCTGAATGATTCCAGCGAGAGTTGGGTATCTAACAAGCACACATTCCACGCACTGAGCTGTAGAAGACATGGACGGTCAGTCAGAGAATTTACCACATTCAGTCCACGACCTCAATACCTTGTAAAAACTCCTCGGTTCGCGAGACAAGCGCGGATCCGAAGCGGCATACTCCTCACCAAACGTCCAATATCAGTTCGACTGATGTTATTCCATTCTCCCTGCAGTACAGCGGCGAGTTCCTGGACATTGGTAGGGACTGTTGGCGTTGCCGTAGTCGCCTGCCAAGCATATCCAAGACGTGCTCGATTGGTGAAAGGTCTGGACTTAGTGCTGACCAAGGCAGTGTAGTGATGTTCTGCTCCTGGAGGAACTCTGTAGTGGCACCGGCCCTGCGTGCTCTAGCATTGTCATCTTGGAAAATGAATCGACGGCGGTGACATCGCGTAAATGGAACCACATGAGCTGCAAGCATGTTGTCACGGTAGTACTGCTCTGTGACACGCCCTTGGATGACATGTAATGCTGTTCTGCTTGTCATGGTTGTGCCTCCCCACACCATAACCGATCCACCACTAAAATTATAGTTCTGCCTAACGGTTACGTCATGGTATCGTTTGTTCCACCGCCGCCACACTCTGTTTCGCCTGTCGTGGAAGTCGAGAGTGAACCTCGATTCATCGGTAAACATGACGTTGCTCCACTGATGATTATCCCAGCGCCGCCGTGCTCCACACCAATTGCGCCTCGCTGTGATGTGACGTTCAGTCAAACGTGGAATTATTCGAGGTCGTCGAGCGTACAAATTCCAGCTGTGTAGGCGATTTCGGATAGTCTGACCACTGACTCGCACATCTGTCGCTCGATGCAGCTGATGTCCAATTTCTGAGGTGCTTTGATGGCGGTTACGGATGAAACGATCCTGTTAGCAGTTGTCGCCCTTGAACGACCTGATCGATGTCGGTCATCAACATTGCCTGTCTGGCGTTAGCGTGACCATCGATTGAGTAACGTTGAGAATTTGAGAGTCTGTCTGTTGCCAGCTTCCAACATTCCAACGGCACGTAAACGTTCGTCACGTGTCAGTCTTCGCATACCTCAAAAGTTACGTTTCGACCTAAAACTATTGATGAACGAGTTTATACCAAGAAAAGAACGATGAGATCTCCGAAAAAGCCCGTCCAGTACAAATGAAAATTTCAAAACGTACCGCACAAACATTAACGCGGTGCTCATGCGAAAAACATGGACGAAGTTTTCGTGGGTCGGTGACATTCATGATCCACACTAAACTTGGTAACATATTGATGTGTCCAATCACGCGTATCCAATACCATTTTCCGAAAATATCAATATTAGTTTGGATATCCCCTACTTTTTTAATATTATAGTTTGTCTGTCATAACCAGAATATAGTTCTTTTCTTAAGTCATAAGTTCAAAGCTGTTGGATAGCTGCAATAATCTATATTGATAATATCAGGCTCCTATCATTTGTTGTGAACAAGAAGAACAATTTTCGTCATTGAAAGAGGTCTACGGGAAAGTTACCCCCCCCCCCCCCCTTAATTTTCTAAAGTTGACAGTAAAAATTTAGCACTAAGAGTATGGGAAGCTCATATAAAAACTGAAATTTCGAAATGTTAGCGAAGTTGCGTCATCGATGTGCGCATCATTTCACAAATTTCGGGCATTTTCCATTGGAGTAGTATAAAAATACAGAAGCTGTTTTTTACATTTTTCCTCAATCACTTTGCACGTTTGACTATTATTCTGAACCCTAGCGGTATCTTCCATATCACTTCAATGTCAGCAACGGGAAGAGTCCATATTGGGGGTAGGTAGACCAATTAATATTTTCAACGTGCAGCCTTAGGGCTGCACGTTGAAAATATTGATTGGTCTACACCACACCTTCACTCAAAAGTCAACCGACTTAATGAAATTATGAAGTATCATGTCACTGGTCCGGAAAAAGCGGCCTCTGGGGTTCAAAGGGTTAAAATAAGAAGACGGCGTTTTCACCATCTTTTGATGTTCTCAAACTTATTTCTGTTCATGACATCAACAGTGTGTGCATCGTTACATGTAATACAGACACTATCGTTGACATTAATATTAAAGTCTGGGAGGTGAGATTTGCTAGATTATCTGAGAAGAATAAAAACTTGCTAACTACTGCAAAATCACATTCGCTAAACACAGAGCCAAAGGCAACAGTTACTTAGTTGCTTCAAATTATCTTGCCATAAAAAGCCAGATTTCCTTTTGTAACTTTTCATAAACGACAACAACAGACAACTCCAAGAGCTGTCTGCTATTTTCTTTTATTAAAAGTAACAAAAGGAAACATTGCTTTATTTTCTACCGATGTCATAAATGCTGTCTCAACAATTACATGCTTAAGGGAACTTTCCTCGCCCGTCTAATAATTTCAGGGGGGGATAACTATATTGAAAGTCGAATATCGTGACTCGATACGTCAGCGATGAGGTTTGCAATAGAGTTTTCAAAAACAAATCATACCAGAGCCTGTGTATTTTCAAAACAATTTAATGAGAGAGCCTTGTCTTTGGGCAATATTAAACTGGAGTGCATGTCGGTTCGTGTGCTAGAGGAGTGACGAGAAATTTTGGTGTATTGTTCTCGTTCAGGAATGGGATAAAATCGTTCAGGATCAAGTTCGTGCTCTCATTCACAATATGGGGCAGAGGTTTGTACCGTGTTTACAAGCCAGACACTGACTAGTAAAAATATATCACCTTTGCGCGCGACGGATGCACACTAAAAACTAAAGTGTTAAAACTGACACTTTCAAGGTGTTAAACCCATTCTAACATTTAGGGTTTGATTTTAGCACTCAAAGTGCAATGCTTTAAGCACTTAGACATTACAATCGTCAGACATCTGAAACTTGAATGGATGGCACTTTCCATGTGTTTAGCATTGGTGGTTCTTCCAGAATCGTCCATAATTTGATTTGCGCTTGGTGGGTACATAATTAAAAGGACACAACGCAGATGACGCGGATCAGGCTCGAACAGTCGAGCCTGATCCGCGTCATTTGCGTTGTGTCCTTTTAAGTGTCGCGACATTAAACTTGTCAAGTGGTATTATTGTAACACCTGTCAAGTTCTGGGGTATCTATGCTTGAACAAAGTGCTAGTTCAGCGCTTAGTAAGTGTTAAATACAGCACTTCAAGTGTAGATTTTAACACTTTAGTTTTTAGCGTGTGGTACCACAAATATTCTTCAGTGCATTTTCAATGAATGAATTAGCTTTCACGTGGTATATTGCTTTTCATTATTGTTTCAATTTTTTTTATAATGAAGGTTTTGGGTGGTTCAAAACTTTTTATGCAGTATATATCACGATATATGTTATCTGCAATTGTGTATATGAACGCAGAAGTGATTGGATGATAAGTGCTCGTCACTTAGTGATCCCTCGTTTCCCAACACAGTAAAATGTAGTATTGGCAGCAAATGAAATATCAGACAATATTATAGCATTTTAAAGGTTACAACTGAAGATTTTGTAAATAAAAAAAGTGTAGGCCCCCCAAATAACAGTGATGTGAGATGTTTAAAATCTTAAAGTTATAAAGCGAGAAAAAAATGAAAGTTAACCTCAACGAGGTCTGAAAGCAATCCAGGCACAAACCGGAAGGATAACGAATTAAAAGGCCCAAACAGTATTTTAATGGGCTTACTGTTTATTCAAAGTGTTCGCAAGGCTTATTCAAATGCTTATTAAATAAATATTAGCTACCACGTAAATACTCATAGCAGGTACATAAATACACATCGGTTATGTGATTTAAGTTGCGTACAAATTTTATGCTAAGTCCAGGTACATGATCAAGGTGAACTAATTCCTGAATCCACGATATGGGTTGTTAAAGGGTAATGATTCAACAAATATTTCACGAGGTTGCGAGCCATATGATAGTTTATGGATCGGCCTGTCAACCCGTATTGTGTATATTGACCGAAGCGAAGCTGAGGTAAATATACACATTCAGGTTTGACTGGCCTGTCCACAAACTGCCATGTGGATAGCGCCCCCGTGTATTAATTGTTATATGAAACCGAAACTCCTTCCGTCCAAAGCACATTGGTTTACTATACTCATGTGTATGCATTATCACTGTTTTTTTCCGGTTAACTCTTTACCTAACATGACAAGCAGACTACAATGCATATAAAATTATTGAATAATTTTTTTTTCATTTTTGCGTCAAAAACAAAGCTTATCACCCCTCACTGGAACAAGCTCAACCAGCTCGTTCCAATGAGGGGTCATAAGCTATGTTTTTGACGCAAAAAAAATGAAAATTGAATGGCAATTTTTGTGAAAAGCGCTGGCAGGATTTTTCCGTTATGTTGGGTAAAGGGTTAAAGAACACATACCGCTAATCAAGGTCTAGCATCAAATATTTTATTTTTCAGATAAAATTTAAGAAAAATGGTATGAAACAGTTCAAAATTTTGAGTAATACTAATAAAAAAAGTGAAAAAAAGGATTTCTTCTCACAAAAGCATTGACACACCAATTTTTCCTGACAGCGTTTCGATTGACAGTAACGTTATCGATTAAAATGTTTCGCCGTCATCAATGGAGATCTGTAGCTGATGAATGCAAGCAACATCTCATGCCACCATTCTTATTCTGTAGGAAATTCGACGATGTTATGGCCTGAACCAGTCTTCCCCTTAAATTGGCCATCGCCTTTGTCTAGATTCACTCGTCTGGAATATTTCAGTTGGTTCGCTTTTCCGGCCAACTGATATATTCCAGGCGATTGAAAGTAAAAATTATCACAAACATTCATTTTCTTTGAATGAATGCAAGCAATGTTGCTCAAAGCACTTGATTTGAATATTTTTTTGAAGACATTACCATCAGAAATAAAGACTCATCGCAGCCATTTTTGAAGATATTACTATTCAGAAACAAAGGCTCGCCACAGCCATAGTTTTTCATTACGCCTGTAGTTCCATTAACTGTTTTAATATCTTGGTAGTTTCAAAGTAAATTAAATACTTATTGAGTGAAATAGTTATACATGGAGCACGAAAGAATATCTGTATCTCTGCGAGTGAAGAAACGTCACATTACATCAACAGCAGTCTGCGACAACCTCCACGAAAAGTGGGTAAGCAGACAGCCCAAAACAGCGTGGACTTTTGTACAGTTCTACAGATTAAGACTAGTGGTGGTCTGAGAGCTTGGTATGCAAACTGAAGAAATAACGTGAATATATTTACTGAAGAGTTTTATTTATCTTAGGATTTGGTCACTGGGAAGAATATGGCCGTGTAATTTAATTTTGTTCAGATACAACCAATGTGCTTGCATGTGTTTGATCGAAATGAGTTTTTCATGTTTCGATAAATGCTTTTCCTGTCCTATGAATGTTTATAATTTTCTTTTCCCTGCCAGCGTGTCGAAAAGAAATGTGCGGGGGTTAGTGATGCGATCAAACTGCAATTACACCGGGTGGGGGGGGGGGGGGCTGAGAAGTCATTAGGTTTCATTCACTTGCTACCCCAAGTGAAACTGAACAAGGCTGTAGTACGGCCGCTGTGGACTTGTCATTTTCACGGGTGGGGAATATTTCCACGGACGCAATAATATGCACTAATTATAGAGACAATCATCAAAAATTAAATTAATGAAGCACCTGGTACAACCCAGTGATTCAGTAATTAAAATTTTGCTGATAATTTCTTTTATTATCTGGTAAACGCATGCGTGGACACCTGCTACCCCAAGTGAAACTGAACAAGGCTATAGTACGGCCGCTGTGGACTTGTCATTTTCACGGGTGGGGAATATTTCCACGGACGCAATAATATGTACTAATTATAGAGACAATCATCAAAAATTAAATTAATGAAGCACCTGGTACAACCCAGTGATTCAGTAATTAAAATTTTGCTGATAATTTCTTTTATTATCTGGTAAACGCATGCGTGGACACCACTGCCCACGCGTGGATTACGACCAGTCCACGACAACTGTACTGTACATGTATATTATAGCACAGATAAATTAATTTGCAATTAGTATTAACATATGTTATCTCCACTAACTTTCCTCTTGCGTAGATAGTTGAGACTGTTCCTTTGTTCGAAACCATAAAACTGAACAAAAGTTTGATTCGAATGATTCAGAGTCCGGCATATACTTCATCTTTGTTATTTTTATGGTATAAATGGCAGAGACTTCGTCCCCTTTGGGGTACATTATGCTATAATGAACTACTCTAAATAAAATTATAAGAACTGAAATGCATTATCTGTCGCTTTATCGGAATATGAATGTGGGATGAGCGTATGAAGTTTAACGATTTTCAAACAAAACTTAACATCACCATCCCACATTCATACTCTGATAAGGTGACAGATCATCCATTTCAATATAACGTTTGTGAGAAAAGAGTTAATGCATGAACGAGAAAAACCCTTATGTTTAGATTAGAAATGGTCTGCAGGTGTAATAGACAATTAGGGAGTTGAAAATCACATGTCCTAACGTCAAGTTGAGCCTGTGAAAATTCGAATATTTGGTTTGTGAAGGTGATAGCTAAAAGTTGAGATTTTTTGTTTAAAAGGGTATATATTTTCGATAATCCTTCTCACTGGGCTAAATATAAAGCTTAAAGATAGGTATATGACGAACTCCGAAACCCGATTTGTCACTTAAACAGACCAGCAATAATTCAAGCGCTGCCAATAAAGAGTGAAATTTAATGTCCATTATGGCGCACTTGTTGAACGCCACATGGGCTATCTGATAACTGATAAAAGGAGTAAGAGAGATAGTGTTCTCCTGTAGTCGCTATCGGCGTAATTATGGCCAGTTAATAGGTGATTGTTGTGGAAACAGTACATCGCATATGTTCTGGACACACGCCCATATTACGCAGCTAGCCTGCCACAGAATGTCAAAAGATTCCAAAATGTGAGTCTTTCTAAGGACCTTTAAAGCGAATATTAAATTAAGATAGATCTAAGCGGCTAAGTTCAAGAGAAGCGATTAAATTAAGAATTAATGTTCTGGTTATGGAAATAAAACTCGGGGGGTTTCTCGAAAAATTCATTCCAGTCTGAAGGTGTCTAAGCTGTGGGTCGTTGAGAGTATATGGGGATGTCCCGTGCTATAGGTTAGAGGAGGTGTCGTATCGGTGCGAAAGTATAGGCACGTTGTGATGTGGGGGAGCCACAGAGCTCATATTTAGAATAGGAACAGTCGCGGGCCAAGTCGGTGGCCATATATGAGAATAGGATCAGAAACACGAAGTACGAGCTCTGGGAGCTATTTGCATTTAGGTAAACGGCATTACCTGTTTTAGAAGGCAAGCCATACGTAGGCAGAGTGGACTTTGCCTGTATGAACATTATTCTGAAATAAATGGAGGGGAGCGTTTAACTCCATTGGTGGCGACTGCTTGAGACAAAGGTGTCCAGTAAAGTAACAATAAGCAAGTGGCCGTACGACGGTAGTGGTAGAGTGACATTCCATCACTTGTCGGAGGGAATGCGATATAGTGAAGTGACAATACCTTAGTGGCAGTGACAGGGTGAAGTGAAGAGGCGACCAAGGAACGAACACCGACGAGAAGGAGGAAAAACCCGCGACAGCAGAGTAAGCGGGCCCGCAAGTGACTCAAAAACTGTGTGGGTAGGGGGTGATTGACGTTTTTGCTTTTTCATATTCATTGGATTCCATGTAAGTCACAAATTACCATATTTATTTATATGTATATGTATTAAAATTGTTGTTTTTTGGTGAACCCCTGTTGATTCATATGCCTTTTGACGAAGAGTCACAGACCCCTTCAGGATAAGAACCACTCCATCAAAAGTGAAACGGGTGGATTCGTGACGGTGAGACATACATACGTTCACGCACGGATTCAATTTTTGGCTGAATACGCGGCGTGAATCTATTTTCCCCCATCAACGACAAAGCCCCGATTTCCAACATGTTTATCATTCGATTCGACCTCCGATATTCGATTCGAGTTTGAGGCTCGGTTAATAGTTTTGAATAGTTACCGGGTTTTAAATTCGTTAACAAGATTTCTTCGCAAAATTATACATTTTGTTCTGTTCAATAAAAATGCGATTCTAGGATTAAAACATTGATAAATATGCTTAATAAATCAAATACTCCAAGTTTTTCTTTTCTTTTTATTTTGGTGGGGGTGGGGGGGGGGGCTAAATCTACTAATAAAATATACAGTCGCGATGGTTTGAAAATGATTGGTTAGTGAAACTTCTGTATTTAAATTACGGGGGAAATCCGAGGAACTGCCGAAACGAAACTATTCTATTCAGTCATGGGTTTTGATTATCGTTTTTATTGTTAACATGAATCAGACCCTTTGAACTCTAGTGGTACATTCCATGCCAGATCAAGGGCAGAAATTAGAAGAGTCCATATTCATTATTTAGGATAGACCAATCAAGTATGAAAGTATTGATTGGTCTATTATGTGCCTGGTCGGAAAAGCGGCCGCTTAGTTTCAAAGGGTTAACAGGCAGCATTGTCTTTTTTTCGAATTGGGATTGATATAACAGCAGATGTCATTTAATTGCGCTGTAAAAATTTCTGTTACCTAACGTTCGAATTTTGACCCCCTTCTTCAAATTGCCGAGAAGCTACAGAACATAAATTCCATTACGATCAGGGGTGGGGGGGGGCAGGCAAAAAATTACGGATACAAGCTGGAAATTTTTACATTTTCTATTTTTGGAACCCACCACCCCCAGGAATGCAAATTTTTGCCAGTCATGTGTTGGACACCCACCCCTCTCGCACAGTTTTTCCTTAAAGACAATTGGGGACCCACACCAAATTTATAAAATCTGTTTAACGAAGTATTCAAATTACCTAAATCAAAAAAAATAAATAAATAAATACTTTTTCCAAACATGAAAGGTGCCGCAGACCAACGTGTCCGATATCCCAGCATCCAAGGCATCCCTAGCCACAGATGGCCCCAAAATAATCTCTCTGCATATAAAGCCACAACGGAAATGCAGCATCAGTCCCTAAGGTAACCACTGGAATCCGCCTCCACCAACTGAATTGCAGATATACACCCATTCATGTTCCAAGCAACACAACCCTTACCCCGATGTACAACATGTCTATGCTGTTCAGACACCAGTCGAATCCCTCCACCAAGAAGCCCTGCCCAAAATATATTGTTCCCACCTGGATATCTTCAACTGTCCACAAGAAATAGTTGTTTTTCATTTCATTACTTTTCGGTTAAATGTTCAGTTTGTGCAGCTGGTCTGAGAGAGACCTAATACTGACGTTATTTGACCCATGCCAGGGTGGCTTGTCTGAGATGAATGGCCCCTCATTTATTTGTTTATGTTAGTGTCACTAGAATCATATTTACCTTGAAATTATACACGTTTTCCACAATCAAGATTTTTATTCTATCAATCTTTCCAATTATTCCATACATGGAAGCACACAAGACCACCCTGGGGCTTACAGAAGACTCAAATAATAGGAGCTACAAAGCACTAATAAGAGGCAGACTGCCTTAGTAGAAATATAAAGGAGTGAAAATCATGACCAAATAGATGGGAATCACTTTTTTGTTTTTGCAAATTTTTGCCAGACACAGAACAGGACCCCCCCCCCCTAATGAAGTGTAAAACATAGGGAAAACATTCTAACATGGAGCCCCCAACACATTATCAATGCTCTATTCTGTTCTAAGTTATGAATCGAAACACTTGAATTCACTTTGGTTGTAATTACTTGTCTGTAAAATGATATTTGGCAAAACATTGCATGACACCAGCAAAAAATGCACTTTGGGGGCTCGGAACCACCCATCCACCCGGACCTTGTATCCTGGCATAATGTTGCGCCCACCCCCCCCCCCCCCACCCCCCCCCCCCCCCCCCGTTACGATTATAATTTTAGACCATTTGAAATTCTGATTTATAGAAAATAAAGTCCACCTGCGCGTCGCGATGTCTTCTAAAACCGAGAGATTGCAAGAATTCGAATGCGATTCAATTCGAAATTTTTAGCGAATATTTGATTCGAAGTTCGACCAGAGTCAAAACATGCTATTCGCAGCGGCCCACTTCAAGGTACTGAACACAATTTATTTGCCAGCAGAAAAGCGTTAAATGTTATGACATATGTAAGAAAATAGTAAACAATTTTCTACTTTTTTCATTGTGTATGTCCATGCAGTGGTTATGCAATATTTGTACAAGAAAGTCGTAAATTAGTACGAGGAGAAGTTATTTTATTATATTATATATCACGTGACTTTATCTTTCTCTGCTTTGCTGAGAGGTACTGTACTATTTCCGATAGTTTTATCTCTAGAAGTTGATAAAAATAACCATGTCCTATTCTCGTGTACTATTTATTTATTTATTTATTTATTTATTTATTTATTTATTTATTTATTTATTTATTTATTTATTACAGTCTAACGACACTTTCGACAGTCAGGGCACCTTGTGTCGGGCAGTTTTACGGGTGGAGGAAGCTCGAATGAACCACTGAGCAACTGCGAGCAACTGTCAGACTCCCCAACGTACTAACTCCACACAATCAGGGTTAGAATTGGTTGAAGACACCATTGACCTGCAGTACGCCTTAGTACACAGCGCCACCGTGCCGCCACCGTGCCCCCCACGTGGGCAATCGGGATTAAGTGTCTTGCCCAAGCACAGCACCATATATACATTCTCTAAAATAGCCGTGGTATTCCAGGACATTCGACAGACGCAACATAACGAGCCCTTTTAATATGATTGTTTTTCAAGAATTCTGTTTCTTTTTTTTTAAGTGCCAGAATGAAAATGCTTGACTTGTGAAGTTGCACTAATTTTGTCAATATCTTGATGTCTGCATGGTTAATTAACCCCTATAACTCTGGTAGTGCAGCAGAATTTTATCCAATCACTCTGCTTTTCTCTTGTTTAACTATGAATTTAACCAATTATAACTAGTTTGACAGAGCTCACTGAGCTCTGTCAAACAAGGTACATTTGGTTACATATCAGATTGCATTATTGGAAATATTTGCTGTCTAAAACTTTGCCATTCTGACATCGGTGTGGAAAGGGTTATAAACACGAAACAATTTATTTTGAACTTGAGGCGGAGGCTCAGTGAGGTCGAGGAGTGCTAAACTTATGGAAATATAATTGATTGAAGCCATAACTCATATTCAGGATTCACTGAAGTGGTGAACAACTCGTGAGTTTTTAATATTTCTGATTCTTTTGATTTCATTGTTTGCAGTTAAAATTAAAAACACACCCACTGAAGATGATATATTTGTTGTTGGTTAGTTTGTGTCTTTCGGTGACGAAAAAAGTTAATCAGATACAGCGCCAGCGTTTGGTGTTGAGAAATTCCAACCAGAGCGTGCGTAATCGACGCTGATCAATAGTAGTGGAGCTTACATTTTCTTTGTTCTCATGTCTCCAGGGAAGAACGTTCCGATAGTACCCGTGTTTTTCCCCAAAACTCCAGTACTATGACTTTTAGAAGGTGTCAAATTAACCATTCACGGCTGATGTTACAAACGTGAGTCATAATAAAGTTTTTTAGTATAAGGACGTCACTCTACGTCAACGGCAGTCTGCGAGCAAACTCTGTGAAAAGTGAGTAAACAAATAGCCCATAATAGCGTCGAATTCCTCACAGAATTAGACTGGTGGTCTGTGAGCTTGAGAATGTCTGTACACCTGTACACAATTATTAAGGTTGAGGAGTCACGGTGAATGTTTGCGTGCATAGATATTTTGTCGAAGGCATGCCTTGATGAAGAAGTTGCAATATTGGTCTATCCAGATTATTTTTATTATCAAGAGTTCCTGGAGATCCACTTGTCGATAAATACTTGTGGTAGTTGCGTCCAAATTCGTCATGCTTGACTTCTCAAGAGCCGAGTCGAGTATCACAGATCTCCATTTCTATGGCCAACTATATGTTAATGACAGATGTTCAAGTAGGAGATCTTTTCTCGTAAGTAAGCACATTAGCATTATCAAAGGCGAATCGATATTTACTGTACAGTCGCCGTGGACTGAACGTAATCCACACGCGGGCATAGTGATGCCAACACATGCGTTTACCAGGTAATAAAAATCACCATCAGCAAAATTTTAATTAATGGAACACCGGGTTGTACCCGGTGCTTCATAAATTAAATGTTTGATGATTACACTTATAATTAGTGTTTGGATTCTAATATTAGTGCGTCCGTGGAAATATTGCCCACCCGTGGAAAGTGACCAGTCCACGATAGGCGTACTGTAAGACTTTAAGCCAGAAGAAAATGTACATCCCTACCCCTTAGTTACGTTCCGTGCTATCAAATCTGGTGAACCAACTTCGGCAGTGAACAGATGATCCGATATGATGTTGGGAATTTCGTAAAACTATATTCAATTACGTTGTTCGTATCGATGGTAGTTGTTACTTCAAACATAATACAATTTTACAGATAGTTACTTAAAAATATGTGCAATGCATATTAGACGAACGGGAATTGTTTGAATAAGAGAAACATTCTTCTCGCAGGCGGTTTGAAAACAATGTCTCGTGGGCGACGCGCATTGGACTTGTTGTCAGAATTAAAACTTTCTGCCTTGAGGGCAAGGAAGTCTAACATCGACTGGTAAATTCTTTTACAGAAAGTCATCTGCCGTCCGTAGGAATACTCTCAAAACTGTTTGATAAATTCGTAACACCGGTTGTCGAATATGACCGTCAACTATGGAGTGTACACAACGCGTCATGCAGATTTGAAAAGATGAAATATCGAAGTGGTTTCCTGATTCGTATGTTTACAAATCGGGTAACTCTTGTCTTCACGGACAGACCATAGAAAATAAATATCTTGTATCGGCAAAACCATACACCAGGAACAAAATAATACAACTACCTGCTGAGTTTTCGTTTCTATCTTCTTATCAGCATGCGTCTGCAGTACAAATTACATTGTTTTGTTACAAAACTACTTATAAAGTCGACATCAGACCTCTGGTTTGATTCGAGATTCGATTTGAGGATAGAAATTCCGATTCACAGTGCCCTAAAGGGGGAATGACAGCCATTATTTATTCCCAGTTCTTTATTCGATATTCGTTATCAACCGATAAAATCGGTTGATAACGAATGTCCAATAAAGAACTTGGAATAAGTAACGGTTGTCACGTCCGTGTCCTAAAGATGATCCTTAATGCAAGGGCGTCGGAACCAAGGGTAGGGAGCAGCCGAGTTCCCTGTGACTAGGGGGCAGCGCGTGCCCCTTTTCGCCAGAAGTGTACAAGTCAAAATGACTTTACTTTCCGAGAACAGGGACTGTTTAACTCTCGAGTATTCATTTCTAACGTACATAACGTGTGCCAATGGGTGGGGCGGGGGTTATTATGTATAATGCCGGAGGCTGGTCGATACTCATCAAACAAAGAAGTTGAACAATCGGTGGAGTGTGTTCTAAAGCGCGAGTTGTTCCACTCCATGCCAGTACTGTTAAGTGTCACATTTATCCATAGGTTCAACACTGAAAGAATTTATTCCTACAGTACAGACGTATTTGTTGACCTCTGACCTCTACCGCATTAATCTAGTATAATTAACAGTTCATTTTTTGTTTTCGCTAAACCTGTTTGAAAGTATTTCATCATACCAGTAGAAAACACCACACATTGTTCATTTAATAAAGTATTTTTGAAAGTTTAGCTCAGGTTTGTAGGGGAATTATTAGACAGAAATGTATCACTGCGCCTGTTTTATTTTGTGCAATTTTGCTTGTCTTCGAATTAGACCTCTATGTGCTCCTCACTTCTCGCTGTGTTTTGTAGAGAGTAAGAGCACGATTTCGCCACGACTGCCCCATAAAAGAATTATGGGATAAACAAAATAAACGTATAGTGTTATCAAGCAAAAAAGTTATTCTACTCGCAGAATTAAGAATGAAACCAACTCGCCAGAAGCTCGTCGGTTTCATTCTTAATCCAACTCGTAGAATAATTTTTTTACTTGAAAACGCTATACGTTTATTTTATATATAACTTAGATCGCAGAAATAAAACATCGATTTAATACAGCAAACCAGGAAAAGGCGATGACCGTGCTTCGTTGGATTTCTTGCAATAGCGCTTTCAGCATTCGAAGTCATAAATCACATCCACTCTATCTCGCTTAGTAATCAACAAAAGATTAACTCTTTACCAAACGAATCCGTCTCAACCGCCCGCCTAAAAATTATTTTTCGAAAAATTTTAACAAAAACGTAACATGCAACCCTTCTTTGGAATAATCTCGTCCAGCTCGTTCTTGTGAGGGTTCACAAGGTGTGGTATTGTTGGCATTCGTTGAAAATTTGAACAAATAATATTTAATGTAATAAATTTCGATATCGTCTGTGTTGAGTGAAGAGTTAATTCGTTTGTCGCCGACTGATGAGGTGAAAGTCATCACACTTCAATTATAGTAACTGAGTTCTGAGTTATCTTCCCATCGAGCACAGTCCTAGCTTTGGGAATTCACTAAGTGGGACAACTCGCTAAAATGCTGTATTGAAAAATGTAGGAAGGAACAATGCATATTTTCTGATGAAATGATAATGATAATAAAAGAACAGGTAAAAACAAAGTTCGAACCTTCACTGTAAGCAATTGCCGTTAAAACTTCGGTATGAGGACTGGTAACCAGTTCGTCCCCTGAGTTCCAATGTGTTCTATGTGCCTACTGGCACATAGAACACATTGGAACTCAGGGGACGAGTTGTCATTACTTCTATCGTAAATTTTAGTTTCATCATTGGGATACTAATCGAGGAATACTCGTATACAGTGGAACAAACGCATTCAACTCTTTAATTCTTGCTTTTGAAAATGGAATCGTCCATGTTAAAAGATGCCTTGTTTTAGAAGACTCATTTTGTAACTGGTTGAGTGCTGATTAATTTTTGGTCATCAAACTTTGTTCACATGTCTTTGCCTTGTTACAGTTTATGGGGGGGGGGGGGTGCCAAAAGGCACTCTCCGATCAATTGTAACAAGACAATTACTTACAGAATAAATAATTTTCACTTCAAATAATATACGAGGCACATTCGCAGAATATGGAGCTTTAAGTTGCGGCACCTGTACTTCATATTAAAGCCCATATATGGGCTTGCATAATAATAATAATAACACTTTGGCTGGCCGCTGATTTGTCGCGGTTCTCAGGCGAGAAGGCCTTGATTAGCCCTGTTCTCCCAAATGCCTCCTTCACCCCAAGCCTCTTCTCTTTTCCCAACACCCCGAGATGAACTGATTGATAGCATCCCGTACCCCGTTTTTCCCAATCTCTCCGATAAGCATACTAAACCTTTCCATTGTGTCACCCACTAACCACATGTTCTTCATTCTCCCATCCCACTTTCCCATCACAATCCCGGCGAATCTTATTCTGTGAGGCTGGTATTTTGGACATTATAATAGAAAGTGTTCCAGAGTCTCCACTTCGCCAAAATTACACATTGGGCTCCTCTTTCTTGTCTTTTCCTACGCTCCAGCAACAGCAACCGCAACCTAGTCTTGAACAATAGTGACCCCCCCCCCCCCCCCCCCCCAATCATCTACCACTTTAGGTACACTAATTATTATCTTTAACCTGCAGCAGCAATTTATACAGTGGAAGTCCTGTTAACGTGTTTCTAGTACTCTTACTCTTTTAACGATAATGTTTTACAGTGTATCGCAAAATTAAGAGTGATTGTTTTGTATCTGGTAATTTAGGAGTAAGGGAGACCCTGAGATACTTCCGATTAGATTGTCCAAAATACCAGTCAAATAGAATAAGATCCACAGGAGTCTAATCGGGAAGTGGGATGGGAGAATGGAGGATATGTGTTTATTGGGTCACCAAAGGAGATGGTTAGTATGCTTTTCGGAGAAACTTGGAAGAACGGGGTAAGTGGTATCATCAAACAGTTCGTATCCAAGTGTTCGGGAGGAGAGAAGGGGCGTGGGGACAAGGCGGCATTGGGGAGTACAGTGGAAATCAAGGTCTTCACATCTGAGAACCGCGACAAATCAGAGGCTGGCCGAAGTGTTAAATTATATTATTATGGAACTGTTCCCAATTTACAATAAATATCAAGAAGCAAGAATAAATTTCACGAATCTGGGGACAAATACGTAACAATTCACGGCTAGAGAAAGGTAGGCACATGCGCAACATACCCTTCTATGCTTGATTACGTCGAACATGTTCAGTGGGAGTAGTTGAAAGTGGAAAAAAACTTTCTTACTGATTGTTCTGCTTAATTGGCAAAGAGCAACTGATTAAAATTATATCGATCGCCATGGCACGACAATTTCATACTTTAGACAGCTAAGGCAAATTTTGAAGTTGTCATGAAAAATTATAGTTCCTCTGGGTACTACCGTTTCTTTTTCAATCCGGTTAATTTTACGAAACGTAATTTGTGAACTCTTTACCTAAAAATTCACCCGCATCCGCCTACGTAAATTACAAAATGAGTAATTGAAAATAAATTATTTTTCAAAAAATGTCTAGTAAACTATGTTATGTGACCCCTCATTGGAACGAGCTCATCGAGTTCGTTCCAACGAGAGATCGTGCGATATGGGTTTCTTGAAAATCTTTGGAAAAATTGTAAAATGAATAATTAAAATAACAAATTATGCCATCGAGTGTGTTGCGTAAAGGGTTAAGCCGAAAGAAAAGTGAGTTAGCCCAAACAGAAGATTCATGCATAGCTTGGACCTAGGATGAGCAGTACTTTGGGGCTTGGCATTGTGCTTATGACGTGTTTGTCCTCAATGTCATATGACGTGATGTTATTTAATTATTTTGGGGGGTTTAATGACACGTTCGACAACCAGGGTCACCTCGGGTCGGAAGGACGTGATGTGCATCCAGTTTTACTTTGTTCATGTGTGAACGCGTTTGGAGATCCGACACGAGGTGATCCTGGCTGTCGAAAGTGTCGTTAACCCCAATAAATAAACAAATAAATAAATAAATAAATAAATAAATAAATAAATAAATAAATAAATAAATAAATAAAACGTGTTTGGGATGAGTGTTTTGGCGTTGATAGTAATGAGTTCTTTATAAATATTTGTTTATAATTCTGGATTGTTTGTTTATTAGCGTTTGACGACACTTCAACAGCCACAGCCATATCGTATCTGTCAGTTGTGTGGGATGAGGAAGCCTGATTATACAGAGAGAACCTCCGAGCAGTGGCGAGAAACAATCAGACTCTCCAAGTCACTAACTTTGCACAAGCAGAGTTTTCAGCGGTTCAAGGCAAGTGTGCCATCGACGTGTAGTACGCCCAGGTACCATGCTTCACATGAACAATCGGAATTAAGTGTCTTGCCCGTGGACACAGCGCAGATGGAGCGGGCCAAGATCGAGCCGTCGGCTTTTCGGTTAAAAGTCTAATTCTCAAACCAATGGGCATCCGTGCTCTTTTATATTTCTTGAAATGACTGTTATGTTCTCACCACTTCTTGTGTTGGTATAAAAATGCAGCCATGTAGCTTTTATTACAATTTTATTCACTATTTACTGTTATTAGTAGTAATTCTTTATTATAGTGTCACATTTCAATACTTCTTAACAAATAATACATACAATATACAAACATCTCTAAAATAGTAGGAAACCCAGCAACGAAGGCTTGTGAGACACTCTAAACAAGATATTGAGGATATCTACGTTGTTTCACTGAGTATTCGGAAATTATTTCATGAGTGTGGACATGAAAGTTTTATTTTTCACGAGCGCTTGCGCGAGTGAAAAATAATATTATCAGGTCCACACGACCTAAAACAGCGTAGATCTTTTCTTTTTCTTTTTTGCTACGTAACATTTTACTGCGCAATATCCATCCCAATTCCGCTGCAAATTGTTTCATAATAATAACAAAAAGCTGTTGATCGTTCCTTCAAGTGACGTTCAAGCGACGCCATGTGCCGAAGCGTAACGTCATTTAGGAAGCAACTGAAAACATTCATTGTGTGGACCTGAAAATATTATTTTTCACACGCGCAAGCACTCGTGAAAAATAAAACTTTTAGGTCGGCACTCATGAGATAATTCCAGATACTGATTAAAATGGAGTAGATTTTCTTTTTTATTATATGCTACGCGACATTTTATTGCACAATATTCAGCCCAATTCGACCCCAAATGCGTACGTTTCAAAACAATAACAAAGATCAGCTGATCGTTCCTTCAATGCGACGTAATGTGGCATAGCGTGACCTCATTTAGGAAGCTGCTGGGGGATATTCTTCGATATCCATCGAGTCGATGGATATCGAGAAATATCTTTTAGATAATTTGCGATAATGCACAGGCTACTATTTAATAATGCATACAATATTGTCAAACATTTCTAAAATAGTATGAAACCCAGCAACGAAGGCTTATAAGACACTCTAAACAAGATAAGGTTCTATTTATAATATTCACATATGAAAGCGCTCATTCTGGATCTTTCTTTCGCACATGTAGCCCCCACATCCTTTCACATACACCCTCACATACATAGTTCACACTCGTTCTCGGACGCTGTAATTCTCAAATGCACACACATACAGTCTGTGCGTATGGGTACCATGCCTCAGAATTTTGAAATCCATATCTCCCTCCCTCCCTCTCTCCCTCACACTCCCTCTACCTCCCCCTCCCTGCCTCTCTTCACATCCTCCCTATGTCTCTCCCTCCATCTCTGTCGCCATCTCTCTCTCTCTCTCTCTCTCTCTCTCTCTCTCTCTCTCTCTCTCTCTCTCTCTCTCTCTCTCTCACTCTCTCTCTCTCTCTCTCTCTGTCTCTCTCTCTCTCTCTCTCTCTCACATTCAAACACTGTTCCTCAAACCCAGCTGCAGTCCACGCACCGAATAATCACATTTACTTGTATCTTTGGATGTGTGACTTGTATAAATAAATCTAATTTAATCTGATTCTATCTCCTGAAAAAAATGAGATTGCTGTCTATAAAATTCTCGTGATTTGGAGTAGTTATTATTTCTTTAAATCATATCCACAAGTGTGTTTGTTATATTTTGATGTACGTGGGGAAAATCTATAAAGCTTGACCTTCAAGTCTTGACCAATGATCTTTATCGAAATCCTTATAGATCTCTTGTCATAGAAGTTCGATTTTCATGGAGGAAATGCGTAGGATTTTTTCAACATGGCATTAATCCTTCATCTAACGCGACTGCAGCGAAGTTTGCATTATTTTTTTTTTCAATAACTCACGATATCCATGTTTTACCCATGAACATGGCCGAAGACTCTTTATTGAAACGACTTTGATGAACCTGTTTCCTTGTGGAGTCATAAGCTATATTTTGGGGGTACAAATTAACACAATAATAAAATTTTAATAGTGATTTGTATGTATAGCACTGGTCTAATTTCCCGTTACGTTCGTTAACCCTTTTGCCACGTCTACTTCAGCCATTTATGGAGGCCTTTTATGTACGCCTGTATGCGAAGAAGTTTAATGACATTTATGACATACTTGAAACTCTATCATCTGGTTACTTGTTGGAAAGGGTTCTCTCAGCCCTTTCCACCAAGTAATCAGATGGTAGGTTTGATCATACCAGGACGTACAGATAATCATCATAAAATAGGTGACAATAGTCGCGTTCGGCAGCGTAAGTATTAAATAGTTAATGAAAATACCCACTGGAGAATTTATTTAGTTTTATTGCACTGTGGGTAGTGGCTTATTTGTTAGAGCACTGTACATCAGTTTGAAAGGTCGGGGATTCGATCGTAAAAATAGTCCGTCAACGATTTCCGTTCCGCACATATGTTTTATTTTCCGCACTGAACCATGCGGAAAATAAAACATATGTGCGGAACGGAAACCGTTGACGGACTATTTTTATAAAGAAGCAAAATTTCACTGGAGTTTTCTACAAATCGTGCACCGCAATTACAATTTGAACCGTTAACGATAGCTAAAAATCGTCCCCTGAGTTCCGATGTGTTCTGTACCAGTAGGCACATAGAACACATTGGAACTCAGGGGACGAAATAGTGACACGGGTTCCCCTCGCAAATTTGGATGGCGATAAAATGTGTTCTTTTTGTTGATAGTTGTCAAATGAATTGCTGAGTGTCCTTCTAATAATTGCTTTTAGAGACATAAAGGTGTGTCTCTCATTCTATCCTTCCGCGCTGGCACTCGTGCCATATCGATTAACCCATTCAGACACGTGTGTCGGTCTATGTATTTATCGCATCCCGTTTGCAGGTTAGGCTATGTGACATGATGGTAACTCAGAGTAAAAAGGTGTTGTGATGCTTCGCCGCCTTCTCCGTTTTACTACGCCAGTCATGCTGCTTACGTCTTTCGGGATTTCCGCCAAAATAAATAGCAACCACAAACGCGCGATATCGCCAAAGCGAGATCGCGCGTTTGTTGTTGATATTTATTTATTTAAGCGGAAATTCTTTTTAGGATCGAAACAGCATGCCATTCTATTCATAATGTGATTGCAATGATCAGCCTTTGAGTCGAGATAGATTGTCAAGTCTTTCTGGCAAAACATGTGAAATTAGAGGTTTAATAAAGTTATGTTTGTCGTAACCTGCTGTTCGTTCGCGTATTCTACAATTGACATAACCCCCCCCCCCCCTCCCCCAGACACACACAAACACACACACGTAAACTAATCGATCGTTCGCGAGTTATTTCCAGGCCTGCTAAAGTGCACAGCACATCTATTGTACGCATTCCTTCAACCGATACTTAAATCGTGGTTTCGATACTTGGAACGTCCGACAGTTCCTTGCCGTTGTCTAATGGTTTTCTACAGGCACTCCGGCGTCACCCACCCTTAAAACTGTCCGTCACTATGTGACTCTGGCTGTTGAAAATTTCTTTGAATTTCAATATATGTAGGCAATGCAGCAGTCATTGAATAAACATTAGGTATTAATATAACTTGAGCGCTTGGGAGTGCGGACCCTAGAGGTTAAGTCATTGGACTTCAAACCGAAAGGTCCACGGTTCGATCCCCGCCGGGGGTAAATGCGCTGTGTCTTTGGGCAATGCACTTAACCCTTTACCCAACGCAGACGATATCAAAATTTATTATTTTAAATATAGTGTTTTTAAATTTTTAAAAATTTTTTTTAAAAATCATATCATGTGACCCCTCATTGGAACGAGCTCAATGAGTTTGTTCCAGTGAGGGGCCACATGATATGGTTTTGTTGAAATAGTTTGAAAAATTTAATTTTTTCAACTGTTCAATTTGCTATTACGCGGGCGGATGTGGGCGTTTCCTTAGGTAAAGGGTTAATCCCGATTGTCCACGTTAGGGCACGGTGGCGCTATGTACTAAGGCGTACTGTACGCCGATGGTGCATTCGCATTCAACCAATGCTAACCCTGCTTGACTGGAGTTAGTACGTTGGGGAGTCTGACATTTTCTTTTCGCTTGTCGGTGGTTCCCGCCGATTTCCTTATGCGACTTCTCGTACTGTAACTGTACCATTTACGTAAACAGAGGATAGTACCTACTGTGTTGATTAGCTACCAGAATTATCTCATGAGTGACTGCAGGGATTATACATGTAAGTTTTATATGAAAACTTAGATTACCGTACAGTCACGAATGAGAGAATCCTGGTACTTAATCAATATGGTAGGTATTATTTATATCTGGCAATGTGGACAGGTTAGTCTGTCTGTCAGAGTCAATCGGCCTATCGGTCGGTCAGTGACCACCACTTAATAACGTTTAAGTAGTTGAGGGATAGATTATTTTTGGAGGTCTGAATTTACAGGCACTCTCCAATAATTTGTAATATAATGATTTTATATAAACAAAATATTATTTGCATTTGAATGAATATGAAACATGAGCAAGAGAAATGTTGGCTTTTGCTCAGCAGCCTCATATTTTTTAAAACCATGGTGGTGGTTTCTAGCACTCAACCAGTTCAAATACTTGTGGGAATGACATCATTTGTGGTGTACAGGCGTATCTTGTTGGTGTCTTACCCCGTGTACAATGCAAGTGTTATTCTATGTATTTTTGTTGGAGTTATCGCCCCTTATGGACTTGAACTCTGTTTCATTGTTACCGCCAAACGCATTAACTTTGAAGATATTTGTGGGATGACATCATATTTGGTTTTCAAGTATATCGCATGTCTTGCCAATGTTCAATGCAGATGTTATTCTGAGTTGTTACCCTTTATGGACTTGGAATTTGTTTCATTTTTAAAATCTGTCGCAGTTTAGGTGCGATTTCGTAATTTCTATTGTACATGTGGCAATGTTTTAATTGCAATTAAAACATGTTCTTTATCGATCAGAACTCATCGTGTAGTGTGCGTCACTTCCGGAGAGATATTCTCTTTTTCATGTATCTAACGTGGCAACATATATCGAAGAATATTTCTTAGACATATCCCGCTATCTTATGTAGTAGGGTACAATAAAAACGTATTTTCTTGCAATGGCGAACTGTTGGATTCGGTCAACGAACAGAAAGTAGGAACGTATAATTTTCTTCGGCGTTATTCCATCAGAAGACCATTCAAGAGTCAATAAGCTTATATCAAGTAAGTGCGGATTTCGTTTTTATTACACACCTGTTCTATGAAACTCCATCTACAGCAACACTAAACCGTGCAGAAAATCAAAATCTGTTCCGCACATATGTGTGGAACGGAAATCGCTGGCGGATTGCTTTTAAATAAAAGTGAAATTTCACTGGAATTTTCTACAAATCGTGCACTGCAATTATAATTTGAATCGCTAGCGATAGCTGAAAATCGTTCCCTGAGTTCCAATGTGTTCTATGTGCCAGTAGGCACATAGAACACATTGAAACTCAGGGGACGAAATAGTTTCCCGAGTTCCCCTCGCAAATTTGTTTGGCGATAAAAATGTGTTCTTCTTGTTGATAGTTGTCAAATGAATTGCTGAGTGTCCTTCCGATAATTATTTTTATGGACGTGAATGCGTGTAATAAACACAGAACGACACACGCGTGTGAATGGGTTAATCAATATGGCACTTGTGCCATCGCGGAAGGATAAAATTCGACGCTTGCAGCCTCTCGTTCTATCCTTCTACGCTGGCACTCGTGCCATATTGATTAACCCATTCACACGCGTGTGTCGTTCTGTGTATATCATTCTATTCGACCTCCGATATTCCATTCGAATTCCATTCGGATTTGAGACTCGGATAATAGTTTCGAATAATTACCGGGTTTTAAGTTCGTTAACAATGAGATTTCGCGGCGAAATTACCCATTTCGTTCAGTTCAATCGATAAAAATGGGATTGGTCTTAAAACATCGACAAATATGCTTAATAACTCAAATACTGCAAATTTTCTTTTCTTTTTTTTAGTTTAATTCTCGTACTACTTCAACTAAATTTACTAACAAAATATACAATAATGGTGATAATTACTGGTTTGTGAAATTTCGGTATTCGAATCACAGAGGAAATTCGAGGAATTGCCAAAACGGAACTATTCTATTCACTTGTTGTTCTTGATTGTTGACTTGATTGCTAACATAAATCAGACGAATATTGGACGAAGAAGTGTGTTTATTAAGAGACGGCATTGCCTTCTTCTTGAGTTCAGATTCATAGAGCAGTGGATGTCATTTAATTTAGCTATAGAAATCTCTATTATATAAACTTTCAAATTTCGATTCCTTCTCCAAATAGCGGAGAAGATAAAGAACATAAATTTCACTACAGTCGGGGGGAGGCCACCAAAAATTTGCAAGACGTGACGTGGGGGTGGGTGGGTCTCTTGAGTGCTCCAAAAATGTGCATTTCCAACTTGTGCAATTTTTTGAATTTTTTAAAAATATATCAATATATCAGCTAATATGTACCATCATTTGTGTTTCAAACCTTAAAGATGATGTTGTACATCACACTCTTAACATAAATACAACATCAGGAGGCTTTATATGTGAGAATATTGGGCTTAAACTGGGAAAATGTCACACGTTAGTAGAGGGTGGGTGTCTTGTTCGAAATGTAGAAAATGTGCAGACAATATTTTGGGAACAATTCAAATGAAAATTTGTTCCCGTATGTGTACACCTGCTCTGGCCAAGCCTATAATGAACAGCTTGGCATTTGTAGATTGGGGCCCACAGCAGCCCACAGAGGTTTAAATTGGTGGTACCAGTTTAACCCTTTAACCCTTTACCTAACATGAAAAGCAGACGACACTTGCCCAAAAATGACTGAATAACTATTTTTTTTTCATTTTTTTTGTCTCAAAAACATAGGTTATGATCCCTCATTGGAACGAGCTCAACGAGCTCTTTCCAATGAGGGGGCATAACCTATGTTTTTGAGACAAAAAATGAAAAAATAATAAAAATTAATTGGCGATTTTTGAGAATAGCGCTGACCTATTTTCTCCGTTACGTTGGGTAAAGGGTTAAGAACATTATGAAAACCCCCTAAAGACAGCTGTGCCTACTAAGTTTATAAGTTTATTTTGGATTTTAATGGGAGAGTGGTGGGTGGGTGTCTGAGAACGGTAGTAGAAAATTTGCACGTAGGGGTGGGTGGGTGTAAAAAGGAGCCGAATAAAAAATAGGACGTCACGTCTTGCAATTTTTTAGTGCCCCCCCCCCCCCCCTGCTACAATCATAGTTTAGACAGTTTGAAATTCTGATTTAAAGAACATAACGCCCACTTGCAGGTCGCTGTTTTCTAAAACCGGGCGATTTCACCGGTTGTTAATAACGGCAAAACTAGAAACGGATAAAGGAGTTGGTTTATGCTGCAAACATTCTGTAAGACCGTCCATGCAACGGACTTGAAATTGTTGAAAATTCGATTCGAATTCGATTTGCGACAAAACTAGATATACGCAGGTGCCTAAAATCTCCAACTTGCGACTTGTGGCTGAAAGCAAACATATTAAAATTAGATGTCGTGTATAAAGGTATATAGATGTACTAATTATAGATTTTACAACGTATCTACATTTGTTACTATACACCTGCAAGGAGTATTTGTTTTTGTATCTGACACCGCAAATGTGGTAGATAGATGAAAATATATTGAACTGAATTGAAAGAAACTAAATTACCAAAGGACTCTCCAAGACAAGCCATCTTTCGATATGGATGATGCCATTTTGCAAAATCAGAAATGAACGCTTTAACTCTTCACCCGCTGAGTATTTTTAAGATATTTTTCATCAGATCTAGTCATGTCTGTGATTTAGCCATGACTTGATTTGATGAAAACATTTATCTAAATTTAACTCAAGAAATCATTGGTGAAAAAATCCCTTCAATTTATAGGGTAGAAATTGATTATATTTGCCCAAATTGTACATATTTCAGTGGCAAGAGAAATCCTGTTCTGGGCGGGAATATCTCCCAGCAGAGTTGAATGAATTTAATGAGTTCTGTTCTGGTAAAAAAAGAGTTTGTCTGACTTTGCCAATACCGATTTACAGCACCGAGGTACTTTCAAGACACAGAAATTTCAACATTGAATAATACCCCGCCATTAACTATAGTCCAGTCAACAGAACATTAACCAAAATGACCGACAAGACGAATTCGTGGGTTAAGGGAAGGGCGAACAGAAACAATTTGACGAAAATCGTCGTATACAAATTTTTTTATTCATATTTTATAATACAATTTTACTGCACTTACATTCTTTATCGGAAATAAGATGTGCTGAGGTATACAAAAAAAAATGTTTTAAAATGTACATAATCAATATAATCACCTTTAAAGAATATTGCTCCGTTCAAGCGTGGTTACAGCGGTTGAAGACATGTGCACCATCAACGTGCTGTACGCCTTAGTACACGGGGTCATCGTGCCCCTATGTATGCAACCGGGATAAAGTGCCTTGCCCAGGGACACAACGCAGGTCGTCCCGGACGGAGATCGAGCTCGGGACCTCTAGCATAGAAGTCCAACAGTCTACCACTGAGTCACTGCGCTCCAAAAAGAAGTATCAGCTCGAGTACGTAATGTTTGACTCTAATGAGCAAGAAAAAATAAGTAAACATTAAGTATCTCTTCTCTTTCAACACAACTGGGACATTTAAATGATATTTATGTGTACACATAAACCATGTTGCCTAAAAAATAAAGTTAATTCAGATCACATTCCTGTGGTCATATCTGAGTGTTCTCGCAAGAATGTTACTTGTACACGGTTACATACTGCCGTAAAAACATTATTGACTGGAATGACCCACCATAATTTCTAGACAATTTTTTTTTGTCTCACCCGCAATGCGGGCCTTGTTTCCATCAGCTTCATTAACATATTTTCAAACCATTCTAACTTTTTTCTTTGTGACACAACATATCAGCTCATATATACCACAAAAAGACAGAACACTTGATGTTGTTTTTGTTGAGGTCACCACGATGAAAATGAGTGTGCATAAAAAGAATTCTTTAAAGATCAATTTATTGAATACTTAAATTATTTAACTTGAGCTCTTGGGATATGTTATTTATTGTATAGAATGTAAATGAATTAAAGATGCATCACAAAATGGAATTTATTTATTTATTTATTTATTTATTTTTATACTTTTTTATTTATTTATTGTGGCTTAACGACACTTTCGACAGACAGGACACCTCTTTTCGGAGAGTTTTACGATTAGAGGAAGCAAGAGTGCTCGGAGAAAATCACCTAGCAGCGGCGAGCAACTGTCAGACTATCCAACATACTAACTCCACACAAGCAGAGTTAGCATTGGTTGAAGACAGGTACACCATCAACGTGCAGTACACATTAGTACACAGCGCCACCGTGTCTCCACGAGGGCAATCGGATTAAGTGCCTTGCCCAAAGACACAACGCAGTTACCCTGGTGGGGTCGAACAGTGAAGCTTTCGATTTTAAGGCCAATGCCGTAACTACTGAGCCACCGTGCCGCCAACTGTATTTAATAGCCTCTTTTTGCCAGTGTGTTCTTTGGTGCTTTTCCCCATATTATTTCTGTTCACATTCTTCTTAATTATTTTCACAGTCACTTATTACTCGTCAGTTGGTGTGATATAAAAGGTGAGAGAAAATACCCTACTAGGGTATTTTCTCTCAGCTTAGATATCACATCAAATGATCTGTGGCGAGTGCCTGGGTTATTTATTTCAAACATTTTGAAAAATAAGAACCTTCCTTGTTCGTTAAGGTGCTATATATATAAGGGAAATTTGTTTACTTTGAAATTCACACGTCTGATATTACAAAGGTTCAAATTCAATGTATACAAATTATACACCAGAAGGTTGTGACGCACAGCACACCAAAAATATATACAATCGACAAAAATATATAAAATCGACTTACAGAGTTGACAGCAGGCACCAGTGGTCCTGGAAATATGCTACCGTATTCGTACCAAAACTATTATTAAAATTATATTTCCGGAGAACAACGCATGGCCTAATGTGCTTCAGATATCCAAGAACAAAGCTAGGCATTCAAAACACTTTTCGATGCAGCGACAAGACTGTATTTAGGGAAAGGACAACACTGTCTGCAGTTTTTATTGAAAATGGAATTCATGACCGACGGACATGCGCATATCATGCGATACTACGAATTTTCGTTGAAAAACAATCGCGTAATCTAAGAAATTCAAACAGGTGTCATGTTATGATACCTTGCAAGTAATATGGCAACTGTGCAGTCTCCATGTGATAATAATGTATAGTTCGAAGGCGATGTTTCTCATTTGATTTTAGCCGGCAGTGTATGCTTTTTTGGCCCAGATAACTTTGACAAAAATGTAAACAAACAGACAACGAAAACAAAGCCAAGAGTTTTGGAATTTACCCCACGCAGTTCTGTCGCTGCATTTTGAAGAATTTTGATTTCCTAGCTTTGTTCTTGGATATATTAAGCACATTTTGACACGAGTTGTCGTTATGAAATATTATTTTGTTATCAGTTCTGGTACAAATACAATGGCAAACTTGCTGGAACAATTGGTGCCTGATGTCAACTCTGTTAGTTGACTGCATATATTTATAGTTTTCTATACATTACAACCTTCATTGTGTTGCGTATATTTCATTTGTATTTCCCCCAACCATAAAACTGTCCGACACGAGGTGACCCTGGCTCTCGAAAGTGTCGTTAAACCCTAATATATAAATAAATAATTTGTATTTATGGAACATCAGAGGTGGAATTTCAAAGTAAACAAACTTCTCTTACTTATATAGCACCTTAAATTTGTCAGTTGATGGAGAGCTGACAGCTACTCGTCGTTGCTCGGTGGTTCCTTTCGGGTACTCCGGCTTCCCCCACCTGTGAAACTGCCACCGACATTATATGACCCTGGCTGTTAATGTGTCATTAAACCCTAATAAATAAAAATAAATATCATCAGTTGGTAGTCGAATATGATTATTTTTAGGCCCTTGTCACTATCTACGATGTGGTGATATGCAGTTGGATACGTATCGAAAATACATACACAGAACGACACACGCGAGTGAATGGGTTAATCGATATGGCTCGAGTGTCAGCGCGCAAGGATAAAGCGAGAGGCTAAATGCCTCTAGTTTTATACATTCTGCGATGGCACAAGTGCCATATCGATTAACCCATTCACACGCGCGTGTCGTTCTGTGTTTATTACACGCCTTCACGTCAATAAAAACAATTATTAGAAGGACATCCGCAATTCATTTGACAAGTATCAACAAAAAGAACACATTTTATCGCCAAACAAATTTGCGAGGGAAACCCGTATTACTCTTTCGTCCCCTGAGTTTCAATGTGTTATATGTGACTATTGGCACATAGAACACATTGGAACTCAGGGGACGAGTTTCAGCTATCGCTAGGGATTGAAATTGTAATTGCGGTGCACGATTTGTAGAAACTTCCAGTGAAATTTCGCTTCATTTAAAAAATAGTCCGTCAACGATTTCCGTTCTGCACATATGTTTCATTTTCCGCATGGTTTAATGTTGCTCTAGATGGGGATTTCATAGAACAGACGTGTAATAAAATATAACAAGGTTTATCGCATCAATACCGAATATCACAACGACGCCGAGGTAAATCACATCCAACCGAGCAAGAAATGTCATTACCACCCAGCCAATACTTCCGAATAACTCCAGTCCTCATGGGCATTCAATGTGTTCCTATTAAGTAACAAAGAAATGTTTTGATGAGAATCAGATTAACCCTTTTACTGCCACGCCCACTTTCCCCATATGTGGAGGACCTCTATGTGCACCTGTATGCGAGGAAGTTTAATAAAATTTATGACATACTTGATACTTTATCATCTGATTAATTTTGGAAAGGGCTCTCTGTCGAGCTGGTGGATTACATTAATTACCGAGCCTCGCTTTAGACTTTTTGTTCTTTATATCGTCTGCTCGTCCACTACCAATTTTTTTTTTCATGCAGAAGTTCATGCACACCAACTTGAAAGGATTAAAATAATAAACTTTGATGATGTGTACGTTGGTAAACGGTTAAGGTAATCTATTGTTCGTTCACCCTCATTACTAGCCTATAGACAGACAGAAAGAAACTTAACTAAAAATAACGGTTTTAATTTGATTATTCATCCTGAAGATTTACTTTATGCTGATGAAAAACGAAAAGTTATGGAGATGAAATGTTGCAATTTGACGCAATGTTAGAAAAGGCTTTTTGAGTACATCTCCGGTCCAGTTAACCCTTTACCCAACGCAGACGATATCAAAATGTATTATTTTAAATATCATTTTTTTAAATTTTTCAAAAAATTTCAACAAAACCATATCATGTGACCCCCTCATTGGAACGAGCTCAGTGAGCTCGTTCCAATGAGGGGGTCACATGATATGGTTTTGCTGAAATAGTTTGAAATATTTAATTTTTTCAACTGCTTAATTTGCATATTACGCGGGCGGATGCGGGCGATTCGTTAGGTAAAGGGTTAAGGAAACGAAAACTGTAAATTAACAATAATAATAGAAATAATGTTTAAGCCTGAAATCCAGATGGTGATCTTTGACTTTACATTATGCACTGAACGTGGTGCAATGGGCATCGCATCGACATCACTGAGCCGAATTACTGGCCGAATAGATTTGTCTTCAAGTTGGACTTGAACTGTTTGATAATTAGTTCCATTTTTATGTCACTAGGCAAGGAATTCCAGAGTGGGTAGCAGCCGAGAAAGCACTATCACCAGCTGAGGTTAATTTGCAGACTGTGCGACAAGATTGTTTGAGTCAGGATCGTAGTTTCTCGCTACTGTGTTCGTCGAGATTAACTCGAAGAGATTCGACGGTGCCATTCCATTTATACATTTGTACGCAACAAACAGTGTTCACACTAGCAGGTGCCAATTGCACTTAAACATTCGTTTGGCGCCAAAATACAGCACTTGTCACCAAACTGTTGGCACACACAATATACATTTGGTTGGTCTCAAAGGCTTTGTGGTGCATTACTGCAGTGCGTCGTTTTCGATAAATTCGCTGGCTGACGATACAGGCGAGACAAACTTCACGCATGTCAAGTAATCTATGTTTAATCATGGCTCTTTGTTTCGTGTTAATTGAATTAACCCTCTGAACTCTGATGTCAAAATGGCAAAGATTTCAGCAGCAAATACTTCCCATAATGCAGTTCAATATTTAACCCAATATACCTTGTTTGACAGAGCTCTGGGAGCTCTGTCAAAAAAGATATAATTGGTTAAATTCTTAGTTACACAAGAGAAAAACAGAGTGATTGGAAAAAATTCTGTTACTACACCAGAGTGACAGGGGTTATTAGTCAATCCATTCAATCTGGTTCTCATCAAAACAGTTTTGTTACTTATTTTTTTTATTTTCTTTAATCTTTTTTATCTGATTCTCGAAGATAATAAATTATTTGCTACCAGTTTATTTGGAGTGAATTAACAGTGAGTAAATAATATTCATGAATATTTTTGTAAACGTTAATAGTTGCCTTTTTTATTTATTTGTGTATTAAATTTGCAACAAGGCGACATCTGTAATCCTCTAAGCCTTACAGATGGCGGCTCGTTGGACTCGAAGGACAATACACAATACATCATTAATTTGTTCTTATTTACAATCAGATTGCATTGGGCACTAAAATCTTACCTCTTAGTTCAAATCCCCCCTTCCCCCTCCCCTCTCCCGAGGGCAATATTAATAGTCATATTAGGAGTGTTGTCTTAATAATGTGATTTCTTGTCTTATTGTATTTTTTTTTTTTTTTTTTTTTTTTTTTTTTTTTTTGTCCTTTTCTTTTTTTATCCCGTTATACTTTCGCTTCATATAAATAGTATTTACCTTTTACGCTGATATTGATGACAGCTTATTTGTAAATATTTGATCCCAACTTCATTTTAAAAAGAGAAACTACCGCATACAGTAAAACTGAGCTGGTTCTTATAGTGCACGTGAATTCATTTCTGAATGAGAGAGGCGCACCAGAAAATTTGGGGCTAGAGTGGGAAGGTGAAGACGAGTAATATAAACGATACTGGCCTAACACGGGGCGCCAGGGGCATGTCAAATCTCACCTGAACTTTTTGAAACCGAGGCTCGAAATGGTGCTTTATCGAGCAACTTCTCAGAGTTTATTACAACTGTTTAATATCAGCGGTTCACCTTTAAAATGAGAGTGTATTTAGTTTCTTTTGCGACGAGCAACAACCAGGTGAGGATCAATAAATAGGGGTATAGTATTAAACTCTTACTAATCCTCTCTTAACTATTTTCTGCGCAATTTTCACGCGTAAAGTTTTTAACCTTCCCACAAGAGCAAAGTTTATCAGGTGACGGTTCCGTTCCAGTCGATGTGGTTAGTATAATATCCAACGCCCTCATTCAGTAATCCGACGTAGAAATGGTTAATGTATGGTAAACTGCCTATGCGCGGTTGGATTCTTAACTCTCATTTTTTTCAATTTTGTTTTATTAAAGTCCAGTCATGGCTGTTGTGAAGCAGCCATGAGCCTTGAAATTATCTATGAAATGATTGATCAAATTTACAGGGTTAAAGAAGTTGCAGGATTATATGTATTTCGTCGACAAGTGTATATCTGTCGTAAGAGAATCGTCTGTCTACAGCATCCAAAGTGTTATTACAGCTGTTCTCGGTTTGATTGGGCTTTAATGGGAAGATATTGTTCATGCGTTGTTCATATATACTACTGAAAGTTTGCTTAGCACCAAGTATATCCAACAACCTGTTTTGCGTTTTAGTTGAAATATTGTTAAGAAAAGTGTATATATTTTTTATTTAATTATATCTTTAATGATTTAAGTACAGAAATTAAGATTTTGTTCGTGTTTGACAATATTTTTTAGCTTTTGAATACGATAACCATGGAAAATGTAAATTATTGTAAAAACAGGAAATTTTTCAAATTTGTCAAAAAGTTGACAGAGCGAACTGGTATGGGTTCAATATCGAGTATGAGACCCATTACTGATAATTACAGTTTGCCAACGCCTTCTCATGCTCCCAATCAGGTTCCAGATTGTCCTTTGTGGGATGTTGTTCCATTCTTGGACCATCATGGCACCAAGCTCCTGGACACTTCTTGGCTTGACTGGTCGGGCTGAAATTGCAAGCTGCAACTCATTTCAGACATGTTCGATTGGATTGAGGTCAGGGGATCTTGCTGGCCAGTCCATACGTTCAATCCCCTCATTGTTGGTACACCCGGACAGCATAGGCAACATGAGGACGGGCATTATCGTCTATCAGAATGGATCCATCACCCACTGCACCTGCATACAATCTGACGTGGGCATCCGGGATCTCATCAATATACCGCTGTGCAGTCAATGCACCACGGTCAAGGACACAGAGCTCTATGCATCCATCCCAGCTGATGCCGCCCAGACCATTATTGACCCTCCACCATAGCAGTCATGTTCAGCAATGTTGGCTGCATGGAATCGCTCGCCTGGACTTCTCCATACCCTAGAACGCCTATCTGTGTAGTCTATGCAGTGCGTTGACTCTTCTGTAAAAAGGACAGGTCGCCAATCATCTCTGGTACATCCAACATGGTCCATGGCCCATTCATATCGTGTCTGGTGGTGTTTCTGGGACCACCTAATGCGAATGCATGGTCTTCTCGATCGGAGACCACCTTCATGCAACCTTGCCCGGATAGTCTGCGTCGAAACATTTACCCCGGATGCATTCTGAAGGTCACTGCGAAGCTGGGTTGCTGTTGCAAAGCGGTTCCTACGGGGCTGAATGATCAAAAACCGGTCTTCAGCTACAGATATTACCCTGTCTCTGCCAGCACCATGCCGTCTTACTGGTGTGCCATACTGTTGAAATCTTGCCCAGGCTCTGGTGATCACCGTATGGTGCCCACCAAGGGCTTCACCAACCTGACGATCGGTAGTACCTTGCTCCACCATCCCTACAGCCAACCACATTTCTGCTTCAGACAAATGTCTTCTTACATTTGCATTTGCCATATTCAATTATTAAATCACAAGGGTTTGTGTTAAAATGAAGATTGAATACCCTACACATGTGATCTACATGTAGACAGTACTCGAAAACATCATGAAAATCAAGAGGTGCATGCTTTCCATGACTGTCGCGAAAAGTCTGCCTGTCGCGAGAGCCAATGAAAACACTGGGGACCATCTCAATACATTCCTCAATCATATCCACCAAATATATCGCAAATATGTCACAAGCAAATTCCACAATGATGTTTCAAATACGTGGTGTTTAGCAAACTTTGAGTAGTATATTATTAAAAGTGGTGTTCTCCGTCCCTGTGTGTCCCTATTGCCGACACTATCCAAGGGAAGAGGTTATGCTCCCTTTGGGATTGGCTTCCTGCGGCCTTGATTAGACACCTAGAATGTAAAAATAGCAAAATTGTTTTAAAAATCTAAAACATTTATTGGCTATTTTTTCAATAGTGAAAAAGTTGAGTTTTATTAACAAAATGTCACTGGAATGTCAGTGAAATAAGAACCACGAGTATTCAGGACTATTGTTTGTCATTTTGTACCGTATTAAGTGACTTAACCCTTTGTGACTTTAATTATCCTGATGTTCAAACGTCACTGGGAATTCAGTTTCTTCAAAGTTTTTTTCAAAATGCGACGTCAAACGTCGGAAAGTACAATTAAAAAGATATTTTTCACATAAGTGATTATCTGATTGAGGGCTAGATTATTTCTGGAGGTCTGAATTGCTTATTCAAAACTTGTTTTATTACAAATTATTGGAGAATGCCCACAGGCACTCTCCAATAATTTGTCATAAAACAAATTTATATAAACAAAATATTATTTATGTTTGACTGAATATGAAATATAAACAAGGAAAATGTTGGCTTTTGCTCTGGTATCCTCAATTTTGAAAGCCCTTATAGTGCCTTCCAGCACTCAACTAGTTAAGAAGTCTTGACAGCAGGATTTTATTAGTATTTTAAGCTGTGATAACATTTGGCTGAACGGTTGTCACAGAGCACTAGTCGGGGAAAAAATAGGGATTGAGGTTATTAAAACTTTAAATAATCGAAAAATAATTACAATACAAATGACCACAAAGTATCAACGCGATGTTTGATTTCTTACGCCATAAGACGTATAAAAATATCAAGGGGTTAAACATAAACAATTTCAAAGGAAATACTTTTTTCCGAAAATAACGTAACGAGATTTTACTCGAATTTGCGTCATGCCATGCCTCTTTCGCAATATTTTATAAGATATTTTTTTAAATCGAATGTGAGAGAAACAATGCGTGAAAAAGGCTAATCTCCAACCTAATGCATTTTTAAAATTACAACAGAAACAACTCTTACTCTTTGAAATTTGAAAAGAAACTTTACCCTTTAAAATACGAAAGGGCGTGGCAAAACATTTTCTTGAAGAATAACCAAAAAAAATGTTTTCCTCAAAAACATAGTTTATGATCCCTCATTGGAATGAGCTCAACGAGCTCGTTTTAGTGAGGGGTCATATGCTATTTTTTAAGTCAAAAATAAAAAAAACGAATCCAATTTGAACGGCGATTTTTGTGAATAGCGCTGAACAGTTTTGGCCATTACGTCAGGCAGAGTTAAAATAGCCTATTTCATGCTCCGCTCAGTAACATTTTCATCACGGAGATTTTGATGGTCACATAGTGTGTCTTTTAATTTAAAATGACAACTGAAACATTTTTATTGGGGTTTAATGATACTTTTGACAGCCAGGGTCAGCTCGTGTCGGACAGTTTTACGGGTGGATGAAGCCAGAGTACCTGAGAGAACCATCCAGTATAGGCGAGCAACTGTCAGACTTACCAATATAAGTAGTATAGAATGTACCCGAACGTGCCCCATTGGCCGGACCTACCCCCGGACCTAGGAAGTGACGTCATGTCACGTGACCTGTTGGCGCCATGTTTGGTTGTCATGGTAACCCGCGTAACCATTTTGTATACTGGAGGCCGCCATCTCGTTTCTATGGTAGCACGTGGTTGCTATGTGACCTAAAGGCTTATAATAGGATAGGTGTAAGTTCGGAGGGTATGTTCGATTGAACAGGAGTAATTTCCCGATTCGTAAAATTACCAGAAACAACCCGAAAAGTTTTACTATTTCGAATTCTTTCAGAATTCTCTGCTTCTATCTACATATACAATAGTTTTCATCCACCTGACCATGTCACTTTGTTCTGGAGTATACCCCAGTAGAGTAGAAGGGCCCTTCAGTTGGAACAGATTTGCTTATTATTATTATTTTTAGTTTTTCTGGTTTGTTCTTGTTGATTCTGACCCCATTTCGAGTACTCTTGTTGTTTCATTTATCTAGATCATTTACATAGATTATAACTAACCAATCAGATTGCTTGATTTCCCATAATCTCTATGCAGAGTTATCTCCCCTCTGTATAACAAAAGCCTATATTATTCACAAAGCCAATAAGCTATCGAGAAGTTACTGAAAAGTCATTGCTCGAATGACTCGAAGCCCATCGAGCAAATGAGCTAACGAGTAATTGCTCGTTCGAGTGACTCGCACATCCGACTCTTAGCCTCATTTCAGAAAAAAGGGATTCTGCTAAACCCCGATGTTTTCCAAAAAACGATTTTGTAAGATATTTATTTGAGGATACCTTCTGGAGAATCCCTTTTTTGTCATATGTGCTTATGTGAAAATGCACAATGTGACTCATTGTGCACTAGCACATAGGCACATGCTGGATGTGCCGATATGTGCTAATGTAAAAAGGCACAGTGTGAGCTAACGAGTAATTGCTCGTTCGAGTGACTCGCACATCCGACTCTTAGCCTCATTTCCGAAAAAGGGATTCTGCTAAACCCCGATTTTTTCCAAAAGGGATTCTGTAAGTAAGATACTTATTTGAGGATACCTTCTGGAGAATCCTTTTTTGTCATACGTGCTTATGTGAAAATGCACAATGTGACTCAAAGCCAATAAGCTATCGAGAAGTTACTGAAAAATCATTGCTCGAATGACTCGAAGCCCATCGAGCAAATGAGCTAACGAGTAATTGCTCGTTCCAGTGACTCGCGCATCCGACTCTTAGCCTCATTTCCGAAAAAGGGATTCTGCTAAACCCCGATGTTTTCCAAAAGGGATTCTGTAAGTAAGATACTTATTTGAGGATACCTTCTGGAGAATCCTTTTTTGTCATATGTGCTTATGTGAAAATGCACAATGTGACTCATTGTGCACTAGCACATAGGCACATGCTGGATGTGCCGATATGTGCTTATGTAAAAAGGCACAATGTGACACATTGTGCCCTAGCACATAGGCACATACGGGTATTTGAGGATACCTATAACCTGATATTGTATTATTTGAGGATACCTACCGGGAATACCTTATAGAGAATCCCTTTTTGTCATATGTGCTTATGTGAAAAGGCACAATATGACACATTGTGCCCTAGCACATAGGCACATACGGGTATTTGAGGATACCTATGCCTGGTATTGTATTGTTGGAGGATATCTGTTGCAGAAACCTTACATTCGGGTACTTCATGCTACATCCGGGTACTTCTGTTGGGATAGTAGATAAAAAACAAACCACAATATATATAACATCTCATTCATTTTTATTCGAGTATACAATTCAATTTCTCAAGGCATCATTTTTGTCTTTGTAGTTCTTCTCGCATGGGCTGACCATTTCATCTTCTTGTGGGTTGGAGCTTCTTCCCAGTGTCTGGCTAGGTTCTTGATAAAACACGTTCTCTCATTGATAGCTGGTAACTGAGCTTTGTTGGTTGCTTTAATTTCCTGGTTGGCATCTTTGGGTTCCTCTTTCTTGTCTTTTAGCTGTTTTGTAGTGGCAACCTCAGTCTTCTGAACATCATTCTTAGCTTCAGTAGTAACTTCTTTCACAGTAGAAACTTCGTTCTTAGTGGAAACATCTTTCTTTGTTTCAGTAGAAACTTCGTCCTTAGTGGTAACTTCTTTCTTGTTTGTATTGGAAGAATCAGTCAGTTCTTCTGTATTTATTCTCTTGGTTGCAGTGGAAACTTCAGTGGTTATTGATCGGCCAGTATCCACACATCTTTGTTTCTTTCCACCAACATCCATGTCTAGATTTTTTCTCTTGGCTGCGTTTACCACACGATTCACTTGGGCCAGTTCTCGGGAAGTCAGCTTAAATCCAGCATCATTCTTGAAGATCTGTATATGTAAGTCATCTTTGAATCTGAGCACTGTTGTTGACACAGACATCTTCACTCTTCGACGTTCAAAACGGAAATGAGTTTATTTTTATACTAACACTCCTTTTATACTTTATTTTTTTTTCTAATCGTCTTCTTCTTCTTCTTCATCATCATCTACTCTGAATGGGTTGTTTGTCATAAGGTTGTCGAACAGAAATCTTCGCTTTCCCAATGCATATTTCTGAGATTCTTCAAAGTCAAAATCCTCTTCTTCACGAAGACGCTTGGCAGTTTTGTGAATTTTCTTGTGAATTGTGTCGTTGCAAAAAGTTCTAATGTACACAAGGGTATTAATGTATTTCTCACTAATGGCTTCTCTGACACTCTTTTGAAGTGCTCTGTATGCTGTTTCAACTGCATCTTCTGTATCCATTCCATCCTCGATATATTTGTTCATGGGTTGTCAAAATCGTCTTGATATTTATTATTGGCACTTTGGACGATAGTTCCCATCACAGAAACGTCTTCTTCTTCGTCCTCTTCTTCATATTCCATATCTTCTGATAGTTCCGACGACTCATCGGAGTCCGAATCTTTTGACCAAGTTTTTGGTGCACAACTGGATTGCATTGTGTCTGCTCTCTTCGAAGGTCAGATTACAAATAACAAGTTGAATGAATGAATGAAAGGTTTTAGCGCGCCGAAGGCGCGCAGGGACGATGTGGGATTTACAAATCCCTTGCGACCCGGTTAGCCTTATTTTATTTCACTTGGATCTTGGATCACACAGGCCTAGCTTTCCTATTGCCTCAAATGGGGTCTGAAGGGGTATGCACGCGGTTAGAATTCCCGGCAGTTTGCATTGGAGTGATAGATTGTCAAAGACCAAACCCTCAACGCCATTAAGACTATTAGAAAGTGGGCTCTATTCGGTTCCAGCTTGGCGATGGTAGAGGTTTGAGTCCCACCATGGTGGCGAGCCAGAATATAATGTTGTGCGATGGAAATTTTAAGGGAAAAAGAAAAAAGAAAACCAAACAGCAACGCTGTCTGGCACTGGTTGTCGGGCGTCCAAATAACAAGTTGCTTACGAGCATGACCCTTTATAGGATATCGGACAGAATATTGATGATGGGTTTGAGTAACTTTCCTAAAATCCTCCTTTCTGTATGATCCGTCTTCTTTTCCTATAAGATAGTTCTCTGTTTGGTAAGGCAATTCTCCTAATCTGGTGTTTGTATGGAATCAGCTTAACTCTCTCAGATTTGGTTATAGGTACTGCCCCCTTCAAGATATTCGAGGCACAATCACATATACATTGTATCAAATCATCACTGGCCGTCTTGAGTATAGTCTTGGCTTCATATCGATCCGCATCAGATAGGATTTGCTGTGCATCTAAATTTCTTTCTAGTCTTGCAGTGTTGTTCGATTTTTCTGATTTCCTCATAGGGCAGTAAGCATTCTCGTAACTGTGCATGTTGTCTGATCTGGAAAAGGTCTTTCAACAATATCTGTAGTTTTGAATCGCCATGTTTTCACTCTTTCGTGGTCGTAGAACAAATGAGTTTATTTTCATACCAACACCCCTTTTATACCTTTTCCAGAGCTAGGACTGGGCTGATAAGCGCCGAGAGAAAGCAACTCTTTCGTAATCTACATCTTTTTATATCGGTAGAAATTCCATCTGTTAGCAGCTTCAATACATGTTCGTATTTTCGCAGGTCATCAAATTCAGTCAAATTCAGTGGTATCTTATCTTCGAGGATGTTGGTAGCACATTTACATAAACAAGTAATCAAATCTTCATCAGCAGCGCGTAGAACGGCATCGATTTCCTCCTTGTCAGCATCCCGTAAAAATTCTAAAAGTACTTTATTCTGGTCAGTCATTGAATCTCCAGTATCTCCCTCCTCTTCTGTCTCTTCTGTTCTTCTTGGACAGTGATGTTCTTCATGCCTCTTCCCATTGTGTGGTTGGGCGAACAACTTAGTACAATATCTACAGTGGAGCCGATGATGGTTCTTTTCGTTTCTTCTAGCATTATCCGATCTCGAAAATGACTTGGAACAGTATCTGCAACGAATCGGTAACATGTCTTCACTCGACGACGGTCAGGACACATTGAGTTTATTTTCATACCAACACCCTTTTTATACCTTTCCCAACAGAAGTACCCGGATGTAGCATGAAGTACCCGGATGTAAGGTTTCTACAACAAGTATTCTCCAATAGTCCAATACAATAGGTATCCTAAAATACCCAGATGAGGCTGAGAGCAGTAGGTGGAGTCACTCGATCGAGCAATTTATAGCTCATTTGCTCGATGGGCTTCGAATCGTGGAGCAATTACTTTCTTGGCTCTCTTTGGCTTATTTTGGAAAAAGTCCTACTTACGGAATCCCCTTTTTTGAAATGATTGAACTTAGGCACCCCTTTTTCTGACATGAGTCGAAGAGTCGTTCGAGGAGTCACTTGAACGAGCAATTACTCGTTAGCTCATTTGCTCGATGGACTCCGAGTCGTTCGAGTATTATGTGGAGTCACTCGATCGAGCAATTGCTCTAAGACTCATTTGCTCGATGGGTTTCGAGTCGTTCGAGCAATTGCTCATGGCGCAATTACTCTCTTGGCTCATTAGCGTGTAAGAGGAATTTGGGATAGGTATGCCCTGGGGTGAACCAGAAGGCTGGGCCAAACAAGTAATAGTATCCTCAGATAAGTATCCTACTTACAGAATCCCTTTTTAGGAAACATCGGTGTTTAGCAGAACCCCTTTTTTCCGAAATGAGTCGAAGAGTCGTTCGAGGAGTCACTCGAACGAGCAATTACTCGTTAGCTCATTTGCTCGATGGACTTCGAGTCGTTCGAGCAATGACTTTTCAGTAACTGCTCGATAGCTTATTGGGTTTGGGAATGATATAGGCTTTTGATATACACAAGGGAGATAACTCTGCATACAGATTATGGGAAATCAAGCAATCTGATTGATTAGTTATAATCTCTATAAATGATCTAGATAAATGAAACAACAAGAGAACTCGAAATGGGGTCAGAATCAACAAGAACAGATCAGAAAAGCTAAATATAGTAATAATAAGCTAAACTGTTCCAACTGAAAGGCTCTTCTACTCTACTGGAGTATACTCCAGAACAAAGGAACATGCCTAGATGGACGAAAACTATTGCATATATAGATAGAAGCAGAGAATTCTGAAAGAATTCGAAACAGTAAAACTTGTCGGGTTGTTTGTGGTAATTCGTGATACTCCGATTCACTCTAACACATCCTCCGAACATACCCCTCTCCTATTAGAAGGTTTTGGGTCACATAGCAACCACGTGCTACCATAGAAACCAAGATGGCGGCCTCCAGTATACAAAATGGACGACGGAAACACGTATCACCCTAACAACACGCGCTGCGCATGCGCACTCACACCACGTATCATTATGGAGATGATGTCACAAGATGGCTCGCTCACGCGGGTTACCAAGACAACCAAACATGGCGCCACCAGGTCACGTGACTATGGCGTCACTTCCTAGGTCCTGGGGTAGGTCCGGCCAATGGGGCACGTTCGGATACATGCGCATACTACTAATGTACAGGCAGGGTTAGCATTGGCTGTGCACCCTCGCTGTGCAGTACATCTTAGTACACAGCGTCAACGTACCTCCACATGGGCAATCGGGATTAAGAGCATTGCCCAAGCACACAATTCAGTTACCTCTGGTGGGGATTGAACCGTGGACCTTTCGGTTTGGAGTCCAATGCCGTAACCACTGAGCTACCGCGAGCCCTAGCTGAAACATTTGTTTCCCGATGTTGCTGTACAACTCTGGTAGGATTTACTCAACGTGTAAGGATTCAACAAAAATAATCCATTTAATAGTACAATGCGGGCTAAGGAAAAAAGCTTTTAACAGTTCTGGATCTTGTGTGATCATCTATTTTCCAACTGAAAATAACATAGCTTTAAAGAAATGTATCTGGACGAAACCTATCCAACAAAATTGAAAAGCCTTGAGTAGATTTTTTCGATTACTCGTTTCTTCAGTAAATTGCTTGAATTACATTTTCCTATGCCTCCACCTGAGTTTTTATATATTTATATTACTTGTTCGAGTACCGAATAATAATAATAATCTACTGACGACGGAGAACTTTCATCGGGTTGAGAAATGCAAATATTTCTTGGATATATAAAAAAGAAATAAACATCCAGCTGAAAGCTACAGACATGTCTCGCTCACATCAACACTAGACAGGTTACTAGAACACATAATATGCCGACATCATCTAGAATACACAGTAAGAAACAGCGTATTAATCAATCTAAATCATGGATTCAGATCAGGTTCCTCCCACGAAATACAGCTCACGGTAACAACGCACGACTTCTTCAAGACCTTTGGAAACGGTATACAAACACATATTGCAATCTTAAACTTTTCAAAGGTGCGGTGGCGTAGAGCCGCCACCGCAACGTCTGTCACTAATTTGTTTTAACAAGTTACTAGCTTGATTAAACAAGTTAGTAACAGAAGAGAAGGTGGCGGGCCTGTGCTGCAGTGCAAAGACCTTCGACACAATGCTACAAAATAAACTCTAACACAAACTTGACCAATATGGAATAAACAGAACATTAAACAGATGGCTAACTAATTTCTAACCAATTGGAAAGCAAGTGTAGAACTCGATAAAGGGATATCGGGAAGTGATTGTACGCTTGGAGTCCCACAAGGAACCGTGTCGGCCCACTATTATTCCTGTCACAAAAATGACATACCCGATAGCTTCACATCTAAAGTTAGACGTTTTGCCGATGACAAACATAGAACCACAAAGAATACCACAGACCAAGCAACCCTATGGGAAGACATAGAGAAGCTTTAAGTTGGGAAAGACAAGAAAAATGTACTTTGACGCCAGAACGTGCTACATCTATAGCATCAGGCAAAATTGAAAGAGGATTACAAACTCAACAACTACACACTAATGTCAAGGTGATAGCTTAAAGCTGCGATTTTCTTGTTTAAAAGTGTAAATATTTTCCATAATCTTTTTGACTGGGCTGAACATAAAACGAAAAAATAGGTATCTGGCGAATCCCGAAAACCGATTTGTCACTTGAACAGATCAGCAATAATGCATGCGCTGCTAATTAAGCATGAAAATTTAATGGCCATAAATTGCGCGCTTACTGAACACCATATGAGCTATCTGATAAAGATTAAAAGCAAGAGAGACCAGTGTTCTCCTGCAGCCATTATCTGTGTAATTGTGGCCATTAATAGGTACTTGTTGTAAAAACAGTACATCGTATATGTTCTGGACACACACCCATATTATGCATCTGGTCTGTCACGAATGCCAGGATATACCGAAATGCAAGACTTTCAATGGAACTTAAACCTCGAGTATTCAATTAAGATAAATCTAAGTGGCCAAGTTCAAGAAAAGCGATTAAACTGAGAATTAATGTTCTGGCTATCGAAATAAAAAATTGGGGGATTTCTCGGAAAATGCATTCCAGTCTGAAGGTGTTTAAGACTGTGGGTCTCGGCGAGGATATGGGGATTCCCATGCTATAGGTTAGAGGAGGTGCCGCATCGGTGCGAAAGTATAGGCACGTTGTAGTGTAGGGGAGCCACAGAGCTAATATTTAAAATAGGTGCAGTCGAGGGCCAAGTCGGTGGCCATATCTCAGTGTAGGATCATAAATAGAAAGTGCGAGCTCGGGGACCTATTAGTATTTAGGAAGACGGCATACCTGTTGTAGAATGCAAGAAATACGAAGGAGAGTAGGTTTGCCTGTATTAACATTATTCTGAAATAAGCGTAGGGGAGCGTTTAACCTCATTGGTAGCGACTGCTTAAGTGAAAAGCGTCCAGTAAAGTGACAATGAGCTAGTGGCCGTACGATTGCAGTGTAATCGTTAGAGGGAAGTCAACTCGATACAGCAAAGTGACAATACGTTAGTGACCGTGGACGGCAGTGGTAGCGTGACATCCCGTCACATGTTAGAGCAAAGGCGTCCGGTAAAGTGACAATACGTTAGTGGCCGTGCGACGGCAATGAAGGGGTGAAGTGAAAAGGCGACCAAAGTCCAAACACCAGCGAGAAGGAAGGAAAACCAGCGACAACAGAGAATGCGGGCCCGCAAGTGACTCAAAAACTGTGTGGGTAGGGGCTGATTGACATTTTGTTTTTCATATTCATTCCATGTCAATCACAAATTACCATATTTATTTTTATATATATGTATTAAAATTGTTGTTTTTGGTGAACCCCTGTTGAGTCATGCTTTTTGACGAAAAGTCCCGGAGCCCTTCAGGATAAGAACCAGCCCCACAAAAGTGAAACGGGCGTGTTCGTTACGGTGAGACATACGTTCACGCACGGATTCAGGCGAATACGCGGCGTGAATCTATTTTCCCCCATCAACGACAAAGCCCCGGTTTCCGACAACTACAACATGTACCAAGCAGGCATACCTAGGCATCCAAATCCAAGACGATCTCAAGTGGAACACACATTCGGAAACATCATTAAAAAGCAAACTCAGCACTTGGCTTTCTTCGTAGAAACCTTAAACGCATGCCATCAGAATGTAAGACAACCACATTCATCATACTGCTAAGATCCACCCCAGTCATTTAAGGCCCGAATCAGAAAAACATCATGGACCAAAAGGAACGAACACAAAGACAAGCTGCTCGATTCATTACCGGAAACTACAACAGAAGAAAAGATTGGTGCGTCAAAAAATGCTTCACCAATTAAATCTCCAACTACTAACAACTGCAAAAATTTCTACGGCTAGAGTTCCTGTATAAGGTGGCTGGGGGGTTGGTACAGGCAATAAAACCAGATGACTTTCTGAAATCGGAAAAAAACAAAAGACTATTGAAATCTAAAAAAAACCATCAAAGACCGCGAAGTATCAAATAGCATAGAGAGACACACCAGGAACAATCAACTACGTAACAACGAGGAGATTGAGGGGGACTTGTTATACCCCTCCTCACTTTCCTGGAAAATGACAACCTTATATACATCTATGTCTGACATCCCCAAAGTGGATCATATACTCCGACCCTGATATTTATTGCGTCATTTTGATAAAGTTGCGTCTTCTCTTTTTGGTACTCTTGGTGCTCTATAAGTAATGGAAAGTTATTTTGAAAGTAGGTGACAGGTTATTTTCGATGATGTCAGATATCAAAACATGTTAATAATCTGTCTCCTTTTTTCACCTCCATCAGTACTTATGAACAATTCTTCACAATTTTTACAATAAAAAATGTAAAGTTATAGCATTTTTAGATTTTTGATTTGAAAACATAGAAAATAACATGTCACCTATTTTTAACCCTTTGACTCTGGTGACATCTTCCATTCCAGTTCAATGACAGCAATTAGAAGAGTCCATATTCATTATTTGGGGTAGGCCAATCAATATTTTCAATGTTCAGCCTCGGGGCTGCACGTTGAAAATATTGATTGGTCTATCCCACACATTTACTGAAGAGCCATCCTATTTAATGACGTTATGACGTATCATGTTGCTGGCCGGAACAACGGCCGCTAGGGTTCGAAGGGTTAAACTAAATTTACCATTACTCATATACATGTAGGGCATACAAGTCTTCAAAAGTACTTTTGATCCTTCATCTATAGTGGAAATGCACTCATAACTCAACTCAAATGAAGTGGAAGAAAATATGTTTCTGCTGCCATTGAAATGAGGTGGAGGGGACAAAATATTTTGTCATCCAACTTTATTTAACCAGGCCACGCCCTGGGAACAGCAACAAATGATTCACAATAATACCAAACAAATTCGACTCGCTTAAAAACTCCTTTCAGAAAACTGTTATAGACTGGGATCACTTAGAAAACAATACTGTCACCACAAAAAGGTTGGGTCAACTGACATTCCTCCTCAGCTCACAGAGTTCATGAGCACGCTCTCTCTAGTGTACTACTGAGGTGCCAGCTCTAGTTTCCTCAAGTAAATAATATATGAGTAATAATAATAAGTAAGTAAGTATAAACATTATGGGAAGAGGCATCTACCGAAACCACAGGAATAAACTAACTATGAAGGGGAAGCGAATCCTTGATCAAGTGAAACTGACAGGGAGAAACAGCTTCAATAAGGTTTTCGTGGGGAAAACAATTGGGGAAATAGTGAGTGTACCCAATATAACCTATTTTACGGAAGCGATACCTCTAAACCAAATGGCTTTAAAGAGCTTGGAAAAACCCTGCAGAACGATGCAGGCCGATGCCGCAGCACTAGACGCAATAAGGGATGGACTTGGCTGTATGAAGATTAAGGACAGGATAGACTTAGTGAAACTCTGTTAACTTAACTATTTGGTAAATCTCACCGACATCCAATGGTGCAAATTAATGTTATAGAATATTTTGAATTCAAACATAAAGACATGGTGGATAACCCACGTAGGAGGATTAATAGAGATCTATTCAGTGGAGATCTCGGACTTGGAAGTGGGCACAAACCAGGATAAAAAAAAAGGGCAGAGAAAGAGTCAGGGCGGATTGTAACCTGAATTGGCGAGTGGTGATCAAAGCAAAGAGGTCTTTGAGTGATAAAAAGAAGCCAGGTTTTGAAGAATACCATGATGGCACCTTTGGTGGGTCACTGTTGTTCAAGATGAGGTCGCGGTCGCCGGGGCTTAGGAGAAGAACTGGAAAAGACAATAAAAAGGAGTGCCAAATGTGTAATTTAGGCGTAGTGGAGACCCTGGAACAATTTTTATTAGAATGTCCAACATACCAGTCTAACAAAAGATTCACCGGGTTTATGGCGGGGATGTGGGGTGGGAGAATGAAGGACGTGGTTAGTGGGTGACACAAAGGATGGGTTAGTATGCTTATGAGAGAGACTGGGAAGAATATGGTACGGGATGTCATCAGGCAGTTCGTCTCAGATTATTGGGGGAGAGAAGAGGAGTGGGGATAAGGTGACATTTGGGAGAATGAGCTAATCAAGGCCTTGTCACCTGAGAACCGCGACAAATCAGCGGCCGGCCAAAGTGTTATTATTATTATTATATCATTTTTCCGGGCGAGCTCGAGAGAGCTCATCCCTTAAAGGAAGGGGTCCGGTGTTTACCGGGTTCAGTTTTAAAGTGTGATGGCATCTGAGCAGCCTGAGTACTTAAGGTCGGAACATCCAGAATATGGTGGCATATATAACTACAATAAAATGATCCAAGAAATATCAGGACGAGGGAACACAAGCCAGTGCCAGGGCTTTCGGACATGAGCAGGAAAAAACTAACGTTTACATTTGTTAGAAAAACGAAGGGAGGAGAGTCCCGCTCTATCCCCTCTGTGCGTGACATCGTCGCTGGTATTTATACAGAAATTGATGATGAACCGTGATATCCAAGTCGCCAATATTGTTCTTGTGATTCGAAAACAGTTATTATGCTAATTGCAGTTTGTCCGCAATTGAATGGAGAAAATATGAACATATTCAACGTGAATTTATATGGCATGGAGGGAAACCAGAAAACTGTGATAAAAAAATTAAAAATTGCTCCATAAATATTGCCTGATATGTGTAATATCCAAATGAGATTAACCCTCTGCACACTGGTGTTGAAAGATTAAAAAAGGGAGAAAGGTCAGCTTTGGAAACTCTCTATACTCATTTCATACTCCAACTTTTTGACTACGTCGGTGTAATTTTGGGATAACTGTCCAAATGGTAAACTAGGTGAACTCGAAGTTTTACAACTTGACGCCCTTCAAACAATATGCGGTATTCGCCGGGGGATCAAGTCACGAGCGCACATATCTCGAAACAGGTTTTATTACATTACAAGAGCTCAGAAAAAAACACAAAATAGTTACTATGTTTAACATTATGTCTGGTAATACGCTTCGTTATCTCACGGCAATGATCCCCCCCCCCCTCCACCCCCCCCCCCCCCCCCAAGTGTCTGAATATACAAATTAACCACTTCGTTGATCAAACAACCTACGTGAAATACAATGTCGGACTAAACGTTTTTATGACTCTTTTTCCGTCTGCTGTAAGACTCTGAAATGAAATGGATATAAATATGAGAAGCTGTGGATCTGTACAAGTACTGAAAACATTCTTAGAAGAAACGACCTTATCATTATAGGGTATTATAATGTTGGCGGGAGAAGAGGCCAGATTTGCTCTACAAGTTAAGATTGAGATGTAGCGACTTGAATGGTCACATGTATGAAAGATTTCTGCGCGATGACCCGAAATGCCTTTGTAATCACGAATACGAGGACTCTGAATATTACACTCTAAAAACTAAAGTGTTAAAAACTACACTTGAAGTGCTGTATTTAACACTTACTAAGTGATGAACTAGCACTTTGTTCAAGTGTAGATATACCAGAACTTGACAGGTGTTACAATAATACCACTTGACAAGTGTAATGTCGCGACACTTAAAAGGAAACAACGCAGATGGCGCGGATCAGGCTCGAACTCTCCAGCCTGATCCGCGTCATCTGTATAATATAAGGATTAGTGCATGTCTTGTCGTTGACTACGCCCATATAGTGCCCAGTGAGGTGGTGTAGTTCCCTCCGCTTCGCGGCGGGAACTACACCATCTCACTGGGCACTATATGGGCGTAGTCAACTCCAAGCCATGCACTATTCCTTAAATATTAACTATAAATTATAAATAACATGAAACATACATATTTATGTTTCTCAGATAGTGCAGTCTGTCCGTTATCATCAGAGGTAACGGGAGCCCAGTGGCTCAGTGGTTACGGCAATGGACTTCAAACCGAATGGTTCAGAGTTTGATCCCCGCCAGGGGTAACTGCATTGTGTCCTTGGACAGGCACTTAATCTTGATTGCACACGTGGGGCACGGTGGCGCTGTGTACTAAGGCGTACTGCATGTTGATGATGCACGTGTCTTCAGTCAATGCTGACCATGCTTGTGTGGAGTTAGAAAAACTGTCAAACTGGCAGACACGAGGCGACCTTGGTGGTCGAAAGTGTCGTTAAATCCAATACATAAATAAATAAATCAGAGGTAACAATTCAGCTTTGATGTTGAGCGAAAAATTGCGAATATTGTTCTCGTTTTTAATCCCTTCAACAAAGATTTTCTTAATGGTATCGTCTTGTGCCCTACCGTATAGAGCGAAACGGGCGAGTCTACCTTGTACTTGTGGGGAGTTTCAGCATAATTTGATCAAACGGAGCTGTAGCGTTAAAATACGACTGATTTTTCTGTTCCAGTTAGGTGTTTGATGTAATGTCCACTCACGGACTGCCAATTTTTGCGTTATGCAAACATTTATACAAGTACACCGCAAGCCTGGTATTTTCAGGAGAGCGTTTTATTCGCTCGCCTACTGCTCGCTTTAAAAAAATTAAGGAGGGCGAAAACTAGCCTCTTGACCTTAGATAGTAATTATAACCACAACAGCATATTCCTTAAACCCTCATCTTTTCAGATCTCTGCTATGTTGTTGGTCTCTGAAAGACGCCGCACAGCCCCTTCCACGCCACCGGGCCTTGCCGATGGCCGGAGGTGTGGGAGGGGCAGTGTAGCCGTCCACTACGTTGTTAGCTGCACCAAATAAAATGTACAAAGCCCACTAGCAGCATTCAATATTAGTAAAACTTTATTTTGCCAATTTGAGCTTTTGTAAGCTCGAGGAGAGCTAATCGCTCCCCTAGGCCATGCGAGGGGAGCGATTTTTAGCCCTCCTGAATTTTTAAGAATGCCAGACATGACACCGGGTTGAATGGGTTAAGCAAGTTTGAAACTTGGTAGAAAAACGTCATCCATTTGTAACCACAATTTTATTTACCAACCAATAAAGCTTTAAGTTTTCCAAGACGGTGGATATACAATCAAGATTGCTGAAAACTATTGTCGGCAATTCTTACGAAAACTTCAAAGTTGACATAAACTTTGCATCTGTTCCTGATGTACAACACACCTTTGTGAGAATTATTACCAGATATCGTTTCGCAACTTATTGTGATTTTTATCTTTTATAAGAAGGAAATATGAAATAAAAAAAAATAACGATAGGTGTTTGGTGATAAAAATAATAGTAACGACTATTATTACACAAGAATTTTTTTTTACTTTTCAGATTTATTATACGTAAACAACTTTCCGTTGGAAAATAATTTGGCGCGGAAAGACTCAAGAACGGTAAGTTTTTATCGTAAAATTTAGATTTTTACCCCCCATCAACCTCTCCATCAATATTAATATTGTTCATTTCCAACATTCCACACTTGTTCCATTGCCCCAGACACATGAGAATTTTGAATTTCTTTTGTCCCAAGGCTTACCAGAAATCAGAGACCTCATTAAAGAAAGTGCTTAGAATTTTTTTTTATTACTGCGGACAAGATCTTTGTAGTTACCAAAAAGCCTTCTGAAGCGTCTTTATTTCTTTGTGGTAACACCTACTATCAACACGTTTCACTTATGTCTTAACTCTTTGACCAACGCAGACGATATCAAAATTTATTATTTTAAATAACATTTATTCAAATTTTTCAAAAAAATTCAACAAAACCATATCATGTGACTCCTCGTTGGAACGAGCTTGTTCCAACAAGGGGCCTTATGATATGGTTTTGTTGAAATTTTTGAAAAATAATATTTTTTCAACTACTGAATTTGCATATATATATATGGATGCGACAGATTCGTTGGGTAAAGGGTTAAACTGTACCAGTGAGTTGAAATTCGCCAACCTCCTTCTCTTTCGAACACCGACGAGACGAAAAAAACAACTAAAAGTTGGCTTCAAAATTATCGTGGAGGGGGAAAAAGAGCTTTCAAATTACCGACGATCGACTGAATCGAAAATAAGACTACTTCATAATCACTGTTATATATCATCCTTATAAAAAAAAAAATCAATAATGATTTTAAATGAATGCGGTCTTGTTTTTATCGACATATCCTGTACTAGGAGCGCCGAAAATAAGCAGCTCAAATAATTAAACTGTTTGTATAGGGAATTCGGAGGAAGTGGGTGGTGGAGGTAAAGACTGGTAGGCCCTGTATAGGATAAGTGACACATTTGAACTTATTCGATCCCAGAATAAACTTAATGAGCGCGTTTGTTCAATATGAAATCGATATAAATGCAACATAGAATTCTAGGACCTCACGGTATGCAGATAATTGCCGAAAATTACCAGTATTATAATAAGTCGCGGGAGATGAATTACAAGCTTCCTGTCAAATCCCTCCTTAATTCGGCAATCTGATTACTGTTAATACATGTTATATTTTGAGCTATTGCACTAACACTGTTACCATTCTGGTATTCATTTCTGTAAGAGAAAGCATATTCCTTCAATAAATATTGTTTAAACTAAATCGCGATTGAACACCGGTGAAGTTTTAAAAGTATTGGTATTGTAGCTAGTGTTATCGAGAAAATATCGGAGTTACCGAAATCTTATTTTATGTGTAATTCGAAGAGCTATTGTTCACATGGATTGTTTTCGATATAATTACAAAACAACTTTAATGGTTTAATTGTCACAGCAGAGTGTTGTTATTTTCTTTTCTTCTGTTTGACAATTTGCCCCAGCATAAATCGAAAAAAATTTCTTACCGGTGCATAGTTCACATCACATGACTGACATTTTTTGTCATTGGAAGAGATTACAGGAAAGTTCGCTCCCCTTATTTTCCTGAACCGGCCAGTAAATTTAAATCTAAGGGCATGGAAATTTCATATAAAAATTGAAATTTCGTTATGTAAGCAAAATTGTATCATGAATGTGCGCATAATTTCACAAACCTCGGTACGGGTAATTTCCTGAAGAGTAGTGTAAATATACAGAAGCTATTTTTTGCAATATTTTTCCCAATCAGTTTGAAGGTTTGACTATTATTCTTTGTTGAAACCCATTTAACCCTTTACCTAACACGAAAAGCAGACGACACTTGCAAACAAAATTCTTGAATAACTAAATATTTTCATTTTTTCTCTCTAAAACATAGCTTGTGACCCCTCATTGGAACGAGCTTAACGAGCTCGTTCCAATGAGTGGTCATAAGCTATGTTTTTGAGACAAAAAATGAAAAAATAATGAAAACTGAATGGTGATTTTTGTAAATAGGGCTGGCCGGTTTTGGCCGTTACGTTGGGTTAAAAATAAGGAAACGCCGTTTTCACCATCTTTTGATGTTCTGTATTCTTTTCTGTTCATTATATCAACAGTGTGGGCATCGTGACATGTAATACAGACACTGTCCTTTCCATAAATACAAAAGTCAAGGAGGAAAGATTTGCTAATTTTTTCCCTTTTCATGTGAAGAATAAAAACTTGCAAATTACTGTAACATCAAATTCTCCAAACAAAAAACAAAAGTGGACATTCAGTGTCTGTAGATGTAATACTGATAGATTTTCGTAATGACAGATTATCTATGAATATTTGCTTCGAAATGGCTTGTCATAAAAAGTCAAGTTTTCCCTTTGTTATTTTTAATAAACGAAAAGGTAAAAACATAACAAAAGGAAGCTTGACTTTATTTTCTACTGAAGTCATAGGGTTTTTTTCAACAATTATTTGCTTCCTAATTGGACCTTTATCACGCTTCCAATAATTTCAAGGGAGATAACTTTATCGAAATATCGAAAGTCGATTTTCATGCCTGCTTGAGTCACTGATGAACTCATATTTCTTATTTATGCATGGAAAATGTATGACTTACACACCGACCTGTGCAGTATTGCAACGGGAAAATGAATAAACAACTAACTCAAAATGTGTCAACTTTTTGTTTTTCATATTGGCTCACCATGACATACCGGAATATCGCGGTATTTTGGAAATATCGATGCCGGTGTAAAAGGAATGGAAGTCCGTAGGAACGTTAGTCCCTCTGGACTATTACTCTGCGGAATTATAGTCCTAGGTCTAACATTTCTAGGAATAGTAGTCCGGCGGACTACTATTCCTAGAAATGTTAGACCTAGGACAATAATTCCGCGGAATAATAGTCCAGAGGGACTAATTTTTCCTACGGACTTCCTGTCCTGTCACACCGGTATATAATTCTGAATACAGTGCAGCCCTGGAGAATATCACGATATGTCAAGGTATTGTCCCAAATAATAAAGTATTCCAGGGTAAGACCTTGAAAATGTTTGATTATTTTGGAAAATAGTTGTCTTCTACAGGAGCGGACTGGGCCAAGAAAAGTTACCGTGGAATGCACCGGAGGGGGGGGGGGGGGGAGATCCAGTGAAGATTTTAATTTTACAAACTGAACGAACGCGGCTTCCTTTTGCATCTGGGCGATCAATGGCAGTCCACATAGAAGACATTTCGATGGCATTTTTGTATCATCTTCATTCGACTAAATGGTTCTACCAGGGGTATGGGAGCCATCGGGAAAACCATAGTTCGGTCCAATCGGATTTTTGGAATTGAAGGAACGCCGTTTTCTTTCATCTGGTCGATCAATGGCAGACTAGACTGCTGGTATATCGAAATATCCTCTATGTGTGTCACAACACGTTGGGGCAGATATGTGAGATTCATGATCACTCTAGGGCTCGGCCGTACTCAGAGAGGACAGCCGGGTTTTCGAGTGAACATACGTCTCTCGAGTTTTTGTTTGGGCAGATTCATCATCTTAAGGTGTCCGTGACTTGATATTTAAAACTACGGGGATGACACTTATTTGAGGGTCACATACCGTGGAACACCATCTGCGGCTGACAGTAACGAACTACTATTGGGGACTTTCAGAGATAGGTTGCGTCGTAGTTTTAAACGTCGCAGCAGGAAACCATTAGTCCCCTCAACGAGAGATAAACACCCACCTGGACAAGCAGTTAATTAATTAGCCTTCACTAATTTGTACCCAGTGTCTATTTGCGGCTTTTACAAGCAAACGTATCAAATTAATTATTTACAATCCCTGACCATTAACCCTTAACTCGGACAAATTCGAATCGATCTTGACAACCCCCCAACCAAAGAACATACTCCCAGTTGTTCCAAAACACACAAGATCGAGTCATTCACTCTTTTTTATTTATTTTTATTGATGTTTAAGGTCACATATTTATGCACAGCGGCTAATCATGATCGTGACAGTTTTACGGGTGGAGGAAGCCGGAGTACTCGAAGAGAACCACCGAGCAACGACGAGCAGCTGCCAGTTCCCCAACATCGTAACTCCGCACTGCAGCACAGGCAGGGTTATATTGGTTGAAGACATGCGTACCATCGACGTGCAGTACGCCTTAGTACATGGCGTCATCGTGCCCCCACGCGGGCAATGGAGATGAAGTGTCTTGCCCAAGGACACAACGCGGTTGCCACAGGTGGGATTCGAACCGAGGACCTCTCGGCTTGCAGCCTGCACCTCTACCTACTGAGCCACCGCGCTCCCCTCATTCATTCTTAATCAATAATTAACAATTTAGACAACTTCCGCGACGCATACGCACATATAGGTACATATACAACTTGCATTCCCCATTATGTACACTCTTCCTCACCCGTCGATGCTCCAGGCAATAAAATGTGCGCTAATAATTACGGGGCTCATGACCGGACTCACGCGTCGGCCATATAGATCCCCACTGATACTTGCAGAGTACACACTCCACCACATGCTCCCGTCTTGCGGGTTTACATACGGAATACATCTTTAATCTCATTCTCACTGCTGGAGACACCGTTATCCCGCCAATATACACATGTTATATACACTCGTCCATTATATACACGCTTCACCACTCACTCGGCACATACCCGACCACATGCTCCCGTATCTCGGGTTTACATGCTCCGTATACCTCCACCGAGCCCTTGTGCCCCTAAAAATCCAACTAAGGTCCCCATAGGTCCCCCTTATACCACGTTGTATGACTCCACACTCCCTCAAGCCCAGATTTCCTGTCCACACACATGCGACAGACGGGTTAACTAGCTCATTCCGCGCTCACTCAAACACAAATGTCCCGTCCGCGCACATGCGACAGACGGGTTAACCTACTGAGTACAGCTTTACCAAGTGCTTCTGTCACAACCAATCGGGGTAAGGCCCTCATTGGCGCCCCCCCCCCCCCCCCCTCAGGTGACTACCCTTGCCCCTTTACGCCAAGTTATAAGATTCCGGTCCCAACTCCACCATGGGCCCCACTGATCCCCGTAGCGGTTTCCCAAATTCTTCTCAACACTGTCCGCCTCGGCAGATGTATTTACCCTACCTGCTGTCCAGGCAGTATTTACCTGGGCACTCTTGCCCTTTGATGCCCCTACTGGCACCCTATTCCATCCCTCTGTGTACCTGGTTGCTCTCAACCCTCTTTTCCTTTGCGCCCCTCCCGACCTTACCCTGGACGGTGGGCTTCCTCTACCACATGGGCTTACGGACTCCTTGGTCCTGGACCTCCCTCTGGGTCCCTTTAGAATCCCGATCAGCAGACGCCTGCTCTGATCAACCAACTTTCCCAGACTTAACTCGTCCATGCGTGTTGGGACCCCCGTTGGGGCAGTGGCTTACCAGCATCTACCATGATAGACCGGCCTCTACATCCGGCCTCTGTTGACCCCGGCTGACCCCGTACCGAGTCCTTGCGAGTCGGGGTTAGCCCCTCCCTATACATGTATTTGATCCTCACGTCTGTTTGTGTCACCTCCGTGTCGGCCCCATTTCTATATGGGCCCCTTTTCCTCACCACTTCGGGCCCACCTTGCATGGCCCTCTCCTCACACTTATCATTTGAGGGACCACCTGTTTGGGCCCTCCTTGGTTCCTCCCACGAACCGTCGCCCCCACATCCACCGTCACCCTTCGTGACTGAACGGGGCATTTCTCCCTTGCAGCTTGGGCTTCAGTCGCCTCTACTGCCTCAACGCCAGTTAGGTTATCCTCTAACCACGACCTATCGGGGTCTGATCTCGCCCCTGGTAAGCTGCCTATGACCACGGCATACATGGGCCTGTCTATGCACATATCCACCACCTGAACTGTGTAGAACGGTGTATCCACCCTCACCCTCGCAAGGGGTAAACTCCTGACCGTCCCATCGATCAGTACACACAACTGATCTCGGCCCTTCAACTGATCGTCCCTGACCAGTTGTCTCCTTACCGCCACACTGCTACACCATGTGTCTCGCAGCACACGGACTCCTTGGTGCCCCACATACCCTGGGTACATCGGCATCTTTCCTTTGTCCCTCAAACAGCAAGGGCTTCCCTAAATGGGCTGCTCCCTTGTCAATGGCATCTCTAAGTGGGATGCTCTCGGGCCCTATAGACAGGCACAGTGCCGCTGTCTGCCTTTGCCCCTTTGCCCCCCGGGTTGGTGTCCTTCTGCATCACCACTTCTCCGGTTGCTGGGGAAAGGGTCCCTCTGGCCATCCTAGGTGCCCCGCCGTTACCTCTTACTGTGGTGGCCCTCCGCCAGCAATCCCGGGCCATGCGTCCCCGTTTCTCGCAAACGAAGCAAAGCACATCCTTGACTCCCGAGCTGCCACCCCTATTGTGGTTCGGGGCGGATGGGTCAATATCAACTGGTGCATTTGCAGCCGCGTGATTTCCATTCCGCCCTGGTCGTAATTGGGCAATCTCACCCCCATGGGCCTCTAGGAACTGCTCCGGCATTTTGACCATGTCATCTACGTTCCGCGGTTTCCTTTTCTTTATAAATATGGCCATTTCCGGAGCACACGAAGACATGAACTGCTCGCGAATGAGCAGATCTCTCAGAGATTGATACGACTCGTCAATCTTTGCCAGTTCGACCCAGCGGTCAAAATACCTCGTGGTTCGCGACACAAACTGAAAAACACTTTCACCCTTTCCTGCCTTACACTCCCTGAATTTAACCCTAAAGCCATCTTCGGTGAGTTGATACTGCTTGAGAATAGCTTTCTTCAACTCACCGTAGTCGTTGGCAAGGTCCGGGGGCATACTTGCATCCACTTGGAGAGACTGACCAGTTAGTAACGGGCTCACACTCACCCCCCAAGAATCTTCGGGCCACCCATTGCTCTGAGAAAACCTTTCAAACCTTTGCAAAAAGAGGCATCGACATCATCTGCTTTTTCGTCAAAATTCGGCAAGTTCGGGTACATAGCCCTTACGTGGCCTCCCGAATTGTTGCCCACAGCCCCAGCATTACTTCCCTGTGTTTCGGCTCTCACTCTCAACAACTCTAACTGTCTCTCGTGCTCTCTATCAGCCTTCTCTCGCTCAAGCGCTGCTTCCCTCTCACGTGACTCGCGTTCTCGTTTAGCCCTATCTACTTCTGCCTCTCTCTCCACTGCCCTTGCAGCAGCCTCTTCGCTCTTCATGGCTACCTGTTTTTCTAATTCCCTCTCATGACTTAACGCTAACTCTTTCTGCTCTCTCTTCTGTTCCTCGCGGACATACTTTTGGAGGTCTGCACCCTCCAATTCCATTTCCTTTCCTAGCGCCACAAGTTGTGCCAAGGGGGTAACGGTGTCCATAACTACAACTTCTGTTAGATGAACCACAAGCAAATAATAATAATAGAAACAATAATAATTTTGAAAAAGAATGTCTGCACAACCGTCTCCTATTCCCGTATTCACATTTGCTATCTAAGCCAATTTTTCCTTACCACTTTACCAAGAGCTTATTCAAAGGCAAACTGCATGAACATTATTAGTAAAACAGCATGGCATGCCCATAAATTATCTCAGCGATTCCGTCGGTTTTTAACTTTTCAAAATGTTACCTTTTTAGATGAATCCTGGTAGCACTCGCCAGTTTTCTGTCACAACACGTTGGGGCAGATATGTGAGATTTATGATCACTCTAGGGCCCGGCCGTACTCAGCCGGGCTTTCGAGTGAACATACTTCTCTCGGCCTCGCGGTGTTGTGGTTTTTGTTGGGGCAGATTCGTCATCTTAAATTGTCCGTGACTTGATATTTAAAACTACGGGGATGACGCTTGTTTAAGGGCCACATACCGTGGAACACCATCTGCGGCTAACAGTAACGAATTACTATAAGGGACTTTCAGAGATAAGTTGCGTCGTAGTTTTAAACTTCGCAGCAGGGAACCATTAGTCCTCTCAACGAGAGATAAACACCCACCTGGTCAGGCAGTTAATTAATTAGCCTTCAATAATTTGTACCCAGTGTCTATTTGCGGCTTTTACAAGCAAACGTATCAAATTAATTATTTACAATCCCTGACCATTAACCCTTAGCTCGGACAAATTCGAATCGATCTTGACAATGTGAGTAGTAGTGCTCGCACGTTACAGGGATCATTGGCCGGACCCCGGTGCCGGACCTCGGAAGTGACGTCATGTCACGTGACCCAGTGGCGCCATGTTGTGTTGTCATGGTAACCCGCGTGAGCGGCCATCTTGTGACGTCATCCCAATGGTGATACGTGGTGTTAGTGCGCATGCGCAGCGCGTGTTGTTAGGGTGATACGTGTTTCCGTCGTCCATTTTGTATACTGGAGGCCGCCATCTTGGTTTCTATGGTAGCACGTGATTGCTATGTTACCTAAGGCCTACAACAGAACAGGGGTATGTTCGGAGGGTGTGTTCGATTGAATCGGAGTATTTTCTGGAACGACTTCCCTGGATAATTACCACAAACAACCTGACAACTTATATTATTTCGAATTCAACCAGAATTCTCTGCTTCTACCTATATATGCAATAGTTATCGTTTATCTGGCCATGTTCCTTTATTCTAGAGTATACCCCATAGCGTAGAAGAGCCTATCAACTGGAACAGTTTACCTTATTATTGCTATATTTAGCAATTTCTGGTCTATTCTTGTCAGTTCTGACCCTATTCCAAGTACTCTTGTTGTTTCATATATCTGGATCACTTATAATCAATCAGATTGCTTGATTTCTCATAATCTCTATGCCGAGTTATCTCCCTTGTGTATAATAAAAGACTATATCAAATGGCCATATCCCATGGAATCCCATTTTTTGCAAAACACCTGTGGCTATGGAATCCCTTTTATGTCGTGTGAGGCCATGAGGGCTATGTAAAAGCCCTCAATGAGTCCTCATTTATTATCCCTCATACCCTCATTGAATTTTGAGGTTATGAGGACCTTGAAAAATCCCTCAATGAGGTATAATTTACTACGACTCTTAGCCTCATTTCAGTATTTAACAGGTATATCTTATGGAATCCCATTTTGGAAAACGCCTGTGACTGTGGAATCCCTTTTTGTTGTATGAGGCCATGAGGGCTATGTAAAAGCCCTCAATGAGTTCTCATTTACTATCCTTCATAGCCTCATTGAATTTTGAGGTTATGAGGACCATTAAAAATCTCTCAATGAGGCATAATTTACTACGACTCTTAGCCTCATCTCGGTATTTGAGGATACCCATGGCCTGGTATTGTATTATTCGAGGATACATATCGAGGATACCTTTTATAGGATACTTATCTGAGGATACTATATAGGCTGTACATATCCCTATAGGTCTCTTGCTGGCCCTTAGTACTATCAATCCACCTGATGCTTTATGTTTTCCTATGACTGGTATAGGTAGTATGTAATGCTAGGCATAGGGGTATTGTGGGTAGGGTACTGCCTGGTAGTTTAGAACGGTACTATAGTATGGCGGTATATACACCTATAGGCCCCTGTTAGTGCGTGATACTATTAACCAACCGTTTGCTTTGTTTTATTATATGACTGGTATATGTAGTACGTTATGGTTGACCTAGTGATTTTGTGGAGGTGGGGGTAATGCTTGGTAGTTTAGAACGGTAGAATAGCATAGGCTGTACATATCCCTGTAGGTCTCTTGCTGGCCCTTGGTACTACTGATCCACCAGATGCTTTATATTATTGAGCGGTATTCTGGGGTGGGGTCAATGCCTGGTAATACAGAAGGGCAGCAGAGTATGGTTGGTATATTCCCCTAAAGGTTCCATCCTAATCGTTCATAGTATTAACCTACCAAATGCTTTGTATCATCCTGTTACTGGTAAGGTAGTACGTAATACCAGTAGTTACTACCTTATTCCGAGTACTCTTGTTTCATTTGCCTAGATCATTTATATAAATTATAATTAACCAATTAGATTGCTTGATTTCCCATAACCTGTACTTAATCGTACAGAGTTATCTCCCTTTTGTATAATAAAAACCTATATCAATGGCAATATCCCCGGTACCCCCAATTTCGGCACCCCTTTTTGGAAAAGCATATGGCCTTCGGCACCCCTTTTTTCTGAAATGAGGATAAGAGTCGTATTAAAAATCCCCCAATGAGGTCTAATTTACTACGACTCTTATCCTCATTTCAGAAAAAAGGGATTCTCCAGAAGGCACCCCAATTTTGGCACCCCTTTTTGAAAAACATAGCCCCATATGCTTTTCCAAAAAAGGGGTGCCGAAATTGGGGTGCCGGGGATATTGCCATTGATATAGGTTTTTATTATACAGAAGGGAGATAACTCTGTACGATTAAATACAGGTTATGGGAAATCAAGCAATCTAATTGGTTAATTATAATTTATATGAATGATCTAGACAAATGAAACAAGAGTACTCGGAATAAGGTAGGAACTACTGGCATTACGTACCACCTTACCAGTAACAGGATGATACAAAGCATTTGGTAGGTTAATACTATGAACGGTTAAGATGGAAACTATAGGGGAATATACCAACCATACTCTGCTGCCGTTCTGTATTACCAGGCATTGACCCCACCCCAGAATACCGCTCAATAATATGAAGCACTTGGTGGATCAGTAGTACCAAGGGCCAGCAAGAGACCTACAGGGATATGTACAGACTATTCTATTCTACCGTTTTAAACTACCAAGCATTACCCCCCAACCCCACAAGATCACTAGGTCTACCATAACGTACTACATATACCAGTCATATAATAAAACAAAGCAATCGGTTAGTTAATAGTACCAAGCACTAACAGGGGCCTATAGGTGTATATACCGCCATACTATAGTACTGTTCTAAACTACCAGGCAGTACCCTACCCACAATACCCCTATGCCTAGCATAGCATACTACCTATACCAGTCATAGGATAACATAAAGCATCAGGTGGATTACTAGTACTAAGGGCCAGCAAGAGACCTATAGGGATATGTACAGCCTATATAGTATCCTCAGATAAGTATCCTATAAAAGGTATCCTCGATATGTATCCTCGAATAATTTAATACCAGGCCATGGGTATCCTCAAATACCGAGATGAGGCTAAGAGTCGTAGTAAATTATGCCTCATTGAGGGATTTTTAATGGTCCTCATAACCTCAAAATTCAATGAGGCTATGAGGGATAGTAAATGAGAACTCATTGATGGCTTTTACATAGCCCTCATGGCCTCATACGACAAAAAGGGATCCCACAGTCACAGGCGTTTTCCAAAATGGGATTCCATAGGATATACCTGTTAAATACAGAAATGAGGCTAAGAGTCGTAGTAAATTATACCTCATTGAGGGATTTTTCAAGGTCCTCATAACCTCAAAATTCAATGAGGGTATGAGGGATAATAAATGAGGACTCATTGAGGGCTTTTACATAGCCCTCATGGCCTCATACGACAAAAAAGGGATTCCATGGGATATGGCCATTGGGTATAGTCTTTTATTATACACAAGGGGGATAACTCGGCATAGAGATTATGGGAAATCAAGCAATCTGATTGATTATAAATGATCTAGATATATGAAACAACAAGAGTACTTGGAATAGGGTCAGAACTAACAAGAATAGACCAGAAATTGCTAAATATAGCAATAATAAGGTAAACTGTTCCAGTTGATAGGCTCTTCTACGCTACGGGGGTATACTCTAGAATAAAGGAACATGGCCAGATAAACGATAACTATTGCATATATAGATAGAAGCAGAGAATTCTGGTTGAATTCGAAATAATACAAGTTGTCGGGTTGTTTGTGGTAATTATCCAAGGAAGTCGTTCCAGAAAATACTCTGATTCAATCGAACACACCCTCCGAACATACCCCTGTTCTGTTGTAGGCCTTAGGTAACATAGCAATCACGTGCTACCATAGAAACCAAGATGGCGGCCTCCAGTATACAAAATGGACGACGGAAACACGTATCACCCTAACAACACGCGCTGCGCATGCGCACTAACACCACGTATTACAATTGGGATGACGTCACAAGATGGCCGCTCACGCGGGTTACCATGACAACACAACATTGCGTCACTGGGTCACGTGACATGACGTCACTTCCGGGGTCCGGCACCGGGGTCCGGCCAATGATCCCTGAAACGTGCGAGCACTACTACTAATGTGGACTGCCAATGGCAGTCCGCATAGAGAATATTTCAATATACCGGCAGTTTATGCAATCAGATCCATTTTGCCTTTTGATCCTTTTCACGAAATTTCACGTACCAACAGGTTTTGGGCTGTATCAATTTTTGGGGCCCAGGGGGAACCCAATACGGTTAGTCCGACTCTGCTCTTCTATTCGTGTTAGGTGACAGGTTAATAGCGAAGAACTTGTTAAATCAGATCACGTTTTGTGGTGTTTGCTGAAGTGGCAGCTATTATATAAGCTAATTACTCTGTGTTCAACCTCTGAGGTATCGTGGGAAATTAGCGATGCTGGTTTTAGAGTTATAAACTCTTGTGTTATATAAGCTAATTGACTTTTATTAGTTTCGCGGGTGATCACTTGCATGTTGTAGACATGTCGGCTTAAAATGTAGAGTATTCCCAAAGAAGCCAAATAATCGACTTGCTCAGAAGGATTATCTATCAGCACCACTGGCTACTGAATGTGATATCTAGTTCTACAAGTAGATGGAGGAGTACATGTTCTGCGGGGTCTCCTCACTTTGCCGACGGCTATTGTTCAGAAGTAGGTGTGAATAATCCCTCACATCAAAGTGTTGCCGACTGTAGTTTTGTTCATATTTGTGGGTGGTTTTGAGTGGGGAGAATAACAAGCAAACTGGCCGTGTGATCAATAATTTATTTCATCTAGCACAGTAGTAGAAAGAAAATTAACATATACTTGGGAGCAAATAACATTTGATAAATGTAAGGAGCTAGGAGATTACAATTTGATGCAAATAAATAAATAAATGATAAATAAATAAATGTTAATAATAAATAAATGAATTAATTAACAAAGCGCTTTATAATGAGAAAACACTACAAATTTATATTATTAAAATGTTCTGCCCCACTGTTAACCTTATTTATTTATTTATTTATTTATTTATTTATTTATTTATTTATTTATTTATTTATTTATTGACACTACTAGCAGCCAGGGCCACCTCCTGTTGGACAGTTTTACAGGTGGAGAAAGCTGGAGTACCCGGAGAGAATCGCCGAGTACTGGCGAGCAACTGTTAGACTCCCCAACGTACTAACTCCACACAAGCAGGGTTAGCACTGGTTGAAGGCATGTGCACCATCCACGTGCAGCACGTCTTAGAACACAGCGCCACTCTGCCGCCACGTGGGCAATCTGGATTAAGTTCTTTGCCCAAGGACACAACGCAGTTATCATTGGTCGGGATTACGCCCAATGCCCAAACCACTGAGCCGCCGTGCTCCCCCGCTAAGTTTGTTATGTGGGATTACTAAGTTGGAGAGTCCGACAGCAACTCGCCGTTATTTGGAGATCCTCTCCGAGAAGACCAGCTTTCACTATCCGTAAAACTTTCCGACAGGGTATGACCCGGGTTGTTGAAAGTGTCGTTAAATCCCACTAAACAATGTCGTTTCTTATCAATCTACATTATAATTGTTTACAACAGGCTTGCATTACCATGGAAATCCCTAACTCGGACGTATACCATCTATTTTGTTCTTTCCCAAGCGATTTGGGAAAGAAAAGTGGTGCAAAAGCACCAAGAAAAAATAAGCTAAACTGGGTTGAGTGCGACCGGTGCACACCCAGTAGGGAAGAATCTTCTCCTAGTACAAATCCACGGCTTCCGGTACCAGTGTGCAAACGTATAACCAACGTGTCATTCTTTTTTCATCCGCCATCTTAGGAAGATGCCTTTTCATTTGTTCTGATACAGTTATAATTCTACTCTTTTATACTATGTTCCTGTGTTGAATTATGGATCTGCTGACCATTGAATAAACAGGGCTGTGTTTTTTGTATATTCTCGATTATATTCAACCACATTTTTGTAATTATCTTCTCCGTGTTCGCGGGCGATTTTGTGTACCGTGAGGTTCGGTCTTTGTTTTTGGTTGACATATTTATGCTATCCTTTTCAATATTGCTTTTGGAGTTAGGTATCAGTGGGGTGGGGGGGGGGCTGTTTTGGCAGCATTTCTTCCCTCTGTTGTGGGTCGAATTTCTGCCTTTTTGGACCCCTTTTGGCTGTTTGGGTTCTGTTGTGTTCCCAACAGGTTGGGAGTGTTCTGCTTCTTATTTCTGTTGGGTTCACCTTCCGTTCTACTTCTCTCACCTCTGTTATGCCCAGGACGGTTCCTTGTGGGTAATGCCTTTTGTCGAAGCATGTTGACGATTCTCATGCTTTATGCTACACATGTAATGGATGTTCTTCTGATCGACCCTGTGTTCCCTCGCCCGCGGGAAAGGGGAACGCTGTCGTTCGGGCATCTTGACACGACTACGTCTGGTGAGAGTTCTGCCGCTCTGTAGGGGATTTGCTGCCTATTCTTGCAGTGGATACTGTGGGAGCTGTTGAAATGTCCGGTGAAGAGATGCCTGGTTCCGGGACTGTTGCCCCTCTCCACTCGACAATTGAGGCTGTCACTAGGTTACTCTTTCCGCCTTTCCATCGGTTTCAAGCTTCCGACGTATGCTGTTCAGTCTGTAACGTCTACGGTCACCGTTTCAGCCTTGGGATATCGGCCTCAGCCGTCCCTGGCTTCAGCCTGAAGGGGTTGCCAGCCGATCCCTCCGCTGTGGTCTCTTAGCCGTTGAGCCCAGCAGGTTTTCCTTTGGATTCAGATGCCAATGGTGGGGTCACCATGGACTCTGTTGCGCTTCCGTCCACGCACTCTGGTCCTTCGGCCAGTTCTGTGGGATCGGCGCATTCTGTGCAGCCTGGATCTTATGTCCCACAGAGGTCCGCGGCGACTCTCCTGAGTTCCTGCACTTCAGATCCTCGGAGTATTTCATACCCCTATAAGCATCTGTATTCAGATGTTTCGGCTGCCACCCGTCGCTCCGCGTCGGGTGTTCTAGAGGATCGTGACCTTTGGCTGGTTAAGTGGGTCAGATGCGAAGCCACTTTGCCGGGCCGTTCCCACGTCGAACCGGCAGATACGTGTCGTAAGCTTAAGGGGGGCCCTCTCCTTGCTCACGCAGGTTCTTTCCAACAGCTTTCCCGTTGCCTCCAGCCAGGCCATAGTGGCTTCCAGGCGCCTTTCGCGGCGCCATGTCCCGGGATTGGAGGCTGGCCGCTTTCTGATCCCCCTGGTCTTCCTACACCATGGGAGGCATCGGCTAGTATGCCCGAGATGGTCTATGTGTCTTCCGACTCAGGGGATGATGCAGACACACCTGACGTCGAGAGCCATCAGTCTTCTGACTTGAGGGCGCTCTTGACTTTGTGTTCGAGTTCCTTCCGGAACTCAACCCGTCGGACCAGCCGGAGGTTTCAGACAGGCCGCGAATATCGGTCGCGCGCTTGCAGCCTGTGGAGCAACCTGCTTGTGGACGCCTTCGACCGTATCAGTCGGTACAAGTGGTCGAAGCTTTTGCAGCATTGGACTCTAAGCTGAGTTCCAAGGCTATGAAGACTTCCTTCTTCACTAGGGCTAATACCTTTTTGCCCCTGTGCGTTCCTACGATTCCGCCAATCCGCCGGTCTGCCAGACTTTGACGGTGTTGGATCAGGACTCCTCCTCCCTCAGGCTTTCCACGCCCAAGTCGGCCGTTATTCCTATGGCGACTTTTGTGTCCCTGTTGGGCTTATCCAGAGAGATGCAAGGCATTCTTTCTCTCTCGGATCACGTCGTCTCTGCCTTGGCTGCTTATCTGCCTCCGGTTAAGTTTGACGACGTAGAGGCGTGTGATCTCTAAGGCTCTCATGCAGCTTACTCACACACATGCCTGTAGCACGGCTAATTTGGAATTAGTTCGCCGGGATGCTGTGTTGGACACAAGCCGTTCCCTTCCTGAAGGGCAGCGTGCTGCTCTTCGATCCGCATTTTTGGTGGGCCCGCGACTATTCCATGATTCCGTGGCGACGGTCTGGGATGACGCCCTGCGTCATTCCAAAGATCAGCTGCTGCCTCGCCAGCTTGATCCTCCTTCGGGGTTGTTCCAAGCCTAACAAACGCCCTTCTGCTTCCTTTGGGAAGCCAAGGGCTGACCCTCCTGCTTCCGCTTCTTCCTCTTATCCACGTGGTAAGCGTAAGCGTCAGCAGACCAGAGGGAGGTCACAGGATCCTACTATCAGAGGAGGTGGTTTCTCCTCTAACAGGCCTCGCCGGGACTCGAAATGAAGGTCCTCACCTCGATTCGTCCCAGGTTGGAGGAAAGATATCAGAGTTTGCAGACTGTTGGGCCACGATCACATCCGATCCTTGGGTGTCAGATATTGTTCCGTCCGGTTTGCGGATATCCTTTCGGAGGCACCCACTCAAGAGTGCCGCTTCCAGCCCCCAAGTTCCTTCAGTCGATTCACGTCAAGAATATTCACTCAGTGGGATTTTATTCCCGCCTGTTCTTGGTGCCGAAGAAGGACGACCGACTCCGACCGGTTATCGATCGGAGTATCCTGAACCAGTCCTTCATTGCTCCCAAGTTCATCATGGATACTTTCAGAATATCTATGTAAGCGTCTTGTTGCTAAATGAAGACTTTCAACAACGGCAGCTAGAACGAGTGGTAAATAGCAGTGGTAAAATAGACGCGTTTTTCTAATGTTGTTCTGTGACATAATGATCCCATTATCTGTTATTCCCGCAGTTCGATACCAGTTATCAGCAGTAAAGTAATTACGTTCTATTATTTATTATTTCTGCCTAATATTGACACTCGTGACGATATCGGACTTATACGGACTACATATAATTCAGTTATTTATGCCACTTGTTGTCAAAGTGTCAGTATACCATGCACGGAAAAAGTGGATGTCTTTACTGCTTCAGTTATCCCCTTCTTTTCGAATGGCTGTCTGTGAAGGGAGGGCTGTAAGAACAACTCTAACACGAGGCGTCGCGAAGATGACAAATTCGGGAAGGTGGGGGTGTAAATTTGATTTGTTTTGACTGTGATGGCGCAAGCCCCGACATCAAATATTCCAACTACATCATCAAGGCATGCCTTCGAAGGCATGCCTTGGTGATGTAGTTAGCATATTAGTCAGTCGGGATTATAGATAAAAAAAATCAAGACGTCTTTGAAATTATTTGTGGATAAATCAAATATACATGTAGTAGTCGTGACGCAACATCTTATTAAATTAATACGTATCGTACCGCCAGTCCACCAAATTGGTCATGCTGAGTCTCCAACAACCCGAATTGGGTACTACAGACCTCCATTTTTATTACACGTCTGTTCCATGAAATTCCCATCTACAGCGGCACTAAACCACACGAAAAATGAAAATCCGTCCCGCACACATGTGCCGAATGGACATCGTTGACGTACTATTTTTTGGACGATCACGTCATTTGTTAATACTTAACATAAACCAGCCTACTTGGAATTTCTGTTTGACCTAAAATCACGGAAGTCGTGCAGTTTAAATGATTGCGTTCTAATAAGCTATCGCAAAGACAATAAACTAAATAAAAACATCTTTGTATATAGAATTACTTCTGAAGTTTAGAAGGGAGAGTTCTAACCAATCATTACTAGCTTATAATGATAACAAATTGAATAGACCTAGCTCAAATATGCATGCACTACGATAGTACAAACATACGTATACCACATGTTTGGCCTACTTATAAATCTGCCTAAGGGAATTCCTCCCAAGTCTCACATGTGTTTGTAAACATTGGCAGACGATTGATCACCCACAACTAAACCGACTGCGAAATAACTTGTTGATAGTGTCAAATGAATTGCTGAGTGTCCTAATAATTGCGTTTATAGACGTGAAGGCGTGTAATAAACACAGAACAATACTCTCATTTTATCCTTCTGCACTGGCACTCGTGCCATATCGATTAACCCATTCACACGCGCATGTAATTCTGTCTATATATGGTCAACTGTGTGTGTGACACAAGTCCAAGTATCAAATCTAGTGTCATTTTAAGAAAGCACGTGATTACAAGCAAGCGCGAATCGATAACTAAGACACCCTACTGGAAAATTACTTGGGATGTGACATTCCCTTTAGCGACACCTTTGTAGACACTCCACCCTCCTCGGTAATTTTCCGCGTTGATGATCACATATGTGCCATCCCAGCCACGTAGCGGAGAGGTTATCCCATTCCGTTTAGTTGTTCATCGACCTTTTTCAGAAAATTATATTCGAGATGGAGGTTTTGAGATAACTTACTTTAAAACAACGAACGTGACAAGACAAAAATGACAAGATACGGTTGCATTTTTGTTCTTAGTAACTAGGGCTTGATTAGAGTTGATTGGAATGACTGGATTTGTAAGTATTGATTTCCAGATGTGCTGACGTTACACAGTCCAAAAATACCGGCCGGGTGTGGAATATATGGTATGACGTCACACATTCCAAATAGATGAGGTCACTTCGTTTCGCGTGGTATCCATTATACCGGACGGACCTCACCTAATAAGGGTATAATAACTCTTCTGCTAGTTTCAAAGCACATTCGGTTTGACATATCACTGCAATCGGCTCATAAGGACGGAAGTGCAGAAATGTTACGTAATAGTGAAGGCTTCCTGAAAATCTCCATATGTTTGGCCTGTGTCTGGACCTCGTGCTTTTTACTGGTTTGTTTCCAGCACGTCGGTGCGATTCTTTCAATGACGCCGTCAAGTGTAAACAAGAATGATCCGCGACGGCTTTCACAGATTCAAGGGATTGTGCCGTGAAAAAAACATGAATCATTTGATGCCGTTTGCCCTTCAATCAAATAAATACTGGTGTTATTGAACGATGAATAATCGTCGATGAGGAATGGCTTAACGCTTGAAATAATTTGTCTTCACTGTTAGCGTTAATTATAATTTTGAGAAGACACGAATAGTTTCAACGAGATGAATGTACGCTCTTATGATTCAGGTTGCAACTGATATGTTGGCCAGAAATTTATTGGCCTGACACAATATCTTATATCCGCATTGGACCAAATACACAGTGTGCGCATATTTATTTATTTATTTATTTATTTATTTATTTATTTATTTATTTATTTATGCACAATGGCTAAGCGTGGCCGCAAAGTGTATATGAAGTCTAGTCCAACCAATTGTTTATACCCATTTTTGCACATTTTAGAGGCCTTCCACTCCAGGCATTGGTGACCGGATCCGATTTTACCACTAAAGCAGGGCTCGTATACTACTGTTAACAAGCACTGCTTCACTTCCCGGAGTTCCCACTGGGAAATATGTACAGTACACGGGGAAAGGAATACAATGATACCCACTTAATTGCATATTTTGAATTTTATAACCTTGTTAATTGGATGTAAGTTACCAGTACCAAAACATTTACCATACCTTCAGTACCAAATTAACTGTATTCAGCTTATAGAGTAAAATCCTGTTAATTGAATGAAAAATTATGTAATCTGTTTAATTATTCTTGACATCCGTTGAATCCCCCCCCCCCCCCCGCCCCCACCCACTACCCAAAGATAGACATTTTTGCCCCAATACATCCATTATGGGCTATTGATTCATTATATTGTATTTAACACAGCAATGATCTGTGTCAAACAATATATAATAGACAAATGCCCAGTTCATAACTGGAAGATAGGAAAATGATTGAATTCCTGTTAATTGTATGTTCCTACTAATTGAATATTTTTCTCTGGCAAATGAGTTATTCAATCACAGGGTTCCACTGTACCACTAAAACACGCGCAGAGTGGAGATTCCACCCGGACAATTTTATTTAAACAATATTTTTATTTCCTCATTGAAATGAGTTTGGCAAACAGGCAATGCCTACATTAACGCCCTACCCTACAGAAACGGACATTACATAGAGGGTAATCGCTTGACTGGACTGGTTACGTAGAGTAATTCATGAGAGGCGAGGGACGTTGTACAAACACGAGTGCGCGAATGCGAACGAGTGTTTTACAATATAGTCCCTCGCCTCGAATGAACTATTTCACGTAACCAGTCCAGTCAAGCGATTTCTCTGTTTATTACTTTTCATTATTAACGATAATTATATTATTTAACCCTTTACCTAACGTAACGGCCAATTCTCAAAGATCGCCAATTAATTTTCGTTATTTTTTCATTTTTTGTTTCTAAAACATAGGTTATGACCCCTCATTGGAACGAGTTCGTCGAGCTCGTTCCAATGAGGGGTCATAACCTATGTTTTTGAGACAAAAAATGAAAATAATAGTTTTTCAAGAATTTTTTTTTTGCAAGTGTCGTCTGCTTTTCATGTTAGGTAAAGGTTTAGAAAAGGGTAAAGGGTTATCGTTTATAATCAAACCCGGAAATTCCAGTAAATCACACTTTGGAAAGTAATAAAATGTTGCAACTGTACATAAAACAGAAACCGACTCAATGAATTACCAAGAAAGTACCACACTGTATCAAATCATCTCTTTTATACATGTTACCTATCGGGTATGGAGGCATTCTGGTATGCATGTGGGGGTATAATTATGTTCAACCCGGAGGTCCATTGGCTGAAAGTGTGCTTGTCCGTATTATGCTTTTCAAGAGACAAGAGGTTTTTGTCTGGGTGGAAACCCGCCCCACGAGTGTTTTAGTGTAATTCACTCTCCGCGTACTGCACAACGGTGGAAGAAACACACATTATCTGCTTTTCCCTCGTCCCCTTAATAGGAACTGTTGGCCAGGAATAACAAACTTCTGAGTTTACTACTGGAGTTGATTGCGCCGGAAGAATGATCGCTGGGAAATAATGTCTGATGAAATAAGACGGCCAGAATATCTGGAATTTGTGGCGCTGCGTTCAAGAAACTCTATCCTCTGAATTGTGAAAACAGTAATTATAATGTTTTCATATTGCATGGCACTACTTTTCCATGACTTTTTTCCAAATATCTTTTTTTTCCACACCACGGTTTACCCTTTTGAACCCTAGCGGCCGCTTTTCCGGTCAGGAACATGATACGCCATAACGTTATTAAATAGGATGGCTTTTCAGTAAATATGTGAGGTAGACCACTCAATATTTTCAACGTGCAGCCCAGATGCTGCACGTTGAAAATATTGATAGGTCTATCCCAAATAATGAATATGGACTCTTCTATTTGTTGCTATTGAACTGACATGGAAGACACCACCAGAGTCCAAAGGGTTAAAATCACCACCCAAATAGAATGCGCTCAGCTAACTCGTTACAATGGAAGGAACTAACAATCTTGTGTTTGGAAAAACAAATGACGAAATAATATCTTTCTAGTGATTTCGCCGTAAAACGCTTCTTGGATTCGTTGCGGAACTGGTTATTGTACGAATATGGTGTTAGTTTAATTTAAAATGTGTCAATAATTCAGCTTTGATACACGGAAATTAAAAAATGTGAATTAATTCCTTTTGTATGTTGTAGAAACTCATTTTTATCCAACAATGCATTATACCACTTTCTGATTAAATTTCCCCCAGTTTTGGGTTTTTTAACCATGTCGTAGGTGTTAATCTGGAATGACGTGCAAAGTAATCTCCTACGAACATTTAGAAGACTCATATAATCTTTCAGCATACAAAAGCACTTTTATCAAATTGATTTTGTTTCAAATAACGTTTCCTTCAAACAAGATATAAAGCGTGTGTTAACCACAAAATACGGTAATCCGTTTTAAAAATTGGATACATTTTGAAAATGATCGAGTTCTCTGTGGATTGATTCTTTAGTGAGAAAGAAATGATGCCCTCACTGTAAAAATTACCACTAAAAATGCGTTAAAAAGTACTGGCAATCCAGTTGCCGACTTCTACCGAAAAGTATTGCGGTGAAAATACCATATTTACTACTTCAGTCAATGCCGACCTTTATTGTTCGATCAAAAATTGAGGAGCTGATTCTTCGTTGCACGAGAAGGCTGTTGGCTTATCACACAGTGTAGACCAATCCATATTCAAAATTCTAACAAGTGTGTCTTCTTGAACTCTTCGTCTATGGCGAGAGAAAAGGATTTCAAGGAGGTACAGCTGCCGAAATTACTTTGATGCCGTTTCTGAAATATTCCGGTTTTTGCATACAATCACACTCAGCTTTCCACTTCAGTTGACTGGTTCAAGCGGACGGTTATCTTCCTTTATCTCCTGTCCCTTACCGTTTTTGAGAACCCATCAGCTAATTGCTTCACGGATAATTGGCTTAGGTGTGAGAAAAGTATTCAGATTATACAGAATTTTGGACATCAAAATAACAAAAGTCAAGACTTGTGTCTTATAGGTATTTTTACCAGGCAGCGGACACAAGACCATATTTTCCGAATTGATGCGCTTCCCAGTTATCTTACAAGCCAAACAGCGTACATAGATGGCCAAGAATCAATGAAAACACTGTTATTAACCTTTTTTGCACTGGAAAAAACAGTACATTGACGGGTAACAAACCTCAGATGGTAAACTGGCACCATTCAACTATTACTATATATATAAAGAAAATATATAGAACTTTCCGATGCCATGCGCTTCCATAATGTAACTTTTGAACATTTTATTTGATCTCAGGAATTGTAAAACTTTCCCATCTCCCTAATGCTAATTTCCAATCCCCGAAACGATCATTTCAGGGGAGATAACCAGCCAGTTTTTCCGCTAATTTAAAGTTAAAAGCTGGACATGACTTAAGGGGGATGGTAATATTTACTATTGTAAGAGGGTGCAACATCAACAATTTCAGTAGTGGTGATTCGATTCGGGTTTCGATATTGAACCGAAATTTGAGATTCGTTGGGCACTAATGTGGACATGCTATGATGACAACCTTTGAATTGAAAATACTGAGCATACAATACTATTATTACAAAACCGAATAGAGATGTTCTTCCGGATCGCGACTCAGTTGCGATATGTTCGATATTCTCTGTTCACTTCCATGTCCACAATACCCTAGAATCTCACATATCGAAAGGGAAATGCAAAAACACTTCATCTCAGATGCTATGGACGGCATCAATTATATGGTTAGTGTTGCCATAGCGTACCACACTGTCAGTTGGGGATTAAAATGTCTGTCGCTTGTCAGGAGAGAAGAGGCAAAAGATCCATTCGTAGTATTCGAAACACACGACGTTTTGAGGTATTATCTTCTGCGTGCAATGACTTATTACGTTTAAAATACCTATAATTAAATGTTTAAAATAAAATTTAAGAATTGTTAATAATAATTTGACTGAAAAAGCAAGGTAAATTCAATCAGCTTTGATGATATGTCAATCAAGGATTCACGTGCAGCCGGAAGTACTGCCCACCGGCGCAAATGTAAACAAAACAAACCCATGTGTTTGCGATAGAAAGTATCGTTCTTTCTCCATTTTAAGTAACAAAGTCGCTTATTTATTAGGAGTGTGGTATGAATAAAACAAATAGGCACTAGGGTGGTAATAAGTTTTAAACCACTCGTAGGATAAGGGTTTTAACCACTCGGCAGAGCCTCGTGGTTAAAATACTTATCCTACTCGTGGTTTAAATCTGATTACCGCCCCAAGTACCTATTTATTCTATATCCTGTGGTAGTAGATTTTGTGGTATTTTATCTGTAGCTGCGGCCGTTTCTAACAGACATTTAGCGATTTTTGAACCACATTCCATGGGCTTTTTGTAACTGAAGTCAATATTTCGCTCCGTGAGTGCAACAAGACGCAAACTGCAATGTTAAAGTTTCGCAGATGGCGCCATGTTGCACTCAAGAGACGATTTCCAACTCCACAACCTGAAGATCATATATTTCGAACAAATGGGGATGAGGGTGCGTTCGTATTTCTTCAGCAGTTAGATGTTCACCAGGGGCAGTTGGAAAATTCTCACTACAGTACGTGGAGAGTCCATTATCACTAAATCACCCGTAGAGTGGAGAGTCCACCCAAGCAATAATTGCTAATTTGTTGCAAAGCATAACAAGCACAAGCAAAGTTCCATCCAATGGACCTCCGGGGTAAACCCGGAGGTCCATTGGCTGAAACATTGCTTGTGTTTTTTGTCCATAGGTAGAGAATTTGAAAGTGACATTTTCGGTGATAACTCCACTCTACGGGTAATTTAGTTACAATCCACTCTCCACATACTGTAAATTGGGGGTTGGGTGGGGGGGGGGGGGGGGGCAAATGCTTTTATCAAAGATCAGATGTTCCAAAACCGGGTGATTACAGTTGAAAATCCAGAGGGTATTTAAATCAGGTATTTCCCTCAATTCATGAATGTTTCGATAAAAGAGGATGCACACCTGCCGAACAAAGGCCTTCTGGCCACATCTGTGGTTAGACTGAACATGAGGCTGTAACAGTTGTTAAAATATCCGAACTATATTCTAACCCGTGTAATTGTGTGTGTGAATTTATCTGTTACGTGCCGAGCGATTTTTTACAAATATTACCATCTGGAGAAGTTGTAAACGGAGTTTTCGATAATTAAACGATAGAAATATACGTCAGTCCTTTTTATGTTTGGCCATAGCCCTGGCTGATTTTTTTTTTCTTTCTTTGTTTCGTTTTACCATCAACTGTGTGTGGTTAAATATCCCTTCAGGTCATCAAGGCGCCATATATGCACAAGGCTTGCATACACTTGGTACTCTCAGGAGGCGACACCAAAACACTGACTCAGTGCGTATAACCTCACACGGCTTTGAAAACGTGTAACAAATTATGTTTTCCTGACCCGTCATTTTTGATGAGCACACCGCAAGCATAATTTTGAATATTTCTTTAACTAAAATATGTTTGGGCATTCCACCTTCTGCAACCCCCTGTTAAAACATCCTAGATACGTCCATGTTCTTTGGAAAGAAGAATATTTTAGTACTTGAGAATTCCGGTAAAAATTATGAAATTAAAAATATATTATACTGCACACGTTTTTAATTTAGTTCCAAACATGTTCAAACATGGTTTGGATCTGAAGTCATATTTCGTGACGAAGCTGTGCTAGTCACTTACGATTTCAGCTGTACGGCAGTGATGCAAGAAAAAATATTTAAATAGCTCAATTACAGAGAGTGGAATGTATTCCAATCGTAAATGTTCATTACGGAAAATCAAAATGTTTTTCGACTGGACGTGTTATGCCAAAGACTTGTGATCAAACTAATAAAAGAGTTGATCCGAGGCACGAGTGGTTCCCAATTATACCATTCCGGTTGCGTTAAGTGGCACTTTGCACGGATTATCTCTGACGGGAAGTCCTGCTGTTATGTAACACTTGTACTGGGTTAACCCCTTGCTAAGGTAACTTGTAATTTCACCCGAACAGCGCTATTTTCCCAAATTTCCATTCAAATTTTATCATTTGTTGATTTTGCCACCAAAACATAGCTCATGATCCCTCGATGGTGCGAACTCGTAAGGGCGTCGCGAAGATGATCGACTAGGTGTGGGTTGAAACCTCATTTGTTCCGACTGTGATGGATAAAATGCCGACTGGTAAAATATTCGTCGAAGGCATGCCTTGATGGAGTTGGAGTATCAGTTGAGATTGCAGTTCAGAACTCACAGTTCTGAGAAATTGGTTTATAGATTGTAATAGTTATCGCACGTGGACTTTACAACTGCGTGCGTGCGTGCGTGCGTGCGTGCGTTCGTGCGTGCGTGCGTGCGTGCGTGCGTGCGTGCGTGCGTGCGTGCGTGCGTGCGTGCGTGCGTGCGTGCGTGCGTGCGTGCGTGCGTGCGTGCGTTCGTGCGTGCGTGCGTGCGTCATCAACGTATGTGTCCAAGACGTACCTAAATGATGTATTTGAAGTATCAGTATGATTACAGATCAGAACTCCGAGCTCTTAGAAACTAATTTGTAGATTGTAGTAGTTGTCACGCGTGGACTCCCCAACTTTCTATTTGCGTCCGTCCGTCCGTCCGTCCGTCCGTCTGTCCAAATCGATATTCAAGGCACCAATACAGACTTAAATGTCCCGATTGAAAAAGACTATTGGGAAGAAGCGTCAAGCCCTTGCGAGTGCGTTACAGTGATGGTTCGTAAGCTAATGTTTAGGAAACAATGAAAATTCTTAGTTCCCCGAGAAAACCTTTTTGCAAGGTTTATTTTCTGGTCTCGCTTGGTAGAAAGTTCAATAACTGACAGTTCATTATCTTAGATTTGTGTATCTCACTTTAACCTTCGAAATTGATTTTTATGCTCAGAAACAAAGTTGAGTGAAATGCCATCATCAGAAACTGAAGCAGACTATGCAAGCGAACTCACTGAACACGTCAAATTGCGCCATGCGGTTTGTGGTATTGATGGTCTATCTGACTAACACTCCATGTTTGGAGGATTTTTTATAACCGAGTGTTGGATGCAATATTGACAAAAATGAAGTTGTTTTTCCTGCTTGTATGAGTAATTTTTATCCATCAATAATCGGGAGATGAGGATGTCTGAAAATTCGGAATATTTTTCTTTAGTCGAATCGATAATCATTTTTTAGATTTTAAACCTTTCAGACGAGTGTGCAGATATCATCACATTGTACAAGCAGAGGTGAAAGTTTTCAGGTATTTCCTTGAATTCATGAATGTTTCGTTAAAAGTTTGACCATTCAGAGCATTTGATTTTCAATGAAGAACAATTTTTAAATATCAATTGTCATGTAATAAACAAATCTTTACAACAGTCAATCAATCGAGGTTGTCATATTCTATCTCGTCGATGAGTTCAGTTGGGCGAGATCAAATACGAGGCGTACGGCGTCTTTCTTTTATCTCATTGATATTTAAAAATTGTTCTTCATTGAAAATCAAATACTCTGAATGGTCAAACTTTTCTCGCCCAATTGGACTCATCTGCACACTCGTCTGAAAGTTTTAAGAATTTTTTGGGTCTTAACTGATCGAGTGCTAGTTCCATTTTGGCTCTTAGAATTTATTCATGTGGATTTGCCCTGTAAGAAGTGCCCAAAGGCACTCTCCAATAAATTGTGATATGTTAGTATTTATTAATTAGTTTATTTATTTATTTGTTTTGTTTTTTTATTTATTTTGTTTTTTTTTTATTTATTTATTTTATTAAATTTATTTATTTGTGTTCAACGCCACACAAGCAGCTAATGTTATATCGTGGTGAGAAAATAGTAGCAAGTAAAACATACAATTGTCAATTATGAAGTAAAAAGATTGATTAAAAGTAGGCAATTATCACAATACAATGTCAAAGACAAGGGTAGCCTGGAGAGCAATGCGTGATAATACTGGTAGGGTAGTTAATATCTTATTACTTAACCTGATGATGTAAGACTTGAAGAGTTTAGTCTGAAATAATAAAAACAATTTTATAATTTATTAACCCTTTACCTAACGTAACGACCAAAACCGGCCAGCGCTATTCTCAAAAACCGCCAATTAATTTTCATTATTTTTTTCATTTTTTGTCTCAAAAACATAGGTTATGACCCCTCGTTGGAACGAGCTCGTCGAGCTCGTTCCAACGAGGGTCATAACCTATGTTTTTGAGACAAAAAATGAAAAAAAATAGTTATTCAAGAATTATCTTTGCAAGTGTCGTCTGCTTTTCAGGTTAGGTAAAGGGTTAAAAAGGCTTCTAAGAAAATGTAGAATTTTGTGCGGGCTCCGATGATGAAATAGAGCTCTTAGAGATCCAACAGTGAAATACTGCCCTCTGACATGATTAAAATCAGTGCAACGTAAAAGAATGCGATCCACTATCAACACCTGTTGGCAACTAACTCACTCGGGCGAATATTACGCTCCAACAAAAAGAATTGTGTAAGCCTTCTTTGACCAGTACAACGACGTGTTCATATTACATGCAGGTGCGTGGACATGATAACAAAATTAGGAGGGCAAGCGTAATATCTAGGGGGAGGGGGACTAGTTCAACGATCTGAACGTAGAGGCTACCCCTACGTCAGGGAGGGGTGGGGGGAGCCGCTACGTTCAGATCTCTGAACTACTATGGGGCTCACAGAATAGGATGCCCAGCATCATCCGCGCCACGTAGCGGCGCGATGGGGCAAGCAAAAGAGGGGACACCCCCTCTCGCCGGAGGGGAGGGGGCTGCCCTGGGATAAAATGTGAAATTCGATACAAAAAACGCAATTTCCTTGACTCTGAGTCTGTTTGTGTCCATTAATATAACGTATATTGTCACCAAGTGTGGTCACACATTTCTGAGCTCCTGCTTTTTCACAGTTTTCAAGTGGATATCTCTGGATTTATTTGTTGAAATCTGTTCCAGCTTTTCTGTACCCGACGAAAACTCTTTTGATATGACTTTTAAAAGAATTTGTTAAGAACTTCTGTACTTTTATGAGAAAAAATCTTGAAACATGTTGAAGATTTTTCCAATCTTGTTTCAAAATTCAATGCACTAGTTAGCCAGGATTATCTTACCCATTGTTCCAATTTGGCTTGGACTGTAGATTCATTTCACACCTAATTCACTGCTAAGTGGAAATAGTTATTTCACACCTGATGTCACAAGAGACTGGTGTTCTAAATTGTGGACAATCAAAATGTGTTTGATCAGTTACACCTCAGATGATCTCAATTCCATCAACAAAACAATGAACCATATTAAGCACAGACCCAAAGCTAGTGTTTTCAAAACCTTGAAAAAAGAAAGGATATTGAAACAAGAGTTTTGTCATCCCATCAACAGATCACACAAAGTATACTAAATAGAAACTGTCAAATTACAACACAGACAGGCTGTCAAAAGACACACTAATTCTGGTGTGAATTAGGTAACATTAGTTTAATCTACAAAGATACAGCTCATTACAAAACTATCTCCAATATAATATTTTCAATGGTTAGTGCCAGATCTGGGAGGAACAAAGTACCTGATTTGAACTTTTGATTACTTAATACAAGATCTGTTTCTGGAAAGGAACATGATCTAAAGGATCTCATACTAGATAACAATCTCAGTAATTAGTCTGTAACTGAAACGTGGTTGAAAGAAAATGATAGCGACAGTTTTTCCATTGGACAACTATTACCACTGGGTTTCTCCATCTTGCACAAATCACGGGGAAGTCGAGGTGGCGGTGTAGCAGTTGTCCACTGTGATGCCTTAAACATAAAACAGCATCCTGATTTATACAAATCTCCGCCACCTTTTGAAATGATAGACTGCCTCGTGTCGAGCAACCGTTCATTTCGATTACTCGTAGTTTACCGACCGCCACCACCAAAAGGAACAAACTTAAATCAGCACAGTTTCTAAATGAATTTTCAGAACGTCTGTTCTTCTATGCCTTGTACATATGTGATATAGCTTTTGCTAGTGATTTCAATATCCATGTTGACAATTTAAATGACACAATTGCAAGCAATTCACAAATTTGTTTGAATCATTTGGCTACTCACAATTGGTCTCAAAACCTACCCACAAGAGAGGACACACCTTGGATCTAATTCTTGTTCGTCAAAGTAACAGCACGTCAGTACAAAATGTCCATGTCACAGATCCAGAATTGTCTGATCATTATGCGGTCTTGGCCGAATTGACACTAGCAACTTCAAAAATTCCTCCCAAGAAATTTACTTATCGAAAATATAAATCCATAAATATTGATGTCTTGAAAATGGATATCAGTTCATCAATTCTGTGTTCGAACTATTTTTGTAGTAGTCATGAATCATCTGAGCAACTGCTATCTTTATTTGAAGAAACTCTCAAGGGGAGCATGGCTGAACATGCACCACCCAAATCAAAAATTATAACTCATAGGGAAAAAGTGGAATGGTTTTCAGAAGATGTTAGAGCTGCTAAACAACAGCGTCGCAGACTTGAGCGTCTTTACAATAAAACAAAGCTTGAGGTTCACCGACAGATGTTCTGCCACCAAAGAAATACAACTAATAAGATCATCAAAAAGGCGAAGAGGGAGTACTACACTTCTCTCATAGAGGAGTCATCTAATACAAGGGTGCTGTTCTCGCTAACCAATAGTCTCCTTGGTAAAAAACAAAAAGTCATTCTCCCAGATCATCTAAATACAGAAGAAAGTCTGGAAAAAATCAGCGATTATTTCATAACTAAAATTCAAGAAATTCTGAATAGTGTACCATCATGTGAACCACCAGAGTTTGAACATCTTGACATAAAAAGTGATTTTTCTAATTTTCACTCTGTTTCAGAAGACGACATTCGAAAAATGCTTTTATCATCATCCAATAAATCCAATGATCTAGATCAAATTCGAACATTCCTTTTGAAAGAGACAAATGATTATCTTCTGCCAGTCATAACATCTATTATATCTGCATCCCTACATGAGGGGTTTGTTCCAAACCCATTGAAAAATTACTTGTTACTCATCAAGAAACCATCTCTTGATCCTGACAACCTGAAGAATTATCGACCAGTATCGAACATCTCTTTCCTGTCTAAATTGTCGGAAAGGGTTGTTGCTTTACAACTCAAAAATCATCTGCATGATAATGATCTTTTAGAGCCCTTCCAGTTTGCATATAAAGCCAACCACAGTACAGAAACAGCCTTACTGCGAGTCAACAATGACATTGTTAAATCAGTGTCTGAGGGTAAGGTTGTACTGCTTGTTCTCTTGGATTTGTCAGCAGCATTCGACACAGTCGGCCATGGTATTCTCATGCAGACATTGACACAGAATGGCATCGTTGGAACTGTCTTATGGTGGTTTGCATCATATCTAGAAGGTCGCAGTCAACAAATATATATCAATATGGTCGGTTCAGAAAGCAGGACGTTAAAGTGTGGTGTTCCTCAGGGCTCAGTTCTTGGACCACTCTTGTTTACTCTGTACACTTCTTCTCTCGGTTGCCTTCTTAAAAAGCATGGTATATCATATCATCTGTACGCAGATGACACCCAACTGTACATCATATTCAACCCATCTGTTCCAAGTGACTCCTTCACCGCAGCCAATAACATGGAAGCTTGCATAAATCTTGTGCGGGAATGTAGACATTAAACTGAAAATGAATTACTCTAAAACTGAATTCTTAGTGATATCCGGGGTTCGCATGCTTACACCCTCTGTTACATTAATTCTGATTGGAAACAACATCACTATAAAAAGTGAATCGACCGGGAATATTGGACTGATTATGGACTCAAATTTAAAACTAGACATGCATATCAATAAGATATGTCAAAAATGCGACTGGCAGATTCGTAATGTTGGAAGACTGCGACCTTATCTTAACCAGTCAGCACATGAAAAGCTAGTGCACTCCTTCATCACCTCACAACTAGACTATTGTAGTTCAGCGTTAGCGAGGCTGTCCCAGTGCCTGATTCAGAAGCTTCAAAAAGTTCAGAATACTGCTGCTAGGATAATTACTGGCATCAAACGCTCTGAACACATAACACCTGCTTTAAGACAACTGCATTGGGTTCCAGTTAAACAGAGAATTCATTTCAAATATTGATCTTAGTATTCAAATGTATCCACAAACTGGCTCCAGTTTACCTGTAAGAGCTCCTCACTGTATATAAACCATCAGATCCAAAAACCACATTCAACTAGTTGTACCTTTTAGCAGTTTTAATCAGGCTCATGATCGTGTGTTCTCCATCGTGGGTCCCAGAATGTGGAATTCCCTGCTAATTAGTGTCAGAATTTCAGACACTCTCGATGTCTTCAAAAGAAATCTTAAAACTTTCCTATTTACTGAAGCATTCTCCTGAACCTCTCTAGGAGGCAACCAAAACAGATGTGACACTTTATTTCAGAAAAGTGTATTTATTTCAGTCAAGCGATTTAGAGCACTATTTGTGGTTTTACGCGCTAGAAAATCAATTATTATTATTATCATAAATTATAAATTGAAAGGCATCAATAATGAGGACACATCATCTGGGTGGGGTGGGGGGGGGCATTACTAAAATTTGTGGGACATGTGCCCTCCTCAGCCCCCCCCCCCCCCCCCCCTCATGGTTATGCCACTGATTACATGTTCTTTTCTACAGAGGTGTCAAGACATACATTTAGCATTGATATAAGGTCGGAATTTAGGGAACTTGTTGTTTATTGCCCCATCCCATTTCGTCTCCCAAACAGATTTGATGTACTATGTGGTTTAAAATCACTGAAATTTGAATAAAAAAAAATGTATTTCCAATAACATACGAAGAACATACGTGGAATATGTCGCCCATTAATTGGGGCACCAGTCTTTTAACTAGAGCTTAAAATAAGGGCTTCTAACATTCACCCAGTTAACACACTTATATCCCTGCACATATGACAGGAACTGTCTCGCGGCCTTTCAGAAGCTCACTACAGCTTCAGCTGGTGCCTTTGACTCTAAACAAGAATCTTTGGCGCTTTTTCAGAGTTTTTTTTTCTGAAACACACTTTCATCCCTGGGTACAACCTTTTCAGTCACTGCTTAACAGATTCCACGTCATCAGACGTCATGGATTGGGGGGAGTTACAGCGTTGATTGACTTGACACCATTTTGGGGTGGGCAGACTGAGTGACTACGTCTTTCGCTGACGGGCCAACAAGCAAGTTATGTAGCGATCAGTGACGAGGCAAGATCAATGATATGAAAGAAAGACGCCAATACGTCTCGTGTTTGATCTCGCCCAACTGGACTGATCGACGAGATGGAATATGACAACCCCGATTGATTGACTGGTGTAATAATTTGGTTATTATATGACAATTGATATTTGAAAATTGTATACGACAGCTGACATGTACACAACAATTTGCAAAAGTTAAAACTCTCTTTATCCGGCGAAACAGATTAGATGATCAAACAACTAAAACGACACAGATGGTCTATTAGCGCCGAAGGCGCTCGTGAAATACAAAAAAAAACTTCACCAAGGGTCGTTGATTCCCGTCCTCCGCACTCTACCGGAGTTGTGTTCTGTATTTATACCACGGTTAAACTTGAATTAAGCGACTGAATGTGATATTTTTCTTTAAACATATCACCTTCGGTGGTCATATAACGTTCTTGCTTGACTATGTTTTGTATCGATGGATTTCATTGCCGTCATAACGTTCCTCGGACGCGGAACGTCCCATTAGATGCATGATGTTCTAACACTTAATTCGCATTGTACGCGTGGGGTATCTACAACATTTCCCAATGTCTGTATTGTATCGGGCAACGCCGAATGCACACAGCAATCGTGATTGTGTTTATATTAGAACAAGGATCAGATTTGAGCTATCAAGTTGTGTCAAAATCCCAAACTACAAAAAAAATATTAATAATCTCTTTGTTGCATTCCGCGCAACGCACACGTCGCATCTTGTGTGTGAAGACCGATACTTTTTGTCATATTTTTAAAAAAATTTCACCAATTTCGCACTACGAAATAGTGGCTTATTATTTATCAAAGTAGTGACTAAACTACATAGAACGAGAATTTATCATCTTTTTCCGAAAAAAAATATATTTTATGTTTTTGACGGCTAAGAATTTATCAGCATTGTAAGTAACAGCACAAATAGATCGGTAATTCTAACGCCAGGGTTTCAAATAAAACAATCTACACTCCACAGGAGAAAGTATATGCGTCACTGAGACTCTGATGCGTTAAAAATTCTTGGCGGAAAATGCACGAAAACGAAATATGATTGCATTAGAGAAAATCATGCGGGATTTGGTTACGTGGTTATCTGGGGAACATTTCGTTTTCAAAGATTTCAAAACTGCAGACACTTGATTGCTATTTTCAAATCTGCAAGGCATGTAATTGAAAACACACGAGACATTGACAGAGAAAATTCGACTGACAAAATAAGAACTGCAAGACAAAATCTTTAGTTAGAATGTTGACTCTGAAAACTAGATTACTTACAGATAGTTACACAAGTTTTAACAATGGATCACTGCGCACCCGATTATGTCTTTTATAATTAGGTTGGTGATGATATGCAAAACATAAAACTTGAAAATTAGGTTTGAAAACAAAAATATATTAACATCAATTTACATTGCAGTCTTCGCTATTGTATGTTAACAAAAATATTATTTGATTGAAGACCAAATCGTATTTGTGACGAAAGTTGTAGGAGTTTTTGATGTCTCAAACTGAATAAGATGATGAACATCTTTAAAAGGTTCTTTGTCTGTTTTCCAAATACTAGGCGATTTAGTGCCATCGTAAATTAAATTTTCTTTCTTGCGCAACCACATTGAGTGTAAGATGGATCAATGTCTTTTTTATCTCTGTTGAAACACACAATCAATGTTATTTTGGTGCCTATGTTACTGGACAAAGCGTTGAATACCTGGCTGACATGCATCTAGCTTTTTATGCACACAAATTACCGAAATGAGACCGAAACGCCTCTGCAATATTTTGGTAAATGAATTCAATAACCGAAATAATTGTGCTTTCGTTCCAGCTTATCGTGTACTGTCAGTCAAACTGGAATCGGTAAACTAATCAGTTATTATTGTTGTTGAATTTCCCGGTGTTAGCAAACGTCAAGCCTCTTCAGACAGTAACCACAGAATGGCGATTGTTTCACAGCAAATAAACCATACAAAACCGCGTAAAATATATTATTAGCATTCACGCTCTCTAACTTAAATAAGGTAATTGATACAAATCTCCTGCACGCCGGGCAAGTAATTTTAATTATTTTGGTAATTCTTGAGTGATGTCTGTCATTACTTAGCACTGAAAATTGTCCCGATGCCTAATGAGGAAGTTAGCTTAGTTTTCCTTTGAACGTATCAATCTCAACATTTTTGCAAAAATACTTTCCCGGAGAAATTTGAAAAAAATAAGCTCCAAATGGCGATGTAAGTAGACATTTTAAGGCTTAAAAGAACTCCAATGTTGTCATGTCGTCTCTAGTTTCATTGATTGACGTCCCATAGAGAGTGGATTTTTAGGGAGCGATGCCCACAGCCTCTCCTCACCCCCTGCACAAGACTACGCCACCGAATATACCTCCGGGTAAACTCAGAAGCTGTTTGCCTGAAAGTTTGTTAGTACTTGCCTTTTCACAGATTTTGAGACTTATTCTCGAAGACCGTTCCATTTGTATTTTAGTGAGAATCCAATCCTTTTATACTAGGGTACGTTTCCGTGGGCCATTCGAGAATACTAGTGTTATTCTGGACATGCGAGGATAAGGGGTAAGGCAGAATGTGATTCGTGTTGTTTTGTTCAAGTAAATGTAATCTGGAATAGTATTCGGAATGTATTCTGTTAATCCACCTCACGAGGAGGAATAAACGTTATTCTAGACATGCGTAGTATTGCGCACTGACTAAATAGTTTTGCACATCACAAATCTTGAGGCCGAAATTTGTTTTCAACGGTGGCGAATTAGTGCCAACCCGCCTCCAGTTATTTATCTGTTACAACAGATCAATAAACTTTTATAACAGATTCGTAATTTGTTTTAACAAATCAGTAATGTGTTATAACCAACTAATAATCTGTTTTTAACAATTTTTATACAGTTATAGCCAACTACTATTTTGTTGTAACAGATTAAGTTGGCCTTATCTATTTTTACCAATTAATGATCTGTTATAGTTATCTTTTAAAAACAACTAATGGGGAGAACGGCGGCTCACTGACTGGCGCATCGGACTTGTGACCGAGAGGTCGACAGTTCGAAAGAGGTCCATACCACTTGCATTGTGACAGTGAGCAAGTCACCCCTAACTGGGCACACAAGGGCTCAGATGCAAAGTGTTCTTAGATGTGCTGCACGTTGATGGCACGCGTGCATTCAACCAATGCTCATCTCGCTTGTGTCTGGTGAGTCCGTTGGAGAGCGTAGCAGTTACTTGTCGCTGTGCGATGGTTTCTCTAGATACTCCGGCTTTCTCCATCTGTAAAACTGCTCGGTACGATATGGCCTTGGCATTCGAAAGTGCCGTAACCCTCAATAAACAAACTAATTATCTGTTATAACAGTTCAGTAATCTGATTGATTGGGTTTTATTATAGGAAAGTGGTGGGACTGAAAGATGTCTTCTTTTACGGAATTGCAATTGCAGAAGTTATGTAATTGGGGATGGAGGAGGGGGGAGGGGGTATCGTGAAAAGGTCACAGCAGAACCTTTCAGAATGGTGTTTTCGTGGTCAGTACTGTAAGCCAAAATACCGCCCCTCCCCCTCCCCCTCCACTCACACACGAAAATAGCGTACAAGTACGCCTTCTGGGGTGAGTATTAATGTGATTTTCTTTTGTTTGGGGGGGTGGGGGTGCACTCCTCCTAGTCCCTTCATGTTACACTTGTGCAATTTAAGAAAAGAATTGACAAGTTCCGTCATCTGTGCAACCATCAACCTTTCGTACGCGATTGTGCAAATAAAACCTTTATGGTTCACAGATGTGGTATTAGAATGGGATTTTAAGGCTTATGTAACTGGGTACAGACCTTGTAAAGTAGTAGAGCGATATGTGTTGGTATGTACAGTATATGGCTAGAAGCCCACGTGTATCCCCATGCCTATCGTAAGGGTCTCTGAAGAAGGTCCATGACCACTGAAGCAGTTTTATTTACGTAAACAAATCCGTTGGATTTTCCAGGATGTGGTCTGTCGGTCAGTGGAGCCTTAACGTCGCTGGGGCTTTTGGACCTTTCCAATACGGCTCGACCCGATGCTTTTACCGATGCTATTGCACAACGCCTTCTTTCCGTAGCCTGTTTACCCTATATAACACTGTACCCCCCCCCCCCCCCACACACACACACACACACACACAAACACACCTCCATTGCTACAATGACACGAGCATTCTCAGTGCACAGCCGCCCTCTCGCTCTGACGTCGCTCGTGCCCATGACTCTTTTGCGATGTCACTCTAGTAGCCTACAAGGCCTCTTTGACTCAACCGCGACTACAGAATTGCGCCCCACCTAAATGGGCCTTATCATGCTTTATCCCATGCAACACTGTACTGCTACGGCCCATTCGCTTTAACACGCGAGGACTCGGAGCAAGTCTCATGCAGCTCTACCAGCTTCATACACTGAGCCCAAACATCTGACTACCACCTCGTCTTTAGTCGACTTTTTGTGACAGGTGTTCAACGCGCGCCCCCACCTCCGTTTCTTCTTGTGAGTTTTACTGTCGTATCATAGGGAAATCTTTCGGGCTCTTTAATTCCCCTGTTCTACAGCACAACGCAGCCACACGCATAAAATCTTCATCCAGTAGGTGATTCAATTATGCAACTTGGCATTTTGACCGGACCCCCCCCCCGCCCCCTGCCCCAAATACACACTACGCCACTGACCTATTTAGAAATAAGCCGTAACACATGACTCCTGTTGGCCCCATATATATTTACTGGCCAGGTTTCTGTGAGGCGACGCCTTATCCTGGTACCCAAGACTGTACTTTAGCTCTCTAATTTCATAGAAAAATAAACTGAGACTATATAATTCCGTGTCGGTGTCGAGACCAATTTGTTTCACCCACATCTCACTCTGCCATTCAAAAATAAATTCAGACTATTCTTATAATTCCAATTCGGTGTTGAGACCAAATTGTATCAGCCACGTCTCCCTCTACCATAAAATAAAACATTGTTGTAAGTATTGCAAGATTCAAAGCTTCCAAAGGTTTTGCACATTGCAGTTACATTAAGTGTCGAATCTACTTCCATTCACAGACACTCGACAAATTATCAGATTTTATCATTTTTAATAAGATATATGTTAATTTATCAACACTATTTTTTTTAGTATTGATAATATAATATATATTTTATTAAAAATGATAAAATCTGATAATTTGTCGAGTGCCTGTGCACAGAATAATTCTTGTTAGCTGCCGATAACACAACCATTTTTTCTATGTCGTCGGTTAATTCTTCGACGAGAAACGCAATCTTGATCAATATCGATTATTCTGAATATCATGTAACGTGAAATGAACGTTTCCTTGAGAATAAGATTCTGTAATTGCATTGCGCATGACACACTAGTCGGGTGAATTCTGAATATATTCGGAATGGCCCACGGAAACGTACCCCTATGCGTATATATAAAGTCGGCTGGGTTAAAAATCAACCCAAATCAACTGGGTTGAGTGAATATGAACCCAATTGGGTTCGTATTCATTCAACCCAGTTGATTTGGGTTCATTTTTAACCCAACTGATTTCAGAGTGTAATTGTATTTTATTGTTACTTTGGGTAGGAATACGTTATATATTTACCACACAGAAACAGTTTTGACCACACGAAATATTTCGGTATAAATGACAACAAGTTGAAAGAAGAAATGAAATGAAACTTTTATTCACAGTATATCAATTACATAAAAAGTACAAATGTTAATTCAATCAAACGCAATTTTGATACACTGCAAGGATGCGACATAGCAGAAAATGTTGTCTTCCTGTCGCTCCTCAGACGAAGCAAAAAAAAAATTCTCGACAGCAGACCGTGTATTTAAAACGCTTTTTAAGGCGTATGATAGTGTCACGTTGACGACATGGACGAGCAAATAGGGATCACAGCTGTTGAGGGATTAATAGTTGTATTGACGAGGATACAAGACAAAAACGACTTGATAATTATTAGGCAGTACAAAGTTCTTTGATGTATTGAGTCGTAAAGTGACAAAGAAAAATAAAATGATGTCTTCATCTTATAATAATAATGTACCAGTGCCGGCACCCGAGATCTCCTTTAAATGGGGTCTCGTGTTCCGTGCATTAGGTTACTTAACCTGCTCTTAACTTGCTGTCTGAATACATCATGGTGCAGAATTTAACCAAAAAAGAAATAAAGTTTGCAGGACTCTCCAGGATGTTAGATCAAGTCGGTGGGCTTCTCACAAAATGGGATGAGGTTCCAGTGAGAGTGGGATTTCTTTTTTCTTCCTTTCCTTTCTTTCCTTCCCTTTTCCTCCCTTCCCTTTGTTTCCCTTTTCTTCCTTTTCCTCTTTTCCTTTATTTTTCCCATTCAACCCTTCAATCAATTAACACAGTCGGGACAGTTTCGAAAATTACAGCAAACATTCTCGGAATATGTGTTGAGATATGCGTCCTTCATTTTCTTTTTGAATTGTGGCCTACTTAAGTTCTGAGTATCGTGGTCAATGGTATTCCACAGCCTTGGGAAAGTATGGAAAGGCAGATCAGTTGAGAATTTTGTCCTTGGTTTAAAAATTTGCAATTTACCTGTCTGCCTGGTCATCATGCCTGTTGGATTCGAATATTGCTGAACGAATTCTTAAATGATATTGGTAATCTGTTATTCTGCCAATCGTGCATGAACAGAAGAACTTGGAGTTTGTAGAGGTCATCAAATTTGAGAATTTTGAGGGATTTAAAAAGCGGGTCGGTGTGCGATGTTCTTTTTTTTCTACTTATAATGCGGATAGCCATTTTCTGTAATTTGAAGGCACTCCTTGCTGATGGAGAATGTCCCCAAACTTGAATGCCATATAAAAAGTGACTGTGGATTAAAGAAAAATTCAAGGTTTTCAGTGCATTTAGTGGCAGTATATTCTTTGCTCTATTGATGGCGTATATGGCTCTCGCCACCTTAGAACAAACAATTGAAATATGATGCTTGAAAGATAAATTTTCATCCACGTGGACACCAAGAAATTTAGCTGTTTTTTCATTACGTTGGTTGCCAATAAGTTCTAGTTGCGTGTCTCCTAAGTTCAGTGCCCTATTACCAATTTGGCATGAATCATTGGGTGGATGAAGCAGGATATATTTAGTTTTGGATGCGTTAATGGTTAATTTATTGGCAGCACACCAGTCCTGAATTTTTATAAGCTCGGAATTCGTAATATTAAAAAGTGTGTCTAAGTTACTACCTGAGCTGAGAGCTGTTGTATCATCGGCAAAAGATAAAATACTGAGAGTGGTGCATTCTGGTAAGTCATTGATGTAGATAAGGAACAAAATGGGTCCAAGAATGGATCCCTGGGGAACACCAGTCGAAATCGGCTGCGGCTCTGAGACGGTATCTTGAAATTGTACATATTGGCTTCTTTCAGATAGGTAATCTTTAAACCAAGAGTTTGCAAGGCCCTTGATTCCATAGTGATTTAACTTTCTTACTAGTATCGCGTGATCAATTGTATCAAAGGCTTTCGAAAAGTCAATAAATAAACTTAAGGTGGGATCTTTGGTAGTTTGGTCGTTCATTGTTGCTACATTATTGAGAAGATGAAGAATTGGGTGAAAACATGAGACTTTTGAAAAAGCAGGTAATATGCTGACCGGTCTATAATTGTTGAAAGTGTGCTTATCACCGGACTTATAAATCGGTATGACTTTGGCAGTCTTCATTTTATTGGGAACTGTGCCTGTCAAGAACGAAAGATTAATGATATGGGCTAATGGGTCAGCCACTTGATATATTACGTCTTTCAATATTCTTGGAGTAACATTATTACAGTCTTTACTTGTTTTAGGTGGGAATGAACTAACCGTAAGGATTACTTCTTGTTTGTTTGTAGGCGATATGAAGAAGGAGTCATTGCTGTTAGTTTCTTTAAGATATTCAAAGTACTGCCGTTGAGTTGGGTGCACTTGGTTATTTAACTTTTTTCCGATTTCAACAAAAAATAAGTTAAATTTATTAGCGATGTCGCTTGGGTCGTCAACCCGGGTATCGTTGTCTATAAAAAATGGGGAGAATGAATGGTCCTGATGTGACTTACTTATAGCTTTTCGGAGTATATCCCAAGACTTCTTGATGTTGTTCTTGTTGAGAACTAATATCCTTTCATAGTAGTTGGCCTTTGCCACGCGTATTATTTTATTATAAAGATTGCAGTATTTTTTATATTGATCTACCTTGGCAGGTGTGGGGGATTTCAGTTTTTTAACGTAAAGATGCCGCTTGTTTAGAGAAGATTAAATTAATCCCGAGGTCATCCAGGGCTCTCGTTTGACATATCTTTTGGGAATTACCGTCAACTTTAAAGGGAAGGCTCTATTGAAACATCTATCGAAATGTAAAAGGAATACCTCATATGCATTATTTGGACAGTCATAACCGAATACATCTCCAAAGTCACAGTCGTGTAAGAGTGTCTTAAAATAATCAACATTCTTTTTTGTGAATGATCGTTTAAAGCTATGTAAATTTTGTTTTTCGTGCTTGGGTGGGTTTTCAAGGTAGAAAGTAGCAAAATGAGCACTTATGTCCGTGATTAATATACCGGCTGAGTAATCATTGATATTGTTACGAAATATATGATCTAATAATGTCGCCGATGTGTCCGTGATTCTTGTCGGTTTTGTGATGACGGGCATAAAGCCGGAACTAAACATTAGGTCTACATATTGGTTTGTTTTGTTGTGTCTTCCAAAATTTAAAAGGTTAATATTCAGGTCTCCCATAACATATACGCTCTTGTTTTCTTGGATAAAAACAGGTCAAGATCTGCCTTGGGCGCGGTGTTCGGTCGATAGATAATCCCGATTATGTTTTTGGATTTAGAAGATGTTTCTATAAACAGAGATTCAGATACATGTGGGATGAAGACTGACAAGTCTTCCCTAATTTGGAAGTGGACGTTACTTTTGACAAATAATCCAACTCCACCCCTACCATCATCATCGACAGGACGACACCGAGTCAATAAAGAGTGATAACCGTCGAGGTCATATGCAGTACTGTGATGAACAAAGAACGTTTCCGTTAGGCCAATAAAATCAAAAATGTTATCATTGTCCTGTAAGTCACAGAGCAAGTTTTTTTAATTTGTCCCAGTTGGCATTTATGCTTCCACAATTTAGGTTTAACAGGGCTAGTTTATTGTTATTAAGTAACATGAGGTCTTTAAAACTTTCTGTGGAGAAATAATCACAACTCTGGTTTTCAATCAGGAAGGGTGAGCTTGACAGATCGTCGGTATTGTTACTAATAGTATCGTTGTAGGTTGCGATGAAATCGTACATATCTTCACTCTGAACCTCGTCAAGGCTTACTGAGTTAGCCATGGTCTAATACATTAAAATGATTAGATTTGCAGTCTGCTGGATCTATGGGATGAACTGTGTTTGTTGACACATACTTTGTAGTTGGACAAAGGCGATTGAAGTTGTAACATTTTGGAATAAAAAAGGGTCTGCTGTCGAGAATAGCTGAAAGTGAGTTAGAAAACATAAAGAAAAATAGGTAATAAGAAATAACAAACAAATTTTCCTTCTAGAATTTTTCTAATTGTTATGAGGTAGTGGTTCACGCCATATCGCAAAGACCTTAAATCATTTAATGACCTAAGATAGTTCGGAAAAGTTTTCAACACTATCCTGATCGCGCGTGTTTAATGGAGCTTATCAGAAGAATGTCATGGCAGTTTCTTACAGCTATTACATGTTTCTGCACGGAGTACCAATTTATTCTAGATGGTGTTTCAATCGTGCAAAGCGAAGAATAAATACGTCCAAATGCTCATGTCAACATAGTAAGTACCAGTCCGTGACATACACAGGCCCCTTGATATTAATAAAGGAATCGATCATACTTGTCTAAAAACTGTAGTTCACGAGGGAGTGGCAGAGGTTCACGCCATATTACAGAGACCTTAAATCATTCAATGATCAATGATAGTTCGGAAAGGTTTACAGCAGAAGTCCGTGCACGCGTGTTTAACCCTTTACCTAACCTGAAAAGCAGACGACACTTGAGAAAATAATTCTTGAAAAACTAATTATTTTCATTTTTTGTCTCAAAAACATAGCTTATGACCCCTCGTTGGAACGAGCTCGACGAGCTCGTTCCAACGAGGGGTCATAACCTATGTTTTTGAGACAAAAAATGAAAAAAATAATGAAAATTAATTGGCGATTTTTGAGAATAGCGCTGGCCGGTTTTGGCCGTTACGTTAGGTAAAGGGTTAATGGAGCTTATCAATAGGATAATAAGGAAGTTTTTAACAGTTGTTACATATATCTGTACAATTGTAACAATTTATGCTAAATGATGTTTTGATCATGCAATAGAAGATGTAATATATCGCGAGGCAATTCATTCATTGACACATGAATGGTTGTTTGGGACAAATTCTTTGAATAATGTCGGTGGTATCACCCGTCACGGGCACGAATGGTCGGTATCCAAAATACATATTTTTATTCATAAGTATCGGGTCTATCCACGTTGGACTTGCAATCAGGCTAGCTCTTCTAGCTGATATTGCGAATGAGAGTACGAACTTGATCCTGACCAATTCGATTCTATTCCTGGACAAGAATGTTACACCAAAATTTATAGCACACCCCTCCCCAACATACAAATCAATGCGCGTGCCAATTTAATATAGCCCGAGGACAAACGCTCTCTCATAAGCATATACTATTCTGCCCTTTGGCATTGTGGGGACGTGTTTAAAGTGTATAAAAATCGCATCATAAACAGACCTAACGGTGAAATACACGACGAAGAGCCAGTGCTATACGACAGCAGACGTCTGACAGTCTGACAGTATCCGCAAATGGGGGTATATAAAGCAGAGCCCAACGTAGCCCAAAGTGTATAAAATCGCATGGTAAACAGATCTAACGGTGAAATATTCGGCGAAGCGCCTGTACAATACGACAACGGAAGTCTGACTGTCTGTGAAAAATCCGCTAAGGAGGATATACAAAGCAGAGCCCAAAGTAGCCATCTTAGCCTCTTGAGAAGTTCACATACTGAAACGAAACCAGTTATGCAAAACATTTCAAGCAAAAAGATATAGGATCACCACCGACCGAGATCCTCTCGAACTTCTTGTAGTTACTGTTCTCGTATTGAAGATAAGTAATATACTGAAATTCTCCAGGGCTGTGGCAGGCCTTGATGTCGACTAAGCAGAATCTAAATTTGGGGCCCAACCCTCAATCCTACCCCGGCAACGACAGGTTATATTGAAAAATGTGGTTCCTTTTGGAAATGTGACTAGCAACAGGCTCAAGCGTTAGGAAATACAAGATATCCATACAATTTTGGAATACATTAAATGTTTTGGCTCAAGGGCGAGAGGTCGTTAATATTCTTTTCTTCGAACTTTTGGTAGTCTAAAGCGGCTTAGACCTCTGCTGTAGATGGTAAAAAAATAATGAGAGTTATAATTTTTTCCTGTGATTTAGGAAATGATAAAAATAAGTCGAAAATCAAATCTGCCATTTTGGTGGCCTCTCTCTTTGGCGCCAAGGGTGGCTGTCCATTTTGCCACCCTCATTTCTACGGCCCCGGAGTTCTTATCTAACTGTTTGAGTGCCAGAGGCACAGACACGCTAAATGATGTGGGAGCAAAACATTTGTCTTCTGCTGATGGCAGTATAAGAGTATATCGCTTACATCGTTTTACCTCGTTCTGGGTTAAAAGTGTGCACCCTAGTCAGGCGAGTCTTCATCGGGAAAAGACATTGTTGAGCCAAGTGGAGAACCTTGAACATATTTTACTACTTAATGTTCCCAGAAAGTGAAGATATATAAATATAGAAAAATGACCCACGAAATAGCAGGGTGGGATTACATGAATCAGTTTTGGGGATTTCGGACACGAACGGAATATAAGGTTAATATTTTTTTACCGAGAAGTATGAGGAGGGGGGGGGGGGTGAGTGTACCACCATCTTCTGTTGCTACTCAGCTGTTGTGTGCAAAACACTGTATTTTATACACATCATAGTTGTTTCACGCAGGGATAACGGACACCGGTGGGGGAGGGGGCTGGAGTGGTTCCAGCCTCCCCCTGACTTGTTTGGCCAGCAATGCTCAAAATATTTGAAAATAGTAAACAAAATGAACTTAATTGGTTGTTATTCTACTTGGCATACTTAATACAATACGAAGGTACTTACTTTTGGGTCGGTGATTATCTGAATCGGGGTCGACTGCAGAGTAGTGACTGCCTCATTATAGTGCGAGAGTACACAATGTAGGCCTATTGCGCGATGTTGGGGATTGCAGGGATTTAGAAGACTACCGTCAGGCACCATCACCAGATCGAGTAACTGCTTCATTATAGTGTCAGAGTACACACTGTTGGCCTATTGCGCGATGTTGGGGGACCGTAGGGATTTGGAAGACTACCGGCACCGGATCGGTGCCGGAAGTCCTCTACTCCCATAAAATCACCCAGATTACTTCTTAAGTTTGTTTTTTTTTCTTTCAAAGTCGCTCAGCAGTCCATGGGTGTTTGAAGTGTATTTATCTATACTTTTCAAAGGTTTAAAGTGCGAAGGTGTTATAAGGGACTACTCGAGCACCGAGTGTTTATAACGAAATATCATCAGCTTAACGGTTAATCCCAATTCCGGTCGAGATGGCTCGGCATTCAAACAAAGCTTTAAAGCTTTCTTCGTTGATTTGATGTTCTGATGTCTGCATGACATTAAATTCAGCATCATTTGATCATTTATGCAAAGACAATAAGAACGATTGCCTGTTAAACACCTGATGTATCACTCAAACAAAGAGTCTAATAAAATTTCAGTTGTTAATGATGAAAAAAACTGCACTTTTTTATTTTTTATTGTTTGTTATAATCAATTGCATACGATTTATATGATATGTTTCGTACACATGCTAATTTGTAAATATATAATGTGTTTACCAGGGCGTTTGGATAAAACTGCCGTGCTTCCGAGATTAACCGACCTTGATATGATGTTCTTTTACAGCATCGTCGTTGTATGATCCGAAAGAGTGTAAGGGTAAATCTTTGGCGTTCTGAATATAACCCTTCCAATTGATATGGATCGAACGGGAGGCAGATAGCATCTTTACGACGGCCGCAGTGTCTTGGCAATGGGGAGGTGGATTCGATTCGGATTCAAAGCCATTGCCTGACTCTATTTTCAGTTTGTCATTAGAGACCTTTCGCAAAAAGAACGACGACTGATACAAATTACGAAAAGCCAATAATATTCGTAAATTTGTCGCGCATCCAAAAGAGCTTCTCGTAGAATTGACGACAACGAGTTCGTTTGTGCGAAAATCCTACCGTTCAAACTTCGTACCACTTGGAGTTTAAGGACGATACACAGGAAGGACACGAACTTAGAGTGATCTACCACATTAAGGGGCTCAGAAACGCTCTCAAACATTTTGCCATAAATGATATATCAGAGAGTGTTGATGAGAAGCCGTAATCGTAATAACGGATAAAAGAAAACTACAACTGACAGGAAGAACACATATTCCAGTGACGTTATACCCCTTTCGTAATTTTTATCAGTCGTCGTCCGTTTTGCGAAAGGTCTCTAATAAAAAAGCTGGGGGTTATGGATAGGGAGTAGAGATATGATTAAATAGAACAAAATAAAGAAGAAACTGACTTTCATCACAGTGATGTGAAATGATAGGGCATATGAAATGTTGTAGAGGTGTATAAAAGCACAATATGGTGGAAGATGAATTTCTCGAGACATGCGTACCTTGGAACCAAAGACTCAAAATATGGAGCACTTTAAGGTTATGCACAATTTAATGTCGGCAGCTGGTCACAGACTGCGAAATGTTTCTTTGAATCTAGCGATGGAGCAATTCTCGATAATTGAGGCGTTGGGGAAGCATACTTTCCGTTAAAATCGACTGATAATGCTTGGCGTATTAAGAATCCGGGACAAAATTACCAGGACAAAATTACAATGGACATAATGTCGATATACATAATGTCCACACACTGGATAATTTTGGAATAATATGGACTGGGAGCTGTTTTATAAACTTTCACATTTGGCTAGCTGTCAACATTTTGAATATTTTAACCCTCCATCCAACGATATCAAAATTTATTATTTTAATTAATGGGTTTTTTAAAAACTTTTTACAAAGTTTCAACAGAACCATATCATGTGACCCCCTCATTGGAACGAGTTCAACGAGCTCGTCCCAGTGAATGTTCACATAATATGGTTTGGTTGAAATTGTTCGAAAAATATTTTGTTTCGCTTAATTTGTAAATTATGCGGGTGGGTGTGGTCGATTCGTTAGGTAAAGGGTTAACTTGCAACTTATAGGCTGCAGGTAATAAATATGAATGATCTGTACAGTCTGTACAATCCCTTATAAATTAGCCAGTTGGTTGCTGTGTGATCTTTTCGTGGCTTTAAACGAAATTTTGTCAGGTCCAGGTCATTTAATATATTGTATATGGTGGCGTATGGACAAAATTCCCCAAAACAAAACCCCTCAAAACAAAACCCCACAAAGACAATTACACAAATACTTTAATACAAAAAAGTCAAAAGCTCTCAATAATTAATGTTTTTGAAAAGCACAACAAAACCTTTCATTTTATGCTCAAATGTCTTTATTCGTCTTGTTATTATTAATTCATTGTCCACAAAGTCTTTAGTGTGAAATTCCTAAATTTTACCTTTGCATTTTAAATTAAGTTCAAATGTATGTAGTTTTAAAATATTTTGCTGGCTAAAATGTTCATGGTCAATGTCCGTAGACATTTTCTCGATGGACATTCTGTCTGGATACCGGATACTAGAAATTTAGAATGCCAGTAAGTTGGTTGTTTCGAGTCGAAAACGGTCACTGGCGCCGCAACCGGTGGAGTGGTAAAATTGCCTTCTTGTTGGTTCGCGACTTCTGAAATATGACAAACAAAGCTCTGTACCATACATACTCGGTCAAGCGAACTCCTGTCTATTAACCCTTTACCCAACGTAACGGCCAAAACCGGCCAGCGCTATTCTCAAAAATCGCCTATTAATTTTAATTATTTTTTCATTTTTTGTCTCAAAAACATAGGTTATGACCCCTCATTGGAACGAGCTCGTCGAGCTCGTTCCAATGAGGGGTCATAACCTATGTTTTTGAGACAAAAAATGAAAAAAAATAGTTATTCAAGAATTTTTTTTGCAAATGTCGTCTGCTTTTCTTGTTAGGTAAAGGGTTAAAATGTTGATATGCTCTTCAATCCTGGCTACTAGCTTGTCATTTGTTGTCATCGATCGGACATTATTGCCCACCTTGTCCCCACAAACAAATTGCACGAGGGCAACCGCCTCTATGTCCCAGGGCACGAGAGTCACCGTTTGTGTTCCGTTTTGAATGAATAACTGGATCCTCATATTTCTTGAATAACTATGTAAACATTTTCATTGTTTGCCTCAAAATATAGCTTACGATTCTCATTGGAACGAGTTCGACGGGCTCGTTCCAACGGGAGGCCATAAGCTCCGTTATGGAGAAAAAAATTGAAACACATATCAAAATTGGAATGTAGGTTTTCATTAATAGCATTACGTTAGATAAATGTTTATAAAACCGGAGACCCCCGCCCCCCACCCCCACCCCCAAAAAGGCAGATAATTACCATGCTGGTTCTTTCGGAGGGGGGGGGTAACGCAACCTTCGACAAGCAGGGTCGGAGTACCCATGCTTGTATTTAACATTATTTATCTTACAAACAATGTGTATTTTGTCTGTTTTAACTCCGCAATTGTCGTGTATCCGACCCGACCCCCTGATACAGATGTTTGTATCAGAGGGTCGGATACAAGCACGTTCCTTTCGCGTCAGTTCCATTTTTTTTTTTCTTTTTCTTCATCCGTACGAATATATAGTTCGTTATATATTTGTCTACATTTTTTACTTATCCCCCATATATTGTAAGATAAAATGATTATTACCATTATGTATCCGAGTCGAGTTCAACCCTTAGAACCCGGAGCGAGTCTAATTCTGTAACGAATTCGACGCTGTTATGGCCTGGAACCAGTCTAGTATTTAAATATTCCATCTCTCATGTTTAGATCAAATCTTCTGGGATTTTTCGGTTGGTAGGAAAAGCGAATCTATGGTTTGTTTTTCCGACTATCTGAAGTATTCCAAACTACTGAATCTCAAACAATACCATACACATTCATTTTCTTTGAATCAACGCAAGAAATCTTTCTCAGTCGAGACTTGATTTGATCTAATCTTTACTGACTTCGTCATTATGAATGAAGATTCACCACGGTTATTGTTTTATGATTACTCCACGTAGTTAGACTAATTGTCTTAATATTTGTTTGTTTCAATTTGAATTAAATACTAAGTGATTGGAATATATGTAATTGGATCACGAAAGAATACATTTGTATCTTTGTGAGTAAAGCGACGTCACGTTAAATGAACGGAAGCCAACGCGAAATCTCCACGAAAATTGAATGGGTGAACAAATAGCATATAACCACGTCGAATTCCTTACTGAATTAGAGTGGTGTCTTGAGAGAGTGGTTTTATATAAATCTTTATGCGCACTTTGTGCTTGTACAGGATCTTTTATCTAACAGTCAACTTAATTTGCACCCCAAAACTCGGAAAAAAACGTTTGTATCATTTGTTATTACGCATTATAATACAGTTCCTGAAATTCAAAATGTTTACCAGTTTCAACCCAATTTAAAATGAAAAATGGGGAAAACGGGCTTTATGTAACGGGATTGTTAGATAAATTGACGGGCTCGCTCTCCGATTATAAACACTACCTGGACTCTGATACAAGTTACATGACATGCACAGGGTCATGCTAATGTATATTTATCACGAGAGAGGTTAAACTACGAGTCTTCCTCCTCCAAATGAATCGAGTCGCAATAAAAGATTGTATACATGCACAATGAGCACTTGACAATTTTATCTACCAACCAGTCAACAAAACCCATAACCCTGACTTCTCGAAAAGAAGTATTTGAAAAAAAGGAAAAGCCACACTCAGCCGATCAAAGCAATGGGACTCTGTTTTCAATTTTCTGAACCTATCGGCACGTTCGGAAATTCCTTCAACATGAATGAAATTGTACATGGTAATAAAAATATTCGAATGCGACCCAAATATGCTTTTTCAGTTGGGCAATAATATTTCAAATCAAATTCTATTAAATTCACAAATGCACCCATGGGATAGGTGGGTGGTTTGTGATAACAAGTAGGGAATTGTACTTTTGTATTGTGCAGGGATCTTTTTAACCTTTTGAACGCTGGAAGTATCATCCATATCAGACCAATGACAGGAATTAGATGAGTCCATATTCATTATTTGGGGTAGACCAATTAACATTTTCAACGGGGGCGATGTGGCGTTGCGATAACCCTTTCTGGTCAGATCACCGAAGTTAAGCAACGTCGAGCGCGGTTAGTAGTTGGATGGGTGACAATTTCAGCGACTGATTCGCGTTCCCACGTTGTGTCCTTGGACAAGGCACTTAACCCCGATTGCCTACTTGGGGGCACGATGACGCTGTGTAAGGCGTACTGCACGTCGATGGTGCGCATGTCTTCATCCATATCTTAGGCGTTGTAAATACTGTTGACCAATTAAATAATCAGAACAACCTGTTTCCGGACGGAAGTTTTTATTAAAACCATATAAGACCGTACGCTGATATGCCCATATACACCCCCCCCCCCCCCCAACTGTACTCATCTACTTTTACCCTTATCCAGTGTAATGGCCATAGCTAAGCAGCTAAACAGCTCTGTCCCTATAAATCTCTCTTATTACATCGCTTATTACATCTTTTTCCTACCAGTTATTGCCAGATTGTCAGATTGACATTGCCTATGACCCTTCAATGGAATGAGTTAACTAAGCCCATTCCAATGGGGAGTTATGAGCTACGCTTCTTGCTAACGTGGAAATCTTTAGTCGGCTGACCAAGAAATCGCTATAGGCTGTACGGAAACTTACAAGTGGGCATTATGTGACGCTGATCAGGAAAAAGAAAACTTTCAAACTGTATTTCTTTCCAACTATTCCCACAAAAGCATATCTCATGGCCCCTCATTGGAATGGGCTCATATGGGAGCTCGTTCCAATGGGGTGTCATGAGATGTATATCGCCAAAACGTGTTAATGTTCACAAGTCAGTTGTTAAAAAAATCACTACTGACTATTCTGAAACCTGTATCTATAGGGTTCGTGGGAAATTCATGAGTTATACTGTCGACAAACTTGGGCATGTTCAGCAAACTGTTCAAGAAATGACTGTGGACGGCACTGAAATCTATATTTATAGTGTTCGCTCGCTCGCTTGTACATTCATTGATTTGTTCTTTTATTTAGTCGTTCATTTATTTATTCATGTATACATTAATTGGAATGAGTTAACTGAGCCCATTCCAATGGGGAGTTATAAGCTATGTTTCTTGCTAACGTGGAAATCTTCAGTCGGTTGACCATATACAACATATTTCATGGCCACAAAAGCGTATTTCATGGCCCCCCATTGGAATGAGCTCATATGGGAGCTCGTTCCAATGGGGTGTCATGAGATGTATGTCGCCAAAACGTGTTAATGTTCACAAGTCAGTTGTTCAAAAAATCACTACTGACTATTCTGAAACCTGTATCTATAGGATTCGTGGGAAATTCATGAGGTATACTGTCGACAAACTTGGACATGTTCAGCAAACTGTTCAAGAAATGACTGTGGACGGCACTGAAATCTATATTTATAGTGTTCGCTCGCTCGCTCGTACATTAATTTATTTGTTCTTTTATTCAGTCGTTCATCTATTTATTCATCTACACATTAATTTATTATTTGGAAATCCAGCTAACAGCTTAAATGGCCAGAGCAACTTGTTTTCTGACGGAAGTTTCTATTTACCACCTGTCAAAATCTACCCCAATATACTCGTTTACCTCAAGCCCTCTCCACCCCCACCCATATCCCCTTCATTCACTCATTGGAAATACAGCTGACCACCCAAATGACCGGCATAAACTGTTTCTGGACGGTATTTTCTACACTCATACTCACCATGCCCCTCAGTATGCACCAATTTGACCCCTTCCCCCAATGCCCCAATATACCCTTTTACCTCAAGCCCTCTCCACCCCAACCCCACCCCTTATTTCACTCATTGGAAATACAGCTGACCACCCAAATGACGGCATAAACTGTTTCTGGGCGGTATGTTCTACACTCATACTCACCATGCCCCTCAGTACGCACTAATTTGACCCCTTCCCCTATGCTGCGGGCAGGGCTGGGCAGTCTTGTTCGTAAAAATTCTCATTCAAATTTTACTGTTTCACCGCCACAAAATATATTTTTGTGACAATTCCCCCCCCCCCCCCCCCTTATCGAGCTCGTCCCAATGGGAGCTATGAGCCATGTTTTCGATAAAAAAATAGAGAGCCATGAGCTATGTCTTCGAAAAAAAGTAGATATGTCTAGCTAGTTGTTTAAGTAATCGCTTTAGGGTATACCGAAACCCATAAGAATAGGAGGTGTTAGGAATTAACTAATTGGCTCACTCGTCAAATCTTAATCCAGTTTATTGTACAGTTTATTGTATTGTTTCTTTTTTCCCAATTATTGACACTTTATATGCTAATATCGTGCAGAACCTTTACTTGGATACACCCGTTTACCTCATAACCACCCCGCCCCTCCTTAGCCTGTTACTCAAAATCACTTTGGTCTGGATGGAAATCCCTCAAAAAGGTGGTGTTACATCCACCCCCCCCCCCCCCCCGCCACCATCCGTTTGCATTAAATTGACCTTTACCCCATGTAATGGCCATAACCGCTATTGAAACCTCTCAAATAAGGCGGTGTTATATCCCCCCACCCTACCCACCCCCACCCTAGTATGCTTCAAATTGACCTTTATCCTATGTAACGGCTTTTACCTGCCAGCATTGTTGCCTTGTTTTTTGTTTTTTTTTTCGTTTCGTATCGTTTCCAACTATTGCCATTAATAACATATCTCATGTCCCCTCATTGGAGGGAGCTCACCAAGCTTGTTCCGAAGGGGGAATGAATTATGAGCTATGTTCTCGACAAAATCATCTACAAAAGGCAGTGTCCTTAAATGATTCATCCAACGGCAAATCCGTTCATTCCATCGCTCATTCATTCAGTCTATCCTCATATACTCATAATCCCTATGCCTCTGAGTACGCATCTATTTGACCCTAACCTCAAGGCTGCGGACATAACTGGGCAGCTCCATCCGCAAAATTCTCCATTCGAATTTTGTTTCTTTTCAATTACCGCCACAAAAGATATCACATGACCCTTCACTGGGACGAGCTTGTTGAGGTCGTTCCAATGGGAGCTTGAGCTATGTTTTGATAAAAAAAAATGGATATGCTTAGTTAGCTGTTTCAGCAATCGCTATAGGTAGCACTGAAACACACCAGAATGGGATGTGTAATGAATTGACTAATTGGTCCACTTATCAAATTCTCGTCAACATGTTTTCTTTTCTTTCCATCTTATTGACCCTTCTTATGCTAATACCGTAAAATCCTTTTAGCATATACCCGAATACTCCATACCCCCTCCCCGCCCCCCTCTCTCTCTCTCTCTCTCTCTCTCTCTCTCTCTCTCTCTCTCTCCCCGTATGCATCTATTTGGCCTTTACCTAATGTTACGACCATAATCTGGAAGCGCAGTTTAAAACAAAATCCCTTTCAAATTGAATTGTTCAATTGCTTTTTGTTTCTTTCGTTCGTTTCTCCATTCCAGCTATTGCCACCATGCAGAGGCATATTTTATGACCCCCCCCCCCCCCCCCCCCCCCATTGGTACGGGCTCATCGAGCTTGTTCCAATGGGGAGTTGTGAGCTGTGTCCTCGGCAAACGTGGAAATGTTTGGCTATTTATTTATAAAATCGCTAAGATTTCTACTGAAACCAACAACAAAATGCAGTTTTATAAATGAATCCATTGCTCGGCCCATTTGTTTGTTTGTCTGTTCGCTGCTCGTTCATTCATCCATTTATTTATTCATTCGCTCATCCACAAGTTTATTTATTCATTGTTGTTTTCAATACACATTCATGCAATATCTATTCATCCATTCATCCACTTATCCATTTATTCGTCATTTGTTCACTCATTTATTCACTTACCTATTCGTTATTCTCATTGCTCGTTCATTGACCCAACATGCACTTGACTGTTAATCGCTAATCTATCTCTGATTTGTTTCCTATCAGTTCGTTCATTCACCCAACATGCACTTGACTGTTAATCGCTAATCTATCTCTGATTTGCTTCGTATCAGTGTTATCTTCACATGAAGTTTTCATGTTATCATCCGCTGGATGTGACCTCTTGTTAGCGTACATTTTTTATCAAGATTTGCCTTGTTACAGTCGACTGGAGAAGGGATTATATTCCGTCTCCAGTGGACAATAACAAGGCAAATAATTAATGTGTAATAATTAATGTGTATTGACAAGCACCTCGCCCAGTGATATTCTAACAAAACGTCTGTTTCATGAACAGTATGATATTCTTCCCTCTATACCAATTTGGCTTACAATCACTCCTTTTATCAAGTCTACATTTATCTTTCTATATCTTGGCCCATAAATTTGCCCACGCACTTGACCATGGTATTTAAGGTTTGTCTTAAATACCTTATCCATTACTTTTATCTTTTTTACTTTTTCATTTTTTTTGGATTTCTCGCGCTGAACAGCGGATTCCGAAAACCATTTAGCAACTGTAAATTCTCACAAAACAGTGACATATATCCTAAAAAAAAGTACCCCCAAAGTGTTATTGTAGGTTTATTCACCATTCTCAATAATGGATAATAAGTTATCCCTAGATGAGGTCCAGAATGAAGATGCCTTTGACTTCGTTACTGTATTTAATAACGAAATCTCGCCCATGTCTGAAGATGATCCAATTACACCATTGACTGTTGACAAAGATAACTGTAAATATCATACACCGGAAACTTTCTCGACCACGATAGTTACCAAAAAGAAGTCAATAGCATTGCTTAATATTAATTGTCGTAGCTTAAACGCTAACTTTGATCAATTCAAATCGCTCATTTCCGACCTCCAGTTAGACCAGACTTTCCTTGACATCATCGGCATAACGGAGACATTCAGCATTAACAAAGACATTTCATATACTTTAGAAGGTTATCAACCGCTCTCATTACGAACACGACCGATAGACGATGACGGTAGAGGCGGAGTTGGTATGTTTGTTAAAGAAAGGACGGCCTATAAAATAAGACACGATCTAAGTATATTCATTCCCCATGTATTTGAATCCCTGTTCATACAGCTTACCGACACCGGTAAATCCATAGTAGGGGTCATATATAGACCAAATACAGCTCCAAAAGGTGACATAGACTTGTTTTTGTCAAAATTTACCAACTTACTTGACCAAGTAAATTCCGAAAATAAAAACATATATTTAATGGGCGACTTTAATTTAGATCTACTTAATTTTAATCAACATAATAAAACCAACCTGTACCTAGATTTATTATTTAGTGCTGGATTCACTCCAACTATTACCAAACCTACAAGAGTGACAGATCATTCGGCTACCATAATTGACCATATATTTTGCAATAACTTAAATCAATTTACCTCAGGAATAATCATAACAGACGTAAGTGACCACTTCGCAACATTTTACATCGATAGAACAAACATATCAAGACCCAACATCCCCACGGAATACAAACGAATTTTCAGTACTAGGAATATCGCTTCATTTAAACGCCTACTTTCCGAATCAGATTTCTCTAACATATCTTCAGAGATTTGTCCGAATGACGCCTATGAAAAATTTCTTCTGATTTTATCAGATTCATTTGAAAAGTCATTTCCCATGCAAAGGGTTAGTACTAAGAATAAATATGTAAAACGAGAACCATGGATGACCGCAGGTCTAATGCAGTCATCCCGAAACAAACATAAACTCCTAGTTAAAAAATTAAAACACCCATCTAATGACAACATTTCCCGATACAAAGTCTATTGCAATGTCTTTAACCGTCTTAAATGCAAACACAAACAAACTTATTACAAGCAAGTATTAGAAACAAACAAAGGAAATGTCAAGAAAACCTGGGATATCCTTCGAAAAGTAATCAATAAGTCAAACAATTCACCACTTCTACCGTCATCATTCTCAGATGGCAACCTAACACTAGAAAGTCCGACAGCAATCGCTGATAAATTCAACAATTATTTTGTTAACATTGGAAAAGGTATAGCTAATAATATGACAGAACCTACCAATCATTTCACTGACTACCTAAAAAACGGAGTGTCTGATTCTTTCTTTGCATCGCCTACTAGCGTCCAAGAGGTTATCCTCTGCACAAAAAGCCTATCTCCAAAGTCATCATTAGACTGTCATAATATCTCCTCGAAAATATTGAAAGAAATCATACAGGAGATAGCAGTACCCCTTACGCATATAATAAACCTGTCATTCGCCACTGGTATTGTACCTCAGAAAATGAAAACTGCAAAAGTAATACCCATTTTCAAGTCAGGAGATAAACACTTATTTAATAACTATCGACCCATAAGTATCTTGCCATCTTTTTCCAAAATTTTGGAAAACATAATGCACAAAAGACTAGCAGGCTTTCTGGATGAACATAAACTTATTTCTAATTACCAATTTGGCCTTAGAAAAGGACACTCTACTATTCACCCCATTCTACATCTTATTAATCATGTTGCCAAAATGAATGACACACCTTCAAAAGACTGTACATTATCTATATTTTTGGATTTTTCCAAAGCATTTGATACAATTGGCCATAGTATTCTGATTAAAAAACTGGAGCACTATGGTATACGAGGTATAGCAAACTCATGGTTTAAAAGTTATCTCTGCCAACGAACCCAATTTGTTCAATTCATGACCAGTTCTTCGGATGCGCAAACTATCACAACAGGTGTTCCTCAAGGTTCTGTCCTGGGTCCCCTCTTATTTCTTTTGTATGTGAACGATATTTGTGAGTCCACAAGTTTGAAAGTATTATTATTTGCTGACGACACTACTGCTCATACATCTGGGAATAACCTAAACAACATAAGTAGGGAAGCCAATTATGAACTATCAAAAATTAGTGACTGGTGTCTAGCCAATTAACTGGCACTGAACGCGAGCAAAACTAAGGCCATTCTACTGCACCGCCAACATGACAAATATAATTTTGACCAAAATATCTCACCTATATCATTAAACAGTACTGAGGTTGAGGTCGCAGGAAATAACAGGAAAATTAAATTCATACAATTTCTTGGAATCAACATGGATGAAAACCTAAAATTTAAGCATCACATATCGACGGTCGCCACAAAAGTGGCCAGGGCAGTTTACGTGTTGAATAGAGTCAAACGTTTATTACCCATCGAATCGCTAAAACAATTATATTTCACCTTGATCCAAAGTCACCTAATCTATGGTGTCCAAATCTGGGGCAATTCGTCTTCTACCAATAGGCTATTAAATCTTCAAAAAAAGGCTATACGGATTATAACCAACAAAAAATTTAATTCTCACACTGACCCACTTTTCAAACGGTTAGAAATTTTGAAAATACACGACTTGTACAAGTTATATTCCCTCTTATTCATGCATGATTGGTCGAGCAATAACTTACCAAGAAGTTTCGACGACTGTTTCCAGATTCATACAAACCCTTCTGGAAGGGTAACCAGACAAACCGGAAATCTAGCAATACATAAACCACGAACCCAATTCTCAATGGCCCTGCCACATTTCACCTTTCCGAAAATGTGGAACGAACTCGACTCGTTCACAAAAGCCCTTACCCGGTCAGCATTTAAGAAAATACAAACAAAGAAATATCTTGATTCATACCAATCCACTATCCACTGTACTAATCCATCTTGCACTGACTGCTTGGCTAATTCTGGATCACTATCATCTACCTACTTTCCTAACACAAGTGCCCCATCTTTCCCGTAATGATTATCATTATCTTTCTGATCGTTTTTGCGTACACTCACTTCGTTCGTAAAGATATCTTTATTTCGGAATTCCTAATGGGGCAAACCTCAATTGCTGCTTTGCATTCAGATCTGGTAACATATGTGGGGAAAAAAAAAACCCAAAAAAACAAAACAAAACAAAACAAAAAAAGGGGTCAAGAAATAAAAAGTAAATAAACAATATAAATATACAAATACAATTAAAAAGAGAAATAATCTTTTAAAAAAATACAACAATAAAAAAAGAATACTAAAAATAAAATTCTGTAAAATCGGATTCTGCTGTTCAAAAAAAAAAAAAAAATGAATAAATAAATAAATAAAATAAGATAAGGATCAAATAAAATAAAATAATTCATTTTTATTTTTATTTATTTTTTTTTTCTCTTCTTTCAGGTTTTATCTATTTACCTTAATATTTATTTTATCTTAATATTTCACCATATACCATTTTCTCTGCATGTTTCAATATTGTATATATGTACATATTTTACCCTGGGAATGACGGGAAGACAGTCACTAAACTATGTCATTTCCCAGCAGAAAACATATAAACACTTTTTTAAAAAATTCTGTTATGCACTATTATTGTAAAAATATTTGTATACTGCGAATAAATTTCATTTCATTTCATTTCATTACATGCACAATGAGCACTTGACAATTTTATCTACCAACCAGTCAACAAAACCCATAACCATGACTTCTCGAAAAGAAGTATTTGAAAAAAAGGAAAAGCCACACTCAGCCGATCAAAGCAATGGGACTCTGTTTTCAATTTTCTGAACCTATCGGCACGTTCGGAAATTCCTTCAACATGAATGAAATTGTACATGGTAATAAAAATATTCGAATGCGACCCAAATATGCTTTTTCAGTTGGGCAATAATATTTCAAATCAAATTCTATTAAATTCACAAATGCACCCATGGGGTAGGTGGGTGGTTTGTGATAACAAGTAGGGAATTGTACTTTTGTATTGTGCAGGGATCTTTTTAACCCTTTGAACGCTGGAAGTATCATCCATATCAGACCAATGACAGGAATTAGATGAGTCCATATTCATTATTTGGGGTAGACCAATTAACATTTTCAACGGGGGCGATGTGGCGTTGCGATAACCCTTTCTGCTCAGATCACCGAAGTTAAGCAACGTCGAGCGCGGTTAGTAGTTGGATGGGTGACAATTTCAGCGACTGATTCGCGTTCCCACGTTGTGTCCTTGGACAAGGCACTTAACCCCGATTGCCTACTTGGGGGCACGATGACGCTGTGTAAGGCGTACTGCACGTCGATGGTACGCATGTCTTCATCCAGTCTAAAACTGCCTGTACCGCGGCGTAGAGTTCAGAGTTACGATGTTGGAGAGCTGGCAGCTGCTCGTCGTATCTCGGTGGTTCTCCGACTTCCTCCACCCGTAAAACTGTCACCGACATGATATGACCCTGGGTGTAAATGTGTCGCTAATCCCTAATAAAAAAAAATTTAAGAAAAACGTTTTCAACGTGCAGCTACGTGCACGTTGAAAATATTAATGGTCTACCTCATACATTCACACAGCAGCCATCCCACTTAATGAAATTATGACGTATCGTGTTCCAAAAAACGGCCTCTCAGGTGCAAAGGGTTAAACACATGACGTCAAATTATTCATATTTTTTTTCAGAAATGTGCGCACTACAATAAGATTGACTTTATATTTCAAACTCTTCTTGCTGTCACTTTCGGTCATTGCGATTCGCCTTCATTTTTAGTTTCGTTGTTTCGCATGATGGGTTGTTTGTGTAATGGGTCGTGTAATTCCTCGCAACATGAAATGCATGTTGAGGAGACATCGTCCGTAGCAGTATTGTCAGCTTTTGAAGGGAATGAATTGTGATTACCAAAAACACTGAAATAGTCGGCCAGGCGCGAGTGTGCGTGTTTTCGTTTCTCACAACGTCATGTGACTTGTTTTGTTACTACAATAACGATACAAGATTTTTCTTTATCTCCGAATTTTATCACTATTGATATTGATGTTTGCGATTGTATTTTTAGGTAAATGGTACATAAATATAAATATAACACCTCGGTTGTTTTATTTCCCTCTTAATCTACTGTAACTTCTCAGGCCATTATTTTACTATACAGCGCGAAGTCAAGCGACTAGGGACTGAACGTTATAATATACCTGACGACGCCATAAGCATTCATGACGGCAAAACGTTTTGACTCATCAGTTCAGTGTCCATTGAAACTATGTGGGGGACAATATGTGTATCGATGCTTTCATGTGCATATTTAATAAGTTATTTGGGTCACTCAAAATGTTGAACCTCTTAATGTTATTCTTTGTTAAATATTATCACAGAAATAAAATAGTTGTTACAAGGTCTTGATTAGTGTTTCGGTATAATAACAATATTGCAGGAGGTTGCGAGCCATATGGCAGTTTATGGATCGACCAGTCAACCTTTATGTGCATATTGCCGTCAGCTTCGCTTCGCTTCGTTGAATATACATATTACGAGTTGACTGGCCGGTCCAAAAGCTACCATATGGTTCGAAACCGCGTGCTATAATTGTCAATTAAATGTTTATAAATCTATAGTTGAGAGAAAATTGGATAGTGTTGCATTACAACGATATAGTGTTCGGTGAAGGAAGGCACTTGATTGGATACTCAGTAAATTCTAATGATGAAATAATTTGGTGGCACCATTTTAGTTTGTTTTCCTTCAATCATTTAGTGAAGGAAATAACGTTAGTCTCTGTAGACAATTCTTCAATTGAGAACATATCGACGGGTGTCAATTAACATTCTTTTAATTTCCGGTCAGTCTCGTCTCCGCATATTCCATCTAATCTGCACATCTGTCCAGCGGAAGATTCATTTAATCACATCGTTTGTAATTATTGAACACGTGAATGACTATATGATAATGGCAGTATAGGCCAACGGTCATTGCCACATGAGGCGCGAGGAGAACCTGTTCTTTCAATCACCCCAGAACATCCCACTGTTTCTAGATGATGTCAAGAGGTCCATGCAACGGGTTAGAATATAACATAATCTGGAAAACCTCTCGCGCCATATACAAACGTTCTCTCTCTCTCTCTCTCTCTCTCTCTCTCTCTCTCTCTCTCTCTCCCTCTCTCTCTCTCTCTCTCTCTCTCTCTCTCTTTTCATTATATTAGCCTCATCCTTTGGGGATTATGGATGGTTTCATGCAATGATTTACTGAGGTTTTTGTAAAACAGAAAACGCTCTGCTCTGTCGCAAACGAAAGTCTTGGAACAGGGCTCTACGCGCTGTGGTTGACATACATGGAATATGATACGTAGAAAATTAACCGTACTTATCACATCACATTTTTAACATATTTTGGAATGCTACTCATATGTGTACCCTATACCACAATTGCTGTGCATATTCACGTTTCGCGATACAATAGGGATCTGAGCTAGATACATAACGCGTGAAATATGGATTAAGCGTAAGGACGTTCTGTAACTTGAGAACGCATCTGATTGGACGTTACGCGTTTGGGTGACGTTATGACGTGAATGAAATGTTTCATCACAAAACTGTCTTTGGCAAGAAAGCTATCAGACCGCCTAAGATTGCATTTTATTTTAAAAATATCAGAACCATTCACTTAATTCAAGTTTAATCTTGGAATAAATACAGAGCACAACTCAAGTAGAATACGGGGGAAGGAATCCACGACCCTTGTTGAAGTTTCCCTTGTATTGCACGCGCGCCTTCGGCATTCGTGAAATACACGAAAAACTCCACCTCGGCTCGTTGATTCCAGCCCCCATTCACCACCCTCGTCTCATCACTCAATATCTATCTACCTTTCATTCTGCCTTATCTCAGGGTATGCGCTTCAATTTGTATTGAATTGAATTGTTTTTATTTGCACATGAATAAAAATTTCATATTCTGCAAAATAACAGAACAAAGTAGACAACAAGAATGCAGATACACATCAAATAATTGTGCAGTGAAGAGAAAGAGATGAAGGTTTTAAGATCATGAGATACAGTGAGATAATGGGAGTGACTGAAGATTAATGAAAACAAAAAATAGCAGTGTAACTGCATTCGTTAATTGAAAGTTGATGATATACTAATTGCAGGTGGTACACTAACTTTGGTAGAAATTATGACTGGTAGAGTGCTAAATTATTTTACAAAGGCGATTTGTAACATGTTAATTTTTTATGTGTACCCATACCATGTATGGTACACATAATGCCGGCATCCGGGGTGACCATTCGTCGTTCGTCCATCCTTTGTCCGTCCGTCTGTCCGTCCGTCTGTCCGGCCGTCCGTCCGTCTGTCCGCCCGGCGTCCGTATCCATTTCTTTGGCATTCGATAACTTGAAAAATATTGCTTGGATTCTCAAGTTACTTTATATTTGTGTTCAGGTTACTGATGTGCCAAGCTGTATAGTTTTTGGTGTAAATCGGATAATTTGATTCTGAGATATTAACCCTTTATCCTTCAAATTGAAAACTTCTCCAATCCCTTTGGCATCGATAACTTGAAAAATATTGCTTGGATTGTCTAGTTACTTTATATTTATGTTCAGGTTACTGATGTGCCGAGCTGTATAGTTTTTCGTGTAAATCTGATAATTTAATCCTGAGATATTAACCCTTTATCCTTCTAATTGAAAATTCCTCCAATTCCTTTGGCATTCGATAACTTGAAAAATATTGCTTGGATTGTCAAGTTACTTTACATTTGGGTTCAGGTTACTGATGTGCCCAGCTGTATAGTTTTTGGTGTAAATCGGATAATTTGATCCTGAGATATTAACCCTTTATCCTTCAAATTGAAAATTCCACCAATCCGTTTGGCATTCGATAACTTGAAAAATATTGCTTGGATTGTCTAGTTACTTTATATTTGTGTTCAGGTTACTGATGTGCCGAGCTGTATAGTTTTTGGTGTAAATCTGATGATTTTATCCAGAGATATTAACCCTTTATCCTTCAAATTGAAAATTCCTCCAATTCCTTTGGCATTCGATAACTTGAAAAATTTTACTTGGATTGTCAAGTTACTTTATATTTGTGTTCAGGTTACTGATGTGCCCAGCTGTATAGTTTTTCGTGTAAATCTGATAATTTAATCCTGAGATATTAACCCTTTATCCTTCAAATTGAAAATTCCTCCAATCCCTTTGGCATTCGATAACTTGAAAAATATTGCTTGGATTGTCAAGTTACTTTATAATTGTGTTCAGGTTACTGATGTGCCGAGCTGTATAGTTTTTGGTGTAAATCTGATGATTTTATCCAGAGATATTAACCCTTTATCCTTCAAATTGAAAATTCCTCCAATCTCTTTGTCATTCGATAACTTGAAAAATTTTACTTGGATTGTCAAGTTACTTTATATTTGTGTTCAGGTTACTGATGTGCCCAGCTGTATAGTTTTTCGTGTAAATCTGATAATTTAATCCTGAGATATTAACCCTTTATCCTTCAAATTGAAAATTCCTCCAATCTCTTTGGCATTCGATAACTTGAAAAATATTGCTTGGATTGTCAAGTTACTTTATAATTGTGTTCAGGTTACTGATGTGCTGAGCTGTATAGTTTTTGGTGTTAATCTGATAATTTGATGCGGAGATATTAACCCTTTATCCTTCAAATTGAAAATTCCTCCAATCCCTTTGGCATGAGATAACTCAAAAAATATCAATCCGATTGTCATGTTACTTTATATATTTATTCAGGTTTCTGATGTGCTTTGCTGTATAGTTTTTTATGTAAATCTGATAATTTGATCCGGAGATATTAACCCTTTATTCATTAAATTGGGCACTCCTCCAATCCATTTCTATATGTACCCATCCCTTGTATGGCGTACATAATGTTGGCATCCGTGGTGGCCCTCCGTCATACAGCTTTCTACTAGTTGCGCGTATGGGTACACATCTGACGATTTTTTCACAGATTCTATTGCTACCAAGAAGGAAAGACTTAGTTTAGGCTTCACCAAGATTTTCTTGATGAATAATTTATTTATTTATTTGTTATAGTTTATTGGAGAGTGCCTGTTGGCACTCTCCCACAAACTACAACAAAACAGTTTCATTCAAATATTCTTTGTCCAACCGCTGAGTAAATATCAAGTTAATGCTTGCAGTATAGAGCCACTAAACAGACTCTATTGCTACCAACAAGGAAAGCCTAAGTTCCGGCTTTAGCTAGATTTTCTTGATAAATAATTTTTTTTTTTTTTTGTTATAGTCTGTGCAAATATTATTTGTTCTACTGCAGAGCAAACATCAAGCTAATGCTTGCAGTGTGAAGCCACTAGAGTGCTTTTGTTGCTTCTTGCATTCAACCAGGTAAAGCACATAGCAGCTATTTAACAGCAGTGCATGGTTATTTAAACTTCAAAGTGGACAAAAGTATAAAATTCGAAAGCATATCCGGCCCATATTTTGACTGCGGATGCTCGCAAAGTGAATAAAGATGTCTCATTTCGTATTATTCCCCAACCTCCTTCTCTTTCCCCTCAGCCTTTCTTCTCTGACCCTCTTTGTGCTCTCGCCAGAACTTCTCCTTGCACGTCTCCGTCTTCAGTTTCTACTTTTCCGTCTTTTTCTACTCATCCCTTTTTCCTCTGGTTCTCCTGTTTCTAGTACTGTTCAACAAGGAATATCGTACTCCCGTAAAGTCAGTTCAGCGAGCCGCAACTCGGACCGCTCATTTGATACTGAATTCACCCAGTTTCGGCATCCGAGAGTAGTTAATTTTGACGAAAAGAACAGTCGCCTTTGTGATTTTTTACAAACATACTTATGATTGGTTGGTCAAATGTAGGTCGCATTAATCAAACCCACCCCGGTGGAGTTTTATCCCTGTGCCAATTTAAACCAATTTCACTACATGTTTGAAGGGCAAAGGTGAAATTCAGTGTCCCATAAATGTTGTTAAATATTGCCGTAAATCCACGAAACGATAATCCTGATCTCTTAACTAAGCAGTTACGGAGTATGTTTAGCGATATCAAGGTGAAGATGTTTATATTGTGAAAATATATTTTGCAGAACTAAACTTTTCTCCAAATCTCCCGTTGGGTGAGAGGAATACGTTGAACTGAACGATACCAATCAAGCAATTCGGAAAGTGAAGGGCATTAACCCTTTACCTAACATGAAAAACAGACGACACTTGCAAAAAACGTTCTTTAATAACTTTTTTTTCATTTTTTTACTCAAAAACATAGGTTATGACCCCTCGTTGGAACGAGCTCAACGAGCTCGTTCTAACGAGGGGTCATAACCTATGTTTTTGAGACAAATAATGAAAATTAATTGGCGATTTTTGAGAATAGCGTTGGTCGGTTTTGGCCGTTACGTAGGGTAAAGGGTTAAGTAATTCTACAGATTGATTATGTTATGTCGTTCACGATCTAACTAATAGGATTGCAAGCAATGCCAATATTATGTACGTCCTCTGCTTGAATCGTCTAGATTTAAACTAAGTAAAGGCAAACATAAGGACCGCTTAAAAGATGTGTGATTAGGAAATAATGTCGTTAACCTGTTTGATACCGATGACTTAACTCCCCCAGAATAATCTCTGTTAGATTGCGGTTTATCTTTTGGACCAACACCTAAACCAAAAAGTGTCAATCAGGTAAATTTACCCCCATATAACCAGATATAACTATAATTTTCTGATGGAAATGAAATTAGCAGAGCGCTTTAGAAGCTCCCGTTGTCGGAAACCTTTACAAAGCCATCTTTTTTGGCCACCTCCAGATAGTGAAGTCCATCCCGAAATTATCGAGGCTTTCAATCGAATCCTCCAAAAGGTGTTCAGCATGACCAAACTCTCCGATAAAAGCAATTTAACAACTGATGAACGGAGAGGTCTCACGACGAAACTTCGAAAAAAAGAAGAAATTAGTTATCAAACCAACAGATAAAGATTAGTCAGTGGCCGTTTCATCTCCCCATAATTATATAGAGGAAGCCATGGACAACTAAGTTTCACAACTCCTGACAATCAAATAGATTCACTTATTTGGCCCGACATTGTTGAAACATTTAATTAAATTTAGAAATTTCTCCTCGACAAAGATCGGATAAACAAAAAAACAGTTGAGATATTTAACAGCTAAGCTCAGTGCTCAAGCAAGACAATTTTACGTTCTATACCAAAGATCCCCAAGGGCCATCCTTCATAGACAGATGACTTAACTCTACCCAGGAGACTCCACCAGGAGACCAATTGTCTCGTAATTCGGAATCTTATGCCATCTTGGAAATCATTACGGACGTAGCAACCCTTACTTATTCCCAGCTCCTTATCCGCCATTCGTTATCAATCGGTTTCATCGGTTGATAACGAATGTCGAATAAGGAACCGGAACATGACCGAAAGCATAGATTAACTTCTGAAACCTAAAGCTAATAGACATCTTTATTGCTAAACGACAGATTATCGAAGAAATTGCGGAAAGATAGAAATCGTGTCCACCACTGTGAAGATACAAAAATTTTCACTTTCACGCTATCAATCAAAATGGCGGCTTTCAAAGCATCACTTCAAGGCGAATAAGAGTTAAATTATCACTGGAAATGATCATTTTTTTTAAAAAAAAACGTATAATGAAAAGTAAATCTAGTGTTTTTAGTGTCTACCGATCATTTCCAGCAATAATACAACACACATTCACCTTGAATTGATGCATGAAACTCGCTAGTCCAGACATGGCCGGAAGTCCGTAATATAAGTTTTTGTTTTAGTGCGTCCTTTTAAAAGGACGTACCAAACTAAAAACTTATATTGCGGACTTTCAGGCCATGTTTGGACTAGAAAACCGCCAACTGAATCAGATTGCAAAACGCTATCTGTTCCGAGTATCTGTCAAATCACTTCCGAGTATCAATGATTCAATGCGCTGTTTACTTTCATGCATCAGTTCAAGGTTGAAACGTGTGGAATTATCAGACTCTTATAAAAAGCGTATAATAAAAAGAAAATCTAGTGTTTTTGAGTGGATACCGAAAATTATCTCACTTGTGACCTAGACAAAAGGGTAGTTTCGCTCGCGCAAGCGCTTGTGAAAAATAAACATTTGTCTCGGTCACTCATGAGATAATTTTCGGTATCCACTCAAAAACACTAGATATCCTCTATTTTCTAAAATTTCTGGATTGGAGGTCTCGTAAAATGCATTTCTAGCTGCACTGGATATTGACAGCATATATAATGATATCGATAAATGAGTTAAATCTGTGAAAAATGCATTCGAAAAATATCCTGATGCAATACGCCCGGTTTCACATATTTTGAATCATTAAGAACTGAGCTTAAAACGTAATGAGTAAATGGAGAAAATTATTCACAAATAATGACTTGAATTACAGGTTGAATTACACATTATGTGATAAAACGAATCTCAAATTCGTCACGAGTTGACATCAAATCGCGACTCATTAGAGATCCTCTATTTAACACATTCCGTAAAACCGATCAAGACTTGTGAATAAGGGAAAAGTTGCTTTGAAATTCGTCTCCCCGGGTCAGACCGTGGTCAGCTTTCAGTGGGCTTCCAACGACTTTATTCAACTGGTATAGTGCAGGAAGCGTAAATTTTGGGCTTTACAAAATATCAGAGGGTGAAACGAAAATATGTACAATCTGTTGGAGAATGTTTCATATTGACCTGTGCAAGAATCAGATTTGTTAATGACACATTGCTCACTTACATTCGATTGGATAGTGCCTATAGGCACTATTCAATCAAATGTAACAGAGCAATATGTGATGAAAAAATCTGTGGTCTGTAAAAATGTAGCACTCGTTAAAACCATTCGATGAGGGTCGAAAGGGGCTTGTTCCCCATACCGCCCCTGCGCGCCTTCGGCGCGTTAAACCATTCCATTCGTCGGCAATCATTACTTGCTCTATCTTACATAGATACATAATGCGACCTTTCAGAACCACCAACTTTAACAGGCAACGGAATCGCAGCATGAGGCGTGCCCAGCCGTACAGGAAAATCCGCATGCCTAATGTGGACCCTTTTCTTGGCAAACCATTCGCACCTCTGACACATGAATTGATCGCACTCAATGGCTATTTTTGGATATTCCAATACAATTAAAGAAAACCATATCAGCTCTGGACGTCTCTTGTCCTCTCACCTGGACTATCCGGGTTTAAAGGCAAGAACGTTCACCTGTCCTTGGAATATGATACGGAAGACACTACCCCACCACATTTAGCGAAAGGATCTCCCCTCACACTGGTCCTCACCCGAAGGAGTCTGGACGAACAGATAAAAGGAAGAGGTGTCCATCCACAGGGCGTAGGGACGCCCGTCGTCGAGGGGCGGTGGGGGGGGGGCTTTCTGGAGAAGAAGGGAGATAAAGGTGAGGAAAAGAAAGAGGCAGAGACATCCGCCACTTTCTCTCCTACTTCCATAGTTCAGCACATTCAGATATTGGTTCCCAAACCGGAACGGCGGGTGTGGAACGTCCTGAGGAGACTGCTGTGGAAATGGAAGTTGCTTTCTCTCCACATCCCGATCCTCACGCGCAGTTCCTTTCGGGCATCGGATGGCCGTCACGAGACTCCCTGGAAATGAGGATGATACGACAGATGCAGGCCCAAATAGCAGAAGCCACGGAAAATGCCAGGCTGCTATCCGAAGAATACAAAAACGACAGAGAAAGAAAGCAGAGAACTCCTCACTAAATACCGCCCTAAGGAAGACGCAGTGACACCTACAAAAACTTTTAGAGAGTGACGAAAGGGGTCTGCCTTACACCGTCCCATCATCACACCACTTCCATCGTTTGATAAAGACTTGTGCTAGTAATGTTGTCTCGAAATTATTTTAGGTCCGGGTTGTTATTTTACCGACAACATTTGTTATGTTTTCAGTTACGAACAAACAATGCTGCCTTGTGCACTATAACATAAATAATGTTTTCCAACAGAAGTCTTTCTCTCCAGTTGATCATTGTTTGCCAAAGAGTAATGAGAGATAATTAATGGATGCATTCGGAAATATAACATCATTGACTGACAAGTGCCCGGAGGGTAACTTACATGCATTATCATTATTTAATTATAGTCAAAGGATACTGCAGACATTTGGTCAACATTTCAGTCCAGATATGAAGGAACTTTGTTATCATTGTGTTTATTCAATTAGTGAGACTACATAGCTGGCTTCGTGTTTTCTATCACATTGATACTGGTATTGTTTTATCTGATTTTAACCCTAAGGTGGGAGCGCGCAGGCTCAGCGGGTAGAGCACTGCACTTCAAACCGAAAGGTCCACGGTTCGATCCTGACCAACAGTGAGTGTGTAGTTGTCTGTCCCGCAGGATATATTACTGTGGGCGTCACACTCCTTCTGACCCTCCCTCGCCTAGCGACACCCTTGTATACATCTACCAAATTTCCGCAGCATGGCTGATAAATAACAAAAGTACATAAGAAAATGTACAAGTATAAACCTCGGGGTTATTTAATTGTTGGGGTTTAACGACACTTTCGACACACATAGCCACTTCGTGAAGTCCGTGTTAGGCAGTTTACGGTTTGGGGAAGCCGGCGTACCTGTAGAGAACCACCGGGCAGCGGTGAGCAACTCTCAGAAGACTAATAATCGTACTAACTTCGTACAGGCCAGGTTAGCTTTGATTGAGAGCAAGTGTACTATCGACGTGCAGTACGCCCCAATAGGCAATCCCACCGTGCCCCACCTTATGACTGCAGGCTGAAGGTGGTAACTAGTCTACATTAAAGATAGACTCTTTTCTAAAACAAAGTGACTTTCCGCATGGGCGATGTCATTTTGAAAATGCAGGAATAGGAAAGTTGAATGTGTTCGTTGGGATAAAAAAAAAACTTTTCTCTATTATACATGATGAACATACCTCAAAAAGTTCTCATAAAATGAATCTTTAAAAAGTAAAAGTTGTTTCCGTACATTTACAATACAAGTAACGGCAGCTGGTTGCCAGACTTTCGCCGTACTCTTAACGATAATTGTTAAATTGCAGACATTATCTCAAAATACTCTGATATACCGACTTGTCAGCAGCGTAAGTTTAATATTCATGGAATATGCTGTACATTACGGAAATGGACAACAACAAAAAGGTAACAGTACAAGGCACAGCAGCTCACGGTATAACATATTTAACACCAAACAAAATGCTTAGTAAAGGAGGGATTTGACAGGAAGCTTGGAACTTGTGTGAGCCATCTCTTGTTTGCTTCGTTAACGCTGGTCAGAAATTTATTGGTGCCATGTGGAACTTTTCTTCCATACCAAATAAATGTTTTGAAGGTAAATAAATTTTTGTGCCGAATGGAATTTGATTGTACATAAGAAATTAACCATTCCACTTCCTTTGAGTGCAACAAGGTGCCATCTGCAATGCTGAAGCATTGGCGCCTTGTTGCACTCAACGATATTTTAATTTAGTATTACCTGACTCTTTTAAATATTTTAGTTGCAAAAGTAATCCACAAATGCTAAAAAGTATAGATTATAAAAAACTAAACGACTAATAAATAAATAAATAAATAAATAAATAAATAAATAAAAATTAATTAATTAATTAATTAAATAAATAAATAAATAAATAAATAAAAGGCTATTTCTAACGTTTTAAAAATAATTTCATGACCATAATATACTTGCTGTTCATGCGCTCCAAATGAACTAGTAGCAAATAACTTATTATCTTCCAGAAGGCTTATGAAAAGAGATTAAGCAAGATAAAAAAGATTAAATGACAAAGAAATGTTTTGATAACAAAGATATTGAATGGACAAACAGACAATTCAGTTGACTCATAACAAAGAGCAATGATTATTTGGCTATCTACAGATTACTTGACAGGCGTGAATTCTGTCTCGCCTTCGCCTGTGTCGTCAAACAGCGATGTTATTTACTTATTCATTTATTGGTGTCTAAGGTCACATACTTCTGCACAATGGCTAATTATGACCACAACAGCGATTTTACAGAAAACGACGCACTGAAATAATAACATACAAGCCTTTGAGACATAATAAAAGTATATCTTTGGTGCCAAATGCTGTATTTTGGTGACAAACGATCTTTTAGTGTAACTGAACACTGGCTGTATGACTATAAGCTGGGTAATTGGGACAATACGGTGGTGTAACATGCAACTTTCCTGTAAGATGTTTGAAGAAACATCCATCTCCCTACGAACTTTGGCGGCCCTGAAGCCCTTGGCGATTTGCTATTTATTACACGCCTGTTCTACGAAATCCCCATCTACGGCAACACTAAGCCATGCGGAAAATGAAAATCCGTTCCTCACACATGTGCGGAACGGAAATCGTTTACGGACTATTTTTAAATAAAAGCTAGATTTCACTGGAATGTTCTACAAATCGTGCACAGCAATTACATTATCAATCGCAATCGATAGCTAAAATAGTAACACGGTTTCCGCTCGCAAAATAGGCTGTGATAAAATCTGTTCTTTTTGTTGATACTTCGTCCCCTGGGTTCTAATGTGTTCTATGCGCCTACTGGCACATAGAACACATTGCAAGACAGGGGACGAGTTGCCAAACGAATTGCTGAGTATCCTTCTAATAATTGCTTTTATAGACGTGAAGGCGTGTAATAAACACAGAACGATACACGCGTGTGAATGGACTAATCGATATGGCACTTGTGCCATCGCGGAAGGATAAAACTCGTGGCCTGCGGCCTCTTGTTTTATTCTTCCGCCCTGGCACTCGTGCCATATCGATTAACCCATTCACACGCGTGTTTCGTTCTGTGTATGTACTCCCGCGCACCCTCAATCACAATTCCTGGATTCACCTTTTTGTCCTTTTCCTTTGGTTTAGAAATGTGGAACAGAACCTTGAGGCATATTTTCTATGAAATTGTTTTGGCAATAAAGCAAGTTCTGTCACCAAGAAGATAACACGAAAAACATTTAAGGTAGTCAGCAGTACTTTACTGGCATTGACAACATTATTTTGTCATAAACACCTTTGATAATTGCCTTGATGGCCTCGATGGTCGTTGGAAAGTACTTCATAAACTGTTCAACTCCATCAAAACGTGTTCTTTTTACACGCAAGGGGAGCAATCGTCGGGTAATAAACATTATCTGTACCATTTTCGTTCTTTATCCTGTAATACGATATTCTCAATGCGTAAAAAAATATGAAGATAAGAATTTGTATAGAAACGAATAATGATCAACAAATATCCCATTACAGTCCTAAAAAGAAGAGAATGAAGCGAAGAATAATCATAGACCGATTTGTTCGTCGTCAATATTTTTGGGCAATTACGCCGGTACATTTATAGTAACTGATATTTTGTTCATCATATCGTGACTTTTGACTACTGTGTTAAAGATGCTAATAAATTAAGATAAGTAATCTATAATTCGGGATATCTTGATTCGCTTGTTGGGGATAAAGTTTAATGAGCGTTGTATGAAAGCAGAGGCGACGGAAGTTCAATGAAAGTGTGATTGTAGGGGATGTGGGGGCTCAGAATGTACAAGACGCACCGAGCTGACTTATATTCGACGCCATTTGACTTAAACATTAGACTTCAAAAACCTTATTGTTTGATCTCAAATTCTGAGGAATGCTACCTGAGGTGTTGCAAAGTCTCTGTGTGGAAGGGGGGGGGGTAGTATAGGCCTTACCCAAGGACACAACGCGGGAGTCCGAATCGATCGCTCAGACGGTCACCTATCCAAGGACTAGACGGGCGCGACGTTGCTTAACTTCGGTGATCTGATGAGAACCGGCTAACGCAACGCCCCCCCCCCCCCCTAAGTTGATTACACTCGCAAAGTTGTCAACGGTTTTGTCGTCGGTTTGTGTGATGGTCAATATATCTGGCATTGTTGTTTGTCGTGTTGGTTGTCATACACATTTTCTCCTAGGTCAGATACCCCGTCACCCCCTACATCAACCCACCGGCTGGTGTGGGTGGGCGGGGGGATCCGCGATGTTCTCCATATGACAATTTGAAATTATGCTGTAAAATGGAGTCGTAATCTTCACAATACTACAAATATCAACCTGCAATAATTATCCAAGAACGACAACTCACTTTCCGACAGACGCGATCTTCTGCACTTGTATGATTCTACGTGGGAATATTCGGTCAACTTTCACTGTGATCTCGTACGAGAAAGTGGGCTTGAAGATATTACTGAAGGACACAACGGAAAGGATACTATACCAAAGCCGGTGGGATCGAGATCACATTTGACTCAACCCAACACACGCACGCACACCCTCACACACACCTATCACCTATACACACGTCAACAATATTATTTAATCGCCGTTATAGACAGTGAAGTGGACTCCGAAATTACTGAGGCTAACAAGCAAATCTCCCAAAAAGTGTTCAGCATGAAGATACTCTCCGATAAAGACAATTTAACCACCGGTGAACGGAGCGCCCTCACGAAACTTAGAAAAAGTAAGAAATTTGTTATTAAACCAGCCGACAAAGGTGGGTCGGTTGTCGTTCTATCTCGGGATAATTATATAAAGGAAGCCAGGAGACAACCTAGCAGTACGAAACATTATAAGAAAATAGATACATTTATTTGGCCTAGTAATATCGAAAAAATTAATAAGATCTTAAAATTTCTCCCCGACGAAGGTCATATAAACAAAAATCAATTGAAATACTTAACAGCTGTGCTCAAACGATACATTTTTGCTTCCTACCAGAGATCCACAGGGACAGTTCTTCATGGACGGATTACTTAACTCCACCCGGGAGGCCAACTGTCTCAGATTGTAACTCGGAATCTTATTCCATCTCGAAACTCAGCATTGACTATCATCCGAAACCTACAACTAATAGACATCCGATCTATCTCAAAAATACTTCCTGTAAAAAATTGCTAAATTGAAAAAATCGAAAAATGCTGTCCTGCTACTTTGGATATCGACAGCATATGTACGAACATTAATATCGATAAAGGAGTTAAATCTGTTAAAAATGCATTCGAAAAATACCCGAGTAGTAGGAGTAGGAGATGAGGTAAACGGCCCCGGTTGGGGGACCCCCCGGGGGCGGTAGTGACGTCATAGTCACGTGACCTGGTGGCGCCATGTTGTCTTGTCATGGTAACCCGCGTGAGCGGCCATCTTGTGACGTCATCTCCATAGTGATACGTGGTGTGAGTGCGCTTGCGCAGCGCGTGTTGTTAGGGTGATACGTGTTTATTCGTCCATTTTGTATACTGGAGGCCGTAATCTTGGTTTCTGTGGTAGCACGTGGTTGCTATGTGACCCAAAACCTTCTAACAAGACAGGGGTATGTTCGGAGGGTGTGTTCGATTGAATCGCAGTATCACGAATTACCACAAACAACCCGACAAACCCTCCAAATCACCGAAATTGACTTTATTTACTACGGATTCCCCATTTTATCGGTATAGCACGTAGTGCTATAGTACCAAAGGGTACCGGGGGCGGTTCGATTAAATAGCAGTAATTTCCCGATTCGTACAATTACCCAAATAAACTCGACAATCCCTCCAAATCACAAAAAACCGATTTCATTTCCCAATTTTATCGGTGTAGCACGTAGTGCTATAGTAGCAAAGGGCACAGGGGGTGTGTTCGATTGAATAGGTGTAATTGTCTGGCTTTGTATTTGCCCCATATGATTTATAATAGTACCGAGGGAGCTCCGTGGGTATGTTCCTTTAGACTAGAGTAATATTTTTTTCTCCAATAAATTGTATAAGAGCAGTGCTATATGACAAATTTACCCAGAATCCCTTCCTTCTACCATTTATAAAGATTACAAGTAGGGCTTATATGTGTACATGGAAGCCACGAAGCTAACTTCAAGTTCCATCATATACTCATGTGAGGATCTACCCATATGTTAAGGTAAGAGATGTGTCGGGTGAGGTATAATTTACTACGACCCTTACCCTCATTTCAGTAATTAACAGGTAAATCCTATGGAATCCCATTTTTGGGGAAACACCTGTGGCTATGGAATCCCTTTTTTGTCGTATGAGGCCATGAGAGTTATGTAAAAGCCCTCAATGAGGCCTCATTTATTAGACCTCATAGCCTCATTGAATTTTGAGGTCATGAGGGCCATGAAAAATCCCTTAGTGAGGTTTAATTTACTATCCCTCTTATCCTCATCTCGGTATTTAACAGCCATATCTCATGGAATAGCATTTTTAGGGAAACATCTATGGCTATGGAATCCCTTTCTTGTCGTATCAGGCCATGAGGGCTATGTAAAAACCCTCAATGAGTCCTCATTTATTATCTCTCATAGCCTCATTGAATTTTGAGGTTATGAGGACCATGAAAAATCCCCCAGTGAGGTATAATTTACTACGACTCTAAGCCTCATTTCAGAATATGAGGATACCTATGGCCTGGTATTGTATTATTGTATTTTTCCCTAAAAATGCTATTCCATGGGATATGGCTGTTGAATACCGAGATAAGACTAAGAGGGATAGTAAATTATACCTCATTGAGGGATTTGTCATGGCCCTCATGACCTCAAAATACAATGAGGCTATGAGGGATAATAAATGAGGCCTCATTGAGGGCTTTTACATAGCTCTCATGGCCTCATACGTCAAAAAAGGGATTCCATAGCCACAGGTGTTTCCCCAAAAATGGGATTCCATAGGATATACCTGTTAATTACTGAAATGAGGGTAAGAGTCGTAGTAAATTATACCTCACACGTCACATCTCTTAGCTTTACATATGGGTAGATCCTCACATGAGTATATGGTAGAACTTGAAGTTAGCTTCGTGGCTTTCATGTACACATATGAGCCCTACTTGTAATCTTTATAAATGGTAGAAGCAAAAGATTCTGGGTAAATTTGCCATATAGCACTGCTCTTATACAATTTATTGGAGGAAAAAACATTACTCTAGTCTAAAGGAACATACCCACGGGGCCCCCTCGGTACTATTATAAACCATATGGGGGAAATACTAAGCCAGAAAAAATACTCCTATTCAATCGAATACACCCCTATACCCCTTGGTACTATAGCACTACGTGCTACACCGATAAAATTGGAATCCATAGTAAACAAAATCAATTTCGGTGATTTGGAGGGATTGTCGGGATTATTTGGGTAAATCTACGAATCGGGAAATTACTCCTATTCAATCGAACTCGGCTAGGAATCTCACTACGTGCTACACCGATAAAATGGGGAATCCGTAGTAAATAAAGTCAATTTCGGTGATTTGGAGGGTTTGTCGGGTTCTTCGTGGTAATTCGTGATACTCCGATTCAATTGAACACAACCTCCGAACATACCCCTGTCTTGTTAGAAGGTATTGGGTCACATAGCAACCACGTGCTACCATAGAAATCAAGATGGCGGCCTCCAGTATACAAAATGGACGACGAAAACTCGTATCACCCTAACAACACGCGCTGCGCATGCGCACTCACACCACGTATCACTATGGAGATGACGTCACCAGATGGCCGCTCACGCGGGTTACCATGACAACACAACATGGTGCCACCAGGTCACGTAACTATGACGTCACTTCCGGGGTCCCCCCAACCGGGGCCGTTTACCTCATCTCCTACTACTTACCCGGATGCGAAATGCCCGGCTGAACAAATTTTGGACCTTTTATAGCTGAGCTGAAAAGGTAATAACTTTCAATTCAATGGAGAAAATTATTTACAGATAATGGGTTGTCCTTTAGGCAAAAGATTCAGTCCTAATTTTGCAAGCATTTATGTAGCGGAATGGGAGGAAATGCCTTTAGCAAATGAGCAAAGCATCCTCTCGTATATCTTCGACATTTAGATGACATTTGTATCATTTGGGGACATTCAAAAGAAGATTTTGATGAATTTTTAGAAGTTTTAAATAATCATGATCGAAACGTCAAATTGAAAGCTACTATCAGTCAAGATTCTGTTGAATGTCTCGATGTGACCGTGTATAAAGGCAAACAGTTCCAGGAATCCGGTCATTTAGATCATTTGTTACTTTTTAATAATCGAAAACAACAGGCAGCTTTCGGAGCTGTCTGTTGTTTTCGTTTATTAAAAAGTAACAAATGATCTAAATGACCGGATTCCTGGAACTGTTTGCCTTTATACACGGTCACATCGAGAGTTTTTCAAAGCAAGCTAATTAGAAACAACTACTTCGCAGCTAAATCGTCATTATGAATATCTATCACTATTACACTTACCAACACTAAGTGAGTGTGCACTTTGGCCCTCTCTCTGTAATGCAAATGTGTGTTTATTTACAGTAATTTGCAAGCTTTTTCCCTGGGAAAAAATAGATAATTTCACCCCAAGACTTTTATATTAATGAAAAGTTTTAATGGAATGTCATTCGAAAAACACACACAGGCACTCGCCAACCACATTACTTTCGTCGCAATGTAGCCAGAGCGTTCCACACTTTCAGGCTGCTGCCGAAGGGAAGATGGGCCAAGTGGTAATCATGAGAACTTCATCTAAAGAGACAAACTCCAGCCATCGCTTTTTGACGACGTGCAATGGTCTAGTGCTTTAGGTGTTGGACTCCGGATTGACAGGCGGGATCGACAAGTGGTCTTCTCCCAGCAGGGGATCAGAAACCAACATTCTATATTCTTCTAAAACTTGACTGTGTCCTTCGATAAACACCAAGTAAGTGTGCACTTTGGCTCTCCCCCTCTCTGCTAAGCAAATATATTTTTACAGTTATCTGCGAGTTTAATCTCACTCCAAGACTTTTATAGTAATCGCAAGGACAGTTTGTATTATATGCCACGACGCGCTCACTGTTGACATAATGGAAAGAAAAAAGTTGCAAAACATCAAAAAATGGTGAAAACGCCATTGCCTTATTTTTTAAATGGTTTCAACAGAGAATAACAGACAAACGTTCAAATTCATCCTAAAAAAATTGTAAAAAGCCAGCTTCCTTATTTTTATACTACTCTACAGGAAAATGCCTGAAATTTGTGAAATGATGCGCTCATTGATAATACAGCTTCGTTAACATTTCGAAATTTCAATTTTTACATGATATTCTCATACACTGAGAGTTAGATTTACTGACAGTTTTGGGAAATTTAGGTGACCTGACTTTCCTGTAAATCTTTTCCAATGACGAAAATTGTCAGTCATGAAGAAAAAGACCAAACCATGACCGGATCATAACATACACACCAAAAGAGTATTGGTCACTGATCACTGTACAGCTGGACTGCTGGAATGTCAGAGAAAAACGTTTAAACTTAATCTTCTTTCCACAAGATGGAGTCAAGTCAATCAACGCTCCTCCCATCGGTGACGTTTGATGACGTTAAAGTTGTTACTCTGTGACTGTGGTCACAGCGTAACAGCTTTCACACCATCAAACATCATGCGAAAGCCTAGCATGGAAACTAGTAACGACTCTTGTTTTTTATACCCCACGCAACGAAGTTGCTGGGGTATAATGTTTTTGACTGGTCAGTCCGTCAGTCCGTCAGTCCTACTTGTTTTCCGGACTTTTTTTCTACACGCTTCCAGATATTGAGCTGATTTTTGGTATGTGAGTCTAACATGGTGGCCTACAGATCAAATTTGCATTTTTTTCCGCTCCACTGATTTTTACCGAAATTACGGCCCTTGGACTCTGAAAAATTCATCAAAATTACAGTTTTCCGGACTTTGTTTCTACACGCTTCCAGATATTAAGCTGATTTTTGGTATGTTAGTCTAACATGGTGGCCTACAGATCAAGTTTGCATTTTGTTCCGCTCCACTGATTTTTACCGAAATTACGACCCTTGAACTTTGAAAAGTTCATCAAAATTACAGTTTTCCGGACTTTTTTTCTACATGCTTCCAGATATTGAGCTGTTTTTGGGTATCTTAGTCTAACATGATGGCCTACAGATCAAGTTTGCATTTTGTTCCGCTCCACTGATTTTTACCGAAATTACTGCCCCTGAACTTTGAAAAGTTCATCAAAATTACAGTTTTGCAGACTTTTTTCCTACACGCTTCCAGATATTGAGATGATTTTTGGTATGTTAGTCTAACATGGTGGCCTACAGAACAAGTTTGCGTTTTGTTCTGCTCCACTGATTTTTACCGAAATTACGACCCTTGGACTCTGAAAAATGCATTAAAATTACAGTTTTCCGGACTTTTTTTCTACACGCTTCCAGATATTGAGCTGATGTTTCGTATGTTAGTCTGACATGGTGGCCTACAGATCAAGTTAACATTTTGTTCCGCTCCACTGATTTTTACCGAAATTACGGCCCTTGAACTTTGAAAAGTTCATCAAAATTACAGTTTTCCGGACTTTTTTCCTACACGCTTCCAGATATTGAGCTGATCTTTGATATGTTAGTCTAACATGGTGGCCTACAGAACAAGTTTGGGTTTTGTTTCGCTCCACTGATTTTTACCAAAATTACGGCCCCATAGTCTTTGAAAAGTTCATCAAAATTACAGTTTTTCGGGCTTTTTCTCTGCTTGAATTCTTTCAATACCGTTGAAACTACAGAACACTGTTTTCTGCAGTATTCCTAGAATCTATTTTTATTTTTAAAAAATGATTATTGTTAACTAAAATATGTCGTAAATTTTCAATTTGCATAGTTTTGAAAAATGTGTAGAACATGAACATTCTCATATTTTACAGACATCAATGTGTATTCTTTAACCCTTTCCCCAACGCCCGCGTAATATGCAAATTCAGCAGTTGAATAAATATTATTTTTTCAAAAAATTTCAACAAAACCATATCTTGTGACCCCTCTTTGGACGAGCTCGTCGAGCTCGTTCCAACGAGGGGTCACATGATATGGTTTTGTTGAGATTTTTTGAAACATTTGAAAAAATAATATTTAAAATAATAAATTTTAATATCGTCTGTATTGGGTAAAGGGTTAAAACGCCATTGACGATTGTGTTGCGTCGAAACATTGGAAACTTCCGGAAAAAAGGGATGAGCATTGTTTATTTATAACAAAAACAGTTACTGTCCTCTGTAAGCTGGAGGCAGTTGACACCCTTTTCTATATGTGACCAATGAGCGTTTCAGCAATCCATTTGTACAGAGATTTGCTGACATCAGATTACGAAATATGGTGTGACACTTTGACGAAAGGATGCTTCGAATGTATAGTCTATTAATCGACGCCCTTTTTCTTCACACCCTCCTACCCACCCCCACCCCCCACCCCCACCCCCACCCCACCCCACCACATGTACAAACACACTTTTTAACAACTTGCGCCCCAAAGTCAGCAGAATCAAGAAAAGGGCATTTCTGTGAATACATTTTCCTGCTGTATTCCACCGTGTCGAAACCATGGTAGGTACCATCTGTTCCGCATCCTCACCTCACCACATCCGCCCCATTCACACATTTTCTTTGAGCTTCCGCTACCAAGAATCGTACTTCCCTATCCCGACCAAAAAATGATCACACCACCTTCTTATTCTCAACCTGCAAAGTGCACTGAATAATTACGTTATGCCTGGTGAACAAGAAATTTAAATCGCTGTTCCAAATGTATTGATGACTTGGTGCATGGTCTTACAATTTGAAATTCTAGACGACAAAAAGACATTTATGTGGTATTCTAACCATTAACTTTGCTGCCACATTGAATATAACTGTGTTAAAACAAACCCATAAATCGCAAAAGGACACTTAGCAAATAAACACTTGTGATTCGACAAGTTTGCACATATCCCATATCGCGATGTATGCCATAAAACTGCCTTACAAATTGGAATTAGTTCTGAATATTAATCTTTTTTAACGATTTAATTCTTTAAACATCAATCGATGTCGTAAAATAGTTCCGGGTCCCCAGCTCCACTGAAAACAAATCGACTTTGATACAGCAGACCCTTAGTGTTTGGTATTTTCATATTTTACTGGCCATTGGTGTAGATCCAATTAGCATTGACAATATGGAAAGCGTGAGGAAGTTTTTTCAAAGTCATGGGTGAGAGTATGCTTGTGGGATGGATCGGTGTATTCGCCGTGTATTACTCACAGAATGTTAAACATACGCGCTCAATATAAAATATGTTTGGAGGTTAGTTATAACAAGGTGTTGAATGAATTTATTATTTAATTACGAAATGTTTCTGAGTGTGAAATTAGGCAAACGTTTATCCAGTTAGCTTGGATCTTGTGCAATCGACATCTTGTGGAGGTTAATGCAATAAAACGTATCTTATGTTATCGGGGGGAGGGGGTATCTTATCTTGGGGTCTTTTCTTATCTTATCTTGGGGGTGGAGAAGTGCATTGCCCGCCCAATATTGCAGGAAATGTCTAACAAAATATTTTTCTATATCTATTGTCACGATAGATATTATAAGTTACGGGACGTTTAGTTGGCTGATACGGAGTCACATGTCGCGAAGAGATAACAGTATTCGACGAGGTTCTAGCCGAACCAAAAACTGTTCTCGCTGAGCCTCGTGTGACACCGTGTCAACCAAACGTTCCGTATTTATTATACCAGCCTACGAACTGTTTTATATTTTCGTTCAATTTTCCCATTGAAGAGCCCTGAGATTCGATTTGTTTACAAAAACAGACGAGTCGTTATGTAACGCAAGGGAAGTAATCCAACATCTCATTGACCGTCAAGGAAATTGTTGCTTTATTTCCTCTGACATTTTTGGGCGGATTTACAATTCAACCAGCTTTCAGAGGCTTTGAACTGAAAACACACTTTCTAAAGTACTAATAAGCCGAATTCCGACTGCGATTTTTGCTATAAAAACAAAACGGCGGACAGTAACTATAAGTATCCAGCTCCAGAGTCACAATATTGAATTGATATAGGGTCACTAATAATATTTAAAAGGGGCCATTACTGTCAGTGTATTCTTCAGTCCTCGGTCACTAATTATGACTGGTCCTTGTTGATCTATCCGACTGGCACAATAAAAGAAAATATATCTGCGGAAGTAACGCGCATTACGTAATACGTTTATATTTATATCGTTTGGGTGTTTGACTGTTTTAATTGCAATTAAAATAAGGGCCAAAAATATAAAACTTTTACAATTGTATTTTCTAGAATTGTATTTTCTAGTTATGATTTTAAATGCCTTGAAGTGAACCATTAGCATTTTCAAAGATATGGCAATTTGCCAGTTGGCAAATTGCCATATCTTTTTAAATGCTGAAGATTCATTTTAGTCATTTATATTAATAGTGCACACCCACGCAGTGGCGTGTGCGCACATAGGTAATGGGTACGTGTCCATGATTTTATAATTTTTCTATATACCATGCAACAGAGTTTGGGGTGCCATCTGGCGGCGTGGCTCTCCCACTGGCAAAAAACCCAGAATCATTGTAACGGATACTTAATTGTTTTGGGCCTTTCAAAGGTCATTATGTAAAATATATTGTTGCAGAATGCTGGAAACTATGATAAATAATCAAGAAATGAAGTGACTTTCGAAGTTAGGTAGTTGTTGGCGAGTTACGTTTTGTTTGAAAGTTCGAAGTGCCAATGCCGTCCGTTGCCGGTTTCGTCAGATTTAAAGCCCAGTTTCAATTTTAATTGAGAACGTACACTTCACAAATTGTTGACGACGAATAAAAAATAAAACAAGTGATTTATTGACACTTTTAGTGGGCCTTTTTCATTTGTGGGGAACTTAGCGCGATTTCCTTAGAAACAGCCGGAATTCGGATGAATTCAAGTCATGTTGACGTAAGGTCTGGGGAAATCTTTGTTCTCAAAACACGGGCATGCAGTCTTGTAGTAAAATTTTACAGAAACAGACATGAACGCGAACAGCGATACCTATTCATTTATTTCCTAGATTTTTCTTCACAACTTCACTAGATCCAGTCTATGAACTATTTTTACCAATGATACAATACAATGCCAGTTTAAGACTGTCAGAATTACAGTGTAGCGGCCAGCCAATTTTGTGATCCGACGTGTTTTCCTGAAGACTAAATACCAGAATCACTCGGAATTCCCATTTAAATTACATGCACACTTCCTCTGTGTTTTGGTAAACAATGTTTTAATTCCTGGATGCTTTAGGCATTGCAACCAGAATAGAACTGAATTCATCTTCAAACTTGTCAATGTCGCCCTCCTCGTCTGACCAACAGCTGGAGGTGGGGATTCTGATATTTAGACTTGAGTATGTTTCTCCAAAAATGGCAAAAAACGTTTGAAAAGCCTAAATACCAACCTCCCCAGAACCGACCTCTAAATAATATTTGGCACTGCACTACAGAATCAATATTTGATGGTTGCAGGCATTTTAATGGTGCTATGAGATAACATATGACCTGCACTGTCTTGCTGTTGGAAAAATAATCAAAAAAATCAATGTGTAATGTTTTATCAGAGACACACCATACCAACGACTCAAAGTGCCTTAATTAAGAAATGTGAGGGATTTAAAAACATTTTTTTTTTACAAATATTGCAAAATATTCATCAAACACAATGTGAAATATCTTAAGAAGCCAGAATGTGATTTAAAAACTATCAGAAATGTGAAATTTAATATCATAAGAGGTTTGTTTTGTGTCAACATCAATTAATTTATGAATTATATCATAATTTGTGATGAAAGTGGGTATGCTGGGGGTCTAGGGGACACATTCAGGGCTATATTTTACCACATCAACATGTAGAAGAAAATTTGACATAATTTGTTAGGATAAAATGGCACTGTCTATTGATATTGGTGATTTATATAGCTGCAACACCAGTTTTTAAATAAAAATTGACATTCATTTTGTTTTGTGTGGAGTGGAGGGGTGGGTGGGTGGGTGGTGAACACCACTCTTTCTCTTGCAGTATGGTTAAATGAGACAGATTTTCCCCAAACTATTGTCTGCTGATGCAGATTTTAGTTTTATTTTGGGATTGGGGTAGTTGTTAAAGAAAGCAGTGAATTCTCATGCAGAAATGACTCTTTTATCAAATGAAAGAGATAAAATGTATCTTTGGAAGGATTAGAATGTAGGTTAAAATCCCCCCTACAAAAAATTCCCCCAATCATTTTTACACACTTAGCAAAAATTCCTCCCACAGTTTTTGAGTAGTACCACATTCTCTCACATTAGTTTAAGAGCAGTACAAAAATCCCCCTCCCTGCCTCTTACACCAAAAGGTTAAAAGGCAGTCCAAAAGGATTTAAAAACTTATGTATTTAATTTGTAAATTACATAAACACTCATCACTATTTACACGAAAACATGCCTCAATAACTATTTATCAACACAGTTATTTAGTTATTGGAGTTTAAGGACACTTTCAACAGCCAGTGTCACCTCGTGTCGGACAGTTTTATGGGTAGAGGAAACTAAAGTGCACTGAGAGAACCACCTGGCAACAGTGAGCAATTATTCAACGTGCTAACTCCACACAAGCAAAGTTAGCATTGATTGAAGTGACAAGTGCTCGGCCTCAAGTGGTACAGAGCTTTGGACATTTTTGTATGGCTTTAAATATACATGTACTTCTAAAAAATTAGGAGGTGGGGGTGATTTTTGTTCACCAGAAATTATGGAGGGAGGAACAAGGTGGGGGGGGGGGGGATTTTTGCGCATTGTGTGAAAATGATTGTGAGGGGGGGGTAATTTTTGTCAGGGAAAAGTTTTGTAGGTTACCCTTCGAAAGGTTTGGGTTTGATTATAGGAAATAAGTAAATGTACACTGTAAATGTACATGTATTTTGGCTTCCAACACTGATTTAATTATATTTTTTTGGATATTACACATATTTCACTTTTAAATGTTCATTCGAAAACCACAGACTGAATAATACTGTTTTATTTTTGGAAAAGTTATATTTTTGTCACAGTCGGCAATAAAGGCCATATATTGCCAAAAATAATGCAGTTAAATGCATCTTGAGCAAGTGTGGCATCCAGAACTGAGAAGCACACTATAACCTATGACAAATACATGTACACATGTAACCACCTTTTTTACCCTATTAACACATCTAATGAAACCATGCTTTCCCCTCATTGTACTTGTGATAGAGGGGATTCCAATTATATTCCAATCCTCTCCCAAATCACCATCCAAACATTTAGCCAGAAAACCCATACTTCACTTGTATTCGCTGAACAAGCTCATTCCAATAGGGGGGCATAAGCTATGTTTTTGATGCCTAAAAATGCAAAAAAAATGAACATTGAATGGCAATTTTGGTGAATGGTGCTAGCCGGTTTTGGCCATTACATTGAGTGAATGATTAATAGAAGCTTTCTCCATATTAGGTAGAAAATACCATTCGAGAAAATACAATTGTAAAGGTTTTATAGTATTGGCTCCAGGTTGTAATGGCCTTTGAAGAAACGCAGCGTATGTAAAACAAATATGTGCTGTTTTGAGCAGATATCAAAACTGACTCATTTCATTCCAACTTAGGAAATCTACGTTTGCACGCACAACTTTCAGACGCTGGTAAAAACGTATATCTCCTTGTCGTCACTCAGGAGATAATTCTGGCCCATGCTCAATAAACCGAAGGTACCCTTTGTCCATTCCACTAAGCCTGATCACTAGATTCGATTCATGCATTGGCAAGGGTTTAGAGTGAGCGTTAATAGGGGTAATGTAACACCCTCCCCCAAAAGAAAACTGAAATCAAAAAGGTACACTCGTTGTAAACATTAATTACAATAGCCAAATAATGATTTTGGGTGCGGTACGTTACAGGACGCGTCACGCCAAAAACTTAAATCACGGTTTTGGGTCCAAGTTTGGAAAAGGTAAATGCTCGTTAATATCCCCTGACAAAACTGTTGACAACCAGCTGGATTTTATTTCAATCAAAACTTATTCATCTAAATATATCAATGGGGTACAGATTTACTTTCGTGGGCTTAAAATTTCAAAACATTTCCTGGAAGAGGGGGCATCCCGGACCTCCACCAACGAGAAGAGACATCTCTCACGCGCTCTCCGCAGCTTTTGCTTGTGGGAGGCGCGGGTGACCACAAAACCCAAAATATTACCCATCCTGAAAAATCCTGACTATACGTCCTTACATTGGCAACCCTCGGCTCGAATGAATGTGGAATGAAATCTCTTTTTAAAATCAGAGGAGGCGGACGTTCAATGAAATGTGCGAGTAGCACAAATGTCAAAGACCCTCTGTGGTAACATAAAACTGAAAAATGAATCTACAGAAATACTATTGTCTCCATTCTTTTATAGTGGGGTAAGAGGTCGACAGCGTCTTTTCGTGTCACGTCACATAATATACTCACTATTTTGGGCGTGTGTTGTCTAGGCGTAATTTAGTTAATTTATTCTGCCCCAGCTATCTTTCATTCCGAAGGCTGGTTGAAATAGAAATACGCCGAGCAGAATGGCCGGAGGCCAAGTGCAACTAAATTTCTTTTTACCAATATATCGATACATTTGCGTGCGATCAACCTTGTATCTTACATGCAGCTTGTCTGTGGAGGAGGGTGAAATCACGTTCCCCCTATGTAGCCCACACGCCCGATTTCGCCGCTTCTGTATAAGATAGCAGTTCATCAGATATACGCTAGCTATCTTGCAGAAAAAAATGTCTGCCTTCTTATCTCTTCGTAAACACTCTTATTTCAAAAGAGGATCAAAGTCTTCATACAGTTTTTATCATACTCTTATTTTAGCTGGCTGGAGAGAGGTGGCCCAATGGTCACAGCATTGGACCTTAAATCGAGAGGTCAACAGTTCGATCCTGACCAGCGGTAATTGCGTTGTATCCTTGGGCAGGACACTTAATCCCTATTGCCCACGTGGACATGGTGGCGCTATGTACTAGAGCGTATACTGCATGTCGATGGTACACTTGCCTTCAACCGCTTCTAAATCTGCTTGTGCTGAGTTCGTAAGTGGGAGAGACTAGAAGTTGCTCGCCGTTAATGGATGGTTGTCTTGCTTGTGGATGGTACTCTTGCTTCCCCAACCCCGTTGGGATGTATAACGAACGGACTGGCCTTTTATTGGACTAACTCTGTATCAGTGTTCACGATGGACCGAAGCAGTCTGGTGGCACGTTTTTAACCATTCTGGATATTTTAGTAACAAATAAAAGTGTTATGTTGCCAGAATGTTAATTTTAAGGGGTTGGTTAAACTTTGCTGCCTGATCCAAATAAATTGATCAAGTTTTGAGAAATTGAACAGGCAATTATTTCGAGAGTGAACGGGCCAATTGGTACCGGAAAACATCCGACAGAACACGAAACTTCTGACGAAATCCTCGTTGAGCGAAAAGGGCTGTCACCCAAGTTATATCTATGTCATTGGTTCAACTGATGGCCAGGCTGAATGATGTCGGTACAGTACGTGGACAGTGTATTGTCACCAAATCACCCACAGAGTGGAGATTCCACCCAAGCAATAACTGCAAATTTGTTGCAAAGTATAATAAGCACAAGCAAAGTTCCAGCCAATGGACATCCGGGTTATACCCGGAGGTCCATTGGCTGAAACATTGCTTGTGTGTTTTATCCGCATGTACAGAAATTGAAGGTGATACTTTGGGTGATAACTCCATTCCTCTGGTGATTTAGTTACAATCCACGCTCCACGTACTGTACGTTTACCTGTTGTAGTACTTAGATAATAACAGAACAATCGCTTCATTACCGTTAATCCACTGGGCTTAGCGGGTCGTGGTTTTTTGGGGTTTTTTTTAGAAAAGGCAGTATTTAATTAGATAGATACTTCATACCGTCGAGAGTCACTCGAGATGGTATGACGTATTTATCTGATTACGTACAGTCTTTTGTAAAGGGGATAACCTACAATGTGTTATTGAAGAAACAAAGCAATGCCTCAGCACCACTCACTGACAATTAGCGTTAAAAATGGGACTCCATTGTTTTTGGGGGTTTTTTTTAACCCTTTACCTAACATGCAAAGCAGACGACACTTGCAAAAAAAATTCTTGAATAACTATTATTTTTAATTTTTGTCTCAAAAACATAAGTTATGACCCCTCATTGGAACGAGATCGACGAGCTCGTTCCAATGAGGGCCCATAATCTATGTTGTAGAGACAAGAAAATGAAAAAATAATAAAAATTAATTGGCGATTTTTGAGAATAGTGCTGGACGGTTTTGAACGTTACGTAAGATAAAGGGTTAAATGATATAGTTATCGTTAATAATGAAAAGTAATAAACAGAGTAATCGCTTGACTGGACTGGTTTCGTGAAATAATTCATACGACGCGAGGGACTATATTGTAAAACATTCGTGCGCATTCGTTTGTATAACGTCCCTCATCTGTCATGAATTATTTCACGCGACCAGTCCAGTCAAGCGATTACTCTCTATTTAATTAGATAGACACTTCGTACCGTCGCTGGTCACTCGAGACGGTATGAAGTATTTATCTGATTAAATGCAGTCTTTTGTAAAGGGGATAACATACAATGTGTTATTGAAGAAACAAAGCAATGCCTCATTACCACACACTGACAAGTAACGTCGAAAGTTTGTCAATATTTCCAACACCTCATTGACCAAAGAAGTACCTGTAATGGTATATTTGTTTTGTTTGTTTCGTCATCGACCGTGCACTTCACTGCCCAAATGGCTTTACTTCACATGTGAACGAAACTTCTGTGGTTCCAAAATTTTAGCCAACTGAATTTTTTTGGTGCCGCATCAATTTTTAGAGCAATTCCAAAGAGTGTATGCAACGGGCTTTGTAATGCATGAACCCCAAATTCCCGGCCTGTCTAGTCTATGTATGCCTGTACAACAATCAAGTTACTGATTTGGTAGAGCAAATTTCACGCTTTTAATTATGACGTGCGTGGCGTCATTGAATTTTCTGGCTTCTCCAAAGACGGCGGCAAGCCTGTCGCTGACATTTAATTGCGACTTACATTACAGGTTGGTGGGCATTAGATGCGCAACACGCCTGTGCGCATTGAAAATGTCAGGTCTTGTAGTCGTCAATATATGTAGCTGTTTTAAAGCAAGGCCTAAATTTGTGGAATCGCTTTTGACACAGTTGCAAATTGAGAATAAAAGAGGTTAGTTAACTCTTTACTGTATTGCTCGCTACCAATATGTAAGAAGAGCCTTTGCGAACCCCTTAAATCTACACAGTAAAATGGTCAAATACAAGCCTTTCCAATGTTATTTTTTTCTAATATTATAGCTCATTGCCATCTATTGGAGCGAGATTGTTCGTTCGTTCATTGAATGGCATATGATGGTTTGAAATATGACAGGAATTCTTGTAGTTATTTGTGGAACTTTTCTGTTATTGGTAATGGTGGAGGAAGGGTTACTGCCAATCCCACAGCTCGTTTCATAATAATTATAAGCAGATTAATAGGTTTTTTCTATCAGAGAAAATGTTCCTGAAAGTAATATGCTATAAGCAAAGATAAACAGTAATCCAATCAGACCACTGATTAAGCAGACGATTTTAGAAACTCTTTCATGGAGAGGCGCCTCTTTGTCTTGTCTTCCAACTCTCGAAAGCCATATTCCCTCTTTGTCCGTCAGGCTATTATGATGAATTGGCTAATTGTCTCGTTTTCCTGAAGGCGTTGCGTTTTAAAATTACTGTTTGTCAGAAAACTGGGAAGTCTTTAACACAAAGTGGCGATAACTGAGAAGCGAACAAACAGTATATGACAGTCGTCAATAACTCAACGGTAGCTTGGGGCTTAAGTCTCCGCTTCAATAAAAGTATCCATAGATTATTGCTATTATTATTTCGTTATTATTTTCTAATCGGGATAAATATTTGTCTATGAACCCATATCATATTATTATGTCTGTTTATTGCACTAACGAATTTTCATTTTGAAGTCTCCGGTCATTTTGTTTCTTTGATTCGGGCATCCCCTCAAGCCTGTATAATTTGTTTCTCAAAACGACATCTTTTTGATGATCCAAGTGAATAACATAGATAAACCCGAGGTGTTGCAGCTGTAACGTTAAGCTTGACGCAACAGTTTTTTCCGATGCCTGAATATGAATTCAGCTCAGAGAGTATGATAATCAAGTCACATTATGTCATGTTATCTTTTGCAGAGCTCTTTGTGAAAGTACACGGAATTTATTCAAGTCAGATTGAAGCAGAAGAAATTCTGTCTAAGGAAGCTCTGTGTGATCTTGTAAAACGAGGTACAGTCGTATATAATGGACGAAGAAGCAGATCTTGCCTGTAATAGTAGCGGCATAAACTGGAGAAACTGTACAGAAGAGAGGGGAGTTTCTATTACAAGACCAGAAACAATTCTAGTTCCAGTGTGCTTTGCACTGATTTTCTTGAGTGGAACAGTAGGTAACGTTTTCCTTCTATTGTTTGAGATGAAAAAGCGTAAAATGAAGACAGCTCACGATATTTTCGTAACCAGTTTAGCTATCGGAGACATGTTTTTGATATTATTGGCAATGCCCTTCGTCTCAACTATATACACCTTTGATAGCTGGCCTTACGGTGCCATCATTTGCAGAATGAGTGAATTCACGCAAACATTTTCAGCTGCTGTCACTGTTTTTACACTGACGGCTTTAAGCGTTGAACGATACATCATAATATGTGCATCAAGCTCTTCAAGACACCGAAAACGTCACGCCTTCCTAATAGTGGGAGTTGCATGGGCTACCTCATTGATATTGTCAGTACCAGAAATTATGTCCGCTAATGTGTGGCGTGCTTTAAATGACGAAGAATTTTGCTTGGTTTTCCAGAAGAGCTGGGGTGCCTGGTATTCTAAAATGAATATTATGTTAAAATTTTTACTGCTTTTTCTTTTTCCGCTAATGGTAATAACACCATTTTACATGGCAGTGTCGATTGAGTTGATAAAGGAAGTGTTGAGTCGCGGTCCACAGACACGGACAAGACAGACTTCCGCACACAATGATTCTCGAGAAATTCACAACAAACCCGAAGCAGATACAAAGAGACATCGTGCCCGTAGAGGTAGATTAGCTGTTGTTGTGTTGTTGCTAATATTTTCATTTTTGTTATGTTATCTTCCAAGATATATCTATCTGTTATGGTTCCATTTTGTGCCAGGGTACTTTAATCATTTTTGGCACGTTTTCAAGATTGTTGGGTTTTGTCTTTTCTTTTCTAACTCTGCTGTAAATCCACTGGTATTCTACGTCTTAGATGTTGAATTCAGATCTTATGTTAATTCCAAAGCTTGTTGTAAGAAAAGTGGCTCGCGGAAGGGGATCGTGACCAATCCGACAATAGAAAACCAAACCATAGCCCTTACCGAATACACCCATAACCCGATGACAGGCGATAAAATATAAGTAGTAGTTGGGGCGCGGTGTCGTTGCGGTAACCTGTTCTCAACAGATCACCGAAGTTAAGCAACGTCGAGCCCGGTTATTCCTCGGATGGGTGGTCGTCTGAGCGATCGATTCGGTCTCCCGCGTTGTGTCCTTGGGCAAGGCACTTAACCTCGATTGTCCACATGTGGGCACGATGGCGCCGTGTACTAAGGCGTACTGCACGTCGACGGTGCGCATGTCTTCAACCAATCTAACCCTGACTGTGCTGCAGTGCGGAGTTACGGTGTTGGGGAGCTGGCAGCTGCTCGTCGTTGCTCGGAGGTTCTCTCCGGGTACTCCGACTTCCAACACCCATAAAACTGCCACGTCCATGATTAGCCATTGTGCATAAGTATGTGACCTTAACCCTTTACCCAACGAATCGGCCGTATCCGTCCGCGTAATATGCAAATTCAGCAGTTGAAAAAATATTATTTGTCAAAAATTTTAGACAATAACCATATCATGTGACCCCTCGTTGGAACGAGCTCGACGAGCTCGATCCAACGAGTGGTCACATGATATGGTTTTGTTGATTTTTTTTTTTTTAAATTTCAGAAAATGATATTTAAAATAATACATTTTGATATCGCCTGCGTTGGGTAAAGGGTCAAAAACACCAATAAATAATAAGATTGTACTCATTGTCACAGTAAAGTGGTTTACTGGTTTGGTGGTAACGAAATTTGCAGAAGGGCCGGACAGGTCATATGGTTGGGCTGCAAGGGATAATAATCGATGCGTCTAGAATGGTATCAGCATTTTTAACCCTTTGCATACACCCTTTGTCAAACATCAGACTTTCTTCGACACGAGGTGACCCTGGCTGTCGAAAGAGTCGTTACATCTCCATAAGTAAATAAATAACACCAGACTTTCAAGCTGATTTTTCCCCATAAGGCAACCAGAATTTTAACCAATTTAATCTTGTTTGACAGAGCCCAATGAGCTTTGTCAAACAAGATTAAATTGATTAAATTCCAAGTTGCATTATGAGAAAAATGTGCTGATTAAAATTTTGGTATTTTGTTATTAGTATTTAGAGGGTTAATCTTTATTCACATGTTTTCCTCTTACTGTTTAAGAGTAAAACGTGCGCTGGCTAATTTGCGGATACAGACTTTTTCAGGGGGTGGCGGATCAAAACTTCAGGGCGAGGATGGATACTCCTTCCCACCTAACTTCAATGGGAGGACGTCTTGAACTTGAGTGCGAAAAGATTGATGGCATAATCGGACGATGATGCTTCTACACGAAGGGAAAAGTGGGAAAACACCGTAGTTGTATTCCACAATGCTGCGAACATGGGCATAGCCAGGCAAAATTAAGTGTAGGAGGGGGGGGGGATACTTTTCCTCCCTACATTTCGCCTCGTGCTGGGCTAAAAGTATATGCCCCATAGGTAAAGGAAAAAAATACCTTTTCACTTTTCCTGTCAATTGGAGCACGCAGTGTGCTTCTTGAAGGCTTTTGTACTCACAAATGAGGAAATAACTATAGCAAAATGACTCTAGAAATGTCAGGGTGAGAGTACATGAACCAGTTTTAGAGATTCCAGGAATAAATGAAAATGCCGTGGATATATTTCAGGAAAAGTGGAGAGACGAGCCCCACCCTTGACTTCGCCGCTGGCTGTATAGAATTAAAATATTTCTCCTTTTCTTTTGTATATGTCTCTGCATTCCTGTCAGTGAGGCTCTGTGGCATTCTCAATGCGCGGAAATCTCCACAGAACGTCACCTAAGATGAATGTGGGTGTGTATGATATATTATCTCGAGGGGTGGTTGTCATGCGGAGCAATAACGCCTCAATTAAGAGTTCAATCGCGCCACAGAAGAGAGAGATATATATACTACTCACATTTTTCTAAGGATCCTACCCATCTATATATTTGATGCATAAAAGGTCAACTTATGTGTATTGTTTTAAGTTTGTTTATTTGTTAATTAAGGTTTAACACGACTTCCACAAGCTTTGATCATATTGTGTCAGACAATTTTACGCGTGGGGGAGTCGGAGTACCCAGATAGAACAACTGAGCAATGGTGAGTAACTTTCAGTTTCTCTAATTTACCCTCCTGACACAAGCGGTTAGCATTGGTTGAAGGTAAGTGTTACGTTGACATGTTGTACATCTATGCTCAACGCGCAGTATTCCCACGGGTCACTTGGCTTCAAGCAGTGCTAACCCTGCTTTTACCAAGATGATAAATCAGAGAGTGTGACAGTTACTTGACATTGTTGAGTGCTTTCCTATGGGAACTCTAGCTTTTTCTACCCGTAAATGTGTTCAGCTGATATGACCCAGATTATTAAAAGTGTCACTGCTCCCCGATAAATACACATACAAATGATGTACCCATGTACAAATTATGTTGACGAATGAGGAGTGATCCTCAGCAAAATGTGAGGAGTATATATATGAGACGTATAATTATCTGTTCTACACTGACCTTGGCTCAGGAAATTCGTTTTTAAAAAACGTTTCTAGAACACAGAAGGGGCGGTTTTCTGTGTTAGCTAGGTGGCAATAGAATACATCTTGTTCGTTTCTAGGTACCCAGCAAACAGTGGAAAGGGATGTATTGTCATATGATGATATTACCAAATGAGTTCTAAAGAACAGTCTTCACTGTTTTCATTGACACTTCCCCTTACGCGATGAAAAATAATAGCAGAAATGTTCTCACCAGATAAGATATTTTCAGGTCTGTGCATCTAAGGCGTGCCTTATCACCCTCGTTGAAATCGACCGAGCAGGTTCGTCCTCGGTTGGGGCAAGGCAGGAAAAATTATCAATTCAAACGACATCTTTTTATGCGTGGAGCCGTGTAGGTTGAGGATGGAGGAAATTAGATGCAAGCAAAATAGATGTTATAAGTCCATTCCAGTCATTTCTTTTACTTCACGACTACTCTCCTTGACCCGTTTGCATGAACTTGACTCAGTATAATTATTTTCAAAGATTGTTAGTGACCTAAGATGGTAAAGATAGTGCCAAGACATTCCATATTGGGTGAAAGCTTCGCTCTCGCCCAAAAAAGAATTGACTGACACTGCATATACCATATTCACAACGTGTTGGACAGTTTTTCGGGTGAAGGAAGTCTTAATGCCCGGAGAGAACCGCCGAACAGGTGCGAGCAACTGCCAGACTCCCTAACGAACTGACTCCATACAAGCACGGTTAGCATTTACTGAAGACAACTGCACCATCGACGTACAGTACACGGCGCCACCGTGTCGTTACGTGGGCAATCAGGATTACGTGCCAAACCCAAGAACACAACGCTGTTATCCCTGGCGGAGGTCGAACCGTAGCCCTTTCGATTTGAAGTCCAATGCGCTCCCGCTTTATCAGAGTATGAATGCGTGATGGGCGTCCATCCTACTTTCATACTCCGATAAAGTGATAGATAATTCATTTCAACTATTATAATTTAATTCAGAGCGTTTGTTTGTATTATAATGTGCCCTTATGCGGCCGAAGTCTCCGTCAATTATATCATTGTAGTCATATACTTTTGTGTACACAGCAGCTTATTATCTTCAGCGCGGGCGAATGCATGCGGTTTGGAATACTGAGAGAGAAAAAAACAATGTAAACAACCCACGTGAATATCAACTAACAACTAATATCCACCTGCCGCAACAACAGTTTAATTACAGAGTTGGTCACGCCCATAATTTCATTATTTTACAAATGGGCGGGACAGAGCATAAACATTCATATGGTAGGAAAATTATTCATCGAGTTATGAAAAAGTCACCCCAACCAATGATATGCAAGCAAATCTGATGCCATTAAAAGAAATAAATTATACTTATTTAACGTCAGGCGGTTATCATCTGTCGGCTTTAATAAGTTGGATAGCAAAAGGGCGATCATTCTGATTGACACCTGAATATAGATTTCGATTGACCGTATATAGTTTATACATGTGAAGTTTTAAAACCGATGACATTTTCAGAAAGCTTAGGAGGGAAGATGTTGTATTATACGTACCCCACGTCTTGAAAGTAATATAAGTAAATGTGATGTGGTAATGAAGAATCTGAAACCAAACTTCCCTCGTTCAGCACGATAATTGTTTTGAAGAAATACTGTTTATTCATATTTGGAAAACTCACCCCACCTCTGTTGCTAATTTCTCCAAGGAACAATTCGTCACCTGAGTTCCAGTGTGTTCTATGTGCCAGTAGGCACATAGAACACATAGGAACTCAGGGGATGAATTGTTACACAAACAATTCGAATTAACTATTTGGGTAATATAGCACATCCATATCATTCAGTTCGCCAGGCACGTGAACTGTGGGATTTTTTTACCGTGATTCAACTCGAAACTGGCAAAACGACAACAATCCCCATCCAACATTTTGTAGTTTAAGGCCCTCTAAGATTAGTTGGTGTTACATAACGGAGTTCTAATGTTAAGCATTCAGACTTTCTGTCAGTTCGTACAGTGCCACTTCGCAATTACATCACCTATTTACACACCCGATGCTCTAACCTCTCACGTCACAATTCTAATCCTGTTCCGAATTCGGCGCTGTTATGGATTACCTGTTTATTACACATCCATTAAACTTTAAACCCTTGTATTCAACGGAATCGCCGCTGTGATATAAATGATTCTGTATTCAACGGGTGATATACAAGCCGGAACTTTTTTACCGCACCATTTAGTTACGCTTCGAAAAGTTTCCAAATTTCGTTATACAATCATCGACCGTCTGTCGCATAGAGTGAAAATGGAAACGTCCAAAGCAAAATAAAGTCGGTTCACAGAAAAGTAGTTAGCCAAAAATGAGATAATATTTTTTAAAAAAAACCCAATCATTTCCAAACAGAACATTAACCATTAACCCAGTTCCGTGGCCGTCTCGTTTTGTGGATCCCATTATATCTAAATTGGTCAACTTTATTCCGGTAAATCTTCGTACATCTTGAGAGGCTTCGAACTTCTTTTAAAAATGTTTCTCCCAGCTGTTTTGCAAATCTGCACAAATTTGTACTTATATTTTTACTAACAGTAATAGCCACCAATTGGTTAGGCGTGAATGGGCACCAGCCGAAGAGAAACAGCGATACGAATTTCAGCAAACACTGGTTCCGAAAAGGTTGTTTTGATTTCTTTATCGATCCATTTGATCAGTACAGCTTCAGTCAAAACAAACTCTTCACCTTTGGGTTTAAACATCGGAATTAAAATTTGTTTATTTAATTGAATTTTAATGCATGGATTGTGTAATAAACACGAACGCGATGTGTGTTTGAATAGGTGGGTGTTTTACATGACACGTTGGAATGGCGTACGGCTCTCACGGAAATACGACTACTCCATTCCAACTCGTAAAACACCCACAGATTCAAACACACGATGCGTTCTGTCCATTTACCCACTTTGTGTGGAAATTTGTGAGCAGACGACCGTTTATATAATGCGATATGCATTTACGTACATGGATATACACGTATTCTTTCCTGTCCCAGTTACAGATATTTCAGTCTATAATTTAATTCATCTTGAAAACACCAAGAGCTTAGAATAATTTGTGGAACTACCCGGCGTAATCACAAAACTGCCGATCAAATCAAGTCTCGATCGAGCAGCCTTCTAGCTTTGATTCACAGAAAGTGAATCTTTATGAAATTTCTCAGATTTGATCGTCCAACCAACTCAAATATTACAGACGAGTGAATCTAAACATGTGGTGATTTATTTTGATGACTAGACTGTTTCGAGACCATAACAGTGTCGAATTTCTTATAGCATTAAACTGGTGACCTGAGAGCTTGCCGATGACAGTCAAATGATACAGCGTTTTTATTCTTTTTCTGAGGTAACAGCCATATCGGGCCAGCGCTATTCCAAAAGATTCGCCATTCATTTTTTCAAGATTTGCCTCCAAAAACATGGCTTATCGCCCATCACTATAAAGAACATAAGGAGGGGTCATAAGGTACACAAAATCATTTTTTATTCATGAAAAAGTATTGTGCAAGTGTCCTTTTTGTGTGAAAGATGATGTAAACTGTCACGCCATAAATGGCAGAGGACGATGTGTTGTGTATAATTTCAAACCGTAATGGGTAATTTCGGAATGCAGGAGATGCGAGTCAATTTGGCCAGCTGTATATTTCCGTTTTAAACCCCGTTTTTTAATTCAGAGAATCAACGCGATCTTTCTGGATCACTCGTTTATAAACTTTGAACAAAAATTGATATGCGACGTGGATGTATTCGCATTGCACACTAAATGTCATGAATAACATGTTCATTTTCTTATGCTGCTTGCAAACTTGTCAACTTGTGTTTCTTGACTCTGAGTCTAATTGTAGGACAAAGGCAGTATCAACCACATTGACTTCAATGTCCGAAGTAGCGTTTATCTCATAAGTGGGCATGAGAAACGTGTGTTTCCATGGGTGGCTTTGCTGGGTGTAACTACATAATTTATTTTGCTTCTGTAAAATACGAGATTTTGTTGAGCATGGTTCGGAAACGATTAAAATAATTTCGGTTGAGATACCGGTATATTCATGGTTAATTGCCTTAAGGATTCGGTTTATTTAAACAATTTTAAGGACCCTTTCAAACCATTTTCAAGGATCATTTCGACAATATTGAGTCTACTTCAAGCTAAAGGTTTGGAAGAAGACCTCTCATTATGAGTCCTGATATTAGTTAACACATATAAGCTGCAAGTCGAGTCGTCTCGCCATCTCTGTTATACCAGCCGAAACTCGTAGTGATGTTTAACAAACGCGAACAAGACAAGTCATATAACTAACCGGAGCTGTCGTTTTTAATCAAGTGTCGTCTATTTTTTTCTGACAGAAGACACATTACTAAAAGCAACCGCTCGCCATCAGTCTTTTTACTGTTCAGTGTTCAATGCATTCCTTTATTTCCCAGGTTTATGTATGCTAAAACCTTGAACTTTCGAGAGTAAGGCACAAATTTCAAATATGGTCCCTTAGTATTGTTTGCTCAAATTTCACAAATGGGTCGCAATTGCGTGAGAAAAAAGCAACATAGAACAGCATTTTCCGTAAAAGTTCAACAGTTTTTTTTTTATCTCATACACTATATGGTCTATTGCGTGTATAGAAGATGCAATTTCGCTATCGTGGCATCTAATCTGTACATCTTCCGAGTTTTACATCGTTCACATTTTCTCGATAATTTATAGATGGGCGTATGATAAAATCATCGGTTATAACTCTGTAGCAACCTGTGCAAATTATCATCATTGATTTTATGGATTAGGTTGCACTCTTGTTTTTCTGTATTCGATTATGGCTGTTGTTTTACAGCGGGGCACCAATTTTTCTTATCACGCATAGGTTCCGAGGGGATAGAAAAATCGTCTATTTTCTCTCCTTCACATCGTTCTCTTTGCTAGCACGACACACAGTGTGTAACAAAATTTTATTCCCTCTTAACCCTTTGAACTCCAGTAGTATCTTCCATGCCACTTCAATGGCAGCAATTAGAAGAGTCCATATTCATTATTCGGGGTAGACCAATCAATATTTTCAACGTGCAGCCTCGGGACCGCACGTTGAAAATATTGATTGGTCTACCCCACACATTTACTGAACAGCCATCCTATTTAATGACGTTATGACGTATCATGTTGCTGGCCGGAAAAACGGCTTCTAGGGTTCAAAGGGTTAATAGCATGAATGTGCCAACTGCAATGCTTAATCTATGCTGTCACCTTTTGTATAGTTTATACCACACTGGACAAATTGTAACTATTTATCTATGACGTTGCTGTAATGCATGAATTATGTTAACAACACACAAATATGGCTTAATCACATTTTATATTGAACACACTCATATCATCTCATTTTATTTTTTCCCCCTTTTTATTTCTAAATTTGTATCATTTCAGTTTCCTTTACAGTAAAAACATGTTTGCTTACAGGCGATTTGATTGGTTGATATTCAGGATGTAAATATTGATTCTCGCCTTCTAAATACACATGTATTTACAATATATTCTCACTCTGTACAAAAACTCGAATATGCACAGAATGTTATTAATTCAAAATAGTTCTTGCAAAATAAAAGATTAAAATCAGTAAATACAATTAAAAAATATTGGCGTACAACTTGAAGAAAGAAATTAGATAATGAAAATGAAATACTTGTTGTTAATATAGTATTTGAGAAATAAAATTAGGTAACTTTTGAAACTACATCTTGATGCGAAGTTGTCAGTCGCCATTGTTCAAAAGCTAATTCAGTCAGTTTTGTTAACTGGTAGAGTGCTGGAAGCCGATATTTGGGCTTTATTCTGAAGTGCTGGTACCGCAATTTAAAGGCTTCATATTCTGTGGATGTGCTTCAGATTATCTTCGAAGTGATATTATTTTATCTGCTAGGATTTGCCTTGTTACAATTTATGGGAGAGTGCCTAATGGCACTCTCCCATAAATTGAAACAAGACAAAGATGCACAAAGAAATTTTAAGGACCAAAAATAAGTTAGCACTCTACCAGTTAAAATTCGCTTGTTTACGAAAAACAAGAAAAAAATGGATTTTATCTTACAAGAATGTATTTCCTCCAACATAAGTAAAAACGTCCAGACCAAATACAAATTTGTATTGAGTGTATTTGTTATTACAAATGCCGTTTTTGATAACATTAATCAGATGATAAATAAATCACCAGCACAACGAAATATTTAAAATAGATCATTTTTAATTTGATGATATTTTTATAGGCATACCATACGTTTAACGTGAAAAAAACAAAGCAACATAAAGCTGAAACACCACTTTAAACGTCAGAGGTTATAGTACAAACAGAAAAATGAATGGGGATTAGGTAATGCAAAGCCCAAGAACGCAATACCACGTCGTCGTGGTCTTTATTCACAAAAACATCAATTCACAGATGCTGAATGATTGTCAATACAGAATCCGCTACAAACTCTACCCATATTCTTCATTCTTCGAACAAGTCAAGAACGGGGGAATATTGTAAGATAAATTTGTTATTATCACCAAGTGGGTTCCGAGATGGTGTATCGAAATCCTCGCCTCTGGGTCATTTTTGGTTTGATATTGTAGGAAAACCGAAGAACTGATTTGGTTTATCTTCATAATACCAAAAGATTGTTCATTGTTATGACAAGTAGAACAATTAATATATTTAACCTGCAGCCGTGGAATATTGATTATTAGCTTACCTTGCTAATATACTATTCTGAAACAAGGCATATTCCAGCATGGACGATGCCATTTCGCAAAAGCTGGAATTAAACGCCGCTTCATTACACTAGAAGTTTCGACAGCTGCTGTCGGTACTTTTATTGTGTTTTTACAGGAAATATTTAACAGTGTAAATTACCCTTGTGTAGAGATGAAATTAGACTTTAAATTGAAAGGTGAATGGTTTGATCCTGACTCGCGCCATCTGGCCTGAGTCCTTGGGCAAAACACTTAATTCCAATTGGGCACGCGAAGGCGAGCTGTACTTCGACGGCCTGCTTGCGTTCAATCACTTCTAATTCTGCTTGTTCCGGGTTTGTAAGTTGGGGAGTCAGACATTTGCTCCTCACTGCTTGGTGGTTCTTTCCGGTTACTCCGGCATCCTCCACTCGTAAAAACTGTCCGACATGATGTGAGATTCTGGTTGTTAAAAGTGTCGTTACACCCTAATAAACAAACATGGCCCGGTAAATAAAGTATGTTACTTATCAACTTAATGTAAATTAACTGTTATAATTTGAAGCGATGGCACAGTGTACAACAGAATACTACACATTGATGGCTACCCCTGCCTGTGCTGCGTTTGTCAGTTGAAGAGTCCGATAGTTACTTGCTGCTGCTCTGTGGTTCTCTTCATGTACTCCGGTTTCGTACATCTTTCGTATAAAACCTCTGACATGATATGTTTAAAAAGTCGTTAAACCACCAAACAAGCAATTATTATAATTGGTTAATACATTTTGTATACCATCAATTGCAAATACAGTACTTGGAGAGTGTATTATCATTAAATCACCCGTAGAGTGAAGATTCCACCCAAACAATAATTGCCAATTTGTTGCAAAGCATAACAAGCACAAGCAAAGTTCCAACCAATGGATCTCTGGGTTAAACCCGGAGGTCCATTGGCTGAAACATTGCTTGTGTTTTGTGTCCATATGTACAGAATTTGAAAGTGGTAGTTTGAGCGATAACTCCATCCCACGGGTGATTTAGTTACAATCCACTCTCCACATACTGTACACTATGCGATAAAGTCACGTGCCATTCCGGTTGCTTTGGAGGTAGTGATTGGAAGAGTCTTTCACACAAAACGGTATGTTAAGAATTTACTGTTAACCATTTACCCAACTCAGGCGATATATATTTTGGGAGCCCGATGGCTCAGTGGTAGACTGTTGTACTTCTATGCAAGAGGTCCCGTGTTCGATCCCCGTCCGGGACGACCCGCGTTATGGCCTTGTGCAAGGCACTTTATCCCGGTTACCTACATGGGGACACGATGACGCCGTGTACTAAGACGTATTGCTCGTCGATGGTGCACATGTCTTCAACCGCTGTAACCCTGCTTTAGTGGAGCTTGAACAGAATGTTGACAGTTGCTCGTTGTTGCTAGGTGGTTCTCTTCGGGTATTCCAGCTTCCTCCACCCGTAAAACTGTCACGGTCACGATTAGCCATTGTGCATAAGTATGTGACCTTAAACCCCAATACATAAATAAATAAATTCATATATATTTTAAATATTATTTTTCTAAATCTTTAAAACAAATTCAACAAAACCATATCATGTGACCTCGTACTGGAACGAGCTCGACGAGCACGTTCCAATGAGGAGGTCACTTAATATGGTTTGGTTGAAATATTTGGAAAAATATTCTTTTTCAACTGCTCAATGTGTAAAATCTTTTTCAACTGCTCTGTTGTAAATTACCGGGCGGATGCGACCGACTGATTAGGTAAAGGGTTACGAAATTACTTTTCAAGACTGGCTACAAATTTACTGAAATGACAGAAGAAAGTATTGCGTGGGGTTTCTGGCATTTTGTTTATCAACAATGAAGACTTTTTAAGTATTCACTTAATAATTCAATCATGTGGCGAAATCTGTTGTTATCACTCCCAATGAAGTTTAGTCGTGAGTCTTTCTTGAAGAATTGAGATCTAAAAAAAGTTGTCACACGCGAACTTTGGGCGAAAGAAAATCTTCGTAGCTCCTGCTTATATTAATTGACGTGTCTCGGTTTCTTAGCAACCTTAGAACTTTCATTTTTTGTAATAGAGTACCACTCTCAACTTTTTGATTGTGCAATTGATTGGATTATGATTTTCGATTACTGGCGGTAGAAAAACATCCATGTTCTAATTTAGTTGATCATACTTTTCAAAATTGTAAAATAACAGACAGAAACAGGGGTAATTTACAAACCGTTACATAAAATGTAAATACGCGATTCTATTTTTTGTAGAATACATCATTGTTTTATTTTTTGCATAAATTGTGTGGATAAACATTACAAAACGATTTTTCTGATAGAGGCCGTAACAACCGTTAGTTATTCCCAGTTCCTTATTCGACATTCGTTATCAACCGATTATATCGGTTGATAACGAATGTCGAATAAAGACCTGGAAATAAGTAACGGTTGTCATGTCCGCTTTCTGATATGAGTTGCATGTTCCCGATGTTGATAAGTGTTTAACTCCTGACTGGAACTTGTTTCTTTGCCACATCCCCAAACTTTAGTTGCCTGTAACAGTCTGTTTTATTGTGCACCGTGGAGTTTTACTTGATGACTGGTTGAGAGCGATGACGTGCTTGCGGTTTAATGGCCAGTGTCTTATCCTTTGGTTGCATGCTCCGTCAGCATTCATTACCTCCTCTGGTTTACGTTGTAAACAATAACAGCGATGACGAACTTCACAATAAATACTGGAGACGAAATACAAAAAAAAAGGTTTTGAGAAGGCAAATTTGAAGAAAATAGTCTTCGGTGAAGTACATTTGCTACGTAGCTATTTATCTGCACGGTACAGGATTACACTGTACACGTCAGTAAATTTCATGCCCACACAGGGGTGAAACTACGGAGGATTGTAGCGAGCGGCGCCACACCCATTTATTTTTCCTGTCGGGACACTTTCGTCGGAATTTGTGTCTTAGATCTCGATTCGTTCATAAGTGAGTACTCTTGCGAGACCAGATAAGATAATTGGACTCATGTCACACACACACACACACACACACACACACACACACACACAGTCTTGTCTTCCCTACATATCGAGGTACCCCATTGTTTGTCCTTTGTGTGGACTAACGGTTTCTACCTCGTTTTGCCGGTACAGTTCTGGGAAAACAACCGAGGTAAAGGGTTTCTTTTGTCCTTTGTACCTCGGTAAGGCAAAACACGCAAACTCTTTTGTCTAGTTACCTCGTCAAGTTGGTAAGACAAACCCCCTCACACACACACACATACACACACACACACACACACACACACACACACACAAAGTGTCTTGTTTGGTCGTCGTTTCGGGGACATGTTATTTTTTCTTCTGTTCTCAGTGACAAACAATGACAAACAAGTCCCCTTAAAATCGAGAAGACAAACCCCACCCCACTGTTTTCTTTGTGAGGAAATAACGAAAACAAACAAAATCCTTATGGGGACGAAAACACTATTGTCTCGGTTCAAAAACCACACACAGATTCGTGCCAGTCTTCGTCTGATGCCAACCACAGCACTTTCGTTGCACTGAAGACAGCGCGTTCCACACTTTTATGCTGCTGCCGAAAGGAAACCAAGTGATCATGAGAACTTCATCTAAAAAGTTAGATTCTAGCCATCGTTTTTGACGGTGTGCAATGGTCTAGTCGTTTAGGTGTTGGACTCCTGATTGCCAGGTGGTGTTGCCGAGGGTTATAAAACCTCAGACCCTGGAGTACATTTGTTCCACGGAAAGCATGTTAAGTCGATTAGAAACCAACATTCTAAATTCCAATAAAGTGTGTACTTCGAAAAACACACACAGGCCCGTGCCCGTCTTCATCTGAGGCCATCCACAGCTCTTTCGCTGTACTGTAGCCAGCGCGCTCCACACTTTCATGATGCTACCGAAAGGAAGATGAACCAAGTGATCATGAGAACTTCATCTAAAAAGCTAGATTCCCGCCATCATTTTTGACGGTGTCCAATGGTCTAGTGGTTTAGGTGTTGGACTCCTGATTGCCAGACGGTGCTGCCGAGGGTTCGAATCCCGGTGAGAGATCAGATACCAATATTCTAAATTCCTTTAAAACATGATTGTGTACTTCGAAAAACACACACAGGCCCGTGCCATCTTCACCTGGGGCCAACCACAGAACTTTTGTTGTACTGTAGCCAGCGCGTTCCACACTTCCGTGCTGCTCCCGAAAGGAAGATAAACCAAGTGATCATGAGAACTTCATCTAAAACGCTAGATTCCTGCCATCGTTTTTGGCGGTGTGCAATGGTCTAGTGGTTTAGATGTTGGACTCCTGGTTGCCAGGCGGTGTTGCCGGTGGTTCGAATCCCGGCGGGGTATCAGAAACCAACATTCTAAATTCCCTTAAATATGAGTGTGTCCTTCGAAAAAAAAACCCACACACACACAGAGAGTCTTGTTCGGCCGTCGTTTTGAGGACTTGTTATTTTTTCTTTTGTTCTCAGTGACAAACAATGGCAAACAAGTCCCCCACAAAATCGGGAAGACAAACCCTAACCTATTGTTTTCTTTGTGAGGACATAACGAAAACAAAGAAAATCCTTGTGGGGACGAAATCACTATTGTATAGGTTCTCACAAAATTGTGAAGACCGACCTAAAACACACACGCACGCACGCACCCACGCACCCACGCACCCACCCACAGAGAGAGAGAGAGAGAGAGAGAGAGAGGTAGGGAGAGAGAGAGAGAGAGTTTGAAATGCACACTGAATCGGGTTGTTAGGGGACCAGCATGAATTACGATACGTGCAAATTAAATACGAACTTTTGAAGCTCATTCGTCACGCACAGTTACATTTCAAATAACTGAGTTTGGAACTAAAATTCTGACTGACGAATATTCCGACTACACCTTCGACAAAGACAGACCTTGAATATTTTATCAGTTAGGACATGGGGGTCACAGTCGGGCCAAATTAGGTTCACACCACCCCACTCACAATGGGGCACCTTCGCGACGCCCTGCGTCAGCGCCTCGAAGTAAGATTTACTTGTGCAATGTAATCCTGCAATAGATGCAATAGGAGAAGCGCGCTTTCGAAATGATCGTGTATTTCTTTCTAATGTATCTCTAAAACCTCGGACCCTGGAGTGCATTTGTTCCACGGAAAGCATGTTAAGTCCGGAAATAACATTTCTAGATAAAAATTATAAAGGGAAAATTCATGATAAATTCACAAATATTTACAAAATGTAGATTGTACTAAAATCACACACATGCACACATGCAGATTTACTTATCGGCTCATACACATGTTCACTATATTCGTGCATTTTTTTTTACAAAAAATTATTCATTGTAGTATATGCATATTTTTACATTTTATTGTGCATGGCTATTTTTAAGGTAGTTTTTTTGTCACCTTGAACATCCATGGCATCACATGCTTGCAGCAACTGCACATGTTCTCGGCTATACTCATTCCATAATTCAAATAGCTTAGTCACCTGTATGGCAGCAGAGGCTAGCAGAACCTGCATGTGTATCCCCGCGACTGTGCCCACCCCATACTTTAAATAGCTTTCTATATATATATAGTTGTTTTCTTGTGTTTGCTTCTCTGGCACTTTTTTAGCTTTGCACTTTCGAATTTTAGCTTCTTAATAAAATCGACCAATCAGTAGATAAAAGGTTGGAATGCTGCTGGTTCTATAATTTAAAATACCCAGTTTAATATTGAACGTTGGCACAAAACTTACTGAACTTGTCCAAGACATTGTTAACATAAATATAAAGCAGCACGTCAAAATAAATTGGAATTCAACAACTATTGTTCATTACGGAAGAAAAGAAGGAAGGAATGGTTGAAGGCGTGGGGAATGAAGGAAGGAAGTAAGGGGGGAGATCGAAATGTATGACAGAAGGCGCTCTTACCAACATGTTGGGAGGAGGGGGTGGGGAAGTGGTAGAACTAAAATGTGAACACCGAAACAAAATTTGCTGTTGCCACATGTTCATTAAATCCAACGAAGCACGGAACCTCTCAAGCCCTAAGGCCGCCAGTCTTATTCTGTTCGTAACCCACTTTTCGTAGAGTTTGCGCGCAGGCTACCGTTGGTGTAAGGTGTTGATGTTCATTTACTAACGAAGATACACATATATTCTGCGCAGGTGGTAGATATTCCAATCAATAACCATTTAATATGCCTTGAAAACACCAAGGTGTTAACCAAATTAGAGGGTCTACGTGGCCCAATCATAGAACTACGACTGTTGTGTTTCTACATTTTTAATGATGAATGTCATCAAACTTTCGGTTAAGTCAAGTCTTGGCTGAGCAAGATTTATAGCGTTCATTCAAAGAAGAAGAATCTTTGTGGGGTTTTTAGATTCAATCGTCTGGAATATATTAGTTTATCGGAAAAGCGAACCGTGGGTTCGCTTTTCCTACCAACTGAAGTGTTCCAGACAAGTTACAGCTCGCTTTTCCGACAAACTAATATAAATGGAAATTCATGATGGCTGAGCAAGATTTATAGCGTTCATTCAAAGAAGAAGAATCTTTGTGGGTTTTTTAGATTCAATCGTCTGGAATATATTAGTTTATCGGAAAAGCGAACCGTGGGTTTGCTTTTCCTACCAACTGAAGTGTTCCAGACAAGTTACAGCTCGCTTTTCCGACAAACTAATATAAATGGAAATTCATGATAAATTAACAAATATTTACAAACTTTACAAAGCTAATATATTCCACACTATTGAATCTAAACATAGGTGACGGGCTATTTAACCCTATACCTAACGAATCGCCCGCATCCGCCCGGGTAATATGCAAATTCAGCAGTTGAAAAAATATTCTTTTTCAAACAATTTCAACAAAACCATATCATGTGACACATGATATGGTTTTGTTGAAATTTTTTGAAAAATTTTAAAAAAATGATATTTAAAATAATGAATTTTGATATCGTCTGCGTTGGGTAAAGGGTTAAGAACCGTACTGTTTCCAGGACACAACAGCGTCGGATTCCTTACAGAATTAGTTTGGTGGCTTGATAGCTTAAGAAACTCTATCAAGCAATGTAACTGCTTATGCACGTAGCGTGTGAACCATGCATGCCTTTAGTCTTTAAAAAAAAACATCATCTACTAATTGTGTGCAGAGACAAAATAGAAATACGTCAAGGGTAAGCTCCCGATTGAGAATGCAATCATTTTGAACTCGTGCACAGTCGTTGGTCCAGTTCGGGTTAGGTCCTGCTCTGGGTCGCCACTTTATGACACAACTACTTTTAGTAAATTTTCAGGGTCGCAAATTAATCTCCTATTTATCTTCTTTTGAAGCGGTAATTTCTTGTATTTCAATGTCTGACGATTTTAAACGACTGTTGATATGGTTGGTTCGTTTGTTTGTTTATTGAGGTTTAATGACACTTTCAACAGCTAGGGCCACGCGCGCGTTGGACAGTTTTACTGGGGTAGGAAGCCAGAAGCCAGAGAGAACCACCGAGCAGTGGCAAGCAACTGCCAAACACTCCAACTTGCTAACTCCACAGAAGCAGGGATAGTAATGATCGATGGTAGGTGCACCATCGACGTGCAGTATGTTTTAGTACACAACGCCAACGTGCCCCCACGTGGGAAATCAGGATTAAATGTCGTGCCCAAAGACACAATGCAGTTATCGCTGGTCAGATCGAACCGCGAACCTTTCGGTTTGAAGTCCAATGCTCTAAGAAACAAGCAACCGCGCCCCAGTGCCGTACCGCCCATATAACGATGTTAGGGCGTCTCCTAAGTGCCTCCAACAATTGCACGTTTTTAGGGGGCCCCCATTTTTGGGAAAATCACTATTAGGGGTCTCAAAACAATGTTGTAGTTAATGCATTGAGGCTGGATGCTTCAATACCAGCTTACTTAAAGAATCGGGACAATATTTTCTAAAACCAATTACGGGGTTGTGTAACATGAAAAATTTTAATTTTAATTAATTTACAAATGTGGATGCACTCTGTACAAGTTGTTACATCAAACCGTCAAAGCAGCATCCGAAACCAACCAATGCCAACATGGCTACTTCTCGGTTAAGGTGCTGACCAACTAACGAAGGGCCGAATACTGAAAAGAACAAAAGGACGAACGAAAATCACCATCAGGAAAATTGTAATTAATGAAGCACCGGGTTGTACCCGGTGCTTCGTTAATTAAATTTTTGGCTATTACTCCTATAATGGGTGTTTGGATTCTAATATTTTTTCGTACGCGGAAATATTGTCCTCCCGTGGAAAGTGGTCAGTCTGCGACGGCCATACTGTAACCACTAACCATCACTTCAGCTTCGTAACCCTTTACCCAACGAATTGGTCACATCCGCCCGCGTACTATGCAAATTCAGCAGCTGAAAAAATACTATTTTTAAAAAAATTGTAACAAAACCATATCATGTGACCCCTCTTTGGAACGAGCTTGTCGAGCTCGTTCCAATGAGGGGTCACATGATATGGTTCTGTTGAAATTTTTTGAAAATTTTTAATAAATGGTATTTAAAATAATAAATTTTGATATCGTCTGCGTTGGGTAAAGGGTGAAGCTAGTCAAGGCCGGATGGATATTATACTGAATAGAATGTTTGTACCCAGTCAGTTTGCTAGAATATAACATTATAATGTACTGATTAATTACAACATGTGGCCTAAGGGCACCCAGTATTACTGTTTCCTAAGAGCCCACAATATCGCTGTTACGCCACTGCCGCGCCCCTGTTGACGTGGTGGTTTCGCTGACTAGAAATAGTAACGCATAAAAAAAATCATCACAAGATTTTTTTTCTTTTTCTCGTTTGTTCAGTCGTTTTTGTTTTTTTTTAATCATTTTGCTGTTGATGAACATTGCGGTTTTGTTAAATACAGATAGCAGAAGAAATTTGTAAGTAAAAGTATGGCCAAGATATCTGTTTGTTTTCTGGCCCAATATATTGATCAACAGTTTTCCAACCAGTCCGAAGCTGTTTGGTGCCACATGTTTATCCATTCTGGATATTTTAGTGTCAAACAAAGTGTTTTGGTGCCGGAACGCTGATGGGAGAGGCTGCACTTCGCTCTCTGACCCAAATAAACTAATCTAAAAAATGAGCTGGAAATTATTTCAAGAGTGATCGGACAATTGATCACGGAAAAAACCGACAGAACTCGAAAGTTCTGCCGAAATCCCCGGTAAAGGAAAGGGCGGTCACCTGAGTTATATTTATATGCCACTGATTCAATTAATTGTTCGGCTGATTACTGTCGGTACGTATACCTGTTGTTGCACTTGGACAATAACAGATCACTTGATTAATTACTATCAATCCACTGGGATTTACGGGTCGCGAGTCTTTACCAAACAGAGGCAGCCTGAGGCAGATTATACTTGCCAGTGATGGCCATCACTCAAAATCATCTTCGAAGTGGCAGACTAGACTTGCCTGAAAATCCAGATCGACTGCACCCCCGAGGAGAGGTAGTACCTTTGTGAGAGGACCCAACCTCTCACACTAGTCCTCACCCGAGGGTTCAACCGACATCAGCCAGGAGACCATCGCGACGTAGCCGGTGACACATGCCGAGTATCTGAACCTGTTCCTCCTTCAACACGCCTAGACATGTGAGAACTGATCATTTACAATCACTGAGGGTCGAAAGGGGCTTGTTCCCTATACCGTCCCTGCGCGCCTTCGGCGCGTGAAACCATTCCTTTCGGTAACTTTGACAATAACAGGTCACTTGATTAATTACTATCAATCCACTGGGATTTACAGGTCGCGAGTCTTTACAACAGACAGTATTTAATTAGTGCCTCGCGATGGTATAAAGTTTTTATCTAATTAAATGCTGCGTTTTGTAAAGTTAATAACCTACAATGTTTTATTGAAGAAAAAATAATTCCTCATTACCACCCACTAACAATTAATGCTAAAACTTGTCCAAACACTATTTCTTCTACCTTATTGAGCTGGTGAAGTAATAATTTTTTGTTTTGTTTCGTCATCGATCGCGCTCTTCACTGCCATAATAGCTTTTCTTCACAAGTGAAAGAAATATGTGTGGTGCTATAATTTTAGCGAACGAAGATGGGGTTTTTTTTTGTGCCAAATCAAAATTTTTAGTGAAATGGTCTAAAATGGCAATGTCCGAATCAGATAGCAGTATGACATGGATTTTCAAAATTACAACCCGATGAGCTTTCTCAAAGTCTCTCATTAAAGTACACTTCGCCGTGACTACTATCCATCATATTTGTTTGAATGGTAACAACATTTCCACCAATCTCTCGGGCAACTAGTCAAATTTTGTAAGAAATTCTTCACTGTTAAGGGCTGGGTTTTTTTTTAACCCTTTACCTAACGAATGGAACGTACCAGCCGCGTAATATGCAAATTCAGCAGTTGAAAAAAAATATGTTTTCAAAATTTGAAAAAAAAAACATATCACGTGACCCCTCATTGGAACGAGCTCGTCGAGCTCGTTCCAATGAGGGATCACTTGATATGGTTTTATGAAATTTTTCAAAAAAAATTAAAAAACAATAATTGAAATAATGAAGTTTGATATTCTGTGCGTTGAGTAAAGGTTAATCTACTTTTCCTGTAGTTTGTGCGCCCTCTGTCGTTCATGTAATATGACGCCCTTTACTCACAAAGATATACATATATTTGTGTGTTCTCCAGTTGTAGATATGACCAATCAATAAGAATTTAATTCACTTGAAAACATTAATTAGTGGAACTACGCGGCGTAATCATAAACTGTAGTTGTGGTGAGTCTTCATTCATAGCATTTAGTAAACAAACTCGTCTAATGGTAATGGTAAGTGTTATTAATGTTTCGTCAAATCATGTCTCGATTGAGAAATATTTTATCGTTGATTCAAATGAATGTTTATGGTGTGTTCGGATTCAACTGAATGAAAACATTTTAGTTGGCCGCTTCCCTTTTCCAATCAACTGAAGTATTCCATTAGATTCATTTTACAAATGGGTGGACTTTTTTAGGGCTAGACTGGTTCACGGCCATAGCAGCGTTAGGTTCGTTCAAGAATTTGGCTTGTGGCTTGAGATCTTGTATTTCCACGTCTATTTTCTTTCGTTGAAGAATGCCGTTGTCACGTGATACCTTTTTGTAACTCTGTTAACTGATTAATTGTTGGAATGAGTTGTTTTAGGTCTTTCCAACAATTAATTACATCATATCACCACCCACTCCTAAACCACAAGCTTTTTCTTATTTTCCGCATATTTTTTCCGGTCATTTTGAAAACCCACCCTATATCCTGCCAAAAAACAGGACACCCACCCTCTCAGCATCATATATCAATTTTTTAGCACTTTTCCAATGTAGTTGAGGACCAATTTCTAGCGTTTCTGGGCATTTCTTATATGGCCCCGAGATTTTACAGAGGTATTTTGACACGGGGAATGTTAAGCGATTTGTTTTATAGAAACCATTTTTGACACATGAACTTGCGTTGGCCCTTTAAGTTGTGACTATTTTATCCACATGGGACATGAGAGCTTTGTTTTAATTTTTCGTCAATTTTATTTTTTATTTTATCGCTGGTTGGTGCAATTGTTATATGAACCATTTGTTCTACTGTTAGTTGTATCTTGATTCTTGATGTATGTATGTTAAAAATAATTTACATTTACTTAAAGTCTTTATTTCTTAAAGAGTCACGAGGAATCTAAAAAGACTTGATTATCTGTGATTATAAGAAATGTGTAAATATGTTGACATTCACAAATAGGATATGCAATTATAGAAATCGAGACAATTAATGCCGACAGACTGCTGGTTCCAAAAAAAAGCATGGGCCCAGCACTGGGACAGATAGCTCAACCTACTCATCATTGTAACCCCCTAATAGGGTTATAATGTGTGTGTATTGTTTAAATCATTTTAAAGTGTTTAGTTTGGCATAAAATAGCACCACGAAAAAATTTGCAAGGGGTTGAAAAAAATGTGTTTTTAAGCCGTTTGACCACCCACCCACCACGACATCGTGTGGCCATGTGAAAATATTTTGTTTCAATAAAATTTGAAGCATTCTACTAACATCTTGCCTTATTGTTGAATATTCTAGATAAATATAAAGGGTGATTTGATGACCTTTTGGACCCCAAAAATTGGTGTGTTTTTGTTGGGAATTCCCTGAAAAATATGTGCACGTGATCGGTACTTCCCTTCATATCAGCTTTTCTCTCTTATTTGTTGCATGACCCCCTGTTTTCAGGTCAGAAAAGTCGTCTGAATAGCTGTACTTGACAAAGATATTTGAATCCAAAATTAAAGTGATGGGATCATATTTGTTTTCGCCTGAACGTTATAATGTCGCCTGTAGTAGGAGATGGTGTTTCGAACCCCATCAGGTAGATCTCGTCTGGTGGATCTCATGTGACGTCATACCGCAATGTATTATGGGTATCACGTGGTTGTCAGGGTAACCCGCGTGGGCGGCCATGTTGTGATGTCATTGTCATGGGGATGGGTGATGTGAGTGCGCACGCGCAGCTTGTGTTGTTAGTGTGATACGTGTTTCCGTCGTCCATTTTGTATGGAGGAGGCCGCCATCTTTGTTTTTATGGTGGCACGTGGTTGCTATGTTACCCAAAACCTTCATATAGGGCAGGGGTATGTTCCTTTGTATAAGAGTATTTTTCTGAACGGATTCCCCCAAATCATCATTTAATTCCTAGAATTACCCATGTAAACCCAACAATTTCTCTTAAATCACCAAATTCCACCCCAAACTATCGAAACGGACTTGGTAAAGCCCCATATTGGGCTTTTTCCATAATAACAGCGGTGTTGGATTTAACGAGTATTTTTCAGGAACGACTTCCCATAGAATTACCCAAATAGACCCCAACAATTGTTTTACCGGTTCATATTCCTTTGGAATTCTCCACCGTCCATCTTCTTCTTCGTTCCAACGATTGTGATCTAAGTACACAATGTGCGAATAGCGCATGCAGCACATACGCACATGCGGGTATTTGGGGGCCAGTGGGGACCACTGTTTGGGGACTAGTGAGGACCAGGCTTTGGGGACTAGTGGGGACCAGTGTGGGGACTAGTGGGGACCAATGTTTGGGGACCAGTGTCAGAAAGTGCGCACACAATATGCAGCACATACGGGTATTTGGCGACCAGGCTTTGGGGACTATTGGGGTCGGGATTTGGGAACCAGTGGGGACCTGCTGGGACCATGCTTGGGCCTAGTGGGACCAAAGCTTGGGGTCCAAGGTTTGAGGACAGCATTGTATTTACTTTTGTCAATGGACAACTTTCACAGTGACACTTACGCTACTATTGGCTGTAGAAACATCGACCATACTCCATCCCGCTAACGCTAGCTTCTGCTAGAAGTTATTGTTAGGATACTACCACTCCAAGTTTCTACTACTGCTCTGCTAACAGTACCATGACAGTGCTGCATATGTGCTGCATATTTTGTGCGCACTTTCTGACACTGGTCTCCAAACACTGGTCCCCACTAGTCCCCACACTGGTCCCCACTAGTCCCCAAAGCCTGGTCCTCACTAGTCCCAAAACAGTGGTCCCCATTGGTCCCCAAATACCCGCATGTGCGTATGTGCTGCATGTGCTGCATGTGCTATTCGCACATTGTGAACTTAGATCACAATCGTTGGAGCGAAGAAGATGATGGACGGTGGAGAATTCCAAAGGAATATGAACCGGCAAAACAATTGTTGGGGTCTATTTGGGTAATTCTGCGGGAAGTCGTTACAGAAAAATACTCCAGTTGAATCGAACACCGCTGTTATTAAAATGGGGCTTTACCAAGTCCGTTTCCGTAGTTTGGAGTGGATTTTGGTGATTTAGGAGAAATTGTTGGGTTTATTTGGGTAATTCGATGAATTAAACGAGGATTCGGGGGAATCCGTTCCAGAAAAATACTCTTATACAAAGGAACATACCCCTGTCCATAAAAAAAGTTTTGAGTAACATAGTAACCACGTGCCACCATAGAAAAAAAGATAACGTCCTCCTGCATACAAAATGGACGATGGAAACACGTATCACCCTAACAACACGAGCTGCGCACGCGCACTCACATCACCCATCACATGACAATGACGCTTCAACATGGCCGCCCACGCCGGTTACCACGAAAGCCACGTGATACCCATAATACATTGCGGTATGACGTCACATGAGATCCACCAGGAGAGATCCACCTGTTGGGGGTCGAAAACACCATAACCTACTACTGCCGTCTATGGGAAATTATTTAGTTCTATGAAACCAAATGTAAGGCGACACGGAAGTTGACCAATGGCAGGATATATGGCTTGCAGACCGTATTTTCCGTATTTAATTAGAGATGTCACAAAGAACACCAATTTCGGGATTCATATTGAATTTTCTGTCACCTCATAAAAATTAGATCAAATGTTAGTATTTATAAGAATCGGGTCTTAGCAAATTGGGCTGATTATAGATAGATTTTAGACAAGACGTGTGATTTACCTATTCATAACCTAACGATAATGGAAGTCGATACTTGTAAAATGAATTTGAATATCTAAAATTATCCCTCAAAACATAGAATAGATATGACCCATCATTGGAACGAGCTCAAATAGCTCGTTCCAGTGATGGGTCATAAGCTATGTTTTTGTGGCAAAAATTGAAAGAGCAGTGATATTTCAATGGTGATGTTTGTGAAAAGTAATTGTTTTTAATGCGTTTTGTTAGAAAAAAAGGTTATTAAACGCCAAGAGCTACGTCCCGTCAACCAGCCAATATAAAGTACAATACAAAGTACCTTGCTGATTATGGTTTCCAACTTCGATGGAGAATAACATACCAACTCGATGGAGAATAACCACGAACCACCACAGGTGTCTTTCGACAGGGAGTTTCCAAGTTGTTTGGTCGTTTGGGCTTTTTTGGGGTGTTTAATGACACTTTCAACAGCCAGGTTATATTCTGTCGCACATTTTACGGGTGGAAAACAGGTGAGGGAAGCCGAAGCGAACCGAACAGCGGCGAGCAACTGTCATCCTTTCCAGCATACCAACTTGGCACACGCAGATTTAGCAGCGATTAAAGGCAAATGCACTATCGACATTCAGAACGCCTTCGTACGCATCGCCACAGTGTCCCACTCGGGCACCCGGATTAACTTGCCAAAATGCACAACGCAGATGGCGCGGATCAGAATCGAACTTCTCAGTTTGAGGTCCAATGTTCTAACCAATGAGCAGCCGCGCTCCGTCGTGTTTCAAAGACACAAAGTAGCTGCAAACAGACTTCCAGGTTCAATAAGTAAGCCCATTAGCTGAAACTTTGAAAACAGCATGAGACGGGTAGAGATCGGAGTCAATAACAGCTCTCGTAATCGGTCTGTAATATATTCGAACAGCATACGGTTTACAGATTGAGAGCGGGACAGACAATGTCAACAATAATCAAATCGTAGCCACACGCAACCGTCAATTGAGGAACAATAGGAGAAATATCATATTACAAATTGAATTGGCATCGGATAGAATCACTTTGGAATAATCATTAGACCCGGTGTTGAGGAGTCTGAGCTTTCAGATTGCACTTTATGGAATTTGGGGAATCAATGTAGAATTCGAAAGCGTCATATTACTTTTAAAACAGTCGCGGTAGTGAGAACTACTGTTAAACTGGCGTGGCCATTAAAATCCATTGAGGTCTTCACACACTTCATGCAGGATTGTCGTTGGGGTTGATGCAATTAAGTGATAATTAACATATCTTCTTGTCAGTTTGAAGTTTCAATACAATCAGAAGCGTCGGTTTTGGGCCTTGCTGTAAAACAAGGGCGGAATTGTGACCAATAAACAATAAAGCATAAAATCACGAATTATAATTCGAGGCAATTTGGGTGACAATTAACATTTTTTCTGCTCCTTTTAGGTGTCGACATAGTAAAAGGTTCAGATTTGAACCGGGCTATAAAACAAGGACAAAGATGAGCGGCATTTAGACCAACGTACAAAATGAAACATGAAAGCTCAACGTGCAGTTTTTAGGCAAAGAGCTACGAGCGCAGCATCAAACTTTTATTCAGTGATCGGATGTTTCGCTTTGCATGGTTTACCTAGTTCAAATCTTATTGTCGTAGTCGATAGAAAGGCTCAAATTCAAGTTACATGTACAGTGCTCAGTCGAATTCTCCAAAGCCTGACATTATCGTATCGCGCTCAATTATTGATTCGCGCCGTGCGTGTAAATTCCATTTAAGGCTGTTGCACGTGAAATGATATTCAATCCACAATTTTAACGCCGCGTGATATTATCTTTTTGCACCTTGGAGAAGAACAAAGATAGGCCTGAAACATAATGTGACTGATTATAATTTTAACGCAACGATTCGTTGTGATTTTACAATTTAGCTTGAACAATAATTTATAATGAAGGTTTGTTTTATTTGACAGAAGGGTAGTAGTATTGAGTCATAACCGTCAACTTGCTTCTGCAATCAGTTGTGTGTTTTTTTCAATGTTTTCATATTCCGTTAGGGATTGTACGCTAAACAAGACCTTCCAATTTCTTGGTATTTCTGTTGTTTAATTCTTTTTTTCAAAACCGTAGGTTATGGACTCGAATTGGAATGAGCCCGTTCCACACGAATCATAAGATAAGTCTTGGAAGAAGAAAATAATTCTGAGTCAATTTGGAAAAATGTATTTGGTTCAATAGTCTGCATCTTTTGTTGGGGACACGGTTAATCTTTTACCCAGCGCAACGGAATAAAGTCGGCCAGTGTATATTCACAGCATTAACCATTCAAGTTTTCCATCCATTTGTTTACCTCATCACATAGGTTATTACCCTTCATTGAATTAACTTTTTAATGATTTTAAGGAAAAGGTAAATCATTTTGTGCAGGTGAAGTATGCTATTCGTTTGGGTACAATGTTAACCCTTTACCCAACGTAACGGCCAAAACCGGCCAGCGCTATTCTCAAAAATCGCCAATTAATTTTCAAAATATTTTCATTTTTGTCTCAAAAACATAGGTTATGACCCCTCGTTGGAACGAGCTCGTCGAGCTCGTTCCAACGAGGGGTCATAACCTATGTTTTTGAGACAAAAAATGGAAAAAATTAGTTATTCAAGAATTTTTTTTGCAAGTGTCGTCTGCTTTTCATGTTAGGTAAAGGGTTAAATAGGACGATCAGGGGAATTGGAACACGTAAAATGCTATGCTGCTTTTATATAACTTCATCGTTAGCGATATTTCCAAACATCGCCCCAAGAACACTACACTCACTCGATGCGGTATGTTCGTTGCGACGCATGTCCATCTTATATGTAGTGTAATGCAGCATTTTGTGAAAGTGTAATCAATGTTACCTTTCATAACACTAACACATAATCTGTCCTCATGAAAACGAGCTTTCAAGAAGAGATTCACTTCGTCACATATATAAAGAGAGTCTAGTTCAAGAGACGATACACCTGATCTCAAAATCTTCATCATCGTTTATTGGTATGGCATGTTGAATTCTCCCTGTTAAGAAAATAAAGTCAACCGTGCGTGCGTGCACCATGTTTGAGATGAATTTAGAATGTTGGTTTCTCATCCCCTACCGGGAGCCGAACCCTCGGCAACCCCGCCTGTTAATCAGGAGTCCAACACTTAAACCACTAGACCATTGTACGCCGTCAAAAACGATGGCTGGCATCTAGCTATTTTGCTGAATTTCTCATGATTACTTGATTCATCTTCCTTTCGGTAGCTGTCTTCCTTAGCGATAAATATGTAGAATAATGCACTACACTGTTTGAATAATCCTTTATTTTTCGGCACCCGTGCACACTGATGCACAGATAGCCTTTCCACGGGTTGCGTGTGCTTTCGATTATCGAATTACTGAAAGACACAAACAGTGCAAGTCATCACCACGTTTGACCGTGTTATCAGTGATGTTAACTAATCTTCCAGAATATTTTGAATTCTAATACCAAGACAGGGTAGGTTAAGAAAGTCAAGGAGGTAATAGAGAATCATTCAGTTAAGATCTCGGACTTTGAAGGGGACAACACATGGTAAAAAAAATCGTCCGAGAGAGAGTCATGGGGATTGTTACTAAAAAATGCGAGAGGGGTCAAAGCACAGAGGTCTTTGGGTGGCCTATGTGATAAAGAGAAACCGGGTTTTGCGAAGTACCTTGGAGGCATCTAGGGTTGGGGGTCACTACTGTTTAGGGTGAGGTCGAGGTCCCCTAGAGCTGAAGGGATAAGTTGTGAAAAATAATGAAAAGGAGTGTCAAATGTGTAATTTAGGAGTAGTGGAGGTCCTGGAACACTTTCTATTAGGATGTCCAAGTTATCAGTGTGACAAAATAAGATCCATTGGAGTATAATTGGGGAGTTGGATGGGAAAATGAAGGATATGTGGTATTTGGTGCGACACAACGGAGAGGGTTAGTACGCTTGTTGGAGAAATTGGGAAAACATGGGTTATCGGGATATCATTAAACAGTTCATTTCTGTGTGTCAGAAGGACAGAAGATGAATAGGGGCAGATGGGAGAACAGGGTTAATCAAGGCTTTCTCGCGTGATAACCAACAAATCAGCGGCCGATCGTATTATTATTTTAATTATTATATGTTAAAGTAAGATGTGAAATTAGGGATTGCACGAAACCCCTATAATGAATTAATGAAGTTACTGAACTGCCTTAGGAAATTCGACTAACCAAGGGATTCCTAAATAAGGCAGTAACTTCATGAAATTCCAAAAATGGCGGCCTTTCAGTAAATCACTGAACAGATTCAGTAAATATATATAATTGTTATATATTCAGTATGCATTTAGTAAAAATATGGAACAACACAAAAGAAACTTCTAAATAAATATGTTTTTTAACTACCTTCATTTCAGGAACAAGTAATTATATTTTATATCACATATTATACATATAACTTCCATTTTGCAAGTTTTATTCAAAATAAAATTTGAAGGACTTATTGATAGTCAATTATCACTTCAGTAATTTCCTGAAATCCCTGACACATGATTTCAGTGATTTCAGGAAATCCCTAAGATGTTTAGTAATTTCTTGAAATCACTAAATATCTTCGTGATTTCACGAATTCCCAAATTTCACAATCTAAATGTTACATGTATATATATATATATTGCATGTGGTCGTTTTTTTATTGCTGTACAATAAAAGGGGGATGGAACTCTACCATTGTTACGACTTTGGGCAAATCACTGAGGTTGGCAAATCTTACTTCAGTGTATGGATTTTTCTCTGATGAATAGAAATTGAAACGCGCAGGTGAATGAAGGTGCGGGATCATACTAGTTCGAAATCCATATTTATACCATGATTACCTATTCAACTTCATATACAACCCTATGACATAAATTTTAGCTTTACACACCAACCGCGGTGAACACGCCAGCAATGGGATTTCAATAGTAAAAATTTACACCCACAGTGGAACAACATCCAGATTGACCTTTGGTGATCTCGCCTTGAATGCAAACTTGTCTAAATCTATCACTCGTCGCCTTGTGAAGAAAGAAATGAAATCCGCAATTATTTATTACGTTTTTAAATAAGTTTACCTCATAAGGTACCAAAAATTAACAAACACACGTTGTCTCATGTTAATAAAGCATCCATATCTCGAAATAGTATGTTATTATGTTATTAAAATGGAAAAGGCCTCGTAATTTGCGGTTTCGTTTTCCATTTCGTTTCGGCGATAAAATTGCTAGCGGAAGTACCTCCCATCGGTGCTCATGTAAACAAAAACAGATTCGCACGTGTGAATATTGATTTATTTAACATTTAAACTCTTATTAATCTGACGATCATGGAAGAAATAAAATATACCCAAAGTAACTTGGTGTACCAAATGTTCACCACTCGTGGTGAAGTGGTGTTAACTGCGCGCCGAAGACTCGCGGTTAACACCACCTCACCACTCGTGGTAAACATTTGGTACACCAAGCTACTATGGGTATATTCTATATGTATATGCGTTTTCATCATTTTGTATTCGTGTGTTCAAACAAATTTATTAATCTGACGATCATGGTATAAATAAAATATACCCAAAGTAGCTTGGTGTACCAAATGTTCACCACTCGTGGTGAAGTGGTGTTAACTGCGCGCCGAAGGCTCGAGGTTAACACCACTTCACCACTCCTGGTGAACATTTGGTACACCAAGCTACCATGGGTATATTCTATATGTATATGCGTTTTCATCATTTTGTATTCGTGTGTTCAAACAAATTAAACATGTATGATAAATGTGTGCGTATTAGATTTATATAGTTACATGTAAAGATATACGTAAGTCTGTACTATTTTTGTTTGTTGAACGGGCCTGTACACGTTAGATATTAACGCAACCGCAGAACGGTGTACCATAACTCCAAGCCCTAACAGATGAATTGTTTTGAGTGGGGTTATTATTTTTTTCAATCACATTTTACATCAGTAATAGATTATGTATGGATAGTCTGATATTGTCGGCAAGTTTCAAATATATTTCTTCAGGGTTGTCAGGAAGAGAGCCATTTAGGCTATAGAATCCTCCAGAAGTGTACTCTTGCAATCCGTGTTATAGCTTATGTTATATTTTTTGTAATTGTATTTGTATACTGATAAATGAAATATTTCACTTCATTTGCTGATATGTTTATCAGTGGCGGCTAACACGGATTACTGAAGCCGGAATTCATTAGCGGCTCTCATTTTGAGAGTGGTATGCTGCGAGGTAACACATTATTGGAAACTCAGCACTGCCAAAGACAGAAAATCACAAAATGTTATCATTACCAAGATGATTGTGGCTCTTGGAGAATTAATAAATAAACATCTAAGGTAATTTGAGTAAACTTTCTTTTTGTTTGTTTAACGTCCAGTAATTTAGACGAACGGAAAACCGATCGACAATTTTTTTAGGCGAACGAGACGAATGTTCGCCCAATTTGTACAGGCCTCTTTAACTGTTGTTAATTCTTAGATATTCAGCTTTGAGATGTTATATCTGTAATCTTATGCATTTATATTTCAGTGTCCGGGGTACTTAAATATGTTAAATATGGATGTGTATGTTATTTCGCTTTTGATCTTTCATTGTTTTCTTTAATTAAATGAACTGAACTGAGTCTCTTTTGTTTTGTTTTTGTATGACCTCACTCAGTGGGTTTTCCCTTTAATGATGGAATTATCACTAGCCTCGCCCCAAATAAAAGAATCTGTGTCCGTGACATTGGAAAACTATCATAAGTAATAATGTTATTCGGGTCGCAAGGGATTTCAAATCCTACATTGTCCCTGTGCGCCTTCGGCCAGCTGAAACTTTTCATCCATTCATTCATTCATTCATTCATTCATTCATTCATTCATTCATTCATTCTTTCATTCATTGGAACACTACACATATTCAAAAGACCACCAGAACGACTAGCGGGAGAATTACTCGCCAATTAAAGACTTTTTAGTCATCTAGCGGCGAGTTAGGCTTCTTTGAAGAGATAAACAAGCCCTAGAACCACCAGACAGTAGCCACGTCACATAGAGCCTCACAAAAGGTGCAATACATACTATCTCTCGAGAGGCGGATTCATTCTCTTGAATTGGTTACATACTTGGAGAGATTTTGCGGGTCCGAGAGCGATAACTGCCTACCAATGGAATTGCAAATCACCAAAAGCTCCAGATTAAAACTCGATCCACAGGTTCACGATCTGTCTATGTTGTCTCTTCCTGTTTCCACCTCAGATGTCGAATAATCGGAAATAAAAAACCCTACTAGTGGGTGTAGCAAGTGCACTAGCCCAAGACACATTTTCCGATGTCCGTCATATCAAATCGTATGATAGACAAAGTTGTGTTTTTTTTATTCCACAGCTCCACTGGGGAATCAGAATATAGCTTGGTTCACCCTCCACATTGGATACATGTTGCTCCATCTTTGTTTTAGTTATAGAAGGTCATCACAATCCTTATTTTGAGTCTCTCTGCTGGGCCCTGCGAATCCCAGATTTCCTGTTGAAAATTAATTCATTTTTGCTGTTTAAACTACACTCAGAAAACTCCTAAAAATACCCTTTAGTTTGAAAACTGAATATACATCACACTCAAAAACATCTCGTGGATAGTGTATTACCAATACAAAGCGGAGTTTCCACCAGGATAAAACTTCTCTGTGAAAAAGCGTAAAAATGACAAGAAAAGTTACAGCCAAAGGACCTCTGGATTGAACGCGAAGGTCCATTGCCAAACTGTATTTGCCCTTCTTCATGTCCCATCGCCAGAATCGAAAGCTCTGGCACGCGCGGAAACTATAGCTCGTGCGCGTTTTAGTGGTGATCCACCCTATGTAAGTGTTGATTATTTTTTACACAGAAACCAACGCCTGGGTGGGTGACCTCTAAAGTGGGTAGTATAGGTATAAACGATTGGCTAAAGTTGACTTCGTACCTGTGTTATAGTCATAACATCGCCAAAGATGCTGGAATAAATAAATATATAACCAACTCCGGAAGATACGCGGGGGCGATAGTTTAGATCAACATTATATTTACAAACACGTTATTGCAATCTTATTGGGCATTAGCAGGAGGTGGGGTATGCACAGACTCTACGCTTAAGATGTGACCAACATTCTCTTGTTTGATTTGTCGCCACTACGGTTTTTAAAGTCGATACAAATGTACAACATTTTGACTCCATGTCTATTGTTAAATATGGCAGGGGCGGCGGAAGCTCGATAAAAGTGGAGGGGCACAAATTTAAAATGCTACCATGGTTCGACCCAGTGTGAGAAAGGCTGAAATCATATATTGGTAAATACACCATGACTCGAAATAGTCTTTCATTTAGATGAATATTCCGCTGTGTGGCCACTGTCTTTTCCGTTTCTTCTACTTGAACTATCTTCCAACTCGAAGGCCAGCCTTCGGGATGGAAGATAGTTGAAGTTGAAGAAACGGACCGAAACGACCGAAAGTTGGATTCTTTGGCTAAATATTGTTTGGATTTGAAATGTTACAGGAATGCCTGTATATTGGCACGTTTTCATGCACCCATTTTAACTCATTGTGTAACTGCGAAACATATCTGTGGAAAAAAGTGGAGGAGCACGTGCCCCCTGTGTCCCCTGTTCCTCTTGTACCCCTGTGCCCCTGGCTCCGCCGCCTCTGACATATGGCGCCAACAATGTGCATATTTCTCATTGCAGGGGTACGTGAGTTCCAACGTAGCCTTGTGTATTGTATTTCTACTGTGCCATTGTCACATGGTCCACCACTGATATTTATCAGCGTGTGGGTGCCCTTGAGTGACCGTGCCACCCAAGATTGTAATGTTTCCTACATCCCTGGTTTTGCGCATGTACACAACGGCAGTGGAGGGTCAGAACCAAACTAACATCCTTTCGATTAGAAATCTGATCAAATCAAGCAACCACTGCGCCGGTCATGAATGATATACAGTACGTGCAGAGAGTGTTATCACTAAATCACTCCCGGAGTGGAGATTCCACACAAGCAATAATTGCAAATTTGTTGCAAAGCATAACAAGCACAAACTAAGTTCCAGTCAATGGACTTCCGAATTAAAACATTGCTTGTGTTTTTTGTCCATATGAACAGAATTTGAAAGTGATACTTTAGGTGATTACTCCACTCTACGTGTGATTTAGTTACAAACCACTCTCAACGTATCGTAAATACCCTTCACAATTTGCAAGGGTTACTCCTTCTGACCATCCCTGACTTATCTCGTCATGAAAATCGACTTTCGATAAAGTTATCTCCCTTGAAATTATTGACCTGGCATGTAACCACTACGAAAATATCTATGACATCAGTAGAAAATAAAGACAAGTTTCCTTTTGTTATTTTTAATAAGCGAAAACAACAGACAGCTCTCGGAGCAGACTGTTTTCTTCGTGTATTAAAGGTTACAAAAGGAAACTTGGCTTTTTTATGGAAGCTAATTAGATGCAACTAAGTAACTTCTGTTTTGGCTTTTTGTTTAGCGAATGTAATTTTACAGTACTCTGCAAGTTTTAATTCTTCCCAGGAAAAAAATAGAAAACCTTGCATCATAGACGTTCATATTAATGGAAAGGATAGTGTCTGTATTATGTATTATGATGCGCACATCGTTGATATAATGAACAGAAAAAGATACAGAACATCAAAGGATGATGAAAGCGTCGTTTTCTTATTTTTAAATGGGTTTAACGCTTTACCCAACGCAGACGATATGAAAATTTATTATTTTAAATATCATTTTTTTCAAATTTTTCAAAAAATTTCAACAAAACCATATCATGTGACCCCTCGTTGGAACGAGCTCAACGAGCTCGTTCCAATGAGGGGTCACATGATATGGTTTTGTTTAAATCTTTTGAAACATAATATTTTTTCAACTGCTGAATTTGCATATTATGTGGGCTGATGCGGCCGATTCGTTGGGTAAAGGGTTAAACAGAGAATAATAGTCACACGTTCATACCGATTGGGGAAAAATCTGAAAAACCAGCTTCTGTATTTTTATACTGCTCTACAGGAAAATGCTCGAAGTTAATGAAATGGTGCGCACATTTTTGATACAACATCGCTAACATTTCGAAATTTCAATTTTTAAATGAAATTCCTATACTCTTAGTATTAAATTTGCTGACAACTTTAGAACATTAAGGGGAGCTGACTTTCCTGTAAATCTCTTCCACTAACGAAAATTGTCAGCCACGGAGACACAAAAGTTAAATGGGAAGAAAATGTTCGGTTGTAATTACTTCCCATAGTAGTTCGAATAGACTTTCTCCTCACTCTTCAATTTGTAGTTGCCTGTGTGAAGTCATACACAGTGACGTCAGGGAATGTGACAGTGGGTAAACCTCTTTTTCAAAGGATTTTAAACCGCCCAAAGAACAGCTAAGTTTTATCTAAAAGGATATATTCATGTCCAGGTATCACGGAACTAAATATTTTCCTGTAGGCGATCATTCACGTTCAGGCGAAAAACATATGATCGCATCACTTTAATTTTGGCATTCAAATATCTTTGTCAAGTATAGCTCTTCAGACCACCCTTTTTGTCTGACCCGAAAACAGGGGGTCATGCAACAAATAAGAGAAAAATACTGACAGGAAGGGAAGTACCGGTAACGTGCACATATTTTTCAGGGAATTCCCAACAAAAACACACCAAAAGTAAATTGTATTTTTTAGGTCCAAAAATCAACTCACCCTCTTTTTTATCTGGAATATTCAACAATAATACAAGATGTCAATAGAATGTTTCAAATATTTATTGAAACAATGTATTTTCCCAAGGCTGCTTATTTTTAGAGATTGCATCATTTCAAGGTGGGTAACTCTAATTCAAATATTTAGTTCAGTGATGCCTATAATCATCCCCAACCCAACCAAAGATACATTTTATCGTTTTCATGGGATAAAAGAGTCATTTCTGCATAAGAATCCAACTTTTGGCTTCTGCAGCGTCAAAAACATGGGAAATCTGCTCTTTTTACGGAAAAGTGCCCAAACTTTGTCAAATGGGCTTAAAAACTGGTATTGCCTCCAAAAGATTTTTCTAGCCTGTTACCTGGTAGATTAGCTGAGAGAAAAGTACCATGATCCCAAAATAAAATCCATTCTGACAAAAGAGTGAAATTGTAGAAAAAATTGTTTCCAAAGAGGATGAATCAGACTTTTGCTTCAAGAATACAGTGGTCTTTGATGTTTAATATATTTGTGTGTGGGTGGGGGGATAGTGAAAGATACTGTCAGCTGCCAATTATTGGAAATGTAGATCCAGGCAAATGAAAAGCAAAGAAACATTTTGTCTGATGAAGAGACAGGCCGACAGACAGACTTGCAGTCACACATTTTAGAAGTCTACATGAGAGTACTGAATGACATACAATGACAAATATAGTGAAAGAGCCAGGACAAGGTTGTCAGATAGAAAAAAACATTGCAAGATGGGTAACTCTAAATCAAATATTTAGTTCAATGATACCTCAAGAAAAGCAGTTTTAGAATGCATTATGTCCCCTCTGTGCTTCAGAAATTTTTCTGACAGGGTTTCCTTATTCTTGGGTGAATTTCGGAATGTCTGTTGTGGCAGATTGTCATATTCACCAACAAGAGTTTGTCCAAGTTTTTGGAGGGTATAAGGTTGGATTAAAGGGGCTCTCCTGTAGTGTGGAGGCTGTCCCATGCATGCTCTATGGGCTTGAAATCGGGTGAACATGCTAGCAAGAACATTCAGTTCACTCACTTCTTTTCCCCTTCACCTAATGGGTCACTAATGTGGCTCGATGGGGATTGTCATTATCATCCATTAACCCTTTACCTAACACGAAAGGCAGACGACTCATGTAAACAGAATTCTTGAATATCTAGTTTTTTTCTCTTTTTTTTTGGCAGCAAAACCATAGCTTGGCCCTCAGTGGAACGAGCTAAGCGGGTCATAAGCTATGTTTTTGAGACAAAAAATAAAATATAATAAAAATGAATGTTGAGTTTTGTGAGTAGCGCTGGCCGGTTTTGTCCGAAACTTTGGGTAAAAAGCTTAGTCGAAGTCTGCACTTTCTACCTTTATATACAGTATACCAAATGGTTCCAGAACCTCATGTCTGTATCATATTTCATTCTGATTCTCATAATGAGACAGGGGTCTGTGTGGTCATCCATGACTCCATACGACACCATTACTGAGCCACAACCGTACCGGTCATGATCTGCCACGTTGACATCAGCCATTCTCTCATTGGCCCTTCTCCATATTCTGTGGCATCTATCCCGAATGTCTGGACGGAATCTGGTCGCATATGTACATAGATGTTGGACTATTGAGTCTTTGTCCAGTTTAGATATCTCTGCGCCACCCAACCCTGTCTTGTCTGTGTCCTCCTTGCAGAAGAGCACGAATTGTAGATTTTCTTGCACGTACTTCAGCGTTGGAGAATCGGTTCCCGCTTGTATGTATCGATACAGCGACTCCAGCTGCATTATGGGGGTTGATTTGCAAAGATGTAGTATTGATGGTGCTGTACATGCATGCTGTTTGAACGAAGTAAATGAGCTGGTGTGTCCCTTTGACGCCCTGCATCATGTTTTCTCTAAAAACTACGAGGAGGTCTGAACTGATTATAGGCCACAGAGATGACATTTTGGCTCACCCCTAGTGTTGCAATAGCCTTACTCATTGATATGCCTGATGTCGCTTCCATATATCTCTTTCATGTTTTGGAGACTCAAATGAAGTGGTTTTCACATATAGAATGTCAATGTAGTGTTTATTTATTTATTTATTTATTTATTTATTTATTTATTTATTTATTTATTTATTTGTGTTTAAGGTCACACACTTATGCACAATGGCTAATCATGACCGTGACAATTTTACGGGTAGAGGAAGCCGGAGTACCCGGAGAAAACTACCGAGTAACGACGAGCAGCTGCCAGTTCCCCAACATCGTAACTCCGCACTGCAACACAGGCAGGGTTAGATTGGTTGAAGATATGCGCACCATCGACGTGCAGTACGCCTTAGTAAACCGTGTCATCGTGCCCCCATGTGGACAATCGGGGTTAAGTGCCTGGCCCAAGGACACAACGCGGGAGTCCGAATCGATCGCTCAGACGGTCGCCCATCGAGGACTAACCGGGCTCGACGTTGCTTAACTTCGGTGATCTGACGAGAACCGGTTTAACGTTGTGTTTAAAATCCGAATGAAAAAGTTAGGAGGACTTTAACAGAAATCTCAAAAGGGCCTAATGAGGGGGGTGGTCTACGTTTACAGCCCAAGACTTTAACAGAAATCTCAAAAGAGCCTAATTATGGGGATGGTCCACTTTTACAACCCAAGACTTTAACAGAAATCTCAAAAAGAGCCTAATGGGTGTGGTCCACATTTACACCCCAAAATTTTAACAGCAATCGCAAAAAGGGCCTAATGGTGGGAATGGTCCACTTTTACAGTCCAAGATTGACGACCATTGATGACTGCACACATGAAACAACAAATTAAAGGGTTAATTAAAGGTTTCCGGGAGAGTTTACTTCTACTGTGGTGAGCGATTAGAATCATATCTTTACCTTTCATGGGCAAACATTTCGATTAGTAGGGGTGACCCATAGCTAATTGTGTGTAGTATCTTTGCAGTCTCCTTATCTCTTATCTAGTTCAAACTCTCGTGCTACCAGTCTAACTTCTAAAAGGAATTTGACGCTGTTATTGGCTCTGTTTGTTTGCCCATTTTTCGTGAAGTTTGCGCGAAGACTGCCATTGGTGTAATGTGATGTCTCTCAAAATATACCCATATTCGTCTGTGCTCCTGTTATATCCCAATTAATAAGCATTTAATTCACCACGAAAGCATCAAAACATTAACACAATTAGTTGAAGTTCGCGGCGTTATCATAAAACTACAGATGCAATTAGACTTCATTTTAATGTTTAGTAAATAGACATGTCTAACAGCAATGGTAGGTGATGTCATCAAACATTTGGTCGCATCAAGTCTCGATTGAGAAACATTTCTTGCGTTCATTGAAAGAAAATGAGTTTTAATGGTATCGTTTACATTCCATCGGATGGAATATTTCAGGGGGTCGGATAAGCTAACCGTAGGTTCGCTTATCCTACCAACTGAAATATTCCAGCCGATTGAATCTAAAATATGCGATGAACTATATAAGGGCTACTTTGGTTCCATGCCATTACAGCGTCAGATTCGTTTCAGAATTCGACATGTCACATGATTGCTTGAATGACGAGGTGTTGGAGCCCGGTGGCTCAGTTGGTAGAGGTGCAGGCTGCAAGCCGAGAGGTCCTCGGTTCGAATCCCACCTGCGGCAACCGCGTTGTGTCCTTGGGCAAGACACTTCATCTTCATTGCCCGCGTGGGGGCACGGTGGCGTTGTGTACTAAGGCGTAGTGCACGTCGATGGTGCACTTGTCTTCAACCAATGCTAATCCTGCTTGTGTGGAGGTAGTATGTTGGGGAGCTGACAGTTGCTCGCCGTTGCTCGATGGTTCTCTCCGGGTTCTCCGGCTTCCTTCACCCGTAAAACTGTCACGGTCATAATTAGCCATTGTGCATAAATATGTGACCTTAAACACCAATAAATAAATAAATAGAATGACGAGGTGTGGCAGATTCAACTCAGAAGTGATGCGGTCAGTGTTTGTCACCTCGGGATGTTTCTGTAACCCAAAATCTCTGCCATGAGAGACCAGAGTATTTATCAACTAGACAGCCACTCTCGCGGTGGAGACATTGGCATTCTAGTGCAAAAAGTACTTTTAACCAGATGTTCTATGCGTTTAAACATTTTTTTACCTGCTGACCGGGCGTACCAGTCTAAATAAATTGGACTCACCATGTTCTTCCGGTTCCCCTGATAAGAGGCAGCAATTTATCAACCATCGAACCTTCTCCGTGAAGTGCTTTGTACAGTATGGGTTTAGCTGATTGCCCAGGTTTTTAGGCAAATAATATATTGTTTGCCTTTTACAGACAATATTATTGAGTAAATATAACACACTGACATTTGTTAAATACTAACATAATACCAGAGATTTAGTAATGTAATCGAAAAACCCATCCAATATTTGAATTCCGTGACATATTTGTCCATTTCAGTCGATCGATTCCTATAATTTAAAAATGTTATTTGTACGGCAAGTCCAGTTCAAACATCACCAACCAGAGCACGTTAGACTATTGCGCGCTCAGAAGGCAAGCATTCTACCCGCGTTAAACGCTGTCACTTTACTTATAATGAATCACAATGATTCTTCAAATACATAATATTAACATTTTCGGTGTAAAAGGAATGGAAGTCCGTAGGAACGTTAGTCCCTCTGAACTATTATTCCGCGGAATTATAGTCCTAGGTCTAACATTTCTAGGAATAGTAGTCCGCCGGACTACTATTCCTAGAAATGTTAGACCTAGGACTATAATTCCGCGGAATAATAGTCCAGAAGGACTAATTTTCCTACGGACTTCCATTCCTGTCACACCGGTGTGCATAAATTTTTGCGTGAAGATTAAATTATTTTATATCATGCTCACCTATGTTACTACCTGTGAAAAGCATGTAAGTTAATTTTTAGCTTTTAACCCCACAACCGGTGTAAAGCTTCTGCTGTGGTTAAAATGTTTTCAATGGGAATTCCATTACAAAAATTTACACCTATAGAAGAAACTAAATCCTACAATAAGTTTAAAATACCTACAATTAAATATTTAAAACAAATTTTAAGAATTGTTAATAAAGATTTGAAGCAAGGTAAATTCAATCAACTTTACGATGTGTCTGGCTGTCAACCAGGAACGTGCAGCCGGAAGTACTGCCCACCGGCGTAGATGTAAACAAAACAAGCCCATGTGTTAGCTCGTCTGTTTCGCAGTTACACAATGAGTTAAAAAGGGAGCATGCAAACGTGTCAATATACGGGCATTCCTGTAACATTATTTGAAAATCCAAACGATATTCAGCCAAAGAATCCCACTTTCGGTCTCTTCGGCCCGCTGCTTCTACTTCAACCATCTTCCATCCGGAAGGCTGCCCTTTGGGTTGGAAAATGATTGAAGTAGAAGAAACGGACAGAATAGTGACCACACAGCGGCATATTCATCTAAACGTGAGACAATAGCGAGTCATGGTACAGTTATCGATCAGTTGTAACCTTTCTCACATTGGGAGTCGAACCATGGTTGCATTGTAAATTTGTGGCCCCCCCCCCCCCCCCCCCCCACACACACACACACTTTGTCGAGCTTCCTCCTATAAAGTAAACGTTGAAACGGGGCGATACACCGGCATTTTTAAGAGACAATCGAACATGTACATTGTGTTCTAACAATCAGATTAAAGATGAATATCGTTTTTTCCTTTTCCTTTCTCTACACCCAGTCCAGTGGTCTGCAAAAGTGTACATTTAGTAAATTTGCTATTCATATCAATGTGCGAAATGCCCACGGTTCATGAGTTAATGAATAAACTAAATTACGTGTTTCTTACCGGTGGCGTTGTTTCCAAACATAAGGCTGTGGGAATCGTTGATGACTTTGTTGTCATATTACAGATTTTATGCTCTATACGGTATAATTAAATTTTCTTCGATGAAAACCGATTTGCTTTCATGTGATTCATAACTGGATGAATAATGTTCCTGCGGTTTGAATGTTTTTGCTTTTTTCCCAGCACACGCGTAGAAAAAATAGGCGTGGCTAACGGTACGATTTAATTGTAATTGCATCAAGTGGGCTAAGCAGTTGTATTTTATTAACTTTTTACCACAAAATTATCATTTCTAATTTCCCATTCAAAAACATGGGCCGGGGATTGCTCTCTGCGACCCACTTTTGCACTCTGGAAGGCTGCATTAAGCATAACACAGATACATTAATCACAAAGTAGTATTCAAACTATTTTCCTCTGGGTATTCGTGACTGCGTGTTATTACCGCCTTTTAAAGCTGTCGTGCGCACAGAAACTGAAGACGATATATATATATATGTATAATGGTCTATGGTCCCAGCTTTAAAACAAAGGAATCTCAATTAATGGAAGATCCGTGAAGATGCAATTGCTTGAATTTCATTTATATCGCCTATATCAAGCAGGAATTCCACCAGGCATCGTCCTAACTCCGCGCCACTGGATTGAAAACTGTGAAATTTTTTTGGAAGGTGGCCTCGACGGGAATCGATCCCGGGTCTACGACACCCAATCGCCTGGCCTTAAATGCTCAGCCACCATACCAACTGAGCCAACGACGACCCCAAAAAAGGGTGCAATTGGCAAAGCCGGTATGTTAGTTTACTTTTACAACTCACCCCGAGACCGATATTCGAGAATTGACAATTACTGAATTGTTGGAATTGTTTTCTATGATGATTCGTAATTGTCTACAAGTAGCCTGTATTTTGTGAGATTTACCCGTGGATCGTTTGCCTTAGCATGCAATGCAACTGGAACAGATTACTGTTATAGTGGTCTATGGTCCCAGCTTTTAAACACATGAATCTCAATTAATGGAAGATCCGTGAAGATGCAATTGCTTAAATAGATGTTCGACTATTGAGTCTTTGTCCAGTTTAGATATCTCTGCGCCACACAACCCTGTCTTGTCTGTGTCCTCCTTGCAGAAGAACACGAACTGTAGATTTTCTTGCACGTACTTCAGCGTTGGAGAATCGGTTCCCGCTTATATGTATGGATACAGCGACTCCAGCTGCATTATGGGGGGTGATTTGCAAAGGTGTAGTATTGATGGTGCTGTACATGCATGCTGTTTTAACGAAGTGAATGAGCTGGTGTGTCCCTCTGACGCCCTGCACCATGTTTTCTCTAAAAACTACGAGGAGGTCTAAACTGATTATAGGCCCCAGCGATCACATTTCGGCTCACCGTAGTGCTGCAATAGCCTTACTCATTGATATGCTTGATGTCGCATCCATATATCTCTTTCATGTTTTGGAGACTCAAATGGAGTGGTTTTCACTTATAGAATGTCAATGTAGTGTTTATTTATTTATTTATTTATTTATTTATTTATTTATTTATTTATTTATTTAGTTATTTATTTAGTTATTTATTTATTGGTGTTTAAGGTCACATACTTATGCACAGTGGCTAATCATGACCGTGACACAGTTTTACGGGTAGAGGAAGCCGGAGTACCCGGAGAGAACCACCGAGCAACGACGAGCAATATATATATATATATATATATATATATATATATATATATATATATATATATATATATATATATATATATATATATATATATATATATATATATGTCGTCGTTTGATGTGTCCGTATTATAAATGGAAAAGACTTCGAATGACACTGGGTACTCAATAGTATAAGCGGTCACTGTATATTAAATTATAACAATTGATATCAATTATCTGTCGCTTTATCGGAGTATGAATATGGGGTGGGCGTGTTATGCACTTCATACAACATAACACGCCCATCCCACTTTCATACTCCGATAAAACGCCAAATAAATCATTTCAATTCTTATTACGCACTTCATACAACACTTAACACGCTCACCCCATATTCACACTCCGATAAAGCGACAAATAATTCATTTCAGTTCTCATTTGACACTTTTTAAAGCGGTATATACGGGATTATATTTGCATTGCGCTCGAGTGTGAGCAGTCTGTATTGAGCTGCTATGGATGTACCGCCAAAATCTTGAAAGGGATAAGTTTATTCAGCCGTCCTCTAACACCTCTAACACCGTGGGGGTGTAAATTAAAAAAGACAAACAATTAACTTCTGCAAATGTGTTGTTGGTTGCTCGATTATGCCTTTCAGATCGGTTCGTTTTAATGTGTGAAGAAAAAAATGGATATTGGCGATTGAGTGACACAACAGAAGAAAAAATTGTTAGGTCCGATCTGGAATAATTTAATCCTCCAACCATAGAGACCAAACAAACTATTACAGAATCACCCACAGATGTAGAACTGATACATCAATTTGCTAAAGAAGGTATTGTTTGTCATGATTCTATTTGGGACACGTTGTAGAGAGGGTTATTTTGTCAATGACAATATATTTCGTGAAGGAAAAAACATTAAATGCTAATCAATAAATAACAAATACTTTTCGAAGATCACAGACGACTGAGTCAGTTGCAAAAATCATTACTTTTCTCATCATCGCTCTTGCTGGTAGTTGATTGGTTGGAATTATAAAATAACGTCGTCTTCATGGGGCTACTAAAATTCGTCTGAAACACGGTGACTTGGTTGCTATCACAGAAACAAGCCTGACAGAATTTTTTCCTCTGTCCTATGGAGTCATTGGGGATGTTTTTTCCATTTTTCTAATGCAATACTTCCGCAATTAAGAGATTATATTTATTAGCAATGTGAAGTGACCGGGTGAGAGATCCCCGAGATTAAAATGTTCATAGAAACAGAATTGTGAATTGTATTGGGACAATTCTTCTTGTCTTTTATTTCAACATGAATGTTCCAAGAAGATATATTTTGGTCAGTTTTCAACTCAAATTTCCAACTATGCATCGAGAAGTATATTTTTTTATTTTCAGAAAAAACACGATTTGGATTGGTAGAGTAGTTGTTGCATGGGCAAATTCTGGTATATTTAATGATGTGTTACTTGGTCAGCTTTTCATTCTCAGTAAACGTTTATTAACAACACTTTGCTGACTTTTGAGATTTTGTTTTTATTGACACTCGTAGAAGTGGAGGTAATTGTGAAATGTCAAAAGATTAAATCAACTGTTGGAATTTTTGCAACGCCTGCATTACAAATTCTGTGCAACTTCATGGTATGTTAGTTGTGACGCCATAAATGACGACAGTGTTCTTTGTAATATGGATGAAACTGCCGAGATACCGTAAAGAGGAATGGCCACATGACTGAGACTTGTTTTAACCCTTAACTCAGCACAAACCAACAGACAGCCCAACAGCAGGCGACACTAAAAGAATTCATATTTTTGTCTTAAAAACATAGTTGAGGGTCCCTCATTGGAACGAGCTTAAAAAGCTCGTTCCAATGAGGGATCATAACTTATATTTTTGAGATAAAAAAGGGAAAAAATAAGAAAATTCAAAAGGCGTGTTATAATACCGCTGGCCTGTTTTTGCGTTACATTTGGGTAAAGGTTAAGCAAGGTGATTGAATATTTGTCTTCGAGCGGTTAAATTACCTAAAGATAGGAAGTGAAGCCTATTTAGATAATGAATGGGTATGGGAGTAAATAAACAGCAATGCTCATCCATATACCATTGATATCTGATATTTGTTGGACAGGAGGAGATGTTATCGTTTTGTTTCAATTTCCGACAAACACAAACTTCGATCAATTGCACCGGACTAGTTGATTTGACAGGAGTTTCTCCAGCTTAGTAGAAGATTAATTATTATGGTAAGTTCATTTAATGCAGTACATATCTACATTACTACAGCAAACTAAAATGAGAAACAACGTTTACGATGTACACATAATGATTTATGAGAACACAGAAATTAGTTTTAGGTGCGTGGTCTATCAATATTGACCCTTGTCTGTGGGCGTGCGACACTATGCGTGTGGGCGGAGTTTGATGTCTGCAGGGTGTTTAGTTGTGACGACACTATATGGGAATGTCATAAAAGACTACACTTGTCTATGAATGCTCGATCGGCGACATGACAACCACAGATGGAAGACTCTATCTGCTGGAAGAACAACAAAACACTCCTCCCAGAATTATCACTATCTAAAACTTCCAGAGACAGAATAAACTTGTCAATGAGAGAGGTGAAACACCTCAACAAGATACATCACATAAGTGGCCGATTTTTCATGCCAGACGTACAGAGAACGGATAAAGGGTCACCCGCTACAGTCTACCTGGTGGGGCTGCGGACTCCTGGGGGATTTCTGGCTCCTTTGTGTCTCCTCCTGTGCGACTGCTGGACTTGAAATGGCGCTGTTAAAGGGGTCGTAAGAGGGTAGTTTATCCCAAGCTGTCCTTGCGCGCCTTCAAAGCGCAAAAACTTTTTATTCCCTCACTCGAAATGTCATAACAACATGCTCACCACTAACATAAAAATGAAACACTTTTCGCACTTATTGATATTTTTGCAAGTATTTATTTATTTATTTATTTATTTATTTATTTATTTATTTATTTATTGGTGTTTAAGGTCATATACTTATGCACAATGGCTAATCCTGACTGTGACAGTTTTAAGGGTGGAGGAAGCCGGAGTACCCGGAGAGAACCACCGAGCAACGACGAGCAGCTGCCAGCTCCCCAACATCGTAACTCCGCACTGCAGCACAGGCAGGGTTAGAATGGTTAAAGACATGCGTACCATCGACGTGCAGTACGCCTTAGTAGACGACGTCATCGTGTCCCCATGTGGACAACCGGGATTAAGTGCCTTGACCAAGGACACAGCGCGGGAATCCGGATCGCTCAGACGGTCACCCATCCAATGATTAACCGGGTTGACGTTGCTTAACTTCGGTGATCTGACGAGAACCGGTTACCACAAAGCCACAGCGCTCCCGACAATTTTGCAAGATAATTCTGCCATTTTACAATGTTGTCAACACACGACCTGGGTCGTGGTACGGAAATCTCGAATTTTAGGTTGCAATAATTCGTTTTATATCACAATTTCTGTGTGTATTCAAAGTCACATGACACAATACAGACACTGAGAAACACTGAGAAACGGACAAGGCAAACAACGCGTGCAATACGGATTACGTGTGAGAACGTCAAATAAGAACGCATCCGATTAGACGTTACGCGCCACACTAGGGTGTGAATAAATTACATCGATACAAAACACTATCAAACAAGAAAGTTATCTGACCGTCGAAGGTGCTATTTTTCTTCAAAATAAAGTTAGCTACATTTACTTAATTCATGCATAATCGAGGTATAAATACAGAACACAGCTTGGAGTTCGGGGGGGGGGGAGGAATCAACTACCCAGCCTTGGATTTTTTTCCTGTATTTCACGATCGTCTTCGGCGCACGCGAAACACAAGACCAATGCCTCCTCTGGTTGTTGATTCGAGCCCCCCCCCCCCCCATACTCCACCCTCGTGTGTTCTGTCTTAGAGCACCACGAGCCTGTAAACAGTCACCGGCAACTCCTCCCTTGTGTGTTGGGCTGTGGCGAGTGTGTGTAGTGTGTGCGTGGGGTCTGTCTTTCCGATTTTGTGAGAATCAAGACAACAATGTTTGAGTTCCCCACAAAAATTCCTTTGTTTTCTTCGGGTTCTCGCAAAGAAAAGAATAGGTTCGGGTTTGTCTTTCCGATTTACTTGTTTGTAATTGTCACCGAGAGCAAAAGAAAAAACAACAAGCCCCCCCCCCCCCCCCCCCCCCCCAAAAAAAAAAAAAAGCGGTTAAAGAATGTCAACGAGTTAAGAGATGTCAAGACAAGATGTCTTTGTTTGTGTAAACATCTTGGGATAGTATTTTATATATATTCGCAAGTCTTACAAGAAAAACGGTATAAAGTAGCCAGTACTGTGAAGTTCATAAAACCCGTATCACATTAACGGCGATAGGAAACCGATTGTTGTCGATTAAAGAAAAATTTTCTAAGTCCAAGAATCGCCATGAATCGGCATGAAATTTGACGATTCTGAGCTAATTTTTTGATAGTTGGCGATACAAGTGAGATTATGAAGATTGAACTCCGATTCAAAGGCGATAGACGCGAAAGGACACCGAAACGACTTCGATTCTCTTGGAGATAGCACGGCGATTAGAATAACCTTTGAAGATATGACGCCCATTGAAAACCGATATAACAACGATGAGTAAGAAAGAACACAGATAGGAGACCGACACAGGCGATTGCACTTAGATAGGAGGAGATTAAACACCGATTGGTCGGCGATCATAAATTTTTCTATGACGTCCGCGCTTTATCGGTATATAATGGCCTCACTTCCTGGCTTTTCCTCATTCAGTTTGCTGACACCAGAGAAGACACATATTGATATTCGAAGTATTCACAATGCCTCCAAGGAAGAGATCTAGAAAGTCACCTACTAAGAGTCCAGCTAAAGGCAAAGGCAAAGGCAAAGGCAAGGGAAAGAGCCAGGCAGTTGCAGACCCTCGACCACCACCACCACCACAGTCTACTCCAGAGACTTCAGCAGTAGAAGAAGAGCCTTCTTCTCCAAGGGGACCAACCCCACCCCCTCAACCTACCAGTGACAGTGAAGTGCCAAGTGAGACAGAACATGAAGATGGTGCGCAGGAGGAAGAAGGTGATGCTTGCGGACAGAAGAAGAAGCAAAGAAGCAAGGTTGTTTTGTCTCCAGAGCAGGAAGACATGATGGTGGACTTCTTGAGAGAGCATGAGGAGCTGTACAACAAGAGGTTGAAGTCATTCAGCGACAAGACGAAAAAAGACAAGGCGTGGACTGACATTGCAACCAAGCTGGAAAGGAGCGTCGAAGAACTGAAGACTTGGTACACGTCGCAGCGAACAACATTCACAAGAATGTTCAGAAAGAGCTCTGGGTCCGGTTGCGAACAGTTAAGTGAGCGGCAGCAGTGGCTCTGGAACAGTTTCCAGTTCCTGACACCCCACATTCACAAGGCAGCTGTTAAAAGGTCCTTGGGAAAACCCGCGTTGTCCAGCCAGCCATCTGCTACAGTAGACGACCCGCAAGACAGTGATGAGGAAGAGTCCTTTGCATCCACAACCCTGTCACCAGTCAGCCAGCACCCAACATCAACGCCAACGCCTACCCTACTTGATGTGCGTCCCAGGCGAGATGGTCCAAGACGGGAGAGAGCCAGAGACAGTACAGATCGGGAAAAAATATTTGAACAGAGGGGTGAATTCATCGATGTGCAGAAGAAACTTGTGGAGATTGTGGCATCAAATTCAAAACCTTCCAAACATCCAGCCAGAGTCAAGTTCTGCGAATATTTGCAAGCAAGGGCGGTGGATATGTCAAAAAGACAGTTTAGAGAATTCGAAAGAAAGGCTCTCTCCATTCTAGCTTCACTAGACGAAAGAGAAGAAGAACTCGCTGACACAGACACAGACATGCCGCGACCATCCCGGCCACGCAAGCAGCAGCAACCACAACAACAACAACAACACCTCTTCTCTCAACCTGGGCCCTCCACCTACCAACCAGGACTCCAAACTCCACATTATCAATGGCAACCAGCACCAAGCCGGTGGCCAGAATCATCCACCATCCAGCCAGCTAGAAGTGTTTGGGCCAGCCAGAACCCTGAGTTTATGCAGCAGATTCCTGTTTATCAGTCGTCAAGTGAAGCACAGTTCAGCCAACAACATCTCCAAGCAACGCCATCTTATACAACACTTCTTTCATCATCATCTATGACGTCCACGACCACAACCACTGCTACGACCATAAGTGCCAGCTCTCCTGTTCCAGTTGTCGCAGCAGGTGACATGTCCATACCATCCGTGCCATCTTTTTCCATACCATCCATACCATCCGTGCCATCTGTGTCTGGGGATTTCAGCATATCAGACCTCATTTCAACACCACCCAAGTAGACTGCCTGCCTGCCTGCCTTTGCAAAAAACGGCCCTTTTCAGGGCCACCCAAAACGGCCCTTTTCAGGGCCACCCAAAACGGCCCTTTTCAGGGCCACCCAATATTTTCCAATAAAATATTCAAATCAAACCAAAAAAAAAAGCATACACTTCTCCCAAACACACTGGCCTGAAATAAAATAAAATTTTTTCCCAAATACATTTTTTTTAAGTCCTATTGAACGTAAGAAAAAATAATTTTTTCGTAGGTTAAATAGGACTTTATTGTTTCTTATTATGAATACATGAATACGTATATGAATTTAAATGAAAGATGTGAATTACTTCTTGTGAAGAAGTGGGTGGCCCTGAAAAGGGCCTTTTGGTAGTCATTAAAAAGACTATTTAAACCATGTCATTTTGCCATGACACAGAACCAGCTTCTGAGTTAAAGTAGGCTGATAGGTATTCTCTCTGCCGTTTGCCTGCAGTTGATGCCCTTGTTGCTCCCTTCACTTTCCCTATGCGGGTCATGAGGTCCTTTGATCTCCATGAACCGGGTATCAATTGGTGGTTCTCGTCTTCTTTGTCCAAGCCAGCATTCTGTAGAGTTGGATACCTGAAGCGCATTAGGTTGTGGAGTAGAATGCAGGCATCAACGATAAGTCTTGCAGTTCCAGGTGTATGTAGCATTGTTGATAAAAGAATGGACCATCTCTGTGCCAGGATACCAAACGCATTCTCAACCACTCTTCGACCCCTAGACAACCGGTAATTGAAGATGCGCTGCTCGTGTGTCATCCCTCTGATGGAGAAAGGTGTCATGAGCCATGTCCGGAGAGCAAAGATGTCATCACCTAATATGAAATATGGTGTCACCTTGTCATCATGAGGCAGCTTTTCAGAAGTAGGAAATCCAATTGTGTTATTATCAATGGCTTCTTTCAGGTCGGTACCGTTGAAGATCTGGGTATCTGACATGTGTCCAAAACCACCAGTATCCACCCACAAGAACTTGTAGTCGGCGTCCACCAGGGCCATCAACATCACTGAAAAGAACCCCTTGTAATTGTAGTAGATGCTGCCACTCTTGTGTGGTTTCTTGATTCTGACATGCTTTCCATCAATGGCACCAAGTGCATGTGGGACATTTCACCTTCTCTCGAAGTCCTCAGCAACCTCTTTCCACTCTTCAGGTGTCTTTGGGCATCTGATAAGTTCTTCTTCATACTCGTACTTGATTGCCTGACAGACTTCTTTGACTATGAGTGATATGGTATTCTGTGCCACCCTGAAGTCGTAAGCAAGGTTTGTGTAGTTGATTCCAGTAGCCAAATGTCGAAGTGTTATTGCAACTTTCAGAGCTGGTTCGATTGACTTGCGAAAATTGGTGTCTCTCTTCTGTAATCTTGGGGTGAGTCGATCCACAAGCTCATCAAACATTGGTGGTTCCACCCTCAGAAAGTTCTTGAAAGTAGCAGGATCCTCCAATCTTAGTTCAACCATCAGTTGATGGAATTGCCCCATTCGTAGTCTTCTGTCCCCACCAAGCCATGGACGCACCCAGCACCTTCTTCGTCTTGGGATCCTTCTCAACATTCTTCTTTCCAACCTCCTCTCCTCATAATCAAAATCTTGCATCAAATGGAAACCAACTATTATGGTACTTGTCACTATACAGGCAACTTGCTCAGGAGTTAAATGGTCAGACATCTTTCCAGTTCTGTTTCTGCAGCAGGTACTGATTGCTACTCCCAAACAACATCCTTTTATACCCAATCTCGTGCATTCTGAGTTTTTTGACACAAATCGTAGTTATTGCGTACTCGTTTCTCCCTTCTTTCGTCAATATCGGTTTGTTATCGAAGTACTATCGTACTGCTTTCTCCCCAATCGGTTTCCTTTCTCCATATATCGGTATACTATCGTCTGTGAATCGAAGTCGTTTCCCACATATCGTAGTCGTTTCCTTCTTCTATCCCACATATCGTAGTGCTTACTGAGTTCATACGCAGTTGTTTCGTGGCTAAACTGGGCCCACTGTGACGGCGAAAGGTAACAGAAAGGACTGAGATAGTTAACCGATAGGGCCGATATCACTCAGACAGAAGAACGATTGTACAGATAGAACTACGAATCGAAAACGTAACAACTACGATTTTTACTAATCGGCGACGGCTCACGATTATTAAGCGCAGCGCTTAATAATCGTAGACGTATCGCCGATGATGGCGATATTGCAGATAGTACTGCGATTCATGCCGAATCAATTCAGACAGGATTTCGATCAGGGAGAAAGAAGAACGATTCTACTGGCGATTGGCAAAATTTTCCAATCGCGGACGTCGAAGTCGTATCGCGATCCCAATGTGATAGTGGTTTAAACGACAAGATTCGAAAAGCCTTAATCGGCTTATGTCAATTTGTCTTTCAGACGTGTGACGATAATTGTAGACAGCCAGTGGCTCATAATGTCCACATGCGTGATAAGGCCAATTGGCCATTATCCGTTACTCACGATTTCATTTTATATCGAGATTATGTCGTGTGTAAAACCATATGCGCTTTGTAAAGATCAGAAAGGAATCGTATTCTGATTGAGTCGGGCAGTTATTCTCTTTAAGGGGTAAATGCAAGGATCGTCGGGCACTCATAAATGTCGACCGTTAGGACTGTCTGAGACTGAGAACTTTAAGCGAAGACCAATTTAAAGCGCACCAATCTAGCTGGGTATCTCCGATTTCAAAAAAGACAATTATTACTATAATTAATTCCTTTCCAAACTGTATATATTTGGGGCTAAACCCAGGGTAGTCAGGCTTGTAAGCTCCAAAGAGCTCAGTAGGTCGCCGAGGGCGCTGCTCTGAGATTATGTGAAGGTTCACAAAGCTGTGTCTGTGAACAGCCATGAACCTCGGAGAGTTCTTGAGCGTTAGTTAAATTGCTAAATACACGAGAACTGCGGAGAGGTGGTTGAGCTCTTGAGGTATATTTAGTGGTTAGAATTGGCTGGCAGAGACAGCTGTTGAAAAGACAACGTGAGAACTTTACGTGGCGTTTGAACTTGTAATTGCTTGGAAAGTGAGCGTTAAGTTAAACTTGCGAGGATAAGACCTGTGAATGTATATATGAATTGTGGCGGTGAAACTAGCAAGTGTGTGGAGACGCCGACGAGGGAGTGCCATAAAGAGATTTTTAAGCAACGTGAGTTCAGGTGACTGTCAATTTAACCCCGTTGAAGACGTATTAGCGAAACCGTGCAAAACTCTGTTGTAATTTTTGGACAAACATCGTGCCGAAACGGAGACCGAAGCCAAAGATGGATGCTTGACACAGAGGACACGGATAGTTGTGGAAGACAACGCGGGCCCTTATAGTGCAAGCTTTAATTGTGTATAAAGCCTATATATTAACGGACTGGTGAATTTGCAAGTAAATGTGCGATATATTCATATATGTATGTAAATAAATTATCTTTTCATTGCTTTGTCGGCGATTACCTTTAAATATTTAAGGCCACTGGCCCCTTCAGGAGCACGAACAGTCCCAGCATACAGGGCGTTCATAAGTTACCGAGACATAAGTTCGAATCGAGGTCCAGACGACGGTCTCTGGGTGTCGTCTGTACCAGTAGCGAAAACGTAGATCACCCACCTCCAGAAAGGTATATTAACCACTACTATTTTTGCGACAAGACTGAGTGGGTATGTACATGTGTGTGAATGTTGGTCTGTCTTTCCGACTTTTTCGAGGACCAAGACAATAGCATTTGCGTCCCCACAATGATTTCCTTGATTTTCCCTGTGCCATCACAAAGAAGACAATAACGTAGCACCTCGCCACCTCATATTTTCTCCAGACATGGACGTTGAAGCACTTCGAACTTAAAGGAGCACGGCACACAAGGAGATATATATCCCTGGTGACCCTTGTGCATGGTAAGAACACAATACACAAAGCTTAGGTTTGGGATTCGCACACATTTATATTGAGAAGTACGCACATTTTTGCACCATGTTTCTATCGAATTTCGGGAAGTATGTTAAATAAGGTTGAAAAGCAGACGACACTTGCAAAAAAAATTCTTGAATAACTATTATTTTTCTTTTTGTCTCAAAAAACATAGGTTATGACCCCTCATTGGAACGAGGTCGACGAGCATGTTCCAATGAGGGGTCATAACCTACGTTTTAGAGACAAAAAATGAAAAAATAATGAAAATTAACTGGCGATTTTTTAGAATAGCGCTGGACAGTTTTGGCCGTTACGTTAGGAAAAGGGTTAAATAATATAATTATCGTTAATAATGAAAAGTAATAAACCGAGTAATCGCTTGACTGGACTGGTTACGTGAAATAATTCATTCGAGGCGAGGGACTATATTGTAAAACACTCGTGCGCATTCGCGCACTCGTGTTTGTACAACGTCCCTCACGTCTCATGAATTATTTCACGTAACCAGTCCAGTCAAGCGATTACTCTCTATTTTTCCACTTTAAAGTCCGCAGAAGAGATGAATCAAACAAGGAAATCTTTAGTCAGATCTTAAGAGTAAGGAGTATGTACACCCATTTCCTGCTGATACCAATACGATTGCTATGATGGGTTGGTGAATCTCTCTCGCTCTCTCTCTCTCTCTCTCTCTCTCTCTCTCTCTCTCTCTTTCTCAACTATTTCTAAGAAAAGTTGGGGTGCACGTGCCCCCGGTTCATATGTCCCTGACATTATTTTTGCTATAGAAAGGTAACGTGAGTAGGTATATTTTGCGGATTCTGGGACACATGTACACATACATGTACACGTACATGTACACGTACACGTACGTGTACCGCCATAGGGATTCAGTGTTAAATCGTGTACACGTGTACAAAAATGTCGTTTTTTCATGGTGTCCCAGAAACCGCAGTTGGTTTTGAGGCCCACAGATCGCACTTTTACCGTTCAAATACCCGTTGGCGAACGCGAAGATTCAACACATCGCTCAAAAGTAAAAAAAATGTACGAAATTTTAAGAAAATCTAATTTAAAAATTTTTCTCTACGTTCCCATCGCGGATTAGACCATCGATCTATCGTTGGTGAACGCGAGCAAAAAACGTTTTGCGGCTTCTAGCACAGCATCAAAAAGTGGTTTGCGGATTCTGGGACACCTACGTTCACCAACGGGTGTTCAAACGTTAAAAGTGCGATCCGATCGGGGAAACCCATTTGCGGATTCTAGGACAGGGAAAATCAACCTCAAAAACGTTTTTTCGACGTTCGCCAACGGTGAAAAGTGGTGTAAAGTGTAGTTACTCATCGAGGATTTTTGTTTTAAGACCGATTTGGGCCTCCGGTATATGGAAAAAAGGAGGTTTGCGGGTTCTGAGACACCACGTTCGCGATCGCGTTTCGGACGGTCTAGGGTGCGATTTGATCGGTGAAAACGATTTGCCGATTCATCTCTTGAGTTTTGTGAGACGAATTGTGATAGAATCGGTTTTGAGGAGTTTTTTCAATTTTGTACTCAGTGTAAATAAATAGCTTGTTTCGTTTAATAGAGTCGACTATAAGACTGAATTCGATAAATTGTATCATAATAGACACTCATGTTTTTGTTTCGGTGTGAATGAAAGGTTTTCGTTCAAAAGAGTCGACTATAAAATTGAATCTGATAAAAATTGTGTTATAATAGACATTCATGTTTTGTTTCGGTGTGAATGAAAGGTTTTCTTTCAATGGATGAGATTGAAAATTGAGTTTTGGAAAATTAGAATCGATGGAAAATCGTTTGTTTACGTTTTGTCACTGCGAATTTTGTGAAATAAAACTTAATAAAACACTTTGTAGAATTGTTTCACTCAAATAAAAATAGTTCGTAGAATTGTTTCATTCAAATAAAAAATTCTATTATAAAACTTTTTCACTTAGATGAATTTTTAAGAGATAAAACTATTATAATAGACACTCATGTTTTGTTCTGGTGTAAATGAAAGGTTTTCGTTCAATGAATCGTTTTAATTATAGACAATAAAAGCGCGTTTCCACTCCGCAATCAGGATTAAGATGTAATTTAATTTTTAATATATTCATGATAATGTTCGGAGATATGAATGTACCCTTTTAACGGATGTAATTATTCTCAAACGCGTTAAATCAGAAACCGGTTTCTTATGCGCTAAAACTTTAAAACTTTTCAAAGTTCTCCAGTTCGTCACTGAGTAAATAATCTGTGATGCGATTTTTAACGCGTTCAGAGACAAAACGCATTTATAGAGGTTGTATCATGTAAAATGTTTTCCTCAACTGGTTTTTAGTTATTATATTAAAGACAGAAGATTTTATTTACTTAAAACATAAAACATAAAAATAATTATACATTTAATTTTGAAAATAATAAATAACTCACATTAGCATACTCAAAGGAAATATTAATAATTTAAAAACGAAAAAAATGTTTTTACACGCAGATGCCAAACGTAGAGATCAGCTTTTAAACGAATATGAACGTGTTAAGAAGAGTATTCAGCTGATAGAAGCAGACGGCTTGGAGAAATGGAATTGGGACGCGAAGCCAAAAAAATATTGAAACCCATGACAGATGTTCTGGAACGAAGCAGGAAGGAGATAGTTGAAGAATTGAGACCTATAAAAGAGAGTTCTTTGAGAATGGGTTCGTTGCCCGGTAGTTTTACAAAACAGTATTCCTTTCAATCTACACCGGAATACGCTCCCATGGGAATCAAAACCGATGTGAGTGAGAGCGATGATACAGGTTCGACTATCACCACTGATAGTGTCGCGTCGTCTGATGGTGGTAAGAGAGATCTGTTGTATGAAATTCGCGAGGATTCGGACGATAAAACTTTCGTGGGTAACACCAAAGTGTCGATGGATGATGAGTATTTATACGTCGGTCCGAATAGATACAAAAAACTGAGGGACTGCATGAATTGCTTTGGTTTGACAAGCCTGGAGGTTACACAGAAGAGGATTACGACAATTACGGCGACATTCTGGTTCAGACCCACGCCATGAAGAGAAATTACGATGCCGGAGAAACGAGACCCAAAGCCAACAGAGGTTACAAGTGGACGAAAGTGGTGAAACCCATATGGGATATGAATAAGAAGTTCGTCGAGTCGGTGACTGGCAAAGGGGTGAAAACCACTTTTCTTCCGAGCGATTCTGACGCTCTGTCTCAGAGATTGAGTTTGTTGATGGCAAGTAGACGCTGGTAACACTGGATTAGATAATGAGATAGTGAGCACATGCGACGAATTGTTGAGGCAGCAGTTTTTGAATAAACGCGATTACAAAAGACTGATGAACGAATTGAAGGATTGATATATAATAGGTAGAGAGAGAAACAAACAAAAATATATAAAATAAAAAGAGTAAATTTTACACTACAAAATAGTAAAAGTAATTTAAACAACAAACGATTTACAAGTGAAAAAACAAAATATATATTATAAAATATGTTGTGATAAAGAACAGGGGATACGTAAGAACTTACGTTCAAGGCGGTTCTGGCATCATCGATTCTATAATGCGAGCGTTCATGAGCGATGCAGGTAGAAAACTCGCATCGACCGCGTTTGAGGTTGGTAAGAAGACGGCTTTGGATGCTGGTAAGAAAGCCGCTTTCCGAAGCCAGTGGTAGGATAGCTTCTGTGGCTGGCAAGAGGGCAGCCGACGCGTTGATCGACAAGTTGATCAGTCCACCGGTGAAGCGAGCTACGTTAGAGCGAACGCCGAAGTGTTGGAAAGATTTTAAGGATGCTGTGGTACCCATACAAGATTTAGCCAAAATGACGAGTGGATCTGGATTGAAGAGAACTCGCGACGGTGTAATATAAATACATAATAATATTTAAAAAACTGAGTTTGAAAAAACATAAAAAATTGTGTTTGAAAAAATCTAAAATAACAAAAAAAATAAACAAAGATGAACATTAAAGATATGTCTTGGAACGACGCCGCGACCAAGAGGTCGAATAACGAGTTCTTTCCCAAAAGTATAAGAGGCTTGATAGTGGGAAAATCGAATTGTGGAATGACCAATCTGTTGATGAATCTGTTGTTGCGACCCGACTGGTTGGATTACGACAGATTGTTTGTGTTTGGCAAGAGCTTGTTTCAACCCGAATACAGATTGCTTCGAGAGTGCATGGATCGTAGATTGCCCAAGGACGTCATAGCCAGAATCTTTGATAGTAGGGAGGAATTTGACAAAAGTGAAGCTTCTCTTTCGACCATTTTGGACGGTGCGGCGATGGAATTGATGAAGAGAAATGCATCTTCGAACGTCGAGTGTCGATTTTATAAGAACTCTAGCGACGTTCCGGATCCTAGAGAATTGAAATCGGAAGATAAGAATCTCATGATTTTCGACGATCTGCTTTTGGAGAGACAGAACCGATGCGAATCGTATTACGTTAGGGGTCGTCACAGCAACGTGGACTGTTTCTACCTGTCGCAGAATTATTTTCGATTGCCCAGACAGACGATAAGGGAGAATGCTAATTTACTGTGTCTCGTTCGCCAAGAATCTCAAGAATCTCAATCACATCTACAGCGATCACGTCACAAACGACACGAGCGCGGTGGAATTCAGGAGATTCTGCAAGAGGGTTTGGGATGGAGGATTTTACAATTTCGTCATAATCGATTTGACTAGCGAATTTAATCGCGGAAAATATCGGTGCGGATTCGACAAGTTTTATGTTTCTGATGATAATAAGATAGAGCGTGAAAATAAAATTAGAAAATAATAAATCTTCAAATAATTTAGTTTTGAAAAAAATAAAAATAAAATTAAATATAATGTTCGAACAAGGAGAATGTTAGAACGGATAGCCGAGAATACGGCTGCAAAACAATCCATTCAAATCATGGTGAGTGGCGATTCGACTCGATTCGCGACGAAATTCGAACCTTCCATCGAATTGAATAGAGAGAAAAGATACAAGATGGCGTTGGTGAATCTGGTGACTTATTATTCCTTTCCCAACGTCACCGAAAAGAATAACTCGTTTAAGTATTCCGACAGAGTGGATTGGTTGGAGATTTGAATTCCCAAAGGAAGTTACGACATAGACGATTTGAACAATTACATTCAAACGCGAATGAAGATGGATGGAAAGGGAAGCAACAAGATCAGACTCGCTCCCAACCCTAATACCTTACAGACGATGTTGGATTTGGAAGATAATTTTTGAGTGGATTTCAACATGGACGATTCTATAGGCAAGATGCTAGGATTCGATCGAAAGATGTATCGAGGCCACGTCGCATCTGAAAATACGGTCGACATTCTCGCAGTCAATAGCATTCTGGTGAATGTGGACGTGATTGCTGGAAGCTACGTGAATGGTAGCGCTCAACCGACGATCTATTCCTTCTTTCCAAACACTGTCTCCGGGTTATAAGATTGTGGAACGACCTCGAAATTTAGTTTGTCTACCAGTGATTTTAGACATGTTGTATAGTCTCAAAACCACGTTGACGGATCAAAATGGTGAACTGTTAGATCATCGCGGAGAGAGGGTGACGATATGATTTCACATAAGAGAAATATAAAAGCAAAAAAAAATATTGTGAATATATATATAAATAACAAAATAAAATAAACGCAATATTAATTTACAAAAATTTTAATATATATAATTATCATTAAAACAAAAAAAACATTTGAATAAAATATATTTTAAAAAAGAATTATGACACAATACGTGGTTTAAAACGTGAACATATCCGCAGGACAGAGGAAGAAACTTAAGAGAGTGTTAACAACTCGAGGCGAGGTGGTGAAATTCAAATTCACTCACGAAGATCTGATGAGTGGCGGCCAGGATTCGATCGCCTGGTCCAGAAGTCAAACCAAAAGGATGGAGAAAGCGATTCGTGATGGAAGAGGGTTGACGGTGAGATTGAGTCCCGCTCAATTGAGATACAATTTGAGAATGAAAGGCGGTTTCCTACCACTATTGGCAGGAATCGCCGCAAAAGCATTACCCTTTGCCATAAAAGCATTACCCTTTCTCGGAAAGACTCTCGGCGTGGGAGCTCTCTCGGGACTCGCGAGTTCGGCAGTTGAGAAATTAATGGGTGACAGCGGACTGGTTTTGAAGAAGGGAGGAGCCGTGTGTCGCGTCCACGTAGACGACAGCGGTGAAGGATTGTATCTAGAACCCGTTAGAGGTGGCAACTCTTTGAGTTGAAACGGTCTCTATCTGAAGAGTGGACGGAACATTGAGCAACTTTTCAAGGGTTTGTTGTTTGGTGAGAATTCACCGTTTAAGAATATACCGATTTTGAGTATGTTATTATAATGTAAAAATTATATAATTGTATAAATATAAAATATAAATCATAGAAAGTATAAAATAATATAAAATAGATATATTACTTTTTTTTCCTTCTTCTTTGCTAAAAATCAATCTCTCTATTGTTTATATTTCCAAGTCCGTTATTAGCATGTTGACGCTCGTGTCTTCTCCTTTTTCGAAAATGTGTTGAATGTTTATCTTTACTTTTTTGAGTTTTTTTACATCGGTGAACGCGCTCTCACCACCCGATTTGTCCACGAGTTCGAGTGAGATTTTTGGATATATGTAACTTCCATAGGGCAACGACAAATCGTCCTTGTCGAATTCTCTATCTTTGGTGATGACGATTTTCTGTAGATCACGTTGGTACTCGTAAAACAAATCAAGCATGCCTTCATCCAATTTCAAAGGCATGTTATATTTGTCGTATTTGCACTCTAAGCCCTTCATCTCGACTTCATTCACTTCGATGGAATCGTATCATTGTAACCTATAGATTTTAAAACCGAATTTCTTACACGTTTCGACTCGTTTCAATTTCAATTCGCATTTTTTAGGTGTTGTTGTCATGATCGATTATTTGGTTTTTTGTTTTATGAATTATTGCAAATAATATATATTTTTAAATTTTGTATTTAATAATTTGTTAAAAAAGTTTTTGTTTTTTTTTCTTTTACTCTCTATATATAAAAAAAGGTTTTTTTTTATTTTTAATTTTCTTTAATGTGAAATTTTTTTTTTTTGTAAAAGTGTTTTTTCTCTTTATATATATAAATAAAAAGTTTAAATTTTAACATCCTTTTTTCTCGTATTAATTCAATTTTTTCCCCGTTAAGGAACATAAAAAAATTGATTAATTTCATCAAAAAAAATTTTTTTTGAAGGAATTAAAAACATATATATATAAAAACAATTTTAAAACTTTTTAACAAATTATTTAAGTACAAAATTCGAAAAAAAATATTCTTACAAATGGAGCAAACAAATAAAAAAAATGGAAAATTTAAATGAGAAAAACGTATCTCAGTTAAACGAGATTTGTAAAATATTAAAAATTCCACATTTCAGAAATCATAGAAACAAATCAAAAAAAATTGAAGTCATACAGGAATATCGTTTGCGAAATGATGGAAAGAAAAAATCGAAAGATCGGAAGTGGATAAACTTAAAGAGTCAAAAAATGCATCGATTGTGAAAAATGAGAAGACGACTAAATGAAAAGCCATTGAAGAACTTCAAGTTTCAAAAGAAAAGAAAAAAAAACTAAAATGAAAACGAGTGATGTACCTTCAGATTCTAGACAAACGAGATATATCGAACGAAATTCAACAAGCAATCAACGAAGGGAAAAGAGAAGAATATGTAGCATGACTCGTCACAGAAATATTTCAATCGAATCCTGTAGAATGGGAGAGTGCAATCAAAGGCGTTTTTAAAACTTTCAATGTGGTTCCCTCGTTCAAGAAAATCGATCCGAAATTGTTCATGGAACGGGTGAAGAAAAAAGTATTGGATTTGTTTCGCAAACAAATGAACAAGGGACAAAAAATTAAGATGATACTCCATTGCGTGATGAATAAAATCGATGTGAAGTCTGGCGAGAGCATCGTGACATATGCATTTTTCAGATCTAACATCGAACCCGTATTTCGATGTTCAGATTTATCGAATGTTTTTGAAAAGATGAAAGACAAGATGTTGATGTCTCTCACGAATTATCAACATGAAGGTAGTAATTGGACGTTCGATGAGGTGTTGAAACTCGAAATTCATATAACTGAAAACGATTCATTAAAAGGGTCTTCCTACGTGGAATTAACGTATTTCTTAGCTAAAAAACACTCCATGGTCAATGTGAGAAATAAAGATGATCAGTGTTTTAAATGGGCAGTCACCTCCGCTTTATACCCTGTCAAAATCCATCCTGAGAGAGTTTTTCATTACGAGGAGACTTCTAAAAATCTCGATTGGACCGGAGTGACTTTTCCAACGCAGTTAAAACACATCGAACGTTTCTAGGCTCAAAATCCCACCATAGCGGTGAATGTCTTGGGATACGACGATGAAAAACGAACAACCTATCCTCTCAGACAGACTTTGTATCTTGAAAGAGAAAAGACAATTATTTTATTATTGATTTCGAATGGTGACAATCGTCATTATTATTGGTTAAAAATCCGATCTGATTACTGTCAAGACAAAATAATAAACATAAAGGAAAGATATGTTTATGTTGCAACTGCATGAACGTGTTTCATAGCGAAAAATCGTTAGCGAAACATCAGGAATATTGCAACGAAAATCAAGGTGTCATCGTCGAAATTCCCAAACCCAACACCATCATGAAGTTTGAAAATCGCAATAGAAGGTTAAAAGTACCATTCATCGTGAACGCCGATTTCGAATGCTTCACCATGAAAATGAGTTCCTGCCAACCCAACAGTCTTCAAAGTTATGTTGAAAGATATCAAAAACACACGCCTTTGGGTTATTGCATTTACGTGAAATGCGCTTTCGACTCGCAACACGACATGGGTCCCTTCACCTACACGAAACAGTGCAAAGACGACGACGTGGATCAAAGGTTTGTGAAAGAGTTAGAATCGAAAATTCAAATGTTATACGATAAATTCAAAACACCGGCGAAAATGATCATCACGCCAGAGCAGCAGGATGAAAATAACAGAGCCACCGAATGTCACATATGCAGACAATAGTTCGATGAGAATTCAGAGGAAAATAAGAAGATCATTACACAGGTCTGTATCGCGGCCTGGCTCACAGCAAGTGTAATTTAAAATATCGAGATGCCGTTTTCTATCCAGTGATATTTCACAATCTCTCGGGTTACAACAGTCATCTGTTCGAGAAAAATCTCGGCACCTCCCACAAAGAATTAAATTGCATCGTGAACAGTGAAGAAAGATACATTTCCTTCACGAAATGGAAGCTCATGGAGAAGAAAAGAGTAATCGACGGAGAGAGGTTGGAAGAAAAACGAAATTCATTCGTAAAAGCATACGTTTCATCGACAGTTTTAAATTCATATCAACCGCTCTGGAAAAATTAGTCGATAACATGAGCAAGGATAAATTTAAAATCACGAGTGAACATTTTGGAGAACGAGTAGACGTTATGTTGAGGAAAGGAGTCTATCCTTACGCTTACATGAACGATCTAAAGAGATTCGATGACACTGCACTACCTTCGAAAGAAGATTTTTATTCGAAATTATACGAATCCAACATTTCCGACGAGAATTACAAACATGCCAAAAACGTGTGGAAATCATTCGATATGAAAACCATGAGAGATTATCACGATCTCTATCTGAAGACTGACGTTCTGCTCTTGGCAGACGTGTTCAAAAATTTTCGAGACGTCTGTCATCGAAATTACAATCTGGATCCCGCTTGGTATTTCACCGCACCCGGTCTGGCGTGGGATGCTCTGTTGAAGACCACCGAAGTCCAATTGGAATTATTATCTGACATGGACATGTTGCTCATGTTCGAAAGGGCTGTGAGAGGTGGCGTCTCGATGATCTCCCACAGATGTTCTGAAGCTAACAATCTCTTCATGAAAGAAGGTTTCGATTCGAAATGGTCGAATAAATACATACAGTATTGGGATGCTAATAATCTGTATGGTTGGGCTATGAATCATCCTTTACCGATTGGAAATTTCGAATGGGTAACGGAACCGGAAAAGATGCAAAAATGGAGAGACTATCCTTGCATTTTAGAAGTCGATTTGAACTATCCGGAAGAATTACACGATCTACACAACGATTATCAGCTGGCTCCTGAATTAATGGAACCGATCAAAGGAGACGAGGAAAAACTCATTCCCAATTTATTTAACAAACGTAACTATGTCATCTACAGTGAGAATATGAAACAATATGTCGATTACGGGATGAAATTAGTCGACGTACATCGCATCATTCGATTCGACGAAGAGCCTTGGATGAAAAAATACATCGATCTCAACACGAATCTCAGAATTCGAGCCGAGAACGATTTCGAAAAAGATTTCTTCAAACTCATGAACAACTGTGTGTATGGTAAATCGATGGAAAACATCAGGAAGAGAAGCGACGTTCGACTCGTCACGTCTGAGAAAACAGCTAAAAAATTAGTAGTGAAACCCAATTACAAACACTGAACCATATTTGACGAAAATCTAGTAGCCATTCACATGCAAAAGACGCACCTGAAGTTCGACAAACCGTATTATCTCGGACCGATCATCTTAGATATCAGCAAGCGATTGATGTACGAGTTTCACTATGATTATGTCGAACGAAAATTTGGTGATAAAGCCAAACTACTGTTCACCGACACGGACAGTTTAGTTTACGAGATAGAGATGAAAGATGTCTACCGAGATATATCTCCGGACATGGCCGCATGGTTCGACATGAGCAATTATCCCGGCGATCATCCATCCAACATTCAATCGAACGACAACAAGAAAGTGTTAGGTAAATTTAAGGATGAGAGCGGTGCTAAACAAATCGTTGAATTCGTGGGCTTGAGACCCAAATGTATGCTTATCGTCTAGAAGATGAAGAGATCAAGAAGTGCAAGGGGGTTAAAGCGTGCGTGGTGAAGAAAAACATCTCTTTCCGAGAGTATAAAGATTGTCTGTTAGGAAGTGGTCCGGTGTATAAGACTATGAAATCGATTCGAAGTGAAAATCACGACTTGTATACCGAAATAGTCAACAAGATTTCGCTGATGGCTGATGACGATAAGAGATTCGTATTAGATGATAAAATAAGCACTTTAGCACTCGGACATTGGACTTTGGATCTAATTTTAGACGATAGGATTTCAGATATGATTGAGGATGATAAGATTCCAGATATGATTAAGGATGATAGGATTCCAGAAAATCAAGAGGAATTAGACGGATTCAAGATTATGGAAGTCGATAGAGACATCAAGAGAGTTAGTTTAAAAAGAAAAAGAAAAAAAGAAAAAAATAACGTCATTTTAGTGAATTATAATAAAATAAATAAATTTTTTAAAAAAAATATATGCATTTATGAATAAGAAAATAGAGATATCCATAGAAGGTGTCGTCTTACCTAATGAACCCCTATCCAACATCGATCTGTCAAATGCAGTGAAGGATTTGAAAATCAAAGATTTTCTAAGTGTGTTTTCCAGAGATGCCTTGCCAAAGAGAAGACCTCGACAATCGGAATGCGGAATTTTAAATCTAGATGATTTATCGGGTGAAGGCACTAACTGGGTGTCGTGGTTCAAGAACGGGAGGAAGAATAATTATTATTTCGACAGCTACAGAATCTCACTGCCAAAAGAAATAAAGAACTATTTCAACAAATCGATGGTTCGTTACAACAGGGAACGAGTGCAATCGCCAGATCAAGTGTTTTGCTGTCACCTATGTCTCTACGTTCTCAAGAGATGGTCTGAAGGAGATCGGTTTCAAGACATTCTCAATGATTTACATTACAGAGAGATTTTTTTATAGTATATATAAAGGTAAAAAATTATTTTAAAAAATTTAATCGAATAAAAACGAAAAATAAAAATAAGTGAAATAATTTATTTTTAATAAACTGCGTTTGAAACATATTTTAAAACAAAAATCTCAAAACAACATGCTAGTCGATAAATTTGGTAGAAGTGACGACGAAAGTCAACCCAAAAAGAAGAGGAAGATGCTTGAAGTCGGTGATGGTTACGACGTTGCCAACTTGGACGAATGTTACGTTCGGAGATACAAACCTCAAGAGGAACCTTTGAACATGAACGATAAAAAGCTCTACAATCTTCCCGAGCCAATAGATCTTGCAGATGCTGCGACTAAAAAATACGTTGACAGGGGGAACGCGGATTTCGAACAAATCATGCTAGATAATTACGTGGATAAAGCCATGACCGATGATCTCGATCTGAAATCCAAACGTTTGGTGAACATCGCAAATCCCATAGATCCCACCGATGCCGCGACCAAGAAATACGCGGATGACTCTCACGCGCGATTCAGCAAACACCTGAGAAATAGATACGTTCAGAAAATGATGCACTCGGAATTGAACGCCAATTCTAACAAGATAACGAACGTGGCCACTCCCACGAATCCCAAGGACGTGGCAACCAAACACTACGTAGATCTGGAACAGAGAAAGTCTGACAGACGAGAAATGAAATCGGATCTGAATGCGGGATTCAACAAGATATTGAATCTGTCGAAGGTTGACAACACGGATGCAGACTCAACCGTGGTCAACAAGGGCTACGTAGATTCTGCCGTGATACAATCACAAGAATATGTAGAATCGCAAGTGGATGATCTCTACCTGAACAAACAATCTGGCGGAACCATGGAGGGTGGCATCAACATGAACGGTCACAATTTATTCAGACTCGATCACGATCCCGAATTCGATTCCAGCACAGTCAGCTGGAAGTACGTGGATGACAACTCAGTCTGGAGAAAGGGCGACATCATGGAAGGTAAACTAGACATGGGTGGACACGCGCTCACGAATCTACCGGATCCCGTGAACATGACGGACGCTTGCACCCTGATTTCGGTGGTGGAGAAAGTCAAATATGCTAGACAATTGATCACCGTGTGGGCCGAGGAGAGCGGCACATTAGAGGAGGGAAAAGCTGAGTGGTCTTTCGGAAATGGAGGTAGTGGATCGCAACATGGTCAGGTGGGATATCCCATGCCGTTGGGAGGTGAAATCATTCGAATGAGTCTGGCTTCCTCGGATTTGAATAACAGAGCGGTCGTCAATCTCATGGTGAATGGAGTAGAGAGCGATAAGAGATACAGCGTCGAAAAGACTGAGAATCAACACGCAAATGTTAGCACGTTCGGCACGCCTCTCAAAGTGAACGCCGGAGACAGGATTAATTTCGTTACAAAAACCAATAATCCCGAAGCTGCCGCTTCCGTGGTGAGCCTACTGATCGAACTAGATCCTTTGAACAAACAGTGAACGCGTGAAAATAATTAAAAAAATAATGTGTGATTATTAAAACAAAAAAAAAGTAATGAGATTTAGAAAGATGTTCAATCTCTCTAGATCTCATTACTTTTATTTATTTTTTTTGTTGTTTTTTTTTGTTTTTAATAATTACTCATTACTTTTTTTTATTTTTTCACACACGTCTCTCATTGAATGATCGACATCTTATTTCCATCCATTCGAATTGTAATTCTCTGTCCGACAGGACCAGGGCTTCGGTTTTTCTCGGCACGTTCCTATCAAACTGCATCTTGATCTGAATGTCTAAGACGCTACTATTGAGTCGTTCACTCTGTTTACTAACGTCGAATACAAACATGGGATACATCGACTTGTATTCACCGGGAGATATATTAGGGTTGCTCATCAATTCGTCTAGACTGTGATACTTCTTTCTAAAATCAGCGGCGTCGCCATACAGTCTGCAGAAATCGTTCTTGTCAAACGATGCATTGTAATCGATTGCTGGATATCTCGTAGCATTCAGAAACACTTGCATGTTTCTCAAACTGCAGTGATCGAACAGCGACGCATTCTTTTCCTGAGACCCATCCTTATCAGTCTGAAATGCAACCACGATGAAACGCGGTCTCTCAGAAGCGAATTTCACCGTCAATCTCCAATCGAAGTGATTCGTGGAGAGTGGAATGCTAGTCGTGTTGCACTGTCTCATTCTAAATCCCACAGGTAATTTACTCTTAGATTCTATGATATTGTAGAGACGCGTTTTTTCCTTGATCGAAGGCTCCACGTGCGGAACGAACCACGATATCTTGTGTAGAGTTATCTTACCCGCATCGATCGCAGTGAGTCTCACTATTGCGTCGTCATTTCCTTTTCGAATCAACATCAGATTGTGTTTGAATCCGTACATGATCTTGTTGTAATCGTCCGCGAATCCGAAGATGTGTTTCAAAGGTATCCTGAACGAAAACGTTCCTTTAGGTCTGGACGTCTTGACGACGTAGTCGAATATCGCGGCGGCGCCGACGCTAACAGGGCCGACGGTGTCTTTCACCCACAACTGATTAAGTCCTCTGGATTTCGAAAAATCATCCGGATATGTCAAGAGTCCGAACATCGTGGTGGCCTGACCGGGATGAAACACAGATTCTATCTCTTGTCCGGATAGCATGTATTTTATATTACTGAATAGATGCATGATGCCATTATTGGCTAGACTAACCGTGTCATCGTTGGCGTAGTCGGTTCCATCTTCCTTGGTGAGACGTCCCTGCACCACTATGTAACTCTCACTAGGATGAACGAATAGATCTTGGGTTTCGACTTTGATTCTTATCTCTCCCGCATTGTTCAAACTCGTTCCGGTTATCGGTTCATATTCGTGAACCTCATATTCTTGAATACTTTCATCTTTCACTATGCTTTGTGCGATATCTAGTATATTTGCCATTTTAGAAGGGGTTTTTTTTGTTTTTTGTTTATTAATTAGCTTGCTTTTTTATCTAAAAATTGTTTTAATTATTTTTTATTATTATTTTTCTCTCCTATATATATATGTAAACAAAAAATGTTAAAGAGAGTAAATAAAAAAAATTTAGTTTTTTTTATTAAAACTTCATCTTCTGCAATTGTTGTTTGTAAAACTTTCTGATGATCTCTTCTCCATCCAAAGCTTCGATTTCATAAGTCACCGGATCAGTGTGAAATATTTTGATGATCACGAAGATTTCCGAGGTCCATCGAGGAGTCTAACCCTTTTCGAAATGCTTCTTATAAGCATAGATTCTCACTCGATCGCCGACCGCAAATTTTCTGCATCGGTCGCAGTGAGTCTCACTCTTGCGTCGTCATTTCCTTTTCGAATCAACATCAGATTGTGTTTGAATCCGTACATGATCTTGTTGTAATCGTCCGCGAATCCGAAGATGTGTTTCAAAGGTATCCTGAATGAAAACGTTCCTTTAGGTCTGGACGTCTTGACGACGTAGTCGAATATCGCGGCGGCGCCGGCGCTAGCAGGGCCGATGGTGTCTTTCACCCACAACTGATTAAGTCCTCTGGATTTCGAAAAATCATCCGGATATGTCAAGAGTCCGAACATCGTGGTGGCCTGACCGGGATGAAACACAGATTCTATCTCTTGTCCGGATAGCATGTATTTTATATTACTGAATAGATGCATGATGCCATTATTGGCTAGAGTAACCGTGTCGTCGTTGGCGTAGTCGGTTCCATCTTCCTTGGTGAGACGTCCCTGCACCACTATGTAACTCTCGCTAGGATGAACGAATAGATCTTGGGTTTCGACGTTGATTCTTATCTCTCCCGCATTGTTCAAACGCGTTCCGGTTATCGGTTCATATTCGTGAACCTCATATTCTTGAATACTTTCATCTTTCACTATGCTTTGTGCGATATCTAGTATATTTGCCATTTTAGAAGGGTTTTTTTGTTTTTTTGTTTATTAATTAGCTTGCTTTTTTATCTAAAAATTGTTTTAATTATTTTTTATTATTATTTTTCTCTCCTATATATATATGTAAACAAGAAATGTTAAAGAGAGTAAATAAAAAAAATTTAGTTTTTTTTATTAAAACTTCATCTTCTGCAATTGTTGTTTGTAAAACTTTCTGATGATCTCTTCTCCATCCAAAGCTTCGATTTCATAAGTCACCGGATCAGTGTGAAATATTTTGATGATCACGAAGATTTCCGAGGTCCATCGAGGAGTCTAACCCTTTTCGAAATGCTTCTTATAAGCGTAGATTCTCACTCGATCGCCGACCGCAAATTTCGTCATTCTAGACTTCTTCCTGATCTTAGATCTCTCAGGATATAGATTCGCGTAGACCCGTTTTTCGTTTCGAGGATCGCTAGCTTCCAAGGGAGTCATCTTGATCAACCTGTTTCGCGTGTTGTTGTAATCTTTGACCAGACCATTCAGAGCGTATATGTATTTCTTGGTCGAATTCGCCGTGAAGTATCTATGCATCTTTTCCTTCATCATTCGATTCCAACGTTCCACCACGCTGGCTTTCTCTTCGTTTTCGATCGAGTAGAGGTCGACCAATCGATGAACGTGCTTGTTGTAGAATTCCTTTCCCTTATCCACCCACAATTTATTCGGTTTTCGAGAAGACGAGTCGAACATGCTCTTCAGAGCCTCGGCGACGCAAGGTCCCGATTTATTCTTCAAAGCTCTGATCCAACCATATTTGGAAAACATGTCGATGACCGTCAATAGATATTTGACACCCTCGTTCCACCTCGAAAATGATCTCATGTCGACCAAGTCGGCAGACCAAATATCATCCAAACCCTTCACAAACACCCTTCTCTTTCGAAATTTACGCATGATGGGTTTGTGTAACTCCTCGGCCAATTCGCTCGTCAATAATCGTTTCTTCTTCTTTTCAGATGCACTTTTTTTTTTGAACGCCCCATCCGAATCGACGTTTTGAACCGATCAGATTACCAACCAGCGAACGTTCTATCTTCTCTCTCCTGGTCGGATTCGATATACCTCTCAATTTTGCCAACAGGTTTTTATCGCAGACATCGTTGCGAGTCTTGGTGTCGGGATGTCCCGCGTAGCACAGATCGTGATCATACGCGCCCACCCTATTCACAGGTTTGCTCCAAGATTTAGGAGTCAGATCGGCGTTGAGTCTCTTGTTCAATTTCGTTCCAGGTCCCGTGAAACTGTGACCAGGCAGATGCATTTCGAAAGGTAGATTATTGATCATTTTATTCACGATGCCGTTACCTTTGCTCGCGTTCTTTTTTTGACGAATCGAGTCTTGATAGAACCACACACGTCGCAAATTCCGCGAAGCATCTGTCTGTCGTTTTTAGTTTCGTACTTCTCGAGAATTACTCGTCTCGGTAACTCTCTTACACTTTACGCAATACATTTTTTGAGAGTTATTTAAATTAATTTTGTTTTTATTTTATATATAAATTTAATATTTCTTTTTTAAAAATTCTGTTCTTATTATATATATTTTTTTTTCAATCCCTGCTCTTGAGTTCTATCATCCTACTGAATTCCTCCCAGGCCTCTTTCCTCCCCTTTTCCATGAGAGAATCCTTCATCTCTTCCTTGATGATCTCATGAGTCTTGATTCTCACGGCTTCTTTCATGGCTTCGTATTTCGTTTTCTCACCCAATATAGTGAAGTATTCTCCGTCCGATATCCTACCATCTTTCAATGCCATCGAGATCATTTCGGATATCGTGTCGATCTTGGAGTCGGCCAAGACGCGAATCTTGTCGTGTTTCCTCGCCTTCAGATATAATTTCCTACTCAAAATGTTTCCGAGCGTGCTAAACAATCCAGCGGTGAGAGCCACTCCTTCTATGGTTAACACGATCGGAATACCGACCGCGGTCGACAACAATCTGATGCCGGCTGCGTGTAAACCCATGGAAATCGTGATGAGTGTCGTGTCGATCGCGTTGACGAATTTCACGAAACGCGAATACTTCTTCTTGAGAGAATGACGAGAATCTCTCTCTTGAGTTAGATACGATTGGATTCTATTGATTTGATCGATGTGATACCTCTCTCCTCTTTCTTTTTCTTCTAGCGACGATGCCATTGGCAAAACGCCGTTCGGATTCTCATCCTCGTCGTCCACTAACGTCGGATACAATTTCTTTCTGGTTCTCATTTTTGTGTTTTTTTCTTTCTTTCTAATATTAGATAAAAAATTTATGTGTGTATTTATTTTTATTTTCTATTCTCCCTTATTTATATCAACGAGAAAACTTAGACGTATGCTTCATTCACCAATAATTTCATGATGCATCCCTTGCCAATTTCAGTTCTTCCGAAACTGTGGGCTTGTCTCGATCCTTACAGAAGAGTAATCTCTTCCAAAACGTGATCACTTCGTCGAATCGAACGCGTTCGAACGCCGGTTCGAAATACTTGACGACCATATCTTCCCTTTCCATCGTCAGACACGAATGATTCTCATGATCGAAGTCTAGATGATCCCGACATCCGACGCATCGTTCTAACAAGAGGCGACCTAGTTGTTCATTCACGCAGAATGCGTAGGCTCTCATCAGCATTTTTAAAAGAAACCTTGCTCTAATAGTCTGGGAAGCGTCCACGATTTACATATTTTTTATTATCTATTCGATTTGATATTTATTTTTTTAAATAACTATTTATTTATATTTTTTTTTCTCTCCTATATATATCAATCACTTTTTTATTTCCTCTCCTCAAAACCGATTCTATCACGATTCGTCTCACAAAACTCAAGAGATGAATCGGCAAATCGTTTTCACCGATCAAATCGCACCCTAGACCGTCCGAAACGCGATCGCGAACGTGGTGTCTCAGAACCCACAAACCTCCTTTTTTCCATATACCGGAGGCCCAAATCGGTCTTAAAACAAAAATCCTCCATGAGTAACTACACTTTACACCACTTTTCACCGTTGGCGAACGTCGAAAAAACGTTTTTGAGGTCGATTTTCCCTGTCCTAGAATCCGCAAATGGGCTTCCCCGATCGGATCGCACTTTTAACGTTCGAACACCCGTTGGTGAACGTAGGTGTCACAGAATCCGCAAACCACTTTTTGATGCTGTCCTAGAAGCCGCAAAACGTTTTTTGTTCGCGTTCACCAACGATAAATCGATGATCTAATCCGCGCTGGGAACGTAGAGAAAACTTTTTAAATTAGATTTTCTTAAAATTTCGTACATTTTTTTTTTACTTTTGAGCGATGTGTTGAATCTACGCGTTCGCCAACGGGTATTTGAACGTTAAAAGTGCGATCTGTGGGCCTCAAAACCAATTGCGGTTTCTGGGACACCATGAAAAAACGACATTTTTGTACACGTGTACACGATTTAACACTGAATCCCTATTGCGGTACACGTACATGTACGTGTACGTGTACATGTACGTGTACATGTGTCCCAGAATCCGCAAAATATACCTACTAACGTGTAAATGCAAATGCAGCAAAATCAGTTTCTTCGATAATTTGTTACTTTCCTTCCAGTGTGATGTACTTTTCGGCGTTAGAATCTAATTGTTCGTGGCCGTTGAAGGCTCTGCAACAGCTCGAATTAATAATAAGTCATTCACTTGTCATTTCTCGTAATCAGCTGCCAAATACTTTCTTCAAGGTTACCTGGCCGAGCGCGCCGACAATTATATAGCAAGCAAATATTCTGCAAGGAGTGATTTTAACGAAACTCGCCTGAAAATATGGAACCTTTCTGAAGCCAGAATCGAAGGGATCGAACCTGGGTTTACGGCATCTTTCGCCCAACTCTGAATGATCTGCAGCAATATCGACTGAGCAAATACACAGCCTTCAAAAAGGTTGGAGACAATTCAGCCAGTGTTTAGTTTCACATTCTGAACTCCAACAAAGTCTGATACGTGAGAAATGACAATTTCTTAATGCTGTTATTGCTTTGTGGTAATTATCTACGAGTGCGCCTGCTTGATTCTGGGATATATCGTCGGGTCATATACTTTAACCCTTTACCTAACATGAAAAGCAGACGACACTTGCAAAAAAAATTCTTGAATAACTAATTCCTTTAATGAAAATTAATTGGCGATTTTTGTGAATAGCGCTGGCCGGTTTTGGCCGTTACGTTGGGTAAAGGGTTAAACACTCAATACAAACTGGAACGCTTTCCTGTTATATTGGTCCAACATTGTCCTATCCGTATCTAAAGTCAACGAGGGGCGGTCGCACTGTTATATTTGTTGAAACAATCTTTCGTCCTTTTTTCGTTTTTTGTGGACAAAGCGAATTTACATAATGTATTGTAAATATTGCAAGGCTTGGAGTTGACAATGCAAAGATTGTGGTTCCCGAGGAGGCAAGTCGGCTATTTTTCCTCCATGGCCATTATTTTGTCATAGTCAACAACATGTCGTACATACACAGTACGGCACGTGCATGTAAATGGGTTAATCGGTATGGCACGAGTGTCGACTGCTTCTCGTTTTATCCTTCCAGAATGGCACACATGCCACATCGATTAACCCATTCACACGCACGTGTCGTTCTGTGTTTATTACACGCCTTCACGTCTATAAAAACAATTATTAGAAGGACACTCAGCAATTCATCTGACAACTGTCAACAAGTTATTTTGCAATAGGTTCAATTTCGTGTGATCAATCGTCTGCTAATACTTACAAACAAATTTGCGATTTGGGGGAAATTCTCATGGGCAGATTTATAAATTGGCCAAACAAGTGGTGTACGTTTGTTTGTACTATCATAGTGCATGCATATTTGAGCTAGGTCTATTCAATTTGTTGTCATTATACAGCCGATAATGATTGGTTTGAACTCTCCCTTCTAGACTTTAGATTCTACACATAAAGATGTTTTTATTTAGTTTATTGTCTTTGCGAAAGCCGATTAGAACGGCTTCCGTGATTGAAGGTCAAACAGAAATTCCAAGTAGGCGGCGTTTTGTTAAGTTTTGAGGTGGTCGTCCAAAAATAGTTCCGTCAACGATTTCCGTTCAGCACATGTGTGCGGAACAAATTTTCATTTTCCGCATGGTTTTGTGTTGCTGTAGATGGGATTTTCATAGAACAGGCGTGTAATAAAATAATTATCATATTAGATCGAACAAACCGGGGAAGAGTTTTGGTACCCATCAAGATTCTAATCTTAAGTACACTGTCTGTTATCAAGAATCTTGCCCAAGACAAACATTTCCATTCGTTAACTTAGAAATCACGAAACAGATTCCCATAAGAAAATCTCTTAAAGGGTGCGTTGTGTTCCGGCAGCCGAACGTCCTAGAATATTCCAATGTTACTTTTAGAAAGTGTATAGCGCACGGGGATAGTATACGGCGTTTACTTTTAGAACCGTCCACAGACAAAACTATTAGAAATAGTATTGTAGCTCTCAACCAACCAGAGGAAGGGAATGTCACGCGAGAAATAATATATCCAAATAGTTTAAAGAATTATTATTGCCAAAAAAACGGAATTCATAGTTCCATCAACAATATGTCACAAGCAACTTTGGTTTCTTATCCGCTATGTATTGTCCATTTAGTTTCTTTAGTTTACGAAGATATTTTACAAGTTGAGTTCTTTTTTCCTATTAACAGTACAATTTTCATCTTTACACTCGAATTGGAATTAGGGGAGTTTGTACGTTTTAGCTTCCAGGGTTTTATATTCAGAAGTTACTAACTCATGTTGTCACTTTTTTAAACTAGTAAATGTTCTTGTTTCTTTTTTCTCTATTTCGACAAGCTACTGGATTAAATTATTGTTAGTTAATTTGTTGAGTTCTGTACCACCGAATACAGAGGACACGTAACGAACTGAACGTGTGTGGGGTGCATGAGGTGGCTGAAATGTAAACGGGGGTTCTGGCATTCGAAAGCCATGTAAAATATTACGACCTAAGAAACGATCTGGGCTATTTCAGGATATTATGGACTATCGGTACCGACCTGGGGCCAATACTATAAAACTTTTACAGTTGTATTTTTCAGGATTGTATTTTCTATTATTGGAAATAACTAATTGAAATGAACCATTAGCATTTTCAAAGATGTGACAATTTGCCAGTTGGCAAATCGCGATATCTTTGAAAATGCTAATGATTTATTTCTGTCATTTATATTCACTTGTAGAAAATACAATTCGGGAAAATACAATTGTAAATTGCTGTCGGTTGATACACCTTTTGTTGCACTTGGATAATAACAAATTAATCGACTAATTACTGTTAATCCACAGGGCTTAACGTTACAAAAGGCAGCATTTAGAAAAACCTCTCCAATCATGCCAACTACCGTAATATCAGCCCCCTTAGCTGCATTGGTAAGGTATTCGAAAGAATCCTCACAACCGGCTAAGGGAGCATATCGAAGATACTGTTTTCTTCAATGACTGGCTGGAAGCCTATAGGAACTGCAAGGAAGGCATGGAACATATCTATCGCCTTATGGAACTAATGAAAATTGCAATCGAAAATCAACAAGTTGGCACAGCCGTCCTATTAGATGTCGAAACGACTCCGTCTGACACAACGGACTACGCTATGAACTCTCCAAACTAAACCTCCCAATGAAACTATTAAAACTTCTCTCCTCCTTTCCAAACGATCGGAAAATCAGCTTAAAGGTCAACAATGAAATGTCCGTGAGTGTCCCCCTGGAAGGTAGTACCCCCAAGGGTCCGTCATCAGCCCCCCCCCCCCCCCCCCTTTACATTATTTATGTAAAGACCTTAACATCACCCAGAAACGTGTCCAAATCTCACAATTCGTGGATGACAAAGGGCTATGGGATTCCAACAAACAGCCCTCTTATCTCCAAAAATCCATTTAAAGCGCACTGGACGACCTCAAGAGCTGGTGCGCTAAATGGAGAATTAAACAACATAAACAAAATCCAAAGAATCACCTTCACCCATAGGTTCAAAACCGCGTTTTTGATTTGAAACTATATGATAAAGTCCGCTCAGAATGTAACGAGGCTAAATTCCTCGGTATTACCCTTGACTCGAAATTGACCTTCACTGAACACACTAACAACATCACCACTAAAGCGGCCCAACGAGCTATCTGCTAAAAATGCTACGAGAAACATCCGGGGGGCGGGCAACGATTCTACCCTACTAAAATTGTACATACATTCGTTCGCCCTGTACTGGAATACGGGGCCATTGTCCTCAGCGAAGCACACAAAACTCAGTAAACTTCAAAAGTCCAACATTACGCGCTCCGAATTGCCCTCGATACCCTAACGAAACTACTCCACGAATGGGCCGACATCCCATCCATGGAACACCGCCTAGCCACTATAGCTGCCAAAAACCGGGAACGCTTCAAGGACAGCAAACTTATATCCGAACTAAACGACATCTGCAAGTCGACAAAAACCCAGAAACATGAAAGAATAAAGTCCGACACAAAGCCGATCAATAAAAAGACTTGACCATAATAGATTTGTTTGGACGCCCACGTGGGCGGGTCTTTGACACGCTATCAAAACGCACTCGTGATTGCATCCAAACAAGCCAATCATGGTCAAACAATAGGATAACGAATAATAACAACGTATAGGCCAGCAATCAACTAACCAAAACAGGGTTCAAATTAAGCAGCTACTAACCACACAGGTAGGACATGCAATGACCTTCCGTTCCCCAAATGACCGACTCGAGCAGCAATAACACCTCCGGGTGTGCCGTGCAACGATTACAGGCTGCTCTCCTCTGCTCACCATGCCCCTAAACCTACCTCCAATAATAAATAAACAGTTATCTCAGCACGGAAGCCGCAATAACACCCTCGGGTGTGGCGTACAGGTATTGTAGTTTGCTCTCCTCTTCTCCACCCCCAAAACCAACTCTCAAATAAATGAATAAAAGACATTTCAGCGCGAAAGCGGCAATAACACCATCGGGTGTGGAATACAAGGATTGTAGGCTGCTCTCCTCTCATCTCCTCTGCCCCCAAAACCGACTCTAAAATAAATAAACAAAATGACATCTCAGCGCAGAAGCAGCAATTACACCATCTGGTATGGAATGCGACGATCACAGACTGCCTCCTAATCTAACCTAAACTAAGACCTCCAACTTGCACCGTATGACAAACCACCCAGGGAAGGGCCATTGGGCGGTTGGGATGGGGGCACTACTCACGCATGCATTTGTTCTACTTTTAGCTAACACCAAAGCTATAAAATGGACCGTCGCGAAGGGCACAGGAAGAGCTGACCACATCTGACCAACCAACCGGCAGTCCGTCTAGGAGACAGACCGAGTGAAACTCAGCACCACGTTAAAAAAACAATAACCATCGATAGAAGAGCTTGAGGCAGATTATACTTGCCAAGGATAGCTCCAACATAAAATGACAAATCAAGCGGCAGATTATACTTGCCTGAAGACTCGACTAGACGTAGAAAATGGTCACATAACACAAACACACTTCTTTTTCTATCTTTTGTCTCTTTCTCCATTTTTTTAACTTTTCTTTTTGTTTCTCTCTTTCCCCCCAGTAACCGCTATTAAAATAAAATAACCGCTATGGAAATTCGATAACCGTTACGGAGGCAATTCATCCTTCTCTCCATCCCAAGAGGTGGTCAGCCACCTCCGATGAGGTGAGCGTTGATCCTGCGTCGCTCTTCTTGCCTCTTTTTGTAAACCCCACTTGTGCGCATTTACGTCCCGGCCAAATAGGTTAACATGCAGACCTGCCCCCGGACCAGTGAAGTTCGGGTTTTTATTTGGTTGCGTTGGTTGTGAAAGTTGCTTGACTGCCGAAGATGAAAACTGCTCTTCCTCTCCAAGATATGCCAGAGGCAGATTATACTTGCCAATGACGGCCTCAGAAACTAAAACAAGTGGCAGATTATAGTTGCCTGAAGACCATACCCCACCACCCTCTGGAAGAGGTAGCACCTTTGTCGACAGGACACCCTCTTACACTGGTCCTCACCCGAGGGAAGATAACCTCAACTAGAACATCAAGAACAACACCAAAGCCTTCTCCATCAGCCTTTCCTCCTCTGCTGTCTCCTGCCATAGTCATGATCTGCGGAAAACTTCAATCTAAAACGTTACAGAAGGCTCGAAAGAGGTTTGGCCCAAACCGTCCCTGTGCGCCTTCGGCGCGCGAAACCATTCATTCCTCCGAATACTTTATACCATCGCGAGTGACTTGTGACGGTATGAAGTTTTTATCTAATTAAATGCCACCTTTTGTAAAGTTAATGACCTATAATGTTTTATTGAAGAAAAAATTAATGCTTTATTGCCGCTCAGTGACAATTCATGTTGAAATTTTTCCAAACTCTATTTCTTACACCTTCTTGACAAATGAAGTAATAATTTTTTTGATTTCTTCATCGATCGCACTCTTCACTGCCACAATGACATTTCTTCACAAGTGAAAGACACATTTTTGGTGCCAAAATTTTAGCCAACGAAGATTTTTTTGTGCCAAATCAAATTTTTTAGTGCAATTGGTTAAATTGGCACTCGACAGTGTGAACACTGGCCCGTGGTCCACTTATATCCTGAAATTGTACAGATCACAAAATAGGCTCACATTGTGTAATGCAGTGGGCTGTTGGGGGTAGACACTACTCCGCTGTTCGGATAATCGCCAACTCGAAAGGTAAGTTCTTTAGAATTAAGGATGACAAATAATGACAAATAGAACTAGATGGTTTTGAAATCGCAATGCGAATTTCCAGAAGTCATCCAACGAACCACGCCAACGTCGAACGCCTCAATAACGACTAGAAGGTGTCGGTCGCCTTTTAACGCACTGAGCCGTTCAATAAAGCATACCCGGTCGCTCGATTTTACAGAAATATATCAAAAATAGACTAAACCTTGAAGTGACCTATAAACGTCAAAATGGCGCCAAATCGAAAAACAAAAGACATCTATCTCTTACTTTTTAGAGCTCTACAACATGCTGGCATTTCAGAAAAATCCGACGTATTTTAATTTTTGAGCATATGGCGTCACCTCAGAGTTCAGATATAAGGGTTGAGAATTTTGAGATATGGCTTTTCTGCAGACATTACAGCCCCGTTACAGTTTCGAAAGGCTGAGGTTGAAAATGAGGTTGAAAAGAAAAGATATAGAAAAAACCCATAAAATTGACATCGCTTGCATCGGATGCGTAAAATTTAAAATTAAAAAAAAACAGTCAACAATTTTAAATGAGTAGAAATCAGTGAAATTGGTGGCTGTTTTGATAAATATGGAGTTACATTAACCACAAGACAGCGTTTTTATTGAAATATGTCAAAAATGGACTATATGTTGAATTGACGTAAAAACGCCAAAATTACGGCACATTGAAAAACAAAAATAAACAAAAAAAAAGCTATCTCTTAATTGTTTAAGCTCTATAATATACTAAAATTTAGGACAAATGCGACATGTTTTAATTTTTGACCTTTTGACCCCTATATTGTCATCCCAGCGTTCAGGTTTAACGCCTGAACATTTCCTGGAACGGCAACATATTTTTAGATATGGTTTTTACGGACATTATATTTCATAAGTTTCAGAAAGACGGAATTAAAACTGAGCTGAATTTGAAATCTTTAAAAAACTCTTATGATCCGGCTCCTTTCAAGGAAGTGTTGAAATTCTGAAAAGTAAAACCGGATGGATCAGCTTCAGGAAACAGGAAAGGATGAGCGAAGTTTACAAGATGGGTCTTAGCGAGTGTGGCGCAAAATCAGTGTTTTTAATAAGAAAATGTTAAAATTTGAAGTGACGTAAAAACGTCAAAAATGGCATAATCTCAAATAACAACTGTGTTGATTTTCTTTTCGAGTTGTACAACACACTGAAATTTCAGGAAAATCGGCCTATGTTGAATTTTTCCGACTTATGACCTCCATGTTGTCACCTGAAAAATTAAGAATTTCCCATGAGTAAACACATTTTGGGGGTATGTTTTTTTCAGTGATGATGTGATATCCAAAGTTTGAAAAAGGGGGATTTTATATAGGCATTTATAATAAAAAATATTGAAAAATATATTTTAAAAAATGAAATCCTCATCGCTCCCATCGTGGATAGGATTTCGAGAAAGAGATGGTTGTCCGGGCGAGATAGTCATACTTTCCATCAGTGAACCAAATTACGTGAGTGTGAGTTAAAGGAAAGTATCCGAAATTTTGATCTGAAGAAAAAGAGGGAAGGAAAAAACGCTAACGATCGCAATAAGTCAATCCATCGTGGTTGGATGACTTAATAACGATTACTTAACCCTATGAACACTGGTGGTATCTCCCATGTCACTTGAATGGCAGCAATTGGAACAGTCCATATAATTATTTGGGGGTTGACAAATTAATATTTTCTACTTGCCGCTTCCTGGAGCGACACGTTGAAAATATTAATTGGTCTATTCTTCACATTCACTAAGCAGCCCATCCTTCGTAAATCAATTGTGACGTATAAGTTCCAGGGTCGGAAAAGCGGCCTCTCCAGTTTAGAGGGTTAACAGTATACACACATTAGTTTATCAATTAGGATAATACAAAAGTGTTGAAGAAACTCATTCTTTACTGTTTTCATATATATTAAACACTGTTCGGCCAAAAACGTGAAGTGATTAAGACCACTCCTCCCATCCCCTCCCTTCCCTCCACTCCATGGCTCCGCGGCTCCTGGAATACGTGTTTAAAATGATTTGACATAACTGTTCATCAGATCTCAAAACACCCTTTATTCAATTTACGCCAGTCATTTTTTTAATCGCTGTGAAGCCCGTCCACTAGGTTGTTTATTTACATTTTTGTGAATTGACAAAGCAAGATACCTTTCATTCGCAGATTGTCAAAACATTCAAAATTGGAATCAAACAGAGCGCATGAAGTTGTTTCAAAATTTTATCACAAATAGAACTGGTCGGAAAATTATCGAAACTCTATGCAATCATTTTTATCACAAGCCTCTGATCTGAAAAAAGTTGTTAAGTCTGATGACTATGAAGTATAACAAAGCATATTTAGTTGACTACAATTCCGACTAATGGCAAAATATTTGGAATATTGCCAGCTAAAGTCAATTTGTGATCTCAGATTTAGAACCAGATAGCAACTACCATGTTTGCAGAACAAGCTGAACCCACGAAATCGTCATTTTATTGTAAGGTTATGATCAAGAATGGAAACACGTTTCCTATTGAATACTTGTGTGCAGGCCTGTAAAACATTAGAAAAGGTTAGGAACCAGGAAAGAGTATCTTTAACTTAGCATTTATCTGACCTTTGAAGCACTAGAAAGGCTTAATTCACAGCTACCAAATATTTCTTTTGTTCTCTATCATGAAAACAAGCCCTATAAAATCACACCAAGTGCGGTTTTGGTGAGAACAGCTCAGTAAAACAGTACCAATATCTGGATATTGGGACGCTTTTGAAACAGTCCCAATAACTAGATATTTGTACGATTGTCACGGTACTGTAATCATAACCATTCAAAAGTAAAGATGCTGTAAAGGAGGTGTGAAAACCTTTCTAACACATGAATTATCGACAAGCTTTTCTCGACAGAGCTACTGAATTGAGTGTGCATCGTGTCCAAATTATAATGTACTTTTTAATTTTTTGTTGCATTTAATAACCAACAGTCCTGGTAACCTAAAAAGGACTCCTGTGGAAACCTCGGAAGTGAAGCAGTGCTTGTTTGCTGTGGTAAACAAGTTCAGTTTTACTGGTAAAATAGGACCTGGTCACCAGTGCCCGGGGTAGAAGTCCCCTAAAATGGGCAGCATGTGTGTAAACGATTGGCTAAACTTGACTTTACACCTTTTTTGCGGTCACAATTAGCCATAGCTGCAGAAAAGTGACCTTAAACACCAGTAAATAAATAAATAAATAACCTAAAAAAACCGCCCTTTTTCAAATATTAAAACGGCAATCAGGCACCACCACCCGCCACCCCTGAGGGAAAGCGAACCTCTTCTTCAGATAAAAAAAGAATTATTTTTCCAAATGCTTTAAAAATGAACGATTATTAAATTTATCTGCCGCACTTTCGATGAGGGATTGAATAAGTGTTCCACCCTTGAGCTGAGACATTATATTAGCGGGAAAACAAATTACGTCATGATGTGAGTTCACTTCGAAGCCACAGATCTGTTCACAATATCTGAACTCCTGATGCGTGTCATAACTTCAATAGACTTTCTAGCAAGCAAACAATGGGTTATGCCCATTTTGTTTTTCGGGGGTAGAGCATGCAAAAAGTGTTTTAAAATGTGGTTTTACTCGTGTCAAACTTTCTAAAATATAATTTTTTTGACTTTTGTTAACATTGAGGGGCTGTGGATTAAATCACATATATCACTATTTTGTGTACTATATGGGTAAATAATTGTACAGTTGTGTAGGTGTCCGGAGATATTTGGACTCGGCTTCGCCTCGTCCAAATGTCTCCGGACACCTGCACAACTGTACAATTATTTACAGTTGTGCAGGTGTACTATATGGGTAAATAATTGTACAGTTGTGCAGGTGTCCGGAGATATTTGGACTCGGCTTCGCCTCGTTCAAATGTTTCCGGACACCTGCACAACTGTACAATTATTTACCCATATAGTACACAAAATAGTGATATATCTATTACAAAGTAATACCAAAAGGTTTCAATGAGACCAAAATCCTCGCCCTCTGATTGGGCGAGAGCTTGCTAAATTGTTTCCATGTTTACGGCTTCAGTGCCATTGGTTATCACCGTCTGACGCCCTCAGAAATATTTGAATATTTGAAATGAGGAACCTTGCCATTTCTCAATCATTCTGTCAACGGAGTGACTTGCAAAACGCTTTATGTTTGTAGATTTTTCATATTCATATGTGCAGCAGACAGTGTTCCGAATGGAGTGTTCACAATGTTTATCTTACAATCAACATGTATTTTGTCTGTTTTAACTCCGCAACTATCGTGTATCCGACCCCCTGATACAGATGTTTGTATCAGGGGGTCGGATACAAGCACGTTCCTTTCGCGTGAGTTCCATTTTTTTCTTTTTATTCATCAGTACGAATAAATAGTTCGTTATATATTCGTCTACATTCTTGACTTATCCCCAATATATTGTAAGATAAAATGATTATTACCATTATGTGGATGTACAAAATATGTATCCGAGTCTCGCTCCGGGTTCTAAGGGTAGATCACGACGAGTCCTTAGAACCCGGAGCTCGACTCGGATACATATTTTGTACATCCACATAATGGTAATAATCTCTATGAACTAAGATGGAATGATCTCGACCTTTATCTGATTATTGATTATTTGTCCAGTGACTTTGTGGGGTACCCGAGAGGTTTATTTATGAAAATTGTGATCGTAAAAAGTTGCCTTTTTCATTTCACAATGTAGGTTTGGGGCCATGGGTAGGGTCTTATTGGAACATTATACGTTATTGTGATAAATTGACGGTAACATGATCTGAGGTTTGCGGCTTGGAGCGTATGTTCAACCGAGACGCTTCGCGTCTGCGCTGAACATAAGCTTCAAGCCACAAATCTCAGACAATACTACCTTCAATTCATCACAATAACTTATAATGTTTACAGGTGTAGTAAAGTCAGAGAGTACACTCTAGTAGATTGTACTCCGCAATAGATCAAGAAGCTGTGACAGAACCAGCGCCACCTGGTGGGAAGTTTCTGTAGTCGCCATTAAACCTGGAAGTTATTTCTGGATGCTGATCGGAAGATCCGCTGCCATCTGAGTGCGAACCGATCAGATACTGGAAAACATATCTAGGAACGACGACAGAGTTTCAGGGAATTTAATGGTATAAAAAGGTAAATATACTATAATTGGCACCGCCGCAGAATTCGAATTTTTGTGCGGAGCAGACGAACATTTTCTTTTTCGAAACCACATGGTATCCGATATTCAAGGAGGACGTCGGTCGCACTTCATGACAGAATCATTTCAAAAGAAAGTTTATCATCGAACAGTTTCGTTTTCTGAATTTTTATTGATAATTGTGAGTCGAAAAGAACACATTTCAATCGACGGCACGCCGCGGTCCAACTAATAGTTGGGGAATACGTCGTCACGAATACGACGTTTTTAAGCCCGTCAGACCAGTTTACAATGTCCACTCGAGGATTAAACCTCAGACACACGTTGTTTTTCACTCTGTTCGAGAGAATCAGAAAAAAACGAAACAAAACAAAACAAAAACCAACTAAAAATAATATGTGATAAGGAGAGAAACCTTCATTTTCAGTGCAGGCAATCGAGTTGCTGGACAGTTCAATTTAAATAACATGAGTACTGAGGATCAGCAGCCCGCCCCTTCTTCAAGGGCAGTGCCACTTTACATGAAAATAAAAATAAATCAGTGCTCGTATAAGACTTTGCTATCCCTCCAATTGATTTGGCACCGGGAACATGTGGGTAATTTAAAACTGGAGTACTTAGCCAGTATCCCTCACCTGCGTGTGTTCCCTCAGCTATCAGCTATTTCAGCTGACTGATTTTTCTGACAGAGTTGATAGCAGCTCAGATGACCGAAGTAGATGTTCCACCGCTTGGGATTTAGCAGCCCTTCCATCACCGCCTCCACTCGAGGAAGAGGGTGACCCTTCTCCACAAGCGATCCACCATGATATTGACTCAGCCCATTTAGCAGGTCCGCCACCCCGAACACACCTTTTCCCTCTTCTAGAGGGTGGAAGAGCTTCTATGGGTTGGGACGAGGAATGGAACCATAAGGGAATGAACAAGTTGAACATACAAGCTCATTCCAGTAAGGGGCAAGTCGACCAAGACTTGTCACCAAGGTACCCTTACGAGCTCAGGTATTCTTACCCCTCATCCAGGGGTGTCGACTCTGATAAACCAAGAGCAGGGCACAGAGGCGTTGTGGTCATCGCCTCAGGTCAAGGTCTACATCATTATCTTCGTCCCCCTCACTGGAAGGGTAAGTCGTGATCGTCAAAGGCGAACCACTCGTCGCCACCCTTCCTCAAGAGAGGTGTCGCCCTATTATGGTAGGCATGGACAAACTAGTCAATTAGCACCATACAGTAATGGTTGTTATGAGGATAATAAAACCCCAATCCATCAACTGCCATATTCTGGCGGAAGTGGATCAGGTCACATGTACACAGATCACCAGACTCTGTCATCTCATCATAAATATGGAGAGGAGTCAAGAAATCACCAATATGGTAAACCCGAAAAAGACGTGCGGCTATTTGAAGAGGGAGATAATACATTTCGACCACATGATCGTGCATTCCGACCACAGTAGACAGCTAATTGTCTCAGGATACCATGGTCCCATACGATCTCACATACGATGGGAAAGGTAGTTGGCCGTCTTTCCACATGAAGCTGGAGAAATATACACGGATGCAATGATGGTCTGGGCAAGATTTTGTCGACAATCTGTGCTGATGCCTAGAGGGTCCTGCGGGAGACTTCTGCAGTACAATGATAGCACGGAATCCTGGGATCAATTCGTTTGAACTACTGCGTAGGTTAGAAAGGCGTTTCGGTATGAGGGAACTCCCCCAAACCATGCAGATGAGGTTTAGCCAGGCACACCAAGAATCTGATGAGTCTATAGAGGATTGGGATGACAGAGTGTTGGCCATTGCATTGGAGGCATTTGGTCATTTGCCTGAAGAGCACGTTTACCAGCAGGCCATAATGCGTTTTTGTTTAGGAGCGTATGACCAATAAGTGGGTCCGAGTGCCGCTAATGATTGACAGTGTGTGGTGGTTCCAGTACACCGCAAATGCTGTGTATGGAACACACACAAAACATGACCGCTGCAAAGTGCCAAGTTCAAACCGGCGAGACTCGAATCTGGTGAGGGTACAAATGGCACGACCCACAGATAGATGTAACTCTTCCCCGTCAACAGATGTAGAAGGGCCTGAAACCCGAGAAGAGAATGGGGGTCAACTGTTGAAAACACATCTGGAAATAGAAGAGATATAATAGAATTACGGTTTGAGAAAGTGGAGCAGCGGTTGGACAAAATTGAGCAGCACTTCTCTAAGTTGGAGGAAAGCATGGGGGCTCTAATGGTAGAGATACGGAACTCACTGAAGGTATGTAACACTTCCCCAAACACACTGTCAAGATCCCCTTCAGTAGCTAAAAGCTGCTTTGCATGTGGCTCAGAACAGCACTTCTTGAAGGACTGTCCTTCAAAGAACAAATCAAACCGCGTGACCTCCCCTTATCCAGGGATTAAAAGGGAAGTGTAGTTTGATTTAAACAAGAACGGGTCGGGCTCAGAGGCATAAGACCCACCCGGAGTAGGATAGGCCCCCATGCAAGCCTCGCAGCAGATGTACTCTCTATTCGAGTGTTAAGTGAAGAAAACGGGGATTCATTCGTTAATCGAGAGTTAAATCAGGTAAAGGAATGGAACGGGTCGATTCATCAATGGGGTTAAATTATCCTGGGATACATTCTGTGACCGAAGACCAAGGGCATTCTCCAGAGGAGAATCTTCCGCAAGGGCTCTTGATCGGCTGGGCCCGCCCAGTTCCCTTATTTAGGTAGGTGCCATGGGGTCCCAGAGGGGCAGTGAAAAACAGGGCTCTATGGGTGGATAAGGGGCATGTAAGTAGTATGTAATGTGGTTTTGATGTAACATTTGGATGATTCCGGTGGATGACCCCGGAAGTGACGTCATGTCAGGGAATCCCATTTTACTAAGTCGGATTGGAATCCCATTTTACGGAATCCTTTTTAAGAATCCTTTTTTTGGAAAACGTCTGTGGCTATGGAATCCCTTTTTCTGAAATGAGTCGAAGAGTCGTATGTGCGAGTCACTCGAACGAGCAATTGCTCGATAGCTCGTTTGCTCGATGGGTTTCGAGTCGTTCGAGCAGTATGTGCGAGTCACTCGACGTAAGACGGAATCCCACTTATGGAATCCCTTTTTTGGAATCCCATTTGTGGAATCCCTTTTTGGAAAACGTCTGTGGTTATGGAATCTCTTTTCCCTGATATGAGGCTAAGAGTCGTATGTGCGAGTCACTCGAACGAGCAATTGCTCGATAGCTCATTTGCTCGAAGGGCTAAGAGTCGTTCGAGCAGAATGTGCGAGTCACTCGACGTAAGACGGAATCCCACTTATGGAATTCCTTTTTTTTGAATCCCTATAGAATCCCTTTTTAGGATATTCTCTGGCTACAGAATCCCTTTTTGGTCGTAAGTGCCGATGTGCTAGTGCGCAATGTGTCACATTGTGCCTTTTCACATAAGCACATATCGGCACATCCAGCATGTGCCTATGTGCTATGCACAATGTGTCACAGTGTGCTTTTTCACATAAGCGCATATTGGCACATCCAGCATGTGCCGATGTGCTAGGGCACAATGTGTCACATTGTGCCTTTTCACATAAGCACATATTGGCACATCCAGCATGTGCATATGTGCTACTTGTAATGTGTACAATAGAACATAAACATATTTAGGGGCGTCAGAATAAATATAACAAAAAAGGCATAACATAGCATGTAGACACATGGGTAGAAACCGAGAATTTACTGGGAAATCAGAACCAAGTAGACAATTGTCGGGTCTATTTGGGCAATAAGATGTACGCTAGTTCAATCGAACTTACCCCCGATGCCCCCTCGGTACTATAACACTACGTGCTACTATTAAAATCTACGGTATGGCGGTCCTAAAAAGGATTCTAGGGGAAATAAAGTGGATTTTGGTGATTTGGAGGGATTATCGTGTTTATGTGGGTAATTAGATTTTCTCCTGCACAAAGGAACATACCCTCCGAACATACCCCTGTCTTGTAGGCCTTTGGGTAACATAGCAACCACGTGCTACCATAGAAACCAAGATGGCGGCATCCAGTATATAAAATGGACGACGGAAACATGTATCACCCTAACAACACGCGCTGCGCATGCGTACTAACACCACGCATTACTATGGGGATGACGTCACAACATGGCCGGTCACGCGGGTTACCATGACAACACAACACGGCGTCAGTGGGTCACATGACATGACGTTACTTCCGGGGTCATCCACCGGGGTCATCCAAATGTTACTTCAAGCCACATTACATACTACTCATGTAAAATTGAAACTACTCCAATCAAGAGCTCGAAGCTGGACGAGAGCCACAAATTGGTGCCAGGCGAGGCGCTCCCTTATTCACGGGTACCACATCTGGGTACCCAACAGGCGAGGAGATCCCTACAGAAAATTGAGTCTCTTTCAGCCAACCAGTAAAGGTAAGGCAGAGTCGCTCCTTCAACCAGTAGAGTTAAGAGTGAGGAAAAAGAAGAAAGCCTTAACAATGTGGAGACCAGTGAAAATCGCGAGAGCCAAGACACCAGGGTCGTCCCCAAGGCTAGGATGTCAGTGAAGAGCTCCCAGGATTCGACTGTGTTGAGTCCATGGAGGGCACAAGAAGAAGTACAGAGCTCCCAGGACTCGAAAGTGTTGAGTCTGGGGGGGGGGGGGAGGGAAGGTCCAACAAGAAGCACATAGTTCGGAAGAGGCCCAAGAAAAAATGAAGACGTCCGCGGGAAGCCACCAGGAATTGACAGAGTCGAGTACCAGACAGGACAGGGAAGAGAAAAGCAGTTCAGAGCAGAGTCGGGATGCAGCTACGGTTAGGGGTAACCCGGAAAAGAAGGAAGCTGCCAAGGAACACACAGTGTAGTGTCCTCATATTACAGGTCTGACCGGTACTTTCCACTCACTTGAAGACACCACTTGCCTCAGCAAAGCTGTTATGGAATTAATGAGTAGAAGTTCACAGGAGCAGTCCAGAAAGTGGCGAAGAGAAAGAACGCAGGGAAAGTGTGCTAGAATTGGAAGACCAAGTGGGTATCAAGGAAATTACAAAAATGCCAGAGGATAGGGGAAAGGAAACCAGGGCGGTACCCATAAAAGTAGATAACCAGGCTACTACATCTATGAAACCGACTACAGTGGAATCCATACCTGGGATCGAATTCGACAACATTTTCAAGAATACTAAAAATACCCTCTTATCTGCACAACAAGTGGTGGCCCAAATGGATGGTGACTCCACAAGAAGATTGATTAATCAAAACCAGTTATTTGAGGCTCTGTTTCACCAATCAGGAGCTATGAATCTAGCCACAGCTGAGATCGTTATCCATTGTCAACACAAGTTGCCTCTGGATACAGAAAACTCTCCCATCCTGCCCATCCTGCCTGAAAACTATCAGAGGGAAACACCCCGTATCTTCAAGAAGGAAGACTGCAGCACCCATGCTAAAGAGTACTGTGAGAAAAGTGCAAACGGTGGATGTGTACCAGCAATCCACTACTCGTGTGGTCCCCGATACCACATCACAACCAAGGAAACGACCAGCAACGCCAGCTATTGGGCCGATGCATGGCGAAAAGAAGAGGAGGAGACGTGATTGGACCTCTCAACTGAGCCAGAAGACAGTTCGCTACTTTAAGGGGCACATGACCATGGTGCACCTTCTGCACTGTGGGAGTACAATACTCATGCGGTCAAAGGACCAAAAACATCTGCTTCAACCAGACCCGAGACAGCAGCGATCTCCAGACGAGGTTCCCCTACCACCGTGGCCATAGCCGGGACAGTAGTGACCTCTAGTCGGTGCCGCACCACCAGCGCATCAGGTCGGAGCACATCTATAAGTGGGAGCCCTGGGGAGTGGAGGAAACCTAAAGATGGAAAGTCGAGAGTCCAGCAAAGGGGCAAGCCTTCTATTCGGAGGCTACCCACAACCAATCAGGTGACAGTAACAGAAGATATCGAGACAACGATGACGATGTCTATAGTGAAGGCCCGACTGACTGGACAGGTGACGGTGTTCTGCGATCCTGCTTTATACCCTACACCAGTAGAAGATTAGGTGCGGAACACGAAAGTGGCTATTGGTCTTCATCCATCAGAGATTCCCAACATCAGCTCTGACCAGCAGAGGGAGAGGATATTGGACTTCTTCGTCGACCTGGAGTGGATGCCTTTGGCGAAATCGGGTTAGACAGAACAGTTTCAGTAAACCTGTGGAGGGAGCGGGATGCTCTATTCGAGCAGCTACTTCAGATGTCCAACTCAGAACAACCCCTTATCCTGCATTTGAGAGGAGTATCAGGTGACGCTACATCCAATGATGTCTTTAGCTATGCGCTGCTCCTCACTAAGTGGCAAGTGCAAGAAAACCAGAAGATTGATCTGCACTGCTTCACAAGTACTCCGAAGATGGTGGAGTTCTGAAGGGAATGTTCCATCGAAGCTATTTCGGATTTACGGCTAAGGTGAAGAGCTTCAATCAGGAGCAATGGGAAGCTCAAAAGGCATTTCCAAGCAGGAGACCTTTGATTGAAACAGATGTTCCATATTTTGGGCACAACTGGGTGTAAACACATCCTCCCTAAAGAAGATCGGCGATGTAGCCAACATTGTGATGGGAGCTAGGGACGCTACTGTGAGTGGGGTCCTGGAACAGACCCAACACTAAACCATTCAGTTACAACTAGAAAGCTATACAGGTATGGTGGAGGAGCACATGCCTCTAATCGAGGGATGTACCCATATAAAATGCAACCCCTACTGAAATTAATCGTCAGAGCTGGTGAATCTCTCACCACCTGTGAGAGTCGAAGAATAATCTTTATATCACAGAGTACAGCAGCCTTACAAAGAATTGTTGGATTTCTCACTACCCGTGGGAGCTCATACCGCAAGAAGAAATGAATTTATGGACCGCCGAAGACGGCCACTTCAAAGAGAAAAAGGGAAGGAGTGTAGTAAAGTCAGAGAGTACACTCTAGTATAGTGTACTCCGAAATAGATCAAGAAACTGTGACAGAACCAGCGCCGCCTGGTATGAAGTTTCTGTAGTCGCCATTAAACCTGGAAGTTATTTTTGGATGCTTATCGGAAGATCCGCTGCCATCTGAGCGCGAACCGATCAGATACTGGAAACATATCTAGGAACGACGACAGAGATTCAGAGAATTTCATAGTATAAAAAGGTAAATATACTCTACCAGTGTCGTAGCAAACTGGAATACTGCAGTCTTACTACATGGGTTTTCCTCATTAAATGTGGGATGTGGTGATATAATACACTTTCCAACAGTATTTTGCCAAACCACTGCGAAAGAAAAAGAACACTTATAGTTCAGCAAGGGAACGAGTTTGCTAAGCGGTTATAGCATTCGACTTCAAATCGAAAGTTCGCCGATTAGATCCTGACTAGTTGTAACTGCGTTGAGTCCTTGGGTAAGAAACTTAATTTCGATTGCCCTCGTGTTACCCTGGTTTACCTGTGTATTTTGAGATAGTACTTGTCTGCCACATGGAACGCATATTTAATGAGTGCTGGACTACTCAATCAATGCACGTTCTTCTGTAAACAAACAACATGGTGTTACGTTTCGGAAATATTAGAAGACGAACGTTTGTCGAAGAAAATAGAAATAAAAACACAGACCACAAAACCAAAGGACACTTGACTCTTTTTATGAATTTTGGGGTGAACACCATTATGAGTGGAGAGAGTTGCACGAAATTCCCGTCGAAAAGTTATGCGAATACATTGCAGAATTTATAATATGACGTCATCAGAATAATCATTTCGCTACAAATCTTTAACTCCTGTCTTGTCGGCGTTGGTATTTAATTTCGTGGTATACCTGTGGTATATACGGAACTTTTGTGTGCTCTTTCCGATAAGTAAATCATTTTTTTTTTCAGAAATGGACAGTAAAATTGTTCGATATAGCTGCAGGTGCTCCCGGATTACTTTTGATGACGTCAGAGTATTTTGGTGGGGGAGAAAAATTATCTCTGATGGGGGTGGGTGTGAGATTGAGAAATCTCTCCCAAGGGCAAGATAGTTGGGCGAGATTTGTTAGACAAAATCATATCACAGAACCCTTCATTGGAACGAGCTCGATGAGGGGTCCTATGATATGGCTTTTGTTGAAATTTAAAAAAAAAATTCACCTGCCGAGTTTGTATATTACACAGGCAGATGGGTCCGATTTGTTACTGAAAGGGTTAATAACTGGTCTGGATGACTTGTGTCTGAAACAAAATTATTGGTGGAAGAAATGCGTTCAAAATAAAGGGAAAACTTGGAAACTGTGATCATGTATAAAGGAATAACAATAAAAGAGTGAAAAAGAATTGTACATCATACGTCCATAAAAGGCGGAATTCACATTCGCACGTTTTAATGGATGCAGAGCATCTGCTGAGAATAGAAAATCATTGACAGCTAATTGAATTTTGAGGTTCGTACCATCTGACCCGGATTTGTTGCATTTGAGGCAACTATAACATACTGGACTGAACAAAATCCAGACCGGAAATTTCTTAAACGGATAAAGACTTGAAAGCCCGAGTTAATATTTATAACCGGAAATACAAAATCCGAGGAGTGACACAGAAGTGCTTTCTGAGTCTTTTTTCAAACAAGAGGATTTGTTCGCGTTATATATTTACGCATTGCTTTGCCCTCCCACTGAATCACTAACATTTTAAATCGAGTTCAGTCTCGTAATTTTTAATCCAGTGAGCTTTGTTGAGTAATACATTACGTGATTCGCAATTTTGATTCGCTAAATAATTTGACTGTGGCGTAAGCAATGCCTTTATGCTTTCTTTCGTGAGTAAATAGTCTTCCCACTTCCCATTATAAAGGTGGGCGTTTTCGGATGTAAACTCTCTTGAAGCCGAAAGATTACCAGAAATTCTATTTGCACAAGTGCAAGTATTTTAACATTTCTGTCATGTTTGTTGTCTTTAACCCTTTACCCAACGCAGACGACATCAAACTTTATTATTTTAATTATCATTATTTAAATGTTTCATTTCAAAAAATGTCAACAAAACCATATCATGTGACCACTCATTGGAACGAGCTCGACGATCTCGTTCCAAAGAAGGGTCACATGATATGGTTTTGTTGAAATTTTTCGAAAAATAATATTTTTTCAGCTACTAAATTTGCATATTACGCGGGAGGATGTGGCCGCTGGGTAAAGGGTTAAATTGAAACGCGGCGTTGAACGTCCTTCACAAGTTGTAAGCACGCCTTTCCATGTCAAATATGAGTACGAGTAACAGAGGCCTATCCTAAAACAGAGACCAGGCGAGGAAGGGGCAGCTTTCTTTGAATTCCATTGGATGAGCAATATATAATTGCTATTTATTCGTACAATTGTCGTCATTTGAAGAGATTTACAGGAAAGCTAGCTCTCCTTAATTTCCTAAAGCTGTCAGTAAATTTAAGACTAATGGTATGGGAATTTCAGATAAAAATTGAAATTTCGTCGAAATATTAGCTAATTTGTATCATCGATGTACGCATCGTTTAAAAAACTACAGGCATTTTCCTGTAGAAAAATACAGAAGGGTTTTTACAGTTTTTCCCCAATCACTTCGAACGTTTGACTATCATTCTCTGTTATTAAATTATTGGGGTTTAACCATATTTTCGACAGCTAGGGTCACCTCATGTCGGACAGTTGTACGGGTGGAGGAAGCCGGAGTGCCTGGAGAGAACAACCGAGTAACGACGAGCAACTATCTGATTCGCTGACGTACTAACTCCACACAAGCAGGGTTAGCATTCGTTGAAGATAAGAACACCATCGACGTACAGTACGCTTTAGACTGACGAATTATGCCCCCTGGCAATGCGCGATGGCGTTGCGGTAACCGGGTCTCGTCAAATCACCGAAGTTAAGCAACGTCGAGCACGGTTAGTCCTCGAATGGGTGACCGTCTGTGCGATCGTTTCGGACTTCCGCGCTGTGTCCTTGGGCACGGCACTTAACTCCCATTGTCCACATGGGGGCACGATGACGCTGTGTACTAAGGCGTACTGCACGTCGATGGTGTGCATGTCTTCAACCAATCTAACCCTGCCTGTGCTGCAGTGCGAAGTTATGATGTTGGAGAGCTGGCAGCTGCTCGTCGTTACTCGGTGGTTCTCTCCGGGTACTCCGGCTTCCTCCACCCGTAAAACTGTCACGGTCATGATTAGCCATTGTGCACAAGTATGTAACCTTAAACACCAATAAATAAATAAATGTAAAATATTATACCCCTGGCCTGTTGCACTTCGCTCAATATCGGTAAGAGTTTGAGACAGATTAATCAGTCTAAGTACGCTTTAGTACACTGCACCCCACGTAGGCAATTGAGATTAGGTGCCTTGCCGAAGGACATAGCGCAGTTACCCATGGCGGGGATCGAACCGTGTACCTTTCGGTTTGAAGTCCAATGCCGTAACCACTGAGCCAGCGTGCTCCCTATCATTCTCTCTTGCAATCCATTTAAAAATAAGAGAACGTCGTTTCCACCATTTTTTGATGTTCTACACCGTTTTTTCTTTTTCATTCTATAAACTGTGTACGCATCGTGACATATCAGACACACACCGTCCTTTCCGTTAATATAAAAATCTTGGAGGTGAGATTCTAATTTTTTTTTAAATGAAAACTTGCAAATTACTGTAAAAACATATTCGCTAAACAAAGAGACAAAGTGGACATTTTATGTTGGTAGGTGTGATACTATTAGTTTTCCTTGTGTCTTCCGGGGTGTATGGGAATTTACACTGGTCTGGGGGCACATACACCCTTCGGCGCATCTTGAGGATGTTTTTGGGGTGGGGTGGGGGTTGGTGGTGGGTGGATAACATAGTTTGGAAATAAATTCGTTCCCCTTGTGTCTTCCGGGGTGTATGGGAATTTATACCGGTCAGGGGACTCATAACCCTTCGGCTGTTTATCCCCCACCCCCAACAAAAAATACAAACTTCAACATTCAACTTTGCCACGAAAGGTAACCGTGATAAAAAAAAACTATTTAAATTTTATAATTTAAATCCCCCCCCCCCCCCCCACCACCCGAACACCTAGTGAATTTTACTTTTTGCTCTCTAACAGCAAGGATAACTATGTTATCCCGCCCAAACCCCTCCCCACAACCCCCAAAAAACACACACACACACAAAAAAGACTAATTTCAACATTGCCACCACTGTTGACCGTGAAACAATTATTTCAGTTTTCTAATTTACCCTCCCCTCCCCCTCAAACACCTAAGAAATTTCAATTTTTACTCTGTTATAGCAAGAATGACAGATTTATTTCCAACCCCCCCCCCCCCCCCCACACACACACCCTCTAAAAACACCAAAACACTAATTTCAACATTGACACCACAGGTAACCGTGAAGAAGTTTTTCAGTTTTATCATTTACACCCCCCCCCCCCCCCCCCACATCACATTATAAACCCATCCCTCCTTTATAGCCTGTGTTGATGAGCAGAATGACTTAAAACATATTTTAAGAAAATACTTTTTTGACAGAAGTTTGATCCGCCGGTGATCGGTGATGGATAGTGCAGATGTATTCTCAAAAAGCCAGTTCAATCTGGTCTACGCTATTCGAGTTGACCAAATAGCTGGGATCCAATACAAGCTGCGTCATTACTTCCGGGTCATCACTGTCAATCCTCTGCGGGTTGGTCTTCTTCACGCAATATATCACTTAGCCGTGATCTCAAACGTGTTCTCTCTATTTCCATTTTATGACATTCGGCGATGAAGTGTTGTCTAGTTTCTGGAACCCTTGAGCAAAGCTTACAAATTGGGTTTATTGCAAACTGGTTAAATATAGCTCGGTTTGATTGTAAGGTATATGTGCCATTGGGTAATCTGCACTTAATCCGGGCCCTTCTGCTGTCATGAACGTTGTTCCTGACTGTACACCACACTGGATGTGAGGTCCCAACTTTGAGCTGATCAGTGTTCATGTATATCAGAGAAGGGTTTTTGCAATTTCTTCTTTCGATGTTTCCTCCACTGTAAATGTCATTCCATTATTTACAGGTTCTTTCCATTGTCTGTTGTTTGGTGTCTCACCAGGAAGCATGAATGGAGATGGAAGATTATAGAGCTTGGGGATGTTTTTTATGTTGTTGAACCAACTTTGCTCTTCTCTTAGTTCTTCATAATTAATTGTCGAATTGCAATTTGATATCGTATAGAGTCTTTGCTTCACAGTATTTTACCAAACAAGATAAGTGACTTTTGGTGGATCATATTCTCAAGAGGCATTATACCAACCAAGTAGAGTTAAAACAAGTGATGTGGAAAGCTTTAAAGATTTTCTTTGATATTTCCCAAGTGTGTCCAATTGTTTCTTATCCATTTTTATTACTTCTAATCCAAGTGTTATTCCTGGTACCGCATATGTCGTCCAAAGTCTTCCATTTGATGCTCGGTTTAGACCATTCATGCTGTGGAAACCAGCTCCCATCAGAGAGTAGGCCGTGTTTCTTCCAAGAATTATCTTTGCCTCAACATGTACTACATTGTTGGTGTTTCTTTTTATTACTTTATTTCTAGATGCGTGGTCTCACTCATGTTTGGCAGTTTTTGTCCATTGATTGATATTTCAATGTCTTCTGTCCATCTTCTGTCTGCATTTTGTAGAACAGCACTTTTGGGTGCGTTTATCTTGTAGTGTCGTTCATTTCCATAGTCTTCTATAGCTTTGACCATCTGTTTCATTTCACCTTTGTGTCCAATTTTGATACCATCAAAGTTGTCCTCTAATTGTAGTAGGATGGTGTTATTATATCGCTTGTAGTGGTCGGTAGAAATTACACGCCCTTGGCGGACTCTGCTGAATGTTGATAGAGGCAGACGTTTTCCAACTCCATTTCACTATTGATGATAGATCACTGTACAAGTTCTTTATTATGCACCAGTCAGGTCCGTGTATTCTATCTTGATGGAGTCTTTGCAATAGAAGATCATGATCGACAACATAAAAGGCTTTTTGAGCATCTAGCATTGTTATTATAGCAAGCTGTTTAATGTTGTGTGATTCTGCAATGCCTTCTGATAGAATGAGCGATGCATCAGTTGACGACAGAGACTCTGTGAAGCCATATTGAAGTTTAGAAGATTAAGTTTGGTTCAGGATTGCCTTGTGCCTTATACTGATGATGTGTTCTAGTACTTTTAATAATACTTATGTTATTGTGATACATCTGTAATTACCAGGGATGTAATGGTCTCCTTTTTGTATACAGAGGTTATAATGTCTTCTTTCAGTACAGATGATATTTTCTTCGTCTCTTTGGTGTCAGTGAGATAACATTGTAGGTAGTAGTGATTAACCAATAAGGATTTCTCCTTGCCGATTTGAGCACACACTCTGCCGATTGTGAGTGTCGATGTCAGATAGGAACAACCAAAAGGAGTAGTATGTTTAAGAATGCATAGAACAGGGTTAATTTTACAGTACAGTCAGGTTGATTGGTTTGTTGACCTCGAGAGTATATCAATGTGTGTATTAAAATAAAAATACGACATCAGTGGAAACAAGTTAACAGCGCAGCGTCTTTGATCAAAGACGCTGCGCTGTTAACTTGTTTCTGCTGATGTCGCATTTCATTGAGTCATCACACAACACGTGGGATGTATGTCATGAGCAGCAATCAAAGAGAAGACCAGACCAATCAATGAGATTAGGCCAATCTTGAATCCTGCCAATCATTGTGGCTACTTATTAAGTAAACTTTTGTTACTGCTTGTATGAGATTGTTATTCAAACGTAAATACAAACAATTTTGATCCATTGGTATTCCATGTAACCACTGGCATGGACCGATGTTCAAACACCTCTACCGATGATCAACCGACGGCTTAAAATCGGCCGATGTCAGATGCGATTGCCGAACATCGGTTAATTACCAGCAGGTAGTGTACAACATCTGGTCCTCAAACTTGAGATGTTCACTCATCAGGTTCATATGGTCAGCCGACTTGTTATTGTTTATTGCCCACTCTGTTTCCTGGTAGGATATATCTGACATTTTCAAGGCTACATTTTAACATAATTCTTCAAGATTTCTCAACTTGCTCTTTGCCATTCCCTTTGATGATATGTCGAATGCCTCAGATTGAGTTGGTGTCGCAAGCTTTTCAAAATGCACTGCCCATCCTGAATATATATCTCCATATTCATAAAAGATTTTTCCATCTACCTTTAAGATGTTTGTGTGCAGAGAGTGGCATTTCCTTTGCTTCCTAATTAACGAGTAGAACAATTTTGGGTCTGAGCTCTCATGCATAATTTCCTCTGTTGATTTAATTTTGGACATTGCAGCTTCTCTCCGTTGTGCTATTCTTAGCCTTCTTTTCATTTGCTTCATATTTCTGTAATTTTTGTATAGGTTTTCAAGAGATTTTTACTTTTTCCAAGACCACCATGCTTCCTTGGTTTGTCGCAAAGCTTGTTGTATGTCTGCAGATATCCTTTTTGGTTTGTTAGATGTACTTGATTTCCGGTGGTGTGAACTGTTAATTTTGGCTGCATCCTTCAAGATCGTTGTTAAATGTCCAAGTCACTCAATATGTTGTAATTCGTTAGTACTGTGACAATAGCCTTTCGTGTGTTTCTTGATATGGTTGTGATACTTGTTTTGACGCACTTGTTCCATGGAGTCTTTGTGGTCTTCGGCATATTGTTCTTACAGCTTACCGGTACTTCTTGTTTTTCAACTGGAATAGTTGATTAAGTGGGACATGGTCTGATACATGATCAGATTCCTGACTTCTTACCTGAACATCAATCATTTGGGTTTTGCTGGTCTTGTTTAGTAAGAAGTAGTCCATTTCTGATTTGTCTTTTCCGTTTTCATGTAAAATGTTTTCCTTACAGAAGTTGGATAATTTCTTATCAGCTACAATGACGAATTCATATCCCCGCATATAATTAAGGCGTGTGATGTTGGAAATTTGTTGGTAATTTCTTGAATTTCATCTGTTACTTCATCACTTCATCAAAGTCATCAGAACATTTCGAATTTCTTGATGGCATGTAGACATTGCATAATAATATATAGGAGGTGTATCATCTATTTATATAGCAGCAAGTCTATTACTTCCATCCATAATTTTGGACACTTTAAATCCCATATTTTTCGTATAGATTGTTGCAATTCCTCATTAGCCTCTGGGTTTCTATGTTGGTGGTATTGTGTCATCATCATCAACAGATTTGCTTTCGCTGGTGAAGTCTACATGCAGTTCATTAAGTAACTTCTGTTGGTAATTGAGTAGCTACGTTTCTTGGAGGCATAAGATGTCACATTCTTTAAGTAGGTTTTGTGGCTTGTTGGCCTCAATATGTTTTACATTAAATGTAATGACCCGTATATTGTTGTAAATTGTTACATTCGGTCTTTCCTGATATTCCTACAAGTCTTCTCGGAGGCTCGGCTTTGGTACAGAAAAATGATCCTCTTTCTGTGGGTTGTTGTAGCTTGGCTCACCTTGTTTGTTGTTTTGCAGATAATTTCTATAATTATTTGGCTGCAGGGGTCAACTATCTCACCTCTGCGAAATTCGAAGACTGGTTTTGGTCACAGTCAGGTGGCATATTTCTGTTGACTACATGTAAACTCCTATTACTAACACTTTGAATGTCAGGATGAATATCATTGTTTGTCATTCCCTCCACTACCTTCTTTCCATATTAACGTTGATCGTTTTGACAACTCGGTCCTTTCGGGTTTTGGTTTGAATTCCCCGTGCTTCGGATCATTTTTGTAAGATATTTTCTCCATCTTTCTTGAGGTTTGATAGTCTGAAGCCCGTGGAGTTGCATTAACATCCACGACGTGATAGATTACATGTATCTTATTTCTGTTGTCTTGTTTTCCAGTATTTCCTTTGGAATTGAGTTTTTGAGCAAATGCCTCCATGCGAATAGTTTCATGATGTTGTGGATCATTCATATTGTTATGACTAGCTGTCTAGCAGTAGTGGGTTGATGCTGGTAGCTTGATTGCTGGTAGTATATGCCTCGTTGTTAAGGGACTGCTGTCTGTTGTTGCTTGTATAAGCCAGGCGTTGATTGGGTATTTTGATTTGTATATGCCATATACATAATATAAAGAGGGTACACATTTCTCACTGGCTGCTGATATAAGCCACAGAACCATTGCTGTGAAGGGTTGGCTGAGCATTGGGGATAATATGACACTTGCTGGCAGTTGCATTGTCTGTGCCCAGGGTTTCGTTGACATTCATATTGTCCTGAAAGTGGTAACTTATGGACCATAGCTTCTAGGGTGCATACTCTTTGCTTCAGGGAGTCCAGCTCTAGTCGACTAATCCTTTCTTTAGGCTCGTTCAATTCATTTATGTATGGACCTGACATCTCTCTACGCATATTTTCAAAACTGCCAAGTGGCGAAGAGGTAATACACTTCTCATGGTAGGAATTTTTCACCATGAGGACCTTGTTGGAGCATTCCAGATAATTTATCTTCCTCTCCAGCTTTAAGATATAAGTTTTTGTCGGACTTAGCTGTTCTGTCATTTCCGCGATTTCTATGTTCGTAGCACCTGCTTTTTTTTGGCTTCTTGCTTTTTTCTTGTCAATACACACATTATCCTGTGCGGTGGCTGTGTAATCTCCGATCATCTGCTCTTCTTCCATGGATGGACATATTTTTGCATTATTTCCAGTAAGAGCATCAGATGCTATGAACCCTATATTTGTATCAAGTATATTTCCATTAGTTTTGGATTCATTTGAGTGCGCTTCATTGTTTTTATTCTCATCATCAGAGGGTATATGTATACTATTTTCACTGTGGGTTACATTACATTATTTCTAGTAGGTGTTTCAGACGTTATATATGTATCACCTGTATTTTCGTTGTTGATAGTTTCATCATCTGAGTGGGCATCATCTGTGTCATTCAGTTGTGCAGTGCAAGACAGGCAGTAAAAGTGATCTTTTGCTATTGCATTTTCCCTTTCGATGCGGTCCATAATGTTCTGGCATGTGCAGTGGAACCAGCACAGACATGTGTCGAAGGAGATGCCATCATTAACAGGATCATTGCAAACTGGGCAGCAATCATTTGATCTCTTCATTTTTTGCTCATCTTTATTAATTTCAGGAGAGTCATCTCTTCTCTTGATTTTTCTTTATCGTCACTGTTTTCGTTTTGACTTTTTCCTTTACTTGCAAGTCTGTTGACCGCCTCAGCTTTCATGTTTTCGTTTTTGAGCTTGTGGCTAGTACATGTCTACTTTGTGTCTTCTCATCTGTTTTTGTGCGAAGCTTCTGCAGTGCTTCCGTGATAAGAGTATGAATATTCTTGTCAAGGTGGCAAATTTCATCTCTCTCTATCATAGACTGTAATATATCTGCATAGTAGTATGCAATGTACCTGGACAGGACTCAGTTGGGGGCCCCGGTGGTGGACCCCGGAAGTGATGTCATGTCACGTGACCCAGTGGCGCCATGTTGTGTTGTCATGTCATGAGAGGCCATATTGTGATGTCTTCCCCATAGTGATACGTGTGGTGTTAGTGCGCATGCGCAGAGCGCGTTGTTAGGGTGATACGTGTTTCCATCGACCGTTTTGTATACTTGAGGCCGTCATCTTGGTTTCTATGGTAGCACGTGGTTGCTATGTGACCTAAAACCTTCTTATAGGGCAGGGATATGTTCGGAGGGTGTGTTCGATTGAACAGGAGTAACTTCCCGATTCCTAGAATTATCACAAACAACCCGACAAGTTGTACTATTTCGAATTCTTTCAGAATTCTCTGCTTCTATTTATCTATGCAATAATTTTCGTCTACCTGACCATGTTCCTCTGTCCTGAAGTATACTCCAGTAGAGTAGAAGAGCCTATCAGCTGAAGCAGCCTTGCTTATTATTACTATATTTAGCTGTTCTGGTCTGTTCTTGTTAGTTCTGATCCTATTCCCAGTACTCTTGTTGTTTCATTTATCTAGATCACCCAATCAGTTCACTTTACTGGCGCTAACTACCAATCAGATTGCTTGATTTTCCATAATCTGTATACAGATCTCCCTTCTGTATAACAAAAGCATATATTATTCCCAAAGCCAATAAGCTATCGAGCAGTTACTGATAAAACATTGCTCAAACGACTCGAAGCCCATCGAGCAAATGTGCTATCGAGCATTTGCTCGTTCGAGTGACTCGCACATACGACTCTTAGCCTCATTTCAGAAAAAAGTGTGCCCAAGACCGTGTATTATATTATTTGAGGATACCTTCTGGAGAATCCTTTTTTTGTCATACGTGCTTATGTGAAAAGGCACAATGTTACACATTGTGCACTAGCACATGGGCATATGCAGGATGTGCCGATATGTGCTTATGTGAAAAGACACAATGTGACACATTGTGCCCTAGCACATAGGCACATACGGGTATTTAAGGATACCTATAACCTGGTATTGTATTGTTTGAGGATACCTTTCGAGGATACTTTTTATAGGATGCTTATCTGAGGATACTATTACTTGTTTGGCCCAACCTTCTAGGCCACCCAAGGACATAACCATCCCAAATGTCCCTTATAAACTATCGAGCAATTATTCGAAAAGTCATTGCTCCAACGTCTCGAAGCTCATCGAGCAAATGAGCTATCGAGCAATTGCTCGTTCGAGTGACTCACACATACTGCTCGGGCGACTCGAAGTCTACCGTGCAAATGAGCTATCGAGCAATTGCTCGTCCGAGTGACTCACACATTCGACTCTTAGCCTCATTTCAGTATTTGAGGACACCTATGGTCTGGTATTGTATTATTATTTGAGGATACCTTTCGAGGATACCTTTTATAGGATGCTTATCTAAGGATACTATTACCTATTTGGTCCATCCTTCTAGGCCACCGTAAGACATACATATCCCACATATCCCTTATAAGCTATCGAACAGTTACTGAAAAGTTATTTCTCGAACGACTTGAAGCTCATCGAGTAAATGAGCTATCGAACAATTGCCCGTTCGGGTGACTCGCACATACTGCTCGAACGACTCGAAGTCTACTGAGCAAATGAGCTATCGAGCAATTTCTCGTTCGAGTGACTCGCACATACGACTTTCAGCCTCATTTCAGTATTCGAGGATACCTATGTCCTGGTATTGTATTATTTGAGGATACCTATCGAGGATACCTTTTGGAGAATCCCTTTTTTGTCGTATGAGGCCATGAGAAATCCCTCAATGAGGTCTAATGTAGTTGTACCAACGCCTTTCATCTTATTTCCAAAGCTCCAAGGCCACTACTTTCCTATGGTCTATCTGTCCTATCATTAGCTTCTACAGCAGTCTTGTTCTATTGCAGCCTTGTACCTGTACTATTGACTAAACTATCATCCATTAATATTGACATGTATCACTACTTCCTAGCTATACCTATCTATGTGTCGACTGTACCCTCGGTCAGATTGCTTCATTTCCCCTGTATACATATAAAGGGGCTATATAAGACATTCCGTAATTGAGATTTCTAGCCGATTCCGTAAAGTTGGATTCCGTGTTCTAACATTTTAACACTCGAGGGTATTCCAATTATTATTGGAAAAATTCTGTTCAGTGGGTTGTAGTTCAAAACTATAGTTCAGATCACGTTCGTATTATTTTCATTAAGGCTGCAGATTTATTCAGTTAAATAGTGGCGTTCAAGGGTGTTAATTATATACTACTCAAAGTTTGCTGAGTACCAAGTATATCCAACTAGCTTTTTTACGCTTTAATTGAAATATTGTAATGAAAAGTGTATATATTTTTTATTTAATTATATCTGTAATGATTTAAGTACAGAAATTAAGATTTTATTTGTGTTTGACATTATTTTTTAGCTTTTGAATACGATAACCATGGAAAATGGATATTATTGGTAAAAGAGGAATTTTTTCAAGTTGCCAAAAAGTTGACGGAGCGAACTGGTATGGGTTCAATATCGACTATGAGACCCATTACTGTCAATTACAGCTTGACAACGCCTTCTCATGATCCTTATCCGGTACCTGGTGGTCCTTTGTGGGAGGTTGTTCCATTCTTCGACCAGCATGGTACCAAGCTCCTGGACACTTCTTGGCTGGACTGGACGTGCTAAAATTGCAAGCTGCAACTCATTCCAGATTATGTTCGATTGGATTGAGGTCAGGGGATCTTGCTGGCTAGTCCAGACGCTCAGTTTCCCCCTCTGTCGGTACTCCCCAACAGCATGAGCAAGATGAGGACGGGCCTTATCGTCCATTAGAATGAATCCATCACCCACTGCACCTGCATACAATCTGACGTGGACACCCAGGATCTCATCAATATACCGTCGACGTTGTGCAGTCAATGTACAACGTTCAAGGACACAGAGATCTGTACGCCCATCCCAGCTGCTGCCGCCCCAGACCATGATTGACCCTCCACCATAGCGGTCATGCTCAGCAATGTTGGCTGCATGGAATCGCTCGCCTGGTCTTCTCCATACCCTAGAACGCCTATCTGTGTGGTCTAGGCAATACCTTTACTATCTGTAAAAACGGACTGGTCGCCAATCTTCTCTGGTTCATCCAACGTGGCCCATGGCCCATTCATATCGTGCCTGGCGTTGGTTCTGGGACAGCGGAATGTGAATACATGGTCTTCTCGGTCGGAGACCACCTTCGTGTAACCTTGCCCGGGTAGTCTGCGTCGATACATTTAACCCGGATGCATTCTGAAGGTCACTGCGAAGCTGGGTTGCTGTGGCAAAGCGGTCCCTATGGGCCTGAATGATCAAAAACCGGTCTCCAGCTGCAGATGTTGCCCTGTCTCTGCCACCACCATGCCATCTTACTGGGGTGTCATACTGCTGAAATCTTACCTAGGCTCTGGTGATCACCGTATAGTTCACACCAAGGGCTTCACCAGCCTGACGATGGGTAGCCCCTTGCTCCACCATTCCTATAGCCCGCCACATTTCTTCTTCAGACAAATGTCTTCTTACATTTGCATTTGCCATATTCAATCATTAAATCACAAGGGTTTGTGTTGAAATGGAGATTGAATACCCTACACGTGTCATGTACATGTAGACAGTACACGAAAACATCATGAAAATAAAGGGATACATGCTTTTCATGACTGTCACGAAAAGTCTGCCCGCCCAGAGAGCTAATGTAAACACTGTGGATACATTCCTCAATCATATCCACCAAAAATATCGCAAATATGTCACAAGCCAATTTCACAATGATGTGTCAAATATTTGGTGCTTAGGAAGCTTTGAGTAGTATATATACCTTCATTAAGGTTATGGTTCAAAGAGGTTAACACTGGGTTATATTTTCATTAGGGTTATAGTTAAAAACACCTTTGTTTGGCTCATTCAGTTTTGTTTAGTTCAGGAGGGTTAACACTGAGTTATATTTAGGGGTTATTGTTCAAAACTTTGTTCACTCTCTAATGTTCTGTTCATTTCGAGCTTGGTTGTGTTTGATCAGATCAGTTCGTTCACTTCGTTATGTTCACTTCAATCTTGGTTGTATTGAATCTTCGTTCTGTACATTCGTTGTTTTGCATTGTCCATTATCAAGTTCCGCGTGTTCAGTTTCTTGTAGTAGTTGTGGAATTGGGTGTTATCGGTCCCATTCCATACCCTCGAGTTTTAAATGTTAAAACACGGAATCCAACTTTACGGAATCGGCTAGGAATCTCAATTACGGAATGCCTTATATAGCCCATTTATATGTATACAGGTGAACTGAAGCAATCTGACCGAGGGTACAGTCGCCACAGAGATATGTGTAGCTAGGAAGTAGTGATACAAGTCAATATTAATGGATGATAATTTAGTCAATATTATTGGCACAAGGCCGCAATGGAACAAGACTGCTGTAGAAGCTAATGATAGGACAGATAGACCACAGACAAGTAGTGGCCTTGGAGCTTTGGAGATGAGATGGAAGCCTTTGGTAAGACTACATTAGACCTCACTGAGGGATTTCTCATGGACCTCGTGGCCTCATACGACAAAAAAAAGGTTTCTCCAAAAGGTATCCTCGATAGGTATCCTCAAATAATACAATATCAGGCCATATGTATCCTCGAATACCGAAATGAGGCTAAGAGTCGAATGTGCGAGTCACTCGAATGAGCTATTGCTCGATAGCTCTTTTGCTCGATGAGTTTCGAGTCGTTCGAGAAATAACTTTTCAGTAACTGTCCGATAGCTTATAATGGATATTTGGGATAGGTATTCTTGTGGTGGTCTAGAAGGTTGGGCCAAATAGGCAATAGTATCCTTAGATAAGTATCCTAAAAAAGGTATCCTCGAAAGGTATCCTCCAATAATAATACAATACCAGGCCATAGATATCCTCAAATACTGAAATGAGGCTAAGAGTCGTATGTGCGAGTCACTCGAACGAGCAATTGCTCGATAGCTCATTTCCTCGGTAGACTTCGAGTCGTTCGAGCAGTATGTGCGAGTCACTCGAACGAGCAATTGCTCGATAGCTCATTTGCTCGATGGGCTTCGCGTCGTTCGAGCAATGACTCTTCAGTAATTGCTCGATTAGTTTATAAGGGAAATTTGGGATGGGTATGTCCTTGGGGGGCCTAGAAGGTTGGGCCAAACGAGTAATAGTATCCTCATATAAGTATCCTATAAAAAGTATCCTCGAAAGGTATCCTCAAATAATACAATACCAGGTTATAGGTATCCTCAAATACCCGTATGTGCCTATGTGCTAGGGCACAATGTGTCACATTGTACCTTTCCACATGAGCACATATCGCCACATCCAGCATGTGCCTATGTGCTAGTGCACAATGTGTCACGTTGTGCCTTTTCACATAAGCACATATGACAAAAAAGGGGATTCTCCAGAAGGTATCCTCAAATAATACAATACCAGGTCTTAGGCACCCCTTTTTCTGAAATGGGGCTAAGAGTAGAATGTGCGAGTCACTCGAACGAGCAATTGCTCGATAGCACATTTGCTCGATGGGTTTCGAGTCGTTCGAGCAATGGTTTATCAGTAACTGCTCGATAGCTTATTGGCTTTGGGAATGATATAGGCTTTTGCTATACAGAAGGGAGATAACTCTTATACAGATTATGGAAAATCAAGCAATCTGATTGGTAGTTAGCGCCAGTAAAGTGAACTGATTGGGTGATCTAGATAAATGAAACAACAAGAGTACTAGGAATAGGATCAGAACTAACAAGAACAGACCAGAACAGCTAAATACAGTAATAATAAGCAAGGCTGTTCCAGCTCATATGCTCTTCCACTCTACTGGAGTATACTTCAGGACAAAAGAACATGGTCAGGTGGACGAAAATTATTGCATAGATAAATAGAAGCAGAGTTCTGAAAGAATTCGAAATAGTACAACTTGTCGGGTTGTTTGTGGTAATTCTACGAATCGAGAAGTTACTCCTGTTCAATCGAACACATCCTCCGAACATACCCCTGTCCTATAAGGAGGTTTTAGGTCACATAGCAACCACGTGCTACCATAGAAACCAAGATGGCGGCCTCCAGTATACAAAATGGACGACGGAAACACGTATCACCCTAACTACGCGAGCTGCGCATGCGCACTAACTCCACGTATCACTATGAGGATGAAGTCACAACATGGCCGCTCGTGCGTGTTACCATGACAACACAACATGGCGCTGCTGGGTCACGTGACATGGCGTCACTTCACCGGGACCCCCAACTGAGTCCTCACCGGGTACATGACATACTACTCTGCATGCTTATCATTGTACAGTATACAATCATTTCCATTTACATTACTTTTGCTCTTGGTGTAGTACAGTCACCGTGGACTGGTCATTTTGATTTGGCAGACTCTGAGTTCAACAAAAAAACGAATTACATTTTTAAAAGATTGATTGGTAACTACGCTTTCAATCTTAGTCCCATTTGTTGTTGTTTTTTCTGCAAAAATAACCAAGTAATAAAATTTCATTTACGATCATTTATTTATTTGTACCTGTTGATATTTTACATTTTTTTACTTTCTTTAAACACTTATTCGTACAATTTGCTGGTTTTCCGTGAAGTTTTTTAAAAAAAAATCACAGCATTGAAGCATTCCATAATATTGTTTTACACCTGGCTAGAGCATGGTGTAAATAATCAAAAGTATTGAGCCTGACTGAGGACTATTATCTACCTCAGACTTCTCAGCCAATGAAATCAGCGGATTTTGTTCTCTTTGGTAATAATGAGATACATTCTTATGGACGGATTATCTGATAACTTATTGCTTCTAATTAGATTGCCATAAAAGCCAATTTTCCTTTCGTTACTTTTAAGAACGAAAACAACAGACAGCTGTCTGTTGTTTTCGAATATTAAAAGTAACAAAAGGAAAATTGGTTTTATGTGCTGATGTCATATGTGTTTCCTCAACAATTACTTGATTTTCAGTTGGACCTTCCTCGCTCCTCCAATAATTTCAAGGGAGATAACTTCATCGAAAGTCGAGTTTCATGGCGATTTAAGTCAGTGATGGTACCATTGTCCAGGTTGGAAACTTTCTGACTGGTACCTTCAAACACTGACGCAGTAACGACGCTGTAACTTCGTAGGGTAGGACGTACCCATAAAGCAATGCCATAAGACTATCTTAAGCATAATTATAGGCTTGTAACGCTCTCCGCTATCCCTACTCACGGTCTCTCGAGTAATGACAGGGTGGTGGGTATAGTGGAGCGGAGCAGGTTGCAAGCCCCCGTGCTGAGAAGTGAGAAGCAAACAAGCGCGGAGAACAAAGAACAGATGATTCCATTTTATGCTCAATTGACCGTCACTCGTCGCGAGAATGTCCAACCAACGATCACAGCTACCACATCAAGGCAGCGGTGCGAAACATTGTTCTTGTCTTATTCTGACCTACTTGAATAAGAATGTTAAACGTTTAGTCTGAACGAACAGTTGTTTTGTTATTTCTCACCTGTCAAGAAGTCGAAGCGCAACCCTAATTTTACTGCCGTTTTTTTCGAGTGTCGTGCTGTACCTCCTTTTTGTTTGTGTGTGGTTTCGTTGTTGATTGGAGTCATCAGTTCGGAGCACAGTGGATAACCACTATCGCTACTAACCATCCGATTGGTATTTCCCTCCTTTTCAGAACGTTCTCAAGTTATATAAATGAATGCATCGCGCGTGGAATCCGGCCATGCAGCCGCTTCATTTCTAGAATACAAGTCGGAATCACAAACTCCCTGCACATTTATAAAATGGTGGCGTTTTCTGTTAAAATAAATGACTTCGTCCACCGAAGGTTCTGGGATCCTGATATGAGTGCAATCAATAGCACCAATCACGTTAAGAAAAGCCGCGATCTTATTGAACGCGACCATAATCTATCGCAAACGTGCTTCACCCCATAGCATATAAATAAACTCTAAGGACTTTTTGCACGAAATATTGTTGACTTGCTCGCTCCATGAATGTCCCCTACAGAACCTGAAAACCTCCACTAGCGTAAAAACGCAGTGGTATCAATACCTGTAGTGTCACAGAAACTGACTGAGATTACCTCCTCGGATGTTTAATCCGTTCCTCTAACATTTCACAAACATCCCAAATCATTGTTCTCTTCAAAGATGGAGAACCTTTTGTACAAAAGTATAAGAATAGGCTTGCTAGATCACAAAGGGTGATAGACAAAAATGTATATATATGTCCGAGCACGCCGAAGGCACACGTGTCTTCAACCGATGCTATATATATATAGCACTGATCTGCATGCAACAGGTTTGATGGAACGCTATTGTTCAAATATAGAGAATTAGGGATTTTTCCTAAACCGTCGCTACCTTTGTGTGAGGGGGGGGGGGGGGGGGGGGAGTTTAAAGGATGTTGTTATAAATGAACAATGCCCAACAAAAAAAATTTCTCGAAGGTTTTTAATTTCCTGACGCCTCACAATCGTCGATCGCTTTTTAAAGAATTTAATCAGTTATCACAGCCCCTGTGCTGTTCACAGTTGGCTGTGGGAAATGAATATGATGATGATGTGCACATTTTCAAACGGTACCTCTGTAGAATTTCTATATCGTCCATATAGTTTAAGGGGTTGCTCCGATCCCGAAATACTCTCTATCGCCTCAAATCTCACAGCAACATATAAACTGCAGTCATATTTATTACCTCAAATCAGTGAATGATCTATCATGCAGATCGTTTAAATTCGGTCATCATTTTGATACCATCTTATGACCATCTTATGACATATAGCGACCAGTCTTAAGATTTTAGTCTTAGCTAAGACTTTGTTCGTGAAACGCAATTTCCTTCCAAAGTTTGTCATGAGACCAACTTATGGCATACCTATGTCATTGGCAGGTTTCTCGAAACTGGCTCCAGGACTTTAGATTGATCTAATTTGAGTATCCATCACAATGCATTGTCCATATTAGGGACACAATAGTAGAAATTATAATATTAACGCTCATTTGTTCGGCCCCTGGCTTTCCTAGGTGCAAAATTCAACAAACAGTTTCACATACTAAATTTTACACAGTAATCATCATAGATCTTTCTACATGTAATAACATACAATAACAATTTACCGAATGAAGTTATTGGACCTGGTGGATCGTTAATAACGGATAATAAACTATTTATAATAACCTGAAAGTCAGAATTTGAAACTTTATACAATCCAAGCTTTGAAAACGATAATATTGATAAAACATTTAAAGAAGAGATTATAAAGGAAAAAAATGTTTATTGAAGACAGATTTTTAGACCCACTTTACGTCAAAAATGATTTGGTAAATCGTCCTATTCAAATGGAAGAAACTGACTATGTAATAACTAAAGTAAAAAATGGAAAGGCATTTGAATTTAATAAAATTCCAGATGAGGTGTTCAAATGTATGTCTTTGAGACCGTGTTGCTGAGTCTTTTCAATTTTATTTTCGATACTGGCATTATGCGATCTGTTTGGAGGCAATCGATAATATGCCCCACACCAAAAGATAGACTGCAAGATCCTAGGATATCACCCAATTATCGTGGCATTTCACTACTACCTACTTGTAGCAAGTTATATAAGTGTTTTAACCCTTTACCTAACATGAAAAGCAGACGACACTTGCAAAAAAAATTCTTGAATAACTAATTTTTTTCATTTTTTGTCTCAAAAACATACGTTATGACCCCTCGTTGGAACGAGCTCGACGAGCTCGTTCCAACGAGGGGTCATAACCTATGTTTTTGAGACAAAAAATGAAAAAATAATGAAAATTAATTGGCGATTTTTGAGAATAGCGCTGGCCGGTTTTGGCCGTTACGTTGGGTAAAGGGTTAAACAACAGACTTGTCGAAAATCTTGAAACTAATAATGTACTTGTTGAAGAACACAATGAGTTCACATCAAATCGTTCATGTCTCGATAATATTTTCATATTTACAACCATAATGAAAGGAAAACAACAGGTGTTTGCTACATGCATTGACTTCAAAAAGGCCTTTGATTGCATTGATCGAGACATGCTACTATTCAAACTTCGTAAATGAGGTTTGGATAGAAATATGTATCAATCGATTCGAAATATATATAAAAATACACACACACGTGTTAGAGTAAGCGGGGAGATATCAGACCCCTTTGATTGCCAATTCGGTGTAAAACAGGGAGATAACCTGTCATCGCCACTTTTTAAAGTGTTCGCCAGCGACTTTGCGTCCGATATTAAAGTTATGAACATGGGTGTAAATCTATATAACCTTTCGTTTCATATATTTATGGATGCTGTCGATATGGTTTTATCGGAAAATGAAGAAAATGTGCAAAGCGTGCTGGAAGTTATCCAAAATTGGTGTAGAAAATGGCGAATGATAATACACGTAAATAAAATTATAACTATGCATCTCAGAAATGAAAAAAAATAAACGAACAGCATTTTCATTTAAGCTTGTTCCTCATTTAATAGAAATTACAGAAGAATAAAAAAAAATTGGAATTATTATACATGAGCACAAAAGGGTTTACACAACTGTTGAAGTACTGGCAAAATCTGCGAGAAGAGCTTTGGGTACAATAATCTCGAAGGTTTATCCATATAAAAATATTGGTTTGAAAACTTTTAAAAAATTATATTTACAATGTGTCTGTCCAATTTTTGGATTATTCATCAGGAGTGTGGGGTTTTAAAAAAAAATTTACAAGCTTAGATAGTGTTCAGAATAAGGCATTGCGTGATTTGTTAGGAGTACACCGCTTTTCTCCGTTATTGGCAGTAAATGGTTATATAGGTATTGAGTCATGTAGAACGCGTCAAATGGTGAATCACCTCAGTCTTTGGAACCATATTGTTAAATTGCAAGACCTTAGGCTAACCAAAAGAGTTTTTTTTTTTATTGGGACCTACCACATGTGTTGAAAGCTTGGTGTTCTGTGTAAAAAGATATTTTTTTCTGAACTGGAACTGTCGCCAGTATTTGACAATCTAGAAATATGCGATATTGATGATTTTGAAACAAAAATTATAAAAATAGAAGAAATTAGATGGAAAAATAGTCTAGCCTTTGTTCCAAAATTAAGAACGTATAAACTTTATAAAAATAATTATGAAACCGAAACGTATGTTCTTATGAATATGGACCGTTCACATAGATCTATTTTTGCGCAGTTTAGATATGGTACTGTTCCTTTATTTATTTGTTTATTTTTTTATTGGTGTTTAAGGTCACATATTTTTGCACAATGGCTAATCATGACCACAACATAAGTATCAACTCAAGCCCAGAGGTGAGCGTTAAAAAGCCATGTTGCCCATTTTAGAGAGGGTTTGCACCTCCCAAGCATTGGTGACTGGAACCTATTTTACCAGTAAAACAGAGCCTGTTTACGGCAGTGAACAGGCACTGTTTCACTTCCCGGGGTTCCCGCGCGGATATTGTTCCTTTAAGAGTTGAAACTGGTCGGTTCAGAAATGAAGAGTTAAACCCAAGAAAATGTACACTTTGTTCCTTAACCTTTTACCTAACATGACAAGCAGACGACACATGCAAAAAAATTCTTGAATAACTAATTTTTTTTATTTTTGTCTCAAAAACATATGTTATGACCCCTCATTGGAACGAGCTCGACGAGCTCGTTCCAAAGAGGGGTCATAACGTATTTTTTGAGACAAAAAATGAAATATAATGAAAATTAATTGGCGATTTTTGGTTTTGGCCGTTACGTTGGGTGAAGAGTAAAAAGAAGTAGAAGATGAAATACACTTTCAAGGTGTAATTTTACGCCGAAGAACGTCATGCTCTGTTAGACTCCGCTCCCTCTAAACATAAATGAAATGATACAAGAATATCTTTTTCAGGAAGCGCTGATCGAAATAATAATTAATCACACACGTCAGTGTGCTTTTTTTGTCCATGGTGCCTATATGAAAAGAATTTTATATATAGATAGCCCTGCGGGAATGTTGAGAAGTGAAGCAAAACTTGCTTACCGAGGTAAGCAAGTTCTGTCTTACTGGTAAAATAGGACCAGGTGATCGGCGCCGCCGGGGTGTAATTTCAAGGTGAGAGGACGATACAGGTATGGGCGAGTGCAGGACTAGGGTTTTTTTTAGATCGTGTCTTGATCTGGCTTGGATGCTGGAGGTGGTGGTGGCATTGAATTTGAATGCCAATAAATAAATAAATCTACATACAGATGTTAAACTGAAAAAAAAATGTATTCATGCTGACAAATGTCCTATCTTCTACATGGCATGCCATGTAAAAGTCATTTCCATTTAGCGTGACACATATGTCTTAATACGGCCGGGTGCTTAATGTTTTATTATTACTTTTTTTGTTAGTATGCATATGTCACGAAAACAAATGATTTGATTCTACTACTACTACAGGAAGACGTTAATTGTAGAGTGACGGTAAAGAGACGCTATTAAGTCGGTCTAGACAACGTAAGCTGTAAAGAATCAATACGTAGGTCTCGCTTTATTCATCCCACAGTTAAACCCCACCCCAGATCTAGTCCCCAACCACCGCATCCGCATGTCCCCCCTTACCAGCCTCACATTTTTAATCCCTTTCATAAAATCCAATACTAAAATGGTTAAATTCCGCTCAGCATGATTCGCATCCCATTAAAATGACCATACGAAGGCTTATCTTCATGCAACCTGATATCCCTCAAATGTTCGTTCAGTCTTTCGCCCACCGTTCGCTCTGTCTCGCCAACATACACAGCTGATTCCCACTTCTGACATACAAGGGCATACACCAGATTTCTCGACTTACAACCCACTCCACCCCTAACATAATATTTATTCACTCTACCAACAATATAAACATCATTCGCTTTTTTCCTACTACAAACAACACAATCACCCTCACATTTTCCGAATGATGTATTAATACATCTGGCCGTTTTAAAGTGTACTAGAATATCGCATATATTTTTATCCCGCCTGTGTTCATCGAGGGAATTTTGCTGGAAAACTGTGTTCATTCGTTCAGACTCATGGAGGAAATGCATGTATTTGCTCAAAATACGGCCGATGTCTGGAAGGCTCGAGGAATAAGTAGTAACCAGTGACACCCTCTGAGACTTACCCCCCTCCCCCCTACTTTTCAAGAAAAACTCCCGTTCAAATATATCTACCCTCCATAGCTGCCGCTTTGTGAATTTCCCACTATACCCTCTTCGCTTCAACTGAGCTTTTAGCGATTCTTCCAATAGTCCTCATCCCTCTCGCCGCAATCTTATCCAGAGTCCGTAAACTACTGATCGCTTCACGTGTTGGAGGAAATCAGAACCCTAATCTAAATATAGCATTTTATCCGTCGACTTAACGTACACCTCGGTGTAAAGATCACCATTCCTCCCCACCTTGACATATCCAGGAATTATATCGCCACTTTACAGCACCTCATTTCAACCTTAATATTCGGGTGAATAGTATTGACATGCGTAACAAATTAATTTAAGCTATCCATCTCGTCGGTCCATATCCCGAACACACAAATCTTTTGTAAAATTGTGGCTGTTTATCAAACTTCATTAATTTTTCATTCCACTTTTTCATGTAGGTACATGTATAGTTTTTACCAAGGTGTGAACCGATGGCGACACGACACCGTCCGTTTGAGTATAATCGTTTTTACCAAACCAGAAGTCATTATTGTCCAGGGCGGATTTTATCATTTCCAAAACATGATCGGTTTTTATTAGCGGGTGTTGTCTCGAATTTAATGCTTCTCTTCGTGCTTCTTCGCCTTCTTTCCTCGGAACCGACGGATAAAGCATGATCACATCCATGCAGAACAGAATTCTTCGGCACCTTCCCTTTCATTACCATCAACTTGTTAAAAAATCAGTCGTGTCTTTGACATAACTCGATGTCATATTCCGCCACCTCGGCGAGCTTTTCCGTCGGTTTTTCCTTGCTACTTACTATCGCCCTGTAGGGTATGTTTTGTTTGTGAATTTCGGGGTTTCCTTTGAGTCGGCTCGACTGTGCTTATTTCGGTTCCATATATCTCTTAAGGTCATCGGCAATGGCGTTGTCTCTACACATTTTATTTAGAAGCTTCTTAACACTTCGCGTGGATGCGTTAGTCTGATAATTCGGAGTTTCTTCATAGGACGTGCTCCTTTCCACCCCAGATTCCAGTTCTTGGATGCAGTGAGTCTTATCCTGCACAATTACGCCAGATCCCTTATCAGCTGGTCGGATAATGATATCATCGTTTTTCACCAATTTCTGCATAATGCGCCTTTCCTCTGGTGAAATATTTGATGGTAGTTTGGATTTCACTCTCGACATGATGTCGTTCTTTACCAAAGTCCTGTAATTATCCTGTAATAGAAAATAATAGAAAACGTCAAGGTTCTCAGCTAAAAAGTCCTTCATTATTCCTGATCTCACCCTCTGTTTTCCTCCGGTACTCAGAGGAAAACCCTTTGATTATATCACGTCCCCCCCCCCCCCCTCTACCTTTCCCTTTACCTAACATGAAAAGCAGACGACACTTGCAAAGAAAATTCTTGAATAACTATTTTTTTTCATTTTTTGTCTCAAAAACATAGGTTATGACCCCTCTTTGGAACGAGCTCGACGAGCTCGTTCCAAAGAGGGGTCATAACCTATGTTTTTGAGACAAAAAATGAAAAAATAATGAAAATTAATTGACGACTTTTATGAAAAGCGCTGGCCGGTTTTGGCCGTTACGTTAGGTAAAGGTTAAATAAATAAAAAAAACTCTCCATGTATTACCCAATACCCACATGTCTTTTTTATCCTCATTATTACTTCCAAACTTACGCATTTAACACTTCTTATTGCCGTATTTTCCCCCACCTCCCAGCTCCAGTGACCCTGTCCTCAATTTGAACAGAAATGCCCCTCCAAACAGGGGCGAGGTCGCAAAAAAATGCCAGGATACAAGGTCAGAGTGGGTGGGTGGGTGGGGTATTGTTCCGAGCCCCAAAGTGCAGTTTTTGCCGGTGTCATGCAGTTTTTTGCCAAATATCATTTTACAGACAAGTAATTACTACCAAAGTGAATTCAAGTGCTTAGATTCATAACTTAGAACAGAACAGAACATTGATAATGTGTTGGGGGCTCCATGCTACAATTTTTTCCCCATGTTTTACACTTCATTAGGGGGTGGGTCCTGTTCTGGGTCTGGCAAAAATTTTCAAAACAAAAAAGTGATTCCCAGCTATTTGGTCATGACTTTCACTCCTTTATATTTCTACTAAGGCAGTCTGCCTCTTATTAGTGCTTTGTAGCTCCTATTATTTGATTCTTCTGTAAGCCTCGGGGTACCTCATGCCATTGGTCTAGTGTGCTTCCATGTATGAAATAATTGGAAAGATTGATAGAACAAAAACCTTGATTGTGGAAAACGTGTATAATTTCAAGGTAAATATGATTCTAGTGACACTAACATAAAAACATAAATAAGAGGCAATTTATCAGACAAGCCACCCTGGCATGGGTCAAAGAACTTCAGTATTAGGTCTCTCTCAGACCAGCTGTACAAACTAAACATTTAACCGAAATACTGCACAAGCAAGGTTAGCAGTGCTTGAAGGCAAGTGCCCAATCGACGTCTAACACCCCTTAGTACACAGTACCACCGTGCCCCCGCGTGGGCAATCGGGATTAAGTGTCTTGCCCAAGGATACAACACATTTACCGTTGGTCAACACAATCGATTTGAAGTCCAATGCCCTAATCAATGATCCACTGCGCTCTCGAAACGGAGCATATCATGAGCTTATTTAAAGAAAGCTTGGGAATAATGTTGTTCTGGGTGTTAACATTGGCTCTAGTACTATTTATTTTCATCAAATTTTATTTATTTATTTATTTTAGCAACTTAGTATCTGTTGAAGGCACATGTATCATCGGCCACTTGAGTAAATGAGATTAAGTGTCTTACACAAGAACACAACGTAGATGGCGGCAGTTAGTATCGAACATACGACTTTTCAGTCTGGGGCCAATTCTCTTACCAAATGAGCCACTGTGCTCCCTACCCAAGTACTAAAACAGTCAACCAACATATTAACTCTTCACCAAGTGTATGGTGAGGGAGGCTGTTCCAGGCTTTGAAAGTTTTTTTATGTAAAACTGTATTTCCTTAGGCCCAAACTGCGTCTTGCCTTCAACAGTTTGTAGTTATAACCTCTAGTTTTACATGCTGTGTTGATGATAGAAGGTAGATCCTGTCACAGCTATACGGTGTCTTGAAACATTCTATGATGAATCTCTATATCTCCGCGTTGCCTTCTGTACTGTACAATAAAGATGGCGGATCAGCAGTTTTCAGACGCTCTGGATAGTCAAGATCCCTTAGTGAGGGTACTATCTTAGTGGCTCGTTTTTTGTATTCCCTCTATTTTTTCTATACCTTTCTGTAGGTATGGTCTCCAAATTGCATTTGCATATTCGATATGGAGTCTAAGCAGTGCTTTATAGAACTTCATGAATACAACTTGATCTACAAATGTGAAGCTTCCTTTTATTGCATCTAGGATATCATTTGCTTTTTTTTCATTTCTTCGTCTATGCGGTTTTCAAATGTCAATTTTGTGTCAATCACCACCTCCATTATCTTTTTCCTTGTATTAAGTTTGCATTCTACGAAAGCCCAGAAGGCTCATTCAAATTTAAAACTTCAAATTTCAAATTTCAAATTTCAAACTTCAAATTTCAAATTTCAAATTTCAAACTTCAAATTTCAAACTTCAAATTTCAAATTTCAAACTTCAAATTTCAATTTTTAGAATCCGTTTTTTTTTCTTCCAGCCTTCAAAAGTACATTGACCAATCAGATATCGCCACCGACATCTAGGTAACCAATCACGTTCATTCGGAGGAACTCGCCCTATTCCGTAGCTGACGATTCTGTATAATTTCATTGTTATCGCAGTATCAAACAGGTGCGGTCGACTGCCCAGTTGCGCAGGATTTTTTTTTTCATTTGGAAGAGGTATTATCATTTCGCCGATATAGGTAGGTTTATACTATGTCACGGGTAGGGATTTTTGATATTCTGTTTGGTTGAGGACTCGTGTGCACCGATTTTGAAATTTTTGTGGCATTTTAGTATGATATTACCTCCCTGTCCGGGCGGTCTACTTAAAAATAATTCAGTGTTCACTACCGGGGATTTTATATGGCATTTCTAGCAAAATCAATCCGCATATATATCTTATAGGCTTGATGTGTTATTGGGGTGTTCACCATGCAACCGTAGATTTTTTGTAAATAATATTGTTTTGTTTATTGGAATATTATAAGTGAGGAAAAAAATGTTCAGCTATGTGTCATCAAAACACAATATTAACCCAATATGTATGGTATAAGCACCGCTCAACACTGTAATTAACAACTTCTCCTTGCTCTTTATTTTATCCTAGAAAAGCGCTCGTCGGACTGTTGTCGGAATTAATTCAAAATTCAAAATCAGGAGCTTAATCGAAAGTTTAAAAATTCTGTAACGTGTATGTATGGGTGGGGATGGGTGTTTATGTGAATGTGGGGATAAAACCCCACTCAACACAACGTTTTGTAAGAAAATATCCTCAAAACTGGAATCTCCAGAATGACATTATTTTAGATGGGCGGGGACCTTCATTGTACCACTATAATGATGCGTATAACATGTTGATGACACACATTTGTTAGTCAATGCGGTCGATCGCGTGTCTCTCGTTAATTTGAAGTCGGGCAGTCACATGTATACCGCTGGTGGGTATATCATTCAAAAGGGAAAACCGTCCCCCAATCCTACATCCCCCCCCCCCCCCTCCACCTCCTTCCCCAACAAACACACATCCACCTGCGAATATCTTCATGGTATTGGAAGCATTGTGGTCATTGCGAAAACAGTGTGATTTGGTATATGGTGAAAATATATTTCGCATGCCCCACATAGTACAGATCAGGGTAGATAGGGGTGTGTGTGCATACGGAGACACGAAACGCTGGGCATCTGTATTTGAATTCTGCTGCTATCTAGACATCATTTGTGTGTCGTGGATCGAGATTTCGGTTCATATAGGGGTGAAAAAAAGTGTTTCTGCAAAATGTTTGGAGTGAATGATTTTCTGAGTTTTGGAAGGTTCTCAGCTCCGAGAGCCGAGTTCGACCCGCGCCCCGATTCTCACCCTCTACGTTGGTCTATATTCCCGGTAATTCGAACAAGGGATTAAATAACCTCATGTCACCCTCCCATACGGGGTCTAGGTTGTGACAATGTCGACTGTTTTTCTCTGTTGCATTCTACTTTGAATAATGGAAAGGGAATAAAGGAGACCCCGACCCCACCCCACCCCCTACTCTATCCACAATGTACGATTGAGTGCCCCTTATGTTCACTTGGAATCCCATGACGAGCAGAAAAGCTCCATTTCTAGGAAGTAATTGGTACTGAACAGGATAAGCATCAATATGGACATTTTGCAACTAATGCACATTAAATCAATAATTGCATCTGACAGGCCGAGAAGGCTCATTTAAATTTCAAATTTCAAACTTCAAATTTCAAATTTCAAATTTCAAATTTCAAACTTCAAATTTCAAACTTCAAAAGTAGTATGTCATGTACCTTTCAGGGGCTATTGACAGGACCTCGGAAGTGACGTCATGTCACGTGACGTAGTGGCGCCATGTTGTGTTGTCATGGTAACCCGCGTGAGCGGCCATGTTGTGACGTCATCTCCATAGTGATAGTGGTGTGAGTGCGCATGCGCAGCGCGTGTTGTTAGGGTGACACGTGTTTCCGTCGTCCATTTTGTATACAGGAGGCCGCCATCTTGGTTTCTATGGTAGCACGTGATTGCTGTGTTACCCAATTTTAATGCAATAAGACGGGGTATGTTCGGAGAGTATGTTCGATTGTAGAAGAGTAATTCTAATTACCACAAACACCCCGACAATCCTTCCAAATCACCAAAATCTATCCCAACTTTTACTATTTCGAATTCTTTCATAATTCTCTGCTTCTATCTGTATATGCAATAGATTGCCTCTACCTGGCCATGTTCCTTTGTTCTGGAGTATACTCCAGTAGCGTAAAAGAGCCTATTAGTTGGAACAGTTTACCTTATTATCACTATAATTAGCTATTCTGGTATATTATTGTTAGGTCTGATCCTATTCCAAGTACTCTTGTAGTTTCATTTATCTAGATCTTTATATAAATTATAACTAACCAATCAGATTGCTTGATTTCCCATAATCTGTATGCAGAGTTATCTCCCCTTATTACAACGAAGTCGTATCCAATGGCCATATCCCATGGAATCCCATTTTTGGGAAACACCCGTGGCTATGGAATCCTTTTTTGTCGTATGAGGCCATGTGGGCTATGTAAAAGCCCTCAATGAGTCCTCATTTATTATCCCTCATACCCTCATTGAATTTTGAGGTTATGAGGACCGTGAAAAATCCCTCAATGAGGTATAATTTACTACGACTCTTAGCCTCATTTCAGTATTTAACAGGTATATCCTATGGAATCCCATTTTGGAAAACGCCTGTGACTGTGGAATCCCTTTTTGTCGTATGAGGCCATGAGGGCTATGTAAAAAACCCCAATGAGTCCTCATTTATTATCCCTCATAGCCTCATTGAATTTTGAGGTTATGAGGACCATTAAAAATCCCTCAATGAGGCATAATTTACTACGACTCTTAGCCTCATCTCGGTATTTGAGGATACCCATGGCCTGGTATTGTATTATTCGAGGATACCTATCGAGGATACCTTTTGGAAAAACCTTTTTTTTTGTCGTATGAGGGCTATGTAAAAGCCCTCAATGAGTCCTCGTTTATTATCCCTCATAGCCTCATTGAATTTTGAGGTTATGAGGACCATTAAAAATCCCTCAATGAGGCATAATTTACTACGACTCTTAGCCTCATCTCGGTATTCGAGAATACCTGACATTATATTATTTGAGGATACTAGTTGGACTTTACATCCGGGTACTTCTGTTGGGAAAGGTATAAAACGGGTGTTGGCACGAAAATAAATTCATTTGTGTCCTGACCGTCGTCGAGTGAAGACATGTTACCAGTTCGATGCAGATACTGTTCCAAGTTATTTTCAAGATCGGATATTGCCAGAAGACGCCAGAAGAACCATCATCGGCTCCACTGCAGATATTGTACGAAGATGTTTACCAGATCATTCAGTGCTCGCAGGCATGAAGAACATAACTGTCCAAGAAGAACAGAAGAGGAGAGAGATACTCGACTGACTGACTAAAATAAAGCACATTATACATAACAGGTAATCAAATCTTCATCAGCAGCGCGTAGAACGGCATCGATTTCCACCTTGTCAGCATCCCGTAAAAATTCTAAAAGTGCTTTATTTTCCTCCAAATGAAAAAAAAGTCCTGCGCTTCTGGGCAGTCGATCGTTCTTGTTTGATACCACGATAACAACGAAATTATGCAGAATCGTCAGCTACGAAATTTGGCGAATTCCACCGAAGAACGTGATTGTTCACCTGGAAGTCTGTGGAGATATCTGATCGGTCAATGTAGTTTTGAAGGTGGAGAAAAAACGGATTTTAAAACTTGAAATTTGAAACTTGAAATTTGAAGTTTGAAATTTGAAGTTTGAAATTTAAAGTTTGAAATTAGAAGTTTGAAATTTGAAGTTTGAAATTTGAAATTTGAAGTTTTAAATTTGAAGTAAGAAATTTGATGTTTGAAATTTGAAGTTTGAAGTTTGAAATTTGAAATTTAAATGAGCCTTCTAAGCTTGTCAGCTGCAATTATTGATTTAATGTGCATCAGTTGCAAACTATCCATATTGATGCTTATCCTGTTCAGTACCAATTACTTCCTAGAAATGGAACTTTTCTGCTCGTCATGGGATTCCAAGTGAACATACGGGGTTCAATCGTACATTGTGGATAGAGGAGGGGGGGGGGGGGGATCGGGGTCTCCTTTATTCTCTTTCCATTATTCAAAGTAGAATGCAACAGAGAAAAACAGTCGACATTGTCACAACGTAGACCTCGTATGGGAGGGTGACATGAGGTTATTTAAACCCTTGTTCGAATTACCGGGAATATAGACCGACGTAGAGGGTCGGAATCGGGGCGCGGGTCGAACTCGGCTCTCGGAGCTGAGAACTTTTCAAAAATCAGAAAATTGTTTTCTCCAAAAATTTTGCGGAAACACTTCTTTCACCCCTATATGAACCGAAATCTCCATCCACGACACACAAATGATGCCTAGATAGCGGCAGAATTCAAATACAGATGCCCCAGAGTATCGTGTCTGGCTCCGTATGCACACACACCCCTATCTACCCTGATCTGTACTATTTGGGGCATGCGAAATATATTTTCACCATATACCAAATCACACTGTTTTCTCAATAACCACAATGCTTCCAATACCATGAAGATATTCGCAGGAAGATGTGTGTTTGTTAGGGAAGGAGGTGGAGGGGGGGGGGGGTAGGATTGGGAGAAGGTTTTCCCTTTTGAATTTTGAATGCTATACCCACCAGATGTATACATGTCACTGCCCGACTTCAAATTTAACGAGAGACACGCGATCGACCGCATTGACTAACAAATGTGTGTCATCAACATGTTATACGCATCATTATAGTGGTACAATGAAGGTCCCCGCCCATCTAAAATAATGTCAGTCTGGAGATTCCGTTTTGAGGATATTTTCTTACAAAACGTTGTGGTGAGTGGGGTTTTATCCCCACATTAACATAAACACCCATCCCCACCCATACATACACGTTACAGAATTTTTACACTTTCGATTAAGCTCCTGATTTTGAATTTTGAATTCATTCCGACAACAGTCCGACGAGCGCTTTTCTAGGATAAAATAAAGAGCAAGGAGAAGTTATTAATTACAGTGTTGAGCGATGCTTATGCCATACATATTGGGTTAATATTGTGTTTTGATGACACATAGCTGAACATTTTTTTCCTCACTTATAATATTCCAATAAACGAAACAATATTATTTACAAAAAGTCTACGCTTGCATAGTGAACACCCCCATAACGCATCAAGCCCACGGACTAAACCTCTTCATATAGATAATAAGATATATATGCGGATTGATTTTGCTAGAAATGTCATATAAAATCCCCGGTAGTGCACACTGAATTATTTGTAAGTAGACCGCCCGGACAAGGAGGTAATATCATACTAAAATGCCACAAAAATTTCAAAATCGGTGCACACGAGTCCTCAACCAAACAGAATATCAAAAATCCCTACAAACACTCAAAACGGCTACTTCGATAGACTGAGTATTAAAATGTATCAATAATATTGCTACCCGTGACAAAGTATAAACCTACCTATATCGGCGAAATGATAATTCCTCCTCCAAGAGAAAAAAATCCTGCGCAACTGGGCAGTCGCCCGCGCCTGTTGGATACTACGATAACAATAAAATTATACAGAATCGTCAGCTACGGAATTGGGCGAGTTCCTCCGAATGAACGTGATTGGTTATCTAGACGTCGGTGGCGATATCTGATTGGTCAGTGTACTTTTGAAGGCGGGAAGAAAAAAAACGGATTCTGAAAATTGAAATTTGAAGTTTGAAATTTGAAATTTGAAGTTTGAAATTTGAAATTTGAAGTTTGAAATTTGAATGAGCCTTCTGGGCTTTCGTAGCATTCAGACCATTCTTCACCGTGTAATCTGGTTTCATAGAAACATTACCAACATTCATTGTCATATACTTTTCTGGATAAAATTTCAAGAGCCATCTGTTTGATCAATCCTGCAAGCTTTTAAATGAACAAGCCATTTAAATCTTCTTATATCGCCACTCATTCCGTGCTCGATATTGCCACACCCCATTTCTATCGGTATCCCTTGTCGATACTAACCGACAGCATGGGCAACATGAGGACGGGCATTATCGTCCATTAGAATGAATCTATCACCCACTGCACCTGCATACAATCTGACGCGGACATCCAAGATCTCATCAATATACCGTTGCGCAGTCAATGTACCACGTCCACCCCAGCTGATGCCGCCCCAGACCATGATTGACACTACACCATAGTCGCCATGCTCAGCAATGTTGGCTGCATGGAATCGCTCTCCTGGTCTTCTCCATACCCTAGAACGCCTATCTGTGTGGTCTAGGCAGTACCTTGACTCATCTGTAAAAAGGACAGGTCGTCCATCTTCTCTGGTCCATCCAACGTGGTCCATGGCCCATTCATATCCTGCCTGTCGGTGGTTCTGGGACAGCGGAATGCGGCGAATACATGGTCTTCTCGATCGGAGACCACCTTCGCGCAACGTTGCCCGGATAGTCTGCGTCAAAACATTTACCCCGGATGCATTCTGGGGGTCACTGCGAAGCTGGGTTGCTGTGGTAAAGCAGTTCCTACGGGCCTGAATGATCAAAAACCGGTCTTAATCTGCAGATGTTGCCCTGTCTCTGCCACCACAATGCCGTCTTAATGGTGTGCCATACTGCTGAAATCTTGCCCAGGGTCTGGTGATCACCGTATGGTGCACACCAAAGGCGTCACCAACCTAACGATGGGTAGCCCCTTGCTCCACCATCCCTACAGCCCGCCACGTTTCGGCTGCAGACAAATGTCTTCTTACATTTGCATTTGCCACATTCAATCATTAATTCGCAAAGGTTTGTGTTGAAATGAAGAGTGAATACCCTACACATGTCATGTACATGTAGACAGTACACGAAAACATAATGAAAATCAAGGGGTACATGCTTTCCATGACTGTCACGAAAAGTCTGGGTATCGATAGAGCTAATGTAAACACTGGGGACCATTTCAATACATTCCTCAATCATATCCACCAAAAATATCGCAAATATGTCACAAGCAAATTTCACAATGATCTGTCAAATATTTGGTGCTTAGCAAACTTTGAGTAGTATATGTCAACATCAAAGTCAATTATGAACAGCCTTAACCCTTTGAAACCTGGTGATATTTTCCACGTCAGTTCAATGACAGCAATCGGAAGAGTCCATATTCATTATTTGAATATTCATTGGGCGAATGTACATATTGACGGAGCAGCTATCCCACTTAATGAAGTCCTGACGTGTCATGTTCATGGAGGAGAAAAGAGCCTTTCGCGTTGAAAGGGTTAAGGGGTGGTGACCAAGTCATCAATGAAGAAGAGCCATGTTGGTAATCTACGTCACATCTTCAGTTAACCATTTACCCTTCGTACACGATGTCAAAATTTATTATTTAAATATTATTTTTCCAAATTTAAAAAAAATCAACAAAAACCGTTCGAATGAGGTGTCACAGGATATCGTTTTATTGATTTTTTTTTAAAAATCAACTGCTCCATTCGGAAATTACGCGGGTGGTTGTGGTCGATTCGTTATGTTAAGGGTTAAAAAACCCATTGTCTTCTTTTCTTGTCCAACACGGGCTGCGGTTGGTAGTCATATTTTTCCCCACTATAAACATTTTTTTTCCTTTAAATCCATGGCTTATTATTCCTTATTGGAACGAGCTCGACAAATTCGTTCCTATGAACTAGCCCATGGAGAAGGAAAATAAGCAATTGATTTGAATTACAGGTTTGTTCATGTTCAAGTACGACAAGTACGAGATAACGATCTCCGTTATCTTGTAGTAAATTCTATGATGTCCTGTCGTGAAATGAGCCCTCTCATTCAACTCGAAAATGAAAAAGCATATCAAAACAAAACAGTTTGCTATTGTTTATTAATATCTTCATGTAAACTACAAAAGATTTTGCATCTCGACATATTTTGGTGTTCTAGTCCATCGTGCATTCAGGCTCATTGGTTTTTGAATTACGGCCCTTTTAGGATGCGTGGCTTGACCCAGCTCCGACGTTTCGAGATTCGATAATCGATTTCGAATCTTAAGTAGATATTCGGTTCGATTCGAAATCGGCTTCCCGAATCGTTTCCTCTCGAATTTTTTCATGGGAATATAACTTGGTATGTCATTTTTATGGTCTCACAAAACATATAGTTCAGATGGAAATCGTACATAAATAATGTTCAAATAAAAGACTGAGTTTTACTTCCGTATATTAACATAAATAACGTCTTCGCGCATGCCATCAGCCATGCTAATCCAATATCACTAGTCCCTGCCACTGTTAAATACAAATTCAAGTTTCCAAGCAATGTCGACGATGAATTATAATAACCCTTACGGGGTAATATTCCAACTACATCATCAAGGCATGCCTTCGTCTGTACTTGGCTTATTTTATCAGCCGGGACTTGAGCCCTCACAGTCGAAACAAATCAAATTCATCGTACCCCAACGCCCATTAGTCATCTTCAAGATACCACTGATTCGATTCGAGGTTCGATTCGATTCCGAATAATAGACGTGATTCTATTCGAGATTCAATTCGAATCGAAAATATGTGATTCGCAGGGCATTAATTGATAATCACAGCAACAAACGCCAGTCTTTTTTTATTATTTCCATAAGGCATTTTACAATTTTGAACAGCCACAGACCACCTTATGTGGACTTCAGGCAATAAAAACTATTATTATTATTATTTCTATTTTGTTATCTTTTATGCATAGGATAACCACTGTTTCTTGATGAACGCCGTGAACCTGAGGATTTATTGGATTAACAGGTGATGGAAAGTGTCTTTCTCAATATATCTGCGGTACCAGGTAAGATCGTTTTCTATAGATATTAATTTGGCCGGGTATTTTGTTTATTTGCTTCCGGTGACCCAGTGGCCAGATTCATGAAGTTTACTTAAACCCTTTACCTAACCTGAAAAGCAGACGACACTTGCAAAAATAATTCTTGAATAACTAATTTTTTTCATTTTTTGTCTCAAAAACATAGGTTATGACCCCTCGTTGGAACGAGCTCGACGAGCTCGTTCCAACGAGGGGTCATAATCTATGTTTTTGAGACAAAAAATGAAAAAAATAATGGAAATTAATAGGCGATTTTTGAGAATAGCGCTGGCCGGTTTTGGCCGTTACGTTAGGTAAAGGGTTAAGTCAGTTCTACGACTTAAAGCTAGTCTTAAGACTAAATTAAGACAAAAATTGCGTTTCATGAAGATTGGCTCACTGATGTTTGACTTGTCTTATATTTTAAGACTGATGGGAAGGTGGCTTAAGGTGTACTTAAGATTTTCTTGATACGATACTAAGTCACAGACCAGGCTGAGGTTGGAGACTGACATGCGCATTCCAAATCAGTTTTCCCCAGAACAGTGAAAAGATCGATGGCAGCCGACAGAAAGTTTTTCGCGACAGAAGTAACCCATTGGACTTTATGGACGACGAGGAAATAAGATTTAAATATCATTTGAGTAGACAGATGATATTAAGTGTGTGGGATTCGGAGTTGCGATTCCGAAATATTGTAGGCAAGCGGCATATTTTTTTCAACTTAGAAGATGAATTTTGCGAAATACTTTGTCGTACGACATCATGTGTTTTTTTATTTATTCATCTCCTTTCAAGTAGTTCTCAGAAATCCTTCTTGATTTCAATAATTTTTGCAGCTAAATTTTACAACAAATGGTGCCAAAAGTCACTTTTTCCCGCTTCTAAGTTCACAATTCTACACACATGAGTCTTTTTATTAAAGAGTTTCATACAGAAATAAAGAATCGAGTTTAATGGTTTCTTAACCCGCTTTTTAAAGTAAATAGAAAATTTGAAGTATTTTCTCCAGATATACCTTAAGCGATAATTGTTTTGTATAACTTGACTCTCATTTTTTGTCGCGAACATCTTTGTTCTGTTCACATTTTATGGCCAAATCTGTACTACACGAGTAGTGACCAGTTTAGCCAACAAGGAGACTTGACCAAATGCAAAAGTTGGACTTAAGCCCCTTTCTTGAGACGTATTTGTGAAACACTTTAAGATTGGCTTAGACTGGTCTTAAGTCTTAGTCAGCGACGCCGACTTAAGACTGTCTTAAGACCTTTACTGATGAAACTGGCTCCTGCTTCATAAGACCTAGCGCACCAATAAACAACTGGGACAGCTGCTGGTTTTAGTCCCCACGACTTGTGAATTTCGATCTCAAGGTCTTTATACTTTGAAAATTTCTCAACTTCCTTGATAGATGTGTTCCGCTCAGATGGTATTACTGTTGATCAAGTGCTGTGGGGGTAGGGAAGACGTCAACAGCTATTAAATATATTAGTGCCAACCTGGATCAAATAGGCAAATCGGATGCAGATTTGGATACTGTTTGTCAACAGGCGACTATGGCTATTAGTAGCTGCTATCCATTCAAGACATGTCAGGTACAAGATTTAAGGTTTGGTGTAACAAAATCACAACAGCACAGACAAATGCCCGAAAATTCCACTCTTCCACCAACAAGTGAAAATGTCAAACTACCACCTGTTCAGTCGATGCTTTGGTACGCTACAGCATTAGGTCAACCCCAAAGATTGACCAACAATGTATGGGTGGATTCGGGATGACCCCTTTAATCGGATCCGGTGAACGTTCGAGATTCAGTTCGGTTTTGAATCTTTTCATTTATTCGACTCTAAACCACTCCAATTATTCGAAAGAAATCGAATCTTAGAGAGTTCTTTTTATTTCATGCATTTCTTTGTTGTCTTCTTTCTGAGGATGGCAACTCATTTGGCGTAAATGTAGTCGGAAAATTCCTTAAAATTTCATATGAAGCGAATGCGGAGACTGCGTTCTGTCCAGCTTGTACATATATCGCCCCTTGAGTAGAATAATGCGCCATCTGCAATGCTTTAGCATCCCACGTGGCGCATTGTTGCACTCGATGGACGATATATAGCTTTTTCTTCGTCCACCTTGGTGAAACTTGGTCAATTCTCGCTTGAATCTAACCCCATTGCTAAGATGATGCTGAGGTGACGGAGGCAACCCTGGTTGTCGAAAGTGTCGTTAAACCCCAATAAATGAATAAAATAAATAAGTAAATACACTCTAAAATCAGTTGGGTTTAAAGTTAACCCAAATCAACTGGATTGGGTGAATATGAACCCAACTGGGTTCATATTCACTCAACCCGGTTGATTTGGGTTGATTTTTAACCCATCTGTTTTTAGAGTGTAACAATTGAACAGATATCTTTGTCGTGCTTATATCTGCAAAATTTGTCTTCGGTATGTATTTAACTTGGTAGCAATATATACTACGAACAATTTGCTTAGGATCACCCCTTCTCGTCGGCATATTTGTTCTTTAAAAAATTTCACATTTATATTTTATGTACAAATATGTCAATGGGGGGGATCATCCTTTGAAAAGTGTGAGTAGTATCAATAAATTTTCACCAGATGAGAGAACACGGTTGCTCAGTGGTTACGGTATTGGACTTCAAACCGAAACGTCGACCCCTACCAGGGGTAACAGCGTTGTGTCCTTGGGCAAGACTCTTAATCCCGATCGCCCACATGGGGGCATGGTGGGGCTGTGTACTTAGACGTACTGCACGTCGATGGTGCACTTGTCTTCAACCAATGCTAAACCTGCTTGGGCGGAGTTAGTACTTTGGTGAATCTGACAGTTGATCGCCGCTGCTCGGTGGTTCTCTATGGGTAGCCCGGTTTCTTTCACCCGTAAAATTTTCCGACACGGGGTTACCCTGGCGGTTGAATGTCCTCAAACCCCAATAAAAAATCATCGGAACTCGGCGCAGAGTGAGGTATTTCTTCTACTTCTCAGAACGTTTCATCCTGAAAAGGTGTGAATGTTTTTTCCGCCCTGTTTAACATTGAATCTTTGGAAATTAATGGTTGCACAGTGGTTGTGACCAAGTCTTGGCTGCCAAATATGCAGCAAAGTCTTGACTAACAACCATTGAGAAGAACATTTGGTGTTTAGGCGCTGAAGGACTAAACAATTTTCTTTTTCATTGCAGCCATTTTTATCTACTCATCAATTTTGTTTCGCCATTTTCATCATTGTCAGTTTCGTCGCAGCCATTTTCCTCTTTACCATTTTCGCCCCTGTTATGTTCGTGTTGCATCGTTCAGGCCGGCGGATTCTGAAAATCCATCCCTGTGACCTTTAGTTACTTTTCACCGTTTTCCAATTTTTGGGATGGGGAAGGCTAAATTAATTTACGTAATTGAATAATGAATAATCAATGTGCTTCTCTTACAGGCTCTGGCAGACGTCATGTTTACCTACACTTCTAAGAACTGATTGACGCTCAGAAGGCCACCGGATTAGAGAATCTCATTTGCTGGTATGTTTACACCATAAATAATTACATGTACGCATATCCCTTGAGTTTAGCATCAGCTTATTGACCTGGCAGATGAATTATCTTAATTATATCCTTTCAGACAGTAATTCTGTAAATTCGATACAGTTTCAGACGTACATACACACTCTTTTTGTGTTTTTCTTCAGCAGCAAACAGTGTGTCTGGGTACGCTCCCTTCTCTGTCTTTCGGAAATGAAGTTAATAATGTGAGGCAATTAACAGCTGACTAAATTTGTGAATATTGTATTCTCTCGAATACTTACCACATTACATAAATTGAGAGGAGATGTAATCTTATTCAATTGTGTCTACCGTATAGATGAACTAATTGGCGAAGACGTGGCAATCTGTGCTCTATTCTTTAGCGTCGGCAGTAGCGATTGACTAATGACTACGGACCTTAACCCTTCTTATCACAAAAGTTGCAGACGACATGGTCGATTGAGTCAAGATCCTTTCTTACATTTCCTAACAGACAAGGCGGTACGATGTCAAGGACAGTGCGGGGCGGAGGATAAATGGCTTGGACGCACTTGAGGCCCGGCGAAAGTGCGAGATTCGATTCGGTTTCAAATCTTTTCACTGGTTCGATTCGAATCGAAACCATTTCAGTTATTCGAAAAAAAATGAATCCAGGGTCCAATACTATAGAACTTTTACAACTGTATATTCTAGAATTGTATTTTCTAGTCATGACTTTAAATGGGTTGAAATGAACTATTAGCAGTTTCAAAGATCTGGCAATTTGCCAGATAGCAAATTCCCATATCTTTTAAAATGCTAATTATTCATTTTAATAAGTTATATTAATAGGAAGAAAATACAATTCTAGAAAATACAATTGTAAAAGTTTTATAGTATTGGTTCCTGGTTGCTGCGAAAAATTTTCGATTTCATGCATTCCTTTTTTGTCTGAAGATGACAAATCATCCTGCAGTTACCTTTAGTTTACACATATATCGCTCCTTGAGTGGGACAGGGCACCACCTGCAATGCTGAAGCACTGGCATGAACGTACTGACCAGAGATCACAGTGGGCACGTAACCCCACCCTCACCAACTTTTTCATAAATAGTTGTGAGGTTGGGGGAGGAGGGTAGAGAAAGAGAGAGAGTGAGTTTGGGCCAACATTATCTTCACCAACCTGCCAATACGATATTATTGGGAATTAGCGAGAAGAGATGCATAGACCCCTTACTTTAAAGGATTCCTTCGTATTATTTGTCTCTACTATGGCATTTTAAGTAGAGAAAAAGTAACATTTTTTATTCCATAATTTGTTAGACTTGGAGCCCAAAAATGTTCATTTTTCTCAATGTGGAGGTGCGCGAGTCCCAAACATCGCGCTATGTATTGTATGTATCTCCTATCCAAGTTCGAATTGCTTCCAATGTCCCTAGTCTCTGGCTATCCAAAAGCCACTCTGCTTCTCGATTTTCTGAAAAGTTTCGGAACGATGTGAATTGAACCTTGAGATCGAAAAAAAGCCTTTTCAGAACACCGACCTCGATTTTTGAATGACAGCGGTCAAGTGTTAAAAACAAAAGCCATGTGCGTACTTTGTATATAGAAAAGCCAAGGCTGACAAGTTTCCTCATTGGAAGAGATTTACAGGAAAGATAGCTCTCCTTAATTTCTTAAAGCTGTCAGTACATTAAACACTAAGAGTATGGGAATTTCATATCAAAATTGAAATTTTGAAATGTTAGCGAATTTGTATCATTGATGTGCGCGTCATTTCACAAGCTTCTGTAATTTTCTAGCAGAGTAATATAAAAATACGGAGGCTGGCTTTTACAGTCTGTTTCCTAATCAGTTAGAACGTCTTGACTATTCTTCTCTGTCGAAACCCAATTAAAAATAAGAAAAGGGAGTTTTCACCATCTTTTGGTGTTCTGTAACTTTTTCTCTTCATCATATGAACAGTGTGCGCACCGTGGCATATAATAAATGCACTGTCCTTCCATTAATATAAAAATCTAGGAGGAAAGATTTGATAATTTTATTTCCAGGGAAGAATAAAAAATCGAAATTTAGTGTAAAAACACACTCGCTAAAGAAATAACGAAAATGGACTTGGTATGTGTGATATTGATAGATATTCTTAATCACCGATTTTCGATGAAGCTTGCCATAAAAAGCCAAGTTTCGTTTTGTAACTTTTAATACCTGGAAACAACAGATAGCTCCGACAGCAACCTTCCTCGATCGTCTGATAATTTCAAGAGAGATAACTTTATGGAAAGTCGATTTCCATGACGATTCAAGTCAGTGATGCTATCACTATGACATCAATTGAAGGCGAACTGTTGATAAAATCGGGCATTATGTTTATAATTTATGCTCGACAGGTTACGGCAATATTCAGAATATTCAGTAATGATTTCTGCTGTGAATGCGACAGAAACTAGAGAAACAGAATTTACTGCCACCAGTAAATTCAAGTCTGTGTGAAAAGGGTTAAAGTATCGGGAATAAACTACAAAGAAAGAGAATTCATGGAGGCTTATTTTTCGGGAGTAAAATATTTTTGAACAAATCAGAAATGGGTTTTCGTTAGCAGTATTTACAGATATTCATACAGGAATCAGAACATTTTATAAGGAACCAGAAATGGCATATATGTGACCAGCATTCAAAGGGTTTGATACACTAATCAGAAATGGACATTTTTGGCTCTGCTTACTAACTTGAGTGATGAAATACATTCATAAACTTTAGAAATGCATTAAGGTGTAATACAATGCATTTCCCAGTCTTTCTGAATAATGCCCCCATATTAAGATCTTCAGGGGGTTAAAATATTCCCTTTAAATACTCCATTTTAATCCTTTAAATGGGGGCGCAGTGGCTCAGTTGGCAGAGGTGCAGGCTGCAAGGCGTGAGATCCTCATTCTGTCCTTGGGCAACACACTTCACCCCATAGCCCACGTGGGTGCATGGTGGCGCTGTGTACTAAAGCGTACTGCACCTCGATAATGAACCCGTCTTCAACCAATGCTAACCCTGCTTGTGTGAAGTTAGTATGTGGGGGATCTGACAGTTGCTCGTTGTTGCCAGGTGGTTCTTCCCGGGTACTTCGATTTCCTCCACCTGAAAAACTGTCGTGGTCATGATTAGCCACTGTGCAGAAATATGTGACATTAACACCAATGAATAAATAATCCTCTAAAAAATTAGCTCAATCCAATAAAGGGTCATAAGCTATGTTTTTCAAGCAAAAATGAAAAGGTAATTAAAACTGAATAGACGTTTCTGTGAATAATGTTGACCGGTTTTCGCCGTTATGTTGGCTAAAGGGTTAAGAATCCCTTACTTTGGAAGGTACACTGAAAGGGTGTCCCATTCCACGTAGAATTTAATGTTAAGAAAATAAAGCGAAAAACATTAAGTTTCTCAGCTGACAGTACCTGCTTTTGCTTTCCGGGGGGATGGAACGGCACAAATCAGAGACATTCTCTTAATGGCACTTTGGCACCAAAGGTTTCTGCACTCTCGGTGAGAACGAGCCGAGCGCAGTGAAAGACTATAGAACTCCTCTAACAAATGAGTTTTAAACAGTCATAGCACTAACACAGTTAACAGTACAGTCGACCATGTCAGTATTGCATTGTTACCGGCACCCTGACAGTTTTGTGATAGGTTTCAACAATTATTCAGTGCAGTTTTATGGAAAGGGTTAACTTTATTCTGCCTGAAATAAAATATGTGCAATCCACATTGAAGTCTTGAGAGGGTTAAAAGCATTGTACTGAATAAGATAGGTTTCAACAAATTTTACAATTAATCAGTGCAGTTTTATGGAAAGGGTTAACTTTATTCTGCCTAAAATAAAATATGTGCAATTCACATTGAAGTCTTGAGAGTGTTAAACGCCTTGAACTGAATAATGTATAATAATTTCCTTGCAAGGCAAAGGGTTTCTCTCAACTTAGTTCAAGGAACTTACACCCCATTATCATAACAAGGGTAGTAGATTACATTTCATGTTTTGACAGCTAACTCCACTGGTGTTTACATTATCTCCAGTGTGAATAACATGGCATCGTATTGATTGAGGAGAATTTACTGTATCGGGAAATTGGAGGCTGTGAAAGCCCTGTGGCCGACTGGGCCATACTCAGTGGCTCTGGCGACCTGAAAAACATAGGTGGCCGAGAACTTTTGACTGTCCACCAGAATGCCAAAAATCAGCGAGATAGGACGATTCGTTTTGGAGTTATCGTGAGGACAAGGACGCGCATAGAAGACAGAAGACAGGAGAATACGAAAAAGAAAAAGAAGAAGAGGAGGAAGAAAAAGAAAAAGAAACCGTACAAAAACAATAGTCTGTGTGTTTTACACAGACTAATAAGCATTTATTCGATTTTTTTTGTATTTGAGACTGTAACTTCAAGATGCATACAACATGAATTACAGTCAAACTTACGTGTTATTTTCTCAACATGGTCGGGACGGAACGAAAATAAGGTATTCTTCATTGAGTCTGTGACCCGAGAATTTTAGAGAAAATTTGAAGATTAAAAAAACTGATACTGACTTTGTGTTCGAGGTAATTAAAAACGCCACAGTTGTCGCCGTCAAAGAACCGTTAAAAAGAAAAGTCTTTGAGACTAAGCTGTCCTAATATTTTTGATACCTTGCAACAATCCATTCAAATTTTTTGAGAATTATTTCGATTATTATATTCAAATATTTACAACAATATCTGAACGCAAATGGGTCCATCTGGGCCTACGTGAGACATAATTGTAAAAGTGATGCTTGATTGTAGCAAACAATTCGCCTTCAGTTGATGTCTGAGTAGTTGCTTTTCTACATACGCCTGCGAACATTATAAGTTATGGTGATGAATTGACGGCAACAAGGTCTGAGGTTCGGAGTTTATGTTCAACAGAGACGTGGGGCGTCGGAGTTGGGCCTAAGCCCCAACCCGCAAACCTCAGACCATGTTACAGTCATCAGTTCATCACAATGCGACCCTACCCATAGCCCAAGTCCAAACTCAACATCCTGAAACGAACAAGTCAACTTTTAACGATCACACGTTTAGTAAAAAAAACATTTCATTTACTCCAGACTTCATTGGACAAACACACAATAAATAAGTCAAAGGTCTTGGTTCAAATCGTAAAATGATGTGCAATTCAAACAACACTTCATTCCCAAGGTTGTCTGCTGTACGTGTGAAAAAAAAATCAGTTTGCAACTCACTCCGTTGATGAAATAATTGTAAAACGGGCATTTCAAATATTTCGCGTGGTGATGACAAACGGTAGCATATGCTACTGGAGATGCAAACATATAAAAAACTACGCGAGCTCTCGTTCAATCAGGGGGGAAGGATTTTAGTCTTATTGAAAGGTAGCTATTTATTTATAACTTTTGACCTCTCACGTTCAAAATGTGGTACTGTTAAATATTACAGAAAACATTAATTTAAATTATATTATTTTATTTACAGACTGACTCGGAATGCTAAAGCATTTTTTTAATATTCGTTGTAACAGGTGCACTTTCGTTTGTGCGCGCGAATTTTTACGACTTGGTTGCCCGATGGTTAATATAGTTTTGGGAGTTATTTTTATCGGTGCTGCCTGGGTTCGATTTGGTTGGATAATATTCTGATTCGGCCACTCTGATTTTCGCCGACGAACAGTCAGTACCTATTTATGTGGATGTTCGCATTATGTAAATTAGGAAAAGGACCTTCCAGTGAAGCGTCATAAGCTATGTTTTTGAAACAAAAATTTAAAAAAATTAATTCGGATTTGCATGGCGATTTTTATGAACAGCGCAGGCCGCTTCACTCGTTACGCTAGCTAAAAGGTCAAATTACACATTATGTAATAAAAAAAAATTTCAGATTCGTCACGATTCGACAGGAAATTTCTGAACCTCGTTCACTACAATGAATCTGAGCCTTGGTAAACCTCAGCTCAGATCGATTTTAACCCTTTACCCAAGGAATCGGCCGCATCAGGCCCCCGCGTAATATGCAAATTCAGCAGTTGAAAAAATATGATTTTTCAAAAAAATTTCAACAAAACCATATCATGTGACCCCTCGTTGGAATGAGCTCGTTGAGCTCGTTCCATCGAGGGGTCACATGATATGGTTTTGTTGAAGTTTTTTGAAAATTTTCAAAAAATTATAGTTAAAATAATAAATTTTGATATCGTCTGCGTTGGGTAAAAGGTTAGAGAACTGTGTACAGGAATTTCATATCAAATCACGACTCATTAGAGATCCTCAATTCAATGCAATTCAATCTTTATTTCACAGCATACAGCATACAAATACAAACGAGAGAGAGAGTAAAGTTACAAAATTATTGAATGATGTATAAATGTATACTGTGGGGAATGACATAGCCTTGCGTCTGTCTTCCTGTCATCCCCTAGACAATCAAAATAATAAATAAAATAGAATGGCAAATGGCATGTGTTAAATTCAAGTGAAATGTAGTCGATCCAGACAGCAGGCAGTTGTTATGTTATACTAACATCCTTTACATTAGAATTGAGTATTGTTTCCACATCATGGAGCAAACTCCCAAGAGTTCTGTCTCGGGTTGTTTTAACCCGTCAATCAACTGTGTTTCCGAATCCTAATCGAATCAACAGTGTTTCCGAATAATAAAAAAAAAACAATTTTTATACGCATTCCTTAGTAGGCCAGTACAATTATCGTAGGCTAATGGGGTGATGTAAAAACCGGAATACCGCGGGACAACCTTTTCATCTGTTTGTGGGAAGAGAAGAGATGAAGGTAATAACGACCCCGAGAGTTCCAACTAGGCGAAGCAGTCAGGGCATCTTGGGTTGGAACACCTAACATTGACTTCGTGTGCGTTTAAAAATTGATTGAATAAAGTTTTGTTAAATGCCTTTCGGGTGAGGGTTTTTATCGTTGTGTCTAAGTCATTCCACAGTTTGGGAAAATAAAAAATATGGAATAGCGGCTGAGAACTGAGTGCGGGGTTTGTGTGTGATTAGGTTTCCACATTGTCTAGTATTCATACCAGATGGGTTAGAGTACACTTGGAATGTATTGTCAAAACTGACAGGGAAGTTGTTTATAGACCAGTCGTACATGAATATAAGTGAATGTAACTTGTACAGATCATTAAATTTCAGGATTTTCAAACGTTTGAAAAGAGGATCGGTGTGTGAGTTGAACTTTTTGTTCGCTATGATACGCACAGCCTTCTTTTGAAGATTCAGAATTTGTTTAGTGGCTGGTGTATTGCCCCAAATTTGTATCCCGTAAATTAAATGGCTTTGAAATAAAGTGAAATAGAGTATACGTAGTGTCTCGAGCGGCAAAAAATTCTTGACTCTATTCAGGATATAAATTGCCCTGGATAGTTTCGTACAGACTACGGATACATGATGATTAAATCTAAGGTTCTCGTCCATGTCAACTCCTAGGAATTTTATGAATTTGTGTTGGCAATTATTACCTGCTATTATTAAGCTTGAGTTATTTAGTGAAATTTGGGTTTGTACATTGTTGAAATTGTAATTGTCATTTTGGGGATGAAGAAGTAGGACCTTAGTTTTATTAGCATTTAATGATAACTTATTAGCTAGACACCAGTCATTGATTTTTGACAATTCATTGTTTGCCCTCTCCGCTAGGAGGTTGAGGTCATTACCAGATGCGTAGGATGTTGTGTCGTCCGCAAAGGATAAAATACTCATGTCGGTCGACTCACAAATGTCGTTGATAAAGAGCACAAACAAACGAGGACCGAGGACAGAACCCTGGGGTACACTCGTAGTAATATTGAGTTGATTCGAGGATTCACTCGCGAATTGCACAAATTGGGATCTCTCAGAGAGATAGTTCTGAAACCAAGAATGAGCTATACCTCTAATTCTGTAATGTTCAAGTTTCCTGACGAGGATTTCATGGTCAATAGTGTCGAATGCTTTGGAAAAATCTAAAAAAATAGATAATGTGCAATCTTTAGTTGCATTGTTATTCATTATGGAAGCGTAGTTGATAAGATGCATTATCGGATGAAATGTTGAGTGTCCTTTTCTGAAGCCAAACTGATAGTTATAAATAATGTTGTTTGCATCTAAAAAGTTTGTTAACATTTTGTGCATTAATTTCTCAAAGATTTTAGAAAATGAGGGAAGAATACTTATTGGACGATAATTGTCGAATGACTGTTTATCTCCGGATTTGAAAATTGGTATTACGTTTGCAGTTTTCATTTTTGATGGTACAATTCCAGTTGAGAATGGGGTATTAATAACATGGGTTAAAGGAACAGCAATTTCTTGTATAATGTTTTTTAGTAGTTTCGGAATAGAAATGTTGTCATTACCAGCAGAAGTTTTTGTTGGGAGACTTTTTACAGAAGATACTATTTCTTCAGGGCTTGTGGGTGATATGAAAAATGATCCGGGGACGCTGTCATTGAGGTAATCTGATGAGAATCGATGTGTGGAGCTTGTCATGTTGTTGGTAATTCGATTTCCAATGTTAATAAAGTAGTTGTTAAATTTCTCAGCAATTTGGATAGGGTCAGTGACCTCTACATTATCATCAATAAACGATGATGGTAGGGGAGGTGGAAGGTTTGACTTATTTATTGCTTTGCGGAGAATTTCCCAAGTTTTCTTAATGTTTCCCTTATTTTCTAAAATTAATTGACTATAATAATTTTTTTTTAAGTTTACGTCTGAGTTGGTTAAAAATTTGACTGTAGGTTTTCTATCTTGTAATATTGTCGTTGGTTGGGGCCCTCAGCTTTTTTCCAAGCAGTTTATGTTTGTTTAGGGAGGACTGTAGAAGGCCGTAAGTCATCCATGGTTCTCGTTTGACGTTTTTTTTCGGGATCTTCTTTATCGTCGGTGGGAAGGCTTGATTAAACGTCGTATTAAGAATTGATAGGAGCTTTTCATAAGCTTCGTTGGCACGAGCCTCTTGGCATACATTATTGAAATCAGATTGAGATAGTGAGTGTTTAAATAAGTTGATATTCCTTGTGTTGAAGATTCTCTTTGGTTGGAATGTATTGTCGTTGGATTTGGTACTATTGGGGTTTTTGATGTAAAATGTTGCGAAATGATCGCTGTAATAATTATTCCGGAGGTATTAGAGTCGAGTTTATTACAAAAAATATGGTCAATTATAGTCGCTGAATGATTTGTTACTCTTGTAAGTTTGGTTATCATAGGTGTGAATCCAGTGCTGAACAATGATTCTAAATACTGATTAGTTTTCTGGTGTTGGTTAAAGTTTAGTAGATCTATATTGAAGTCGCCCATCAGATAGGTTGTCTTCTTCTCAGAAGTGATTTTGTCGAGTAAGTTGGAATATTGAGATAAAAACAAGTCAAGATCGGCTTTTGGTGCGGTATTGGGGCGATAAATAATTCCTACAATTGATTTGTAATTTCCAGTGAGTTCAATAAATAGTGATTCAAACACACGGGGAATGAAAATGCTTAAGTCGTTCCTAGTTTTGAATGGTATAGAATCTTTAACAAAAACACCAACCCCACCCCTACCATCATCATCGGAGGGACGAGTACGTAGAACAGGCGGATGGTAGCCGTCTAAGGTGTAAGAGATGTTTCCTTCACATTGAAAGTTTCAGTGATACCTATGATGTCAAAGATATTATCATTTGTTTGAAGATCAGAAATCAGACTCTGTAGTTGTTCAAAATTGGCATTCAAGATTCTACAATTAATGTTAAGTAAAGCAAAAGATTTCATACACGTGCCTACTGTTGAAGAGAACGTTCCCGGAGTGTAGAATTTGCAGTTATTCCTGTCGGCATTGAGTGGAGAAATAGGATCATCTTCCGAAACACAGTCAATTTCATTGTTGAATTATGTAACAAAGTCAAAGGCTGCATCGTTCTGAACATCATCAAGCGAGACTAAGTTAGTCGTCATAAAGTTTGGTACACAATGAAGGAAACAAAGAGTTTTAATAACACAAGTGTTCTACTCTGCTGTCAAGATTACTGTGACTTGAGGTACAGTTGGAGAAGTTGGGACAAGGGCACGAGTCCTGAAATGTGGACTTAGGCAATCTGTCTTATTATGAACCCGGGAGTTGGTTGGATGGGTTATGAATAATCATAGGTACTAGGTATTCTGTAAGGAGCGGTTATTTTTGCGTGTGGGTCGGGAAAAATATTGGCGAATATAAGAACACAAAATAATATGGGTGCACATGATAGAGGGCATTAAAATATGGGTTGAACTGGTAACACGTTCACATTGTGGCCATGCCCTCGCATGGTTTATCAGTTTGTTCGCAAAGTGCAGCATGGCTACTCAGCATCAGCCATGCTGCACTTTGAGGACAGACCAGTAAGTTGAGTAAGTATTCACGTGGCGTTTAATTGGGGTGGGAGAAAATGAATTTACACTAATGGAGAGATATTCTATCTTTTGGAAAGGAATATATTTGGATATATTGCATATATTGCAGCAACTATGCCACAGTCAGAGAACAAGTGGTAATACAAGTAGGTTGTGTAATTTTTCAAGTGACGTTGAGCAAGGGTATGAGAATTTAAGATTTCAGTAGAGCTATGATATTCAAGCGTGTGAGTGTCGGAATTATTGGAATAAATAGTGGAAAGCGCGAAAATATGACTGCACACAGTGGAGGGCATTGAAATGTAGTTTGAATTGGGAGTCACTTTTCCATTGTGATTCAGCATTTATGGTTGTCAATCTGCACACAAACTACACCATGGCTGCTCCGCAGCAGCCATATCGCTATTTGTATAGTAAATTAAATATATTTTTAAAAAGAATAATGTAAAGTTTTGTTACATCATATAATGGTATCAGGTACTGAAATATTCGTTAAACTAATTTACATCTGTTCCGCATTATTGATAACTCTTTTGGTAAATTATTCTGTGTAATTAATTTTGTCAAATAGTCATTCCACTGTGAATAGTTTGCAATAATGACTTCTGCTGAGCCTTTTGTAAAGCACTTTTTATATTCATTTCCAACCTCAATAGACTGCTTTTTTATCATTGCAGGTCAGGTTTCTCTTACAAGTGGAATATGTCGTCACGTGATTTCAGAAGTCTCACTGGAATTTTTCGGTGACTGCTATCCGATATCATTTTGTTTGGTTTGTGGAGGATTAACGCCAGGCAAAGGCAAAAGAAGTGAGGGCGGGTGGGGGTGGGGGCAGGGATATCGAAATGGCACTAGACACTGGGTATGGGTTAGGATCGGGAGTTTACGTTAGAAACCAAGCCTCGGGGCAAGGTGGTGGCTCCACTCCCAGTGCCATTGACGCCAAGATGGCTGTTCAGGAATGAATCAGTATGTTAATCTGTTTCTTTTTCAGATTCGTACGTTTCTTCATTCAATGTTCCGCTGAAAAATAGGGACGTCATTTTTTAGGTGGGGAAGAATATGGCAGTGTGCATATATTATTTTTGAAAAAAAAACATCTTAATTTTAACTATCTATCATTTATTTACAGATTGACTCGGAATGCTAAAGGAGATTTTTAAACATGCATTGCCACAGGTTCACTGTTATTTGCGCACTACAGTGTTTTGGCAACTTGGTTGTTCGGTGGTTAAAATCGTTTTGTGAGTTCTTCTCATCCGTGTTACTCGGGTTCGGTTTGATTGGACAACATTCTGTTCAGGTCTCCCTGATGATTGTCGAACAGCAAATTGGTAAATGACTTTTGTCCTTTCGATTTGCTAAAATGATTTTTTTTTGATTTTTTATAAATTGTACATAAATGCTATGCTCATCTGCAGTGTAACCGGCGTTTCCAGTATCCAGTTATTTGGCAAACTAAATGTCATGGTCTTCCGTTCTGTAAATTTGGTACTTATTTTTTCTGGGGTCATGAATGCAAAAATGGATAAATGTATAAATGCATGAAGTTTGTTTTGTATTAAATCTATGAAAGATAAATATGTCCACATTCGACACGGCCCTGAACCAGAGCCCATGTGGTACAAACTATTTCGGGTGCATGTCCGTGCCCATTTAGCATGCCACAGTAATCTACTCACCCCCACTGACACCATGCGAAAAAAAAATTTTTTTTTTCCTCTACAATTTATACCCATATTGCCGACGGAAACTCTCCGCGCGGGTTCGAACCTCTTACGCAATTTACAATATAACCAGCGTTCTTTGGCACTCGGAAAAATTGAAAAAGACACATTCTCGCTGATTTCTACGAAGTGTAGTAAGTTTGTAGTAAATTTGCTAAACGCCATCGTATGTGAAACAGAGTCTAAATACTCCATTCAAGTGCCACATTTCCTTTCACGAACAGTCTTGTAAAATGATCAATTGAATTGTTTATCCGTCTGTGTTTGTATTTTTCTCTTTGGTCGTTTTCTAAAAAAATAAATGAACACCCACCTCCCCCCCCCCCCCCCCCTTTGTGCAAAAAACATTAGTTTTTCCTCCAGAATTTTGGACACCCATCCCCTATACCACCGAAAGTTAACCCTTTACCTAACGTAACGGCCAAAACCGGCCAGCGCTATTCTCCAAAATCGCCAATTAATTTTCATTATTTTTTTCATTTTTTTGTCTCAAAAACATAGGTTATCTCGTCGAGCTCGTTCCAACGATGGGTCATAACCTATGTTTTTGAGACAAAAAATGAAAAAAATTAGTCATTCAAGAATTTTTTTGGCAAGTGTCGTCTGCTTTTCAGGTTAGGTAAAGGGTTAAACAAAACACTGTATAATGGGTGGTCCTCCATCCATAAATAAGATTTTAATGATAAGCTCTAATCCTTATCCATTTCCTGTTCTTTCAACGGCTGTAAATTGGGCACTATATCGCAGACCGTATTTCGTTTTTTTATAGGTTACATTTCAAATATTGGAATATTTAAGAAACTATACAGTCGACGGGATGATTTCCAAAGCTTTATATCGTCCCTTGAGTGAAACAAGGTGCCATCCGTAACACTTTAGCATCGTAGATAGCACTCTGAGCCTCTCAAGGGACGAGAGAGAACAGAACCACCGAGCAACGGAGAGCGTCGGACTCTTCAAATTACTAACTCAGAATGAGGAGGGTTAGCTAGCGTGGTTTGAAGGCAAGTGTATCGTCGTCGTCCATAGAACCATAGAAAAACTTATGTTATCGTAATGTGGTTTTACAGTTTGTGACAACAGACAATGGCGCCGGAAGCAAAGGGTGGGGCTGGGTGGCAGCTGATACCTTCCCCTTGGTGTGAGGCTAGGGGACAGCGCGTGCCTTTTTTAGACAGACGTACATTAGTGGAAAAGACTAAAATACTTTCCAAGAACGGAATCTAAAAAACACTCAAGTATTCGTTTCCAACGTATTTTTACGTGTGTCGATGCCAATGGGTGTGTATCAGGTATAATGACAGAGTTTGGTTGATAATAACCACACAAAGAAGCTATACAATCGGCTGGGGGATTTCTAAAGCTTTATATATATAGTCAGTACTATTGAGTTCCACGCCACAATTTATGATACGTTGTGAAGTCCCTTTCTTAGAACAAATCCAGAGTCGAGTGACCTTTTTGATACCCCTGTCCATTGCCCTCGGATGAATCCATCGCCCTTGATAACAGAAGAGAACTTGAAGTCAAAGAAAGGTGGCAGTTATAACTTTTACTGTCTGTCAGCTAAATGAGTATAATTGCAAACTATCATCTTTAATATTTATAAGTAGTGAAGGGGTAACATCAAATAGTCCAAACAATATTATGTTCACATCGAAAGATATAGGATATAACAGGCACTGTGGGAATTGTAATTACTTATTAATGCCTTCCACTGAGGGCTGTCATATTGTTTTGCTGCGGGAAGGAAGGTGTGGTTCCTGTAACAACACTATAAGAACATAGCACCTTCAATTAATAGGGTTATTATTTCACAACTGAATGGATAGAGTATAAAACAAGGAATAAGGAGAAAGTGATAACTCGATATTGCTATTTCTGACATTTCGGGGTCTCTGCAAATCCCAAATTTCGGATCGAATCAAATGTGGCAGAGAAATTCGAATCGATCGAATCTTCAAGGAGTCAGTCATGTAGATATTGTCCCATTTTACAATCGAAAAAGATGATATATATATTGTCAGTCTCTAAGTATGTATTGTATATTCAGTTGTTGGGACTCAACCCAGAGGGGCAACGCAATGTGTGTGCCAATGCCCCCGACCCGCCAAAGTCGAAAGAGAGGAAAAGTGCCATAACATTGGAAAAACAATGTGTGGAAAAACACTCACGCTACACGGGTATTGTTCCCCATGATGCTCTCTCACAACACCAAATATCATTCAAATCGCAGTAGCAGTGGCTGAGATACAAGGGAAAATGTTGATACGAACGGACGGATGGTGGTCTCCACAAGATACTCCTTCGAGTTTTCAAATTGGGGCATAATAAATAGCAACGGCGACTCGTTTTTCTGTTTTCGTGAGTCAATTAAATATGCTGAATATTCCAGAAACGGAATCAAGAAAGTTTCCGAAACGGAAATGTCCTTAAATTCTTCTATCATCAGGTCTCCGGTCACCATATATCATCTCCTTGAGCTCTTCTCTTATCATCAGGTCTAAAAAAATGTTCGAGTTAAAAACAATAACTGACCTTCTCTTTTACATTTTACCTTCCCTGTCCATTAATTCCTTTACGCATGATGTCGCTGAACAATTGTCGCGTGGCTCTTTGTTTGATTATGTATTTATTGGTGTTTAAGGTCACATATTTCTGCACAATGGCTAACCATGACCGTGACAGTTTTACGGGTGGAGGAAGCCGGAGTACCCGGAGAGAACCACCGAGCAACGGCGAGCAACTATCAGCTCCCCAACATACCAACCCCACACAAGCAGTGTTAGCATTGGTTGAAGACAGGTGCACCATCGACGTGCAGTACACCTTAGTACACAACGTCACCGTGCCCCCATCTTTGTTTGATTAAAATATTGACTGTAGTAAGCTAATAGAATGGTTTAAATTCAAGTACAGTAGATACACTTCGTGTAAATTTTGTTGTGATTGTACGATTTGGAATATTTATCATTAACTCATTTTATTGCTCCCGAAGAAAGTTATGTGGAATGGGCGAATATTGCCCCAAACAACCCTAAGTAAGATAATGACATTTGGTATCCAAACGGATGACAAGGTCTCGTACTGTGGTTGCTGCAGTCGAATAACACTAGGGTAAAATGCTGTCCGTGAAAATGGAGACAGAAAAATCATAAGACCGCAATATTCATCAAGATTTGTCCGAAACATTGGAAACAATTAGATAAAACTTTCTGTGTGTATTTTATGGAAGAAAAACAACAACCCCTACACCCACTTTAGGTGAAAATGAAACTCAAAGCTTTTAAGACGAGTTTGGAGGAACCCTAGCTCCTCTGTGAAGAGTCTCAAATTTAATACCACTTTCAATAACGGTAAATCGAACCTCGTGGAGAAAGGTGCCTACAAATGGACCCATTGGATAAACCAGACCCACATGGGTACAAGTAAATGTATCCAATCCTGATGTAAAGGAAGCAACTCGGTTTGTTTTTGACGGCACGGTTGACCTTGACCCAAAGGGACTGGAAGAAGGTTGGGAGTGCTTTCATTTTCAATTAGAGATTAAATTAATGTTTTTGATATGTTTTGCATTATTTTGGTTGTGGATTCTCAGACAACCTTCCATCTCCGACGATTCTAGAAAAGACTATCAGTTATCTAAAATGGGCCCTTGTGGCCCATTTCCTCCTCGCTTCAGTTAAAGCCTGTTTCCCTGAAAATGAGCATTCTAACAGAATAAACTTTTCTGTAAATAATAGACATGTTTAATTAAGCTGTATGACGACGTCCTTGACTAGGAGGCTTTGTAAACTTACGTTGATTCGAACCCATTTAAAAAAAGACAAAAGCCAAACCGAATATGAGGATCAGCGATAATATAATCCTACAGCTCGCTGGGGCTGTATGATTAAATTATTACTGAAACTCCCCACAAATACAAGATAGACTCGCCCATTCTACTAGCCATAACTAGCCAAATAATAGTCGTAATATTTCAAATAACCATCTATTCTGCATCTGGAGAGAGTAATTACAAGATCAAACTAGCAAGTTTCAAATTTAGTGCGATGTTACTTTGCACCCTCAGAATGAATTGCAGTGCCGGCCGTAAATAATTGTAACAAACATTATTTTAAGGTACACATTATTTAGGGAAAAGTTTTTTTTTAAAAATCTCACTGTTTTTTTTCTCAAAAAAGGAAGGAACAAAAGAAGGTATAAATTAATTCTTTTTCTCTGAATGTCACAAAAACCTGAGTTTTGTTAACCTTATTTCAACCCTTTCATGCTTTTATGCAACTATTTTTGTGTGAAAAGGCATGTTTGTATGAGCTGAAATCTAGACGAACAAGTGGGTTGAGAGCAGCGTAAGAGGCGCCGTGGCCCAATGGGTAACACGTCGGACATTTGATTGAGAGATCATGAGTTCGAATCTCGTCGTGGTCCTATGCATTGTGTACTTGAGAGCAAGACACGCAATTCCATTTGCTTAATGGTAGAGCGTTGGTGGTATACATGTCTCTATCTGATCCAGATCAAGCTTATGGATTAAAAAGTCTGACAGTTACTTGCTGCTGATTGATTGGTCTCACCAGCTATATGACCATGGGCACTTGAATTGCCGCCGAAAGCTCGAAATGAACAAATTAATTTGAGTGTCAATGCTAATTAAACCATAAAGCCTCAGCGCCGTAGGATTAGGTCATTACTTCCCTATAATTGTGAAATGAATAAGCCCATTTGCTAGGGAGCGCGGTGGCTCAGTGGTTACGGCATTGGACTCCAAGCCGAAAGTTTCCACTGTTCCAGGGGACGGTGGCGCTCTGTACTAAGACGTACTGCACTTCGATAGCGCATTTGCCTTCAACCAATGCTAGCCATGCTCGTGTGGAGACTCGACACTGCTCACTTATTCTCTCCGGGTACTCCGGCTTCCTCCACCCGTTCAACTGTCCGACACGTGGTGACCTTGGCAGTCGAAAGTGTCGTTAAACCCCAATAAATAAATAAATAAATAAGCCCATTCGCTGTAGGTGGAATATTGTGTATAATGTTTCAGTTCGAGAAAAGGATTGAAAAAGTTAACGAAGGATTACATATATATCAGAATCTCCATAAGTCAGCTTATTTTATCCTCCAAATGAGAACACAATTTGGTGCATGACCTTTGGTGCAAAAAGTGATTTTCAGCTTTAGTAGCTACACCAAGACCACAACACAAGTGTGAAGGTAAGGTTAAACAATCGTTTATGCCGATGCTGCACATTTTAAAGGGCTTCTACCATCATTCATTGGCTACCATGCATGTCGTGTTTGACGAGCAAAACAGAACATCTTTACTACAATAACTACTCACTGTCCCACTTCCAAGGATTATTAGAATCTAATATCAAAAAGGAGTAGTTAGTTATTAAACAATAAGATACGCAGCGTCCGAAAGTAGGGCAGTGCTTCGTCAAGCATTGCACAACATATAGTTTCTCCTTTAGCCGGATCGCTATGTGCATTCAAATTGTGTAGGTACAGATACATAAATGTGCATGAAGACTTACACCTAGACATTTTCCATCTTCAGTGATGCATTTCATCGCCGGAGTGCTAGAATGTCTTATGTCCCCTTTGGGACATAAGACATTCTAGCACTCAGTGCCCTCTTTGATTGGGAGAGGTTTCATTTCGTACACTTGTTTATTCCCAGCTTTTAGATCGGAATTTTTTTGTATTTGTTCAAGTGCTCGACTGATCCCAAACACAAATTGGAAGGTTCGCCCTTCCAATCGGGGTGATGTTCAAGACCATCACTCGTTACGGATTCACATGGTTAACTTTTTTCGTCATTCACATCGACTTACGAAAAGGTTATCTCCCCTGATTGCTAAGAAATGGCTGGCAAAAATTAACACTAATTGAATGGGGAATTTTTATATTTCTCAAAATAATATAAAACCTATGAAAGTTATAATCGTTGTGCGCATCAATCCTTTAAGACCAAAATATATGCTCTCAGTTGGTGATATTATCGAACGATTTCAATCGACCTGTTTCTTTCCCACGTTGATTTAAAATGCCAACGTAACGGCCAGAACCCACCAGCGCTATTCACAAAAATCGCCAATTAATTTTCATTATATTTTCTTTTTTGTCTCAAAAACATAGGTTATGACCCCTCTTTGGAACGAGCTCGTCGAGCTCGTTCCAATGAGGGTCATAACCTATGTTTTTGAGACTAAAAATGAAAAATATTAGTTATTCAAGAATTTTGTTTGCAAGTGTCGTCTGCTTTTCATGTTAGGTAAAGGGTTAATCGTGGTATAAATATAGAACACAACTCGGGTAGCACGGGAGACGAGAATTAACGATCCTTGGTGGATTTTTTTTCTGTATTCCCTGTGCATGCACATCGAGTCGTTGATCCATATTCCCAGTACTCCACCCGAGTTGGGTTCTGTCTTAATGAGTGGGCCTCGTTCTTCTGTTCTGTTTCATTTCACGCTGATTTCTTAAGTAGACCTGGATGTAAATGAATTGTAAACATAACTACGGCGCCAATGTCTCAGTTGTTGATTACATCAAATTCCTATCCCTTTTCTGACGCATTGGTGTCTTCTTTCTTGGTATCCGTCAAGAGATTAGTAGTTCGCTTTCATTGGTTTTGAATGTCTCTCTGCATGTTGTTGAATTAACCAACTATCACCAGTTTGGAACCAAGGGCATCTTTTCTTTTGATAGCTGTCAGTTCATTCATTTTGGGGAGAAGGGGCGTCAGGTTTCTTTGTGGAAAATGTATCTACAGCCTCTGATCGTGGAAATGTTTTATTGTTCCATTTCCATCAGTTTAATTTGATCCTGATCACAAAGCATTTGTTTCCTTTCCAATAGACAAGACATTCAATATGTCAAATAAAAGATGTATTCACCTATAAGTGGCACGAGAATTCTACTGTTCGTTTGAAATGAACGAGATGGCCCATTATCGAGAAGTACTCGCAACATCTGGTCTCCCGGTGGTCTGCGTGAGTGCTGGTCTTGTAATGGTACACAGACATTCACCATACTTTGGGAACTGTTAAACCTGTGGATGCAAGGGACAATGAGGCTGGACTCAATTCATTATCTAAATTGTTTTCCATGTTGACATTCATATTAATATGTGTTGCAATTAAATATCGTTTTAGAAAAGACCCACGCACGCCACCACCAACCCACCCACAACTTTGCCTCCACAGCTCGTGCTTATACACAGTGCACGCTTTTGCGTGTTTGAAAATTTTGTCGCTCTGTTTGTGAAAACAAGTCATTAGTTTTTTCCCGGAGCCATGCACTGAAAAGCCCCTCTGTTGTTTCTATCCCCAAACTTTCAACATTTATTTGCGCTAGATCGGCAAAAGAATGATGCAGTGATTGCAAGTTCATACAAAATGTGTCAAAAACATGGATCGGCATCTTCTTGTATGATTCGTCCTGCTTAGGTTGCGCAGTGCTTGTTGTTGTTGTTGTTGTTGTTGTTGTTGTTGTTGTTGTTGTTGTTGTGAATGGCAAACAGATCTACCAAAGATTTTCAGTTGGTCATCAGATAAGGCAGAGTTTACTTGCACAGTCAAACATCACTATTTTCTTGCAAATTGACTGTGAAACCGGCTAACTTTCCATTCTCTTTGGCAACACTTTATGTGTGCTCTATGGTCTGGTCTACGGCTGTCCAACAACATTTTCATTCAAGATGCTATTTGGGAGATGCTGTTCCCCCTGATTGAACTCCGATGTTTACAGTTTGTATGGCCGTATTGAAGGAGCATTAAAGGTATGAACATAAACCGTCAAACCGTCGGCCACTTATTGTTTCAAAATGAAACGTAATCCACTGCATGTCAGTGGAGTAGCTAGGAAGGCTGGGGCTGTGGGATATGGCCCCCATAACATTTTCAGTGCCCCCCCCCCAAAAAAAAACAAAACATTGGCATTGGCCCAATGCGACTTTAGCATAACACAAAGCCCTAAAATGGTCTCCAATATAGGGCTATATACGCTACAAATGCCTCAGATTCGTTCATAGTCCACTGAATTTTCAAAACTCTTTTCGGTGGGGGGGAAAGCCCCCCCCCCCCCTTCCCATTTGATGAAGGGAAATGGGCAGGGGGAAATTACTAGGGGCAAAGGGGGTCCACACCCCCTCCCCTGGTTATTACATGGTTTCTTCGGTTTTCTTCTTGAGAGCCGACAACATCAGTGTCATGAATCACTGTCAAAACTGGAAGCCTCAAACCATCCCGATTTTTGGAGATTATATCTTGTTTCTTCGGGTCGTTCTTCAGTCCAGGTGGACCACAAACGTTCTGATTTATAAACTATGGTGCACTATAAAATCAGTTGGGTTAAAAATCAACATAAATCGCCTGTTATGAGTGAACTGGTTGGGTTCATATTCACTCAACTCAGTCGATTTAGGGTTAATTTTAAACCCAACTGATTTTAGAGTGTGGTACAGTTGAGTCGGTGCGCAGTGATCGTAATTCACGTGTGGGCAGTGATGACCACGCATGCGTTTACTAGGTAATAATCAGCAACAAAATTTTAATTTATGAAGCACCGGGTACAACCCGGTGCTCCATTAACTGGTAGAGTGCTGAAAGCCCATATTTGGGCTTTATTCTGAAGTGCAGGTGCCACAACTTAATGGCTTCGTATTCAGTGAATATGCTTCACATTATTTTTGAAGTAAAATTATTTAATCTATGGAGATTTGCCTTGTTACAATAGGCACTCTCCCATAAATTGTAACAAGGCAAAAAGACGTGGACAAATTTGGATGACCAAAAATAATTTAGCACTCTACCAGTTAATTAGATGTTTGATGATTACTCCTACAGTTAGTGTTTGGAGTCTCATATTCTTGCGTGCGTGGAAATATTGCTCGCCTGTGAAAAGTGACCAGTCCACGGCGGACGTACTATAATAGCTCACCAGAAGCGTTTCCGCAGTAAGTCAGTAATACACTAGACTTTGAAGTATTCATTATGCATCCTGGATATATATTCAACTACTCGTGTTTTGGGTTTTTCCATTCTATTTAATAGTACAACATGTATACAATTAAAAACAGAAAGATAGTGGTAGCATTATTCACAACTACATGACTGCACTATAGGGAGGTGGCGTAGGCCTAGCCACTAGGGATGTCTTACCGCCATTCTCGCTTAAAAAAGAAATGAAAAAGAAAAAAAGAAAAGAAAAGAAACGAACAGAAAAGATAAAAGGGAAAGAAAAGAAAACGAGAAGCAGACGTGATTAACGAGGCAATTCTGATAACAGTGTTCTCTCCAATAAGAGGGCAACTGAAAGTCTATTCCATGATTTATGGCATACAATGAAGATTCAGTTGAATAAGGAGGTAACGATGAGATAAACAGAGCTACGACCTACGCCGTTCTTTTCCGGGTAAATTATTCTCAAGTCCTCTGTGTGTTCTTACGGCTCTATCTGAAGAAATCTTCACATTTATGTGCAAATGATGATGCTATCACATGTTGTACTATTGATTTTTCTTCACTTTCACTGACATCTCTGTTATGCTTGCCTTCAGTCTTATTCTGAAATGTCTGTCTGGTAATATGAAAGTCCCTTGTTGCTTTCCTTAAAGATACAACTTCAACGGCCACCAAAAAAGTTTCATCACTGTAGTTTTTGTAATTGCGGCTGTCGAACTTGCGAATATAAGTACGTGTTAAACAATTAATTAATTAAACAATGCAATACAAAAAAATCTTTGAATAATCCAGTTAAATATTAAACTATAGTAAATAAAATATCAGAGAGGTCTGTACAAATAAATTAGCATATCATATGCATCACGAAGTGAAGGAAATTGGCAAAAGTATTTTTTTTAATGCTTCACTTGTTACTTTATGTAACTTTTTCCGGCTGACGTTACGGGCATTCCTCATCTGGTGTAACTTTATCCCCCCCCCCCCCCCCACTCCCATCCCACTAGTGACCATATATTTAGGGAGGGGTGTGATTGGTTTATTTATACACAGAACATTTACTTTTCACAAATTGAAATTATAGTGTCTTACAAGTTGTTCAGATCAGCACCAGTCTCATTGTAACGCAGATGTCATATGCTTAACGCCAAGGTCCGATTGTGTAGGAGAAAATCACAAGAATGTTTGAAAATATATATTCGGCGACTCTTGCAATCAAGGACTATAACTTAAAATGTAAGCTAAACGTACGAAAGTTTGTACTGGCATTACTACCTTTTCCAGTTTTCCCCTGTATACCTTCAGGAGAAGAGTGCCGATGTAGCTAACTGAAGCACATAAAACAATTAAGGCTTTACTGGAAACAAAGTTTTTCGGTATGAGGTGGAGGGAGGGGCGGGGGTGTAGTGGGGAGGCGAAATCATCTTGGTGTGTTCTGTTCAGAAGGGTTGACATTGGATGGAATGGATTACTCGTGGCGTTCGGGTCGAGACAACTCAGAACGAATAGGTGGAAGTACATAATCCGACTCATATAATTCATCATCTGAAGCGTCTGTAGCGTAAGGCCGATACGTGCTTGTTTGACTGAAGGTACATCCTGGGGAACACAAAGGCACTCTGAAAGCTTGACATGGTGCGGATCGGAACGAAGCTGAGAGCCAACAAATTTACGTACATCACACTGTTAGGTTTGTTATCATAACTTAATAAGAACTCCGTGCTAATTATACTTTATATGTATTAAGGGGACGTCCAACCTAACTTTGGTCAAATTTCATGTAATTTTCTTTCAAGTCTAAAAAAGTCCCAAAATGAATAACCCCAATAAATTATATACCAAAATGCTTGGAATGAAACACAGAACATGTGGAAACTGAAATTTGCCATGGAACTGCTGCCATGTGTAAATAGCACCACCTGAAATTCTGCTGTGGCATAAGTAAGAGAACAAAATTTTTACAATAAAATACCTCAAAATAAAATAACAGCTGTATTCTGTAAACATTTAAGTACATACTAGAAGAAATCTTTTCCTAATTCATTAAAGTAATAAAGATTGAGACCAAATGTTATAAGTGGAGTGCTCACTGATTGAAGGCAGACAATTTCTTTTGTTTATGTTTTGATTTGGGGAGTTCAAGAAAGGTCAACTTGAAGGAGTCCAGCAGAAGAAGTATGGAAGGACAAAAGAGTGTCTCCCAATATCAAGATGTATGTGTTACTGTAATGGTTTGGAAAGAAAATATGATATTCTTTCTCCTATGTAGAATGCACTGCAAAGTCATACAATGTAGTTGAATAAATATATTTACAAACTCCTTGCACTGTAACCCCTTTTATCCCATGCATCAATTTGATAGTGATTAAATTGTTAAATTTGTCTGGTTTATCAATAAGTATATTAGCTTTGTTTAACTCTTGGACACCAATACACTCATGATATCTGTTGGAGAAGAAATAAGGGTAACTGTAACCTGTCACTGCAATAAACCATCTAATGTACTTAAAAGTACATTGTTATTCAAAACACATCAAATCAACCTTACATAACCATTATTGCATGTACTTTCCCCAAGGAGGCTTATTGACATATTGAGATCAGAAGGGCACATCCAGAGGGTCTCACATATTTTTTTCAAGAACGCAGTACACAAAGCAATCCCCAAAAGATGACAAGTGAGCTCCATTTGACACAAAAAATTTCCGGGGGGGGGGGGTGGTCTCTTCCTTGTATGACTCAACCTCCGGCACTCTAGGCATATGCCTTTTTTTCTCAAAGTTTAACTCTGTTTTTCTTTTTGAAGATCCTGGCCACACATGTTCCAAACACTATCAGACAGGTAACCCTCCAAATAAGTGTATCTGCAAAAATCATGTTACATTGCAAAACATTCTTTTTAGACATTTAGTTCTGGACCTTTCATGCTTCTTACTTCCAACTATAACACTTAATTTATCGATTAATGGGTGAATAGAAAAGTCCTGCCATAATCAACATTTTGAGTTCCATAAGCCTTCAAAACAGCTCCGATAAAAGTGTCAAACATCAGATTAGTGGCTTTATACAGAATATTCATTAGGTTGTTGCTTGATAAGTAATAGGAACAAAATCTTCACACGAAAATTCTGTAGCAATACAATTGAGGGTATTAGCAGGCAGTTTGCAACAAATTATAACAAATCAACTAGTTATAAACAAAATTTTCTAACTCAAAAGAGTGAAAAAGTACCACAACTCTGAAAAAATGTGGGAAGAAACACATGCTACAGCAGCTACACAGGCATTGTTTCCCCATGATGCTCGATCACAACACCAAATATCCTTCAAATTGGAGTAGCAATGGTTGAGATACAAGGGAGAATGTTGGTACATGTAATGATGAATGGGTAAGACTAAGATTCAGACTATGAGGACAGAGGTCACCACTGCACGGCCCTAGATGCACCGTTGATTTTCCAACTTCCAGGTCTGGGGCATAATAATCGCAACACACCCACCTTATCAGTTCATAATTTCAGTAAAATAAAAGAAATTATCAATTTGAATTAATTAATAGATGATGGAAAATATTTGGCTTCCTTCGCCTTCTCGTACTATTTAATTACCACAAACAATATCAGTTTGATGCCGACAAACGAAACTGAACGTATGTGGTTTGGTTAAAAGTAACTCAGCATGAATAATGAAGAAATTGCGAATATTTCGTGTATTTCATTTGTTTAAAAGCCAATTGCAGCTAATATTGACCGTGCATTCGATAATTCGTTTCGGTTTTGACCACACGGCCACGCTGACACTCCGTGACAGCGGTTATGTTCATTGTGATATGCAAATTGGGGGATTGTTTCCGGTGAAGGAGATTTGTCACATCTGTCAGTGTAAAACGATCGTAAAAGACACTGATCGACGCTTGTATTACTATGGTTGGTTGCAAGAAAAAACTAAATTCTCAGCATCGTCCAAGCGCACCTTATTTAAAAGCACGAATGCATCATTTTCAACCCATCTTCAATCGGTCCTTTGCAGACATCAAACATACCCGCCTTCAAATCCCATGGTTACTAGGAAGTAAATAACTTCACAACATCTGGGGGAAATCAACACGCTCAATATGGTTCCAGGTCACTTGGAATATATTTCGTGAAAAAGTGATTTATGAAGCATTTCTGCTTACTTTGTTATGAATATTGCCTTATTTTATGTGTAACGTCCGATTTTATACACTCGGTTATTTTTTTTTACAAGTGGTTCATGTTGTCTTTCTAGTGCGCAATAATTCAGATTTTTTGTCAACAAAAAAGTTCAGACGGCCTGTAAACACGAGAGGGAATTTCGAACCATATTTTGCAGTTATGACATTAACAGCTCAAGTATTTGCTGTCACCTGTTTGCAAATCCGCTCATACATTGTCTTGACAAATAAAGGCGTGATCACGTCCTTGCATTCTTACGCTTGCCCAAATTGAGTATTTCTGCAAGAACCACATCGTAATCACATGACTGGAAAAACATCATTGAAACATGGCCACATCCGGAACATCAAAAATGTGTGTTGGTGTTATTACATTCAAACGTCAAAACCCACCAGAGTGTGTGTCAAAAAATGCTTTCTCCGAGTCTGTAGTATGTTATCATTATATTGAGGACAAGGTTTTCGAATTACCGATTGTTTTGTGGTTTCACCAGTTCGTTACTTATGCCATTGGCAAATTAATCTTCTTCAAAATCATAAAATTCACTTTTTTTCCTGAAAAAAATTATATGTACCTTTTCTATGCACTTTACTCATTATTTTGATATATAATTTGCCTTTCCTTACTTCTCTTATCTGTTTCTGAGGCACTGGGAAAAATGTCAAAAAATTGACCAAAGTTAGGTTGGACGAACCCTTAAAAGACTACACTAAAATAATACACCTCCACTACACGATTAATACTTTAATACTGTTCTACTGTCAGATATGTCTGTCAGAGTATGTCTCTCTAAACAGAGCAATTGGATATTCCATGTTTTTTAGAACTGAATATTGAGTCCGTTAAGTAAGTTGTGTTTTCACAAGAATGAATGCATGAATGGCATTCGTATCAGTACACACACCATTTGTTGTCAACAGCGACACACTAAACACCGGTCACGAGCTCGATATTTATCGCGGTCGCACTAAAGCAAGATTAGGTCACCGACGCGAACTTCCCGTGTGAGACCTTTTAAGGATTTCGACCGTCCGCTGAATGGGTGATTTGTATGCCACCTAACACATTGCTCAGTGATAAGCTGCAGGCCATTTAACCTTTTGAACCCTGATGCTATCTTCCATGTCAGTTCAATGCAGTAGTTGGAAGAGTCCATATTTATTATTTGGGGATAGGCCAATTAATATGTTCAACGTGCAAAAATATTGATTAGTTTACCCCATACTTTATTGAACTCCTCAGCCATCCCACCAAATGAAAGTATGACATATCTTGTTTCTGGGTCGGAAAACCTGTCGCTCGTGTTCTGGCGGTTAAGGTTATCTGCTCGTGCGTAAATTGGTCGCGTTGAGTCCACATTTTCCTGTGAAGGCAAACCACTGCCCTGTATTCGCGTATTAAGACCCTTCGATGGCCAACGGGAGACTGAGAGGGTGTAACGTGAGGCGAATGAAGATCGTGAGGAGTGACTCTAATTCGAATTTCTGAATTGCGTGCTCAGCAACAGGATTCCTGTTGGGATTTTTCGCGTGTGCTAGCTCGATAACAACGTTGTGGGACTGCAAAGCCTGATCGCGAAAAATAATAATAATGAATACAGTTTAGAGCCATGAATCCACATAAAGTGCTCTCAGGCTTTACAAAGTGTGTGTGGGGGGGGGGGGGGGATGTATACATACATACATAAAACGCATACTCAGTGAAATATGTCTTTGGTAAACAATATGAATTCATTCAGAGGGGACTGGTCGTGGAAATGCATTTTGAAAAAGATAAGTTTTGAAACACTTTTTGAATGACGTGTATGTAAGTGGTGACTTCAGGTGACTTGAATCCAGGTGTCGGATCTGTGCGAATCACAGCCGGGACCCTTTAAAGGTCGCAATGAATGACGTGTATGTAAGTGGTGACTTCAGGTGACTTGAATCCAGGTGTCGGATCTGTGCGAATCACAGCTGGGGACCCTTTAAAGGTCGCAATGGGAGGCAAAGTAATAAGAGGCCTGTCCGAAGGCTGACGCGGGTTTCATTGTCGATTAGTGGTGCGGATGTCAGAGGCGTTACTGATTCGCGCTCTACCAGTATGAGTTGCTTGTTGCGCTTGATTACATCTGCAGCAAAGTTTGTTCCAGCTTCCGATGAAGGAGGACCTGATGACTGTGGAACATGGGTTCTTGGGGCTGTCGTTACCGAAACACGTGGGACGACAGGAATTGGTCACTGATTCAATAACTCTATCAAGTCTGAAGCAAAGAAGTATATGTATATGTGCATTATAGTCTGGTGGACGTGGGATGTTCAAGTTTAATATGTAGGGCGACCACAACCCATGGGTGACACGTCGGGGATGACGATGTTCTCTCAGTTGGGGCGAAAAGTTGTCTGCTTTTTTTACTGCCAGTAGGCCATCAGAAGAAATTCTTTTTTTTGGATGGGCGCGTGCCTTGAAACAGACGTTTATGGGTACGTTGCAAGTTTGGGCACTCGGAATGAGTGTTTTTCCACACGAGACCACTAGTGAAAGGCACTTCAACTTGCCCAGAAAGAATGTCCTGTACTGATGTATACCTGACCACACAATCCTCAATTCTCGTTATTACTTGACTGATTCTGCACTCGTAGTTAAATCCTGATATATACTCGCCCAAAAAAGAAAGTGTGCATTGCAGAATTTGATCAAACTCCAAAAAAATAATTTCGTAAGTGTAAAGAGTGTTAACCTGTTCATGAATACGTTATATTGAACACAAAAACAGCTTTCCCCCGTTAAAATTGCATTAACGTTAAATGACGTGCTGCACGTTTGTGAAAAGGCATGTTTTGCACGTGGAGAGTCTGAAAATTCATGCAGCAGTGTGATTCCTTGGGTATTTAAACACTAAAGTAAGGCCTTCCTATCGTTCACATTCAAACTTGCGCTGCTGTTAAAACGATTCCACATTAGCATGCCAAGATTGACAATGAATCAACGTCTCCTTGCCCTGGGTATGATTAGAGCTAGCAGAAGACACAGAGAGGTCGCCCAGCATTTGAACTGCCACCGTAACACTGTAGACAGGCTAGTCCATCGACATGCACAACATGATGACGTTCGAGACAAACCCCGCTCCGGGAGACCCCGAGTTACCACCCCTGCACAAGATCGGTATATCCGTGTCGTCCATCTCTGGAACCGGCAACAAACGGCAACGACGACACCCAGGAACATCCCTAACCTCAGACGGATACATCCTCAAACAGTAATCAACTGGCTGAGAGAATACGGCTTACGTCCTCGACGACCTGCAATTCGTCCGATTTTGACGTTATGTCATCGTTGTGCTCGACTGCAGTGGTGTAGAGTAGGGTTAGGGTTGGCCTAGCCTAACCCTAACCCTAAACTAACCCTAACCCTAACCTAACCTAACCGAACCCTAACCCTAACCTAACCTAACCTAACCCTACCTAACCTAACCCTAACCCTACCTAACCCTAACCTAACCCTACCCTAACCCACTTCCATGCTAACTTGTTCGCTTCCATGAGGCGTAGATGCACAGCAGTAGTCGATGCAGACGGAGGTCATACCAGATATTGAGTGTGTGACTTTTGTGTTTGACCCTTAGTGTCTTTGACTCTCCATGGAACCAAGAGTATTCGTCGTAGCGTAATGAAATTTCTCGTGTTGGTCACAAATTGATTCATCTGTGATTGAATACAATTTCCATGAATGAAAATGATGTATATCTTTTTTTAGTGTTATTTTTTATCATGCACACTTTCTTTTTTGGGAGAGTATAGTTTGAGAAATGAAACACGTTCGATCTCCATTTTGTCGGAAAAAAGAATTAGAGTATTAATATTATGCATTTGAAACTACCCATACTTTCAAATTAAACTCTTTTACGGATGGCTGCAACAAAATAACAAAGAACAGTGAAAGGAAAATTAGATATAACGAGTTTTAAAACGTTTCAATGCACCTACTCTAGTTGCATCACTTCTTACAACTCTGAATGGGTAACTCTCAAACACGGCGTCATGTCATTAAACCGTTGATTCAATTGATCAAAGGACAAAGAACAGTATTTTAGTAATTTTTCCACTCCTTTTGGAGATAGAACAGAAAATGGTGGTTATATTTCAGTTTTGAAGGTCTAGGTGCAACCAACTTTGTTTTAAAAGGTGCAGGGGGGGGGGGGGGGTATTTGTATCAAATGCAACCCGTATCTCAATTTTGACAAAAATGGACTTAGATCACTATAATTGTCAGGCGACGATGTGTGTCATTCACAAGACGAATTTTCCGTCCAACACTCAGAATGATTCCCGGCCTGTGGTCTCTCGTTCTATCCTTCCGTGCTGGCACTCGTGCCATATCGATTAACCCATTCGTATACGCGTGTCGTCCTGTATTTATTACACGCCTTCACGTCTATGAAAAATAGTAGAAGTGCACTCATTCATTTGACAACTATCAACAAAGAACACATTTTATCACCAACCAAATTTGCGAGGGGAACCCGTGTTACTATTTCGTCCACTGAGTTCCAATGTGTTCTATGTACCTACTGGCACACAGAACACCACTGGAGCTCAGGGGACGATTTTCTGCTATCGCTAGCGATTCAAAATGTAACTGCGTTGCAGGATTTGTAGAAAATTCCAGTGAAATTTCGCTTGTATTTAAAAATAGTTCGTCAATGACTTCCGTTCCACACATATATGTACGGGACAGATTTTCATTTTCCGCAAGGTTTAGTGTTTCTGTATGTGGGGATTTCATAGAAAAGGCGTGTAATAAAGGTGAATGTCCATTCGCTTGTAAAACAGTCTGAGTTGAGAATTGTATTCTGGCATGAAGTTGTTTGGCGATGGAGGTGCGGATCATAATATTAGTTTCAGATCCTGATTCCACAACAATGTTCAACAGGTGATGGCGATAGAAAAGACAAAGCGAAGGAGACTTTGTGACCTTCACTCTATGGGCACCTGCAATCTCGAAGTTCTGTTCATCAGCTTGGTCCTCGTGTGTTGGAGGTTTGCTAGTATGATAGGAAGCACGACATTCATTATCTGAATGGGTTGTATCAAGAGTGTCTTCACTCATGATGCTGCGAGTCCATGCCATACAAGTTTTTTCGGCCTCGGGTAAGACTTCGAGTTGGCAATGGCTTAAAACGTGACAGAAGTAAGGTTTTCCTGCTTATTTACACAAAGGATAAGATCTAACAATTGTTTATGTTGTCGCTTCGATGATGGTCTGGAAAATGAGGTCTTGTAGGTACTATATCGCATCACTTCGATGTCTTCAGTGGCATGTAGTTCGCCAAGCAAGGAATCCATAGCTAGAGAAAATTCTGCTTTTATTGGTGTTAAAGTCTGTGTACGTAATTCTACTTGAAACTTGAAATATACGATATTTATCCCACAATCTACCAATATATCAACTTTTTTGGCACTTGTCCCTTTATTTTATTTGTGTTGGGTTTTGTTCAGTTGAGTTCGGCATTTAGTACCTCCCGGAACTTAGCGGAGTGAACTCCGTTCCTAGTTCCCAGTTCAATGTGAATCCCGTTCCTAGTTCCTAGTTCAGTGTGAATCCCGTTCCTAGTTCCCAGTTCCTGGTTCCTAGTTCAGTGTGAATCCCATTCCTAGTTCCCAGTTCCTAGTTCAGTGTGAATCCCGTTCCTAGTTCCTGGTTCCTAGTTCAATGTGAATCTTGTTGCTAGTTCCTAGTTCCTAGTTCCCAGTTCAATGTGAATCCCATAACGAGGTTCCTAGTTCAATGTGAATCCCGTTACTAGTTCCTAGTTTCTAGTTCAGGCGTATAATAATTACCATCAGTATACTTTAGGTCTACTGGAGTATATAACCAAAAACCAACTAGTTCCTAGTTTCTAGTTCAGGCGTATAATAATTACCATCAGTATACTTTAGGTCTACTGGAGTATATAACCAAAAACCCCTTGGTATGTGCCAGTCGACCTACTAATTCAAACAGAGGTCAGCATGGGACATTATCTTAGTCTTTAGTAAATAAGTACTAGTTCCTAGTCAATATGAATCCCATTCCTAGTTCAATGTGAATCCCGTTACTAGTTCCTAGTTCCTAGTTTAGACTTAGAATAATTATCATAAATATACTTTAAGTCTAGTGGGGTATATAACCATAAACCCCTTAGTATCCGCCAGTCGACCAGAGGCCGGCATGGGACATTATCTTGGTCTTTAGCAAAATAAGTGAAGTTGTCCTCATTTGAACAGGACGAGTTTTTGTCCCTATGCCCGGTGGTCGCCGCCAAAGCGTTCTCCGGCGAGAATCGAGCAGGACGAGTTTTATAATGCCCGGAAAATTATCTCTAAGCTAGCGGGATCTCCAGCGAAAATCTGTTCCTATAGGACTAGTGCCAGGCAATTGTCCCTCGACTAGCGACGATCTCCGGCGACAATCCCCCTAGAGGCTACCATGAGAATTTTTCTGTGTGTTAAGCAACCAGCCATGAATATCAAGGAAAATCTGTTTGTGGTAAAATCGCTATTAGATCAGAAAACCAACCAGTAACTCATTCCTAGTACCTAGTTCAACAGGACGAGTTTTGTCGCTATGTCCGGCGGTCGCCCCCGGACGAGCATCGGGTTCTCCGGCAAGAGTCGAGCAGGACGAGTTTTATAATGCCCGGCAAATTATCTCTAAGCTATAGGGGGATCTCCAGCGACAATCTGCCCCTATAGGACTAGTGCCAGGCAATTGTCTCTCGACTAGCGACAATCTCCGGCGACAACCCCCCCCCCCCCCCCTAGAGACTAGCATGAGAATTTATCTGCGTGTTTAGCAACCAGCCATGAGTATCAAGTAAAATCTGTCTCTGGTAAAATCGCTATTAGATCAGAAAACCAATCAGTAACTCATTCCTAGTTCCTAGTTCAACAGGACGAGTTTTGTCGCTATGTCTGGAGGTGGCCCCCGGGTGAGCATCGAGTTCTCCGGCGAGAGTCGAGCAGGACGAGTTTTGTAATTCCCGGCAAATTATCCCACACCTAGCGGGGATCTCCAGTGACAATCTGTCCCTATAGGACTACTAGTGCCAGGCACTTGTCCCTCGACTAGCGACGATCTCCGGCGACAATCCCCCTAGACGCTAGCATGAGAATTTATCTGCGTGTTTAGCAACCAGCCATGAGTATCAAGTAAAATATGTCTCTGGTAAAATCGCTATTAGATCAGAAAATCAACCAGTAACTCATTCCTAGTTCAACAGGACGAGTTTTGTCGCTATGTCCGGCGGTCGCCCCCGGACGAGCATCCAGTTCTCCGGCGAGAGTCGAGCAGGACGAGTTTTGTAATATTCCCGGCAAATTATCCCTAACCTAGCGGGGATCTCCAACGACAATCTGTCCCTAGGACGAGTGCCAGGCAATTATCACTAGGCTAGCGGCAATTTCCAGCGACAATCCCACCAGGGAGCATCTCCGGCGACAATCCGCCCCTGGAAGGATACCCGTTTGTGGTCCCAAGGCTAGCGTCGATCTCCGGCGACAATCTGCCCGTAGAATGGAGTGCTCGGCAAAGTGTCCCTAGGCTTGTGACGATCTCTAGCGACAATCATCCCTAGATTTTATGCCTAGGAGTACCTCCGGCAACGAAGGGGTGTCCGGCTGTAGTCCAAAGGATAGCTCCGATCTCCGGCGACAAACTGTCCTAGAAAGAATGCCCGGCAATTGCCCTAGGCTATCGCCGATCTGCAGCAACAATCCACTCGAAGAACCGCCAGCATGGGGCCTTATAGACCTGAGTGTTTAGCAACCTGCCATGGGGTACCACGTCAAATCCGTCTCCCGTAAAATCGCTATTACAATTACATCACAAAACTAACCAGTAACTCGTTCCTAGTTCCTATTTCAATGTGAATCCCGTTACTAGTTCCTAGTTCAGACTTAAAATACTGGAGTATATAACCAGAAACCCGTTGGTATGCGCCAGTCGACCTAATTCAAATAGAGGCCAGCATGGGACATTATCTTAGTCTTTAGAAAAATAAGTCAAGTTGTCCTCATTCGAACAGGACGAGTTTTGTCGCTATGCCCGGCGATCGCCCCCGGACGACCTGCAGGGTTCTCCGGCGAGAGTCGAGCAGGACAAGTTTTTTAATGCCCGGCAAATTGTCCGTAGGCTAACGTGGATCTCCAGTGACAAACTGTCCCTAGGACGAGTGCCCGGCCTACCTATTCAGCGGGGATAGAGAGCTATAGAAGCGCTATTATTATTATTAGAAATCAATCTCTCGTAAAATCGATATAAGATCAGTCAGCTTACCGAGAGAACCATTGCACTGAAGCTGCTCTTTACACACCACAAAATCTCTACTTTGTCACACGGATGAAGGCAAAGTAACGGTATTGTGTCTATTAGACCTATCAGCATCATTTGACACAATTGATGAGCAAATACTTCTTGAAAGACTTCAGACTACTTTTGGAATCACAGGGAATGCCCTCGAGAATGTGGTTTTCATCATATCTCCGAAGTATAACTTAGTTCGATATGAGGAATATTCATTAAAAATCTTCCTTTTTCTGATTCATCAGTCAGATTCTTTTGATAACTGTTTTTTGGTTTTCTCAGGAGTAGCAGATGGAAGTTTGTTCATGTTCTGCTTTATTGCTGAAATTGGACCCAGTAACCAATTCCTGCATTAAAGCCCTATACAGTGGGCAGTAAAATGTATAAACGATTGATCAAACTTGGCATTATACTTATGCTGCAGTCATGATGTAGCCTTAGATGCTGAAAGTGACCTTAAACGCCAATAAATAAATAAATTTATTATAAATAGATAAATTATTGAGTACCTAATATGGGGGGTCCAACATATAAACACTGGGTAAGTATGGGAAACAATTTTATGTTTATTTTGGCGATTGTCAGGTGAGTGCCCAAAGACACGTGGGGGCTTCTTGTTTGATTGTGGGGCATAATTTTAGTGTTTTAGCCAATGAGAATGAAACAATTCGACCCAACCTTCAAGGTTATCCTTTCATAAGTTAAAACGTTTGCGAAAGCAGTTGTGAATTGCAATTTTCAAATAATGGAACATTTGCAGAAGGAACCTGGAAAATGTAAACTCCAAGATCAGTGGTTGCATCACGTTGCATACACCTCATGGTTATAGCCAGTTAAGGGGGACTTTTATTCTGCCCAATGTCAGTTCCGTTGTAAGAATTTGAGCATTGCGAATATGGGAGAATTCGCACTGCAGTCACATGTACTTTCATCAAAACACCAACAAGTTAAAAGTGTAAAAAAAAAACCCACAGTGGTCACCATGTCAGGTTTTATGAAAAAAGTAAATGATAATTCTGATAAATTCAACACGGCAACATGTTCCAACAATCCCATGATCACACCTATGGTAATAAACAGTGAAATCTTAGCAGAAATTCTCTGCAAGCACAAACAATGTTTCAGTCTATGAACCTGCAGGGTATACCTGAGGTCCATTGGCTTAAACATTGTTTGCTCATTTAGTGCATATAGTAATTTGAGAGTTGCACTTTGGATTATAACCCTTCTCCATGTGTGATTTTATTTTTGTGACAGTCCACTCTTCACATACTGTTGGTCCTTGAAAGTTCTGGAATTTGGGCCTCTGAGGTCCAGGAAAGTCCTAGAATTTGATTTCAGAATAAGTGCTAGAACCCTGCACGGCATATTCAAAGACCATTGTATTTATTTGTTCAAAAAAGTATGTTATGAAAGAGAGATCCCACACGAGTTAGAAGGGATTAGCAAGCAGACTGGTACAGAAAATTAGTCGCGCATGTCATTGACAAACCATTGGTATTGATCCAAAGCATAACTCCTATTATTTAGTGGTGATTGTACTCCATATACAACTGCCAATCAATCAATCATTAAGGCAGTCGGTATTCTACTATCAGTTGTTACATGTTTGTAGATTATTAGAAACTATACCTATTCACCTGTAGCGAGTATATGTGTGTCCCACGCGTGTCTATGTTCCAAGTCCAATCGACTTAAAAGCACAGAGGCTTCTCTCGCAATATTGCACCAGACCTACCTAAAGATATTCATGGAAAACATTTCTAAGTCAGAACTAGGAACTTGTAACGGGATTCACATTGAACTAGGAATTAGTAACGGAATTCATATTGAACTAGGAACTGGTAACGGGATTCACATTGAGCTAGGAACTAGTAACGGGATTCACATTGAACTAGGAACTAGGAATCTGTAACGGGATTTACACTGAACTAGGAACTAGTAACGGGATTCACATTGGACTAGGAACTAGTAACCGGATTCACATCGAACTAGTAACTAGGAACCAGTTACTTGTTAGTTACTGCTTTGCCAGGTCATCTCAAAACTTGCTGTCAGTCACTCACAACCGGAGAGTACCCCTCGAGTTGCTCATTCCCTCCCATCTTCCTCCCTCTGCCTCCTCCTCCCCTTCCCCCGTCGTCCCTCCTTTCCTCTGTCCTTCTCGCATCCACACTCCACCCTCGTCCCTCCTCGTCCCGCCTCATCCTCAACCCGCCTTCTTTACCCTTCTCCCTCCCCTCACCCGCCCTCCTACTCCTCCCCAACCACAATCGCTATTGCAACCTCATCCTTCCACCCCTCTTCTTTCATCTGCATCCACTCCTCCCTTTTCCATCCTCTCTCGCCTCCGCCCCACCTCCTCCTCCTCCCTCCTACTCCTCATTCCGCCTCCTCCTCCACCCACCACCCCTCTTCCTCGTCCTCCGACCTCCACCCGTACCTCAATTACCACCGCTACTGCATCCTCATCCTTCCATCCCTACTCTTCTTCCCTGTGCGCCACATCCCCCCATATCCTCCACCCTCCTTGCATCCACCCTTCTTATTCTCCCTGGTCCCTCATCATCTCACCACCTCCCTCCTCCATCCTCCTCCCCACCACACCACCACTACCACCACAACATTCACCCTTCGGCATTGTACTACTACCAACACCACATACCACTACTATCACCACCACCTCCACAACCCCGCCACTATCACTTCACTCCCACCTCCCCAACCACCACCACCACCACGACCACCATCAACCACCACCACCGCTTCGTCTTATCTCCTCCACCCCCCCCCCCCCTTCCTCCTCATCCCTCCTCATCTGGACTACTCCCTCCTCCTACATCCTCCTCCTCCTTCATCCTCCACCCACCTCCACCTTCTTCCCCCTGTTCCATCTTCCTCTTTCCTCCTTCTCCCACATCACCACCACTTCTACCACCTCAACATTCAACTACCATCACTCCCTCGACATTGTCCTACCACCAACACCACATACCCCTATTTTCACCATTACCACCACTACAACCACCACCTCAACCATCACTGCCCCCACCACCACTGCCCCACCACCATCACCAACACCAACACTCCCCTCCCCCCCCCCCCCCCGGTGACCTCGCTGGCCTAGGGACACCCTCCAGGCAGCCGTTCCAGGGGAGGATTGGTGCTAGAGATGGTCGCTAGACCACCTAGGGACAATGGTTGGGGTGGGTCGTCGCTAGAGATGGTAGCTCGACCAGCCAACAGATGATTGTTAGGGACGACTGTCGCTAGGGATGGTCGCTATCCTCGCTGGGCGCTCGTTCAATATGGACGATTGTCGCTAGAGATGGTCGCTAGACCCGCCTATGGACGACCTTTCGCCAGCCTCGCCGTGTGCTCGTTCTGGGGTTGAGTGTCGTTAGAGAAGGTTGCTAGACCCGCCTAGGAACGATTGTCAGAGACGATTTTATCTCGAGGTAGTCACTAGATACGCCTAGGGAAGATTGTTAGGGACAATTGTTAATAGAGATGTTCACCAGCCAGGGACCGTTGTCGCCAGCAGTGGCGTAACAACTGGGGGGGGTGGGGGATAAAGGTGGGGTAAGGGGGGTATCCAAAAATTATTAAATCATATGGTCCTGATTAAACACTTGGCGATGTTTGACGTCAGTCCAAAACAAAACACAAAAGAAGAGATGTCAAAACGGATAAAGGATCATTTGAAGTGTCCAGCAGTCTTCACCCGAGGAGTCGGTCACAGCAGCCTCAGAATCGCTGATGAAACGAGTTTTGGTCCTCAATTTTTCAACCTCCACCGCCAGGAGCGGGTACCCCCTCTCGTGCTCATCAACACCTCGCCGCTGTGCGGCTTGAATGGCGCTGTGCATCATACTACCAGCATAATTGGCACCTCCTTTGGATCCGCCATGATACCCCCCCCCCCCCCCCCCTAATATTTTTTCGTTGTTACGAGCCTGGTCGCTAGAGAAGGTGGTAGAGACGATTTTGTAGGGACGATTGTCGCTAGAGATGGTCGCTAGCCTAACCGGGCGGTCGTTCTAGTGACAATTGTAGCTCACTATTGAGATCGTCGCTAGAGCCGCCTAGGAACGATTGTCGCTAGAGGTGGGCGCTAGACTCTCCGGGACCCCGTTCTAGGCACGATTGTCGCTAGAGATGTCGCTAGACCGGCCAAGGGACGATTGTTAAGGACGATTGTCGCTGAGGGGTTCACTAGACCCGTCCAGAGACGTCTGTCGCTAGAGGCGATCGCTTTATAGGAACGGATGGTCGCTGGAGATCGTCGCTAGTCTCGGGACACATTGCCGGACGATCGTTCTAGGGGTGGCTTGTCACCTGACATCGTCGCTAGCCTAGGGGCAATTTTCCGGGAACTCCATTCTACGGGCAGATTGTCGCCGGAGATCGACGCTAGCCTTAGGACCACAGACGGGCATCCTTCTAGGGGCGGATTGTCGCCGGAGATGCTTCCTGTCGCTGGATATCGCCGCAAGCCTATGACAATTGCCTGGCACGCATCCTAGGGACAGATTGTCGCTCAAGATCCCCGCTAGGTTAGGTTAGGGATAATTTGCCGGGAATTACAAAACTCGTCCTGCTCGGCTCTCGCCGGAGAATTCGATGCTCGTCCGGGGGGCTACAGGCGGACATAGCGACAAAACTCGTCCTGTTGAACTAGGAACCAAGAATGAGTTACTGGTTGGTTTTCTGATCTAATAGCGATTTTACCAGAGACAGATTTTACTTGATGCTCATGGCTGGTTGCTAAACACGCAGATAAATTCTCATGCTAGCTTGGGGGATTGTCGCTGGAGATCGTCGCTAGTTGAGTGACAATTGCCTAGCACTAGTCCTATAGGGACAGATTGTCGCTGGACATCCCGCTAGGTTAGGGATAATTTGCCGGGAATTACAAAACTCGTCCTGCTCGACTCTCGCCGATGAATTCGATGCTCGTTCGGGGGTTACCACCGGACATAGCGACAAAACTCGTCCTGTTGAACTAGGAACTAGGAATGAGTTACTGGTTGGTTTTCTGATCTAATAGCGATTTTACCAGCGACAGATTTTACTTGATACTCATGGCTGGTTGCTAAACACACAGATACATTCTCATGCTAGCCTCTAGGGGGAATTGTCGCCGGAGATCGTCGCTAGTCGAGGGACAATTGCCTGGCACTAGTCCTTTAGGGACAGCAATTGCCTGGCACTAGTCCTTTAGGGACAGATTGCCGCTGGAGATCCCGCTAGCTTAGAGATAATTTGCCGGGCATTATAAAACTCGTCCTGCTCAATTCTCGCGTTGGTCGTGTGGGGGCGACCACCGAGCATAGCGACAAAACTTGTCCTGTTCGAATGAGGACAACTTCACTTATTTTGCTAAAGACTAAGATAATGTCACATGCCGGCCTCTTTTGACTTAGGGCGACTGGCGCATACTAAGGGGGTTCTGGTTATATACTCCACTAGACCTAAAGAACATTCATGGGGAATTATTCTTTGTCTAAACTAGGAACTAGTAACGGGATTCACATTGAACTAGGAACGAGGAACGAGTTACTGGTTGATTTTGTGATCTAATATCGATTTTACGAGAGACCGATTTATAATAATAATAATAATAATAATAGCACTTCTGTAGCGCTCTATACCCGCTGAACAGGTATAGGCCTGACACTCGTCCTGGGGACAGATTGTCGTTGGAGATCCCGCTAGCTTAGAGATAATTTGACGGGCATTATAAAACTCGTCCTGCTCGATTCTCGCTGGAGAACGCGTTGGTCGTGCGGGGGCGACCACCGGGCATAGCGACAAAACTCGTTCTGTTCGAATGAGGACAACTTGACTGCTTCCTAAAGACTCAGATAATGTTCCGCGCTGGTCGAAAATTTGAATCAGGTCGACTGAGGCATACAAAGGTGTTTCTGGTTATATACTCCACTGTACCTAAAGTATATTCATGGGTAATTATTCTTCTAGGTCTGAACTAGGAACTAGGAACTAGTAACGGGATTCACATTGAACTAGGAACTAGGAACGAGTTACTGGTTGGTTTTGTAATCTAATATCGATTTTACGAGAGACGGATTTATAATAATAATAATAGCACTTCTACAGCGCTGTCCCCGCTGAATACGTAGGCTCAAAGCGCTTCAGAACATAAGTTAAGAGCTAATTATTGAAGGTTTCGTTTTTAGGGCAAGATGAGTCTATAAATAGGAATGTTTTCAGACACTTTTTAAAACCCTGAAGAGATGTACAGTGTCGCATATGGAACAGCAGACTGTTCTAGATTTTAGGTGCCTGAAAACAGAAGGCCCGTTGTCCCCAGTATTTTAAGTTCATTTTAAGGCAGGTTATAGAGTTCTGTTATCAGCACTTGAGCGTTGAGAGCGTGTTGGTGTGTATAAATTGAAGTGTGTAGAGAGGTAGACTGGGAGGTTTTCGTTGAAGTATTCAAATACTAAAACAGCGAATTTATAATCGATTCTTGCCTTAACTGGGAGCCAGTGGAGTTTTTTCATCAAAGGTGTTACATGGTCCTTACGGAATATTAGTTTCGCGGCGTGGTTTTGAGTTTTCAAAAATCGGCTGAGCTGCTTCAATGTAAGCCAGTTAACAAAGAGTTACAGTAATCAAGTGTTGATAAAACAAAACGACAGACAACTTGTGCTGTTGTCTTTTCTGTCAAAAGATGGCGAATGGCATTTATTCTACTTACCTCTAGATACGAAGAGTGACAGATGTTACCAACTTTCTCGTTCATTGTTAAGCACGAGTCACTATGAACCCCGAAGTTCTCAACACATTCTTTAAAGGGGTGATTGAATTACCAACTGCCAAGTGATAGTTAAGGAGTGGGGTGACTTTTGAATGTGTGCCTATCAATGTGACGTCTGTCTTGTCATCATTTAATTTCAGTCTATTTCAAATTATCCATTGTTTAACAGATTTGGAGCAATTTTCAACAGCTTGCAGTGATTCGTCAAAATTGTCAGGCATTGAAGATTTCAGAAATTTGGGTATAATCAGCATATTTTTTATGGTCACAGCCAAGTTGGCTAATTATTGGCGAGAGGGTTTGAGTGTACAATGTAAAGAGTACAGGGCCAAGAACAGAGCCTTGTGGTACACCAAGCTGTAGCTTCTGAGGGCAAGAGAGCAATCCACCTGACAGTTTGATATCTTTCAGTCAGCTATGATGAAAACCACATGAGGGCATTCCCTGTGATTCCAAAAGTAGTCTGAAGTCTTCTTTCAAGAAGTATTTGCTCATCAATTGTGTCAAATGCTGCTGACAGGTCTAGAGAGACAATACCGTTACTTTGCCTTCATCCGTGTGACTGCGTGTAACAGAGCAGCTTCGGTGCAATGGTTCTCTCGGTAAGCTGACTGATCTAATATCGATTTTACGAGAGTCTGATTTATAATAATAATAATAATAATAATAATAATTGCAATGGTTCTCTCGGTAAGCTGACTGATCTAATATCGATTTTACGAGAGTCTGATTTATAATAATAATAATAATAATAATAATAATAATAATAATAATAATAATAATAATAATAATAATAATAGCGCTTCTATAACGCTCTATCCCTTCTGAATAGGACTTATTTTGCTAAAGACTAAGATAATGTCCCATGCTGGCCTCTATTTGAATTAGGTCGACTAACGCATACCAAGGGGTTTCTGGTTATATACTCCACTGGACCTAAAGTATATTTATGATAATTATTCTAAGTCTAAACTAGGAACTAGTAACGGGATTCACATTGAACTAGGAACTAGGAACGGGATTCATATTGAACTAGGAACTAGTACTTATTTTACTAAAGACTAAAATAATGTCCCATGCTGACCTCTGTTTGAATTAGGTCGACTGGCGCATACCAAGGGTTTTTGGTTATATACTCCACTAGACCTAAAGTATATTGATGGTAACTAGGAACTAGTTATGGGATTCACATTGAACTGGGAACTAGGAACTAGCAACGAGATTCACATTGAACTAGGAACTAGGAACGGGATTCACATTGAACTAGGAACCAGGAACTAGGAACTAGGAACTAGGAACGGAATTCACACTGAACCAGGCACTAGGAACGGGATTCACACTGAACTAGGAACTAGGAACGGGATTCACATTGAACTAGGAACAAGGAACTACGAACGGGGTTCACGCCACTCCGGAACTTCATTGAGTCAAGGTCTATGAAATGTTCTCCGGTCTCCAGCCATACCCTTCTCATGAAATGGGCGCCGGTGGTCTGGAAACCAAAATGTGCTCATGTTATCTGACAAACCGAGTCAACTGATGTGGAACTTTTTTATTTTTGAATTTGTAGCGATAAAAGATAAAAGAACAAAATTTGGAACTCTGTCCTAATATAAACTCAAGGTGAGATACTTTTTGTTCTAGTGTGCGTCGTTCGCCTTCATCGATGTCAGCTCCGTTGGGTACGAAACTTCGCAACGGGGAAGCCGTTGTTTTCTTGGTGACTATGAGCCTTCAAGCAAAAACGGAGCAAAATTAGGATCCATTTAAAGTGTGTACTGTAAATTCGATCGCCACGCATCAAAAGAAGTTTCAATTCGTGTGAGACACAAATGTTTGAGAGCCCTTGAAGAAGCAATGATATATTATTAAAGTTGGAAAACCGGGAAAATAATGCTTTTACTCATTTTTGGCTAAAGTTACCCCTCAAGGTGAAAGTATCCACATTCTACCGTAGATCAAGGTAAGGACCATCCCCATAACCAACTAAAGTGTCTATGTTTGTAGCCATTTAGGTCTATGGGAAACACGCTGATACAAATTATTTTGTTCAATTGTGAATAGTGGGAATCCAGCAAGCAAACAATCAAACAAAGCGACAACGACTTTTCATTTTTAATGTTTGACAAAGTTCTTACTGTCCTGAACATTAGCGTAGTCATTCTTGAGATCTGTCGTATGACACTTTGCATAAAAAAACAGCAGTGGCGTAGATAAAGGGGGGCGGGGACCAGAAGTTTTGTCGGAATTCTTTGGGGACCATTTCTGGGCGAATTTATGCCTAATAACATTAAAATGCTGGCTTTGGGGATAAAAACATACTATTTGGGGTAAATTTTGGGTAAAAAAGACCAGTTTTCAGTACATTTGCAGTAAACAACAGATTCTTTCTGCTTGTTTGGGTTTTTGTTGTTGTTACCCTGTCGGAAAATTTTCGGTCTGTCGGAAAATTTTGGGCTTGCCCCTCCGCCAACGAAAAGCTATCTATGCCACTGAAAACAGTGGTACCTGTTTAATGATCTGTTTGTTTGTTTGTTTGTTATTTTTCATTTTTGTATGCCCCAAAAACTTTTTCGGGGGCATATAATGTTTGTCCGTCCGTCCGGGCCACCGCAGATGGCCTTGCGAGGTAACCAACCGTGTACAGTCGTTACTTGTGAGGTGGGGGGATAAACTGTCCGTCCGTCCGCCCGTCCGTCCGTCCGTCCGCCCGTCCGTCCGTCCGTCCGCCCGCCCGAACGCCCGCCCGCCCGCCCGCCCGCCCGCCCGCCCGCCCGCCTGCCTGTTGTCTGTCTGTCTGTCAGGAAGATTTTCGTGTTCGCTCCATAACTCTGAGATGCTCCGTTGGAGTTTGTTGAAACTTGGCATACCTGTTGCTTATGTTTAGACGATGTGTCACGTACAATTTTTTTTTATTGTTCTATGGAGGTCATAGTCACAGATCAATGTCATTGTCAGGGGCAGAGTCACTTACGAGTGACAATCTCTTGTTTTATTTTGTTTTGGGCTTGTACGTTTTGAGGTTTTTTGGAAGGTGGGGGGGGGATCATTTTTTTTTTTGTTTTTGCTGGCTTGTTTGGTTGGTTGGTCTTTGGGGGCTGCTTTGTCTTCTTTGCCTTTTTTGGGTGGGGGGGGGGGGAGGTTGTTTGTTTTGTTTTACTTTTCTTGGGGGGGGGGCGGTGGAGGGGGTAAATTTTCAGTACGTTTCAGTGAGCTATTCTATTTACTTGGTTATACGCAGACAAACGAAATAATAAGCAGGTTGTTTCATTGAGAAGTTTACATTCTGGTTTATCATTCTGGATTAAACCATCTAAACCCCCATTGAGAGCAGGATTATCTGGTTTGTCATTCTATTCTTGACATGCGCAGTGAAGTGCGCATAAAAGTTTTAGGCCTCGCACAACAACAATAAAAAAAAATATTCTGATTTCGAGTGTCAAATAAGAAATAAACAATGCCAGGTTAATGAAAAAATGCAATAAATAGAGAGGATGGATAAAAAAAATTAATAACGTTCGAGTCATTTTGCCCATAAAGGAGGCTTTTCAAAAATACTCAATTCTCAACTGAAAGAGTGTTTTTTCTCTCGGAAAAAATTGTGTTGCAACTTTCAGAAGACCCTTTTTGGCCATTTTATTTCTATGATAGCAATGGTAACTGGACGATTCGTCGTGATTGAAGATTCGTCGTAACGACGAATCGTCCAAATTACGATCACGACGAATAAAATAAATAAATATTAAATCTTGTTATTTGTTGTCACAACCAGCTCAATTTGGTAATTTCGTTAAAAACTCAAAATCGTAATCTTCGACGAATCGTCCAAAGAACAACGGAAATTACCGACGAATCGTCCATTGGATGATTCGTCGGCAATTTCCGTTCACGACGAATCGTCCAGATTCTACGACGAATTTGCAATCACGACGAATCGACCAGTAACCGAGGCAATAGCTCAATTTCTGACACTATCATTGGAAAGTGCCTTAAGAGGGCCTTTTCAAATGATGGTATTCAAAGATTGTTTAAAAATGAAAGCAGGGATATGTTTCCCGTTTCCTAGCGACATCACGCTAGGGTTTGCGTGGAATAGTATTCTCATTAAACGAGAGCACGGTGGCTCAGTGGTAGACTGTTGAACTTTTATGCTAGAGGTCCCGAGTTCGATCCCCCATCCGGGGCGAGCGCGTTGTATCCTTGGGCAAGGCACTTTATCCGAGTTGCCGTGTACTAAGGCGTACTGCACGTCGACGGTGCACATGTCTTCAATCGCAGCAACCCTGCTTGAGTGGAGCTTAAACAGTTAGAATGTTGATGAGCAGACAGTTGCATCGTCGATGCTCAGTGGTTCTCTTCGGGTACTCCGTCTTCCTCCACCCGTAAAACTGTCATGGACACGATTAGCCATTGTGCATAAGTATGTGACCTTAAACACCAATAAATAAATAAATAATTCTCATTAAACATATGGTTCCATTTGGATTTCTAAACCACACTTAGGGTTACATGGAAGAGAAAACAAAGTAAACCAGAATAGTTCACTGAAACGTACCAAAAGTGTCGTGGGTTTCCGTTCCACTTCACGTTTTTCCCAAGGGTCGTTTCGTTCCTTTACCAGATCGTACTGGGTCTTGTCGTACTGTGTTGTTTCGTACCCCTATAAATAGGTTAGTGTAATCAACTCACTGTCGGATGAGAAATTTGATTATAAAATCATTGTACCGATTTTTAACAGTAGTGAAATTTAAAAAAAGAACAACAATTATTATTTATTATGTACTTTTTTATGTATCTTATTTCAACACCCATTATACTTTCTCAAATAAAATGATTAAAATACATGTACAGCATTTTTTTTTTTCAAATAGCACAGCAATCCAACATTTACAGTAGACCTGCAACGATGCATTGCAGTTTCAATGCATCACGATTCTTTCACTCTGCGATGCATCGCATGGTGACAAGGGATGCATCGTGATGCTCAGGTCATAGGGATTATAAATAGAAGAACCTTGAAAAAGTTTAAAACATGTTATTAAAACAGAATATGGTATTTTTATAGACTATAATTTGTATTCATATTTGACTAAAAGTAAGGTTAACATAAATTCTTTCTTATTTTTTAGCAAACCTGGGGTGAAAAATAATATACTGAGGGCCATTACCCTTCCACTAAACTTACATATCTTACAAGATAAGCCCTTTTCCATGTTGTATTCGCATTATGATGCACATCGCCTCTTGAGCAAATAATCCCGATGCGCATAGCATCGTGAACATCCGAATCGTTACAGCCCTAATTTACAATGAAGCTAATTATCAAAAACGGTCAATGAATAAATTAACATATATAATCTAACTGTAAGAATTAACATTCAAAAAATTCTTCAACTGAATTAATTAATGCTGTGTTCCACCAGAGTCGTTTCGTACCTCATTTGGTACGAAACTACTCAGTACGAACTGGTAATGGAACGGACGACCCGGGACCTCCCATATGACGTCACGGATATAGCGGAAAATTCGAATTTTAAAACTGTGTGAAACGCTGATAAGAGCCGATTTTGAAATAAATATTCTGCAGCAATTAAGCGTTCAAAAGGGAATTAAATCGGATATATTTAATATCTCTTGATGTGTAGCGTTTTATAAAATGATCAGGTAGCTTTGTTGTAAAAAAAAATGAAAAAACGTCCCATGAAGTGACAATTTGAGACTAGGACCTACCATTTTATCTAATTTCGTTGTAAAGTGCCATAGTACTCATACCGAGTCAGAACACGTCAATTTCAAGAGGTCTGATGGTCACTCTGATGTATTCACATATATAATAGGCATTTGTAAACTATTCTCCCATACGGGTAGTTCAGCTATCCGGACGTTTAGGCTGCCCAGCGGCAAGTTCAGATTTGTTTATTCAGTTCAAATGATTGTAGGACGACTCGGCCCATTACCAAGTCGACCCATATATATATATATACTCCATGCAGCACTGATTGTAGATGGTGTCTTTCTGGAGAAGTTGGAACAACATGATCATGACTTACCAAAAGTGAACAATTTGAAAATAACGAGCGCGGCCCGGAATATAGATACATCAGATCTTTAATGACTTTATTATCTTTGCCATTCGTGTCAGCTTCTGACATAGTCTAGAGCCAGCATTCAGAGCCCTGGAACAAAGCAAATTCACCAGAATTGAAACAGTTACTCAGATACATTGAGTCGTCATGGATGACTAACCCAATTTGGCCTCCAGCAACATGGTCGGTATATGAAAAAGACATCCATGCTAATAACGATGTTGAAGGTAATTATGTTATTAATTTATGTATATTATTTTCCTTTTTTTATTAGCTGCGACGAGCAGCTTTGTATGTGGCAATGTCGGTCGGTCTGTCACCAACGAGTTTAAAAAACACCATAACTCCTAAAATACTTGATGGAATGACACCATACTTGGTATGCAAGTGTATCTTCATGATGTCTACACCCTCTCAATAATGCGTGTCATTTGGACGAATTCTGTCACATTTATGGACTTGTCACGAGCGAGTTTTTTTGTCACCAACGAGTTTTAAAACATCATTGGCATTGCACGAATCGTCGCAGCTTCGGCACTGTGACATTGCTTCTAGTTTTAAAAAAAATTAACGATCCAAATATTGATAACAATGGTGCTTCATGTAATATATCAATTTAGGCACATTCATTTTGAATCATAATAGCTTGTTAAATTTATTTTTTCAGGCTGGCACACTCGAATCAACTCCAATGCTGGCAGGTCCAATCTGTTATTTTATATCTTGGTTCCGCTTCTAAGAAGAGAAGCAGACCTAGTAAACATCGCCTGCAGACTTGTCACCGAAGAACAGACTTCGAGATGCCAAAGAGCTTCAGACAAAGATATTAAAGGGAAATTGCACATGTACTGGATGGACTATGCAGCTGGAGAAACAACAGCTTCTCAGATCCTAAAGGAATGTGGAAACATTTATGGACCATCTAACGACTACATTAAATTCAAATAAATATATTTATATTTTTATCGCCGTGTATTGTATATTATATATATTTTTCTTTACTGTACAGTTGTACATGTATATGTTTTGACTTTGTTAAACTTCTTCTTTATTTTAGATGTTCTGAATAAAAATAAATTCTTCCATTTTTAAAACTTTCATGTGAAAGTTTGGGGAACTTTTATTTTTCTTTACTGTACAACTGTATTTGTTTTGTAAAATGCTAATTCATTTTTGAGATGTTCCGAATAAAAACTAAATTGGTCCTTTTTTATCCACGCATTTGAAAAATTGCGGGGATATATTGGTTGTCTCCGTACGTCCGGGAATGGTTTCCGACGAAAAACTCCTAGGGATTTCAATTCAAAACATTGAAAGTGTGTTCATGTTCATTCATAGGTTTCTGTAGATGTGCATAAAGGTTTTGAATTTTTGATTCGGCCCTCGGGGGCGTTAGGAACGCCACTTTTGTCGTTAGAGGAATGGTTTCCGGCGAAAAACTCCTAGTAGTTTCAATTCGAAACATTGAAAGTGTGTTCATGTTCATTCATAGGGTCTGTAGATGTGCACAAAGGTTTTGGATTTTTGATTCGGCCCTGAGGGGTGCAAGGGGCACCATTTTTGTCGTCAGAGGAATGGTTTCTGGCGAAAAACTCCTGGGGGTTTCAATTTGAAACACTAAAAGTATGTTCATGTTAATCAATAGCATCTGTAGATGTGCATAAAGGTTTTGGATTTTTGATTCGGCCCTCGGGGGCGTAAGGGGCACCACTTTTGTTGTTAGAGGAATGGTTTCCGGCGAAAAACTCCTAGGGGTTTCAATTCGAAACATTGAAAGTGTGTTCATGTTCATTCATAGGGTCTGTAGATGTGCATAAAGGTTTTGAATTTTTGATTCGGCCCCGAGGGGTGCAAGGGGCACCATTTTTGTCGTTAGAGGAATGGCTTCCGGCGAAAAACTGCTAGGAGTTTCAGTTCGAAACACTGAAAGTGTGTTCGTGTTCATTAGTAGGGTCTGTAGATATGCATAAAGGTTTTGGATTTTTGATTCAGCCCTGAGGGGCGCAAGGGGCTCCATTTTCGTCGTTAGAGGAATGGTTTCCGGAGAAAAACTCCTAGGGGTTTCAATTCGGAACACTAAAAGTGTTTTCATGTTAATCAATAGCGTCTGTAGATGTGCATTAAGGTTTTGGATTTTTGATTCGACCCTCGGGGGCGTAAGGGGCACCACTTTTGTTGTTAGAGGAATGGTTTCCGGCGAAAAACTCCTAGGGGTTTCAATTCGAAACATTGAAAGTGTGTTCATGTTCATTCATACGGTCTGTAGATGTGCATAAAGGTTTTGGATTTTTGAATCGGCCCCGAGGGGCGCAAGGGGCACCATTTTTGTCGTTAGAGGAATGGCTTCCGGCGAAAAACTGCTAGGAGTTTCAATTCAAAACACTGAAAGTGTGTTCATGTTCATTAGTAGGGTCTGTAGATATACATAAAGGTTTTGGATTTTTGATTCGGCCCCGAGGGGCGCAAGGGGCACCATTTTTGTCGTTAGAGGAATGGTTTCCGGCGAAAAACTGCTAGGAGTTTCAATTCGAAACACTGAAAGTGTGTTCATGTTCATTAGTAGGGTCTGTAGATATGCATAAAGGTTTTGGATTTTTGATTCAGCCCCGAGGGGGGCAAGGGGCTCCATTTTCGTCGTTAGAGGAATGGTTTCTGGAGAAAAACTCCTAAGGGTTTCAATTTGAAACACTGAAAGTGTGTTCATGTTAATCAATAGGGTCTGTAGATGTGCATAAAGGTTTTGGATTTTTATTTCAGCTTCGAGGGTCGCAAGGGGCTCCATTTTTGTTGTTAGAGGAGTGGTTTCCGACGAAAAACTCCTAGGGGTCTCAATTCGAAACACTGAAAGTTCATTCATCTTCATTAATAGGGTCTGTAGATGTGCATAAAGGCTTTGGATTTTTTATTCAGCTTCGTGGGGCACAGGGGGCACCATTTTTGTTGTTAGAGGAATGGTTTCCGCCGAAAAACTCCTAGGGGTTTCAATTCGAAACATTGAAAGTGTGTTCATCTTCATTAATAGGGTCTGTAGATGTGCATAAAGGTTTTGGATTTTTTATTCGGCCCCAAGGGGCGCAAGGGGAACCATTTTTGTCGTTAGAGGAATGGTTTTCAGAGAAAAACTCCTAGGGGTTTCAATTTGAAACACTGAAAGTGTGTTCATGTTAATCAATAGGGCCTGTAGATGTGCATAAAGGTTTTGTATTTTTGATTCAGCTTCGGAGGGCACAAGGGGCACCATTTTTGTCGTTAGAGGAATGGTTTCAGGAAAAAAAACTCCCAGGGTTTCAATTCGAAACACTGGAAGTGTGTTCATGTTAATCAATTGGGTCTATAGATGTGCATAAAGGTTTTGGATTTTTTATTCGGTTTCGAGGGGTGCAAGGGGCACTATTTTTGTCGTAAGAAGAATGATTTTCGGAGAAAAACTCCAAGGGGTTTCAATTCGAAACATTGAAAGTGTGTTCATGTTCATTCATAGGGTCTGTAGATGTGCATAAAGGTTTTGGATTTTTGATTCGGCCCTCGGGGGCACAAGGGCCACCACTTTTGTTGTTAGAGGAATGCTTTCCAGTGAAAAACTCTTAGGGGTTTCAATTCGAAACACTAAAAGTGTGTTCATGTTAATCAGTAGGGTCTGTAGATGTGCATAAAGGTTTTGGATTTTTGATTTGGCCCCGAGGGGTGCAAGGGGCACCATTTTTGTCGTTAGAGGAATGGTTTCCAGAGAAAAACTCCTAAGGGTTTCAATTCGAAACACTAAAAGTGTGTTCATGTTAATCAATAGCGTCTGTAAATGTGCATAAAGGTTTTGGATTTTTGATTCGGCCCCGACAATAATCGCAAATGCGAATGCGGGGATATACTATAATGTGCTTTGCACACAAATAACACCCCTCTAGTTAGAACTTTCAGTCGAGTCCGAGTTTTGTTTTCGTATCCCGTCTACCCCTCTCGTCTTACCAGTTTTCTCATCAACATTCCCCTCTGACACTTACGTATTCCCATAGTCCGTATACCACCTGAGTTGGTTATGGGTTGAGTTGTCGTAGTCCGTGTTGGTAATGGGCCGAGTTGTCCTGATACCATTCAAATCAATGGCAATTTTCCCCGGACAGTTGACTGGGGAATTGGCAAGAACCAAAGTCCAAGCACAAAACTGAAAAGTGAGGATACATCATAAGTGTTCATAAGAGTTTCTTACTTACTGCCATTGACAAAAGACCTATCTTTTCGAGACAACCATCTTTTTACCCCCCTGAGGCTTGCATAGTATTGGTTTTTTGCTTTTATGCATCAAACGTGATGAGTGGTTCCTTTTCAGTCTGGATGTAAACGTAAAGTTCATTTCTTCAAATGTCTGGCTGTAACTAAATGATGGAGGTCCCATCACATCGCTGAAGGTCCCTTCAAAGTTAACTTTGCTAAACTTTCTGATTAATTTCATCTACAGCAATGTGAGTTACCTCATATTTAGTTAATATTCTTGACCCAGATGACCAGGTCTGGAGTAAAGACTTCGCTTGTCTTGTACTGGAGGTTCCATCACATTGCTGGAGGCCTCTTCAAAATCAACTTTTTTCCCAACCTCCCGATTAATTTCATCTAGACCACTGTGATTTACCTTATTTTCAGTTGATATGACTCAAATGTCAAAGTTTGGAGTAATGGTGTTGCGTGTCTTGTGCTGGAGGTCCAATCCCTTCGCTAGTTTTGATTGTATACTATATATATAGCATAGTTTCAGAAATAAATATAAATAATAGCAAGCTATAGATTTAATGGACCTGCATGACGTTTTTTAGGAATGCAGAATTTTCTGTGATGTTTCACAATTCCAGGGCCGTCAGTGATTTATTTCACAAGTGCAGTCATGATTGACGTTAGTCTTTGCCTGGCCTTTAAATTCCACCAAACACACCAGTGACCAGTGTCCCAAATTACATTAATGTAGTGATTAACCAGTGTTCGGCAATCTCATCTGACATCGGCAGATTTTTAACCATCGGTTGAACATCTGTCCAGGCTGATGGTTACATGGAACACCACTCTATCAAAATTGTTTGTATTTACATTTGATTAACAATCTCATACAAGCAGTAACAAACTTAATAAGTTGCCACAACTGTTGGCAGGAATCAAGATTAGCCTAATCTCATTGATTGGTCTGATCTTCCCCTTGATTGCTGCTCATGACACACAAGCAACATGTTGTGTGATGACTTAATGAAATGCGACATCAGTGTAAACAAGTTAACAGTGGTTGTTCCTATCTGACATTGGCACTCACAATCGGCAGATTGTGTGCTCAACTAATTGTCAATCAGATGACGTCGCAAATTCTTATTGGTTTATCACTACAGGAATGGCTCCAATTTAGAGGGCATAACACATACATGTAGTAAAGTTTTTTTGTTTTTTTTGTTTGTTTCTTATCTATTTTTGTTCAAATGATTTAACCTGCTTGCAAAGGCTTGGATATGTGTATACATTTTGTTACTCAATGATACTCTACATATCGTGGCTTTGCAGTTGTTTCTAGGCAAGTCTCATCTGCCTAAAAAGGTAGCCGAGGTTTGCCGAGAAACAACTGCCAATGCACTTATAATTAAAAAGCTACCCAGATATTGCATGTTGGGGCACTTGTTCTATTGCAGTATAATACTTTACCAAACAAATCAGCCACATCTGCGTAATTTGCAAATTCAGCAGCTGAAAAAATATTATTTTTCAACAAAACCATATCAAGTGATCCCTCTTTTGAACGAGCTCGTTCCAATGAGGGGTCACATGATATGGTTTTGTTGAAATTTGTTAAATTTTTAAAAAGTGACATTTAAAGTAATAAATTTTGATATCGTCTGCATTGGGTAAAGGGATAAAATGATCAGATTTGGAATAAGGCCCATAGGTTGCTGGTAATAGATATTCCCAGGCACCAATACAGCCTGGAGAAATAAGGAAATGGCATTTCAAACAGTCTGTTTTGCAAAAATGTTCTTTAGTGAGATTGAACATTGATCAATATAGTTGACAAGCTTGCAGTGTACCCAAATTAGACCAATCTAAAGGCTTGGCCAATGCAAAGAGGTTATCTTACTGAGAGAATAACATACATGGTAGGCATGGCATGATTAATCGAGAAGTCGACTAATTGTCGAAAATGTCCTTTAATTGACAGTTTAAAAATTGATGATTATGGGTTTTCATCACCCCTTTACTGATCAATTATTAGTTATAAGTCTCATCCCCATCATGCTCATAAGAATTGTCAGAGGCTGTAGAGTATCAAAATACATTGTAAAGTATATGGGAAAGAAGCAAAAAGATACAAAACATGCAAAACATGACACCAGGTCTGGCATTCTAGAAAGTGTGGGAGTACAAATAATTGCCCTTCTCAGTTTGCCAAGGAGTGCAATTGCCTTCTTAAATCTCAATGCAGCATGCCTGCATGCCTAAATATTGTCTGGCCTGAGGAGGTAATGACCAAAACTGTTGTTTTCTATATAATACCCAGGGGGAGGGGGGGGGGGGGGGTTACCCCAAAAATTTGCAAGACGTGACGTGGGGGTGGGTGGGTTTCTTGAGTGCGCCAAAAATGTGCATTTCCAACTTGTGCAATTTTTGGAATTTTTTAAAAATATATCAATATATCAGGTAATATATACCATCATTTGTGTTTCAAACCTTAAAGATGATGTTGTACATCACACTCTTAACATACAAATACAACATCAGGAGGCTTTATATGTGAGAATATTGGGCTTAATCTGGGAAAATGTCACACATTAGTAGGGGGTGGGTATCTTATTCGAAATGTAGAAAATGTGTAGACAATATTTTGGGAAAATTCTCTCTGATGCACTAAATTCAACCCAAGTTATTTATTTATTAATTAATAGAATTTGTATGGATAGAAGAGGAAAGTAGCAAACACCTGAGAATACTGACAGAACAATTCAAATGAAATTTTGTTCCCGTATATGTACACCTGCTCTGGCCAAGCCTGATAATGAACAGCTTGTCATTTGTAGATTGGGGCCCACAGCAGCCCACATAGGTTTAAATTGGTGGTACCAGTTTCAGAACATTATGAAACCCCCTAAAGACAGCTGTGCCTACTAAGTTTATAAGTTTATTTTGGATTTTAATGGGAGAGTGGGGGTGGGCGTCTGAGAACGGTAGTAGAAAATTTGCATGTAGGGGTGGGTGAGTGTAAAAAGGAGCTGAATAAAAAATAGGACGTCATGTCTTGCAAATTTTTAGTGCCCCCCCCCCCCCCTCCCCTCCTCCCCCACCTGTAATACCTAGTTGTTTTTTAGAGGTTACAGAGTATGATTAAAGTCGACTTTAATCAATTCTTCTTTTTCAAAAGCCGATCATGAAATTTCATAATTGTGCCAGCCCTGATAAAGGAAAGACGGATTACCACTAAATCAGTTAATTACTGCTTAAAAGTTGATTTCTATAAAAACAATCAGGATTGCATTAATGCCACATTACACCTTACTGCATCGATACAATCATGTAATAATAAAATATAATCTTGGGGCTAGAAAATCTGTTGATTTTATAATAGCCCACTTTCTCCCGCTTCGTTTTCAGCACGTTGGCAGTGCAGCAATTTATTCTGAACAGTGGTTTTTACAGGAATGTTTGAAAAAGTTTATTTCTCTCCGAATTAAAACAGGTGCAGCTTAAGAAAATGTTTGGAACACTGTTCCATAATATTCATAAAATAACCCAGAATTACTTTAACACAAAGTTAAAAAAATTAGATACGACTGCACAATTTGTAAACGAAACTGTAACAGCAATTTGGAAGTCTGCGGCTGTTAGGTGATTCAGGTCATGGCTATTACTAAGGAGAGAGTGAACAAACAAATGAATGAAACTAATATCAGGGATTCCAAACTGGTTAATTCACCCTTTATTTATTTCTTTTTATTCCTCGCCAACAAAGTTGGGAGGGGGATATTGAAATGGTGTTCGTTCATCCGTATGTCAGTCCGTCCTTCCCTCACAAAGTCTTGTCCACTTAATTCCTACATTTTTTTATTGAATTTTTACGAAACGTGGTCTGAAGTATCAGTATCAAGTGTTGAAGTGCATGTGGTCAGGAATTTTCGATGCAACAAATTTTGCATGGTTACTGCCCTTGGAAATAGCAACATTTTCATTTGGCCTTCACAGTATTCAATTTTCAATACCAAGTTTTAGTATTTTAAAAAATACTGTGGTATGACTAAATACCGAATATTGCTGGGACGTACAAATATTTGACCATTTTTCTTAAAAAACTTTGGTAAAATTTTTGTACATTCCGAGGTATTAACAATATAATACACACACATAATATATGATTATTACCAATTCTGAATATCGTTGTAATGTACAAATATTTGAACACAGATTCGTCGAAACTTTGGTTACATATTTATAGTTTACAACCTTGAACTTGCATGAAAAACAGTTGATAAAAATCCATTATTCAGCATTGACGATGGAGTGGGCCGCTTACAAATTACAAATGCGATTAATAGTCACGACTTTGAAAAATTTCATGCTTAATATTTACCATTAGTTGCTATATAAAAATAAAACACAAAGAAATAGCATGTTTTGTTTTTATTTTTCAACTGATTAATAGTTATTAATGAATAGTTGTCTTGATAACAGCTGTCAAAGCAATCCCAACTCGCATGTCTTTTTTTTGTTAGTCAGTGTTAAACACACACACCACCCTCAGACCCTGGTGACCATTCATTGTGGAGGTCCTCCTTTGATCCATTCAATTTTTCTCCAAGTGTGCAGCAGTTAAACAAAGTGTAACCTCCCAACAATTAATCGGAGAATTTTTTAATGTGATCCACTCAGTTATCTGTATTGTTAATTAGAGCTGTGTGGTATACCGAATTTTCGGTATGGTTTCAGTATTACAGTGATATCGAAAACCATACCGAAACCAAATCAAAATATCGCCCATTTCAGTATTTATATTTTCCTGTGAAATTGACAGTAAGTCAACTCATCAAGGTGGATCGTAAATCTAAATGCCTGTAGGCCACATATTTTGATCCAATTGATAAGAAAACATGCAAATGTGAATTTTGTAAGCAACAGGTAGCAGCAGAAGCTGCAAATATGTCGGAGAAAAAAATAAAAAAGCGATGACAGAAAAACAAAAAATGGTAAGTTGTTAACTTTGTACTTTTCTTTCTGAAGAAATATGCCCCGGTTCCAGTGTTCCTAATATTCAGGTTGATTCAATATATTTTCTGGAAATTACTGTGCGATTTATTCACGGGACATTTGGGGCCGGGTGGGTGGTTACCTGGTTGACAGTTGGTTGGAAATAATCCACTAGTATTAACAATTCAATTCGTTGACAACTTGGCATACAAACGGTAATATTGCCTGTGGTTATCGCTTCTCGGCAATTTTTTATAGTATTTCTTTCAATTCTGCATTGCTATTTTATGTTGCAGATACTTTTAACAACTGGTCATTTTATTAAAATACAAGCCCCCAAGCTTTAATACCTGATCACCTGCTTTATATTCTTTTGAATAAATAATTTATACTGCACACCAGTGCACACTGGATAGACATGATTCACCTACATTTAAGACATTAACCCTTTACCTAACATGAAAGGCAGACAACACTTGCAAATAAAATTCTTCAATAACTAATTATTTTCATTTTTTGTGCCAAAAACATAGCTTATGACCCCTCATTGGAACAAGCTCAACAAGCTTGTTCCAATGAGGGGTCATAAACTATGTTTTTGAGACAAAAAAATGAAAATTGAATGGTGATTTTTGTGAATAGCGCTGGCCGGTTTTGGCTGTTATGTTGGATAAAGAGTTAATAAACAATGTACGGAAGGCAACAGGTGACATCAGATTTAGCATTATCGAAGTTCATTTGCTCGATCGAGGTCCAGCAAATGCTTTGAAAATGATTTGCTGCTATTAGCAATTTGTACATTTTTTTCTCATGGAAAATGTGCCCTAATTTATCATGAAAAATCGTGGATTCTCTGAAATTTTCAGAAACGTGTATGAAGCCAGAACCAGAAGTATAGTTAGTGAACACTGGTGTGATTCCACTCAAAATACCCTATAATTTCAACAACATGAATGTCAAAAAACGTTATTTTTCATGTTTATCAAGGATGAACCCGAACAATGAAAGGTGGATGACCAGGGCTCAAAATACCTTTTTTTTCTATGCGTAGCAAAATGCTACACATTTCAGAAAAATGAATAGCATTTTGTTTAAATTGCATAGCAGTTCTTCAATACCTGAGTTATGCCATACTGTTTTGTATTAAACTCTTCTGAGCAGATAGAATAATGTCCATCTTTTTTTTTTGTGCTTTTTCAAATGAGCTGCAACACATAAAGTACTAGCTATGTTTTTCAACTGAACTGCCTTTAACAACTGCATGGACTTAGATATTTCCAAATGCGTAACGTCTCTTAATTTGATGGGCTTAAAGTTATTTTGACTGGGTATTTTATGCAAAATGCAGAAACAATGCAGGACGAATTTAAACCAATAAAATTCATTTTACATATGAAGTTGCTAATGCGAGACGGAGAGTTAATTTTATATACTCTTCCAAAAAAGAAAGTGTGCATGCTAAAAAATAACACTAAAAAAAGATATATATCATTTTCATTCATGGAAATTGTATTCAATCACAGATGAATCAATTTGTGATCAAGACGAGAAATTTCATTACGCTACGACGAATACTCTTGGTTCCATGAAGAGTCAAAGACACTAAGGCTCAAACACAAAAGTCACACACTCAATATCTGGTATGACCTCCATCTGCATCGACTACTGCTGTGCATCTACGCCTCATGGAAGCGAACAAGTTAGCATGGAAGTGGGTTAGGGTAGGGTTAGGTTAGGTAGGGTTCGGTTAGGTTAGGGTTAGGGTAGGGTTAGGGTTAGGTTAAGCTAACCCTAACCCTACTCTACACCACTGCAGTCGAGCACGACGATGACATAATGTCAAAATCGGACGAATTGCAGGTCGTCGAGGACGTAAGCCGTATTCTCTCAGCCAGTTGATTACTATTTGAGGATGTATCCGTCTGAGGTTAGGGATGTTCCTGGGTGTCGTCGTTGCCGGTTCCAGAGATGGACGACACAGATATACCGATCTTGTGCAGGGGTGGTAACTCGGGGTCTCCCGGAGCGGGGTTTGTCTCGAACGTCATCATGTTGTGCATGTCGATGGACTAGCCTATCTACAGTGTTACGGTGGCAGTTCAAATGCTGGGCGACCTCTCTGTGTCTTCTGCTAGCTCTAATCATACCCAGGGCAAGGAGACGTTGATTCATTGTCAATCTTGGCATGCTAATGTGGAGTCGTTTTAACAGCAGCGCAAGTTTGAATGTGAACGATAGGAAGGCCTTACTTTAGTATTTAAATACCCAAGGAACAACTGCTGCATGAATTTTCAGACTCTCCATGTGCAAAACATGCCTTTTCACAAACGTGCAGCACGTCATTTAACGTTAATGCAATTTTAACGGGGAAAGCTGTTTTTGTGTTCAATATAACTTATTCATGAACAGGTTAACACTCTTTACACTTACGAAATTGTTTTTTTGGAGTTTGATCAATTTCTGCAATGCCCACTTTCTTTTTTGGGCGAGTATATCAGGATTAAAGCATTAGTGAACTAGCTTGCAAAGTTCGTTGCAAATTTTCATTTTTACATTTTGCAATACAAGATATTCAACTGCAGCCTATTAGGCTGCAGTTTAATATATTGTATCGCAAAATGCTATACATAATTGAAAATTGTGTAGCTTTTAGCATGTTTTGCATAGCAAATAGCGATGCGAAACCACTTATTTTGAGCCCTGTGGATGACACCGTGTCATTGGCACATTGCAAAGTTGGCAATGATTGCAAAATGTTTTCTCAACTGGGATTATCAGAGAGATTAATTACAGTTGCATTACTTCAATTTCTTGCATATTTGTATGGATATTAGACACTGGATTCACTGGACAGTGGACATTAATCTTGCTGCCACTTTGAAAGATAAGGAGGGAAGGACTGACCAAGAGTGTTACTACAAGAGAAAACGTACCAAAAAGCTTTGAAGGTGAAGAACCTATCCTATGTTTCTTCTGCCTGATTCATTGGGGGGGGGGCATGGTATGAAGGACATAGAGGCCAGCTGATTATCTTGGCAAGTTATTTAATGAATCGCTCGATTCAGTGTGATGGTTAACACTGAATTGAGTACTGGTAATTCATTAAATAACTTAATAGACTAATCAGTTATCGCAGTTGAATTAACTTGGCAAGTTCATGAGATGCCAGCGCTTGAACCTCTTAAGTTACTATATGGTTGAATGTTGGGAAATTGGGTCATTTTGTGACTTCTTTCAGTGTTCTGTGCATGTACCGAATACCGCACCGAATCCGAGGTATTTACCTGAAAAATACCAATACCGAACCTGAAATTTCAATACCGCTCAGCTCTATTGTTAATCCAATTTTTTGTCAAGTGTGCAGTGCACCTGTTGCATTCAATATGAAAAGACTCCTTAGATAATTTGATAGCTTTAGTGAAATTTTGGATTTCTGTTGTATACATACACAACCGATAAGGATTATGAGCATTACTCTTTATAAACGTACATACTTCTTATTTATTTTTTACTCAGATTACCGTCAGTACTGTTCGAAATACCGTGAGACACAGTATACTGACTAAACTAAAATGAGCTCGGTATTTACTTGGTATTAAAAAAATTACTGACTCGGTTAAATACTGTGAAGCCCTAATTTCCATCATAAAGGCTTGTCCGCTTAACTCCTCCTGCATTTTTATGAAACTTGGTATGCAGTATGAGTATGATGTGTACATGTGCTTATGGGAAGGAAGTTTTGATTCAAATAATTTTACCAGAGTTATACTAGCCCTTGTCGACTTTGAATTTACCCAAATTGCAGGTTTTTGGAAGATATCTTCAGTTGTCACTGAGATTAAAGAAATTAAATGATATTTGGTGATTGACATTATTGGGGATGAATACATGTCTAGGTCGATAACGAGATTATTTTTCCTATCATAACATAAAAGGTGGGGGGGGGGGGGGGGGGGGGGGGGGTTATGAATGATTATGTCATTCGACTATCTTGTTGAACTAAAACCTTTTTCAATCTTTGCTTGCTCAAAATAATAACTTTTGTTGTATCTTCTTGTGATCTAAGTCAGATATGGTGTCATACATGTACATGTAAGTTGTGTTTTTGAGGCAAATATTTAAAAAAAATAATAAAAAATTAATAGTAACTGAAGATTGCATCACCTAATTCTGCATACCACACTTTCTGTGATAAGAGCGAGAACATCTCTTTTTCAAATTTCTTGAGTGCCATAGAATTAGGAAATGATGCTGGTAATATTGCAAATAGCATGGTGGTGTTTGAACCCACATGGACAGGGTTTTCTCAGCACAAACCACCTAGCAAAACTATACAAAACTGCACACACCACTTGATCACTGACATCCCCTAAAAGGAATGCTACATATGGTTAACCAAAGATATATTATTGGGCCTGCTTTATTATCTGGTACTCTGGAAATTTGGAAAAGAGATGTTCTTGCTTATTTTCATGAAGTATGTAGAATTACAGTACATGGAGAGGGTATTATCACTAAATCACCCATAGAGTGGAAGTTCCATCCAAGTAATAGTTGCAAATTTGTTGCAAAACATAACAAGCACAAGCAAAGTTCTACCCAATGGACCTCCGGATTAAACCCGGAGGTCCATTGGCTGAAACATTGCTTGTGTTTTTTTGTCCATATGTACAGAATTTGAAAGTGATACTTCGGGAGATAACTCCACTCCATGGGTCATTTACTAACAATCCACTCTCCACATACTGTAAGTGTTGCAATCTTCTGATACTAATAATTAAAACTGAGTATTCCATGTGTTCTGTACTGGGCCCCATACATTTGTATATCCTTGGTTAACTAGCATTCCCTTTTAGGGTCTGTCATCCGAGTGGTGTGTATAGTTTCACAAGGCAGTTTATGCCACAGGAAACTCTCTCCACATCAGGGTATTTAATGACTGGATTCGCATCGCAAAATGCTACACAAAAATGTCCAAATTTATGCTAACCATTTTTCTTTCATATTGGCCTTATATTCTCTATTTATCATCACTTTTTGAAACCAAGATGGAAACTGCTAATCAAATTTTTAAAAACAAAAAATACTCTGCACATGGGTTCAAACACCCACTACCCCATTTGCAATATAATATAACCAGCATCCTTTCTTGATTCTATGGCACTCGGGAAATTTGAAAAAGAGATATCGCTTATTTTCATGACGTGTAAAATGTAGAATTAAGTGATACAATCTTCTGATACCAATACATAATTAAAATTCAGTATTCTGTGTGTTCTGTACTGGCCCCACATATCACTGGTAACAAGCATTCCATGTTTGGATCTGTTGGTGGCTGAGTGATGTACATGGTTTAGTATAGTTTCACTAGGTGGTTGGTGAAGGGAACTCTTTCTGCATGAGTTTGAACCTCCTCAAAATTTGTTCTTGATACTAGTAAACAAGCCTGGAACTAAGCAATCTGTCATTTCAGAATGAGGTCCCCAGAGTGTCAATTTGTTGATGGCCATCCCTTGCCGTAGACCTTTTTATCCTCTGGGTACCTCTTTCTTTATACGTGTAGGCTTGAGACCTTGATAGAGATTGAGGTTCACAGAGGTTAGAGGGTAATTTAGTGATGCTACCCTGTTGTGCAGGATAGCATCAACAAATTCACCCTCTGGCCCTGGGGACCGCATTTTGCAGATGACAGTCAGCATATTTTCAGGCTTGCTAATAACTTTTCTGACAGAAAGGTCGTCACTGTCATCAATAGACTGGTGTTATGCAACTGCACCCAACAATTTTTTTTCTCTGTAGGGGAACCAAACGGGGACTTTCTGCTTCAGAGGAAGATGTTAAGAATGATGTGCACACACATAAAAGTGATACAAATAATGAATCACAGTCAGATGTCTCCATTGTTAGCTCATCATCATCAGGAGGTAAGATAACATATGTGTAGTTTACAGAATACACAGCACCTTGTCTGTCTAAATTAGAAAAACATTTGCTGTGGCCTAAAAAGGACAAGTGTGGCAGTGTGTGTGTCTCCTTACTGCAAATGCAAAAAACTGCAATGGGTTTTACATGTATCTGGCTGTAAACCCTTACCCAAATGCACAAGATATCAAAATGTATTATTTTACTCGTCGTTTTTCTAATTTTTTTTCACAAATGTTAACCAAAACATGAATTTGAAGCTTCATTGGAACAGGCTCAATTCCAATGAGGGGTGGGGGGGGGGGGAGGGGGGGGGGGGTGGTGGTTTACGGGCTCAAATGATATGTTTTTGTGGAAATTTTTAGAGAAATAAATTGTTTTTGAAGTTCTGCTTAATTTGTAAATTACACAAACAGATGCATCCAATTTGTTAAGTAAATGTTTAACAAATACTCATAATTCAGAATCAAGATTTAATTTTTTTTTTTTTTATTTGATTTAGTTCAGAAATATTTAAAGTTAATCAGAACAACATTGACATCATTTTGTTTCTATGTGCTGTCATTTTGAACAAATTGGAATCACAATATGGTTGAACTACTGTCATGTATTAGAATCCAGTTAATTGAATAGTCACTTTGCCCTTTAAAACTATTCAATAAACTCGAATATTCAGTTAATAGAAATTTGGCCATTTTCTTGTGTTCTAGAGAAGGGTGGTATTGGAATTTTGAGTTGGGTTTCAGTATTGGAGGGGGTGGGTATACAACAGTATCAGTTCAATATTCGGTATCTGACTTGAGTGAGATTTGCTGAATAGTACCAAAGGGGAATTCACACCAGGAAAATACAGAATAGGTTGTTCTAGTATCTTTCTACCACAGCACCACAAATGCCACTGAGCTCAACATTGGCAGTCTTTTGCCAACACAGGGTTTAATCTGAGCCCTTTTTATGGCAAAAAAAGGTCCCTTTCCCAAAGGGGTACATGCTATAAAATTCCCATTTTCTGACGCGAAACACTATTATCCCTAAAACTTATATAGCATAATGAGATTACATACGAATTGTGCTCTTCTGATAGTTAATCCTAATAAAGTGATACCCATTTTAACCTGTATTCTCTCTGGAAAAGAGCTTCCAAATGGATTTATGTTTAGATGACCCATTGAATAATTTTCCCAAGACCAAGAAAAAGTCCCTTTTCCCAATCTACTTGGATCAAACCCTGATTGCACAGTAATTTTTTGACATGTTCCAAACACCTTAACCTTTAAAGGTCTATTTCAGGCTCTTGCTTCTTAGAGCATGTGCCATTAACATGCCATCACTAGGGGTCCTGCAACTCCTGCTGACATTAGACAAATTACCTGGGTAGTGATTTCTAGACAAGTCTTGGTTACCTTAAGAGGATGACAAGACCTGACTAGAAATCATTCCTAAGCAACTGGACATGTACAGGTTCAGGTTGTAATCAAGTGGGAATTCAATATTACTGCCCAAGACCTTAAGGATTAACAACACGCCAAAGAAAATCAGTGACTTTTTCACGAAATCAGACACTTCAGCTGCTATCAGGCATCAACCTGGCCTTATAAATAGCGAATGTAGAAATATTTGAAAATACAGATGGTTTCGATATTCAATGATTGGTTTGTTTTTTTTGGTATTGGTTTGGGTATTTGGTATATTGCCAATCTCTAATGTGTTCTAGTGATCAACTAAGCATGTATTCAATTATATCTTCTTATTTATTTATTAGGGTTTAACGACACCTTAACAGCCAAGGTCATATCGTGTCGGTGACAGTTTTATGGGTGGAAGAAGCAGGAGTACCCGGAGAGAACCACCGAGCAGTGATGAGTAGCTGCCAGCTCCCCAACATCGTAACTCGGCACTGCAGCACAGGCAGGGTTGGATTGGTTGAAGACATGCGCACCATTGACGTGCAGTACGCCTTAGTCCATGGCATCATTATACCCCCATGTGGACAATCAGGGTTAAGTGCCTTGCCCAAGCACACAACGCGGGAGTCTGAATTGATCGCTCAGATGGTCACCCATCCAAGGACAAACCGGACTCAACATTGCTTAACTTTGGTGATCTGACAAGAACCGGTTACCGCAACTCCACCACGCCCCAGTTATATCTTTTTTGACAGAGCTCATGGAACACTGTCAAACAAGATGTAATGGTAAAATGAATGCTCATGTTGGATGTACTGCAAGTCTTAAAGTCCATGCAAAAAACAGAATTGATTTGTGCAAATGATTCAAACAAAGAAAAAGATAAGAATCCACTTTAATTCTCGCAAAATGTTCATTTGATTTTTGTCATAGATTCCGAAAGTGTTCCTAAAGGCCTGAAAAATTCTACATATTTTTTGCGCCCTCATAATAAGGACTATAAGGTAACACTTGGACTTAGCAGAAGTGTCTTGTATAGGCGGTCAAGACTTAACTGGAGACTACTGCCATGGTCTGTAACTTCCATCAACAAGACCACCAAAAGCTTGTATGTTGGGATGTTCTGCATGTACAGATAAGACAAGAAAGTCACCAAAATTGGAACTAATCCCACAAGGGTTAAACTCTTTTAACCCTTTACCTAACGTAACGGCCAAAACCGGCCAGCGCTATTCTCAAAAATCGCCAATTAATTTTCAAAATATTTTCATTTTTTGTCTCAAAAACATAGGTTATGACCCCTCATTGAAACGAGCTCGTCGAGCTCGTTCCAACGAGGGGTCATAACCTATGTTTTTGAGACAAAAAATTAAAAAATTTAGTTATTCAAGAATTTTTTTTGCAAGTGTCGTCTGCTTTTCATGTTAGGTAAAGGGTTAAATATATAGATATGATTTTTTTAGTTTCAGTATGGAATATGTGCTGGTAACACTCAAAAAGGTGTAACAATACTCTTAAATTTAAGAAATGAAAATTAACAATACCACCAAAAGCCTGTGTGTTGGGACATGTGTTCTACATGTATATGTAAGACAAGAAAGTTCCCAAAATTGGAACTACATGTATGCCCACAAGGATTAAACTCAATTAAATATACAGATATGATTTTTGAGTTTCAGCGTGGAATATGTGCTGATTACACTCAAAAAGTTGTAACAGTACTCGCAAATTTAAGAACTGAAAAGTGATTCTAGCAGGAATTCATGAGAATCCAAACCAATTCTTGTGAATCAAGACAAATTTTAAGGCCTGTAATGATGTTAAATAGGTCTGTAAAGGTGCAAAATCAGGCCTGCACAAATTGACATTCAAAGCAACCCATTTATGGGATACCTTAATTTAATTAAGTTGATCTTTTTAGCTGGGTTTCTGCTAGGAATAAATTAGAGGGTCCGGTAGGAGGGTAAAATCACACATGGCCTGGTGCAACCATGGTTCATGCAGAGACGAAGAAAATTTTAGAATTGAACACTGCAGGAAGGCCATTTCCTTGCATCTGAGAAAGCAATTCATGTTTTAGTGTGAACAATTTTGTGAGAATAATTATGTTGAATCTTAGGGAAAACACCCAAATCTATCGCTGTTTCTTCGCAACAATCTGCATGTGACATATTACCTAATCATCAAACAGCAGAAAATAGCGATAGTTTCCAAATGACACTCGGCAATCTTAAGTTGCTGAATGCCATTTCCAGAAACAGTGCTCCTAAAATGGCTGCATCTTGACTAAAATTTTACGGCGTCATGTTGTTAGTTTTTTCGACCTGATTTTATATTTTTTCAGTAAATGATTGGTGGGGAATGGGTCTTAGTAGCGGAAACTCTCTTTTTAGTTAAGGTAACCCATTATGTGTTGCACTGATATTACGACAATCATGCATGGATAATTGTTGCTGAGTTCTGTTTTTGCTCCATGCATATGTGTTCAAACTATTTGAAAACATTTGCGACATTTTCTTTGATGTGTCCCACAGTATTGAACTTAACACTCAACTATTGCCAATGAGTCATGGTAATGACCAAGCACTTTTTCTTTGAGTTTGTAAATGTGGAAATTTAACCATCATAATACATTCAAAATGCATGTTATAAAAATGGGTTATGTGCTTGTGAAGCAGGAAATTTAAAGCACCAAACAGCTTGGTTTTTATTATGCAAGCTGGAGTTTTTTTTTTGTTTTTTAAAAACACCAAAACAAAACTGAGAAACTGACCAGGTCTACATGTAATGTGTTGTTCAGAAACTGTTTGAATGAATCATTTTTCACAAACGGTGGAATGTATTTGCATAGACAAAATGTTTGTTGTTGTGATCTTTAACTCTTAACCCGCTGAGTATTTTCAAGATATTTTTCATCAAATCTAGTCATGGCTGCTTTGAAGCAGCCATGACTAGATTTGATGAAAAATTAATCTAAATATAATACAAGAAATCACTGGTTGAAAAAATCCATTAAATTTACAGGGGAAGATATGATTAAATGTGCTCAAATTATACTTATTTCAATGACAGGAGAAATCTCGTGCTGGACAGGAATATCTGCCAGCAGCATGCAAAGAGTTAAATTTATTTTCCAGGTTTTACAATAGCGTTTTTTTGTAAACAAATGTTCATATATGACTGGGACGTGATAATTTGTTTATTGTTAACTATTTTCCAGATTCTGCATTATCACAAACGGTGGAATGTATTTGCATAGACAAAATGTTTGTTGTTGTGATCTTTAACTCTTAACACGCTGAGTATTTTCAAGATATTTTTCATCAAATCTAGTCATGGCTGCTTTGAAGCAGCCATGACTAGATTTGATGAAAAATTAATCTAAATATAATACAAGAAATCACTGGTTGAAAAAATCCATTAAATTTACAGGGGAAAATATGATTAAATGTGCTCAAATTATACTTATTTCAATGACAGGAGAAATCTCGTGCTGGACAGGAATACCTGCCAGCAGCATGCAAAGAGTTAAATTTATTTTCCAGGTTTTACAATAGCGTTTTTTTGTAAACAAATATTCATATATGACTGGGACGTGATAATTTGTTTATTGTTAACTATTTTCCAGATTCTGCATTATCCAAAATCAGCCGCAAAAAGAAGATACTTGCCAGAAAATCTTTGAGAAGAGCAAAAAGAAAGGAGAAAGCCCATGTTAAAAATCTTGAGAAAAGTAAAAATATTTTGTCTTTAGGGCTCTGTAAATCTTAAATTTTTGCTCGAATCAAATCAGAGAGGGGATTTTGAATCACATTGAATTGAATCTCAAATCGAATCTCATGGCTTTTCAGGTTGTAAATATTACCTCTTCTTACAACTGTAAATATTTTCAGTCTCCACTCAAGTAGTGTATTCAATGGAAACGTGTCTGTTTTTGGGTAAATCAGTCAAAAAAGTGGGGGTGCGGTGGCTCAGTAGATAGATGTGCAGGCTGCAAGCCGAGAGTTCCTCGGTTCACATCTCACCTGTGGCAACTGTGTTGACTGTTGTGTCCTTGGGTAAGACACTTCACCCCCATTGTCCACACGAGGTCACGGTGTCGTTGTGTACTAAGGCATACTGCACGTCACTCTAAATTGTACACTTGTCTTCAACCAATGCTAACCCTGCTTGTATGGAGTTAGTATGTTGGGAAGACTGACATTTGCTTGGTGGTTCTCTCCAAGTGACCCTGGCTGTCAAAAGTGTCGTTAAACCCCAATAAATCAATCAAAAAAGCAAAATACTCTGGAACGGAATCAAAAGTAGTGATTTCAGAAGAGAACCTCCTTGACCTTGAACTCTTATATCATCAGGTCTCCTGTGCAGGAGACCTGATTATAGAAGTATTCAAGAGGAGACAATCGGTAGGATTTTGGGAACCTCTTCATGATCTGAAAATTTCAAAATTAACATGATGCAAATCGAATCAAATCAAATCATTAGGATGATTTCTAATCGATATCGAAGCTTTACAGAGCCCTAATCATCATATAGATCCATAACAATTGACTCAATACAGCAGAATAAAGAAAATGTGTTGTATGTGTATATTGCAGGTCTGAACCTTTTGGAAATCAAGGTGTGTGAAAAATTGAGTGCTTGTGATAGATGTTAGGAGTACCACATTGTATGGTGCATAAAATAGCATGTTTTGCTCCACAGTGTTGATTGGAAATGAAAAGCTGTTGGGTTACTAGGGCTGCACTGTATACCGGTAAACTGGTAATTACGGTATTCAGAATGATACCGGTATTGTTTTAAATGTACTGGTATATCGTAAACGATATAGCATCAAACTATCGAAGTTGAAGTCAATATATTATTGGGGAAAAAACAATCACTCTATTCTATCATGTCTGTCATTCCCCAAATATCAGTCATAGAAAACAGATGAATATTACTTGAAACTCCTCCCAGGCTGACAACTTCTGTTATGAAGTCCATGTCAATCAATTTTCATTTGACCAATGAAAACACAGTTTGCAGTGTACTTCAGCTGCATGAGTTACAAATAAGTATACTCATACCAGCAATTTGAAACTGAAACTGAAAATTCAATATTTCAGGAGTGCGCCGAATTCAGGGAATGAATGCTTTGACACATTTAGTTTAAACAATATTTATTGGAACATATTACATTGCTGTATACAAAATGGAATACTTGAAAAAAAACTCAATATTGTACAATATTACACAGTATAAGAACAGAGAAGATACATTTTAAAGGAGGGATTAGACAGAAAGCCTAGAGCTTATTTGGATCGTCTCCCTAACTCAAGAATATGCTGACACACTTGTGTATGTAGTCTCACATTTTCTGGTGTGGATACTAAAAATACTCACAAAATCATTATAGGGAGTGTTTGTTTTATTTATTCTATCCCTCTCAAAAACAGATAAAGCTTGAAGGCAAGTTGATCAACACTTCCATCAACACTTATTGTGAACTTTGAATTTATGAATATTAATAAGCTGTTCAGTGGCAATGAAGACATGGGTTGGACATCCCTGTCACTTTTTGTCCCAGTTTTAAAACTATAACAACCAGAAATCTAAAACATTACTATTTTTTTTATAACTTCAAATATTTTTTGACAGATGTTATCCCAGAAAATAGTAATTAATTCAAATAAACCTGGGATTTATATCTTTTAAGAACTGTCCTAACCACACATCGCAGGTGCAGTTTTACTAACACAAACATACCACTGACCATATCTATCAACACTTAACATACAATAGGTCATAAGAAGAACTAAAGGATGGAGAGGAAAACACACTCCATAAACCAGCTGTATATTCATGAACAATAAACACAACAGTGATGAATTGTGGGCTATATTTTTCGAACAAAAAAGTCATAGCTCTTAATTGTTTTTCCTCATATCTGGGCTGTCGCGGTGATGTGATTTTAAATCAAAATAAAATAACGCTCTGCATGTTTGTAAAAAAAAAATGTTTTATTAAAGATATTGCATTCAGCTGAAGATAAGGTAGCGAGTACAGCAAATTTTATTCAATTGTTAATCACCCAAAATATAACTCTGTTGTCAACTGTTTACGAACTCAGCAGCTCAGAACATCGCCCAAGTTTTTCCCCCAAAATTAGATAGTCTGTCCTACTGATGTTTTAGACGTACCCTTAATTTAGAGATAATTTTTTGGTGAAAAAGTGTGACTTATACACCGGCTGGATAAACTTGACTTTATACATGTACATATTTTTATACTGTACCAATGACCCGGACATAGCTGGTGCTAACTCTTAAAATATAGGGCCAAACACAAATTTTGCCCCCCAATCCCCAAAATTTGCATCTAAAACTAAAGAAAACATGTCCTGAAAGGCCCTCCACACTTCGCCCCTACTGCGCATGCGCAGTGTCAAGGACGTTCCGAAATTGGCGCCATTAATCATTCTAAGTTTGGCCCTTCATCAGTTAACATCTGACTGATCTTTGTGCTTTTAAATCTCAGTTTAAATGATGCCAGACACATAAATATTAGTGAAATGGTGATTCTAAGGAGGATAGAAAAGGAGGAGAGGAAAAGAATGTGTGACAGAATATTATCAGGGCTGTAACTTAAAATTTTTTAATGAAATTATGTTAAGTTACCTATTTTCAAGGCAGCAGCCATTTTGTTGTCATTCTGATTATTTAGTTACACTGTTTTTTCAAGTGTTTTTCCTCTCTCCCTGTCCTTTAAGTTCCCCCTTGCTATTCTCCCATGCTTTGGCATAGTTTCTGTAATTATTATTACTAAAATTTCTTGGGAGTTTTAGCTGAATAACAGAATGAATTCTGTTCTTTCCCCATGTTTACGTCTTCACCTACGGGTGGTTAGGCGTTGTGTTCTGCATCTACCATCTGATGTTCTGCAGTTTCTTCCCTGGAAGTCTCAGTTTTGCATCAGATGGTGTATTTTTGGTAACTGATTTCGGGCCTGGGTGCCTGGAGTCTTATTTTAGTGTTTTTACACTCATTGTTTACATTTACAACAGCCCTCTGTGTGAGGGGGGGATTTCTAAATAATAATATCTTTATGTTATTTTAATCATAACTAGATACATTATTATTGTTCGTAAGTGTTGAATAAATTGTTTAAAATATTTTTAAAATTTTTGTCCACACTTAGGCTTGGGATCCATTGGGGCTCAACGTTACTTTTCAGAAACTTGGGCTGTTCTGAAAAAATATTTTTTCAAAATATTTTGATTTCAATTATTTTTTCTATATTAATGGATCATATTATTATTATGTATTTTGATTGCCAGGGGTTAGTGCGAGTACCAGGACTTGTTTTCTTTTCACATTGAAAGGATATTGATCAATTGTTTTAAGAGGAAGTCTTCCTCTGACCTTATTATCATTCTATATGTGGTCAGTGTACTCGCATTAACTCCTGTTCTGTATCGTATGATTTCGATGAAAATATGGGAAGCGTATGTCACGGTATGTTGTTGGGGATTTGGACACTCCGGTCCTTTCCCCGCAGGGTCACTCTACTTTATCAATTTCTATTTCAGACGATCAAGATTAGGGTGATGTATCTGTGATGTCTTCCAACAGTGTGCCTCCGTCGTCACAATTAATGAAGGGCTAGTGGAAAAGTGCTCATGTAATACGCCAATTGCCTAAGAGGACCCTAGTAGGTTCGACGGCCTTTGACGTCCGCTAGCTCGCCCGGTGTAGCGTCCATTCACCGAATGGTTCGGCAGCCGGGTTCGTCCGTTGCGGTCTAGAAGGAATTTTGGGGTGATGCGAGCACTATAAAATTAACTTAATGCACACCCAGTGACGGCGGATCGGAGGGAGAACGGAGGAAGCCTTTTAGTCCGGTTCATAGCTCGTTCCGGTCCATCCGGACGGCAAGCGAGAGAGGCCCCTCTCTCGTTCAACAACATCTGGCCCCAGATGTTGTGGTACAAATGTGTCGTTAGCGGAGCATACGTCCGTCGCTCGGGACGCTCCGTTGTATACGCAGTCCGCTGAGACTGCTAAGGCTTCCTCTTCTCGTCAGCGCACACGACCGCACCTTGGCTGCGTGACCGCCGATATATTACCAGCTTCGCCGATCAAGGATTCTTCGGCGACCAGGTCACACCATCCGGCAGCCAGGGATTCGAGACCGATGGACTCCGGACGTTCGCATAGGAAAAGTATGCGGGAGCCATCTGATGTGGAGCTGCCCTCGGCGAAGCAGCGATAGACTGCGCCTCCGCAGGTCTCGACGCCGGACATTCTTGTGCACATAGCACAGCTTATCGCAGCATCCCTGCAGCCGACAGTAACGGTGTCGGATCGAGAATTATCCGACAGCGCTGGGTCGGTAGCCGGGGACTCGAGGCCTGCAGACTCCGGACGTTCCCATAGGAAGTGTACGGGAGTCAACGTACACGGAGCTTCCAGCGGCAATGCATCGTAAGTCCGCTACTGCACAGGCCTCGGGAACGGACGTGCTTTCCTTAATAGCACAGTTTATCGCAGCATCCCAGCATCAACTGAATCTGTCGCATATATTTTATCCGACGATGCTGGGTCGGGACGCTCCGCGGAAGCGGGTACGGACGTCCGAAAGTTTCATCCGGTCCGACGGGATACCGAAAGGGATTCGGTGGATTTCAAGCTTTCCCTTTCGGAACAACATATGCTGCGATGCCGGATAAGAAACTGATAGCGTCGGTGGACTTAGAAATTTTTTGGTTCGGTTCAGGGACATCGTCCCTCAGTTCCGACATAGTCCAATAATGTCACACAGACTTTCGAATTATTGAACGACGCTATATATATTATTATTTTATGCTTGCTATCCAAGCATTTCTGGTTTCTTGTTCGAAGAGTTATGGAGATGTCTTTCAAAAGTGTGCCTCTGTCGTCATAGTTAATGAGGAGTTAGCGGCAATAAGTGCTCATGGAATATGTCTATCGCTTACGGAGTGACATTCGCTAGCTCACCCGGTGTAGCGTACATTCATCGAATGGTTCGGCTGCCGGGTTCGTCCGTTGCGGTCTAGGAAGGAGATTTGGGTGATGTGAGCACTTTAATTACTTTAGTACTCACCCAGTAACGGCAGAGTGAGGACAGATCGGAGGAAGCCAACAACATAGGGGACCGCATGTTGTGGTTCAGATATTTTACATTCGGAGCATATGTCCGTTGCTCGGGACGCTCCGTTATATTGACAGTCCGAGAGACTGTCTTTAATGCTTCCTCATCCTCACAGCAGGGCACACGACCGCACATTGGCTACGTGACCTCGAGTATCCGATCAGTTTCGGCATTCAGTGATTCCACAGCGAATAGGTCGCGCCATCCGGTAGCCAAGGGACACGAGGCCTATACACTCCGTTCGCTCGCATATTGGAAGTATGCACGGGGTAACGATCTCGGAGCTTCCTGCGGCAATGCATCGTAAGACCGCTGCTCCTCAGGCCTCAGTGACGGACGTGCTATCCGAGTTAGCACAGTTGTTTCGCAGCATTCCAGCAATTGACGGTTTCTCGGTCGAATCAGGAATTATCCGACGGAGCTGGGTCGGTGAGGTCCGCGGTTGCATCAAGCTACGGACGACCGAACGCTTTATAGGGTCCGACAGGATGGCGAAAGGGATTCGAAAGATTTCGAGTTTTTCCCTTTAGTAGTATCGGAAGATGCCTTTCATATCTTCTGGCATTTCTTCCAGTGATTATTTTTCGGACTTCATTGCTGCGATCTTGGATAAGAGACTTATAGCGTCATTGGACTCGGATTTTTCGATCGGTACAGGGACTTTGTCCCTGACTTACCGACGCAGTCCAATATTGTCATTACAACATGTGTTTTATTTTTCGACGCTATATATATATACAAGCCTGCTACTAAGCATGATAGTTTAGTTTCTTGTCCGCGTGGCTCATTTCTGCCATTTTATCTTTTTTACATATAGTTTATTTTGGCAGAGCAGGGCATACCGAGAGTTCATATGCGTCTAGACGGTGTGATTAAAGACTGCATATATTCTTTTTCGCCGTTTATGTCTTTTCCAATTTCAAATGTTGGGAACGACATTATGTATAGTAGACTTAACTTAGACGCTTTATTATACGTAATCCGCCTTACTGAGGCGTTATCATTACGTCTTCAAGAAAAGATTTACGGGATATTATTCTCAATGTAATTTCTTTTGAGGGCAGTAGTTTGTTCACGTATAACTCCGCCCTTCAGTGGCTGATTGGAGTTGGTTAGACGTGATGCAGCCCTAGCTACATCCACGCGTGGATAGTAGGTTAAGAACTCTCTCAGAGTCGCTTCGTTCTCGGAGGAGCTTCTCTTCGACGGCAACTTTCCGGCAATCCATGAATTGCTTGATTTATACATTCTCTTGTCTATCTAGTGTTACAAGAGATTCAGACTGGGGCAAACATTCGGTGGTTGACTCAGAGAGTGCCGCCGCAGTTGCCGGACCCGAGTGTGGCTGTTATGACGGTTGCCAGTCAAACAGATTGGGATATATACTGATCCCTACGGATTCGAAGTGCCAGGGTCTTTGGGTTCCGCAGTCTTTTAGCTATCAGTTTAACTTCCGCGGAATAATGTTTTTTAGGCTTGCTTTATGTCATTGCATGAACATTATTCAGAAACGCATGCCCAAATTCCTGTCCTTTAATTCGACAGTAGTGGCGTATCTCCGGAACCAGGGAGGCACTCTTTCGTTTCCGTTATTCAATTTAATGGAAAGAATCCGTCTGTTGGTTATAGTACACCAAGTTCAGTTTTGATCCGTCATATTCTGGGTCGTCTGATTGTTTTATCGCACTCCCGTTCTCTTACGGGTCGCTTGTTGCTGTCAGAATGGACTCTCAACAAACAAGTATTCAATCAGATTTGCTATCTATGGGAGCGCCCAATGATGTTTTATTTATGACACAGCTTGCTAATCATTTGCAGACGTATGTGTTGGCTTGTCCAGATCTCTGAGCTAATACTGTTAACGCTCTATTGATCTATAGGACGGAATGATAGGATACGCGTATCCTCCGGCGCTGTTGTTTTAGCAGGTATTGCTAAGATAAACAACCACAATACATTTCTGTTGATAGCATCTCTATCTTCACAGAGATCATGAGTAATTTACTCTCTTGTCTACTGTGGATCTTAACGTGAAATCTTCCTCTATGTGAGGATCTTTTTTCACTGGGTAAATCGTGTCATCTTTATCACAACCAGCAAGGTTGCAACCTTCATGTATTCCGTTGTGTGGTCCGTATTGCATTGTAAGCACTGTACTGGACGAGCTTTGGACGCGATTTCTTACTATAGGAGATCCTCTTCTTCGCTATTCTATGCGACTAAAGTGGAGGCTCTTCCGTCGTGGTGTAGGGATCATTATGTTCATATGGTTGATCCCTCCATACTACTCATTGCTATTTTTTAGTATACTTGTTTCACAAGATCTACTGCAGCCTGTTGTTATTTAGGTTATAGGTTTATGTTACCTCATACCTATGCACTCTACGATAGTTTACAATTGAGTCTTTTGTCTCTTTATCTAAGTCAGTTAGTAACTTTTTGATAAATAGACTTAGAATCTTTAGATTAAATTCCTATACGGATTTTAACTTCAGGTTCTTATTTAGCTAAGTAATCATTTGAGCCTCTGGAAACAGTAGTTTTCAAATTCTGACCTTTTAGACAGTAATTCTGTTGATTTCTCTTTTACTGTAGAGTCAGTGAGTTTCATGCACTATCGATGGATGATTTTTACTTTCATAGTTTCGGAATCTATACTTCCGTTACTATTTAGGTTGGATTGTTGCATAAGAGTTAGGCTCCTATTATCCGGAACCTATTATTTTAAGGTCCTTCCGTCTTCGTATGGGCATAGGCCTTTACTCTTTCCGGGTACAGTTTATGTATTTATAAACAGATATCTGTTTATTACAAGGGCGTAAGGTTCTTCTGTCTTTGATGTCTAGTAGAAGGACGTTACGCTCCATTTTATTGTTAATGGATTCTATTAACTAGCGTACTGCTTATGGTATATCATTGGCTTAGCAGTTGTGCTTAAGATTTCGGCTCATGAAGTAAGAGTTCTTCTACTTCTTGGGCTTACATTAATAGTGTTGCTATTATAGATTTTTGAAGGCTGCTCATTGCGCTCAGCCATCCATTCATGAATTTTATCTCAGAAATATCGAGTCCATTTCTGGAGGCCTCTATTGTTAGGTCTATTATCTACTGCTCAGAATGCTACTATAGCTAGGTAGGCTGTCTGTTTCGGCAGTGTCTCCGTTCGGCTGCCCTCTTCGCTCTGGGCTATTTGACCCAGGGCAAGAAAAAGGGGGGGGGGGGGGAGGGTGTTCCCTTGGGTCACCTGTTTTTACTATGAAAACAAGGGGATACCTCCTCCGGAGTTAGTAATTCTGAGCTGTTATTGGGATGGTTGTTTAGTGAGAAGTTTAAGTTATAAAATTCATTCAAGTCTTAGTTTTTAAAGTATAGCTTTTGAATATTGCATATGTCAACGGACATGATTATGCAATTCTCACACACTTTTAGGAGTATAAGAGTCTCTATTCTCTAGACTTACTTTTTTATTGGCTTACTTTAAAAATTATTAGTATAAGGATTATTGGATATTAATAGAGTACATGGATGTATGAAGCTCAATTTTTGGAAGGTGTTGTATCTTTCTAATTTATCATAAATAAGAAAGATACATGTAAGGCCTATCACTTCTTTTCCCTACAGGGGATGACTCTATTTTATTTTATTGAGCGTATTCCATTTTGCTCTATGTCCTTGGCCCTCCAGCCTTTTTACTATTCAGCTATGTCTGGGTCATTGGTACAGTATAAAAATGTTAAAAAATTTATAGTAATTTATATATTTTTTATACTTACCAATGACCCAGACGGGGATGGCCCTCCCAGGAGTTGGGAACTCTTGCCTCCCCGCTGAGTACATAGCGCTTACCAGGCACTGGTTATTAGAATGATTAATGGCGCCAATTTCGGAACGTCCTTGACACTGCACATGCGCAGTAGGGGCGAAGTGTGGAGGGCCTTTCAGGACATGTTTTCTTTAGTTTTAGATGCAAATTTTGGGGATTGGGGGGCAAAATTTGTGTTTGGCCCTATATTTTAAGAGTTAGCACCAGCTATGTCTGGGTCATTGGTAAGTATAAAAAATATATAAATTACTATAAATTTTTTAACTTTTTGGTGAAAAAGTGTGACTTATACACCGGCTGGATAAACTTGACTTTATACATGTATTGCGGTCATGAAATAGCCATAACGTAGAAAGTAATAAGTGTTCCACAATCAAAAACTGTATTATTTTTACATGAATCTACTAAATTCACAGATTCACATCGCAATTTTGCCCCTGTATTTGTTAAGTAGTTCAGCAATCTGAACATAATCATCAGTATCAGTGACTATCAGTCACAGGTACTGATAACTTCATTGAAATTCTGAACTTGTCTATGATATATCGGTATATCACAGTATTTTTTTCAATTCTGATACCGGTATTGAAATTTGAATACCATGCACCCCTATGGGCTACACTTAATCAGTACTCCCTACTGTAGGTGGAACCCTGGAAGTTGAACCATACAGCGAATTATTAGTCATATAAAACTGCACAGTGCTTGAGGGGACGTCCAACGTAAATTTGGTCAAATTTCAGGTAATTTTCTCCAAAGTCCAGAGAAGGTCTGAAAGGAATAACCCCAATAAATTCTATATCAATTTGTTTGGAATGAAACATAGATTTTGTGGAAAATAATATTTGCCATGGAACAGTTACCATGTGGCAGAAAGCACTGCCTGAAAGTCTGCTATGGCATAAGTAACCGACCAGATTTTAGACAATAAAATACCTTAAATTTGTTGAATAGTTAAATTCTGCAATCCTTCTAGTACAGACTCGGAGAAATCTTTTCATCATTCTTGCAAGGAACGGACCACAAGACCAATTGTAATTTATGATGCCTATATTTCAAAAGGGCTGCCATTTTTCTTGTGTTTGTTTACCTTTTATGAAGTTCACCAAGGGTCAAATCCACACAGTTTTGAAGAACAAGTATGGAGTCATGAGAGAGTGCATCAAGGAAAAATGAAGAATGTCCAATGTGGCTTTTGTGAGTCTGCTGTGACCATACCCCCCTCAATCCTGTGGCATTTTGCATGAGATCTGTATTAAATTGGTAAAATATGATGAGATTGATACACCAAAAAAGGGTAAACTACCAAACTTCCTCATTTAGTATTATATGTGTCCATTTCTGGGGTTGCATGAGCAATGACAGTTGCCAAGAGGTTCATTTGAATGTTCAAGTGTGGCCAAAACAACAAAAAATGACCTGCCCTGCGTGCAGGATACTTTCACCAAGTTGGAAATCCTGGCTTCCAGTTCATTTATGTACATAATTTGGTATGCTTCATTTGTTTTGGAACTATCGGCCTTCCGTAGTTGCTGTTTGGGGAAGCTTGACTGTTGTTTTCTCATGAGATTTAAGAACATTAATAACTGATCTGCTTACCAATATTAATTTTATAGGCGGAGGGTTACTGGCCGGAACAACATCGGAATGGTGTTGGTTATTAAATTCATTTATATAAACACTTATGACACGATGTGGTCTCATTTCGGTAATTCGTGTGAATTTTTGTCCACCCAGAGGATTTTTTCTATTTCTGTCCACAGGGTCAACACACATAGATTTCCGTAACCTTCTGTTGCTAACAGCGCTCAAAATCGATGTTGATCCGTCTTATACACAATGCGGTTGTGCGAGGGAGATATTTCAATTTACAATGGTACGGCATTTCGCTATATTTGGTGAACAGGAAGAAACCTTTCTGATAATTCTCCTTGACATTGGTCTTCTTTTTTCGTAGCAGACTTCATCAAGCCTTCTTTAATATAATTCAGCGACACAGTCATGGAATTCTGAAGCAAGTGATTTTTAGCTTGCCTTAACTGCTCACGCAATTTAATCCAGCATAAGCCTTTTTTTGCTCACCTACTTTCAGCTATTTTCGACGGTGACGGACCATGGAATGTGTGTACAGAATATGCTGGGTACATGTGTGTGCCGGCCACTACTTGTACCTGTCCCCCTGAACTTCTTGATCGATCTTAATATAAATTTTTTTTTAAATTTCAAAAAGTTGATAAATTCGGGTTTTGTATACTTTTGTCATTATTTTGGTATATAATTTGTCGTTATTCACTGCTTTAGTTCGTAATTAGGGCATTGTATGGGGGGCGCGGTGGCTCAGTAGGTAGAGGTGTAAGCTGCAAGCCGAGATGTCCTCGGTTCGAATCCCACCAGCGGCATCCGCATTGTATCCTTGGGCGAGACACTTCACCCCTATAGCCCTCGTGTGGGCACGGTGACTTTGTGTACTAAGGCGTAGTGCACGTCGATGGTGCACTGTCTTCAACCAATGCTAACCCTGCTCATGTGGAGTTAGTATGTTGGGAGCTGACAGTTGCTCGGTGGTTCTCTCCGGGTACTCCGGCTTCCTCCACCCGTAAAACTGTCGAGGTCATGATTATCCATTGTGCAGAAATATGTGACCTCAAACACCAATAAATAAATAAATAGGGAATTGTATAAATTTAAAAAAAATGCCCAAAGTTACATTGGATGACCCCTTAATATAAACATTTAAAGGTACATATAAAATGAAAATAAACATACCAGTATCAAAGTCATATCTCTAAAATTATTCACCATCTTGATTTTGTGAACTTTTCATTCAAAACAGGCTTTTTGCAATTATAAAAGGGTCAGCACAGGCTCAGACAGTAGTTATCATAAATAAAATACTATAAAATCCAAGACCATATCAAGAAATATGAATGAAAATTCAGATTCAGTGATTTTTATACTGTACCAATGACCCAGACATAGCTGGTGCTAACTCTTAAAATATAGGGTCAAACACAAATTTTGCCCCCCAATCCCCAAAATTTGCATCTAAAACCAAAGAAAACATGTCCTGAAAGGCCCTCCACACTTCGCCTCTACTGCGCATGCGCAGTGTCAAGGACGTTCCGAAATTGGCGCCATTAATCATTCTAAGTTTGGCCCTTCATCAGTTAACATCTGACTGATCTTTGTGCTTGTAAATCTCAGTTTAAATGATGCCAGACACATAAATATTAGTGAAATGGTGATTCTAAGGAGGATAGAGAAGGAGGAGAGGAAAAAATGTGTGACAGAATATTATCAGGGCTGTAACTTAAAATTTTTTAATGAAATTATGTTAAGTTACCTATTTTCGAGGCAGCAGCCATTTTGTTGTCATTCTGATTAATTAGTTACACTGTTTTTTTAGTGTTTTCCTCTCTCCCTGTCCTTTAAGTCCCCCCTTGCTATTCTCCCATGCTTTTGGCATAGTTTTTGTAATTATTATTACTAAATTTTCTTGGGAGTTTTAGCTGAATAACAGAATGAATTCTGTTTCTTTTCCCCATGTTTACGTCTTCACCTACGGGTGGTTAGGCGTTGTGTTCTGCATCTACCATCTGATGTTCTGCAGTTTCTTCCCTGGAAGTCTCTGTTTTTCATCAGATAGTGTATTTTTGGTAACTTATTTCGGGCCTGGGTGCCTGGAGTCTTATTTTAGTGTTTTTACACTCATTGTTTACATTTTCAACAGCCCTCTGTGTGAGGGGGGGATTTCTGGAAAATAATATCTTGATGTTATTTTAATCATAACTAGATACATTATTATTGTTCGTAAGTGTTGAATAAATTGTTTAAAATATTTTTAAAATTTTTGTCCACACTTAGGCTTGGGATCCATTGGGGCTCAACGTTACTTTTCAGAAACTTGGGCTGTTCTGAAAAAATATTTTTTCAAAATATTTTGATTTCAATTATTTTTTCTATATTAATGGATCATATTATTATTATGTATTTTGATTGCCAGGGGTTAGTGCGAGTACCAGGACTTGTTTCCTTTTCTCATTGAAAGGATATTGATCAATTGTAATAAGAGGAAGTCTTCCTCTGACTTTATAATCATTCTATATGTGGTCAGTGTACTCGCATTAACTCCTGTTCTGTATCGTATGATTTCGATGACAATATGGGAAGCGTATGTCACGGTATATTATTGGGGAATTGGACACTCCGGTCCTTTCCCCGCAGGGTCACTCTACTTTATCAATTTCTATTTCAGACGATCAAGATTAGGGTGATGTATCTGTGATGTCTTCCAACAGTGTGCCTCCGTCGTCACAATTAATGAAGGGCTAGCGGAAAAGTGCTCATGTAAATACGGCAATTGCCTAAGAGGACCCTAGTAGGTTCGACGGCCTTTGACGCCCGCTAGCTCGCCCGGTGTAGCGTCCATTCACCGACTGGTTCGGCAGCCGGGTTCGTCCGTTGCGGTCTAGAAGGAATTTTGGGGTGATGCGAGCACTATAAATCAACCTAATGCACACCCAGTGATGGCGGATCGGAGGGAGAACTGAGGAAGCCTTTTAGTCCGGTTCATAGCTCGTTCCGGTCCATCCGGACGGCAAGCGAGAGAGGCCCCTCTCTCGTTCACAACATCTGGCCCCAGATGTTGTGGTACAAAATGTTTCGCATTCGGAGCATACGTCCGTCGCTCGGGACGCTCCGACATATAGTCAGTCCGGAGTAGACTGTCAATAAGGCTTCCTCATTCTTATAGTTGCGCACACGACCGCTCTTGGCTACGTGACCACGGATATCCAGTCAGCTTCGCCAGTCAGAGATTCATCGGCGACCAGGTCACACCATCCGGTAGCCAGGGACATGAGGCCTGCAGACTCCGGACATTCGCATAGGAAGTGTGCGGGAGTCAACGTACACGGAGCTTCCGGCGGCAATGCATCGTAAGACCGCTACTGCACAGGCCTCGGGAACGGACGTGCTTTCCTAAATAGCACAGTTTATCGCAGCATCCCCGCATCAACTGAATCTGTCGCATATTTTTTATCCGACGATGCTGGGTCGGGACGCTCCGCGGAAGCGGGTACGGACGTCCGAAAATTTCATCCGGTCCGACGGGATACCGAAAGGGATTTGAAGGATTTCGAGCTTTCCCTTTCGGAACAACATATGCTGTTGTGTATGTCATCTGACTTGGTCTTCTACAGCTTCTTTCGTCGGACCAGAATGCTGCGATGCCGGATAAGAAACTGATAGCGTCGGTGGACTTTTTGTTCGGTTCAGGGACATCGTCCCTCAGTTCCGACATAGTCCAATAATGTCACGCAAACTTTCGAATTATTGAACGACGCTATATATTATTATTATATGCTTGCTATAACCAAGCATTTCTGGTTTCTTGTTCGCAAAGTTACGGAGATGTCTTTCAAAAGTGTGCCTCTGTCGTCATAGTTAATGAAGAGCTAGCGGCAATAAGTGCTCATGGAATATGTCTTTCGCCTACGGAGTGACATTCGCTAGCTCACCCGGTGTAGCGTACATTCATCGAATGGTTTGGCTGCCGGGTTCGTCCGTTGCGGTCTAGGAAGGAGATTTGGGTGATGAGAGCACTTTAATTACTTTAGTACTCACCCAGTGACGGCAGATTGAGGACAGATCGGAGGAAGCCTGTTAGTCCTGTTCCTGGCTTGTCCAGGTCCGTCCGGGCTGTGAGCGAGAGAGGTCCCTCTCTTGTCCAACAACATAGGGGACCGCATGTTGTGGTTCAGATATTTTACATTCGGAGCATATGTCTGTCGGTCGGGACGCTCCGTTATATTGACAGTCCGAGAGACTGTCCTTAATGCTTCCTCATCCTCACAGCAGGGCACACGACCGCACATTGGCTACGTGACCTCGAGTATCCGATCAGTTTCGTCATTCAGTGATTCCACGGCGAATAGGTCGCACCATCCGGTAGCCAAGGGACACGAGGCCTATACACTCCGTTCGCTCGCATATTGGTAGTATGCACGGGGTAACGATCATGGAGCTTCCAGCGGCAATGCATTGTAGGACCGCTTCTCCTCAGGCCTCAGTGACGGACGTGCTATCCGTGTTAGCACAGTTGTTTCGCAGCATCCCAGCAATTGACAGTTTCTTGGTCGAATCAGGAATTATCCGACGGCGCTGGGTCGGTGCGGTCCGCGGTTGCATCAGGTACGGACGACCGAACGCTTTATAGGGTCCGACAGGATGGCGAAAGGGATTCGAAAGATTTCGAGTTTTCCCTTTAGTAGTATCGGAAGCTGCCTTTCATATCTTCTGGCATTATCTTCCAGTGATTGTTATTTCGGACTTCATTGCTGCGATCTTGGATAAGAGACTTATAGCGTCATTGGACTCGGATTTTTCGATCGGTTCAGGGACATTGTCCCTGACTTACCGACGCAGTCCAATAATGTCATTACAACATGTGTTTTATTTTTCGACGCTATATATGCATACAAGCCTGCTACCAAGCATGATAGTTTAGTTTCTTGTCCGCGTTGCTCATTTCTGACGTTTTATCATTTATACGATTAGTTTATTTTGGCAGAGCAGGGCATACCGAGAGTTCATATGCGTCTAGACGGTGTGGTTAAAGACTAGAAATATTCTTTTTCGCCGTTTATGTCTTTTCCAACTTCAATGTTGGAAACGACATGGTGTATAGTAGACTTAACTTAGACGCTTTATCATACGTAATCCGCCTTACTGGGGCGTTATCATTACGTTTTCAAGAAAAGATTTACGGGATATTATTCTCAATGTAATTTCTTTTGAGGGCAGTAGTTTGTTCACGTATAACTCCGCCCTTCAGTGGCTGATTGGAATTGGTTAGACGTGACGCAGCCCTAGCTACATCCATACGCGTGGATAGTAAGGTTAAGAACTCTCTCAGAGTCGCTTCGTTCTCGGAGGAGCTTCTCTTCGACGGCAACTTTTCGGCAATCCATGAATTGCTCGATTTACACGTTCTCTTGTCTATCTAGTGTTACAAGAGATTCAGACTGGGGCAAACATTCGGTGGTTGACTCAGAGAGTGCCACCGCAGTTGCCGGACCCGAGTGTGGCTGTTATGACGGTTGCCAGTCAAACAGATTGGGATATAATACTGATCCCAACGGATTCGAAGTGCCAGGGTCTTTGGGTTCCGCAGTCTCTTAGCAACCAATTTTCTTCCGCGGAATAATGTTTTTTAGGCTTGCTTTATGTCATTGCTTGAACATTATTCAGAAACGCATGCCCAAATCCTGTCCGTTAATTCGACAGTAGTGGCGTATCTCCGGAACCAGGGAGGCACTCTTTCGTTTCCGTTATTCAATTTAATGGAAGAATCCGTCTGTTGGTCATAGTACACCAAGTTCTGTTTTGGTCCGTCATATTCCGGGTCGTCTGATTGTTTTACCGGACTCCCGTTCACTTACGGGTCGCTTGTTGCTGTCAGAATGGACTCTCAACAAACAAGTATTCAATCAGATTTGCTATCTATGGGAGCGCCCAATGATGATTTATTTACGACACAGCTTGCTAATCAATTGCAGACGTATGTGTTGGCTTGTCCAGATCTCTGAGCTAATGTTGTTAACGCTCTATTGATCTATAGGACGGAATGATAGGATACGCGTATCCTCCGGCGCTGTTGTTTCAACAACCACAATACATTTCTGTTGATAGCATCTCTATCTTCACAGAGATCATGGGTAATTTACTCTCTTGTCTACTGTGGGTCTCAACGTGAAATCTTCCTCAATGTGAGGATATTTTTTCACTGGGTAAATCGTGTCATCTTTATCACAACCCGCAAGGTCTCAACCTTCATGTATTCCGTTGTGTGGTCCGTATTGCATTGTAAGCATTGTACTGGACGAGCTTTGGACGCGATTTCTTACTATAGGAGATCCTCTTCTTCGCTATTCTGTGCGGCTAAAGTGGAGGCTCTTCCGTCGTTGGTGTAGGGATCATTATGTTCATATTGTTGATCCCTCCATACTACTCATTGCAATTTTTTAGTATACTTGTTTCACAAGATCTACTGCAGCCTGTTATTAGTAAGGTTATAGGTTTATGTTACCTCATACCTATGCACTCTACGATAGTTTACAATTGAGTCTTATGTCTCTTTATCTAAGTCAGTTAGTAACTTTTTGATATATAGACTTAGAATCTTTAGATTAAATTCCTATATGGATTTTAACTTCGGTTCTTATGTAGCTAAGTAATCATTTGAGCCTCTGGAAACAGTAGTTTTCAAATTCTGACCTTTTAGACAGTAATTCTATTGGTTTCTCTTATACTGTAGAGTCAGTGAGTTTCATACACTATCGATGGATGATTTTCACTTTCGTAGTTTCGGAATCACTACTTCCGTTACTATTTAGGTTGGATTTTTGCATAAGAGTTAGGCTCCTAATATCCGGAACCTATTGTTATTAAGGTCCTTCCGTCTTCGTACGGGCTTAGGCCTTTACTCTTTCCGGGTAGAGTTTATGTATTTATAAACAGATATCTGTTTATTACTATGGGCGTAAGCTTCTTCTGTCTTTGATGCCTAGTAGAAGGGCGTTTCGCTCCATTCTATTGTTAATGGATTCTATTAACTATCGGTACTGCTTATGGTATATCATTGACTTAGCAGTTGTGCTTAAGATTTCGGCTCATGAAGTAAGAGTTCTTCTACATCTTGGGCTTACATTAATAGTGTCGCTATTATAGATTTTTGAAGGCTGCTCATTGCGCTCAGCCATCTACATTCATAATTTTTATCTCAGAAATATCGAGTCCATTTCTGGAGGCCTCTATTGTTAGGTCTATTATCTACTGCTCAGAATGTCATTCACTTAACAGTTGCTACTATAGCTAGGTAGGCTGTCTGTTTCGGCAGTGTCTCCGTTCTGCTGCCCTCTTCGCTCTGGGCTATTTGACCCAGGGCAAGAAAAAGGGGGGGGGGAGGGTGTTCCCTTGGGTCACCTGTTTTACTATGAAAACAAGGGGATACCTCCTCCGGAGTTAGTAATTCTGAGCTGTTATTGGGATGGTTATTTAGTGAGAAGTTTGTTTTTAAAATTCATTCAAGTCTTAGTTTTTAAAGTATAGCTTTTGATTATTGCATATGTCAACGGGCATGATTATGCAATCCTCAGACACTTTTAGGACTATAAGAGTCTCTATTCTCTAGACTTACTTTATTTATTGGCTTACTTTAAAAATTATTAGTATAAGGATTATATTGGATATTAATAGAGTACATGGATGTATGAAGCTCAATTTTGGAAGGTGTTGTATCTTTCTAATTTATCTTAAATAAGAAAGATGCATGTAAGGCCTATTACTTCTTTTTCCCTACAGGGAATGACTCTATTTTATATTATTGAGCGTATTCCATTTTGCTCTATGTCCTTGGCCCTCCAGCCTTTTTACTATTCAGCTATGTCTGGGTCATTGGTACAGTATAAAAATGTTAAAAAATTTATAGTAATTTCTATATTTTTTATACTTACCAATGACCCAGACGGGGATGGCCCTCCCAGGAGTTGGGAACTCTTGCCTCCCCGCTGAGTACATAGCGCTTACCAGGCACTGGTTATTAGAATGATTAATGGCGCCAATTTCGGAACGTCCTTGACACTGCGCATGCGCAGTAGAGGCGAAGTGTGGAGGGCCTTTCAGGACATGTTTTCTTTGGTTTTAGATGCAAATTTTGGGGATTGGGGGGCAAAATTTGTGTTTGGCCCTATATTTTAAGAGTTAGCACCAGCTATGTCTGGGTCATTGGCAAGTATAAAAAATATAGAAATTACTATAAATTTTTTAACTTTTCGCATTTCTTTTTCAAGACTCAAGTTTCTATGATGTTATAGGAAGGAAAAATGGACAGAGAATTTCCACTGGTCCAGTTGAAATTCTAGAGCTTTCCAGTTGACCGAAAAATTTACTCTTTGTCGGTTGTTGTAAAAAAACGAAAATCACTACCATGCATGTCTCAAAAATACCATTTGTTTCTATATTTACATGTAATTCTCGGTCATGGCTAAGAAAATTGTGCCTACCGATGATCATCATGCTGTAAAGGATGATAAAGAGTTACAAACAGTGCTGAGCCGATAGTAAGATAAATGACCTCATCATCCGAATGCCGATGTTTTAATTACAAAATCGGACGATTGTCGATGCTGAAGTCAGATGGTCAGTGTTTTGTGTTTAATTCATGTAATCACCAGGCAATGCATCTGGGTAAACCCCAATCTTGACAATGGTTTCAGTGGTGTTTGTTATCAATGTTGAGGGCTTTAATTAATGATTTAATTATTGATGAGCACATTTATTTTACTAATAGGCACTGTCATCTTGCATACGTAGTATTTGATAAACTGGAATAATAGCAGAACAAAACAAAGCGATACAAGCATAAACCCAAACTCTATAGTTTTATCTTTTATGGAAACCGCCGCCAAAATGCATCAAAGGTAATATACACAATGTCGCAAGCAAGTTCCTGCAATTTCTTGCTGTCGTTTTCAGATTTCTTTGACAAGCTGACACTCCGCACTTGAGTGAACACGCTTGTCTCTCAATTTCTGCCAGTGCTCAGCAAAATTTGATGTGATCAAATTGAACTACGAATTTCACAAGTCATTTCAATAAACACGTCTTAAATTCGGATGATGAATTGACAATTTTTTTACATGTGACCATTAGGAAGGGCCATTTCCACACCCCTGAATACTGCTTGTCAACCGATGGGAGCTTATCAGCTGCTGGCCGATTGTATACTTATTAATCACCTCATCACTAGTTACAAACACAAATATGCCCCCCATGTAAACTCTGTAACAAGCCGATTGTGGCAGAATATGGAAACACAAGCAGTTGAAACATGACATTGAATCGAGGCACAAAGTTGATTATGCCAACCTGAAATTTGTTTAGAAGTGTGAGAACGGGTTGGCCTGAATAGAGGGGTAGTGGGAGAAGTAACAAGGCTTAAAATTTATTCAGAAACAGTTGTCTCAAATGATTCTCGTAAAGAAAACAATGAAAATTAACTCAGTCAACTTTGATTCTCACAAAATTTTGATTTACTTCATGTCAAAGATTCTGAAAGTGTCCTTAACTGTTAGAGTGCTGGAAGCCCTTAACTGGGCTTATTTTGAAGCACAGGTACTACAAGTTAACTGATAGAGTGCTGGAAGCCCTATTTTGGGCTTTACTAAAAGTGACAGGCAATAACTGTCTGTAGCTACATTCTACCTGAGGAACACTTTATTGTCCCTGATATGAATCAGATTTTTTATACACTTGCTCTCTGACATTTAATTGGATAATGCCTATGAGGCACTATCCAATTAAATGTAATAGAGCAGTATATGATGAGCTTTGTTTTGTTGCCAGAAAAAACTCAGCACTTTACCAGTTAAAGGCTTCATATTCTGTGGATGTTATTCCTATTATCTTTAAAGTGAAATTATTTTACCTGCGAGGATTTGCCTTCTTATAATGTAGGCACTCTCCTCTAAATTATAACAAGGCAAAGACAAATGAACCAATTCTGATAGCCTGAAATAATTTAGCGAAGACAAATGAACCAATTCTGATAGCCCCAAATAATTTAGCACTCTACCAGTTAAAGACATGGTTTGCATTTTTAAAAATGGTCGGGCCTGAAATAAGTCCATGAGATTTGAGGGTCGGGGCCTACTCAGGGCTGATTTTTAAACATGCCTTTAGTTTTGTTTTAAATTTTTGTAGGGGCTGGAAAAACAGCCCCGACAGAAGCACTCTCAGGGCTGATCTTGGGGCCTGGGCTGATCAGCCCTGATAAAATGCAAACCCTGGTTAAAGGCCAACCTGACCAAGAGAATGCTACTTATTTTTTTTCTTCCTCATAATAAAGTAACTTTGACTCAGCAGTAGTATCTCATAAAGTGTTTGCTGCCAATACAGGTAACCAAGACTTCACTAGAAACCAGTGCCACTGTAGTGTACTGTAATTTCCATCAGCGAGGCCACCAGATGCTCATATGTTGGAACAAGATTTCAACATCTACATGTTATATAAAAAAAACCTCACCAGAATTGTAACAGGGACCCAAAAGGTTAAATTTCAGTAAATGTGTAAATACTAGTTTTGTTGTTTATTTTTTTGGAATATGCACTGGTAGCAAGGGTATAACAGTACTCAAATTCTAAATCATTTAGGAACTGAAAATTGATTCTTGCAACAGGAGTTTGTGAGATTTGTGATTGAGTTCGTGAGATTTGTGAGATTCCTGTGAAAAATGACAAATTTTAAGACCTGATGATAAGAACTTATAATAGTAACCATTTTAATAATTCAGTAACTGGTTAACCCTTGAGTTACCAGACAGCCACAAACTGCCTCTGTTATATTGCACTGAAAAAGTTATCCCAAGCAGAGTTTCCACTAGGAATAAATTAGTGGGTCCAGTAGGAGTAGAAAATCATGGTTTGTGGTGAGTGAAGAAAATTTTAGAATTGAACACTGCAGAAAGGTCATTCCTTGCATCTGAGATGGCGATTCATGTTTTAGGCTGAACAATTTTGTGAGAATAATTATGTTGAATGCCAATTACGGAAACAGTGCTCCTAAAATGTGTCAACTTCGTTGGAAGAATGACCACGTCTTGTCTAGACTTTTACTGCGTCATGTTTATTTTTTCGACCGGATTTTATGCTTTATCAGTAAATGATCAGCGAGGGGAATGGGTCTGGTTGATGGACCCACAACCGATGGTAGTGGAAACCCTGCAAGTGTAAAAATATAATGTAATGTCATCATTATCCCACCACTTCCATATTGTGGTCACAGGAATAACTCGAGGGTGATGAACAGGATGTTGAGCAACAATAAATAAATTGATGAGGAGAAGAAAACAGGTGGATGCATATATTTACACGGTTAACCCTAAGTAACAGGCTGTCACAAACTGTCCCTTTTATATTGCAATGAAAAAGTTGTACCAAGTGCATTCTTCCTTAAGAATCTATTGGTGGGCTGCATTTATTTTGACCAGGTTTTTACATCATTGCTGGCTGCCTACACAGGCAGCCAACAATAATGTAGAAATACTGTTAAGTCATCGGCAGCTGCTTATATGTATATATGGTGCATGTAGTTATCATCCTAAAATTTATCTGAGGATGTAAGGGTTCATCAGTTAACTTTTTCAGCTCTGGTTGTTTGTCAGAGGGAGAATCGTAACATCTTTTTTGGTGAAAATGTGCCTTAACTGGTTAGGTGCGCCACTATCATGGCTCTGTTGAAAAGTGCTGAAAGCCACATTAGTGGCTTTACACTGTTACACTGTTTGCATTATCTTCTTGTTTTCTTAGCAGTAGAAAATAAAAGGTTATATAAGACTGGGTTTTTTTACAGTTTATTGGAGAGTTCTAACAGGCACTTTCCGATAAATGTTAGCAAAATGATTGTTTATGGGCAGTTGTTGCTAAGCTAAGGCTTCCCTTGCTGGGTGTATGGCATCTTTGAAAAAAATACTCATGTTTCAAATCAGCTTTGAAAAATGATTTAGCACTCAACCACTTAATACCTAATTTAATTTTTTGAACAGCGTTCTTTCATTTGCTTTCAGATAAGCTTTCAATGGAAGATTTTTTAAGTAAACAAACAGAACTCAAGATATGGTTGGCTGAAGTGGTGAGTATAGGGTTTGCAAGCTGTATTACAGATTTTTATTTTTCCAAGCCATGAATCCATAGAAATTACTAACAGTGTTTGAAACAGAAATGCATTTAGAAAACTCTTGAATCATGACTGGTTGTTACACAATCCAAATCTGTACAAACTAGACAAATGATTGTTTCATTCACCCATCTTCTGCCAAACAATAAATAGGGTGACCGGTTTCTTTGTTTACGTACCAGGGATTCTTTGGGGTGTCTCCAGGGGCTGAATATTGGACCCTTCCCCAATGGCATTTGGGTGTGATTTTTCTCAGTTCCCAACCTCTATCTCTGTCCCCACTCGAACAAAAAGTTAATGCACAATTGGGGGTACTTATAGGGCCTCAGAAAAACACTGGTTTTCTGAAGCCTTATGACCACCCCTTACCTACTGAAGCCCAAAAAGTGTCTGAATTCAAAGGCAAATGACAAGTTAATTCTTTTTTAAAATACTACTCAAAGTTTGCAAAGCACCAAGTACATCCAACTACCTGTTTTATGTTTTAGTTAAAATATTGTAATGAAAAGTGTATAAATTTTTTATTTAATTATATCTTTAATGATTTAAGTACACAAATTAAGATTTATTTGTGTTTGACATTATTTTTTAGCTTTTGAATCCGATAACCATGGAAAATAGATTTTATTGGTAAAAGAGGAAATTTTTCAATATACCAAAAAGTTGACGGAGCAAACTGGTATGGCTTCAGTATCGAATATGAGACCCATTACTGTTACAGCTTGACAAAGCCTTCTCATGCTCCCAAATCATTAGGGCCCCGCCATCAAGCGGACGCCCTATAGTGATCGCTTTGTCAGTGCGTGCATCCATCCGTCCATAACAAAAGTTGTCCGGGCTGTAATCTTTCTCTCTTAATAGATAGGGTTTTGATATTTGGCATGTGGGTACATTATCTCAAGACGACATGTCGTGTACCAAGGTTGCCATGCTTTGGCCTTGAAGTTTGACCTCAAGGTAAAATTATTCAGAATTTTGACAAGTTCGTGTCCGGGCTGTAACTTTTTTCCCTTAATAGGTAGAGTTTTGATATTTGGTATGTACGTAGATTATCTCAAGGCGACGTGTCGCGTACTAAGGTTGCCATGCTTTGACCTTGAACTTTTACCTCAAGGTCAAATTATTCCAAATTCGGGGTTCTTTTCTGACAAGTTCATGTCCAGGCTGTAACTTTTTACAACAATAACAAACTTTAACTTTGCACTCTGGTGTCAAAATTGTACACCTACATACAGTAGTTGCCTCCCTTTATGTAGTCAATGGTTCAACAATTAGTGTGGTGCTTGACAGACCATTCAGAGCTCTGTGAAGCAATCCGCTAGTTATTGAAGTACTGTCTGCAAAGGGGGAGATAATTTATATTGAAAATTGAAGATTTCGACATTTGTGTGCAGGGGGTTAATTTTCCTTTATATTTTATATAAAACAACAAAATTTAAAGAAATTGTCATGTCATTTCCTGACATGATTATATTTATTGAAACAGGGAAGGGATTTTAATCAGATTTTACCTATTGTTTGAAATATTTTAGTATTACGTTCACATCAGTTTATACCTAACATCGGTTAGTTGTCCGCAGAGATGGATTCCATCTCCGTGATATCTAGTGTTCCTGGTGATCCTTTGTGGGATGTTGTTCCATTCTTGGACCAGCATGGTACCAAGCTCCTGGACACTTCTTGGCTGAACTGGATGGGCTGAAATTGCAAGCTGCAACTCATTCCAGACATGTTCAATTGGATTGAGGTCAGGGGATCTTGCTGGCCAGTCCATATGCTTAATCCCCTACCACTGTCGGTACTCCCTGACAGCGTGGGCAACATGAGGACGGGCATTATCGTCCATCAGAATGAATCTTTCACCCACTTCACCTGCATACAATCTGACGTGGACATCCAGGATCTCATCAATATACTGTTGTGCAGTCAACAAGAACAGTTTAATAGAGACTACAGAGACTGGGGTGAACATGATTCAACATAGCTGTTTGTTATAAAACTTACCTGTAATAACACACAGTTGCTTAGGTATCAGTCTTAATATTCTCGGTTCAATTCGAATTTAAAATTCTTAGTCTTTGTATGTTTATTTCTTCCCATCCAAAACAAATCCCAATTAGCCCCCTTTACACAAATTTTCCTACTGGGCAGAAGAATTTCTAGATCTTCACCAAATACCTTTACGCAAATTGTTCTTGTATTAATTTTTTAACTTTCCCAGAACCATGATGAACTGCTGTGATGTAACACACTGTTAGATGGGGGCTCTCTGAGCACTTTCCAACAGCATATTACATCACATTGTGTCAGCAGATTGCTTAAAGAAACTGATGAAATAAACTAGTATTCTAGAATGTTCAAATCAGTCTAAACACTGACCCTAGTATACATATCAGTATCTTTTTATAATTGGCAAGGTAACAAGACCAGGACACAAGGAGCTTACATCGTAACCTGTTAGCAGGTTATACTATATAACATGGTAGTAACCTACAGGAAAAAAACTGTTGTGATGCTTTTTCACCATCTCTGTTTTACTATGCCAACCATGCTGTTTACGTCTTATCAGAATTCCACTTAAATAAATTCTATCAACTAACGTGTGATCTTACCAAAGCGAGATCGTGCATTAGTTGATGCTATTTATTTTAGTGAAAATTTTGCTAAAATGGATGCAATACACAACCTATATGCAGGCCGGCTGTTTTCAAAATTTTGTGTAACCCATTTATCGTTCACCTGGTCTGAAGTTTTGTAACCTATTGTTCATTCCCCTGTACTTGCTTCAGGTAACCTATTAGCAGGCTTGTCATTTTGAAAATTGCAGGAGGGCCGTTATGGTTTGCCTCAAATGACCCCAGGAGGGCCATTTTGGGTTTGCCTAAAATGACCCCAGGAGGGCCATTTATGGTTTGTGTGGGCCATTTTGTTTCAGCCTGCTGGCTAGACATCAAATATCATTTTAAGGTACATGGTTTGTGTAATTATGACGTATGTCATCACGTAATGTATAGATGCAGGCTTGAATATTTGGATGCAAGATACCAGGTTACCCATGACACTCACTAACAGTGAGTGTCATAGTTATCTTGCATCCAAATAACCAAGCCCGTATCTACACATTACATGGTGACTGTGCAAAGCAGTGTACTGTGCTCATCGCCAGATGCCGATTGCTTGGGGCGAATCAATCAGATTTGGGGGACGAATTGTCTCGGCTATGAGTTTTGGGACGAAACTTCCCAGACAAATCGTCAGGGGTCGAACTGGCTTGGGGATGGTACGTCCCATAATCGCGTGTGACACAAGAGTTGTCACGGTCTGATGTACAATGTAATAACTAATTACAACTTTGGAATTGGCAGACCTCTCGCTGGTCTTTGGAAAGTTACTTACTGTCTCTGGGTGACTGCGTCGACGACACACTACAAACTTCACGAATTGCGCTTTGTTACCTCCTTCAATCTGCGAAAATTGCCGTTTGAGATGGACGATTTTGTTGTGCCTTCGACTGAATTAATGGGCCGCAGAAACCGGGGTTAGGCGGACGTTTACCATCTGTGGAATTTTGCCTTCAGGCGGGCGGCTGCTGCCCGGTGTGATCACCGCCTCAAAATGACAAGCCTGCTATTAGGCATATAAACCTAAATATGTATGTATCACAACTGTGTTGATATACGAACTGTTGTATTATAAGTTCTTGCTCCTACGGGCAGTATCCTGATGAATAGGGATGAATCCTTAAGAACCATAATGAGGCTGTGTTGCAGCAATACAGATAAAAATTAGTTGCAATTATAATCTAATCTTGAATGGAATCAGATAGAAAATCTGTTGACTCAGTTCATCGCTTCTCTTATTTTGAGATGTGTGCCACCCACTCCTCTTTTCGTCAACTGTTGTGAGACAATGAGATACCTACCAATTGTCTTACAATGTGTGAAAGGTGGTTATTTTGGGTACACTGCAACTGTTATATTTTTACACTGCACCAATGACCCAGACTTAGCTGGTGCTAACTCTAAATTATTCAGGGCCAAAGACAAATTTTGCCCCCCCCCCCCCCCCCAATCCCCCAAATTTGCATCAAAAACTGAAAATTAGATGTCCTATATGGTCCTCCATACTTTTACTCCACTGCGCATGCACAGTGTCAAAGAGGTCTCGAAATTGGCGCCAAATGTCATTCTTTGTTTGGCCCTCAATTTAGTTACATCTCCCTGATATTTGTGCTTGTAAATCTCAGTTTAAATGATGCCAGACACATAATTATGAGAGAAATGGAGGATATAAGGAGGAAATAGAAGAAGGAGAGGAAAAAACAGTGGAAGGAAATGTTCAGGGCTGTAACTTATAATTATTTTACGAAATTATTTCATGTTGCCTATTTTCGAGGCATGGCCCTGTTGTTGTCATTCTTGCTATGAATGTTCCATTGTTTGATCAGTGTTTCCTCTCTCCCTTTCCTTTATTCCCCCCTAGCTATTCTCCCATGCTTTTGGCTTATTTTTTGTAATGTTTATTACTAAAATTTCTTGGGAGTTTTGGTTTGGAAACAGAATTATTTTCTGTTTCTTCCCCATGTTTACGTCCTCACCCTTGGGTGTTTAGGCGTTTTGCTCTGCATCTACCATCTGATGTTCTACAGTTTCTTCTTTGGAAGCCTCTGTTTTGCATCAGATAGTGTTTAAATTGGTAACTGATTTCAGGCCATGTTTACCAGTGCCAGGAGTCATGTTTCCGGTTTGTTTACACTTTTTGTTTAGGTTGACAAAGGTTACTTCTGATAGTGATTACTTGTCTTCTGCTCAGTTCAGTTCATAGCAAGATACATTAATATTGTCCGTAAGTGTTACATTAATTTTTCGAAATGATTTAAAATTTTTGTCCACACTTAGGCTTTTTTTGGATCCATTTGGGCTCATTGTTCCCATTGGGAACTTGGTCTATTCTGAAAAAAATTTTTTCAAAAATTTTTTTCTTTTTGAATTATTTTTTCGTAATGTTAAAATGGATTATTTTATTATGTATCTTTGTTTGCAAGGTTTAGTGCGAGTACTATGACTGTTTACTTTTTTCACAATGAAAGATTATTGTTCAAATTGTAATGGGAGGAAATCTTCCTCTGATTCTCATGATCTCTGTATTAATTGTAGTCAATGTACTCGCACTAACCCTTGTTCAGTGTGTATCAATTGGGATGACAAACGTTGGAGACGTGTGTCACGGTATGTTGTTAGCGGGGAGAGGACCATGTCGGTCCTCTCTCCGCAGGGTCACTCTAGTTTTTCACTCTCTTTTTCAGAGGAACAAGAACAGGGTGATGTTTCTGTGATGTCGTCCAGGAGTGTGCTTCCGTCTTCACAATCAAATGAAGAGTTAGCGGCAAAAGTGCTCATGCAGATACGTCAATTGCCTAAGAGTTCCCTAGTAGGATCGACGGCTTTGGCGCCCGCTAGCTCGCCCGGTGTCGCGACCATTCACTGAATGGCTCAACACCCGGGTTCGTCCATTGTGGTCCAGGAAGGAGATTTGGGTATTGCGAGCACTATAAACATACCACGTGCACACCCAGTGACCACGGAACAGAGGATGGTACGGAGGAAGCCTCTTTGACTGGTTCCTAGCTCGTCCAGGTCCATCCGGGCTGCGAGCGATAGAGGCCCCCCTCTCATACGACAACATCTGGGCCCAGATGTTGTAGTACATAACATTCCTCAGTCGGAGCATACGTCCATCGCTCGGGACGCTCCGGTATATAGACAGTCCGGCGAGACTGCTCATACGGCTTCCTCATCCTCATGGCAGCACACACGACCGCACCTTGGCTACGTGACCAGTGATATCCAGCCAGCATCGCCACGGCGACCAGGTCACGCCATCCGGTAGCCAGGGATATGAGGCCTTCATCCTCCGGACGTTCGCATAAAAGAGGTATGCAGGAGTCAATGTCCAGGGAGCTTCCGGCGGCTAAATCCCATAAGACCGCAGTTCCACAGGCCTCCGTAACGGACGTGCTATCACAGAAAGTGCAGATCATCACAGCATCCCAGCAACCAGCAGAAACTCTGTCGGAACAGGAATTATCAGACGAAGCTGGGTCGGTACGTTCCGCTTCTGGATCAGGTACGGACGACCGAGATTTACAAGTGGTCCGACAGGATGGCGAAAAGGATTCAGAGGAATTGGATTTTTCCCTTTCGGAACAACATAAAATTGCCGTAGAGTTTATCCGGCATTACCTTCCTGATGTTGTTCCCAGGGACCAAAATGCTACGCAGCCGGATAGGAGGCTTATAGCGCCACTGGACATTGATTTCTTCAATCAGTTTAGGGACACCGTCCCTGAGTTTCTGTCACAGTCCAGAAATGTCTCACGGACATTTGAACTATTGAATGACGCTATAAGTAAACTTGCTACCAAAACTGGCAGGTCAGCCTTCCTACCGGCAGGTGCTCTTCATCAATCCAAGGATTAAATTTGAAACGGCAGGACAGGGCATTCAGAGAGTTCCTCTGAGTCTAGACGACCAGGCCGAAGATCTTGAATTATCCATGCCGTCGTCTATGTCAATTCCTAACTCGACGTTGGAAACGACAATATCGTCTAATAGAGCTAATTTAGACGCACTTTCATATGCAGATCATCTTACCAGAGCATTGTCATTACGCCTTGAGGGACAAGAATTCCAGGATGTACAAACCTCCGTAAGAGTTCTCTCGAGGGCCATAGCATTCTCCACGTATAACTCCGCCCTTTCAGTGGCAAATCTGGAGTTAGTTAGACGTGACGGGGCCCTTGCTACATCCACGCGCTTGGATAGGAAGGTGAAAAACTCTCTCAGAGTCGCTCCGGTCTCCGGAGAGCTTCTCTTCGACAGCAATTTATGATCAATTAACCAAGAAAGCTTCAGACTCTCTGCTATTTAAATCCGCTTCCAAAAAGTCGGAGCCAGCGGAGAAGAGTAGGCCAGGCACTTCTGGGACGAGTACGTCCAGGGGAAGTTCCTATAGAGGTTCGTACCCGTCCTCTAGGTCTTACTCTAGAGACCGTCCAGGTAGCGACTCAAATAGGGGGCGTAACGCTGGCCGAAACAACCGGTCAGATGCCCCTAGATCGACGGGGCGAGGTGCGGGCCGTGGAGGACGTCGTTTCTCCTCCTGCAAGCCTCGCAGATCCAAGAGGTGATGGTTTAAACAGTGTAGCCGTGGGTCCTTGAAAACCTGGAATGTCCTTGAATTTGAAATGCTATTTTCAAGGCCTGGAAAGTCCTTGAAAACGAGGTATATCAGTAAAAGGTCCTTGAATGTCCTTGAATTTGATAGCCGATTTATCACAAGCATAATAGCGGTCTGAAAGGGAACGAATAACTTCGTTGACAAGTCCAAACAAATAGATGTTATTATTAAAATAGAGGCCGAACCGTCCCAAACTCGAATGCCTTGGCCTGGGACCAAACTGGTAAACAGAAGGGCCGAACCATTCCCGGTTCTAACTTCTGAAACGTACCTACCACAGTAAATTAAATTTAGTCCTTATCAGTTATACTTTGGGGCCCCGAACTACCCACGTTCAGATCTTGGTCGAAATGATCCAGGGAAAGTGATCCCGTCAGCCGGAGTGAAGGTGGTGGGGCGTAATGACTAGGAACTTTAGTCGCAAATAGACAGTTCGCTGTTGTCCTAAACTTCGAAAAATCGAGTATGTGATTTTTGTTGCATTTCATCGTGTTTGTAGTGAACTGTATTTGTCTGACAAAATGATTTAGTACGAATTGACCTGGTGATGAAACGTCCGTAATGTGTGGCAATATTCTGAATTTTTACGCAGTTGGCATTCTCCCACAAAACATTCTATGTAAGCCGCGTTCTGATTGGAAGTTTGTTGCAGTAGTCTCTCTTTTAGGTAAATTAATGTGGCCAATCGCGCACGTGTTTACTGAAGTGTTTCGTGGACTTGGTTTTCATTTATTAATAAAATTGGAGCATCTGTGCAAACACAAACGCATTACAAGTAACAATTATGCCTGGGAAGTGCACATTTCAGGACCATTGGATCGACCACAGCGAATATAAGCTGTGGGTTATGCCTGTAAAAAAGGACAATCACAGCGCATGTTGTCGCTTGTGCCAAAAAAACTTTAGCGTTCAGAATATGGGTGAGGCGGCTTTACGGTCGCACATGTTGTCCAAAAATCATAAGGCGCTATCTCTTAATAACGTAAAAAGACTACTCCAACTTTGACAATGCTTGACTTCATTTCAACTCAGTCAGATAAAATTGAAAAGAATGGTGATCAAAAGAAAGAAAGTAGTAAAGCCATCGCATCAGCAACTGTTGCGTCTGTTGCACAGTCTTTCAAATCGTCAGACACAATCACAGCTGAAGTTTTGTGGGCACTGAAGTGTGTTGTGTTGCACTTTAGCTTTAACAGTTGTGAGGACACAAATAAACTGTTTGCACGAATGTTTCCTAATAGTGCTGTTGCCCAAAATTTCACCTGCGGTCGAAACAAAGTCTCATATATCATTAATTTTGGATTTCGACCATATATCCATAAGCTCCTGACAACAGAAGTATATTAACAAATATTGGTAAAGTGTGTGTGCACATGTGTGCTTGACAAACAATAAGTAGTCAATTTTACCGCGGTTAACAAGTTGTGAACCGAGGCAAAATTGACTACTTATTGTAAAAGGTCCTTGAATATCCTTGAATTTTCTTCAAAAAGGTCCTTGAAAGTCCTTGAATTTTTTTTTCAATATTCTGGGGGAACCCTGTTTAAACCTCTGTCGCATTCCAGTGGGTGGAAGACTGTTGAGTTTCTCAAACAATTGGGAATTAATTACGGAGGACCCTTGGGTTCAAGGGGTTATATCGGAAGGACTGAAACTGTCCTTCAAAGGAAGACCTCCGTTAACTCGAAGTCCAAGATGGACTCAGCTTCCGTCAAATCAGCAGAAAAGAGCCTCGCTTCTATCAGAAGTCCAGTCTCTTTTAGTGAAGAATGCGATAGAGGTCATAGAAAACCAGGAATCTCCAGGTTTCTACAGCCATCTTTTTCTGGTTCCGAAACCAGACGGCTCGTTCCATCCAGTCATAGATCTGAGCTGGATAAACAAGCTGATTGTGACTCCAAAATTCTATATGGAGACCATTTGATCGGTCAGAGAGAGCATTCGAGTGAACGACTATGCTGAGAGCATAGATCTCAAGGATGCGTACTTTCACGTCATGGTACATCCGGCGTTCAGAAAGTATCTTCGCTTCGCAGTCCTAGGAGTCGTATATCAGTTCCGAGCGATGTGCTTCGGTCTGAATCTAGCGCCCTGGGCTTTTCACTCGAATAATGAACTCGGTAATGACTCATTTCCGATCTCATTCGTCTGCGGTAACATCGGCCTACCTGGACAATATTCTTCTGAGGTACGGCAACGAGTTAACGCTTCAGAACGATGTGCAGAATCTGCTTCTATTGCTCCGACGTCTCGGTTTCATAGTAAATGAAGAGAAGTCGGATCTGGTGCCGTCCAAGTCGTTCACCCACCTGGGGATGAGCTTCGAGACGCACAACAATCTCGTTCGTCTGCCATTAACCAGAGCGAAGTTAGTCAGTTGTTACGCTCGCTATTGTCTTCACTCAGACAAGGTTACAGCGAGAGAATTCATGAGACTGATAGGTCTGTGCGGAGCTGCAGCGGATCTCATTCCAATGGGGCGGCTACGCACTCGTCCTCTCCAAATCTTTCTGATTCAGAATTGGAGGGCGAAGACTCATTCGCTCGATACGGACATCCTCTTGTCAAATCAAGTGAAACAAGAGATTCAGACTTGGGCAGACATTCAGTGGTTAACTCAGGGAGTTCCACTGTAATTGCCGGATCCGAGTTTTACAATTATGACGGATGCCAGTCAAACAGGTTGGGGCGCGACACTGAGCCCATCGGATTCGGAGTGCCAGGGTCTTTGGGATCTGCAGTTTTTAAGCAAGCACATAAACATCAAAGAAATGATGTCAATTTGGCTTGCGCTACGTCATTGGATGGACGTTATTCAGAATGCACATGTGCAAATTCTATCCGACAATGCGACGGTGGTAGCGTATATTCGGAATCAGGGAGGCACTCATTCCATTCCATTGTTCAAGCTAACGGAAAGAATCCTTCTGTTTGTACTAGAACATCAGGTTCTCCTATCGGTCCGTCATATTCCGGGTCGTCTGAATGTATTAGCAGACTCCCTTTCACGGAGGGGTCGCCTGTTGTCAGAATGGACTCTCAACAAACGAGTATTCAATCAGATTTGCTACCAATGGGCGTGGCCAATGATAGACTTATTTGCAACGCATGTCAACTATCAGTTGCAGACGTATGTGTCGCCATGTCCGGATCCTCGAGCGTTTGCAGTAGACGCTCTATCAATCTCGTGGGACGGAATAATAGGATATGCGTATCCTCCAGCGCCGTTGATTCAGCAGATATTGCTCAAGATAAAACAATCACAATGCAAGATTCTGTTGGTAGCATCTCTATCACAGAGACCATGGATAAATCTACTCAGGTGTCTGTTGTGGGTTATGCCACGGAAGCTCCTCCACGGGAGGATCTTCTTTCGCAGGTTACATCGCGCACTCTCCATCACAACCCGCAAGGTCTCAACCTTCACGTATTTCCGTTGTGCGGTCCTTCTTGCACGGCAAGCGTTTTACAGGATGAGCAGTGGACGCGATTTCTAACTGCAGGAGGACCTCCTCTTCGCTAAATTATGCTGCTAAGTGGAAGGTCTTTCGTCAGTGGTGTAGGGATCATTCTGTAGATATCTATGATCCCTCCATTCCAGACATTGCAAATTTTCTAGTCTACTTGTTTGATGAGATCAAACTGCAGCCTGTTACCATTAAGGGTTATAGGTCTATGCTGTCCGATACCTATGCACACCATGATAGCTTAATGATTGGATCTAATGTCTCTTTATCTAAATTAGTTAGAAATGTTTCGATAAATAGACCTAGAACCCTTAGATTAATTCCTAAGTGGAATTTAGCTTGGGTTCTTCTTTAGCTAAAAGAAGCGCCATTTGAGTCTCTTGACACAGTGGACTTCAAATTCTTATCTTATAAGACAGCTTCTCTCTTAGCCTTCTCTTCTGCTAGAATTGTTAGCGAGCTTCATGCACTATCTGTGGATGATTCTCACTATCGTAGCGTCGGTAATACTATTACCTTTACTACCAATGTTAGATTTTTGGCTAAGGATCAGGCTCCTAATAAGTATCCGGAACCTATTGTTATTAAGGCCCTTCCGTCTTCAGAAGGGCGTAGGCCTTTACTCTGTTCTGTTGGAGCAATACGTATTTACAAACGTAGGTCTGAGTTCATCAGAATGGGACGTAAGTGTTTCTTTCTGTCCCTGATGCCTAATAGAAAGGACATTATGGTCCATTCTATTGCTAGATGGATTCAATTAACTATCCATACTGCTTATGAAAAATTATCTTCAACTCAGCAGTCTGCGCGTAAGATTTCAGCTCATGAAGTAAGAGCTCTATCAACATCTTGGGCTTATGCTAATAGTGTTGCTATTACAGATTTAATGAAGGCTGCATATTGGTCTCAGACTTCCACTTTCATGAATTTTTACCGGAATGGTTTTGAAGTGTATAGCTAATGTTTACTCTTACATGTAATATTTTTGAAGTGTAGCTTGGTGTGAAGCATTTGTATATATCACGCGTCAAACGGGTGTTAATGTACAATCCTCGGACACTTTTAATGAGTATAAAGAGTCTCATTTCTCTGGACTTCCTTTATTTATTGGCTTACCTTTAAAAATAATTAGTATAAAGGATTATACTGGATTTTAATAGAGATCATTGATGTTATTGCGCTCAATTACAGAATGGTGTTGTGTCTTTCTTCTTTGATAGGAATAAGAAAGATACCTCCAACCTTTTTACTATTCAGCTAAGTCTGGGTCATTGGTACAGTATAAAAATGTTAAAAAATTTATAGTAATTTATATATTTTTTATAGTTACCAATGACCCAGACGGGGATGGCCCTCCCATGAGTTGGGAACTCATACCTACCCGCTGAGTACATAATGCTTACCAGGCACAGGTTGTAAGAATGACATTTGGCGCCAATTTCGAGACCTCCTTGATACTGCACATGCGCAGTGGAGTAAAAGTATGGAGGACCATATAGGACATCTAATTTTCGGTTTTTGATGCAAATTTTGGGGATTGGCGGGGGGGGCAAAATTTGTGTTTGGCCCTGAATAATTTAGAGTTAGCACCAGCTAAGTCTGGGTCATTGGTACGTATAAAAAATATATAAATTACTATAAATTTTTTAACTTTCTGTACTCTATGAAGTTGTTCCTTCTTAATCAAATACTAGATAATGGAATAGCCATGTTAACTGTATAACATTGTCAAACATCAAACCATTTACCATGACTTTAGTGCAGATTTGCCCTGTTAATTGACTAAAAATGATATTGAGGGGGGGGGGGGCAATTAATATGGACAACTACTGTCCCTCTGCATTCCATATATTTTTGCCCCGAAAACTTTAATTTATGTTGCATTAATCTGTTAAATCTTGTTTGATTCTAACAATCCATTGAATGCCTTTCATGTTGCTACTATCCCACTCATCCGAAGTATCATTCCATGTTTTTGAGGTGTCTGGTGTTGCATGGTTCCTGCTACTCCTCAAATTGTTTAAAAGGCCTAAAATTTAGAAATTCAAATAACTTTGCTAGGACCTGGAAAATCCTTGAATATTGGAAACTTCCTTGAAAGCCCTTGAAAAATGAGATATCAGGCAATCAGAGGAGATTCATTTTGTCAGTATTCAACTAGCTTCACAGTGATGTTCAACTTTGCTGATGTAGATCTCTACCAAATAGAATATTTTTACACTGTAAACCACTGGCCCAGACTAGCTGGTGCTTAGTTATTAAGGGCCAAACACAAATTTTGAACCCCCCCAATCCCCCAAATTTGCTTGCAAAACCCGAAAATTAAAAGTCCTATCTGGCCCTCCATACATTTACTCTCTGTGCATGCGCAGACATCAGGAAGTGACCGGAATTGGCTCCAACATCATTCTTTGTTTGGCCTGAAAGTCATCAACAATGAAATGACATCTGTGCTTTAAAATCTCCTTTTTGAGGATGCCAGACACAAATCAATGCAAGAATTGGTGGATACAAGGCTGTTATTGGATGAAGGAAGTGTTCAACGGTGCTTTTGGACATTCAGGGCTGTAAATTTATAATATTTATAAAATTATTTTATGTTTCCCATTTTCTGGACATATGCCTGATGTCATCATTTTTAAAAATGATTATTCCGCTGTTTGTTAAATATTCCTTCCCTATCCTTCCATGAATCCTTCCTGTTAAACTCTTAACTGGTAAAGTGCTGAGTTTTTTATGACAACAAATCAAAGCTCATCATATACTGCTCTATTACATTTAATTGGGTAGTGCCTTATAGGCAATATCCAATTAAATGTCAGAGAGCAAGGTATTGTATAAAAAATCTGTATCATATCAGGGACAATAAAGGATTCCTCAGGTAGAATGTAGCTACAGACAGTTATTGCCTGTCACTTTTTGTAAAGCCCAAAATAGGGCTTCCAGCACTCTACCAGTGAAGCTTTTTGGCTATTTTTTATTGAAATTTTTTTATTAAATTTCTTGGGAGTTTAACATTTATTACAGAATATTATTCTGTTTCTTCCCCAGGGTTACGTACTCACCCTAGGCTGTTAGGCTGTTTAGTCTTGCATCTTCTATCCTGTGAATCGTTTTTTCTTCGTATGAAGATCTAGCTTTGCATCTGATAGCATTTCAATTGGTTCTGACTTTGGGTCTTTTTGTGTGCCTGATGTCTTGTTTACATTGACGTTGTTTACATTATCAACGTCCTCATATATAGGTAGTTTTTTATATTCTTTTACTGTAGTATACTGTAGGATATATGGATGTTATTCCGGTAGTGTAGCTGAAAAAAAAAATTTGGATTTTGTCCACACTTAGGCTCTATCAGGATGCCCTTGGGCTCTTAATGTTCACTTTGGGAACTTGGGCGTTTTTTTCCAAATTTTTTGTTTACAAAAAATATTTTGAATTTAATTATGATTGCTATTATTCATGTATCTCAGTTATATATATATATTGTTGTGGAGTTTGGAGGACTGATAGCGACTTTAGTTGATACACTCCTGCGGACTCTTGTCATTGTTGTGTTGCACTGGGATGACTGATGTTGGAGTCGGGTGTCGCAGTACGTTGTTGGCGGTGAGGTTCAGAGGATCAGAGCCTTTCACCGCGTTTTAATTCATTCTGTCAGTTTCTATTTCAGAGGAACATGAACATGGTGATGATATTCTGACACCCATCCAAGTGTGCTATCGTCGTCGTGCTCCGTGGAGCATATAGGGTTAGCTGCAGTGCTCATTATTGCAAGAGTTAGGGCCTTTTGTTAAAGGTTTTAATCTTTTGCATGCAGCTAGCTCGACCTGTGAAGCGATACTCTGTCCGTGGGTGCCGTGACGCCGGGTAAGTCTGTTGCAGTCTAAGAAGTGGATTGGGTAGAGTGAGCACTATAATGTAAATAGCTCACCCAGCGACGACAGAAATAGGGAGGAAGTCAGCAAATTCTTGTACCCGGCAAGGTCTGGGAGAGGACCCCTCTCTAATCTAGCAACGTCTGGGGTTAGATGTTGTTTCGAGAAACTTGCACAAGCCGGAGCATATGTCTGCCCTCCACTCTGGATGCTCTGTTTAGTCTGCAGCCGGGGTCTGCTTCAGTCAAGGCTTCCTCCCCTACGTTTCACAAGGCCGAAATGAAGTTTTCTGGTTGGAAACTTGCACGAGACCGAGCATATGTCTGCCCGCCTCTTGGGACGCTCCACCTAGTCTGCAGCCAGGGTCGGCTTCAGTCATGGTTTGATCCGCTACATTCTTTAAGCACACACGACCGCATCCTAGGTACCTGACTTCGGATATCCAACCTGTTGCACGAAGAAGGAACCACTCTTCGCCTGTGAAATCGGACCATCCAGTAGCTAGGGAGACAAGGTCTTGTTCATCGAGACTTTTGGAGAAAGGATCCGTTTCTGACACACCATCCCAGGAGCAGCGTGCGGCTAAGGAACAGAAGACCGCTGCTCCTCAGGCCTCGATGACGGCTTGCTGTTGCAGATTGCGCATCTGGTCGCAGCATCCCAGCAAGTGCAGTTGCAGCCTTCCTCAGACTCGAATCTGAGCTGTCAGACGGTGCTGGGTCAGTCCAGTCGTCTGTTCACGCAGATGCAATGGACCAAGATTCGCAACTGATTCTCTCGGATGGTGAAAGGGATAAGGAAGAGGATTACCCTTCCCTTTCGGAACAGTACATGGTTGCGATGGCTTTCATCCATCAATACTACCCTTGATTTTGTTCTGCGGAATCAGAATGCTGCGGTGATAAGAGGGAAACTGCTGGCGTCGTTAGGTGCAGACTTTATCTGGACAAAGGAGGAAGTCCTTTCTTTTCCGGTTCAGTTTATGCATGTGTCGCAGGTCTTCAGCCATATAGACAATGCCGTATTTATCCTCTTGAGTGCGAGGAAGAAGGCGGTTTTTTATCTTAATCTTCCGTATGCATACCGTTTTTTGGCCCACGTTCATTTAAAAAAGGTCGGGGAAGATGTTCAGAGAGTTCTGCGTTTGGATGAGCAGGCCGGGGATCTAGAGGTATCCTTACTTGTATCATTCACTATTCGCTCAGACACAATTGAGATGGCAATTTCTTCAAATAGAGCGAATTTGGACATTATGTCTTACGCAGATCACCTTACAAGAGCTATGGTGCAACGTCTCAAGGGAAAGAAATTTGAGGATGTTTGTACCTCTCTTAGAGTTCATTTCAGGGCAATTATGTATACCACGAAAAACTCTGCCCAAACAGTGGCTAATCTGGAGTTAATCAGATGTGATGCTGCCCTTGCGTCGTCATCACTGATAAGATGACAAGGTGAAAAGCTCTCTCCGAGTCGCTCTGGTTTCCGTACATTTTATTTTCGACGACTAGCTTTCATTAGTCTATGAACAGGCTACTAAGAAAGCGTCTAGTGCTCTGCTTTTGAAGTCGGCGCATCAGCGACCCACTTCAGCAGACAAGAGTAAGGAGGGCGTTCCAGACAAAAATTGTCAAAAGGAAACTCTTCACGAGGGTACAAGAAACCCTCTTATAATTACTCTGAGGGGCGTCAGTATAGCGACTCAGGAAAGGGGCGTTGATCTGTTCGGGACTTTTGGTCAGACGCCCCTAGGCCGACGAGACAAGGTTTTTCGCAGGGAGGACGTGGTTCCTCCTCACATAAGCCTCGCAGGTCATACAGGTGATGGTTTAGACCTCTATTGCTAGCCAGTTGGCGGAAGGTTATCAAGATCCGCAAAAAACTGGATAATAAGCACAGAAGATCAGTGGGTGAGAAGTGTAGTCTCGGACAGCTTACAGCTATCATTCTGAGTAAAATCCCCACTAACAAGTTGTCCACGTTGGATAAATCTTCCATCAAATTCTTGCATAAGAGAGTTTCTCCTACTGGAGGTATAAGCTCTCTTATCAAAGGAAGCAATACAGGTCCTCGAGAATCAGGATTCTCAAGATTTTTACAGTCACCTGTTCCTCGTACCAAAGCCAGATGACTCGTTCTGATCGGTAATCGACCTGCATAACAAGCTTATCATGGCTCCAAAAGTTTATTTATGGAAATCATTCAGTCGGTAAAAGCTAGCATTCGACTCGAGTGATCGACTATGTGGCAAGCATAGATCTAAGGATGCGTAGTTTCATGTCCTGGTACATCCGGCATTCTAAAAGTACCTGCCGTTCGCTGTACAAGGGAAAGTGTATCAGTTCAGAACAATATGCTTTGGTCTGAATCTGGCCCCCTGGGCATTTCACTAGAATAATGAACTCGGTAATGTCTTAATTACGAGCTCATATGTCTGCAGTAATGTCAACCTTCTACAGGTATACAGCAACAGAATTATTCTTCAGAACGGTGTTCAGAGTCTGCTTCTATTAGTCCGACGTCTTGGTTTCATCGTAAACGAGAAAAAGTTGGATCTAGCTCCGTACAAGTCGTCTATTCACTTGGGATAGAGCTTTGTAACTCACAACAATCTGGTTCGTCTGCCGTTACCCAGAGCGAATTTTTCAGTTGTTATGCTCGCTTTTGTCTACACTCAGACACATTGATAGTGAGGGAATTCATGTGACTGTTGGAGCTGTACGGAGCGGCTTTGGATCTCATTCCGATGGGCCGCCTGTGCGCACGTCCCCTCCAAATATTCTTTACTCAGAACTGGAGTGTGAAGACGCTTTCGCTTGAACCAGTATTATTTTAATGGACCTAGTAAAACAAGGGTTCAAATTGGGCAGATATTCAGTGGTTAACTGCAACTGCCGGATCACGATTATGATGGATGTGAGTCAGACGGGTTGGGGCGCGACCCTAAGACCCACAGTCTTGAAGTGTCAGGGTCTTTGGGATCCTCGGTTCCAGGAGAAACACATAAACATCAAGAGATGATGCCAATATAGCTAGCGCTACAACATTGGATTCACATAATAACGGACGTCCATGTTCAAATTTGGTCAGACAACTCGACAGTAGTAGCGTACATCGGGAACCATTCATTTCCATTATGCCAACTAACGGAGAAGATTTTCTGATAACGTCATGAATCATGATGTTCATCTTTCTGTCCATCATATATCGGTTCATCTGAACGTACTAGCAGACACGCTCTCTCGGAAAGGTCACCTGTTGCAATTGGAGTGGACGCTCAACAAGCGAGTATTTGGCCAGATTTGCTACCAGAGGGATCGCCCCATGATAGATCTGTTTGCGACGCACTGGAACAATCGGTTACCGTCTTTCGTGTCGCCATGCCCAGACCATTGAGCGTATGCATTAGACACTCTGCCAGTCTCATGGGGATGAATGATCAGATACGCTCCAATTCGGTTGATTCAGTAGATTATGTTTAAGATCAAACTGTCTCGTTGTGAATCCTACTAGTAGCACCTCTGTTGTCACAGAAACCTTGAATCAGTCTTCTCAAGTGTCTGTTATGGGACGTTCTCCGGAAGCTTCCTCCATGAGAGGACCTTCTTTATCCGGGGAAGTTTTTTTCTTCATGTCCTACTCCGCCCATAGTGGCATAATGGAGTCTGTTAGACATGAGGAAACCATTGCGGTTCCTATATTATTTGATGATTAACACAAGAACGATTAAGTAATGTGGGTGAGGAGGGTTTGATATGACTTCGAATTCCCTCCCTCTCCTCACCCCCCCCCCCCCCCCCCCCCCCCTCCCCACCGCCAATGTGTTTAGAGGCAATTCCCGGGCAAGACATAATTTTCTACCTGCAATTCTTGTATGAGTTTAAATACAGACATGCATTTCATGACTTCCTGATTGGTGGCTGGGTCATGTTCTATGGCGACCTCATGGGCAAATCCACTTTTTAGTTGGTTGGTTTCCTATGATTGTTTGTCTGTGTGACATATACGAGCGCATAATTCATCATAAATAAATTGCTCGTCTTTGGGTACCTCAGAGGCTGCATAGCCAGTTTACTGGTATTCAGATGATTACATGCGGGTTTTCAATTCTCACGCGCATAATAATGATTTATTAGGTAGACACTTTATTGTATGTTATGGACCTTACAAATTATGAATTGTTTTGGGGCGGTCCGTGTCGAGCCTGTTAATCAAACCTACTTCCATTTCTAGATCCAGGTTTCTCAATCGAATACACCTTGTTTACACTCTCATATATTCACACATTTATTGTGTCATAGATATTGGATAGTACACATCGGGGAGTGTTGTTACTGGAATTTATTGAACGCCTGAATGGGATTGCCTGTGTGTTACCCCAGAAGTGTGTCACTTTCCAGAGATCGTTCATTGTGGTTCTATTGGACATGTGTATGTTATATATTATATCTCCGGTTTTCGGCCTATTTGCGTATGCCGACTCCGGTGTACGTTATATAGTGGGCGATATTAATTACCATCGCTATAGCCTTGGCTTCTGAAATGGCGTTAAGCACCATTTGTTAATAATAATTAATACCTGAGTGCCTGTTCAACGAATATTTATATTGTTTTTTGGTACCCGCTTTTACTGATTCCAGAGCCTTCCCCTCTTTTTTTTGAAGATTCCTTCAAAAGAAAAGGGGGTGCTGGGGGGGGGGGGCGTGATTTTTTACCTCTCCTCCGGCCTGATAGGTATGATGTAACTATGAGGGAAGCTGTTTTGTCCATAATTATATCCTGCATACAGCTGGAGTTTTATTGTATATGGCGTATGTTTGTGGGGGATATTCTCTCATTCTCAAATACGCCATCCTAATTTTTGGGGCTTAGTCCGGGCCAACCTTAAAAATTGGGAACTGGTTACATCCAATTAGTATAGTCTTCATGCTAAGTATACGGAATTACTTAAACTGGGCTCCTTTCGTATGATATGTCTTCTCTAAACTGGGCTCCTTTTGTATGATATGTCTTCTCTATTACTGTATAGAGAGACATGCATGTAATTCCTAATAATTTTAATTTCCTTTCACCTTGGATTACAGGATTGGAACTATGTTGATCTACTAATTTTGAAGTCCCCAGGCCCTGCACCTTTTTACGATTCAGCTAGTCTGGGCCATTGGTTTACAGTGTAAAAATATAAATTTAAAGTAATTTGTGTATTTTTATACGTACCAATGGCCCAGGTGGAGATGACTGTCCCATGAGTGTGCACTCATACCTCCCCGCTGAATTTTTATGTAATACTCTCTTCTGCAAAACATGATGTTGGCGCCAATTCCTGTCTCTTCCTGACGTCTGCGCATGCGTGGAGGGTAAATGTATGGAGGGCCAGATAGGACTTTTAATTTTTGGTTTTGCAAGCAAATTTTTGGGATTGGGGGGTTCAAAATTTGTGTTTGGCCCTTAATAATTTTGAGTTAAGCACCAGCTAGTCTGGGCCATTGATAAGTATAAAAATATACAAATTACTTTAAATTTATAATTTTCAGAACTGTTTTGTGACTAAACAATAAAAAAACAAAAAAAGCCTTCCTCTCTCATCAAATTGAGGAAAAATTGCCTGAGATATAGGCCTAAGTGCTTATCAATTAAATCAAGATGCTCTTATGATACTCACTTCTCAAATTTTTTATCAACATATATTAAATTTCCAAACTAGGAATTGCAAACATCAGTACAATGATAAAGAAGCATTATCGACTGAGAAGTTCTGAACAATACAGCTCCTTTTTATGTTTTGGACCTCATAATCTACAGAATAGTATCGGTGGTGGTGTAATTTGTTCCTTGAATGCAAGAAGGCTTTGCAATTTATCAATTTTATTAACTTGGGTAAAATATCAGACCTAAAACATTTAAATTTTTATACTGTACCAATGACCCAGACATAGCTGGTGCTAACTCTTAAAAATCTAGGGCCAAACACAAATTTTGCCCCCCAATCCCCAAAATTTGCATCTAAAACCAAAGAAATCATGTCCTGAATGGCCCTCCATACTTCGCCTCTACTGTGCATGCGCAGTGTCAAGGAGGTCCCAAAATTGGTGCCATTTATCATTCTTTGTTTGGCCCTTCATCAGTTCACATCTGACTGATCTTTGGGCTTGTAAATCTCAGTTTAAATGATGCCAGACACATAAATATTAGAGAAATGGTGGATCTAAAGAGGAAATAGAAGGAGGAGAGGAAAAATGAGTGACAGAAAATAATCAGGGCTGTAACTTAAATTTTTTAATGAAATTATGTTAAGTTACCTATTTTCGAGGCATGGGCCTGTTGTGGTCATTCTTGCTATAAAGTTACACTGCTTGTTCAGTGTTTTCCTCTCTCCCTTTCCTTTTAGTCCCCCCTTGCTATTCTCCCATGCTTTTGGCATATTTTCTGTAATATTATTACTAAAATTTCTTGGGAGTTTTAGCTGGGTAACAGAATGAATTCTGTTCTTTTCCCCATGTTTACGTCCTCACCCATGGGTGTTTAGGCATAGTGTTCTGCATCTACCATCTGATGTTCTGCAGTTTCTTCCCTGGAAGTCTCTGTTTTGCATCAGATAGTGTATTATTGGTAACTGATTTCGGGCCATGGTTATCAGTGCCTGGAGTCATGTTTCTGGTGTTTTTACACTTCTTGTTTACATTGACAACAGTCTCTGTGGAGGGGGATTTCTTGTCTTTGTGTTAGTTTAATCATAACAAGATACATTATTATTATTCGTAAGTGTTGCATTAATTTTTAAAAATAGTTTTAAAATTTTTGTCCACACTTAGGCTTGGGATCCATTGGGGCTCAATGTTACTTTTCAGAAACTTGGGCTTTTCTGAAAAAATATTTTTTCAAAAAATTTCTTTTTGATTTCAATTATTTTTTCTATGTTAATGGATCATGTTATTATGTATCTTTGTTTTCAGGGGTTTGTGCGAGTACTAGGACTTTTTGTATTCTTTTCACAATGAAAGGATATTGTTCAATTGTAATAGGAGGAAATCTTCCTCTGACTTTCATAATCATTGTATTAATTGTAGTCAGTGTACTCGCACTAACTCCTGTTCAGTATGTGTCAATTGGGATGACAACATGGGAAGCGTGTGTCACGGTATGTTAGCGGGGAAATGGCCATGCCGGTCCTTTCTCCGCAGGGTCACTCTAATTTATCAATCTCTATTTCAGACAAACAAGAACAGGGTGATGTATCCGTGATGTCTTCCAAAAGTGTGCCTCCATCGTCACAATTAAATGAAGAGCTAGCGGCAAAGTGCTCATGGAAATACGTCAATTGCCTAAGAGGTCCCTAGTAGGATCGACGGCCTTTGACGTCCGCTAGCTCGCCTGGTGTAGGGTCCATTCATCGAATGGTTCGGCAGCCGGGTTCATCCGTTGCGGTCCAGAAAGGAGTTTTGGGTGATGCGAGCACTATAAATCAACTAAGTGCACACACAGTGACGGTGGATCAGAGGAGAGAACGGAGGAAGCCTATTAGTCCGGTTCCTAGCTCGTCCAGGTCCATCCGGGCTGCGAGCGAGAGAGGCCCCTCTCTCGTACAACAACATCTGGGACCAGATGTTGTGGTACAAAATGTTTCGCTTTCAGAGCATACGTCCGCCGCTCGGGACGCTCCGTTATATAGACAGTCCGGAGAGACTGTCAATAAGGCTTCCTCATCCTCACGGCAGCGCACACGACCGCACCTTGGCTACGTGACCTTGGATATCCAGCCAGCTTCGCCAATCAGAGAATCCACAGTGACCAGGTCACGCCATCCGGTAGCCAGGGACACGAGGCCTGTAGACTCCAGACGTTCGCATAAGAAAAGTTTGCAGGAGTCAACGTACATGGAGCTTCCAGCGGCAAAGCATCGTAAGACCGCTACTCCACAGGCCTCAGTGACGGACGTGCTATCCCAAATAGCACAACTTATCGCAGCATCCCAGCAACGACAGAATCTCTGTCGGATCAGGTAATATCCGATGACGCTGGGTCGGTACGCTCCGCTGAAGCATCAGGTACGGACGTCCGAAAACTTCATAGGGTCCGACAGGATGGCGAAAGGGATTCGGAGGATTTCGAGCTTTCCCTTTCGGAACAACATAAGATGCTGTACATTTCATCCGGCTTTATCTTCTAGAGGTTGTTTCGTCAGACCAGAATGCTGCGATGCCGGATAAGATACTGATAGCGTCTGTGGACACAAGAATTTTTTGATCAGTTCAGGGACATTGTCCCTGAGTTTCTGACACAGTCCAATAATGTCACAGGAACTTTTGAATTATTGATCGATGCTATATATATGCCTGCTATTAAACAAGCAAGTCTGGTTTCTTGTTCGCAAAATTACCGTGATGTCTTCCAAAAGTGTGCCTTTGTCGTCATAGTTAATGAAGAGCTAGCGACAATAAGTGCTCATGGAAATACGTCAATCGCCTAACAGGTCCCTAGTAGGATCGATGGCGTTGACATCCGCTAGCTCGCCTGGTGTAGTGTCCATTCATCAAATGGCTCGGCAGCCGGGTTCGTCCGTTGCGGTCCAGGAAGGAGATTTGGGTGATGCGAGCACTATAATAAGACAAAAGTACACACCCAGTGATGACGGATCAGAGGAGAGATCAGAGGAAGCCTATTAGTCTGGTTCCTAGTTCATCCAGGTCCATCCGGGCTGCGAGCGAGAGAGGTCCCTCTCTCGTACAACAACATCTGGGACCAGATGTTGTGGTACAAACGTTTCGCATTCGGAGCATATGTCCGCCGCTCGGGACGCTCCGTTATATAGACAGTCCGAGAGACTGTCGATAAGGCTTCCTCATCCTCACGGGAGTGCACACAACCACACCTTGGCTACGTGACCTCGAATATCCTGCCAGCTTCGCCAATCAGGGATTCCACGGCGAACAGGTCACGCCATCCGGTAGCCAAGGGACATGAGGCCTGTAGACTCCGGATGCTCGCATAATAGAAGTATGCACGGGGCAACATTCACGGAGCTTCCAGCGGCAAAGCAACGTAAGACCGCTTCTCCACAGGCCTCAGTGACGGACGTGCTATCCAAAATAGCACAACTTATCGCAGCATCCCAGCAAACAACAGAATCTCTGTCGGATCAGGAATATTCCGACGACGCTGGGTCGGTTCGCTCCGCTGAGGCATCAGATATGGATGACCGAGCACTTCATAGGGTCCGACAGGATGGCGAAAGGGATTCAGAGGATTTCGAGCTTTCCCTTTTGGAACAACAGAAGCTGCCATAGATTTCTTCCGGCATTATCTTCCAGAGGTTGTTCCGTCGGACTAGAATGCTGCGATGCTGGATAAGAGACTAATAGCATCATTGGACACAGAGTTTTTGATCGGTTCAGGGACATTGTCCCTGAGTTGCCGACACAGTCCAATAATGTCACAAGAACATTTGAATTATTGAACGACGCTATATATAAGCTTGCTACCAAAACAGGCAAGTCTAGTTTCTTGTCTGCAAATGCTCTAAATCTGCCTTTCATCAATTCAAGGAATAAATTTGAAATGGCAGGACAGGGCACACCGAGAGTTCCTTTGCGTCTAGACGACGAGGCTGAAGACTGGGAATTGTCTATATCGCCGTCTATGTCAATTCCAACCACGACGTTGGAAACGACAATAATGTCTAACAGACTTAACTTAGACGCTTTATCATACGCAGACCACCTTACTAAGGCGTTATCATTACGTCTTCAAGGGAAAGAATTCCAGGATATGATCCTCAATGAGATTTCTTTCAAGGGCAGTAGCTTTTTCACGTATAACTCCGCCCTTCAGTGGCAAACCTGGAGTTGGTTAGACGTGACGCAGCCCTAGCTACATCCACGCGCGTGGATAGTAAGGTGAAGAACTCTCTCAGAGTCGCTTCGGTCTCGGAGAAGCTTCTCTTCGGCGGCAACCTTTCAGCAATCTATGAATTGCTCGATATAGACGTTCTCTTGTCAATCTAGTGTAACAAGAGATTCAGACTTGGGCAAACATTCAGTGGTTGACTCAGGGAGTTCCACTGCAGTTGCCGGATCCGAGTTTTACGATTATGACGGATGCCAGTCAAACAGGTTGGAGTACAACATTGATCCCAACGGATTCGAAGTGCCAGGGTCTTTGGATTCCGCAGTTTTTAGGCAAGCACATAAACACCCAAGAAATGATGTCAATTTGGCTTGCACTACGTCATTGGATGAACATTATTCAGAAAGCGCATGTCCAAATCCTATCCGACAGTACGACAGTAGTTGCGTATATCCGGAACCAGGGAGGCACTCATTCCGTTCCGTTATTCAATTTAACGGAAAGAATCCTTCTGTTTGTTCTAGAACACCAAGTTCTGCTTCAGTCCGTCATATTCCGGGTCGTCTGAATGTATTAGCAGACTCCCTTTCACGGAAGGGTCGCTTGTTGCCGTCAGAATGGACTCTCAACAAACAGGTATTCAATCAGATTTTCTACCAATGGGAGCGGCCAATGATAGACTTATTTGCGACACAACTCAACAATCAATTGCAGACAGATGTGTCACCATGTCCGGATCCCCGAGCATATGCAGTAAACGCTCTATCGATCTCGTGGGACGGAATGATAGGATATGCGTATCCTCCAGCGGCGTTGATTCAGCAAATATTGCTAAGATAAAACAATCACAATACAATTCTGTTGGTAGCATCTTTGTCTCCACAGAGACCATGGATAAATTTACTCAGGTGTCTGCTGTGGGACTTCCTCCACGAGAGGATCTTCTTTCGCTGGGGAAATCGTGTCAACTTCATCACAACCCGCAAGGTCTCAACCTTCACGTATTCCGTTGTGCGGTCCTTCTTGCACGGCAAGCATTGTACAGGACGAGCAGTGGACGCGATTTCTAACTGTAGGAGGACCTCCTCTTCGCTATACTATGCGGCTAAAGTGGAAGGTCTTTCGTCGTTGGTGTAGGGATCATTATGTTGATATTTTTGATCCCTCCATACCAGACATTGCAAACTTTCTAGTATACTTGTTTGACGAGATCAACTGCAGCCTGTTACTATTAAGGTTATAGGTCTATGTTATCTGATACCTATGCACACCATGATAGTTTACAATTGGATCTAATGTCTCTTCATCTAAATTAGTTAGAAACTTTTCGATAAATAGACCTAGAACCCTTAGATTAATTCCTAAATGGAATTTAGCTTGGGTTCTTCTTAAACTAAAAGAAAACCATTTGAGCCTAAATTAGTTAGAAACTTTTCGATAAATAGACCTAGAACCCTTAGATTAATTCCTAAATGGAATTTAGCTTGGGTTCTTCTTAAACTAAAAGAAAACCATTTGAGCCTCTTGAGACAGTATATTTCAAATTCTGGTCGTATAAGACAGCATTTCTCTTAGCTTTCTCTTCTGCTGAAGAGTCAGTGAGCTTCATGCACTATCGGTGGACGATTCTCACTTTCGTAGTATCGGGAACACTATTACCTTTACTACTAATGTTGGATTTTTGGCTAAGAATCAGGCTCCTAATAAATATCCGGAACCTATTGTTATTAAGGCCCTTCCGTCTTCAGACGGGCATAGGCCTTTACTCTGTCCGGTTAGAGCTTTATGTATTTGTAAACAAGATCTCAGTTTATCAGAAAGGACGTAAAAGCTTCTTCTGTCTCTGATGCCTAATAGAAAGGACATTATGGTCCATTCTATTGCTAGATGGAATCAATTAACTATCTGTACTGCTTATGATAATCTATCTTTAACTCAGCAGTCTGTGCTTAAGATTTCGGCTCATGAAGTAATAGCTCTTTCTACATCTTGGGCTTCTGCAGATAGTGTTGCTATTACAGATTTAATGAAGGCTGCATATTGGTCTCAGCCATCCACATTCACGATTTTTTATCTCAGAAATATTGAGTCTATTTCTGGAGACCTGCATTGTTTAGGTCCATTTTCTGCTGCTCAGAATGTCGTTCACTAAACAGTTGCAACTATAGTTATGTAGGCTTTCTGTTCAGGCAGTGACTCTGTCTTGTTGCCCCCTTTGCTCTGGGCTATTTGACCCAGGGCAAGGGGAAGGGGGGGGGGGGGAGGGTGTTTCCTTGGGTCACCTGTTTTATAATGAAAACAAGGGGATACCTCCTCCGGAGTCAGTAATTCTGAGCTGTTACTGGGATGGTTTTAAAGTGAAAAGTTAATGTTTAAGAATTCATTCATGTCATATTTTTAAAGTGTAGCATTTGAATATGTCACGTGTCAAACGGGCGTTAATATACAATCCTCGGACACTTTTAAAGAGTATAAAGAGTCTCATTCTCTGGACTAACTTTATTTATTGGCTTACTTTAAAAATAATTAGTATAAGGATTATACTGGATGTTAATAGAGAACATGAATGTTATGATGCTCAATTATGGAGGGTGTTGTGTCTTTCTAATTTATCATAAATAAGAAAGATACATGTAAAGCCTAATACTCCTTTTCTCCTCGAGGGAATAACTCTATTTTATATAGTTGAGCTTATTGGATTTTCCTCTATGTCCTAGGCCCTCCAGCCTTTTTACTATTCAGCTATGTCTGGGTCATTGGTACAGTATAAAAATGTTAAAAAATTTATAGTAATTTATATATTTTTTATACTTACCAATGACCCAGACGGGGATGGCCCTCCCAGGAGTTGGGAACTCATACCTCCCCGCTGAGTACATAGCGCTGACCAGGCACTGATTGTAAGAATGATAAATGGCACCAATTTCGGGACCTCCTTGACATTGTGCATGCGCAGTAGAGGCGAAGTATGGAGGGCCATTCAGGACATGATTTCTTTGGTTTTAGATGCAAATTTTGGGGATTGGGGGGCAAAATTTGTGTTTGGCCCTAGATTTTTAAGAGTTAGCACCAGCTATGTCTGGGTCATTGGTAAGTATAAAAAATATATAAATTACTATAAATTTTTTAATTTTTTAAAAAATTTTTTTTTTCAAGTTTGCTTTGGTTATAAACAGAGAGTATGTGCCAGCCATAAGGACCATGTGGGAGGGCATGAGAAAAAGATTTTTTAACTTTTTTTTAGGCCTAAGCCATGTTGCCTAGCTTGTAACTATTGTATGAAGTTGTACTATTTGTAGTACAAATTTTGTTACTCTGGGTACCAAATGCTTAAAGACAGTATACTAGAACATGGAGTTTTATTTATTTGGAAACAGTTAATCCTTTACCCAAATGCTTGCAATGTTTATTTTTGTAATTTCTTTTCAATTTTTTTCAGAAAATTTCAACAAAACTGTGTCAAGTAACCTCTCATTGGAATGTGCACAACGAGTTCATTCCAATGAGGTACATGTATCACTTGATATGGTCTTGTTGAAATTTTGTGAAAAATCTTTTTTATCACCTGTTCATTCATAACTTACAAGCTTGATATGGCGGATTTGTTATTTGACATGTTAAAAATAGACAAGAACAGTAAATACAACAGGATTTACAAGAAGACTATTTCAATCGAAACCCTGTGGGTTCACTGTGGAAAAGAAGGTATGTTTTGCTGGTAAAATGGGATGCGGTCACCAATGCTTGGGGTGGAAGTCCTCTAACATGGTTATAAACGATTATCTAAACGTGAATTTATCTCCATGTTGTGGTCACAATTGGCCATTGTGCAGAAATATGTGACCTTAAACACCAATAAATAAATATATCTTGAAACTCTGTATACATCTCTCCTCATAATAAGTAGCTTAACTATATATCGGTTACATTGTTATGAAAAGACCTGGTGTCTTCTGAAAAAAAAATTCTGTTTCTTGAGAAATTTTGATCAAGAGTACCCTTTCTCTGACTGCTGAAATTTCAAGTTTGAATCTATCTAATTCACCTCACCTGCACATTCCAGATTTCATCACTATTTATAGAGTTTTTAGCTCAACTTGACAAAGTCAAGCTGAGCTATTGCCATCACTTCTCGTACATATGTATACGTACGTCCACAATTTCCTTTTGCACACCTCACAGGTCGCATTTGATCAGTTCGCTTTGAAACTTGGTATGCTTGTTTGGGGTGACCTCTAGATGGGAGCTATCGATTTTCTTCAATTTCCGTCGAAAAATGTTGCCGCGGTCAACGTTCTTAGAATTTAGTTTAGTCGGACCTCAATATTTCCCTTTGGCACACCCTACAGGGCACATTTATGATTGGATTGCTTTAAAACCTGGCAAGCTTGTTTAGGGTGACCTCTAGATGGGAGCTATCAATTTTCTTCAATTTCCAACAAAAAATGTTGCCACGACCAACGTTCTTAGAACTTAGTTCAGTCAGACCTCAATATTTCCCTTTGGCACACCCTACAGGGCACATTTATGATCGGATTGCTTTAAAAATGGCATGCTTGTTTGGGATGACCTCTAGATTGGAGCTATCAATTTTCTTCCAATTCTGTCCATCAGAAAATGTTGCCACTGGCAACGATCTTTGAACAAAGTTTAGTCAGGCATCAATATATTCCTTTGGCATGCCATACAAGGCACATTTATGATCAGATTGGTTTGAAACTATGTATGCTTGTTTGGGGTTACCTCTAGATGGGAGCTATTGATTTTCTTCGATTTCCGTCAAAAAATGTTGCCACTGGCAATGACCTTCGTTGAACTTAGTAAAAACTTAGTGCAGTTAAGCATCAATATTTCCATTTGACACACCCTGCAGGGCACATTTAAGATTGGATCGCTTGCAGACTTGGTTTGCTTGTGTGGGGTGACATCTATATGGGAGCTGTCGATTTTCTTCCATTTCTGCTGACATTTGAACTTAGTTTAGTCAGACCTCAATATTTCCCTTTAACACACCCTTCAGGGCACATTTATGATGGATCACTTTGAAACTTGTATGTGTGTTTGGGGTGACCTCTAGCTGTGAGCTATTTTTTAATTTCCATAAAAAGTTATTGTTGTTATCACCAGCCTTTGAACTTACTGCATTTGTGCATCAGCTTATCCCTTTTGCACTCTCTGTAGGGTATATTTATGAATTTCCATACCCCTTCCCCCCCCCCCCCCCCCCCCCCCCCAAAAAAAAAAAAAAGAAAAAAAAAAACCTTTGCCACATCAATGACCTTTTACTTAGTGCATTTGTGCATTAACATCTTCCTTTGGCATGCCTCAGAGGGCACATTCATTGTCAGGTTTTGAAACTTTGTATGCTTATGCAGGGTGACAAAGATAGGAGCTATTGATTTTCTTTTCATTTCTATCAAAAACTGTTGCTGTTAGCAACGATCTTTGAATTTATTGCATTTGTGCATCAACATTCTTTGACATGGGCTACAGGCCACATTTACCATAGGATTGTTTTTGAACTTGGTGTGCTCATTAGTCAAGAACTCTAGATAAGAGCTGTTGATTAGCATTCATTTCTGTGAAAAAGTTGCCATTTACAATAACCTCTGAACATACTGCATTTGTGTATCAACATTCTTCCTTTTGCCAGTCGTTGTGCACACACAATGCTGTTATGTTGAAATTTCATCAAATAACATTGGTACCAATGATCTTCAATTTTGCCATTTCATTTATAACTTACCAAGTTCAAGTTTGTCAAGATGAGGTAAAGGTTTAAATGACACTTTCATTTGTATTCCTTCCCATAAGTAAGGGAATCCCATATCTATCATGCCTAGACACATTTGCAAACCTGTCGTTTTGAGGAGAACAGCCGTTTGGCTCACTTGGAGGTTTCCTGAAATGAAAAACGTGTTGCACCAAACTGTCACTGGATTATGCGAAATCTTGGCTATGTTGAATGATCTAGTATGAATGAATGGTGGAATGATGTTGAGCATCAACCAATCATTACCTGCACAGGTGTTTGCATCTGCCTAAAGTATAGCTGTTCTGTTGGCCAACTGTGCTGATGATTAGTTAAACTGTTGATCATCTTAAGATGTAACATAGGTATAAAATCAGGAAATGGCAATAACTCATATCTCTGCTGCAAATAGTGATTATGAATGCCATAATCTTCTGCAGCATGCCAAGATTAGGCTATAATTGCAACTAATTGGTATCTGAAATGTTGCAACACAACCTCATTATTGTTCCTAAGGATTCATCTTTATTCATCAGGATATTTCCATAGGAGCAAGAACTTGACTATGATACAACAGTTCATATATCAGCATAGTTACGATACATATATATTTAGGTTACAGGTTATGTGAATCAAGTGCAGGGGAACAAACGATAGGTAATCAAAGCTCAGACCAGGTGAACAACAAATGGGTTATGCCAAATTTTGAAAACAGCAGCCTGCATTTGCATCTTGATAACACTGGTTTTTGCAACTCTCCCTTTTGGGAATCCCTGGAAGTAGGGCAGTGCTTTATTACTGTGGTAAACTCGTTCTGCTTAATTTACTGGTAAAACAGGACCCAAAATGAATGCCTGTGGTGGAAGTCCTCTAAAGTGGGCAGCATAGTATAGGCGATTGGCTAAACTCGACTTCATACTTATATTGCAGTCATATTGTTGCCAAAGATACTCAAAGTAAACTTAACCCTTTGAACCCTAGTTGCCGCTGTTCTGGCCTGGAACATGATACGTCATAATGTTATTATATAGGATGGTTGTTCAGTAAATGTGTGGGGTAGACCAGTCATATTTTCACTGTGTAGCCCCGAGGCTGCACCTTGAAAATATTGATTGGTCTACCCCAAATAATGAATGTGGACTCTTCTAGTTGCTGCCATTGAACTGGCATGGAAGATACCACTAGAGTTCAAAGGGTTAAACACCAATGAATAAATAAAGTTTCTCCACATTTTAGATTGACAGTTGCATCTATATGCATAGTGACCAGAGAGGGATTTAAAAAAAAAAAACATAGTATGTAAAAAATTTCCATGTTTTTAATTTTACAGAAAAATAAGTCTATGGATGAGTTGAGTTCCCCAAAGCTGAAAATTTATTTCAAGACTTTTGTGAAAATGTGGAATAAGAAAAAACTTCCAGAAGTGAGTTTTTGTTGATAATTAAACATTTGAATTTGGAGGGGGGGGGGGGGGGGGGGGGGGAGAGGGGGGGGGGGAATAGAAAAATTCATTGGCTATTTTTATCATTTTTCCAGTATTAGCCCTTTACCTTGTGTAGCAACTGAATCTATCCAGTGCTATGTTCAAAAGTTGCCATTCAAATTTTAATTTTTGAATTTTTTATTCCAACCATCGCATATGATCTCCCTTGAATGAGGTCATTTCAGGTTGGGATCTTAAGCAATGTTTGCACAGCAATTAAATGATTATTTTTTAGTTATCTAGGAAAAAATATTGTAATTGTCTGTTGGTTATGTTGACCCTTTACCAAATGTACATGATCTAAAATTTTCTTTTTCATCTGCTCAGTTTGTAAATTATGCAGGTGGTTGCGGCTATACTGGGCGTTCTTTTTTGTTTTCTGGTTTGGTTCCGATTTTTGTGGCAAACCAAAAAACCAAACTGCAAGAGCCAGCAAAAACCGACTGAACGGTTTTACTGTGTTCATTCATTGATCAAGCAATCCAACTGGGAAGAAAATGGACTGCTGCCTCTATGGACTCTTGTCACTTAGTCTATCGGGCAAAAGGGCGCATATGTCATGTTCTCATTGTCACATTTTCTCCCTTATTGACTCGTGGACTAGTCAGTAAGGGAGAAAATATGACATTGAGAACACATCATAGAATAGATAAGCTGAACCCAATGGAAACACTTTCAGAGAGGCTTTTTGTGGAAAGTCGTGTCGTATAAACTATTGCAGGTGTTTTCCAAGTTTTGGAGCCTGAAGTGATGTTTACTGTATGTTCTTAACACTTAGAAAAGCTGGACTGAAACCGAACCGAAAATCAAAACTGCCCAGCTCTTATTTGTAAATTACTGAAGTGGCTTTGGCTGATTTGTTAGGTAAAGGGTTAAGAGATAAAAGTATATTTTACTACTTACTCAAGGTTTAGGTTTCATCTAATGTGTAGATTTCTATGTATACATAAATAATTAAATTAACTCTCTGCACTCTGATGTCAAAATACTGAAATTTCAAGCCCCATTTTTAGCTCAACTTGAAGTCAAGCTGAGCTGTTGCTGTCACCTCTCATCCGTCAGCATATGTACATACATCCACAATTTCTTTTGGCACACCGCTAGTTGCATTTATGATCAGATCGCTTTGAAACTTGGTATGCTTGTTTGGGGAGACCTCTAGATGGGAGCTATCGATTTTCTTCTGTTTCCGTCAAAAAATGTTTCCGCTGATAACGGCCTTTGAACTTAGTATAGTCAGGCATCAATATATTCTGTTCGCATGCCCTACAGGGCACATTTATGATTGTATCACTTTAAAACCCGGTATGCTTGTTTGGGGTGACCTCTAGATGGGAGCTATCGATTTTCGTTCATTTCCGTCAAAAAATGTTTCCGCTGGTAACGGCCTTTGAACTTAGTTTAGTCAGGCATCAATATATTCTGTTTGCACACCCTACAGGGCACATTTATGATTGTATCACTTTAAAACCTGGTATGCTTGTTTGGGGTGACCTCTAGATGGGAGCTATTGATTTTAATTCATTTCCGTAAAAAAATGTTTCCGCTGGTAACGGCCTTTGAACTTAGTTTAGTCAGGCATCAATATATTCCGTTGGCACCTACAGGGCACATTTATGATTGGATCACTTTGAAACCTGATATGCTTGTTTGGGGTGACCTCTAGCTGGGAGCTATCGATTTTCTTCCATTTTCGTCAAAAGATGTTGCTGCTGGCAACAGTCTTTGAACTTAGTTTAGTCAAGCATCAATATATTCTGTTGGCACGCCCAACAGGGCACATTTATGATTGGATCACTTTGAGAAACCTGGTATGCTTGTTTGGGGGTGACCTCTAGCAGGGAGCTATCAATTGTTTTCCATTTCCGTCAAAAATGTTGCTGCTTGCAATAACCTTTGAACTTAGTTTAGTTACGCATCAGTATTCCCTTTGGCACACCCTACAGAGCACATTTATGCTCGGATCGCATTGAAATATGTTATGCTTGTTTGGGGTGAACTCTAGATGGGAGCTGTCAAATTTCTTTCTTTTCTGTCCAAAATGTTGCTGCTGACAACAACCGTTGAACTTGGGCAACTATCGATTCTCTTCCATTTCTGTGAAAACACGTTGCCATTGGCAACAACCTTCGTACTTAATTTAGTCTGACATCAGTATAATCCTCTGGCACACCCTTCAGGGCACATTTATGATCGGATCGCTTTGAAACTTGGTATACATGTTCATGGTGACCTCTAAATGGAAGCTATTGGTTTTATTTCATTTCCATAAAAAATTATTGTTGTTAGCACCAGCCTTTGAACTTAGTGCATTTGTGCAGCAACTTATCCCTTTTGCACTCTCTACAGGGCATATTTATGAATTTCCATAAAAAAAACCCCATTGCCACTAGAAATACCTTCAAACTTATACATTTGTGCATTGACATCTTCCTTTGGCACACTTCAGAGGGCACATTCATTGTCAAGTTTTGAAACTTGGTATGCTTATTCAGAGTGACCAGGGTAGGAGCTATCAATATTTTTATACAACAACCAGTTGCCCAGACTAGCTGGTGCTAATTCAAAAAATAATCCAGGGCCAAACACAAATATTGCCCCCAATCCCCAAAATTTGCATGCAAAAAAAAAAAAAAATGTCCTATCTGGTCCTCCATACTTTTCAGATCTGTGCATGCGCAGTATCCAGGAAGACACCGAAATTGGCAAACTCAAAGTTATCAAGAGCCAAACACAAATTTTGAACCTCCCCCAATCCCCAATATTTGCTTGCAAAACCAAAAATTAAAAGTCCTATCTGGCCCTCTATACTTTTACTCTCCGCGCATGCGCAGCTGTCAGGAAGTGACCGGACTTGGTTCCAACATCATTCTTTGTTTGGCCCTGATGTCCGCAACAATGGACTGACATCTGTGCTTTTAAATCTCATTTTTGAGGATGCCAGACACATATCAATGGTAAAATTGGTGGATTCAAGGACATAATTGGATGACGGAAGTGAACAACGGTGGTATGGAACGTTCAGGGCTGTAACTTTATAATTTTTATCAAAATTATTTCATGTTTCCCAATTTCGGGACATGGGCCTGATGCCATCATTCTTGCTAATGATTTATCCACTGTTTGTTAAGTGTTCCTTCCCTATCCTTCATTGAAGCCCTCTTGTTAAACTCCCAAGCTTTTTGGCTTCTTTTTACTGAAATTTTTTATTAAATTTCTTGGGAGTTTAATGTGTATTACAGAATGTTTATTCTGTTTTTCCCCATGGTTACGTCCTCACCCTTGGGGTGTTGAGTCGTTTGGGTCATGCATCTTCTATCCGATGTATCGTTTTTTCTTCATCTGAAGATCTTGCTTTACATTTGGTAGCTTTAAAATCTGTTACTGACTTTGGGCCTTTTTTATTCAGTTCCTGAGGTCTTGTTTCCAGTTTTTTTATTGACGTTTACATTGGCAACGTCCTATAAATATATGTAGTTTCATCTGATTATTACTGTAGGATTGTTGTAAGATACATGTTATAATATTCCAGTAGTGTAGCAATAATTTTTTGGAATTTGTCCACACTTAGGCTCTATCTGGATAACCTTGGGCTCGTCATGTTCCCTTTGGGAACTCAGGCTTTTGTCAAAAAAATTTTTAAAATTAATTTTTCTATTTGTATTTTGAATGTTGATTGTTATGTATCTTTATCATATATTTATTGTGGAGTTGGTGGGAATTCAATGGACTTTGTTTGATTAATCATGAAAGCTTATTGCTCAAAATGGAAGGCGAGGAAGTCTTCCTCAGATTTACATGCTTGTTGCCTTGCTTGTAGTCAATGTACTCCCACGAATTCTTGTCCTACATGTGTTGATTGGAATGACAAATGTTGGACACAGATGTCATGGTATGTTGTTAGCGGTGGGAGGCCAATGCCGGTCCTCTCGCCGCCGAGTCATTCAAGTTTCTCAGTTTCTTTTTCAGAGGAACAAGAACATGGTGATGGTTATGTGACACCTACCAAACGTGTGCTACTGTCTTCGCGCTCTGATTAGCAAACAGAGCTAGCTGCTAAGGTGCTCCTGAATATTAGGCAGGGGATAAAATCACTAGCCGGTGGTTTTAATCCCTTGCCAGTAGTAGCTTGACCGGTGAAGCGGTTACTCCGTCTGTTGCGGTCGAAGGAAGTGTAGTGGGTAGAGCAAGCACCTTAAAATCTAAACATGCTCACCCAGCGACGACGGAACTAGGGAAGAAGCCAGCAAGTGTTTTGGGAAGCTCGGCGAGGTTTGAAAGGACCGCGAGTGGAAGAGGTCCCTCTCTATCCCAACAACATCTGGGGCCAGATGTTGCGGTGAAGAACTTGCGTGGGCCAGAGCATACATCAACACCTGCCGTTTGGGACGCTTCGTATAGATTGCAACCGGCCTCGGCTACAGTCATGGCTTCTTCTGCTTCGAATACAAAGCATACGACCGCATCCTAGCTAGCCGACATCGGATATCCAGCCTGCTGCGCGAAGAAGGGACTAGGGCTGGGCGGTTTTGCATTTCAGTTCGGTTTCGGTTTCAGTTTTGTACAAAAACTCAGTTTTCGGTTTGGTTTTCGTTTTTTCAAAATATATTGTAGAAATCAACATTTTAGAGGGTAATAAACACATAAAATCTGTCTGTATTTGTCATCCAAGTCATGAGGCTCATATAGCGTGTTGAGTCATTCGGGTTACTCAGTGTTTACCACACTTCTCAGCTAATGGACATATTGTGTTGGGCTACTGTAGTGGGCAACAGTGGTGGAGCCATGAGGTATCTAGGGAGACCCCCCCCCCCTCCCCATCCCCCCACCCCCAATCAAAATCCCACTTGCTTCTCCCATCCCCAAATTTGAAAAGATTCTTTTTGATTTCCTGCCCTCAGTACAAGTACAGTACCCTCAGTCCTGAGAACACCCCCCCCCCCCCCCCCCCCCCAAAAAAAACAAAAAAAAACAAACTCTTTACCAGCATGGTCCACAGGATTTCAAACCATGGCTCCACCACTGGTGAGAGCTGCCTTATTCTGTCAGTGAGATTTGGAGCCTTGTCAAGACAAGATGCAGAAATTCACAAGAAAAGCTACATTTTAGTAAAAATCAACATTTCCTTATTTTTTATGGAGTCTCTAAGCTCTCACTCTGGTTTTCGTGGATAATATGCAATTGTTGTGCTTATTTCGGTAATTATGACATTGCTTGAGAATAGACGTGTCCCGTGTTTCTTGATGGTTCCTGCTGCAAATGACAGTGGAATAAGAGGAACACAAATGATATTTCTTCTGATTTTGATAACTATTATTGAAGTAAGTTGTGATATACGAATCACTTTTATTGGTAACTCACTCCAATGCTTTCACAATATCTCTCCTAATTTTGACTGTAGAGGTTGGTTTTTTACTTTGATTTTGCCCAAACATAGAAATTGGGCGAAATGAGCGGTGCCAAGGCGAAGCTATTACCAACTTTTTACTTTGCCCTCTTGGCTGACCCCTGCTTTGATTTCATATCCGTCAAGACAGGTGATTGATGTTTTTGAAGGGAGACTGCTGCATAATGGGATTTGAAAGAAAGTTTGCTATATTGCATCTTGGGATTTGTTATGTTTACAAAATACACATGGTCATGGGAAAACACGTGTTGATTATAACATCTTCGTATTGGGAATGAAGTGTGTGTACCTGACAGACCTGCAGTACTGCGCAATTCCTTAAAGTAAGTTCAAATAGTTTTCAAACAATTTCCAATAAGTTTAAAAAAATCTTTCAATAGTTACCTGCCATCCATTTAATAGGACGTGTTCTATTTTAATTTAACCATTTTATTGTTGACAAAAAACATAACTGCCAATGCGCAGCGTTATCTATGAGCATGTGACTTCAGAGAACGTGCCAGTAGTCGGTTAATTAACATAATTTACTCGTCATTTTTCCCATGTGAACTTTGAGGTTTTAAAACTCAATAAATTTTATGTTTACCTCCAATCTAATTTACAACGTGCCATACGCAGATGATTTTGGGTCAGAGGTAATTTATAATACTTTTACACCATATATTGTCAGGTAACTTGCAATACCTCTTTGGTCGAATATACCCGGTTCATTAAATTTACTCAATGATTCTTGAATTGCATGTGTTGATTTTTACGTAAGACTTTTTAATTTTTCATATTCCATCTGCTGGTGTTTCTGTAGATATTGTTTAAGATACAAGAAATTTGCTACCACTATTTGTGGGGGGAGGAGGGGGGGATTTGTTGTCAGTCCTCTCGAAGTAAGCATAAATGGCACAGCCTTTACCTTTGTCCGACATTTTAGCCTTTGGCGTGTGGAAAGCAAGTGATTGAATGGTCATAAACTTAACCAATTCTGGGAAATTTGTTGAAACCGAAAGTTGCTGTTTTTTGTTAAGGCGGCGGTTCGGTTTCGGTTTAAAAAAAAAAACGAACCGAACCGAAAAACCGATAAACCGCCCAGCCCTAGAAGGGTCCACTCTTCACCCGTGAAGTCGGACCATCCGGTAGCTAGGGAGACGAGGCCTCGATCATCGGGACGTTCGGAGAAGAGATCCATCTGTGACACACCGTCCCAGGAGCAGCAAGCGGCTAAGAAACAGAATACTGCTGCTCCTCAGGCCTCGTTGATGGACCTGCTGTTGCATATTGTGCAGCTTCTCGCAGCATCCCAGCAAGTGCAGGTGCAGCCTCCCTCAGACTCAGAACCTGAGCTGTCGGGACGGTGCTGGGTCGGTCCAGTCGTCTGTTCACACAGATGCAATGGACTGAGATTTACAACTGATTCTCTCGGATGGTGAAAGGGATAAGAAAGAGGATTACCCTTCCCTTTCAGAACAACACATGGTTGTGGATTTCATCCATCAATACTACCCTGAATTTGTTCCAATTAATCAGAATGCTGCGACGACAAGAGAGAAACCACTGGCGTTGTTGGACGCAGACTTTATTCGGAGAAAGGAAGAAGTTCTTTCTTTTCCGGTTCAGTCTAGTCAGGTGTCGCAGGCCTTCGGCCATATAGACTCCACCGTATTTAACCTCTCGAGTGCGAGGAAAAAAGGCAGTTTCTTAATTTCATCTTGCATAAATATACCGTTTCTTGGACCACGTTCATTTAAAATGGTCGGGAAAGATGTTCAGAGAGTTCCTCTGCATTTGGATGAGCAGCCCGGGGATCTAGATGTATCCTTACCTGCATCATTCACTATTTGCTCGGACACAATTGAGATGGCAATTTCATCAAATAGATCGAATTTGGACGCTATGTCTTACGCAGATCACCTAACCAGAGCTATTGCGCAACGTCTCAAAGGAAAGGAATTTGAGGACATTTGTACCTCTCTTAGAGTTCATTCCAGGGCAATCATGTATACCACGTATAATTCCGCCCTTACAGTGGCTAATCTGGAGTTAATCAGACGTGATGCTGCCCTTGCATCGTCATCACTTATAGATGGCAAGGTGAAAAGCTCTCTCCGAGTCGCTCCGGTCTCCGGACATACTATTTTCGACGACAAGCTTTCATTAGTCTATGAACAGGCTACTAAGAAAGCATCTAGTGCTCTGCTTTTGAAGTCAGCGTCTCAACAACCAGCTTCAGCAGACAAGAGTAAAGGAGGGCATTCCAGACAAAAATCGTCAAAAGGGAACTCCTCACGAGGGTACAAGAAACCCTCTTACAATTACTCTGGAGGTCGACAGTAGAGCGACTCAGGAAAGGGGCGTAGGTCTGATCGGGACTATCGGTCAGATACCCCAAGGCCGACGGGACGAGGTTCTTTGCGGGGAGGACGTAGTTTCTCCTCCCGTAAGCCTTGCAGGTCATACAGGTGATGGTCAAGACCTCTATTGCTTGCCTGTTGGCGGAAGGTTATCAAACTTCGCGAGAAACTGGATAGCAGTCACGGAAGATCAGCGGGTGATAAGTGTAGTCTCGGACGGCCTACGGCTATCATTCTGAGTGAAGCTCCCACTAACAAGTTGTCCGCATTGGACAAATCTTTCGTCAGATCCTTTCAAAAGAGAGTCTCTCCCAGTGGAGGTACAGGCTCTCTTATTAAAGAAAGCAATAGAGGTCGTCGAGAATCAGCATTCTCGGGGATTTTAGAGTCACCTGTTCCTCGTACCGAAGCCAGACGGCTCGTTCCGACCAGTAATAGACTTGAGCTGGATAAACATGCTTATCGTGGCTCCAAAATTCTATATGGAGACCATTCGGTCGGTAACAGCGAGCGTTCGAGTGAATGACTATGCGGCAAGCATATATCCAAAGCATGTATACTTTCATGTCTTGTATATCCGGCATTCAGAAAGTACCTATGGTTTGCTGTACAAAGGAAGGTGTATCAGTTCAGAGCAATGTGCTTTTGTCTGAACCTGGCTCCCTGGGCATTCACTTGAATAATGAACTCGGTAATGTCATACTTCCGACCTCATTCTTCTGCGGTAACATCGGATTACTTGGACGACATTCTACCGAGATTCGGCAACAGAATTATTCTTCAGAACGATGTTCAGAGTCCGCTTCTATTATTGTGACGTCTCGGTTTCATCGTAAACGAGGAAAAGTCGGATCTAGCTCCGTCCAAGTCGTTCACTCACTTGGGAATGAGCTTCGAGACTCACAACAATCTGGTTCATCTGCCATTACCCAGAGCGAAATTAGTCAGTTATGCTCGCTTTTGTCTACACTCAGACGCGTTAACAGCAAGGGAATTCATGCGACTGATGGGGGTTGTGCGGAGCAGCTGCGAATCTTATTCTGATGGGCTGTCTGCGCACGCGTCCCCTCCAGATATTCTTTATTCAGAACTGGAGTGTGAAGACGCATTCGCTCGAAACCAGTATTGTTTTAACGGACTTAGTAAAACAAAGGGTTCAGATTTGGGCAGATCTTCAGTGGTTAACTCAGGGAGCAGGCAGCTATGCTGCAACTACCGGATCCGGCTTTCACAATTATGACAGATGCGCAGGCCTGGCATTCTGAAAAATTTAGGGGGGCTAAAAATCGCTCTCCTGAAATGATCTAGGAGAGCCAATGGCTCTCCTAATTTTTTTTTGACATGGAAGGCAGTTGAACCATGATATATCATATTCAGTTCAACACTGTGACCAGACATGCTCTACTCACAAAGTTGCATTGCGTAATTTGGACAGTTGTAATACATGTTACTTCGAAAATTACTCAATACTGTGTTGAAGTCGTTGGTCCCGACAACTCACAACTGTCACAAGCCAATCATGGTTCAACTTCATCCCCTTCAAGTTCATCCCCTTCAAGTTCATCCCATCAGATAAATTTTGAATTTCAGTTCATTGCACCTGAGCCAGCAGTACAGTACATAACATAACATACGTATATGTCCGTGTATAAGTCACACTTTTTTACCTGAAATGTTATGTCAAAATTGGGGGTGCATCTTATACATGGGTACGACTTGTTTCAGAGAATTTTCAGAGCACTGACTTCTTTGGACAAATGTTGTTCCTACCGTTTGTCATTTGTATAACAGACAGTACAATCGTGTGGTTTTAACTGAGTGCAGATTCACCAAAATTTTTTTTTTTTCATTTTATTTCAGTTTAAATTCTTCAGAAAATAAATTGTCAATAAAATATTATGTGTGTTTTCTGTTACTTTTATCCATAAATAATAATAAAGAAGTATTCTATTTAGTCGTTGTTGTTCAATCGGCCCATGTGTTTACATCAGTGCGTGTACCGGAAATCAACAGGTTTGTAGGGCCAATATGGATGAAACCATAAAAAATGCAAAATCATCAAAATAACAACGAAAAAATAAATAATAACACATTAAATGTATGCCAGCAATACTTGGAGAGAAGTATTTATTTATTCCATGAACTCCAATTCACTGATGTGCAATGTCCGGTTATAAATTACGCACACGTGCACCAGGTAAAGTTAGTTTCAATAGCACCAACAATGCTTAAGTGGGACAACAATTTAAAAACAATTTGCGCTGTAACCTGCGCATTTGTTGTTTTTTTATTGGTTTTTCCAGAACGTTCTCACATTCCGGAAAAAACAACTTAATCACAACAACTGCGCAGGTTACAGCGCAAATGGTGCTCTGATTCTGAAACTATGAAGTTTCAGTCACAAACGAGCATTGGATTTTCTTGACAGGGATGAAGACATTGGGGGTGATAAACAAACAACGAAAAACAAATAAATGCGAGTATTTTTTAAATCTTGAATAATAATTTTCCTGTACTCTTTTATCTTATTCACCACGTGGTAACTCGTGAAAACTTACTTATTTCCATTGCATCCCAAACTGCCCCAAATTAGCAAAACGTAACTTGCAACTAATTCTTTTTGACTGCTATTTAAAAATGGGAGTGCGACTTATACATGGGCTTAAGGCAAAAGGGAGGAATTCCAAGTGTGAGTTTGGGGTGCGACTTATACACGGGGGCGACTTATACACGGACACATACGGTACTTATCTTTGTGCACCCAGGAGAGCGAAATTTTGTGGACCTTAATGGTTCTTGGTGCACGTTAAGGCACGCGAAAAAATCGCATGCCTGAAAACGCCAGGCCAGGATGCGAGTCAGATGGGTTGGGGTGGGACCCTAAGTCCTGCAGACTTGAAGTGTCAGGGTCTTTGGGACCCTCAGTTCCTAGAGAAGCACATAAACATCAAAGAGATGATGTCAATATGGCTAGCACTACAACACTGGATATTCACATAACAGCGAATGTTGTCCATGTTCAGATTTTGTCGGACAATTCGAGTCGTAGCTTACATCAGGAACCAGGGCGGCACTCATTTAGTTCCATTATGCGAATTAACGGAGAAGATTCTCCTATACGTCATGAATCATCATGTTCATCTTTCTGTCCATCATATACCGGGTCATCTGAATGTACTAGCAGACTCGGTCTCTCGGAAAGGTTGCCTGTTGCCATCGGAGTGGACTCTCAAGAAGCGAGTATTCAGCAGATTTGCTACCAGTGGGATCGCCCCATGATAGATCTGTTTGCGATGCACCTGAACAATCAGTTACCAACATTTGTGTCGCCATGCCCAGACCATCGAGCGTACGCTGTAGACGTTCTGTCGATCTCATAGGATGAAACGATAGGATATGCGTATCCTCCAACTCCGTTGATTCAGCAGATTCTGTTAAGATCAAACAGTATCATTGCAAAATCCTGATAGTAGCACCTTTGTCGTCACAGAAACCTTGGATCATTCTTCTCAGGTGTCTGTTATGGGATGTTCTCCGGAAGCTTCCTCCACGAGAGGACCTTCTTTATCAGGGGAAGTCATGCGCACTGCATCACAACCCAGAAGGTCTCAGACTCCACGTATTTCCGTTGTGTGGTCCTTCTTGCACAGAAAACAGTTTACAGGACGTGCAGTGGATGCAATTTCTAACTGCAGGAGGTCCTCCTCTACGTTGAACTACGCAGCGAAGTGGAGGGTTTTCTTCCATTGGTGTCAGGATCAGTCGATAGACGTTTATGATCCCTGATTACCAAATATTGCAAATTTCCTGGTCTACTTGTTTGACGATCTCAAACTGCAGCCCATCACTATTAAGGGCTATAGGTCTATGCTATCAGACACATACGCTCATCATGATAACTTGGCTATTGGATCAAATACTTCATTGTCCAAGCGGGTTAGAAATTTCTGTATTAATAGTCCTAGAACACTCAGATTAATTCCTAAGTGGAATTTGGCTTGGGTTCTATTGAAGCTCAAAGAAGCTCTGTTTGAGACGTTGTAGAGTTAAAATTCTTGACCGATAAAACGGCATTTCTCTTAACCTTTGCATCTGCCAGAAGAGTCGGTGAACTTCATGCTTTATCTGTTGATGAATCTCACCACCGTAGTGTGGGTAATACCATTACCCTCACTACGGAATTGGGATTTCTGGCTAAGAATCAGATTCCAGACAAGCAGCCTGAGCCTATTATCATAAAGGCTCTGCCATCCTCGGACAACCGTAGACCTTTGCTTTGTCCAGTCAGGGCTATGTGCATATATAAACGTCGATCAGATTTTATAAGAAAAGGAAGAAAACGTTTCTTTCTTTGATTGATTTCTAACAGGAAAGATATTTCTGTTCATTCAGTTGCTAGATGAATTCAGTTGGCAATACGCATTGCCTATGAAAATCTATCTTCGGATCAACGTTCTGTTAATAAGATATCAGCGCACGAGGTTAGAGCACTGTCCACTTCTTGGGCTTATAAGCAATAACTATGTCTCATTTATGTACTGTTTTTAAAGTGTAGCTCACTATGAAGCATTTGTATATGTCACGTGTCAAACGGGTGTTAATATACAATCCTCGGACACTTTTAAATGAGTATAAAGAGTCTCATTCTCTGGACTATCTTTATATATTGGCTTTCCTTCACCGAATTATCATAACGGGTTATGCTGGCATTAAATGGAGAATTATATATTATGTAATGCTCAATTACATTGTTGGTGTTATGCCTTTCTCTTTTCTTGTAAAGGAGAAAGACATATATAATTCCTATCTTCTCCTATTCTCCTTTAGTAGGTATACTTTACTGAAGTAATTGAGAGATTGGATTTTCCTTTATGTCCTAGGCCCCCCCAGCCTTTTTACTATTCAGCTAGTCTGGGCCATTAGTTGTTGTATAAAAATATTTTAAATTTTAAGTAATTTGTATATTTTTTATACTTACCAATGGCCCAGACAGGTATGGCCCTCCCATGAGTGCGCACTCATACCTCCCCGCTGAGTTATAACATTTAACAGGCAATTATAGAAAGAATGATGGTTGGCTCCAATTTCTGTGTCGTCCTGGATACTGCGCATATCTGAAAAGTATGGATGACCAGATAGGACATTATTTTTTGGGTTTTGCATGCAAATTTTGAGGACTGGGGGGCAAAATTTGTGTTTGGCCCTGAATTATTTTTTGAGTTAGCACCAGCTAGTCTGGGCCATTGGTAAGTATAAAAAATATACAAATTATGTAAAATTTATAATATTTTTATACTGTACCAATGACCCAGACATAGCTGGTGCTAATTCTCAAAATCTAGGGCCAAACATAAATTTTGCCCCCCAATCCCCAAAATTTGCATCTAAAACTGAAAAAATCATGTCCTAAATGGTCCTCCATACTTTTCCTCCACTGCGCATGCGCAATGTCAAGGAGGTCTTTGTTTGGCCCTTCATCAGTTCACATCTGACTGATATTTGTGCTTGAAAATCTCAGTTTAAATGATGCCAGACACATAAATATTAGAGAAATGGTGGATCTAAAGAGGAATTAGAAGGATGATAGGAAAATGAGTGGCAGGAAATAATCAGGGCCGTAACTTAAAATTTTTTTACGAAATTATGTTATGTTGCCTAATTTCGAGGCATGGGCCTGTTGTTGTCATTCTTGCTATTAAGTTACACTGCTTGTTCAGTGTTTCCTCTCTCCCTTTCCTTTAAGTCCACCCCTGCTATTCTCCCATGCTTTTGGCATATTTTTTGTAATATTATTACTAAAATTTCTTGGGAGTTTTAGCTGGGTAACAGAATGAATTCTGTTCTTTTCCCCATGTTTACGTCCTCACCCATGGGTGATTAGGCATTGTGTTCTGCATCTACCATCTGATGTTCTGCAGTTTCTTCCCTGGAAGTCTCTGTTTTGCATCAGATAGTGTTGTTATTGGTAACTGATTTCGGGCCATGTTTATCAGTGCCTGGAGTCATGTTTCTGGTGTTTATACACTTCTTGTTTACATTGACAACGGTTTCTGTTGAGAGGGATTTCTTGTCTTTGTATTAGCTTAATCATAACAAGATACATTATTATTATATGTAAGTGTTGCATTAATTTTTTTGTAATATTTTAAAAAATTTTGTCCACACTTAGGCTTTTTTGGGATCCATTGGGGCTCAACGTTACTTTCAGAAACTTGGGCTTTTCTGAAAAAATATTTTTTCAAAAATTATTTTTTCTATGTTAATGGATCATGTTATTATGTATCTTTGTTTTCAGGGGTTGGTGCGAGTACTAGGACTTTTTGTGTTCTTTTCACAATGAAAGGATATTGTTCAAATTGTAATAAGAGGAAATCTTCCTCTGACTTTCATAATCATTGTATTAATTGTAGTTAGTGTACTCGCACTAACTCCTGTTCAGTATTTGTTAATTGGGATGACAAACATTGGAAACGTTTGTCACGGTATGTTGTTAGCGGGGAAAAGGCCATGCCGGTCCTTTCTCCGCAGGGTCACTCTAGTTTATCAATCTCTATTTCAGAGGAATAAGAACAGGGTGATGTTTCCGTGATGTCTTCCAAAAGTGTGCCTCCGTCGTCACAGTTAAATGAAGAGCTAGCGGCAAAAGTGCTCATGGAAGTACGTCAATTGCCTAAGAGGTCCCTAGTAGGATCGACGGCATTGGCGTCCGCTAACTCGCCCGGTGTAGCGACCATTCATCGAATGGCTCGGCAGCCGGGTTCGTCCGTTGCGGTCCAGGAAGGAGATTTGGGTGATGCGAGCACTATAATAAGACAAAGTGCACACCCAGTGACGACGGATCAGAGGAGAGAACAGAGGAAGCCTATTAGTCCGATTCCTAGCTCGTCCAGGTCATCTGGGCTGCGAGCGAGAGAGGTCCCTCTCTTGTACAACAACATCTGGGACCAGATGTTGTGGTACAAAATGTTTCGCATTTGGAGCATACGTCCGCCGCTCAGGACGCTCCGTTATATAGACAGTCCGGAGAGACTGTCGATAAGGCATCCTCATGGCAGCGCACACGACCGCACCTTGGCTATGTGACCTCGGATATCGAGCCAGCTTCGCTGATCAGGGATTCCATGGCGACCAGGTCACGCCATCCGGTAGCCAGGGACACAAGGCCTGTAGACTCCGTATGTTCGCATAAAAGAAGTATGCAGGAGTCAACATACACGGAGCTTCCAGCGGCAAAGCAACGTAAGACCGCTACTCCACAGGCCTCAGTGACGAACGTGCTATCCCAAATAGCACAACTTATCGCAGCATCCCAGCAAACGACAGAATCTCTGTCGGATCAGGAATTATCCGACGACGCTGGGTTGGTACGCTCCACTGAAGCATCAGGTACAAACAACCGAGAACTTCATAGGGTCCGACAGGATGGCGAAAGGGATTCGGAGGATTTGGAGCTTTCCCTTTCGGAACAACATAAAGCTGCCGTAGATTTTATCCGGCATTATCTTCCAGAGGTTGTTCCATCGGACCAGAATGCTGCAATGCCGGATAAGAGACTGATAGCGTCATTGGACACAGAATTTTTTGATTGGTTCAGGGACATCGTCCCTGAGTTTCCGACACAGTCCAATAAGGTCACAAGAACATTCGAATTATTGAATGACGCTATATATAAGCTTGCTACCAAAACGGGCAGGTCTGGTTTCTTATCCGCAAATGCTCTAAATCTGCCGTTCATCAATTCAAGGAATAAATTCGAAACGGCAGGACAGGGCATACCGAGAGTTCCTCTGCGTCTAGACGACGAGGCTGAAGACTTGGAATTGTCTATACCATCGTCTATGTCAATTCCAACCACGACGTTGGAAACGACAATAATATCTAACAATAATCCGCAGAAAAGAGACGCTCTTTTAACAGAAGTACAGTCTCTTCTGAAGAAGAACGCGGTAGAGGTCGTAGAAGACCAGGAATCACCGAGTTTCTACATCCATCTGTTTCTGGTTCCAAAACCAGACGGCTCGTTCCGTCCAGTCATAGATCTGAGCTGGATGAACAAGCTGATCGTCGCCCCGAAGTTTTATATGGAGACAATTTGATCAGTCAGAGCGAGTATTCGGGTGAACGACTATGCTACAAGCATAGATCTCAAGGATGCGTACTTTCACGTCATGGTACATCCGACATTCAGAAAGTATCTACGCTTCGCAGTCCTAGGAGTTGTATATCAGTTCCGAGCGATGTGCTTCGGTTTGAACCTAGCGCCCTGGGCTTTCACTCGAATAATGAACTCGGTAATGATATATTTCCGAGCTCATTCGTCTGCAGTAACGTCGGCCTACCTGGACAACATTCTTCAGAGGTACGGCAACGAGTTAATGCTTCAGAACGATGTGCAGAATCTGCTTCTATTACTCCGACGTCTCGGTTTTATAATAAACGAGAAGTCGGATCTGGTGCCGTCCAAGTCATTCACTCATCTGGGAATGAGCTTCGAGACGCACAACAATCTCATTCGTCTGCCGTTAACCAGAGCGAAATTAATCAGTTGTTACACTCGCTATTGTCTTCACTCAGACAGAGTCACAGAGAGAGAGTTCATGAGACTGATAGGTCTGTGCGGATCCGCTGCGGATCTCATTCCGACGGGGCGGTTATGCACTCGTCCTCTCCAAATTTTCTTGACTCAGAATTGGAGTGTAAAGATTCATTCGCTCGATATAGACGTTCTCTTGTCAAATCAGGTGAAACAAGAGATTCAGACTTGGGCGAACATTCAGTGGTTGACTCCGGGAGTTCCACTGCAGTTGCCGGATCCGAGTTTTACGATTATGACGGATGCCAGTCAAACAGGTTGGGGTGCAACATTGATCCCAACGGATTCGAAGTGCCAGGGTCTTTGGGATCCGCAGTTTCTAGGCAAGCACATAAACATCAAGGAAATGATGTCAATTTGGCTTGCACTACGTCATTGGATGAACATTATTCAGAAAGCACATGTCCAAATCCTGTCCGACAATACGACAGTAGTAGCGTATATTTGGAACCAGGGAGGCACTCATTCCGTTCCGTTATTCAATTTAACGGAAAGAATCCTTCTGTTTGTTCTGGAACACCAAGTTCTACTTTCGGTCCGTCATATTCTGGGTCGTCTGAACGTACTAGCAGACTCCCTTTCACGGAAGGGTCGCTTGTTGCCATCAGAATGGACTCTCAACAAACAGGTATTCAATCAGATTTGCTACCAATGGGAGCGGCCAATGATAGACTTATTTGCGACACAGCTCAACAATCAGTTGCAGACGTATGTGTCTCCATGTCCGGATCTCCGAGCATATGCAGTAGATGCTCTATCGATCTCGTGGGACGGAATGATAGGATATGCGTATCCTCCAGCGCCGTTGATTCAGCAGATATTGCTAAAGATAAAACAATCTCAATGCAAAATTCTATTGGTAGCATCTCTGTCTCCACAGAGACCGTGGATAAATCTACTCAGGTGTCTGCTGTGGGACTTACCGCGGAAGCTTCCTCCACGAGATGATCTTCTTTTGCAGGGGAAATCGTGTCAACTACATCACAACCCGCAAAGTCTCAACCTTCACGTATTTCCGTTGTGCAGTCCTTCTTGCACGGCAAGCATTTTACAGGACGAGCAGTGGACGCAATTTCTAACTGTAGGAGGACCTCCTCTTCGTTAAACTATGCGGTCAAGTGGAAGGTCTTTTGCCGTTGGTGTAGGGATCATTCTGTTGATATTTTTGATCCCTCCATTCCAGACATTGCAAACTTTCTAGTATACTTGTTTGATGAGATCAAATTGCAGCCTGTTACTATTAAAGGTTATAGGTCTATGTTATCTGATACCTATGCACACCATGATAGTTTACAAATTGGATCTAATGTCTCTTTATCTAAATTAGTTAGTAACTTCTCGATAAATAGACCTAGAACCCTTAGATTAATTCCTAAATGGAATTTAGCTTGGGTTCTTCTTAAATTAAAAGAAAAGCCATTTGAGCCTCTTGAGACAGTGGACTTCAAATTCTTATCTTATAAGACAGCATTTCTCTTAGCTCTCTCTTCTGCTAGAAGAGTCAGTGAGCTTCATGCACTATCTGTGGACGATTCTCACTATCGTAGTGTCAGGAACACTATTACCTTTACTACTAATGTTGGATTTTTGGCTAAGAATCAGGCTCCTAATAAATATCCGGAACTTATTGTTATTAAGGCTCTTCCGTCTTCAGATGGACATAGGCCTTTACTCTGTCCGGTTAGAGCTTTACGTATTTATAAACGAAGATCTCAGTTTATCAGAAAGGGACGACAACGCTTCTTTCTGTCTCTGATGCCTTATAGAAAGGACATTACAGTCCATTCTATTGCTAGATGGATTCAATTAACTATCCGTACTGCTTATGATAATCTATCTTCAACTCAGCAGTCTGTGCTTAAGATTTCGGCTCATGAAGTAAGAGCTCTTTCTACGTCTTGGGCTTACGCAAATAGTGTTGCTATTACAGATTTAATGAAGGCTGCATGTTGGTCTCAGCCATCCACATTCACAAATTTTTATCTCAGAAATATTGAGTCCATTTCTGGAGACCTGCATTGTTTAGGTCCGTTATCTGTTGCTCAGAATGTCGTCCACTAAATAGTTGCAACTATAGTTATGCAGGCTTTCTGTTCCGGCAGTGACTCTGTCCTGCTGCCCTCTTCGCTCTGGGATTTTTTACCCAGGGCAAGGGGAAGGAGGGGGGGGGGGGAGGAGGGTGTTCCCTTAGGTCACCTGCTTTATAGTGAAAAGCAAGGGGATACCTCCTCCGGAGTCAGTAATTCTGAGTCGGTACCGGGATGGTTTTAAAGTGTAAAGTTAATGTTTAAAAATTCATTCATGTCATATTTTTAAAGTGTAGCTCGGTGTGAAGCATTTGTATATGTAACGTGTCAAACGGGCTTTAATATACAATCCTCGGACACTTTTAAAGAGTATAAAGAGTCTCAATTCTCTGGACTGGCTTTATTTATTGGCTTACTTTAAAAATAATTAGTATAAAGGGTTATACTGGATGTTAATAGAGAACATGAATGTTATTATGCTCAATTATGGAGGGTGTTGTGTCTTTCTAATTTATCATAAATAAGAAAGATACATGTAAAGCCTAATACTCCTTTTCTCCTCGAAGGGATAACTCTATTATATATAGTTGAGCTTATTGGATTTTCCTCTCTGTCCTAGGCCCTCCGGCCTTTTTACTATTCAGCTATGTCTGGGTCATTGGTACAGTATAAAAATGTTAAAAAATTTATAGTAATTTATATATTTTTTATACTTACCAATGACCCAGACGGGGATGGCCCTCCCAGGAGTTGGGAACTCATACCTCCCCGCTGAGTACATTGCGCTGACCAGGCACTGCTTGTAAGAATGATAATTGGCGCCAATTTCGAGACCTCCTTGACACTACGCATGCGCAGTGGAGGAAAAGTATGGAGGACCATTTAGGACATGATTTTTTCGGTTTTAGATGCAAATTTGGGGGATTGGGTGGCAAAATTTGTGTTTGGCCCTAGATTTTGAGAATTAGCACCAGCTATGTCTGGGTCATTGGTAAGTATAAAAAATATATAAATTACTATAAATTTTTTAACTTTCTTTTAATTTCCATCCAAAACTGTTGCTTAGCAAAAATCTTTGAATTTATTGCATTTGTGCATCAACATTCTTCTTGACATGGCCCACAGGGCACATTTTTCATAAGATTGTTTTTTGAACTTGGTGTGCTCATTAGGCGAAACCTCTAGATAAGAGCTATCAATTAGCATTCATTTCTGTGGAAAAAAGTTGCCGTTTACAATGACCTTAAACTTACTGCATTTGTGTATCAGCATTCTTCCTTTAGCCAGCTTTACAGTTTACATTTAAAAATGCATAGATTGCTCTGACGTTGTACACACAATGCTGTTATGTTGAAGTTTCACCAAATAACATTGGAACCAATGTTCGATAGTTTTGCTATTTCACTTATAACTTACCAAGTTCAAGTTTGTCAAGCTGAGCTGCAGTGTCATTGACACTTTCATTTCCCTTAATACCACTAGAAAATGAAACAGTTCAACCTCAATGAGCTCTATCAAACAAGATTGAATTGGTTTAATTCCTAGATGCATTATGGGAAAAATGTAAGGCTTGAAATTTTGATGTTTCGATATCAGTGTGCAGAGGGTTAAGAGTACCATGTGGAGGGGATCTCTTTTGGGTGAATTGACATAAAAGTCTGCTTTCATTTTTACTTTGTTCCTTTTCCTTCCTGTGTCGAATGATGCCGTAAATTCATTTTATATTGCACAGAAAGCCATACAACAGTGCATGTGAAACTGAAAACTTCATAGGTAGGTCAAGAGGTTCAATAAAGGTTGAAGTATAACTCGGTAGGACAGTGAATTATGTCATCTTATTTAGCTATGGTTCACAAATGAACAAGTCTAGCAATGAAATTTATTATTCATTTCTTGGGTATTAAACTGTCATCAACATAAAATAAAGTTCAGTGCACGTAAACACCTTTTTGAACATAGACAAACATCCAAGAAAATAAAGTGTGAATTTGAAATACAGTCTATTGATGAAAGGGAAATAACTGCATATCTTTTCTTCCAAGGTTCCAAGGGGATTCCACTGTTTTAGTTTTGAAGTTCAGTTTCCAAATACATGTGTTTGTGCAATGCAAAGTTGGTAAAAAATATTAGGATGAATGATTGATGGATTCATCCATATATTAATCTGGTAGGGTTTATTACTGAAGAAGTAAGAGACATTATTAAGCATTTTTTCAGGATTTTAATAAATGCAGTGTAATTTTCATTGTTCACACCCATTTAGCACCTCATCTTCACTTGATCTACATTCATGCAGTTAGGGGGCGCAGTGGCATTGCTGTAACCGGTTCTCGTCAGATCACCGAAGTTAAGCAACATCAAGCCCGGTTAATCATTGGATGGGTGACCATCTGAGGGATCAATTCGGACTCCTGCATTGTATCCTTGGGTAAGGCAAGGCACTTAACCCCAATTGTTCACATGGGGGCACGATGACGGTGTGTACTAAGGCGTACTGCACGTTGCTTGTACGCATGTCTTCAACCAATCTAACCCTGCCTGTGCTGCAGTGCGGAGTTATGATGTTGGGAAGCTGGCAGCTGCTCGTCGTTGCTCGGTGGTTCTTTCTGGGTACTCCGGCTTCCTCCACCTGTAAAACTGTCACGGTCATGATTAGCCATTGTGCATAAGTATATGACCTTAAACACCAATACATAAATATTCATGCAGTTGGGAAAAAAAAGCAGGTAAAAACATTGCAACATATACAAAATTAATTATTTTTTTAAAAATTTGAATGTAAGAAATAACTGTTTCAAAGAAAAATCTATTGTTTTTTTCTCAATATTTTATCCATTTTTTAATTCAAAATAATAACAATCAAAGCATGTGATGCTTAGCCATAATATGGATTGACTGCAGTTGTCAATTCATCAATGTGATGTTCATTCAAATTTTTGAACTGATCATTAGCTAAAACTGTTGTACCTTTGTTCAAGTCACATCCCCATTTTGGTGCCATGTTTTCAGAGTAAAAAGATGCAACTGATACATGAACATATAAGTTAAGTGAACACAAAGGTATTTGATATTGGTTTATACAGGCTTTCCGCAAGGGGAAAATTTGTGGGTCCGGTAATTTAAAGAAAGTGAAACTCAGATGCCGAAGGTGTCTGCCGCACGTGCCTTTGGCGTATAGAGGGGGGTCTGGGGTGGTTCTCCCCCCAGGAAAATTTTGATTTTTAGGTGCTCTCTGGTGTCCTTTGGGGGCATTCTGGTCGCAAAAATGCTGAATAATTGAAGTGGAAAATATGTATTTTTTCCTCCTACAATTCTCTAAATTCTCACGGGACACACAATACTACATCTGGTTGGAGATTTCATAAAAATATAAACCCAAAACAACACAAAATCCACAAATCCTGGAAATCCACGAATCCTCATTTTTTAGTAAACTTTGCATGTGTGCTTGAGCTTTGTTTACAACCGTTCGCAGTAATATTCGAAAATAACCATTATGCAGACATGTGACGTCATGCAAGTGCAATTACATCATTTATCGCTCGAAATAAAAGCCAGTGATTTTGGACCGAACACGACAATTTGAGTCTAAAATTTTATAGGTGACGTTTAGGATTTGAACTTTGTTTCACCCTCTCGTCTGGGGGTTATTAATATCAGGTTGTCGCCAGTAATAGTAGGCATAGTATACAACATAATTATGCCTATATTACGTGGAAACAAAGGATCCTGAGTGTCGTTACGATACAGTATTGTACTCGACATTTTAACCAACAGCTTTTCTGACTGATCATAGTATGATTGGCGGGGAGGAATGGGTCCGGTCGACGGACCCACAGCTGGTCTAGCGGAAACCCTGGTTTATAAGGTGGGAGAGTACCCAAAAATTTTTCACATGTCTTTGCCTTGTTACAGTTTATGGGAGAGTGCACTCTAAAGAGAATGTGAACTAGACTCCCAGAATATGAAAACTAAAAATAAGTTATGGTTCCTGCACTCAAGAATGGAGCCCAAATATGGGCTCTGGAATGCACCCCATCAACAGAAAAAAAGAAAGACCTCCCTCTCATTGATTTGAAAAATTAAATGCTCACGAACAAAATGTATTTTTTTACTTGGCCTAATTGTCTTGGTCAGTTTGGTGAAATTTGGTAATTATATTAAAGCTGTTATATTTGTATTTTGTGACATAAGTTACATTTTTTATCAACTGAAATAATACCTGCACTTGACATTGAACCTTGAGAAGCTCTCCAAGAGAGATTCCCCAAGCATCACTCTCAAGTGGAGGTATCATTGGTATTGAAAACATGTACAGAAAATATCAGTTAACTGGTTTGTTTGTTTCTTTGTTTATTGGGGCTTAATGGCACCTTCAAAAGCTAGGGTCACATCATGTTTTATGGGTGGAGGAAGCCAAAGTACCCAGAGAGAACACCGTGCAGTTGCAAGCAACTGTCAGATTTTACAGCTTACTAATAAGCAAAGATAGAAGCAATTAAAAGCAAGTTCCCCGCGGGGACCCCGGGAAGTGAAGCAGTGCTTGTTCACTGTGGTAAACAAGCTCTGTTTCACTTGTAAAATAGGACCCAGTCACTAATGCTTGGGGTGCGAGTCCTCTAAAATTGGCAACGTGGGGTATAAACAATTGACAGATCTTGACTTTATTTCCATGTTGTGGTCATGATTAGCCATTGTGCAGAAGTATGTGACCTTAAACACCAATAAATTAATAAATAAATAAATTAAAAGCGTGTAGTATGTCTCAGTACACAGTGGCACCTTGTCCCCACGTGGGCAATCCGGTGAAGTGCTTTGCCCAAGGACACAGTGCAGTTACTCTTGAGTTCCAAATAAAAGTACAGGGTGGAAAATTGGAGGAATACAAATAGAAGTACAGGACAGAATAAAAGTGCAGGGTAGAAAATCATGATAGATTTACTGTCATTTCTGTAATACCCCAAAACCATTCAGGACTGTTACCTGGTCTTTAAAGCCCAGGTAACAGTCCTGTTTGAGTTTGGAGTCTGAAATTGAGTAAAGTAACCATAATATGTCCCCAATATTCAGCATTCACTTGACACTGATGGTATATTTTTATACTATAACCCAATGGCCCAGACTTAGTTGGTGCAAGCTCGAAGTTATCAAGGGCCAAACACAAATTTTGAACCCCCACAATCCCCAAAATTTGCTTGCAAAACCGAAAATTAAAAGTCCTATCTGGTCCTCCATACTTTTACTCTCCGCACATACGCAGCCGTCAGGAAGAGACCGGAATTGGTGCCAACATCATTCTTTGTTTGGCCTTGAAGTCGGCAACAATGAACTGACATCTGTGCTTTAAAATCTCCTTTTTTGAGGATGCCAGATACAAATCAATGCAAGAATTGGTGGATCCAAGGCTGTTATTGGATGATGGAGGTGTTCAACAGTGGTTTTAGACTTTCAGGGCTGTAACTTTATAATAATTGGAATATTATTTTATGTTTCCCAATTTCGGGACATATGCCTGACGTCATCATTTTTGTTAATGATTATTCCACTGTTAAGTATTCCTTCCCTATCCTTCCATGAACCCTTCCTGTTAAACTCTTTTTGGCTATATTTTTATACTGTACCAATGACCCAGACTTAGCTGGTGCTAACTCTTAAATATCTAGGGCCAAACGCAAATTTTACCCCCAATCCTCAAAATTTGCATCTAAAACCGAAAATTACATGTCCTATATGGTCCTCCATACTTTTACTCCACTGCGCATGCGCAGTGTCAAGGAGGTCAAGAAATTGGCACAATTATCGTTTTCTTTGCTTGGGCCTCAATACAGTTACACTTCACTGTTGTTTGTGCTTGTAAATCTCAGTTTTAAGGATGCCAGACACATAATTATGAGAGAAATGGTGGATATAAGGAGGAAATAGAAGAAGGAGAGGAAAAAACAGTGGAAGGAAATGTTCAGGGCTGTAACTTATAATTATTTTACGAAATTATTTCATGTTGCCTATTTTCGAGGCATGGCCCTGTTGTTGTCATTCTTGCTATGAATGTTCCATTGTTTGATCAGTGTTTCCTCTCTCCCTTTCCTTTATTCCCCCCCAGCTATTCTCCCATGCTTTTGGCGTATTTTTTGTAATGTTTATTACGAAAATTTCTTGGGAGTTTTGGCTTGGTAACAGAATTATTTTCTGTTTCTTTCCCCATGTTTACGTCCTCACCCTTGGGTGGTTAAGCGTTTTGGTCTGCATCTACCATCTGATGTTCTGCAGTTTCTTCTCTGGAAGTCTCTGTTTTGCATCAGATAGTGTTTAAATTGGTAACTGATTTCGGGCCATGTTTATCAGTGCCTGGAGTCATGTTTCCGGTTTGTTTACACTTTTTATGTTGACAACGGTTACTTCTTATAGTGATTACTTGTCCTCTGCTTTGTTCAGTTCATAGCAAGATACATTAATATTGTCCGTAAGTGTTACATTAATTTTTTGAAATGATTTTAAAATTTTTGTCCACACTTAGGCTTTTTTGGGATCCATTTGGGCTCATTGTTCCCATTGGGAACTTGGGCTCTTCGGAAAATTTTTTCAAAAATTCTTTTTTTTAAAATTATTTTTGTTTGAAATGTTATAATGGATTATAATATATTATGTATATTTATTTCAAGGGTTAGTGTGAGTAATATGACTGTGTATATTTTTTCATGTTGAAAAACTATTGTTCAATTGTAATGCGAGGATATCTTCCTCTAATTCACAGGTTCCTTGTGTTTCTTATAGTCAAATGTATTCGCACTAATTCTTGCTCTGTGTGTGTTGATTGATATGACAACGTTGGAGACGTGTGTCACGGTATTTTGTTAGCGGTGAGGAGTCCATTACGGTCCTCTCTCTGTAGGGTCACTCTATATTATCAGTTTCTTTTTCAGAATTCAGAGTGATGTTTCCGTGATGTCTTCAACAAGTGTGTCTCCGTCGTTGCAATATTAGGGCTAGCGGGAAGTGCTCAAGGTATTACGACAATTGCCGGGAGTTCGCTAGTTCGATCGAAGGCATTGATCGCCCACTAGTCCATCCGGTGTCGCGCTCATTCATCAGGAAACAATGGCTCAGCACCCGGGTTCATCTGTCACAGTCCAGGGAAGCAGATTGGGTGATGCGAGCACTATAAAACATCAGATGTGCACACCCAGCAGTGATGGATCCGAGGATAGTACGGAGGAAGCCTGTCAGTCTGGTAGCTAGCTCGTCCAGGTCCACCCAGGCCGCGAACAAGAGAGGCCCCCTCTCTCTTGCATCAGCATCTGTGCCGCAATGTTGTATGTTTGTTCGCTTGGTCGGAGCTTACGTCCACTCCTCCTGCTTGGGATGCTCCGTCGCTTGACAGTCCGACGTGACTGTTATATTGGCTTCCTTATCCTCGTCAACACACACGACCACACCTTGGCTATGTGACCACAGATTTCCAGGGGACGTTCGCATATTATATAAATGCAGGATTGAACGTCCCTGATGCTCCTGCTTCGCCGACCAAGGAATACACGTCGACCAGGTCACTCCATCTGCTAGCCAAGGATACGAGACCTTTCCAGTTGGGACGTTCGCATATTATATAAATGCAGGAATGAACGTCCCTGGAGCTTCCAGTGGATAATTTACATAGTACCACGGCTCCACGGGTCTCATAGAGTAACATGAACAAGGTGCTGTTACTGTGATGTCTTCGTAAAGTGTGCTTCAGTCGTCACAGTCAAATGAAGAGCTAGCGGCAAAAGTGCTCATGCAGATATGTCAGTTACCCGGGAGTTCGCTAGTTCGATCGAAGGGTTTGACGTCTGCTAACTCGCCCGGTGTCACGACCATTCACCGAATGGCTCAGCACCCGGGTTCGTCCGTTGCGGTCCAGGAAGGAAATTTGGGTGATGCGAGCACTATAAAATACAATGTGCACACCCAGTGACAATGGATACGAGGATGGTACGGAGGAAGCCTATTAGTCCGGTTCCTAGCTCGTCCAGGTCCGGGCTGCGAGCGAGAGAGGTCCCTCTTTCATACTACAACATCTGGGCACAGATGTTGTGGTACAAAATGTTCCTCAGTCGGGGCATACGTCCACCGCTCAGGGTGCTCCGTTATATAGACAATCCAGAGAGACTGCTCTTTCGGCTTCCTCATCCTCACGGCAGCACATGCGGCCGCACCTTGGCTACAGGACCAGTCATATTCAGCCAACATCACCGACCAGGGATTCTACGGCGACCAGGTCTCGCCATCCGGTAGCCAAGGATATGATTCGGTTTAGGGACATCATCCCTTAGTTTCCGACATAGTCCAGATATGTCTCACGGACATTTGATCTGTTGAATGACGCTATATTTATATAGCTTGCTACCCAAATGGGCAGGTCAGATTTCTTATCGGCAAATGCTCTACATCTGTCTTTCATCAATTCAAGGAATAATTTGAAACGGCAGGACAGAGCATTCTGAGGGTTCTCTGCGTCTAGACGACCAGGCCAGGACCTAGTATTGTTATACCATCGTCAATGTCAATTCCAACCACGATGTTGGAAAGGACAATATCGTCTAGCAGGATTAGCTTAGACGCATCATCGTATGCAGATCACCTTACCAGAGTGTTATCTTTACGTCTCAAGGGAAAAGAATTCTAGGATGTACAACCTCCTTAAGAGTTCTTTCAAGGGCCTCACGTAAAACTCCGCCCTTTTAGTGGCAATATGGAGTTGGTTAGACGTGACGCGGCCCTGGCTACATCCACGTGTGTGGATAGTAAGGTGAAAAACTCTCTCAGAGTCGCTCCGGCTCCAGAGAGTTTTCTTCGATGGCAAGCTTTCCGCAGTCTATGATCAGATAACTAAGAAAGCTTCAGACTCTCTGCTATTTAAATCCGCTTCCATATAGTCGGATTCAGCCGAGAAAAGTAGGACAGGCACTTCTGGGACGAATACGTCCAAGGGAAGTTCCTATAGAGGTTCCTATGCATCCTCTAGGTCTTACTCTAGAGACCATCAGGGTAGCGACTCAGGTAGGGGCCGTAATTCAGGCTGAGACATCCGGTCAGATGCCCCTAGGTCAACGGGGCGAGGTGCGGGCCGTGGAGGACATGGCTTCTCCTTCCGCAAGCCTTGCAGGACCAGGAGGTTATCGTATTAACCTCTATCGTGTACTAGTGAGCGGAAGACTGTCAAGTTTCTCAATTAATTGGGAGTAGATTACGGACATCCCTTGGATTCGGAGGTGATTTCGGAAGGACTAAATTGTCCTTCAAACGAAAACCTCCATTAACTCGAAGTCCAAGATGGACTCAGCTTCCGTCAAGTCCGCTTCCATCAGAAGTCCAGTCTCTTCTGGAATGATCGCGACAGAGATCGTAGAAATCCAGGAATTTCCAGGTTTCTACAACCATCCTTTTCTGGTTCCAAAACCAGACGGCTTGTTCCGTCCACTCATAAATCTGAGCTGGATAAACAAGCTGATCGTGGCTCCAAGTTTATATATGGAGTCCATCCGATCGATCAGAGCGAGTATTCGGGTGTATGACTATGCTACATGCATAGATCTCAAGATGCGTATTTTCACGTCATGGTACATCAGGCGTTCAGAAAGTATCTTAGCTTCATCATAGGAGTCGTGTATCAGCTCCGAGCAATGTGCTTCGGTCTGAATCTAGCCCCTGGGCTTTCACTCGAATAACAAACTCGGTAATGACTCATTTCCGAGCTCATTCATCTGCTATAACGTCGGCCTACCTGGACGACATTCTTTCGAGGTACGGCAATGAGTTAATGCTTCAGAATGATGGACAGAATCTGCTTCTATTGCTCCGACGTCTCAGTTTCATAAGTAAATGAGGAGAAGTCGGATCTGGTATCATCCACCCACCGGGGGATGAGCTTCGAAACGTACAACATTCTCGTTCGTCTGCCGTTACCCAGAGCAAAATTAATCAGTTGTTATGCTCACTATTGTCTTCGCACAGACAAGGTCTCAGCGAGAGATCTCATGAGACTGATACGTTTGTGCAGAGCTGCCGCGATTTTATTCCAATGGGGCGGTTACGCACTTGTCCTCTCCAATTTCTTCTGATCCAGAATTGGAAGGTGAAGATTTTTTCCCTCGATACGGACATCTTCTTGTCAATCAAGTGAATAAGAGATTCAGACGTGGGCAGGTTTTCAGTGGTTAACTCAGGGAGTTCCACTGCAATTGCCGGATCCGAGTTTTACAGTTTTGATGGATGCCAGTCAAACAGGTCGGGTCGTATCATTGAGCCCAACGGATTTGTTGGGCCAGGGTCTTTGGGATCCGTAGTTCCTAATCAAGCACATTTACATCAAGAATGATGTCATTTTGGCTTGCGCTACGTTATTGGATGAACGTTATTCAGAATGCTCATGTGCTAATTCTGTGTGACAATTCGACGGTATTAGCATATTTTCGGAACTAGGGAGACACTCCTTCCATTCTGTTATTCATGTTAACGAAAGGAATCTTCTGTTTGTACTAGAACATCAAGTTCTCCTATCAGTCCGTCATATTCCGGGTCGTCTGAACGTATTAGCGGACTCCCTTCACGGAGGGGCCGCTTGTTGACACCAGAATGGACTTTCAACAAAAACGAGTATTCAATCAGATTTGCTACCAAGCAGAGCGGCATATGATCGACTTATTCGTGATGCATCTCAACAATCAGTTGCAGACGTATGTGTCACAATGTTTGGATCATCGAGCGTTTGCGATAGACGCTCTATCGATCTCGTGAGACAGAATAATAGGATATGCGTATCTTCCAGCGCCGTTGATTCAGCAGATATTGCTCAAGTTATATATCTCAATGCAAAATTCTGTTGGTAGCATTTCTAGCTCCACTAAGATCGTGGATTAATCTACTCAGGTGCCTGTTGTGGGACATGCCATGGAAGCTTCCTCCACATTTCGGTCCATTCTATGGTCAGATGGATTCATTTTACTATCAGTACTGCTTATGATAATATCTTCAATCAGCAGTCTGTGCTTTAGTTTTAAGCTCATGAAGTAAGAGTTCTTTCTACATGATGGGCTTATGCTAATAATGTTGCTATTACAGATCTAATGAGGGCTGCTTATTGTTCTTAGCCCTCCACTTTCACGAATTTGTATCTGAGAAATATTGAATCCTTTTCTGCAGATCTGCATTGTTTAGGTCCATTATTTTTCACTCAGAATGTCGTCCACTAAACAGTGGCAACTATATATATGTAGGCTTTCGGTTCCGGCAGTGACTCTGTCCTGCTGCCCTCTTCGCTCTGGAGTATTTGATCCAGGGCATGGGGAAGAGGGGGGGGGGGGGGGTGTTCCCTTAGGTCACCTGCTTTATAGTGTAAAGCAAGGGAATACCTCCCTTGGAGTCAGTAATTCCGAGTCGGTACCGGGATGGTTTTAAAGTAAAGCTAATGTTTACTCATCTTTGTAATAAGTGTTGCTCGGTGTGAGACATTTGAATATATCACGTATTAATCGGGCATTAATACACAATCCTCGGACACTTTTAAATGAGTATATAGAGTCTCATTTTGCTGGACTTCATGATTTATTGGCTTTCCTTTAAAAAATATTAGTATAAAGGATTATTCTGGATGTTAATAGAGATCATTGATGTTATTGCGCTCAATTACAGAATGGTGTTGTGTCTTTCTTTTTGATACAAATAAGAAAGATACATGTAAAGCCTATCTCTCATTTTCTCCTTCAGGGGATAGTTCTGTTATATGTAATTGAGTCTATTGGATTTTCCTTTATCTCCTAGGCCCTCCAACCTTTTTACTAGTCAGCTAAGTCTGGGTAATTGGTACAGTATAAAAATGTTAAAAAATTTATAGTAATTTATATATTTTTTATACTTACCAATGACCCAGACGGGGATGGCCCTCCCAGGAGTTGGGAACTCATACCTCCCCGCTGAGTACATAACGCTTACCAGGCACTGGTTGTAAGAATGATAATTGCGCCAATTTCGAGACCTCCTTGACACTGTGCATGCGCAGTGGATAGAAAGTATGGAGGACCATATAGGACATGTAATTTTTGGTTTTAGATGCAAATTTTGGGGATTGGGGGGTAAGATTTGCGTTTGGCCCTAGATATTTAAGAGTTAGCACCAGCTAAGTCTGGGTCATTGGTAAGTATAAAAAATATATAAATTACTATAAATTTTTTAACTTTTTATTGAAATTTTTTACATGTATTACAGAATATTATTCTGTTTTCCCCATGGTTATGCCCCCCCCCCCCCCCCCCCCCCCCTCTAAGGGTGTTAGGTCATTTAGTCTTGCATCTTCTATCCAATGTATCGTTTCTTCTTCGTATGAAGATCTAGCTTTGCATCTGGTAGCATTTAAATTGGTTTCTGACTTTGGGCCTTTTTGTGTGCCTGATGTCTTGTTTACATTGACGTTATTTACATTGACAATGTCGTCATATATATGTAGTTTTTAGCTCACCGAAGGGAGCTTAACTTATCACTTGCCGTTCGTCTTCTGTCGTCCTGAACATTTTTCAAACGACTTCTCCTCTCAAACCACTGGTCCGATTTTCACGAAACTTCATGTGGATGTTCATTGCTGTATGTCAATTCATGATTGTTCAAATGAAATGGCCACGTCCCTTGGGGGCTCTGTATGGGGCATAACTCTGATAGCACCGTATGAATTATAGAAAAATTATTAAAAAATCTTCTTCTCCAGAACCAGTGGGCAGAATCTTTTGATACTTGGTATGCAGCATCTTGGTATAGGTCTGATTCAAGTTTGTTCAAATTGAGTCCCTCAACCAATATGGGGGCGTGAATTTTTTCTTAGTCCAGTTTAAGAAAAATTCTTTAAAAATCTTCTTCTCCAGAACCAATGGGCAGAATCTTTTGATATTTGGTATGCAGCATCTTGGTATGGGTCTGATTCAAGTTCGTTCAAATCGAGTCCCTTGATCAATATTGGGGCTCCCTATAGGGGCATGAATTTTTTCTTAGTGCAATTTAAGGAAAAATCTTCTCCAGAACCAGTGGGCAGAATCTTTTGATATTTGGTATACAGCATCTTGGTATGGGTCTGATTCAAGTTTGTTCAAATGGAGTCCCTTCATCAATTTTGGGGCTCACTATGGGGACCTGAATTTTTAGCTCACCTGACTGAAAGTCAGGGTGAGCTTTTCTTATCACTATTCGTCCGTCGTCCTGCATGAAGGTGGTGTTTGAGCCTCTTTCTCCTAAACCATTGGCCACATTTTAATTAAATTTCATGTAAGTAGTGGTTATATAGGGGCATTTTGATTTTTATGCAAATTAGGTTTTGGCTCATATTGAGCAGAGGGGTGTGGAAAAAATGGCCTTATTTTTTGAAAATCTTCTAATGAACCACCAGTAGCAGAGACTTGATATGTGGTATACAGAGTCCTTTTGAGGTTTAGAATCAAGTTTGTTCAAGAGAAGTTTGTGGGGCATTATTTGCCTTCGTTATGGGAGAGGCAAAAAATTTTGCCACGCCTAAAATTTCTATTTTCAGAACCGTGAGGTCGATTTGAACCAAATTTGAAATGAGATGATAATGGGTCATAAGTAGTTGATTGATGCAAAAAAAATTTTTCTCATTGCCCCGTGGGAACCTCGGGAGCTAAAAATAGGAAAAACCTTAAAACTGCCATATCTCCAAAACTACACGGCACAGAGAATTCTTATTTTGTATAAAGCTTACTTTTATCCAGTAGAATTGAATGATTAAAAAAAATCCCCATTGGTTTGATCACCAGGTACTTTTTTCAGGACATTAAAAAATCTTCTCCATATCCAGCAGGCAGAATCTTTTGATATTTGATATGCAACATTGTGGGGTGGATCTGATTCAAGTTTGTTCAAATCGGCCCCCTGGATTCATATTTGGGCTCACTATAGAAGCCTGAATTCGAACTTAGTGCATTTCAGGCAAATTTCTTAAAAAATCTTCTCAAGATCCAACAGGCAGAATCTTTTGATATTTGATATCAATGATATGCAACATTGTGGGGTGCATCTGATTCAAGTTTGTTCAGATCGGCCCCCTGGATTCATATTTGGCTCACTATAGAAGCCTGAATTCGAACTTAGTGCATTTCAGGCAAATTTCTTAAAAAATCTTCTTCTCAAGATCCAGCAGGCAGAATCTTTTGATATTGGGTATGCACCATGCTTAGGGGGGTGAGGTTCAAGTTTGTTTAAGCCAAGTCCCTGGGTTCATATTTGGACTCACTGTGGCAGCCTGAATGATAACTTAGTTCAAAATGAGGAATTTTCTTTAAAAATCTTCTTCAGATCCAGCAGTCGGAATGGTTTGATATTTGGTGTGCAGCATCCTTAGGGGGGTGAGATTCAAGTTTGTTAAAACCAAGTCCCTGGGTTCATATATGGGCTCCCTGTGGGAGCCCGAATTATAACTTAGTTCAATATGAGGAATATTCTTTAAAAATCTTTTTTTTTAGATCCACTGGTCAGAATCTTTGGATATTTGGTATAAGCTTTTCTTAGGAGCATATGCAACTTGTTGAAATCAAATCTCTGGGTTGATATTTAGGCTACCATGTCAGGTGAGCGCCCTCAGGCCCCCTGGGGTCTCTTGTTACTTAGTGCAATTTAAGAAAAAAAATAAAAAAATCTTCTTCTCCAGAACCAATGGGCAGGGTCTTTTGATATTTGGTATACAGCATCTTGGTATGGGTCTGATTCAAGTTTGTTCAAATTGAGTACCTCGATCATTATTGGGGCTCACTAAAGGGGTGTGAATTTTGACTTAGTGCAATTTAAGAAAATTTCTTTAAAAATCTTCTTTTTCGGAACCGATGAGCAGAATCTTTTGATATTTGGTATACAGCATGTTGGTATGGGTCTGATTCAAGTTTGTTCAAATTGAGTCCCTCGATCAATATTGGGGCTCACTAAAGGGGTGTGAATTTTTACTTCGTGCAATTTAAGACAATTTCTTTAAAAATCTTCTTTTTCGGAACCGATGGGCAGAATCTTTTGATATTTGGTATACAGCATCTTGGTATGGGTCTGATTCAAGTTAGTTCAAATTGAATCCCCCTGTTCAATACTGGGGATCACTATGGAGGTGTGAATTTTTACTTAGTGCAATTTAAGAAAAAATCTTTAACAATCTTCTTCACCAGAACCAGTGGGCAGAATCTTTAGATATTTGGTATGCAGCATCTTGGTGTGGGTTGGATTCATGTTTGTTCAAATTGATCTTTTGATAAATATTGGGGCTCACTATGGGGGCGTGAATTTTTACTTAGTACAGTTCAAGAAAAATTCTTTAAAAATCTTCTCCAGAACCAGTGGGCAGAATCTTTTGATATTTGAGTCCCCCCATCCCCCCCCACCCCCCCACCCCCCCCACGATCAATATTTGGGCTCAATATGGGGGCTTGAATTTTTATTTTGTGCAATTCAAGTCTAATTCTTTAAAAATCTTCTTCTCCAGAACCAGCATGCAGAGTCTTTTGATATTTGGTATACGGCATTCTAGGATGGGTTTGATTCAAGTTTGTACAAATTGAGTCCCTTTGTTCATATTAAGGCTCATTATGGGAATTTGAATTTCAACTTGGTGCAATTTACATTATTTCAACTTGATTCAAGTTTGTTCAGATCGAGTCCCTCAACCAATATTGGGGCTCGCTATGGGGGTGTGAATTTTTACTTAATGCAATTTAAGAAAATTTTTTTAAAATCTTCTTCTGCAGAACCAATGTGCAGAATCTTTTGATATTTTGTATGCAGCATCTTGGAGTGGGTCTGATTCAAGTTTGTTCAAATCGAGTCCCTTGATCAATATTGGGGCTCCCTATAGGGGCATGAATTTTTCCTTAGTGCAATTTAAGGAAAAATCTTCTCCAGAACCAGTGGGCAGAATCTTTTGATATTTGGTAAACAGCATCTTGGTATGGGTCTGATTGAAGTTTGTTCAAATGGAGTCCCTTCATCAATTTTGTGGCTCACTATGGGGACCTGAATTTTTACTTAGAGCAATTTAAGAAAAAAATTTTTAAAATCTTCTTCTCCAGAACCAATGGGCAGGATCTTTTGATATTTGGTATACAGCATCTTGGTATGGGTCTGATTCAAGTTTGTTGAAATCGAGTCCCTTGATCAATATTGGGGCTCCCTATGGGCCGTGAATTTTCACTTAGTGCAATTTAAGAAAAAATTCTTTAAAAAATCTTCTGAACTAGTGGGCAAAATCTTTTATTTGGTATGTAGCATCTCAGTAAGGTTCTGATTCAATGTTTGTTCAAGTTGAGTCCCTCGATCAATATTGGGCCTTACTATGGGGGCGTGAATATTTACTTTGTGCAATTCAAGGAAAATTCTTTAAAAATCTTCTTCAGAACCATCATGCAGAATCTTTTGATATTTGATCAGCAGCATTGTCCTATTCAGTCCTGTTGATGTTTTAGCTCCACAGAGAGTATAGATTTACTCTGTAGAACCTTAAGAATAGCTTTTGATAAAATTTGTGTTTTAACAGTATGGAACATTCGGTGAGCGCCTAAGGCCCCCTGGGGCCTCTTGTTTTATATTCTATTACTGTAGAATTACTGTAGGATACATGGATTATTATTCCAGTAGTGTAGCTCAAAAAATGTGGATTTTGTCCGCACTTAGGCTCTATCGCGATGCCTTTGGGCTTTTTCAAAAAAACATTTTCTAAAAAATATTTTGAATTTAATTTTGATTGCTATTATTCATGTATCTTAATTATATATTTTGTTGTGGAGTTTGGAGGACTGATATCGACTTTAGTCGATCCACTCCTACGGACTCTTGTCATTCTTATGTTCACTGGGATGACTAATGTTGGAGACGGGTGTTGCGGTACATTGCTGGCGGTGAGGTTCTAAGGCCAGGCCTCTCACCGTGTTTTAGTTCATTTTGTCAGTTTCTATTTCAGAGGAACATGAACATGGTGATGATATTCTGACACCCATCCAAGTGTGCTACCGTTGTCGCGCTCTGTTGAGCATATAGAGCTAGCGGCAGTGCTCATGATTGCAAGAGTTAGGGCCTTTTGTTATGGGATTTAATCTCTTGCAAGCAGATAGCTCGACCGGTGAAGCGGTACTCCGTTCGTGGGTGCCGGGTAAGTCCGTTGCGGGTGAAGGAAGTGTAGATGTGGGTAGAGCGAGCACTTTAATATAAATAAACTCACCCAGCGAGAGCGGAAATAGGGAGGAAGTCAGCAGGTTTCTTGTACTCAGTGAGGTTTATTAGACCGCGAGCGGGAGAGGCCCCTCTCTAACCTTACAACATTTGAGGCCAAATGTTGTTATGAGAAACTTGCATGAGCCGGAGCATATGTCCGCTATCCACTCGGGACGCTCTGTTTAGTTTGCAGCCGGGGTCAGCTTCAGTCACGGCTTCCTCTGCTACGTTTCACAAGCCAAAATGAAGTTTTCTGGTTGGAAACTTGCACGAGAGGGAGCATATATCCGCCCACCGCTCGGGACGCTCAGTCTAGTCTGCAGCTGGGGTCGGCTGTGGTCATGGCTTCCTCCCCTATGTTATTAAAGCACACACGACCGCATCCTAGCTATCCGACTTCCGATATTCAGCCTGCTGTGTGAAGAAGGGACCACTCTTCGCCTGTGAAGTCGGACCATCCGGTAGCTAGGGAGTAGAGGCCTCGATCATCGGGACGTTCAGAGAAGAGATCCATCTCTGACACACTGTCTCAGGAGCAGCTAGTGGCTAGGAAACAGAAGACCGCTGCTCCTCAGGCCTTGATGATGGACTTGCTGTCGCAGATTGTGCAGCTGATCGCAGCATCCCAGCAAGTGCAGATGCAGCCTCCCTCAGACTCAGAACCTGAGCTGTCGGACGGTGCTGGGTCGGTCCAGTCATCTGTTCACGCAGATGCAATGGACCGAGATTCGCAACTGATTCTCTCGGATGGTGAAATGGATTAACAAGAGGATTACCCTTCCCTTTCTGGGAACAGCACAGGGTTGCGATGGATTTCATCCATCAATACTACCCTGACTTTGTTCCGACGAATCAGAATACAGCGACGATAAGTGAGAAACTACTGGCGTCGTTGGACGCAGACTTTATAGGACAAAGGAAGAAGTTCTTTCTTTTCCAGTTCAGTCTAGGTAGGTGTCGCAGGCCTTTGGCCATGTAGACGACGCCGTATTCACCTCTCGAATGCGAGGAAAGGGCAGTTTCTTAACTACATCTTCCATAAACACACCGTTTCATGGACTACGTTCATTTAAAAACGGTTGGAGAAGATGTTCAGAGAGCTCCTCTGCATTTGAATGAGCAGCCAGGGGATCTAGATGTATCCTTGCCTGCATCATTCACTATTTGCTCAGACACAATTACAATGGCAATTTCATCAAGTAGAGCGAATTTGGGAGCAATGTCTTAGGCAGATCACCTTACCAGAGCTATGGCACAACGTCGCAATGGGAAGGAATTTGAGGACGTTTGTACCCCTCTTAGAGTTCTTTCCAGGGCAATTTGTATATCACATATAACTCTGCCCTTACAGTGGCTAATCTGGAGTTAATCAGACGTGATGCTGCCCTTGCATCATCATCACTTATTGATGACAAGGTGAAAAGCTCTCTTCAGAATGATGTTCAGAGTCTGCCTCTTTTGCTCCGACGTCTTGATTTCATCGTAAACGAGAAAAAGTTGGATCTAGCTCCGTCCAAGTCGTTCACTCACTTGGGAATGAGCTTCGAGACTCACAACAATCTGGTTCATCCGCCGTTACCCAGAGCGAAATTAATAAGTTATTATGCTCGCTTTTGTCTACACTCAGACGCATTAACAGCGAGGGAATTCATGCGACTGATGGGTCTGCGGATCTTATTCCAATGAGCCATCTGCGCACTCGTTCCCTCCAGATATTCTTTACTCAGAACTTGAGTGTGAAGACGCATTCGCTTGAAACCAGTATTGTTTTAACGGCCCTAGAAAAACAAGGGTTCAGATTTGGGCAGATGTTCAGTGGTTAACTCAGGGAGTTCTGCTGCAACTGCCGGATCCGGCTTTCACGATTATGACGGATGCAAGTCAGACGGGCTGGGGTGCGACCCTAAGTCCCGCAGACTTGAGGTGTCAGGGTCTTTGGGACCCTCGGTTCCCAGAGAAGTGCATAAACATCAAAGAGATGACTCCGGTATATGTTACAAGCGGGCGATATCAATTACCTGGATCACCGCTATAGCCTTAGCTTCTGAAGTGGCGTTAAGCACCAATTTATTAATAATAATTAATACCGGGGTGTCTATTCGACGAATATTTATATTGTTATTTGGTACCACTTTTACTGATTCCAGAGCACTTCCCTCTTCTTTTTGAAGAAGATTCCTTCATAAGTGTGTGTGTGGGGGGTGTTGATTTTTTACTTCTCCTCCGGCTTGATAAGTATGTAACTATGAGTGAAGCTGTTTTGTCTGTAGATTATATCCTGGATACAGCAGGTGTTTTATTGTATATGGCATATGTTTGTGGGGGATATCCTCTCATTCTCAAATACTCCATCCTAATTTCTGGGGCTTAGTCCAGACTAGCCTTAAAAATTGGGAACTTGTTACATCCATGTAGCATAGTCTTCATGCTAAGAATACGGAATTACTTGAATTTGGCTCCTTATTTATGATATGTCTTCTCTATTACTGTATAGAGAGACATACATGTAATTCCTTTTAAATTTAATTTCCTTTCACCTTGGATTACAGGCTTGGAACTATGTTGGTCTACTAATTCTGAAGTCCTAGGCCATCCGCCTTTTTACGATTCAGCAAAGTCTGGGCCATTGGGTTATAGTATAAAAATATTATAAATTTAAAGTAATTTGTATATTTATTATACTTACCAATGGCCCAGATGGGTATGGCCCTCCCATGAGTGGGCACTCATACCTCCCCGCTGATTTATTATGTAGTACTCTTTTCTACAAAGAATGATGTTGGCGCCAATTCTGGTCACTTCCTGACGTCTGCACATGCACGGAGAGTAAAAGTATGGCGGAACAGATAGGACTTTTAATTTTCAGTTTTTGGGGATGGGGGGGTTCAAAATTTGTGTTTGGCCCTTGAAAACTTTGAGTTTGCACCAGCTAAGTCTGGGCCATTGGTAAGTATAAAAAATATACAAATTACTTCAAATTTATAATTTTTCAATAAACATACAGGCCCAACTAAACTTCATATAGGGTGGCAATTATTCTGCAAATTAATAAACATACGGGTATATTTATATGGAACCTGAGAGTACCACTGTCAGGATCAAGCTGTCAGCCTTCGATTAAAGACCAATGCTCTGACCACTGAGCCATTACACTTCCCATCAATAAACTGGTATGTATACGAACACAGTTGATTGAATTGGTTTCAGGCAAAGGCCCTGGGTTTTTACCTGCGTCGCCAGCGGCAGAGCAGGTCTAGTAACCGCTCGACTACGTCAGTCAGTCCGTCAGTCCACCCGAAACACTTTTTCCCTCAAAGTTTTCTTGGCTTCTATGAAAGAGAATGATTTTATATTTGGTCTGCTGCTTCATAATGATAAGTTGTATCGGGTAAGCAATTTTCAGATCTGCCGTGCAGCCACTTCCTGTTTGCCGATACTTTGAAATTTTACTGTACCCACTGAACATTGAAATTTTCCGTCAAGGTTTTCTCGGCTTCTATGCAAGGGATTGATTTTATATTTGGTCTGCTGCTTCGTAATGATGAGTTGTATTGTGTAAGCAATTTTCAGATCTGCCATGCAGCCACTTCCTGTTTGCCGATACTTTGAAATTTTACTGTACCCACTGAACATTGAAATTCTTGGCTTCTGTGCAAGGGATTGATTTTATATTTGGTCTGCTGCTTCATAATGATGAGTTGTATCGTGTAAGCAATTTTCAGATCTGCCGTGCAGCCACTTCCTGTTTGCCGATACTTTGAAATTTTACTGTACCCACTGAACATTGAAATTTTCCGTCAAGGTTTTCTTGGCTTCTGTGCAAGGGATTGATTTTATATTTCGTCTGCTGCTTCATAATGATGAGTTGTATCGTGTAAGCAATTTTAAGATCTGCCGTGCAGCCACTTCCTGTTTGCCGATACATTGAAATTTTACTGTACCCACTGAACATTGAAATTTTACGTCAAGGTTTTCTTGGCTTCTATGCAAGGGATTGATTTTATATTTGGTCTGCTGATTCATAATACTTTGAAATTTTACTGTACCCACTGAACATTGAAATATTTCGTCAAACTTTTCTCGGCTTCTATGCAAGGGATTGATTTTATATTTCATCTGGAGCCTGATAATGATCAGTTGTATCGTGTATGCAATTTTCAGATCTGCTGTGCAGCCACTTCCTGTTTTCCGATTCAATTGCATGCAGCGACGCAGGTCCAGACCCGGTATTGGTCTTGGCTTGTTTCTTTCTAACAAGAAAGGGTGCACAAACTCTGAATAGTCAGTCAGCTGAAAGCTTCCAAATGCTTCTTATATTTTTGTGTGTGATTGTGATATATATTTGTTGGGTGAAAAATCCACCTCACTATGATTTAGTGAGGATCCACTTTCCACAAACTGTTTGCAGAGTCTGATGCGTCCCGGAAAAAGATCTCCTTGCGCCCCAAATCCCGGAAAATATCAATCAAAACATTTGGCAGTTTTGAAATGATTTCAGGGTCAATCTTTGATCAGTTTCAAAAGATTTATAGTCTTGACATTACCCTGTTTGAAAATCATTAAAATGATCGTAAAATTCATTAATAAAAGCAAAAAAAAGATGTTTGTACCTTTTTAAAGTGTATAAAATTCGTCTCGATCAACTGTTTTCATTGTGCCAATTTGTGGTGACCCAGTTTCAAACACCTGATCACCAACAACTTCAAATGTTTGGTTTGTAAAACAAAGTTTTATTCAACTGAGAATTCCCCTTTAATAATGTTCAATTTATATTTTTCATGTATTTGGATAAGGGTGCCCAAGTTTGGCTTTACAAACTACAACACTGTGTTTGAACATTGAAGAGAGAACGTAAATCACAATTCATTTGATGGGTGCCACCATTTTTAACTTTAAATTCAGGGAGATACTGGGGAAGTTCCTTTGATCTGTCTGGGAATCACCTCTTTCTTACATGTAAATCTTTGAATCAAATGAGCCAGTGTTTGAGAAGTTGAACTGTTGACAACTCTGGTTTAATTCTAAGTTAAAAGCCTGTTTTGGAAGTGTCTTTATTTTATTTTATTTGAAACAAAAAGAAAAATGGTCTTTTTTACCGTAATTTTAGGATCTATTTTTTTTTTCTTTTTTTGGGGGGGAGGGGGGGGGGGGGGGGGAGAGGGTGTATTGGGATATTGGGAGAAACTTGATTACTGTTGTGATTCCAATGTTTGTGAATAGAATACAGTTTGAATAAGCCATTAGACAGGATACAGAACCAGCTAAGATGAGCAGCAGTATAACTCCAAAATGAAAATTTATATTTATATATTTTGACCATATTTTTATTTGGTAATACAACCTATGTGAACCGCATTTATAGTTTTGAAGTATCTCCTATGGAGAGAAGTCCTCTCAGTGAAGGTGATTTAGTGGTACGTGTAGTTGACTTGTTGCAGACAGCATTTTCTGTCAGACAGACTTTTCCCTGAAATCTATGCCATTTCTCTGAAAATCAACCTCAGTTTCCCTGAAAATTGTTTTTGGAGGTTAACATGTCTGCTTTGCAGCTGTGTCCAAACAAATCTTGGCTGTCCATTTAGGCAGCCAGGACATGTCTGGAAACAACTGCCGAAATACTTAGAATGTATCTTGCAAGTTTACCAAAAGACTGTATGTTGGTGCTCCTGTTCTACTCTTGTGTTCCAAATAAAAGTACAGGTGGGAATATAAGTACATGTATAGGCTGGAATATTTATCAAAATTAAATAAAAGTATAGACCCAAACAATAGTACAGAGTGGAAATCCAGGGGTGGGGGGGGGGGTGTAATGCTAGTTAATTTTATCTAAAGGGTAATTTATTTTCCAGTATTGCAGTTAGTTTTATCATAGAAAACTGCTTGACATTTATGCATCCTGATTACAACAGTAAATATACTGTGCTAAACAAAAGAATATCACACAATCTGGTGATGATTCACTGATTTGAAGATCTCCCTGTTGGAAGAGCAATTTTAATAAACATTCAGGCCCATATAAGGTGCATTATCCCCAGAATTAATAAACATACATGTATGTTTATTAAGAACACAAGAGTAAGATAGTGGAAAATTGACTAGAAGTGGAAATAGGCTGTTAAAGATAAAGTAATTCTTGTGTTTGGTAATATTACTTAAATCTGATATATATATCTTACACTCCCGCTTCTGATAGTTAATGAAATTATCTTACACTCCTGCCTTTGATAGTTAATGAAATAGTTTTGTAACTACACGACAATAACGAACAAACATTTTAAACTATAAGTTGGTAACTTGATTTACAAAACCGTGAAACACATTCTTTTTTAATATTTTATCTCTGTGCTAATTTTTTTTTGCTGTGACCAACAGATCTGCCAGTATATGTTTCAATGTCTGTCGGTCTGTGACCAACGAGTTTTGAAACTCAATAACTTTTAAAATACTGCATAGAATGACATCATATTTGGTATCTTATTGATGTATAGTCCCATGTTCAATAGTGTTATTCAGAAAATTATGGCTGAGTTATTGCCCTGGATGGACTTTGATTTTGATTTTATTGCAGCTTGGGTGTAAACTCGCAATTTTTTTTCCTGTTTTTTTTTAATTCAGAAATACTACAGAGGTTTTGTGACAGCTGGGCACCCAGTTAAAGTGAACAGACCAGCTAACCAGAGGTTCAGTTTTGCATCAGATGTTGATGTAGAAGAGATGTATAAAATACATGTGCCAGATTTGTTCAGCATCCCTCAAGAAGACATCTTATCACTAGACTCACCGTTTACAACATTTGGAAAGCAGCCTTCTGTGAGAAGCTTTGGCCTGAGTTCCACTGATTCAGAATACAGTTCTGCATTATCGGTAGGTTATATTCTTAGTTACATACTGTGCTGATTCCACTGAAATGTCACAAAGGATATCACAACTAAATAGACATATATATACATCCTGTTGTCTCTGTTCAGTCAATTTTTAACCAAAATATCTGCATTTGGTAGAAAGTTTTGTATAAAAATGACCAGATGATAGAGTTCAGATGTTTTTTATTACCTGCGTTGCCAGCGGCAGAGCAGGTCTAGTTACCGCTAGACTCTGTCCGTCAGTCCGTCTATCTGTCCGTTCGTCCGAAACACTTTTTCCGTCAAAGTTTTCTTGGCTTCTATGAAAGGGAATGATTTTATATTTGGTCTGCTGCTTCATAATGATGAATGGTATCGTGTTAGCAATTTTCAGATCTGCCGTGCAGCCAATTCCTGTTTGCTGATACTTTGAAATTTTACTCTACCCACTGAACATTGAAATTTTCCGTCAAGGTTTTCTCGGCTTCTATGCAAGGGATTGATTTTATATTTGGTCGGCAGCTTCATAATGGTGAGTTGTATCGTGTAAGCAATTTTCAGATCTGCCGTGCAGCCACTTCCTGTTTGCCGATACTTTGAAATTTTACTGTACCCACTGAACATTGAAATTTTTCGTCAAACTTTTCTCGGCTTCTATGCAAGGGATTGATTTTATATTTCATCTGGAGCCTGATCATGATCAGTTGTATCGTGTATGAAATTTTCAGATCTGCTGTGCAGCTACTTCCTGTTTGCCAATTCAGTTGCATGCAGCGACGCAGGTCCAGACCCGGTATTGGTCTTGGCTTGTTTGGTCTTTGCATCTGTTCATCCTCCATAGATGATAAACATAATTCATGATGTTATGAGTTACAGGACATGTTGGTGGCTACAGTGTCATATGAGGCTAAATGAGAACAATATTAGGTGGGGTTTTACCTGAACCTAATATTGTTCTTGCTGAACCTCATGATGTGACACTGTATTCACCTTCTCTACTAAACATCCTATAACATATTTTTTGTGCCCATCTAGAAAGTGCTTGCAAACCGTTTCATGTATTTATATCCATACCACCGGCCCAGACATTCGATAGATTTTGACATAAGAGTGCTGGGGATTAATTGAAAAAGGGCCACATTTATAAATGGATGTGACCATATCGCTTTGGTAGAAATAAATCACTGTTTTCCTGTCTGTCATGAAAGTTCTTATGTAACAGCTATTCTTCATAACTGTTTTGTTATGCACCAGAGTTTTATGAAAATGAATCATGCAGGATGTAACCACAAAAACCACCCGAATGATGATTATGGTTATGCAGGCCTGATGTTGAAACTTTAACCATGAATAGATAATAGAGTGAAATGTTTCTTGAATGAAATATTTAAGTCATTCACAGGCCTGTCGATTTGAGGCGAACAGCCATTTGGGTCACATGGAGGTTACCAAAAATGAAAAACATGTGAACAAAAAACGGGTCGGGCCAAATTGTCACCAGGTCAAACAAAAATTTTGCCAGGTTGAATGATCTAGTACAAATGAATGGTGGAATGATATTGAGCATCAACCAATCATTGCCTGCATAGTGTTTGTATCTGCCTGAAGTACAGCTGCTCCCTTGGCCAATTATTGACCAGCAGAGCAGCGATACCTCAGGCAGATGCAAACACCTACAGTACAAGTCAAAATAAGTTGTAGGATAACCACTATAAACTATGTATCTTTCTCTTCCTACACTGATAAGGCCAGAAGCTGACATCATTTTCTGGAATGCTCTCACTGAGAGCTTTCCAGAAAATTATGTCAGAATCTGATCTTATCAGTGCAGGAGCAGCAGTATACTTAGTTTATTGCAGTTATGCTACAACTTATTTTGACTTATACTGTATGCTGATGATTGGTTGATGCTCAACATCATTTTAAATTGTTGATCTTCTTAAGATGTAGCACAGATACAAAATCAGGAAATGGCAATAATTCATGTCTCTGCCACAAATAGTGATTGTGGATGCCATACTCATCTGCAGCATGCTAATCCATGACAAGATTAGCCTATACTTGCAACTAATTTGTATCTGAATTGCTGCAACACAGTCTCATTATTGTTCCTAAGGATTCATCTTTATTCATCAGGATATTGCCCATAGGTGCAAGAACTTGGTAATGATACAACAGTTCATATATCGGCATAGTTGCGATTCATATATAGTTAGGTTACCTAATGGGTTACCTGAATCAAGTACAGGTAATGAACGATAAGTTACCAAAGATCAGACCAGGTGAATGATAAATGGATTATGCAGAATTTTGAAAACAGCAGGCTTGATGTATAGATAATAGAGTAAAATGTTTCTTGAATGAAATATTTATGTCATTCAACGAAGCTGAAATGACTTATAGCAATCATTAGCCTTGTCTATTTTTTCTTTTTTTCTTCTTCTCCAGACAAATGAAGTGCACAATTTTCAGCCTACACCCATTGAAATTTGACACAAATATTAACGATAACCAGGGCTAGAAAACGAGCATGATTTTCAGTTTTTGACCTTTAACCAAAACAATTCCCAAGCGATGTATTTTTCTTAATCTTTTAACTGCATCTCTGGCAAAAATCATATCTAAAAATATCTATTCTAATATCATATCTAAAAATGTGGTACTGACCTGGGAAATTCCCAACAGTTAAGGCAGAATTTTTGGGTGACATAATTGACATCAATGTCACAAAAAATTAAATCACATCAGATTTTCATGAAATTTTAGTATGTTGTAGAGCTAAAAAAAATTAAAAGAAAGCCATTTTTTGTGTTTCGATTTATCACCATTTTTTTTTACCTTTTTATGCCATTTCAAATTTAGGCGTCATTTTGGGCATTTTTAGCTCACCTGAGCGAAGCTCAAGGGGAGCTTTACTAATCACTTTCTGTCCGTCGTCTGTCGTCCATCGTCCGTCGTCGTCCGTCCGGCGTTAACTTTACATTATCGACTTCTCCTCCTAAACCACTAGCCCAATTTTATTCAAATGTTGGCTAAATGTTTATTACCTAATGCCAATTCAGATTTGTTCAAATGAAGTTGCCCCTCCTCCTGGGTGGTGCCACGCCCCCAAGGGGCACCAAAATCTTTGTAAATCTTCTTCTCATGAACCTGCAGTAGCAGAGACTTGATATATGGTGTGCAGCTTCCTTTTGAGGTGTAGACTCAGATTTGTTCAAGAGAAGTTTGTGGGGCTATACTTGGCGTCGTTATGGGAGGGGCAAAATTTTTTGCCCCGCCCAAAATTTCTATTTTCCAAACCGAGAGGCTGATTTGAACCAAATTTTATGTGAGGGCTTATTGGGTCATGAGTACTTGATTTATGCAAAAAAAAAAATTTCCCGCAGCCCCGTGGGAACCGCAGGAGCTAAAAATAGAAAAAATTTAAAACGCCCATATCTCCAAAACTGCACTGCATTGAGAATTTTTATTTGGTGTGCAGCTTCCTTAGGACCAACAGAAAGGATTGGTAAAAAAAAATTGCCATCGGTTTTATCATAGGGTACAGTTTCGGGACTTTGAAAAAGTGCTGAGTCAGCACTTTTTAACACTGTAGGCAATGGGAAAAACATTAAAAAATCTTCTTCTCCAGATCCAGCAGGCAGAATCTTTTGATATTTGGTATGCAACATTGTAGGGTGGATCTGATTCAAGTTTGTTCAAATCGGCCCCCTGGGTTCATATTTGGGCTCAGTATAGGAGCCCAAATTTGAACTTACTGCATTTCAGGCAAATTTCTTTGAAAATCTTCTTCTCCAGATCCAGCAGGCAGAATCTTTTGATATTTGGCATGCAACATTGTAGGGTGGATCTGATTCAAGTTTGTTCAAATCGGCTCCCTAGATTCATATTTGGGCTCACTATAGGAGCTCGAATTCGAACTTAGTGCATTTCAGGCAAATTTCTTCAAAAATCTTCTTAACCAGATCCAGCAGGCAGAATCTTTTGACATTTGGTATGCAATGTTGCAGTGTAGATCTGATTCAAGTTTGTTCAAATCGGCCCCCTGGATTCATATTTGGGCTTACTATAGAAGCCCGAATTCGAACTTAGTGCATTTCAGGCAAATTTCTTAAAAAATCTTCTTCTCCAGATCCAGCAGGCAGAATCTTTTGATATTTGGTATGCAACATTGTAGGGTGGATCTGATTCAAGTTTGTTCAAATCGGCCCCCTGGGTTCATATTTGGGCTCAGTATAGGAGCCCGATTTCGAACTTAGTGCATTTCAGGCAAATTTCTTAAAAAATCTTCTTCTCCAGATCCAGCAGGCAGAATCTTTTGATATTTGGTATGCAACATTGTGGGGTGGATCTGATTCAAGTTTGTTCAAATTGGCCCCCTCGGTTTATATTTGGGCTCAGTATAGGAGCCCAAATTTGAACTTACTGCATTTCAGGCAAATTTCTTTGAAAATCTTCTTCTCCAGATCCAGCAGGCAGAATCTTTTGATATTTGGCATGCAACATTGTAGGGTGGATCTGATTCAAGTTTGTTCAAATCGGCTCCCTAGATTCATATTTGGGCTCACTATAGGAGCTCGAATTCGAACTTAGTGCATTTCAGGCAAATTTCTTCAAAAATCTTCTTCTCCAGATCCAGCAGGCAGAATCTTTTGATATTTGGTATGCAACATTGCGGGGTGGATCTGATTCAAGTTTGTTCAAATCGGCCCCCTGGATTCATATTTGGGCTCACTATAGAAGCTCGAATTCAAACTTAGTGCATTTCGGGCAAATTTTTTCAAAAATCTTCTTCTCCAGATCCAGCAGGCAGAATCTTTTGATATTTGGTATGCAACATTGCGGGGTGGATCTGATTCAAGTTTGTTCAAATCGGCCCCCTGGATTCATATTTGGGCTTAATATAGAAGCCCGAATTCGCACTTAGTGCATTTCGGGCAAATTTATTAAAAAATCTTCTTCTCCAGATCCAGCAGGCAGAATCTTTTGATATTTGGTATGCAACATTGTGGGGTGGATCTGATTCAAGTTTGTTCAAATCGGTTTCCTAGTTTCATATTTGGGCTCACTATAGAAGCTCGAATTCGAACTTAGTGCATTTCAGGCAAATTTCTTAAAAAATCTTCTTCTCCAGATCCAGCTTCAGAATCTTTTCATATTTGGTAAACAACATTGTGGGGTGGATCTGATTCAAGTTTGTTCAAATCGGCCCCCTGGGTTTATATTTGGGCTCCGTATAGGAGCCCAAATTTTAACTTAGTGCATTTCAGGCATATTTCTTAAAAAATCTTCTTCTCCAGATCCAGCAGGCAGAATCTTTTGATATTTGGTATGCAACATTGTGGGGTGGATCTGATTGTGATTCATGAACGTATTTATTTGTAAAATTGATAGAATCTTAGACAAAATTTGCAGAAAAGATCTACTATAGAAGGGGTGGTATCCAGGGTCAACCGTTTACCCAAATCTAGCAGTACTAATGCATTATTCACACAAATCTCCGTTCAAATTTTATGACCCCTCATTGGAACACACGCATTCAGCTCATTCCAACAAAGGTCATATGCCATGTTTTTGAGACAAAAGAATTTAAATTTTAGTTATTCATGAAATTTTTAGGCAACTGTTGTCTGTTATTCACATTGCTTCATGAAATTTCAGTACTTTTAGAAGTTACCTCAGTAATCAAGGGTTAATTCCCCTTAATTAAATGTCGCCTCTAAAAAACAACCACTTTGCATATCTTACCTTTTTACCAGCATAACTGCCAAAACTTGTCAGCATTCTTCACAAAAATCGCTATTCAAATTTTAATTTTTGTCTCTTAAACATACATGTACTTATCGCTTGTAAATACCCCATTGGAATGAGCTTTTTGAGCTCATTCCAATGAGAGGTCGCACACCATGCTTTTTGAGTCAAAAAAGCAATTTTTTAGTTATTCCAGAATTTCGTACGTAAAACACAGCTTTATGACTTCACATTAAAATGAGCTCTCTAAGCTTGTTCCAATCAACATTCATGCACTATGTCTTTCACACAAAAAATAAAATTTTCCATTTATTCAGGAATTTTGTTTGCAAGAACACTCTTAACCCCCCCCCCCCCCCCCCCCCCCCCCCCCCCCACACACACACACACACATACAGTCTTGTCTTCCCTACATACCGAGGTACCCCATTGTTTGTCCTTTGTGTGGACTAACGGTTTCAACCTCGTTTTGCCGGTACAGTTCTGGGAAAACAACCGAGGTAAAGGGTTTCTTTTGTCTTTTGTACCTCGGTAAGGCGAAACACGCAAACTCTTTTGTCTAGTTACCTCGTCAAGTTGGTAAGACAAACCCACCCACACACACACACACACACACACACACACACACACACACACACACACACACACACACACACACACACACACACACACACACACACACACACACACACACACACATCTAAAAGTTCGTCAGCAAAAAAACAGTTACTTCAATTTTTAAATGCATTATAGGAATAACTTGCCTAATCAAATTTAAATACTTTTGCATCATTCTGTATCTAGAACAAACCATTTACCATATCTTTACGCAAAATTCTCCAGCATCATTCACAAAAAAACACCATTATTTATATATTCACATTTCTGTCTCAAAAATATACCTGATCTTCCCATACCCCTATTGGAATAAGCTGTTTGAGCTTGTTCCAATGATGATAAAAAAAACTAATATTTTGGAAAATTTGTGAAAAGTTTTGTTTTCTTGCATGCAAATATATACATGTAGCACATGGAAGATATCCACAGTTGGGGAGAGATGTCCAAGGCTATCTCTTCACATTCCTTGTTTGTGCTTCATGCTAAACCAGTTTGTCTGCAGAGATAAATTTGCTTTATTAAAAATCATTGGAGATTGGCCACACACCAATGATTTTAAATAAAACTAATTTTAGGTAACAAATGTTGAACTTCAAACAAAATCTATCACTCAACCAGTTAATGTTGATGAGGCATGACATGGTGAAGGTGACCTAAAATACTTCTTAGAGTCACTTTGTCAGGTGAGCGATTAAGGCCACGTGGGGCCTCTTGTTTGTTAAAATGCTCATTTTCTCTATTACACTGTTTAGTATAATAGTATACACACCTATGAAATTTCAAACACTGTCATTTGCATGCATATTTAATTAAATGCAATTGTTACAATTTCAAATTTCAAACTTTGTCCAAAACACCGTCAATTTTGCATCTTTTTCTTAACCATTTACTATCTGACACATTATTGAACGATCACTTTTGAAATTTTGCAGATTTACACCCAGCCAAAACCATATCTAAAAATGCAATCAGTTTCCAGACAATGACAAATTCTGGGCTGCCGTTCTGGTGACTTTGGGGCATCAAAGGAGCAAAAATTAAACTTTGTCTGATTTACATAAAATTTTAGTATGACATAGAGTTTAAAAAATAAAAAGATAGTTGTTTTGGATGTTTTAATTTAAAATTTTTGGCTCTTTTAGGTCACTTTATGCTTTTACCCCCCTCCCATTTTGTGAGCACTCCTACAGCAGAAACTACCAACTGATACCCCAATAATATTTTGCATAATCGTAGAGGAATAGTTGAAGTGATGTCTCTCCACATTGAATTAACCTTGTCAGTTAACATTTAACTCTACGATGAAATTCCCACTGATGGTCGTAAAACATCAAAATTAAATTTCACAGCATGAGGTTAAAATTCTTCGCCATAATAGTACTTGTGGTCCCTATTACTGAATTTGAAAATACGACTTCAGATTCTGGCGATATGATGTAAACAACGTTGGGGCATACCCTCCCATTTTGTGAGTCATCCTGGCCCGAAAACTACAACACATACCACTTTAATATTTTAAGTACTTATACAGGAATGGTTAAAGTGACGTCTCGTTGCATTCGAATTCACATTGTCTGTCAACATTTTACCATACAACAAAATTCTCACTGACAGCTGGAAAATTTCAAAATTAAATTTCACCATGATTATAGTACTTGTGCTTCCAAATACTAAGTTGAAAAAATTTAAAAATCCAAAGTCAGATACCTGAGATATGACATAAACAATGTCGGGGCTATACCTTTTTATTTTGTGAGCACCCCTACCCCAAGAATTCCAACACACACTTCTATATTATTTTTTATACTCCTGGAGGAATACTTTGAAGTGGTATTTCATCGTTTTTGCAACATGAAACCTGCATTATTTTTATACTGTACCAATGACCCAGACTTAGCTGGTGCTAACTCCTTAAATTCTAGGCCAAACACAAATTTTGCCCCCCAATATCCAAAATTTGCATCAAAATCCGAAATTTCAATGTCCTATGTGGCCCTCCATACCTTTTATCCACTGCGCATGTGCAGTGTCAAGGAGGTCTCGAAATTGGCGCCAATTGTCATTCTTTGTTTGGCCCTAAATTTAGTAACACGTCACTGATATTTGTGCTTGTAAATCTCAGTTTAAATGATGCCAGACACATAATTATGAAAGAAATGGTGGATCTAAGGAGGAAATAGAAGGATGAGAGGATGAAACAGTGGCAGGATGTGTTCAGGGCTGTAACTTATAATTTTTTTACAAAATTATTTCATGTTCCCTAATTTCGGGGCATGGTCCTGATGTTGTCATTCTTGCTATGAATTTACCATTGTTTGTTCAGTGTTTCCTATCTCACTTTCCTTTATTCCCCCCTTACTATTCTCCCATGCCTTTGGCATAATTTTTGTAATTTTTTTTACTAAAATTTCTTGGGAGTTTTGGCTTGCTAACAGAATAATTATTCTGTTTTTCTCCCATGCTTACGTCCTCACCCTTGGGTGGTTAGGCGTGGGGATCTGCATCATCCGATGTACTGCAGATTCTTTTCTTGAAGTCTCTGTTTTACATCAGATAGTGTTTAAATTGGTAACTGATTTTGGGCCATGTTTACAGTGCCTGGAGTCATGTTTCTGGTTTTTGTACACTTTTGTTTACGTTGACAACGGTTACTTCTGATAGTGAGTACTTGACTTCTGTTTAGTTCTGCTCATAGCCAGATACATTAATATTGTCCGTAAGAGTTACATTAATTTTTAAATGTGTTTTAAAATTATTGTCCACACTTAGGCTTTTTTGGGATCCTTTTGGGCTCATTGTTCCCATTGGGAACTTCGGCTCTTCTGAAAATTTTTTTTTTTTTGGGGGAATTTTTTTTTCGAAATGTTATAATGGATTATATTATATTATGTATCTTTGTTTCAAGGGTTAGTGTGAGTACTATGACTGTTTATATTTTTTCATGATGAAAGAATATTGTTCAAATTGTAATGCGAGGAAGTCTTCCTCTGATTCTCATGTTCATTGTGTTTCTTGTAGTCAATGTACTCACACTAATTCTTACTCAGTGTGTGTCAGTTGGAATAACAAACGTTGGAGACGTGTGCTACGGTATATTGTTAGCGGTGAGGGGTCCATGCCGGTCCTCTCTCCGTAGGGTCACTCTAGTTTATCAGTCTCTTTTTCAGAGGAACAAGAACAGGGTGATGTTTCCGTGATGTCTTCAACAAGTGTGCCTCCGTCGTTGCAGTCTAACGAAGAGCTAGCGGCTAAAGTGCTCATGGAAATACAACAATTGCCTAAGAGGTCCCCAGTAGGATCGACGGCGTTGTTGTCCGATAGCTCGCCTGGTGTAGCGACCATTCATCGAATGGCTCGGCAGCCGGGTTCGTCCGTTGTGGTCCAGGGAAGCAGTTTGGGTGATGCGAGCACTATAAACATTGAACGTGCACACCCAGCGACGACGGATCCGAGGATACTACGTAGGAAGCCTGTCAGTCCGGTAGCTAGCTCGTCCAGGTCTACCTGGACAGCGAACGAGAGAGGCCCCTCTCTCTTACAGCAACATCTGGAACCAGATGTTGTTGTACGTGACGTTAGTCAGTCGGAGCATACGTCCGCTCCACCTGCTTGGGACGCTCTGTTGCATAGACAGTCTGGAGAGACTAGTCTATCGGCTTCTTCCTCCTCACGGCAGCACACACGGCCGCACCTTGGCTACGTGACCTCTGATATCCAGCCAGCTTTGCCGACCAGGGATTCCACATCGACCAGGTCACGCCATCCGGTAGCCAGGGATACAAGGCCTTTACAATCGGGATGTTCGCATAAAAGAAGTATGCGGGATTCAACGTCCTAGGAGCCTCCAGCGGCTAAATCATGTAAGACCGCGGCTCCACAGGCCTCCGTAATGGACTTGCTATCACAGATAGCTCATCTTATCGCAGCATCCCAGCAGCCATCAGAAACCTTTTCCAATCAGGAATTGTCTGCGGAAGCTGGGTCGGTTTGTTCCACTGCAGAGTCAACAAGGGGCCATCCAGATTATCAAGTGGTCCAGCCGGATGGCGAAAGGGATTCAGAGGAATTGGAATTTTCCCTTTCGGAGCAACATAAGGTAGCCGTAGATTTTATCCGGCAATACCTTCCTGATGTTGTTCCTCTGGACCAAAATGCTGCGTTGCCGGATAAGAGACTGATAGCGTCACTGGACACAGACTTTTTCGGCCGGATTAGGTACACCGTCCCTGAGTTTCTGACCCAGTCCAGAAATGTCTCATGGACATTTGAACTTTTGAATGACGCTATATTCAAACTTGCCTCTAAGACGGGCAAGTCCGGTTTCTTAGCAGCCAATGCTCTACAGCTGCCTTTCATCAATTCAAGGAATAAATTTGAAACGGCAGGGCAGGGCATTCCGAGAGTTCCTCTGCGTCTGGACGACCAGGCTGAAGACCTAGAATTGTCTTTGCCGTCGTCTTTGTCTATTCCAGCCATTACACTGGAAACGACAATCTCGTCTAACAGGACCAGCTTAGACGCATTATCGTACGCAGATCACCTTACCAGAGCGTTATCATTACGTCACGAAGGAAAAAAATTCCAGGATGTTCAGACTTCCTTAAGAGTTCTTTCGAGGGCCATAGCATTCTCTACGTATAACTGCGCCCTTTCAGTGGCAAATCTGGAGTTAGTTAAACGTGATGCTGCCCTGGCTGCATCCACACGCGTGGATCATAAGGTGAAAAACTCTCTTTGAGTCGCTCCGGTCTCCGGAGAGCTTCTCTTCGACGGCAAGCTTTCCTTAATCTATGATCAGATTACTAAGAAAGCTTCAGACTCTCTGCTGTTCAAGTCCGCTTCTAAAAAGTTGGATTCAGCGGAGAAGAGTAAGACAGGAACTTCTGGGGCGAGTACGTCCAAGGGGAGTTCCTATAGAAGTTCTTATAAGTCCTCTAGGTCTTACTCCAGAGACCGTCAAGGTAGCGACTCAGGTAGGGGCCGTAATACTGGCCAAGACTACCGGTCAAAAGCCCCTAGGTTGACGGGGCGAGGTGCGGGTCGTGGAGGACGTGGTTTCTCCTCCTGCAAGCCTCGCAGGTCCAGGCGGTGATGGTGCAAACCTCTATCGTGTTCCAGTAGGTGGAAGGTTATCAAGTTGCTTAACCAATTGGTTGTCCATTAAGGACGACCCTTGGGTTCGAGGGGTGATTTCAGAAGGGCTAAAACTGTCCTTCAAAAGAAAACCTCCGTTAACTCGAAGTCCAAGATGGACTCAAGCTTCCGGCAAATCCTCAGAAGAGAAGTTCGCTTCTATTAGAAGTCCAGTCTCTTCTGGAGAAGAATGCGATAGAGGTCGTAGAAAACCAGGAGTCTCCAGGTTTCTACAGCCATCTGTTTCTGGTTCCGAAACCAGACGGCTCGTTTTGTCCAGTCATAGATCTGAGCTGCATAAACAAGCTGATCGTGGCTCCAAAATTTTATATGGAGACCATTCGATCGGTCAGAGCGAGCATTCGAGTGAACGACTATGCTACGAGCATAGATCTCAAGGATGCGTACTTTCACGTCATGGTACATCCGGCGTTCAGAAAGTATCTTTGCTTCGCTGTCCTAGGAGTCGTTTATCAGTTCCGAGCAATGTGCTTCGGTCTGAATCTAGTGCCCTGGGCTTTCACTCGAATAATGAACTGGGTAATGACTCATTTCCGAGCTCATTCGTCTGCGGTACCGTCGACCTACCTGGATGACATTCTTCTGAGGTATGGCAACGAGTTAATGCTTCAGAACGATGTTCAGAATCTGCTTCAACTGCTCCGACGTCTCGGTTTTATAGTAAACGAGAAGAAGTCGGATCTGGTGCCGTCCAAGTCATTCACCCACCTGGGAATGAGCTTCGAGACACACAACAATCTCGTTTATCTGCCGTTAACCAGAGCAAAATTAATCAGTTGTTACGCTCGCTTTTGTCTTCACTCCGACATAGTTACAGCGAGAGAATTCATGTGACTGATAGGTTTGTGCGGAGCCGCTGCGGATCTTATTCCGATGGGGCGGCTACGTACTCGGCCACTCCAAATCTTTCTGACTCAGAATTGGAGTGTCAAGATTCATTCGCTCGATACGAACATCGTCTTGTCGAATCAAGTCAAACAAGAGATTCAGACTTGGGCAGATATTCAGTGGTTAACTCGGGGAGTTCCACTGCAATCGCCGGATCTGAGTTTTAAGATTATGATGGATGCCAGTCAAACAGGTTGGGGCGCAACTTTGAGCCCAACATATTCAAAGTGCCAGGGTCTTTGGGATCTGCAGTTCCTAAACAAGCACATAAACATCAAAGTAATGATGTCAGTTCGGCTTGCACTACGTCATTGGATGAACATAATTTAGAATTCACATGTGCAAAGACAATTCGACGGTTGTAGCTTATATTCGGAACCAGGGAGGCACTCATTCCATTCTGCTATTCAACTTAACGGAAAGAATCCTTCTGTTTGTCCTAGAGCATCAAGTTCTCCTATCGGTCTGTCATATTCCGGGTCATCTGAACATTTTGGCAGACTCACTTTCTTGGAGGGGTCGCATGTTGCCGTCAGAATGGACTCTCGACAAACGAGTATTCAATCAGATTTGCTACCAATGGGAGCATCCGATGATAGTCTTATTTGCAACGCATCTCAACAATCAGTTGCAGATGTATGTGTCGCCTTGTCCAGATCCTTGAGCGTTTGCAGTAGATGCTCTCTCGATCTCTTGGGATGGATAGGATACGTGTATCCTCCAGCGCCATTGATTCAGCAGATATTGCTCAAGATAAAGCAATCTCACTGCAAAATTCTGTTGGTAGCATCTCTGTCACTCCAGAGACCATGGATAAATCTACTCAGGTGTTGTGGGACATGCCGCGGAAGCTTCCTCCATGGGAGGATCTTCTTTCGCAGGGGAAATCGCGCACACTGCATCACAACCTGCAAGGTCTCAACCTTCACATATTTCCGATGTGCGGTCCTTCTTGCACGGCAAGCAATTTACAGGATGAGCAGTGGGCGTAATTTCTAACTGTAGGAGGACCTCCTCTTCGCTAAATTATGCTGCTAAGTGGAAGGTTTTTTATCGGTGGTGTAGGGATCATTCTATTGATATTTTTGATCCCTCCATTCCAGACATTGCTAATTTTCTAGTCTACCTGTTTGATGAGATCAAACTGCAGCCTGTTACCATTAAGGATTATATGTCTATGCTATCTGATACCTATGCACATCATGATAGTTTACAGATTGAATCTAATGTCTCTTTATCTAAGTTAGTGAAAAACTTTTAAATAAATAGACCTAGAACCCTTAGATTAATTCCTAAGTGGAATTTAGCTTGGGTCTTCTTAAGCCAAAAGAAGCGCCATTTGAGCCTCTTGACACGGTGGACTTCAAATTCTTATCTTATAAGACAGCTTTTCTCTTAGCCTTTTCTTCGACTAGAAGAGTTAGTGAGCTTCATGCACTATCTGTTGATGATTCTCACTATTGTAGTGTAGGTTATACTATTACCTTGACTACTAATGTTGGATTTTTGGCTAAGAATCAGGCTCCTAATAAGTATCCGGAACCTATTGTTATTAAGGCTCTTCCGTCTCCAGACGGGCATAGGCCTTTACTCTGTCCTGTTAGAGCTATACGTATTTACAAACGTAGATCTGAGTTTATCAGAAAGGGACGTAAATGTTTCTTTCTGTCTCTGCTGCCTAATAGAAGGGACATTACGGTTCATTCTATTGCAAGGTGGATTCAATTAACTATCAGTACTGCTTATGAAAAATTATCTTCAACTCAGCAGTCTGTGCTTAAGATTTTGGCGCATGAAGTAAGAGCGCTGTCTACATCTTGGACTTATGCTAATAGTGTTGCTATTACCGATTTTATGAAGGCTACATATTGGTCTCAGCCTTCTACATTCACAAGTTTTTATCTTAGAAATATTGAGTCCATTTCTGGCGACTTGCGTTGTTTAGGTCCATTATCTGTTGCTCAGAATGTCGTCCACTAAACAGTTGCAACTATAGTTATGCAGGCTTTCTGTTCCGGCAGCGACTCTATCCGGCTGCCCTCTTCGCTCTGGGGTATTTGACCCAGGGGAAGGGGGGGGGATGGTGTTCCCTTAGATCACCTGCTTTATAGTGAAAAGCAAGGGAATACCTCCTCTGGAGTCAGTAATTCCGAGTCGGTACCGGGATGGTTTTAAAGTGTAAAGCTAATGTTTAACTCATTCATGTAATATTTTTATAAAGTGTAGCTTGGTGTGAAGCATTTGTATATGTCACGTGTCATACAAGAGTTAATATACAGTCCTCGGACACTTTTAATGAGTATAAAGAGTCTCATTCTCTGGACTTCCTTTATTTATTGGCTTTCCTTTTGAAAAATTAGTATAACGGGTTATACTGGATGTTAATAGAGATCATTGATGTTATTGTGCTCAATTACAGAATGGTATTGTGTCTTTCTTTTTTCATACAAACAAGAAAGATACATTTAAAACCTGTTCTCCTCTTCTCCTTGAGGGGATAATTCTGTTTACATGTAATTGAGCCTATTGGATTTTCCTTTATGTCGTAGGCCCTCCAGCCTTTTTTCTATTCAGCTAAGTCTGGGTCATTGGTACAGTATAAAAATGTTAAAAAATTTATAGTAATTTATATATTTTTTATACTTACCAATGACCCAGACGAGGATGGCCCTCCCATGAGTTGGGAACTCATACCTCCCCACTGATTACATAACGCTTACCAGGCACTGGTTGTAAGAATGACAATTGGCGCCAATTTCAAGACCTCCTTGACACTGCGCATGCGCAGTGGATAAAAGGTATGGAGGACCACATAGGACATTAAAATTTCGGATTTTGATGCAAATTTTGGGGATTAGGGGGCAAAATTTGTGTTTGGCCCTAAAATTTTAGGAGTTGGCACCAGCTAAGTCTGGGTCATTGGTAAGTATAAAAAATATATAAATTACTATAAATTTTATAACTTTTATGACGAATAGGAAAAGAGAGTTTACGCATGCATGTGGTGTACCCATGGGGCACAAGTATTGTTTCAGCAATTCTGAACAGCACAACCAAGTTCGACAGAGATCTTGGAATAAATGCTGAAAATTTGCACAGGCTTCTCCCTGTTTTTTGGCCACAGTTTACTCTAAACAGGTTGTACTGTATTCCAAGTGCCAGATACGCAAATGTTGAAAGCGATTGGAAGCCACAGCGGTAGGGTTAACAGGCGGCTTGGTTCTTTGAAAGGTGACAGACACCTTCCTCTTGATGTGGGCTGAACCTTTGTTGGCCATGCTTTGTTAGATAACTTACGGAAATTAGTTTGCAATTTCAATTATAATGTGGTTGTATTATTGTTTTGTTTTTGTAGAAAGTACCATCCTTTGATGAAAGTGAGCCAATTGAAGGAAAGAGAAAGAGAGTAAGTTTAATATGTATAATTTCTCTTTGATTATGAGGAGAACACCTCAGTGTGACATCTCTCATTGTTCTTGATTATAGATTTGGTAATCAGAGAACAAAACAATTAATAGTGTGTTCCAGACGTCCTAACCAACCTACCTGGAAATTAGTACTAAACATTTTCGCTCATAGAAGTTATTAACAAAGAAAAAGAACTTTCACATAGCACAGTATACTACACTGGTCTTAAACAGAAACTGCTGTATATAACAAGGTTACACTCTGTATATTTCGTTGAATATTTTAATGCTAAAAATAAATCCAAAATACTTGCTAATTCTTGTTAGAGGATAAAATGAAGAAAATAGTAATAAAATTCAAATACATACACAAATTTATATTTGGGTGGTAATATTTGAAATGTTGAATAGATAAAGATTTTTAATTATAATTATAGGTCTCCAATATGGCTGTTAGAATTTTTTTACATTTAATTTTCATTTTTAACTCAACTTGACAAAGTCAAGCTGAGCTATTGCCATTACTTCTCGTCCGTCGGCGTATGTACGGACGTACGTCCACAATTTCCTTTGACACACCTCACAGGTCGCATTTATGATCAGATCGCTTTGAAACTTGGTATGCTTGTTTGAGGTGATCTCTAGATGGGAGCTATCGATTTTCTTCAATTTCTGTCAAAAAATGTTGCCGCTGCCAACATCCTTAGAACTTAGTTTAGTCAGACTTCAGTATTTCCCTTTGGCACACCCTACAGGGCACATTTATGATCAGATCGCTTTGAAACTTGGTATGCTTGTTTGGGTTGATCTCTAGATGGGAGCTATCGATTTTCTTCCATTTCCATCAAAAAATATTGCCGCAGCCAATGTTCTTAGAACTTAGTTTAGTCAGACCTCAATATTTCCCTTTGGCACGCCCTACAGGGCACATTTATGATCGGATTGCTTTGAAACCTGGCATGCTTGTTTGGGGTGACCTCTAGTTGGGAGCTATCGATTTTCTTCCATTTCCGTCCAAAAATATTGCCGCAGCCAATGTTCTTAGAACTTAGTTTAGTCAGACCTCAATATTTCCCTTTGGCACACCCTACAGGGCACATTTATAATCGGATTGGTTTGAAACCTGGCATGATTGTTTGGGATGACCTCTAGATGGGAGCTATCGATTTTCTTCCATTTCCGTCAAAAAATGTTGCCACGGCCAACATCCTTAGAACTTAGTTTAGTCAGACTTCAATATTTCCCTTTGGCACACCCAACAGGGCACATTTATGATCGGATTGCTTTGAAACCTGGCATGCTTGTTTGGGGTGAACTCTAGATGGGAGCTATCGATTTTCTTCTTTTTTCGTCAAAAAATGTTGCCACGGCCAACGTTCTTAGAACTTAGTTTAGTCAGACCTCAATATTTCCCTTTGGCACACCCTACAGGGAACATTTATGATAGGATTGCTTTAAAACCTGGCATGCTTGTTTGGGGTGACCTCTAGATGGGAGCTATCGAATTTTTCCATTTCCGTCTGTCAAAAAATGTTGCCGCTGGCAACAATCTTTGAACTTAGTTTAGTCAGGCATCAATATATTCCTTCGGCATGCCCTACAGGGCACATTTATGATCAGATTGGTTTGAAACTTTGTATGCTTGTTTGGGGTTACCCCTAGATGGGAGCTATCGATTTTCTTCAATTTCCGTCAAAAAATGTTGCCACTGGCAATGACCTTCGGTGAACTTAGTAAAAACTTAGTGCAGTTAAGCATCAATATTTCCCTTTGACACACCCTGCAGGGCACATTTATGATTGGATCTCTTGCAAACTTGGTGTGCTTGTGTGGGGCGACATCTATATGGGAGCTGTTGATTTTCTTCCATTTCTGTCAAAAAATGTTGCCACTGACCTTTGAACTTAGTTTAGCCAGACCTCAATATTTCCCTTTAACACACCCTTCAGGGCACATTTTTGATCGGATCACATTGAAACTTAGTATGTGTGTTCGGGGTGACCTCTAGATGTGAGCTATTGCTTTTTTCAATTTCCATAAAAAAATTTTGACGTTATCACCAGCCTTTGAACTTACTGCATTTGTGCATCAACTTATCCTTTTGCACTCTCTGCAGGATATATTTATGAATTTCCATAACCCCCCCCCCCCCCCAAAAAAAAACAAACAAACAAAACAAAACAAAAAACATTGCCACAAGCAATGACCTTCTACTTAGTGCATTTGTGCATTAACGTCTTCCTTTGGCATGCCTCAGAGGGCACATTCATTATCAGGTTGTTTTGAAACTTTGTATGCTTGTGCAGGGTGCAACAATCTTTGAATTTATTGCATTTGTGCATCAACATTCTTTGACACTTATCATAGGATTGTTTTTGAACTTGGTGTACTCATTAGGCAAGACCTTTAGATAAGGGCTACTGATTAGCATTCATTTCTGTGAAAAAAGTTGCCATTTCCAATAACCTCTGAACATACTGCATTTGTGTCTCAACATTCTTCCTTTAGCCAGTCTAACAGTTTACATTTAAAAATGCATGGATTACTCTGACGTTGTGCACACACAATGCTGTTTTGTTGAAATTTCATCAAATAACATTGGTACCAGTGATCTTCAATTTTGCATTTCATTCATAACTTACCAAGTTCAAGTTTGTCAAGTTGAGCTACAGTGTCATTGACACTTTCATTTATTGTTGTACTTAATACTTAACCTGACTTAACTAAATAACTCTTTCTGCTATATAAAGATCCCAGAAGATGCAAAAATCAAAAAAAAAATGTATTGGGTTAGGTCATGGTGACAATAATTGAAATTTGAGGATATAGGTCATTCTTTATTCCATTATTTTGATCATGTATCTACCTTTTCCAGGCTTTTTGTCAAATGTGTTGGACATTGTAATAGAAAAAAATTATTGTGCAAGTTCATAAAAATACATTTTGCCTGATCGTCTATCAATGTTTTACTATCATGACTCAAGTTCTTTTTAAAGCTGGGGTGAGGAGGAGAGTGCAGCACCAAACTCATCACATTGTATGCCAATCATGGTAATTCTTCCCACATTCTGTCTCTTTCTCTATTGGGCCCCAGCGAATATTAATTTTTTTTCTACTCAAATTCGTCTTGAACTTGCCACAAAAATGTTTGAGTCAATCGATCGAACATCAAATTCGAACCAAGATAGCCAAAACAAGGTGCCCAAGTGCGGTTTTCATACTCGATATTTCCAGATTAAAATAGCCACACTGGGATTGTTTTGGAATTGTTCTAATGATTTATCCACATATTCATGCTAACATTCAACAGTTCATATGCAGCAAACTTGAATGCATGGTTGAATAGGAGACAAAGAATCTGTATGTACCTGTTATTGCTTCGCTCCCTTCTTGACTTTAAGCTTGGCATCGTTTTATATGTGAAGTGGTTCCTATCGTTTGCGTTTTGTACAAAGTCTTACATGTATTACACGTGTATGTAGCCCTGGCTTAAGTTTATCCACTGTAAAACATGAGTGTATTACCGATGTCATTTGGAATCATGCGACACACATGATTCTAATTGACATTGGTAATACACTGTAAGTTCCATGTTGACGATGTTTGCTTGCAGTTTGCGCTCCATTCCTCGCATTGTTTTGACAATTTAGCCAGTATTAAATGTACAAATGTACATAAACCAAGACATTTATTAATAATTTTTTTTTTCATATTCAGTTTTTATATTCGTGATTTTATTTTCGAATCGAATTTATTCATTGACTCGACTTCTACTCGAACAATCAAATATTCATAGAGGCTAAGTCTCTATCTCTCTTTAACCCTTAAGTCCCAAAATAGCAAGAAACTGCCCCTTTTATATTGCTCTGAAAAAGTTGTCTGAAGTGTATTCTTCCTTGATAACTCTACTTGTTGGTTGCTTTTATCTTGACAGCATTTTTACATCATTGTTGGCTACCTGTACAGGCAGCCAACAATGATGTAGAAACACCGTAAAAAAAGTTATTGGCAGCTGTGTACATGTATATACAATAGTTAATAATGTAAAATTAATCTGAGGACTTAAGGGTTAAAACTTTCCAGGTAAGTGCATTGAGAAGAGATTGAGTGAGATTTTCAACTTGCAGCCCCCAAAAAGTTTTAAATGATCTCCTGCCTTACATATTACTGGTGTCCAGAGATACACAAATTTATATAAATGTGATAGTTTCCTGTACTGTAGTGTTTCTGTTATTGACTTGGACCCATTATCAAATAATGTCCATGTTGCACAATGAACACAACTTAATTGGCTACATGTGTATATTATTTGATGCCAGCTTCATTAGGATGTTCAGGTAACTGAGACCACTAATCGTCTTGTAACAACACTTATGATACAATATATTTAGTTTAATCCATTTCCTGGCAGCCACCCTTGTAACTTACAAATTGGGCAGTTCAAAAAAAGAGAAATTGCTTAATTTGTAAAAAACATTTCAACAAAACCATGTCATTTGCACTCTTCTTGGGAAAGGGGGTGGGGGGGGGGGGGGGGCTGATACACAATCTATTTGGGTAATTACAGACTCAGTACATACTTATTTGTAAGATGGCAAAAACAAAAAAAAAACCCAATCATTCTACCAACCAACCACCTTTATCAGTTGATCAGAAATTTCAACGTTTATACCAGAATCGGATAAATAGGGTTGACATTCATATTCATTTCGTTTTCTACAACCTATTTTATTATGAATGTGGAAAATTTGGAAAATTATATTTTATTGACCGATTTTGTACAGGATCGAAAAAAAACATTTTTAAATATAATTTTTTAATCTGAGTATGTGTGGTTACAGAACTGGAGGCATTCTTTTAGGAAACAATATAGTAGAGGTGAGAATTAAACCAGGTGCCACCTGAATGTAGAATTCATGCGATCACATAAGTATAATTTTGTAGCCCTGTTATTCTTGTTTTATAATCCAGAGTTGAACAGAAAATTGGGGTACCCGCTCATTTTGCATGCACATTTTTAGCTGCGACTAGCAGCTCTATAAGTGGCAATGTCGGTCTGTCTGTCGGTCTGTCTGTGACCAACGAGTTTGTCTATGACCAGTGAGTTTCAAAACTCAATAACTTTTGAAATACTTGATGGAATGACTTTATATTTGGCATGTAAGTGTATCTTATTGATGTCTAGCCACTGTTCAATGCATGTGTTGTTCCAAATATTTTTCTTGGAGTTATGGCCCTTGATGAACTTAGAATTTTGTGAGATTGCACCACCCGTCGCAGCTACAGCGTCGATGTCGCACTTTTTTTGAAACTGTACCTCTCGTTTATAACTCATAGAGTACAAAGTAAGCAAATAATCTAAAAATGTCTAGTATATTTGAAGACGGTATGGTCTCCTGTAATTTTGGGGACCATCCTTGTACCACTAAAGGAAAACTTTGGTGTTCCCATAACATTCTGGAAAAAAACATAAGAAAAAATCTTGGCTATTTGGCGAAACATAACGCTTTCAGTCACTCAAGAAAAAATATGTTACGACCTTTCTGAACATATTTATTTTTTCTGTACTCAGCGTTGTTCCTTTTATCCAAATATACCTCACATTTGGGTATGGCATGTTTGTTGTGTCAGTACAATGCAAAAACTTAGCCCATCCTCCACACACCCACACGCACGCACACATGCACGCACGTACACATGCACGCACACACACATGCACACACACACACACACACACACACACACACACACACACACACACACACACACACACACACACACACAGATGTGGGATTAGGAACTAATGTGGTTAACCTGTCTGGCACCAATGACCTAACAACCCAAGAGAAATCTCTTTTAGATCGCGGTTTAACTTTTGTACCTGCACCAAAGCCTAAAACTGATAACCAAACAAATTTACCATCATACAACTGTAATTTTCTTAGGCAAATGAAATTAGCAGACCGCTTTAGAAACTCCAGCGGTCGGAAACTTCCTTTTACAGAATCATCTGGTTGGTCACCTCCAGATAGTGAAGTAGATCCCGAAATTATTGAGGCTAGCAAACGAATCATCCAAAAGGTGTTCAGCATGAACATACTCTCCGATAAAGACAATTTAACAGCTGGTGAACGGAGAGCCCTCACGAAACTTCGAAAAAATAAGAAATTAGTAATTAAACCAGCCGACAAAGGTGGGTCGGTAGTTGTTCTATCTCGGGATAATTATATAAAGGAAGCCATGAGACAACTCAGCAATACTAAACATTATAAGAAAATAGATTCACTTATTTGGCCTAGTAATATCGAAAAATTCAATAAGATCTTAAAATTTCTCCTCGACGAAGGTCACATTACCAAAAAACAATTGAAATATTTAACGGCTAAGCTCAGTGCTCAAACAAGACAATTTTATATCCTACCAAAGATCCACAAGGACCGTTCTTCATGGACGGATGACTTAACTCCACCCGGGAGGCCAATTGTATCAGATTGTAATTCGGAATCTTATGCGATCTCGGAATTAATTGATTATCATCTGAAACCTATAGCAAATAGACATCCGAGCTACCTAAAAAATACACAGGATTTCCTGTCAAAAATTTCGAAATTGAAAATATCGAAAAATGCAATTCTGGCTACTTTGGATATCGACAGTATGTATACGAACATTGATATTGATAAAGGTGTTAAATCAGTTAAAAATGCATTTGAAAAATATCCGGATGCGAAACGCCCGGATGAACAAATTTTGGATCTTTTAGAGCTGAGCTTAAAAGGTAATGACTTTCAATTCAATGGAGAATATTTTCTACAAATAATGGGTTGTCCTATGGGCAAAAGATTCAGTCCTAATTTTGCAAGCATTTATGTAGCGGAATGGGAGGAAAATGCCTTAAGCAAATGTGCAAAGCATCCTCTCGTATATCTCAGGTATTTAGATGACATTTTTATTATTTGGGAACATTCAAAAGAAGATTTTGATGAATTTTTAGAAATTTTGAACAATCACGATCCAAATATTAAATTGAAAGCTACTATCAGTGAAACTTCTGTTGATTTTCTCGATGTGACCGTGTATAAAGGCAAGCAATTTCAGGCGTCCGGTCATTTAGATTATAAAGTGTATTTTAAACCAACTGATTCACATCAATTGTTGCACACAAAATCATTTCATCCTCAACATACATTTAAAGGTATCATCAAATCACAACTCATTCGTTTCCACCGCAATTCAAGTGATAAGGTAAATTTCAATGAGGCTTGTTCTACTCTATTTGGCGCCCTCAGATCAAGAGGGTACTCGCTGCGCCTCTTGCGTAGCCTGAAATCCCAAACCCTGAAAAAGCTCGAAAGTCCAGCTGAAACTACCGATTTCGAACCACTGAAGATTGAACACAACAGACCGTTGCAGAATGGTAGTGGCGCGGTATTTAATTGCAAAAAGCCTCGTTGTAGACTGCATACTTTTATGCCTGATCAGAAAGAGGAATTTTCCTCCGAACAAACGAAAAATCATTATCAGATCCGTAACCCCCTCCATTGTGATTCACCAAACATTATTTACCTTATCACTTGCAAGCGATGTCGGAAACAGTATGTTGGTCAAAGTCAAAATCCTTTTCGAGAGCGTGCTACTAGACACAAACAGGATATAAAACATAATGCTGATGCCCCAGTAGCACAACATTTTAACCTTCCTGGCCATTCTTTGGACGATTTCGAAATCCATCCTATTGAACAACCACCAATTAAAGACACATTAGAAGAAACGGATGAATTTAGAAAAAAACGTGAAGCTTTTTGGATCAATACGCTTCAAACCCTCTGGCCATTTGGTATGAACATATCAGAGGGCGAATGCGAAAGGAGGTCCATCATTCCTTTCACTTTAACGTACAACAGAATGAATATCGAAATAGCAAAAATGTTAAAAGATGAATTCAATTTTACCAATGCTAAATTAAATGAACCTTTGAATCTTCGACCTGTCATCGCCTATAAGAAAAACAAAAGCTTGCGTAACATCCTTGTAAGGACTAAATTAGAGCCCATCAATGAATAACATCAATTATTGCCAGTCAGTTTAACCAGTTCCTAAGCTCATCACTTAGTTTAAATCAATTTTGTGTCATGTTTGAAACCCATCAGGGTTCAGTTAATGAAAAAAATTTTTCGGCGGCATATTAAAAAGAAAAAAACGTTTCAGTATGAAATGTCTGTGCCAGTGCGATTTTTTAACCTCAAACACACACAGGCGAGTGCCAGAGTTCATATATGCCCAAAAACAAAATAGGTTCTAATTTCAATCATGTGTATGTATTTCCTAAATAAAATTATTATTTATTCATTTATATATTTATTTATTGATTATTTTTAATTTTTTGATTATTTTTTATTATTTTTAATTTTTTTATTATTTTTAATTTTTTATTATTTATTTATTTATTTATTTATTTATTTATTTATTTATCTATTTATTTATTTATTTATTTGGTTGATTCATTTATTTAAATTATTATTTTTATTTTTATTTTTATTTTTAATTTTTCATACCTTTCACACAATGTAGAGGTTCAGAAGGGAAAACACACATTTTCTACGTGGTGTAAAATATTTTCCGTCATAAACCTCCGTCGGGGGATATTCATTCCAACTGATAACATTCGTGAGGCATCATGATCTTTGGCGTTATTTTTTCATTTATGTCTTTAGTCTCAATATATTTTATCAAACCATTTTTTTCATATTATTTTCACATACTTCTGAAGCCAGTAAAGCAAACCGCTCCCGATTGGTTTTACTTAAATCAAAGCCAACCAATAGGGCTTCATGGGGTCAGTAAAGCAAACCACTCACTGACTGATTAAAATTCAATGGAAGCCAATCAATAGGGCTTCATCTAATTTGTTTGGACGACACAAACTGAGTTGTGAAAAACAAACTTGGGACATCTCAGATTGAAAAGAATTAATTAGATGAGTGACATTTGTCAGCTTGTTAAAGAGTTTAATTATGTACTGAGCTGTGAAAAACACCCCCAGCCCACATATGGATATATACCATGCATGCCCTCCCAAAGTTGGAATCATTTTCCTCAAAGTCTCTTTGAAAAAGCCAAACCAAGCGAAACGCGTCGAGACAGACGGATTATTTTCTACCTTTGCTGAAGACTACAACCAATCCAGGTATCTTCTCTAATAGGTAATATCTAGATTTCATTTTAATTTATTTCATTTCTTCATTTTAATTTCATTTTAAATTCATCTACTTATTCTTCAAATGGCTCAAAAAAGACAGAAGCATCAGGGAAAGAGAGTTGCCCAGTCTGGAAGGGGCCAGGAACAATCGTTCCAGGCCTATTCTAGATTGGTCAAGGCCCTTTTCCAGGTGATTCAGTGTATGCACCATATTGGGCTCCTAGAGCAGCATTTGGCCAACCGGGATTTCCCGAAGCAGTTGGAGAAGAAAGTAAATGAGTTAGGGGGCTTTCTAAAGCCGGCTCTTCCCACCCCACACATTTTTTCTGTTTTTCGACAGATTAGTGTGGGATGGGCCAATCAAACGTTAAATGCTTTAATTGAGCATTATAAGATAAATTTAAACCAGTTGAAGTCTAAGATAACTTTGGCTATGCGACCACCTCCTGGACTCGAAAAGATAGACTTCAACAGCACTTCGGCGCGTGCCTTGATCTGGGCTCAAAAAAACTTTAAAAACAAGTTGACAGATAAGACGATTTCGGCCTATGAGTCTTACATTTCGGAACTTCGCCCAGCGTCTGGAGTAAGGAACAATACGGGAGGGAGCAAGCAAACTCCGGCCCGTGTTGTCCCTCTACCCCAACGCGAAAAGCAAAATAAGAAAAGATCAAGGCAAAGCACTTCTCCCTCTTCTTTTCCTTCTACTTCTTCTTTCTCTCAGAGTAAGCGCCTCAATTTGCAAACATCTCCGGTCCATATTGTGACTGAAGATGCTCGCAAATTGAGTAACGCTGTCTCGCCTCGTCTTGTTCCTCTACCTCCTACTCCTCCTCAGCCTTTCTTCTCTAGTTCTCCTAGTGCTCTCACTAGAACTCCTCCTCCTCCTTCTGTTTCTTCTCCTGTTTCTGTTTCCTCTCCTGCTTCTGTTTCTTCTCCCCCTTCTCCTGCCTCTAGTGTGGTTCAACCAGGTATATCGTACTCAGAGAAAGTCAAATCACCGAGCCGCAACTCGGGCCGCTCATTTGATTCTAAATTCTCCCAGTTTCGGCATAAAAGCGGAGTTAATTTTGACAAAAGGAATTGGCGCCTCCCCGATGTTTGTAAAAACATCCTTATGATTGGAAGTTCAAATTTAGGACGCATTGATCGAAATCCCCATCCGGACATCCAGGTGGAGTGTTACCCCGGCGCCAAATTCAATCATCTGCGCTCTATGTTTAAAGGGCACAGGGGCCAGTCCAGTCCCCAAAAAATATTATTAAATATTGGCGTGAATTCTCGAAACGATAATTCTGATCTCGTAGTTAAGCAGTTGCGGAATATGATTAGCGATATCAGGGTCAAGTTTAGATCAGCAAAAATTTATTTCGCTGAACTAAACTTTTCGCAAAAACTCCCTCAGGCTGAGAGGAGAACCCTGAGCATCATCAACGAAACCATTCGGAAAGTGAAGGACGTTAACGTGATACCAAAAATTGATGACGCGAGGTTTGATGTTGCTCAGGATTTAATCCATTGGACCACGAGAACCGCCAATATTATGTACGATCACTGGTTGAACCACCTAAATTTAAACTAAGTAAAGGCAAAGGTAACAGCCGCCTAACAGATGTGGGATTAGGAACTAATGTGGTTAACCTGTCTGGCACCAATGACCTAACAACCCAAGAGAAATCTCTTTTAGATCGCGGTTTAACTTTTGTACCTGCACCAAAGCCTAAAACTGATAACCAAACAAATTTACCATCATACAACTGTAATTTTCTTAGGCAAATGAAATTAGCAGACCGCTTTAGAAACTCCAGCGTTCGGAAACTTCCTTTTACAGAATCATCTGGTTGGTCACCTCCAGATAGTGAAGTAGATCCCGAAATTATTGAGGCTAGCAAACGAATCATCCAAAAGGTGTTCAGCATGAACATACTCTCCGATAAAGACAATTTAACAGCTGGTGAACGGAGAGCCCTCACGAAACTTCGAAAAAATAAGAAATTAGTAATTAAACCAGCCGACAAAGGTGGGTCGGTAGTTGTTCTATCTCGGGATAATTATATAAAGGAAGCCATGAGACAACTCAGCAATACTAAACATTATAAGAAAATAGATTCACTTATTTGGCCTAGTAATATCGAAAAATTCAATAAGATCTTAAAATTTCTCCTCGACGAAGGTCACATTACCAAAAAACAATTGAAATATTTAACGGCTAAGCTCAGTGCTCAAACAAGACAATTTTATATCCTACCAAAGATCCACAAGGACCGTTCTTCATGGACGGATGACTTAACTCCACCCGGGAGGCCAATTGTATCAGATTGTAATTCGGAATCTTATGCGATCTCGGAATTAATTGATTATCATCTGAAACCTATAGCAAATAGACATCCGAGCTACCTAAAAAATACACAGGATTTCCTGTCAAAAATTTCGAAATTGAAAATATCGAAAAATGCAATTCTGGCTACTTTGGATATCGACAGTATGTATACGAACATTGATATTGATAAAGGTGTTAAATCAGTTAAAAATGCATTTGAAAAATATCCGGATGCGAATCGCCCGGATGAACAAATTTTGAATCTTTTAGAGCTGAGCTTAAAAGGTAATGACTTTCAATTCAATGGAGAATATTTTCTACAAATAATGGGTTGTCCTATGGGTAAAAGATTCAGTCCTAATTTTGCAAGCATTTATGTAGCGGAATGGGAGGAAAATGCCTTAAGCAAATGTGCAAAGCATCCTCTCGTATATCTCAGGTATTTAGATGACATTTTTATTATTTGGGAACATTCAAAAGAAGATTTTGATGAATTTTTAGAAATTTTGAACAATCACGATCCAAATATTAAATTGAAAGCTACTATCAGTGAAACTTCTGTTGATTTTCTCGATGTGACCGTGTATAAAGGCAAGCAATTTCAGGCGTCCGGTCATTTAGATTATAAAGTGTATTTTAAACCAACTGATTCACATCAATTGTTGCACACAAAATCATTTCATCCTCAACATACATTTAAAGGTATCATCAAATCACAACTCATTCGTTTCCACCGCAATTCAAGTGATAAGGTAAATTTCAATGAGGCTTGTTCTACTCTATTTGGCGCCCTCAGATCAAGAGGGTACTCGCTGCGCCTCTTGCGTAGCCTGAAATCCCAAACCCTGAAAAAGCTCGAAAGTCCAGCTGAAACTACCGATTTCGAACCACTGAAGATTGAACACAACAGACCGTTGCAGAATGGTAGTGGCGCGGTATTTAATTGCAAAAAGCCTCGTTGTAGACTGCATACTTTTATGCCTGATCAGAAAGAGGAATTTTCCTCCGAACAAACGAAAAATCATTATCAGATCCGTAACCCCCTCCATTGTGATTCACCAAACATTATTTACCTTATCACTTGTAAGCGATGTCGGAAACAGTATGTTGGTCAAAGTCAAAATCCTTTTCGAGAGCGTGCTACTAGACACAAACAGGATATAAAACATAATGCTGATGCCCCAGTAGCACAACATTTTAACCTTCCTGGCCATTCTTTGGACGATTTCGAAATCCATCCTATTGAACAACCACCAATTAAAGACACATTAGAAGAAACGGATGAATTTAGAAAAAAACGTGAAGCTTTTTGGATCAATACGCTTCAAACCCTCTGGCCATTTGGTATGAACATATCAGAGGGCGAATGCGAAAGGAGGTCCATCATTCCTTTCACTTTAACGTACAACAGAATGAATATCGAAATAGCAAAAATGTTAAAAGATGAATTCAATTTTACCAATGCTAAATTAAATGAACCTTTGAATCTTCGACCTGTCATCGCCTATAAGAAAAACAAAAGCTTGCGTAACATCCTTGTAAGGACTAAATTAGAGCCCATCAATGAATAACATCAATTATTGCCAGTCAGTTTAACCAGTTCCTAAGCTCATCACTTAGTTTAAATCAATTTTGTGTCATGTTTGAAACCCATCAGGGTTCAGTTAATGAAAAAAATTTTTCGGCGGCATATTAAAAAGAAAAAAACGTTTCAGTATGAAATGTCTGTGCCAGTGCGATTTTTTAACCTCAACACACACACACACACACACACACACACACACACACACACACACACACACACACACACACACACACACACACACACACACACACACACACACACACACACAGAGTCAGTTTAACCAGTTCCTAAGCTCATCACTTAGTTTAAATCAATTTTATGTACTGTTTTGTCATGTTTGAAACCAATCAGGGTTCAGTTTTTTGGCGGCATATTAAAAGAAAAAAACGTTTCTGTAGGAAATGTCTGTGCCAGTGCGATTTTTCAACCACAAACACACACACACACACACACACACACACACACACACACACACACACACACACACACACACACACACACACACACACAGTCTTGTCTACCCTACATACCGAGGTACCCCATTGTTTGTCCTTTGTGTGGACTAACGGTTTCTACCTCGTTTTGCCGGTACAGTTCTGGGAAAACAACCGAGGTAAAGGGTTTCTTTTGTCTTTTGTACCTCGGTAAGGCGAAACACTCAAACTCTTTTGTCTAGTTACCTCGTCAAGTTGGTAAGACAAACCCACACACACACACACACAGTCTTGTCTACCCTACATACCGAGGTACCCCATTGTCTGTCCTTTGTGTGGACTAACGGTTTCAACCTCGTTTTGCCAGTACAGTTCTGGTTCTCCTAGTGCTCTCACTAGAACTCCTCCTCCTCCTTCTGTTTCTTCTCCTGCTTCTGTTTCCTCTCCTGCTTCTGTTTCTTCTGCCCCTTCTCCTGCCTCTAGTGTGGTTCAACCAGGTATATCGTACTCAGAGAAAGTCAAATCACCGAGCCGCAACTCGGGCCGCTCATTTGATTCTAAATTCTCCCAGTTTCGGCATAAAAGCGGAGTTAATTTTGACAAAAGGAATTGGCGCCTCCCCGATGTTTGTAAAAACATCCTTATGATTGGAAGTTCAAATTTAGGACGCATTGATCGAAATCCCCATCCTGACATCCAGGTGGAGTGTTACCCCGGCGCCAAATTCAATCATCTGCGCTCTATGTTTAAAGGGCACAGGGGCCAGTCCAGTCCCCAAAAAATATTATTAAATATTGGCGTGAATTCTCGAAACGATAATTCTGATCTCGTAGTTAAGCAGTTGCGGAATATGCTTAGCGATATCAGGGTCAAGTTTAGATCAGCAAAAATTTATTTCGCTGAACTAAACTTTTCGCAAAAACTCCCTCAGGCTGAGAGGAGAACCCTGAGCATCATCAACGAAACCATTCGGAAAGTGAAGGACGTTAACGTGATACCAAAAATTGATGACGCGAAGTTTGATGTTGCTCAGGATTTAATCCATTGGACCACGAGAACCGCCAATATTATGTACGATCACTGGTTGAACCACCTAAATTTAAACTAAGTAAAGGCAAAGGTAACAGCCGCCTAACAGATGTGGGATTAGGAACTAATGTGGTTAACCTGTCTGGCACCAATGACCTAACAACCCAAGAGAAATCTCTTTTAGATCGCGGTTTAACTTTTGTACCAGCACCAAAGCCTAAAACTGATAACCAAACAAATTTACCATCATACAACTGTAATTTTCTTAGGCAAATGAAATTAGCCGACCGCTTTAGAAACTCCAGCGGTCGGAAACTTCCTTTTACAGAATCATCTGGTTGGTCACCTCCAGATAGTGAAGTAGATCCCGAAATTATTGAGGCTAGCAAACGAATCATCAAAAAGGTGTTCAGCATGAACATACTCTCCGATAAAGACAATTTAACAGCTGGTGAACGGAGAGCCCTCACGAAACTTCGAAAAAATAAGAAATTAGTAATTAAACCAGCCGACAAAGGTGGGTCGGTAGTTGTTCTATCTCGGGATAATTATATAAAGGAAGCCATGAGACAACTCAGCAATACTAAACATTATAAGAAAATAGATTCACTTATTTGGCCTAGTAATATCGAAAAATTCAATAAGATCTTAAAATTTCTCCTCGACGAAGGTCACATTACCAAAAAACAATTGAAATATTTAACAGCTAAGCTCAGTGCTCAAACAAGACAATTTTATATCCTACCAAAGATCCACAAGGACCGTTCTTCATGGATGGATGACTTAACTCCACCCGGGAGGCCAATTGTATCAGATTGTAATTCGGAATCTTATGCGATCTCGGAATTAATTGATTATCATCTTAAACCTATAGCAAATAGACATCCGAGCTATCTAAAAAACACACAGGATTTCCTGTCACAAATTTCGAAATTGAAAATATCAAAAAATGCAATTCTGGCTACTTTGGATATCGACAGTATGTATACGAACATTGATATTGACAAAGGTGTTAAATCAGTTAAAAATGCATTTGAAAAATATCCGGATGCGAAACGCCCGGATGAACAAATTTTGGATCTTTTAGAGCTGAGCTTAAAAGGTAATGACTTTCAATTCAATGGAGAATATTTTCTACAAATAATGGGTTGTCCTATGGGTAAAAGATTCAGTCCTAATTTTGCAAGCATTTATGTAGCGGAATGGGAGGAAAATGCCTTAAGCAAATGTGCAAAGCATCCTCTCGTATATCTCAGATATTTAGATGACATTTTTATTATTTGGGAACATTCAAAAGAAGATTTTGATGAATTTTTAGAAATTTTGAATAATCACGATCCAAATATTAAATTGAAAGCTACTATCAGTGAAAATTCTGTTGATTTTCTCGATGTAACCGTGTATAAAGGCAAGCACTTTCAGGCGTCCGGTCATTTAGATTATAAAGTATATTTTAAACCAACCGATTCACATCAATTGTTGCACACTAAATCATTTCATCCTCAACATACATTTAAAGGTATCATCAAATCACAGCTCATTCGTTTCCACCGCAATTCAAGTGATAAGGTAAATTTCAATGAGGCTTGTTCTACTCTATTTGGCGCCCTCAGATCGAGAGGGTACTCGCTGCGCCTTTTGCGTAGCCTGAAATCCCAAACCTTGAAAAAGCTCGAAAGTGCAGCTGAAACTACCGATTTCGAACCACTGAAGATTGAACACAACAGACCGTTGCAAAATAGTAGTGGCGCGGTATTTAATTGCAAAAAGCCTCGTTGTAGACTGCATACTTTTATGCCTGATCAGAAAGAGGAATTTTCCTCCGAACAAACGAAAAATCATTATCAGATCCGTAACCCCCTCCATTGTGATTCACCAAACATTATTTACCTTATCACTTGTAAGCGATGTCGGAAACAGTATGTTGGTCAAAGTCAAAATCCTTTTCGAGAACGTGCTACTAGACACAAACAGGATATAAAACATAATGCTGATGCCCCAGTAGCACAACATTTTAACCTTCCTGGCCATTCTTTGGACGATTTCGAAATCCACCCAATTGAACAACCACCAATTAAAGACACATTAGAAGAAACGGATGAATTTAGAAAAAAACGTGAAGCTTTTTGGATCAATACGCTTCAAACCCTCTGGCCATTTGGTATGAACATATCAGAGGGCGAATGCGAAAGGAGGTCCATCATTCCTTTCACTTTAACGTACAACAGAATGAATATCGAAATAGCAAAAATGTTAAAAGATGAATTCAATTTTACCAATGCTAAATTAAATGAACCTTTGAATCTTCGACCTGTCATCGCCTATAAGAAAAACAAAAGCTTGCGTAACATCCTTGTAAGGACTAAATTAGAGCCCATCAATGAATAACATCAATTATTGCCAGTCAGTTTAACCAGTTCCTAAGCTCATCACTTAGTTTAAATCAAATTTGGTGTAATTTTTTGTCATGTTTGAAACCCATCTGGGTTCAGTAAATGAAAACAATTTTTCGGCGGCATATTAAAAGAAAAAAACGTTTCAGTATGAAATGTCTGTGCCAGTGCGATTTTTTAACTTCAAACACACACAGGCGAGTGCCAGAGTTCATTATGCCCAAAAACAAAATAGGTTCTAATTTCAATCATGTGTATGTATTTCCTAAATAAAATTATTATTTATTTCTTTATATATTTATTTATTGATTATTTTTAATTTTTTATTAATTTTTATTTATTTATTTATTTATTTATTTATTTATTTATTTATTTATTTGATTCATTTATTTGATTCATTTATTTAAATTATTATTTTTATTTAATTTTTCATACCTTTCACACAATGTAGAGGTTCAGAAGGTAAAACACACAATTTCTACGTGGTGTAAAATATTTTCCGTCATAAACCTCCGTCGGGGGATATTCATTCCAACTGATAACATTCGTGAGGCATCATGATCTTTGGCGTTATTTTTTCATTTATTTCTTTAGTCACAATATATTTTATCAAACCATTTTTTCATATTATTTTCACATACTTCTGAAGCCAGTAAAGCAAACCGCTCCCGATTGGTTTTACTTAAATCAAAGCCAACCAATAGGGCTTCATGGGGTCAGTAAAGTAAACCACTCACTGACTGATTAAAATTCAATGGAAGCCAATCAATAGGGCTTCATCTAACTTGTTTGGACGACACAAACTGAGTTGTGAAAAACAAACTTGGGACATCTCAGATTGAAAAGAATTAATTAGATGAGTGACATTTGTCAGCTTGTTACCGAGTTTAATTATGTACTGAGCTGTGAAAAACACCCCCAGCCCACATATGGATATATACCATGCATGCCCTCCCAAAGTTGGAATCATTTTCCTCAAAGTCTCTTTGAAAAAGCCAAACCAAGCGAAACGCGTCGAGACAGACGGATTATTTTCTACCTTTGCTGAAGACAACAACCAATCCAGGTATCTTCTCTAATAGGTAATATCTAGATTTCATTTTAATTTATTTCATTTCTTCATTTTAATTTCATTTTAAATTCATCTACTTATTCTTCAAATGGCTCAAAAAAGACAGAAGCATCAGGGAAAGAGAGTTGCCCAGTCTGGAAGGGGCCAGGAACAATCGTTCCAGGCCTATTCTAGATTGGTCAAGGCCCTTTTCCAGGTGATTCAGTGTATGCACCATATTGGGCTCCTAGAGCAGCATTTGGCCAACCGGGATTTCCCGAAGCAGTTGGAGAAGAAAGTAGATGAGTTAGGGGGCTTTCTAAAGCCGGCTCTTCCCACCCCACACATTTTTTCTGTTTTTCGACAGATTAGTGTGGGATGGGCCAACCAAACGTTAAATGCTTTAATTGAGCATTATAAGATAAATTTAAACCAGTTGAAGTCTAAGATAACTTTGGCTATGCGACCACCTCCTGGACTCGAAAAGATAGACTTCAACAGCGCTTCGGCGCGTGCCTTGATCTGGGCTCAAAAAAACTTTAAAAACAAGTTGACAGGTAAGACGATTTCGGCCTATGAGTCTTACATTTCGGAACTTCGCCCAGCATCTGGAGTAAGGAACAATACGGGAGGGAGCAAGCAAACTCCGGCCCGTGTTGTCCCTCTACCCCAACGCGAAAAGCAAAATAAGAAAAGATCAAGGCAAAGCACTTCTCCCTCTTCTTTTCCTCCTACTTCTTCTTTCTCTCAGAGTAAGCGCCTCAATTTGCAAACATCTCCGGTCCATATTGTGACTGAAGATGCTCGCAAATTGAGTAACGCTGTCTCGCCTCGTCTTGTTCCTCTACCTCCTACTCCTCCTCAGCCTTTCTTCTCTAGTTCTCCTAGTGCTCTCACTAGAACTCCTCCTCCTCCTTCTGTTTCTTCTCCTGTTTCTGTTTCCTCTCCTGCTTCTGTTTCTTCTCCCCCTTCCCCTGCATCTAGTGTGGTTCAACCAGGTATATCGTACTCAGAGAAAGTCAAATCACCGAGCCGCAACTCGGGCCGCTCATTTGATTCTAAATTCTCCCAGTTTCGGCATAAAAGCGGAGTTAATTTTGACAAAAGGAATTGGCGCCTCCCCGATGTTTGTAAAAACATCCTTATGATTGGAAGTTCAAATTTAGGACGCATTGATCGAAATCCCCATCCGGACATCCAGGTGGAGTGTTACCCCGGCGCCAAATTCAATCATCTGCGCTCTATGTTTAAAGGGCACAGGGGCCAGTCCAGTCCCCAAAAAATATTATTAAATATTGGCGTGAATTCTCGAAACGATAATTCTGATCTCGTAGTTAAGCAGTTGCGGAATATGCTTAGCGATATCAGGGTCAAGTTTAGATCAGCAAAAATTTATTTCGCTAAACTAAACTTTTCGCAAAAACTCCCTCAGGCTGAGAGGAGAACCCTGAGCATCATCAACGAAACCATTCGGAAAGTGAAGGACGTTAACGTGATACCAAAAATTGATGACGCAAAGTTTGATGTTGCTCAGGATTTAATCCATTGGACCACGAGAACCGCCAATATTATGTACGATCACTGGTTGAACCACCTAAATTTAAACTAAGTAAAGGCAAAGGTAACAGCCGCCTAACAGATGTGGGATTAGGAACTAATGTGGTTAACCTGTCTGGCACCAATGACCTAACAACCCAAGAGAAATCTCTTTTAGATCGCGGTTTAACTTTTGTACCAGCACCAAAGCCTAAAACTGATAACCAAACAAATTTACCATCATACAACTGTAATTTTCTTAGGCAAATGAAATTAGCCGACCGCTTTAGAAACTCCAGCGGTCGGAAACTTCCTTTTACAGAATCATCTGGTTGGTCACCTCCAGATAGTGAAGTAGATCCCGAAATTATTGAGGCTAGCAAACGAATCATCAAAAAGGTGTTCAGCATGAACATACTCTCCGATAAAGACAATTTAACAGCTGGTGAACGGAGAGCCCTCACGAAACTTCGAAAAAATAAGAAATTAGTAATTAAACCAGCCGACAAAGGTGGGTCGGTAGTTGTTCTATCTCGGGATAATTATACAAAGGAAGCCATGAGACAACTCAGCAATACTAAACATTATAAGAAAATAGATTCACTTATTTGGCCTAGTAATATCGAAAAATTCAATAAGATCTTAAAATTTCTCCTCGACGAAGGTCACATTACCAAAAAACAATTGAAATATTTAACAGCTAAGCTCAGTGCTCAAACAAGACAATTTTATATCCTACCAAAGATCCACAAGGACCGTTCTTCATGGACGGATGACTTAACTCCACCCGGGAGGCCAATTGTATCAGATTGTAATTCGGAATCTTATGCGATCTCGGAATTAATTGATTATCATCTTAAACCTATAGCAAATAGACATCCGAGCTATCTAAAAAACACACAGGATTTCCTGTCACAAATTTCGAAATTGAAAATATCAAAAAATGCAATTCTGGCTACTTTGGATATCGACAGTATGTATACGAACATTGATATTGACAAAGGTGTTAAATCAGTTAAAAATGCATTTGAAAAATATCCGGATGCGAAACGCCCGGATGAACAAATTTTGGATCTTTTAGAGCTGAGCTTAAAAGGTAATGACTTTCAATTCAATGGAGAACATTTTCTACAAATAATGGGTTGTCCTATGGGTAAAAGATTCAGTCCTAATTTTGCAAGCATTTATGTAGCGGAATGGGAGGAAAATGCCTTAAGCAAATGTGCAAAGCATCCTCTCGTATATCTCAGATATTTAGATGACATTTTTATTATTTGGGAACATTCAAAAGAAGATTTTGATGAATTTTTAGAAATTTTGAATAATCACGATCCAAATATTAAATTGAAAGCCACTATCAGTGAAAATTCTGTTGATTTTCTCGATGTAACCGTGTATAAAGGCAAGCACTTTCAGGCGTCCGGTCATTTAGATTATAAAGTATATTTTAAACCAACTGATTCACATCAATTGTTGCACACTAAATCATTTCATCCTCAACATACATTTAAAGGTATCATCAAATCACAGCTCATTCGTTTCCACCGCAATTCAAGTGATAAGGTAAATTTCAATGAGGCTTGTTCTACTCTATTTGGCGCCCTCAGATCGAGAGGGTACTCGCTGCGCCTTTTGCGTAGCCTGAAATCCCAAACCTTGAAAAAGCTCGAAAGTGCAGCTGAAACTACCGATTTCGAACCACTGAAGATTGAACACAACAGACCGTTGCAAAATAGTAGTGGCGCGGTATTTAATTGCAAAAAGCCTCGTTGTAGACTGCATACTTTTATGCCTGATCAGAAAGAGGAATTTTCCTCCGAACAAACGAAAAATCATTATCAGATCCGTAACCCCCTCCATTGTGATTCACCAAACATTATTTACCTTATCACTTGTAAGCGATATCGGAAACAGTATGTTGGTCAAAGTCAAAATCCTTTTCGAGAACGTGCTACTAGACACAAACAGGATATAAAACATAATGCTGATGCCCCAGTAGCACAACATTTTAACCTTCCTGGCCATTGTTTGGACGATTTCGAAATCCACCCAATTGAACAACCACCAATTAAAGACACATTAGAAGAAACGGATGAATTTAGAAAAAAACGTGAAGCTTTTTGGATCAATACGCTTCAAACCCTCAGGCCATTTGGTATGAACATATCAGAGGGCGAATGCGAAAGGAGGTCCATCATTCCTTTCACTTTAACGTACAACAGAATGAATATCGAAATAGCAAAAATGTTAAAAGATGAATTCAATTTTACCAATGCTAAATTAAATGAACCTTTGAATCTTCGACCTGTCATCGCCTATAAGAAAAACAAAAGCTTGCGTAACATCCTTGTAAGGACTAAATTAGAGCCCATCAATGAATAACATCAATTATTGCCAGTCAGTTTAACCAGTTCCTAAGCTCATCACTTAGTTTAAATCAAATTTGGTGTAATTTTTTGTCATGTTTGAAACCCATCTGGGTTCAGTAAATGAAAACAATTTTTCGGCGGCATATTAAAAGAAAAAAACGTTTCAGTATGAAATGTCTGTGCCAGTGCGATTTTTTAACTTCAAACACACACAGGCGAGTGCCAGAGTTCATTATGCCCAAAAACAAAATAGGTTCTAATTTCAATCATGTGTATGTATTTCCTAAATAAAATTATTATTTATTTCTTTATATATTTATTTATTGATTATTTTTAATTTTTTATTAATTTTTATTTATTTATTTATTTATTTATTTATTTATTTATTTATTTATTTATTTGATTCATTTATTTGATTCATTTATTTAAATTATTATTTTTATTTAATTTTTCATACCTTTCACACAATGTAGAGGTTCAGAAGGTAAAACACACAATTTCTACGTGGTGTAAAATATTTTCCGTCATAAACCTCCGTCGGGGGATATTCATTCCAACTGATAACATTCGTGAGGCATCATGATCTTTGGCGTTATTTTTTCATTTATTTCTTTAGTCACAATATATTTTATCAAACCATTTTTTCATATTATTTTCACATACTTCTGAAGCCAGTAAAGCAAACCGCTCCCGATTGGTTTTACTTAAATCAAAGCCAACCAATAGGGCTTCATGGGGTCAGTAAAGTAAACCACTCACTGACTGATTAAAATTCAATGGAAGCCAATCAATAGGGCTTCATCTAACTTGTTTGGACGACACAAACTGAGTTGTGAAAAACAAACTTGGGACATCTCAGATTGAAAAGAATTAATTAGATGAGTGACATTTGTCAGCTTGTTACCGAGTTTAATTATGTACTGAGCTGTGAAAAACACCCCCAGCCCACATATGGATATATACCATGCATGCCCTCCCAAAGTTGGAATCATTTTCCTCAAAGTCTCTTTGAAAAAGCCAAACCAAGCGAAACGCGTCGAGACAGACGGATTATTTTCTACCTTTGCTGAAGACAACAACCAATCCAGGTATCTTCTCTAATAGGTAATATCTAGATTTCATTTTAATTTATTTCATTTCTTCATTTTAATTTCATTTTAAATTCATCTACTTATTCTTCAAATGGCTCAAAAAAGACAGAAGCATCAGGGAAAGAGAGTTGCCCAGTCTGGAAGGGGCCAGGAACAATCGTTCCAGGCCTATTCTAGATTGGTCAAGGCCCTTTTCCAGGTGATTCAGTGTATGCACCATATTGGGCTCCTAGAGCAGCATTTGGCCAACCGGGATTTCCCGAAGCAGTTGGAGAAGAAAGTAGATGAGTTAGGGGGCTTTCTAAAGCCGGCTCTTCCCACCCCACACATTTTTTCTGTTTTTCGACAGATTAGTGTGGGATGGGCCAACCAAACGTTAAATGCTTTAATTGAGCATTATAAGATAAATTTAAACCAGTTGAAGTCTAAGATAACTTTGGCTATGCGACCACCTCCTGGACTCGAAAAGATAGACTTCAACAGCGCTTCGGCGCATGCCTTGATCTGGGCTCAAAAAAACTTTAAAAACAAGTTGACAGGTAAGACGATTTCGGCCTATGAGTCTTACATTTCGGAACTTCGCCCAGCGTCTGGAGTAAGGAACAATACGGGAGGGAGCAAGCAAACTCCGGCCCGTGTTGTCCCTCTACCCCAACGCGAAAAGCAAAATAAGAAAAGATCAAGGCAAAGCACTTCTCCCTCTTCTTTTCCTCCTACTTCTTCTTTCTCTCAGAGTAAGCGCCTCAATTTGCAAACATCTCCGGTCCATATTGTGACTGAAGATGCTCGCAAATTGAGTAACGCTGTCTCGCCTCGTCTTGTTCCTCTACCTCCTACTCCTCCTCAGCCTTTCTTCTCTAGTTCTCCTAGTGCTCTCACTAGAACTCCTCCTCCTCCTTCTGTTTCTTCTCCTGTTTCTGTTTCCTCTCCTGCTTCTGTTTCTTCTCCCCCTTCCCCTGCATCTAGTGTGGTTCAACCAGGTATATCGTACTCAGAGAAAGTCAAATCACCGAGCCGCAACTCGGGCCGCTCATTTGATTCTAAATTCTCCCAGTTTCGGCATAAAAGCGGAGTTAATTTTGACAAAAGGAATTGGCGCCTCCCCGATGTTTGTAAAAACATCCTTATGATTGGAAGTTCAAATTTAGGACGCATTGATCGAAATCCCCATCCGGACATCCAGGTGGAGTGTTACCCCGGTGCCAAATTCAATCATCTGCGCTCTATGTTTAAAGGGCACAGGGGCCAGTCCAGTCCCCAAAAAATATTATTAAATATTGGCGTGAATTCTCGAAACGATAATTCTGATCTCGTAGTTAAGCAGTTGCGGAATATGCTTAGTGATATCAGGGTCAAGTTTAGATCAGCAAAAATTTATTTCGCTGAACTAAACTTTTCGCAAAAACTCCCTCAGGCTGAGAGGAGAACCCTGAGCATCATCAACGAAACCATTCGGAAAGTGAAGGACGTTAACGTGATACCAAAAATTGATGACGCAAAGTTTGATGTTGCTCAGGATTTAATCCATTGGACCACGAGAACCGCCAATATTATGTACGATCACTGGTTGAACCACCTAAATTTAAACTAAGTAAAGGCAAAGGTAACAGCCGCCTAACAGATGTGGGATTAGGAACTAATGTGGTTAACCTGTCTGGCACCAATGACCTAACAACCCAAGAGAAATCTCTTTTAGATCGCGGTTTAACTTTTGTACCAGCACCAAAGCCTAAAACTGATAACCAAACAAATTTACCATCATACAACTGTAATTTTCTTAGGCAAATGAAATTAGCCGACCGCTTTAGAAACTCCAGCGGTCGGAAACTTCCTTTTACAGAATCATCTGGTTGGTCACCTCCAGATAGTGAAGTAGATCCCGAAATTATTGAGGCTAGCAAACGAATCATCAAAAAGGTGTTCAGCATAAACATACTCTCCGATAAAGACAATTTAACAGCTGGTGAACGGAGAGCCCTCACGAAACTTCGAAAAAAATAAGAAATTAGTAATTAAACCAGCCGACAAAGGTGGGTCGGTAGTTGTTCTATCTCGGGATAATTATATAAAGGAAGCCATGAGACAACTCAGCAATACTAAACATTATAAGAAAATAGATTCACTTATTTGGCCTAGTAATATCGAAAAATTCAATAAGATCTTAAAATTTCTCCTCGACGAAGGTCACATTACCAAAAAACAATTGAAATATTTAACAGCTAAGCTCAGTGCTCAAACAAGACAATTTTATATCCTACCAAAGATCCACAAGGACCGTTCTTCATGGACGGATGACTTAACTCCACCCGGGAGGCCAATTGTATCAGATTGTAATTCGGAATCTTATGCGATCTCGGAATTAATTGATTATCATCTTAAACCTATAGCAAATAGACATCCGAGCTATCTAAAAAACACACAGGATTTCCTGTCACAAATTTCGAAATTGAAAATATCAAAAAATGCAATTCTGGCTACTTTGGATATCGACAGTATGTATACGAACATTGATATTGACAAAGGTGTTAAATCAGTTAAAAATGCATTTGAAAAATATCCGGATGCGAAACGCCCGGATGAACAAATTTTGGATCTTTTAGAGCTGAGCTTAAAAGGTAATGACTTTCAATTCAATGGAGAATATTTTCTACAAATAATGGGTTGTCCTATGGGTAAAAGATTCAGTCCTAATTTTGCAAGCATTTATGTAGCGGAATGGGAGGAAAATGCCTTAAGCAAATGTGCAAAGCATCCTCTCGTATATCTCAGATATTTAGATGACATTTTTATTATTTGGGAACATTCAAAAGAAGATTTTGATGAATTTTTAGAAATTTTGAATAATCACGATCCAAATATTAAATTGAAAGCTACTATCAGTGAAAATTCTGTTGATTTTCTCGATGTAACCGTGTATAAAGGCAAGCACTTTCAGGCGTCCGGTCATTTAGATTATAAAGTATATTTTAAACCAACTGATTCACATCAATTGTTGCACACTAAATCATTTCATCCTCAACATACATTTAAAGGTATCATCAAATCACAGCTCATTCGTTTCCACCGCAATTCAAGTGATAAGGTAAATTTCAATGAGGCTTGTTCTACTCTATTTGGCGCCCTCAGATTGAGAGGGTACTCGCTGCGCCTTTTGCGTAGCCTGAAATCCCAAACCTTGAAAAAGCTCGAAAGTGCAGCTGAAACTACCAATTTCGAACCACTGAAGATTGAACACAACAGACCGTTGCAAAATAGTAGTGGCGCGGTATTTAATTGCAAAAAGCCTCGTTGTAGACTGCATACTTTTATGCCTGATCAGAAAGAGGAATTTTCCTCCGAACAAACGAAAAATCATTATCAGATCCGTAACCCCCTCCATTGTGATTCACCAAACATTATTTACCTTATCACTTGTAAGCGATGTCGGAAACAGTATGTTGGTCAAAGTCAAAATCCTTTTCGAGAACGTGCTACTAGACACAAACAGGATATAAAACATAATGCTGATGCCCCAGTAGCACAACATTTTAACCTTCCTGGCCATTCTTTGGACGATTTCGAAATCCACCCAATTGAACAACCACCAATTAAAGACACATTAGAAGAAACGGATGAATTTAGAAAAAAACGTGAAGCTTTTTGGATCAATACGCTTCAAACCCTCTGGCCATTTGGTATGAACATATCAGAGGGCGAATGCGAAAGGATGTCCATCATTCCTTTCACTTTAACGTACAACAGAATGAATATCGAAATAGCAAAAATGTTAAAAGATGAATTCAATTTTACCAATGCTAAATTAAATGAACCTTTGAATCTTCGACCTGTCATCGCCTATAAGAAAAACAAAAGCTTGCGTAACATCCTTGTAAGGACTAAATTAGAGCCCATCAATGAATAACATCAATTATTGCCAGTCAGTTTAACCAGTTCCTAAGCTCATCACTTAGTTTAAATCAAATTTGGTGTAATTTTTTGTCATGTTTGAAACCCATCTGGGTTCAGTAAATGAAAACAATTTTTCGGCGGCATATTAAAAGAAAAAAACGTTTCAGTATGAAATGTCTGTGCCAGTGCGATTTTTTAACTTCAAACACACACACACACACACACACACACACACACACACACACACAGTCAGTTTAACCAGTTCCTAAGCTCATCACTTAGTTTAAATCAATTTTATGTACTTTTTTGTCATGTTTGAAACCAATCAGGGTTCAGTTTTTCGGCGGCATATTAAAAGAAAAAAACGTTTCTGTAGGAAAACACACACACACACACACACACACACACACACACACACACACACACACACACACACAACACACACACACACACACACACACACACACACACACACACACACACACACACACACACACACACACACACACAGAGTCTTGTCTACCCTACATACCGAGGTACCCCATTGTTTGTCCTTTGTGTGGACTAAAGGTTTCTACCTCGTTTTGCCGGTACAGTTCTGGGAAAACAACCGAGGTAAAGGGTTTCTTTTGTCTTTTGTACCTCGGTAAGGCGAAACACTCAAACTCTTTTGTCTAGTTACCTCGTCAAGTTGGTAAGACAAACCCACACACACACACACACAGTCTTGTCTACCCTACATACCGAGGTACCCCATTGTCTGTCCTTTGTGTGGACTAACGGTTTCAACCTCGTTTTGCCAGTACAGTTCTGGTTCTCCTAGTGCTCTCACTAGAACTCCTCCTCCTCCTTCTGTTTCTTCTCCTGCTTCTGTTTCCTCTCCTGCTTCTGTTTCTTCTGCCCCTTCTCCTGCCTCTAGTGTGGTTCAACCAGGTATATCGTACTCAGAGAAAGTCAAATCACCGAGCCGCAACTCGGGCCGCTCATTTGATTCTAAATTCTCCCAGTTTCGGCATAAAAGCGGAGTTAATTTTGACAAAAGGAATTGGCGCCTCCCCGATGTTTGTAAAAACATCCTTATGATTGGAAGTTCAAATTTAGGACGCATTGATCGAAATCCCCATCCGGACATCCAGGTGGAGTGTTACCCCGGCGCCAAATTCAATCATCTGCGCTCTATGTTTAAAGGGCACAGGGGCCAGTCCAGTCCCCAAAAAATATTATTAAATATTGGCGTGAATTCTCGAAACGATAATTCTGATCTCGTAGTTAAGCAGTTGCGGAATATGCTTAGCGATATCAGGGTCAAGTTTAGATCAGCAAAAATTTATTTCGCTGAACTAAACTTTTCGCAAAAACTCCCTCAGGCTGAGAGGAGAACCCTGAGCATCATCAACGAAACCATTCGGAAAGTGAAGGACGTTAACGTGATACCAAAAATTGATGACGCGAAGTTTGATGTTGCTCAGGATTTAATCCATTGGACCACGAGAACCGCCAATATTATGTACGATCACTGGTTGAACCACCTAAATTTAAACTAAGTAAAGGCAAAGGTAACAGCCGCCTAACAGATGTGGGATTAGGAACTAATGTGGTTAACCTGTCTGGCACCAATGACCTAACAACCCAAGAGAAATCTCTTTTAGATCGCGGTTTAACTTTTGTACCAGCACCAAAGCCTAAAACTGATAACCAAACAAATTTACCATCATACAACTGTAATTTTCTTAGGCAAATGAAATTAGCCGACCGCTTTAGAAACTCCAGCGGTCGGAAACTTCCTTTTACAGAATCATCTGGTTGGTCACCTCCAGATAGTGAAGTAGATCCCGAAATTATTGAGGCTAGCAAACGAATCATCAAAAAGGTGTTCAGCATGAACATACTCTCCGATAAAGACAATTTAACAGCTGGTGAACGGAGAGCCCTCACGAAACTTCGAAAAAATAAGAAATTAGTAATTAAACCAGCCGACAAAGGTGGGTCGGTAGTTGTTCTATCTCGGGATAATTATATAAAGGAAGCCATGAGACAACTCAGCAATACTAAACATTATAAGAAAATAGATTCACTTATTTGGCCTAGTAATATCGAAAAATTCAATAAGATCTTAAAATTTCTCCTCGACGAAGGTCACATTACCAAAAAACAATTGAAATATTTAACAGCTAAGCTCAGTGCTCAAACAAGACAATTTTATATCCTACCAAAGATCCACAAGGACCGTTCTTCATGGACGGATGACTTAACTCCACCCGGGAGGCCAATTGTATCAGATTGTAATTCGGAATCTTATGCGATCTCGGAATTAATTGATTATCATCTGAAACCTATAGCAAATAGACATCCGAGCTATCTAAAAAATACACAGGATTTCCTGTCAAAAATTTCGAAATTGAAAATATCGAAAAATGCAATTCTGGCTACTTTGGATATCGACAGTATGTATACGAACATTGATATTGATAAAGGTGTTAAATCAGTTAAAAATGCATTTGAAAAATATCCGGATGCGAAACGCCCGGATGAACAAATTTTGGATCTTTTAGAGCTGAGCTTAAAAGGTAATGACTTTCAATTCAATGGAGAATATTTTCTACAAATAATGGGTTGTCCTATGGGCAAAAGATTCAGTCCTAATTTTGCAAGCATTTATGTAGCGGAATGGGAGGAAAATGCCTTAAGCAAATGTGCAAAGCATCCTCTCGTATATCTCAGGTATTTAGATGACATTTTTATTATTTGGGAACATTCAAAAGAAGATTTTGATGAATTTTTAGAAATTTTGAACAATCACGATCCAAATATTAAATTGAAAGCTACTATCAGTGAAAATTCTGTTGATTTTCTCGATGTGACCGTGTATAAAGGCAAGCAATTTCAGGCGTCCGGTCATTTAGATTATAGAGTGTATTTTAAACCAACTGATTCACATCAATTGTTGCACACAAAATCATTTCATCCTCAACATACATTTAAAGGTATCATCAAATCACAACTCATTCGTTTCCACCGCAATTCAAGTGATAAGGTAAATTTCAATGAGGCTTGTTCTACTCTATTTGGCGCCCTCAGATCGAGAGGGTACTCGCTGCGTCTCTTGCGTAGCCTGAAATCCCAAACCCTGAAAAAGCTCGAAAGTCCAGCTGAAACTACCGATTTCGAACCACTGAAGATTGAACACAACAGACCGTTGCAGAATGGTAGTGGCGCGGTATTTAATTGCAAAAAGCCTCGTTGTAGACTGCATACTTTTATGCCTGATCAGAAAGAGGAATTTTCCTCCGAACAAACGAAAAATCATTATCAGATCCGTAACCCCCTCCATTGTGATTCACCAAACATTATTTACCTTATCACTTGTAAGCGATGTTGGAAACAGTATGTTGGTCAAAGTCAAAATCCTTTTCGAGAACGTGCTACTAGACACAAAGAGGATATAAAACATAATGCTGATGCCCCAGTAGCACAACATTTTAACCTTCCTGGCCATTCTTTGGACGATTTCGAAATCCATCCTATTGAACAACCACCAATTAAAGACACATTAGAAGAAACGGATGAATTTAGAAAAAAACGTGAAGCTTTTTGGATCAATACGCTTCAAACTCTCTGGCCATTTGGTATGAACATATCAGAGGGCGAATGCGAAAGGAGGTCCATCATTCCTTTCACTTTAACGTACAACAGAATGAATATCGAAATAGCAAAAATGTTAAAAGATGAATTCAATTTTACCAATGCTAAATTAAATGAACCTTTGAATCTTCGACCTGTCATCGCCTATAAGAAAAACAAAAGCTTGCGTAACATCCTTGTAAGGACTAAATTAGAGCCCATCAATGAATAACATCAATTATTGCCAGTCAGTTTAACCAGTTCCTAAGCTCATCACTTAGTTTAAATCAATTTTGTGTCATGTTTGAAACCCATCAGGGTTCAGTTAATGAAAAAAATTTTTCGGCGGCATATTAAAAAGAAAAAAACGTTTCAGTATGAAATGTCTGTGCCAGTGCGATTTTTTAACCTCAAACACACACAGGCGAGTGCCAGAGTTCATATATGCCCAAAAACAAAATAGGTTCTAATTTCAATCATGTGTATGTATTTCCTAAATAAAATTATTATTTATTCATTTATATATTTATTTATTGATTATTTTTAATTTTTTGATTATTTTTTATTATTTTTAATTTTTTTATTATTTTTAATTTTTTATTATTTATTTATTTATTTATTTATTTATTTATTTATCTATTTATTTATTTATTTATTTGGTTGATTCATTTATTTAAATTATTATTTTTATTTTTATTTTTATTTTTAATTTTTCATACCTTTCACACAATGTAGAGGTTCAGAAGGGAAAACACACATTTTCTACGTGGTGTAAAATATTTTCCGTCATAAACCTCCGTCGGGGGATATTCATTCCAACTGATAACATTCGTGAGGCATCATGATCTTTGGCGTTATTTTTTCATTTATGTCTTTAGTCTCAATATATTTTATCAAACCATTTTTTAAAAGATGAATTCAATTTTACCAATGCTAAATTAAATGAACCTTTGAATCTTCGACCTGTCATCGCCTATAAGAAAAACAAAAGCTTGCGTAACATCCTTGTAAGGACTAAATTAGAGCCCATCAATGAATAACACCAATTTCTGCCAGTCAGTTTAACCAGTTCCTAAGCTCATCACTTAGTTTAAATCAATTTTGTGTACTTTTTTGTCATGTTTGAAACCAATCAGGGTTCAGTAAATGAAAACAATTTTTCGGCGGCATATTAAAAGAAAAAAAACGTTTCAGTATGAAATGTCTGTGCCAGTGCGATTTTTTAACCTCAAACACACACACACACACACAGTCTTGTCTTCCCTACATACCGAGGTACCCCATTGTTTGTCTTTTGTGTGGACTAACGGTTTCAACCTCGTTTTGCTGGTACAGTTCTGGGAAAACAACCGAGGTAAAGGGTTTCTTATGTCTTTTGTACCTCGGTAAGGCGAAACACGCAAACTCTTTTGTCTAGTTACCTCGTCAAGTTGGTAAGACAAACCCACACACACACACACACACACACACACACACACACACACACACACACACACACACAAACACACACACACACACACACACACACACACACACACACACACACACACACACACACACACACACCACACACACACACACACACACTACACTAGAAAAAAACAAGTCTCACAAAGTGTTCTATAATTAATTGCAAGGTGTTGAATTGTGGTTTTGGTATTGGACTCATTGCCAGGTGGGGTTGTTGAGCGTTCAATCAGAAAGCAACATTGTAAATTCCTCAAAAATAGGATTGTGGCCTCCAAAATACACTCACAGGTATGCCGCCATCTTTGTCTGAGGCCAACCACAACACTTTTGTTGTACTGTAGCCAGCGTGTTTCTCACTTTCATGTAGATACTGTGAAGAAAGTGAACCAAATAATTATGAGAACTTCATCATAAATGCTAGATTTCTGGCATTGTTTTTGATGGTGTGCAATGGTCACGTGGTTAAGGTGTTGGACTCCTGATTTCCAGGCAGAGTTACTGAGGGTTTGATTCCCAGCTGGGTCTCAGAAACCAACCTTCTAATTTTCTCCAAAACATGACTGTGTCCTTCAAAACACACACAGGCTCATGCTAGTCTTTGTCTGAGACCAACCAGAGCAGCGTGCCAATGTAATATTTGTCAGACGACCGTTGAGTTTTGATTTGAATTGAATTAAATGTACTGGTCATTTCAAAATTATACTGATTCTCGATGGTTTGCAGAGCCGTATAAGGGACGCCTGAAACTTATGCCACTGTTTTACTTTCTTCAATTTTCAGAGTCACGTGTATGATGTTCCTTATGTATCTGGAAATACATCATCAGAGGATGACAAGCAGACCAACACCACTCCAGTGATGAAGTTTGGAAACCTGCTGAGAATAAGGTGAAACATTCATCATCATTCATATAATGTTTTTTTAATTGACTTATTTATTGTCAGACCTTTATTGGAAAACCAAGTAATTTGTGCATGCCTTCTTATTGCTAAAAATAAAAAAAGTTGACCCATAACTTGCCTGGGAATTTGGCCATGATTACATCACAACCATCCTGCCAACTTACCACCATTACCAGTTAATCAGAAATCACACATTTCAGTGGAATCTGTAACAGTGTTTCAACATTTGCCAGAAGATTCGGTTTTGGTTGGGTTTCAGGAAAAACCTTGGTTTTAGTTCGGTTTTTCAATGTGTTAAGAACAGATAACAAATAACACTTCAGGCTCCTTAACTTGGAAAAAATCTCCCATAGTTTGTACAACACAACTTACTACAAAAGCTCTGTCTGTAAATATCTCCATTGTGTTCAACCTAACTTCCCCATAATCATTCTCTGGGATTCTAGGGGATCAGTTGCTAAGCCTATTCAGTCAAAAAAACCCATAAATCACGTTGACAAATGAATATAGTTCTAATCTATGCTGTGTCCTGATTGGCACATTTTCTCCCTTATTGACTCGTTGGGTGGACAAGTCACGGATGAAAACATGACAATCAAAACACAACGTTTTCGCCTATTTGCCAGCGTCATTAAGTGACCAGCGTCCATAGTGGTCACCAGTTCAGTTCCTCCCAGTAAGATAGTTTGATCAGCTTTTGTACAAACACCATAAAACTTAGGCCAGTTTTTACTAGGTCTTGCAGTTCGGTTTTCTGGTTTGCTGCAGAAATCAGTACTAAACTAGAAAACCAAAAATAAATGGTCCAGCCCTACCATACAAATAAGGATGTCAGTGGAACAAGCAAAAAGAGCCTGTTCCATACCCATATTTGTTTGGTTTTCTACAAAAGATTTAAAATATGAATGAGGAAAATTGAGTGTTGTATTGGTATGAATGATAGGTACTTGCTCCTTGCTCTCCACTCTTAAATACTGGTAGCATATGAGCTACTTGGTTTCACTTTACTGCTAGAAAAGCCTGCTTTATTGAATTTTACAGTCAGTGTTAATCCTGGGGAGTGGAGCTGTGCTTATATCTGTCAAACAAGATATAATTGGTTAAATTCATAGTTACACGAGAGAAAAGCAGAGTGATTTAAGAAAATTCTGTTGCACTATCCAAGTGGTAGGAGTTAATTGAAGATGGATCTTCTGGAATTATGAGGAAAGTCTACATTTGACTTTGTGGGTAAATCATTTTTTTTTAATTTCCAAACAAAGGTATTTGTACAATCAAATTTAAAAATTTTCCATATAAATAAAAATATATTCGCACATTTTCGGTTTTCTAAACCATTACCTGCACTTCTTAGCATCAGCAGTTTTGGCAATATAACAGGTTATATTGTGGAACTCTGTTAATTGAATAGGCACTTTACCAGTAAAAAATTCAGTTGGGCAAAAAAATATGTTTTTCAGGTCCTCCCACATGGTCATTTTGACTGCTGTATGCATCCTTTGTATTACCTCTCTAAACTTAACAAGAGCACCGACTAGCGTTGCTTAACAAACCCAGTAGGCTTTTTACCTGCGTCGCCAGCGACAGAGCAGGTCTAGTAACCGCTTGACTCCGTCCGTCTGTCTGTCAGTATATCCATCCGTCAGTCCATCCAAAACACTTCTTCCGTCAAACTTTTCTTGGCTTCTATGAAAGGGAATGATTTTAAATTTGGTCTGCTGCTTCATAATGATGAGTTGTATCTTGTATCTAATTTTCAGATCAATTGCATGCAGCGACGCAGGTCCAGAGCCGGTATTGGTCTTGGCTTGTTCAAATTGTACCTAACTACTGTATTTTTATACTACAACCAATGGTCCAGGCTAGCTGATGTTAACTCAATATAATTCAGGGCCAAACACAAATTTTGCTCCCCCACAGTCCCCACAATTTGTATACAAAACCGGAAAATTCAAGTCCTATCGGGTCCTCCATACTTTTGTTATCTGCGCATGAGCAGTATCCTGGAAGGTATGAAATTGGCGCCAACCATCATTCTTTGTTTGGCCCTAAAGTCAGTAACAATGATCTGACATCTGTGCTTTAAAATCTCTTTTTTTGAGGATGCCAGACACAAATCAATAAAAGAATTGGTGGATTCAAGGCTGTAAATGGATGATGGAAGTGAACAATGGTGGTTTCAAAACGTTCAGGGCTGTAACTTTATAATAATTATAAAAATTATTTCATGTTTCCCATTTTCTGAACAGACCCCTGACGTCATCCTTTGCTAATGAATTAATCCACTGTTTGTTAAGTGTTCCTTCCCTATCCTTCCATGAACCTCCCCTGTGAAACTCGTAAGCTTTTTTGCTATTTTTTATTGAAATTTTTTATTAAATTTCTTGTGAGTTTAATGTGTATTACAGAATATTTATTCTGTTTATCCCCATGGTTATGTCCTCACCCTAGGGGTGTTAGGTCGTTTTGGTCTTGCATCTTCTATCCGATAGATCGTTTTTTCTTCGTATGAAGATCTAGCTTTGCATCTGGTAACATTTAAATCGGTTACTGACTTTTGGCCTTTTTGTGTTCCTGATGTCTTGTTTCCATTTTTTTTCCTTTGACGTTGTTTACATTGGGAACGTCCTTAAATATATGTAGTATTTCAGACCTTCATTTTAATGGCGCGCCATCGCTCACGCAATTACAATTTGCAGCGAACGATCAATCGCACATGTGGGAAAAAAAGCAGTTACTTTTTTAGTTTACGTCAACAATGTCAGAGTTTCAGAAACTTTGTAAACACTTGACTGTCTCGCCTATTGGATTAATCGAATAACCGGTGTAAGGTGCTATTGTCTACCATTATTTTTCATAGTCAACTTATTTTTTTTAGCCGTATACATCATGCCACTGAATGATAATATTGGTCTGCAAGGGACATGTAACGTTTCTCGGTACCTATTATCCTTCGTATTCATTGTTTATATCATGAAAATAGGCAAAAATTTTTACTTTACCCTCGCATATTATTTCATGATATGGACGTTGTCATACCTAAACTCCGCTCTGGATCAAGCTATTGTGAGCAAATTGTTGATAATCCAAGTTAATGTTTGCCATTTTAATTTTTAAATCCGATAAATTTAATGGCGATGTGGAATTTATTGACACTAAATTTCTGAAAGAATGTACACACTTTGAAGTGTTAGCATCATGTGACAGTGACTGTCACAAAGTTGATTATGTCAATGAGGAATTCCCGGTAAACCCACATTTTTAGATGACCCGATTGGCTGGAATAAACACCGTGTGCTATATTCCTGGCAATTTTCATCAAGCAACAGTTTCTAGATCCCCAAAATGATCCAAATGAAGACTTCAGAGTTCAGACGGTGCTTTGATTTTCACTTGTGTTGTCAGGATTTTGAACTGCATTTACATGTACCTCGCTAAATATTCCACTGTATATTGTGCTTAAAAATTAGAAATTTAGTGGTAAGAAATTGTAATTTTTGTATCATTAAATTTAAACCAATTTGCACTTTATTTCAGTGTATTATTTCGTAAATTATGTAATTGCTTCTCCTTTTTCATTTTTGACCCCCAAGAGGCGTGTTCCCAAATCAGCGCGCCACCAGAGAAACTGCATGCCTTGGCATCATCTTGGGCGCACAATGTATAGCGCACCAGCATTTTTTTAAAATGAAGGTTTGGTATTTAATATTATAATACTGTAGAATTACTGTAGGATACATTGATTATGATTCCGGTAGTGTAGCTCATAAAATTTGGATTTGGTCCACACTTAGGCTCTATCGGGATGCCCTTGGGCTCATGATATTCCCTTTGGGAATTTAGGCATTTTCACAAAAATTTTTCGAAATTTTTTTTAGAATTTTTTCGAATTTAATTTTGCTTGCTATTATTAATGTATCTTTATCATATATTTTGTTATGGAGTTTGTGGGAGTGCTATCGACTTTGTCTTTTGATTGTAATTATGAAAGCTTACTCCTCTAAATGCATGTTGAGGAAATATTCTGATTTACATGCTTGTTGCCTTGCCTGTAGTCAATACACTCCTACGGATTCTTGTCCTACTTGTGTGCATTGGGATGACAGACGTTGGAGACGGGTGTCGTGGTACGTCGTTGGCGGTGAGGCTCCTATACTCTCACCGCAAAATAATTTGAATTTTTCAGTTTCTTTTTTAGAGGAACAAGAACATGGTGATGGTATTGTGACACCCTCCAAAGTGTGCTACCGTTGTTACGCTCTGATGAGCAGACAGAGCTAGCTGCAAAGGTGCTCATGAATATTAAGCAAGGGATAAGGCCTCTAGTTAGTGCTCTTAATCCTTTGCAAGCAGCTAGCTCGACCGGTGAGAGCGGTTACCCTGTTCCTGGGAGCCGTGACGCCAGGTAAGTCTGTTGCGGTCGAGGGAAATGTAGAATGGGTAGAGCGAGCACCTCAAAAACTAAAGGGAGGAAGTCAGCAAGTTTCTCTTCAGGAAGCTTGGCGAGGTGTGATAGATCGCGAATGGGAGAGCCTTCTCTAGCCCAGCAACATTTGGGGCCAAATGTTGTTTTGAGAAACTTGCATGAGCCGGAGCTAACGTCCACACTCGCTGCTCGGGACACTCCGTCTAGACTGCAGCCGGGGTTGGCTACAGTCAAGGCTTCCTCTGCTACGTTAGAAAAGCACACACGACCGCATGTTAGTTACCTGTCTTTGGATATCCAGCCAGCTGCGCGAAGACAGAGCCAGTCTTTGCCCGTGAAGTCAGACCATCCGGTAGCTAGCGGTCCGAGGCTTCGTTCATTGGGGCGTGTGAAGAAAAGATCTACCTCTGGATCTCCGTCCCAGGAGCAGCAAAAAACAGAAGACCGCTGCTCCTCAAGCCTCGGTAACGGACTTGCTGTCACAGATTGCGCAGCTAATCGCAGCAAGTGCAAGAGCAGCCTTCCGCAGACTCCGGTGGTGAGCTGTCAGACGGTGCTGGGTCGGTCCAGTCATCTGTACATGCAGATGCGATGGACCGAACTTCACAGCTGAATCAGTCGGATGGTGAAAGGGACAAAAAAGAGGATTACCCTTCCCTTTCGGAACAGCATATGGTAGCGATGTATTTTATTCATCAATACTACCCTGACATTGTTCCACCTGATCAGCAAGCTGCAACTACTAGAGAGAAACTGCTGTCGTCTCTGGACAAAGATATTGTGCAAAGGAAAGATGATGTTCTTTCCTTCCCGAAACAATCTTGGCAGGTGTCGGAATGTTAACGACGCCTTATTCAACCTATCTAGTGTCAAGAGGAAAGGCAGTTTCTTATCGACATCTTCAATAAATATACCTTTCCTTGGACCGCATTCATTTAAAACGGTTGGAGAAGATGCCCAGAGACCTCTGCGTTTGGATGAGCGGGCCGGAGATTTAGATATGTCCCTACCTACATCATTCAATTTATGCTCGGAAGTGATGGAATGTGCTATTTCATCCAATAGAGCGAATCTGGATGCAATGTCCTACGCAGATCACCTCACCAGAGCTATGGTGCAATGTCTTAATGGGAAGGAATTCGAGGACGTTCGTTCCTCGCTTAGAGTTATTTCCAGGGCAGTCATGTATGCCACGTACAACTCAGCCCTGACAGTGGCAAATTTGGAGTTGATTAGACGTAATGCAGCCCTTGCGTCGTCATCACTTGTAGATGACAAGCAAAGTGAAAAGCTCTCTCCGAGTCGCTCTGGTCTCCGGATATACTCTATTTGACAACAAGCTTTCATTAATCTATGAACAGGCTACAAAGAAAGCTTCCAATGCACTGCTACTGAAATCTGCTTCTCAATAACACTCTTCAGCAGACTGGGGTAAGCGAGGCTGTTCCACTTCACAATCAAGTAAAGGGAACTCCCCGCGAGGGTACAAAAAACCCTCTTATAATTACTCCGGAGGTTGTCAGTATAGCGACTCAGGAAAGGGGCGCAGGTCTGAGCGAGATTATAGATCAGATGCACCTAAGCCGGCGGGACAAGGTTCTTTGCGGGGAGGACACAGTTTCACGTAAGCCTCGTAAGTCATACAGGTGATGGACAAGACCTCTATTGCTTTCCAGTTGGCGGAAGGTTATCAAACTTCGCGAGAAACTGGATGGAAGTCATGGAAGTTCAGTGGGTGAGAAGTGTAGTCTCGGAAGGCCTACAGCTATCATTCCGAGCAAAGCCCCTGCTTACAAGATGTCCGCGTTGGACAAATCTTCTGGCAGATCCTTTCAAAAGAGAGTCTCTCCTTGCGGAGGTACAGGCTCTCTTATTAAAGTAAGCAATAGAGATCGTCACTCAAAATTCTCAAGGTTTTTACAGTCACCTGTTCCAAAGTACCGAAGCCAGACGGCTTGTTCCGACCGGAAATAAACTTGAGCTGGATAAACAAGTTTATTGTAACTCCAAAGTTCTATATGGAAACCATTCGGTCGGTAAGAGCGAGTATTTGAGTGGACGACTATGCGGCAAGCATAGATCTAAAGGATGCCTACTTTCATGTCCTGGTACATCCGCCATTCAGAAAGTAAGGCTTCGTGAACGTTTCGTTTATAGGCATTAAACGTTTATAGTTCTGGTAAACTTGTACACGGAATGAAGTTTTAATAGAGTAATTTCAAAACTGCAGATTAATGCAGAAAGTCAAAGAAACAAAAAAAAAATTTCCAACTTTGCAATGGAATATTTTGGTAATGCTTCAGAAAAACTGTGTACTGGTTCCGACTGGCGCCGCCGCCACAGTAACCGAACGAAATCATCTTCAAATCATGTGATATCATATGTGACACAGTCACGTGAGCCGCATGGCTCGTGCTTATCTTTGGTGTTTCCTTCGAAACATGTGTGGGATGTTTTAGCTTATTCGGATTTACATGTATATTCCCAAAGTGATACACAATTGTTCTCGATGATTTCGTTCACCTGACTTGGATTATTAATTTATTATTCACACATGGGATGATCTTAGGATCGATTTATGGAGTTTGACAGACAGACTGGCACTTGCGGTGTTTGAAAATTTGGATTCCCCTGCATGGTTTGTTGACTTTGTTTATTTTTGCGACATTGCATTCCACTCTCAAGTCCGGTATTGTCACTATTGTGTACCATGGCAACTTGCTCTAACATTACTGTTTGAATGAGCTCAGAAACCCCCATAAATTTCAAAATTTACCTGGGTGAGAATCCCCCAGACACCCCCCCCCCCTCCCCACCCCCCTACACCTCCCCCTACACCCCCCCCCCCCCCCCCCCCCATAGACCGAGCGACTTTGCCTTCGCCATCTGCATGCTGTGATCGTTCGTCTACATCGTTTTTGGACGAACTGTAAATCGGCTGTCTCAATAACATAAATTGTATGCCCTGTACGCAAAGATATGTTGAACTTACTGTGTATTATTACACACTTCTATCAAATATTGACTACTTGCATTGTTAGTACGTGTGAACATTTCTGTTTCGTTTACAGACAGTCATTTAAACGTTTACAATTTTGTCTAAACGTGGAAGCCTTATCAGAAAATACCTGCGGTTTGGCATGCAAGGAGAAGTTTTTCAGTTCAGAGCAATCTGCTTCGGTCTGAATCTAGCTCCTTGGACTTTCACTCCAATAATGAACTCGGTAATATCATACTTCCGAGCTCATTCGTCTGTGGTAACGTCGGCTTACTTGGATGACATTCTTCAGAGATACCGCAACAGAATTATTCTTCAGAGCAATGTTCAGAGTCTGCTTCAGTTGTTCCGACATTTCGGTTTCATAGTAAACGAGAAAAAGTCGGATCTAGCTCCGTCCAAGTCCTTCATTCACTTGGGAATGAGCTTCGAGACTCACAACAATCTGGTTTGTCTGCCACTACCCAGAGCGAAATTACTTGGTTGTTATGCTCGCTTTTGTCTAAACTCTCCCACAGTCATGGCAAGGGAGTTTATGCGACTGATGGAGCTGTGCTGATCTTATTCTGATGGTCCGCCTGCACACGCGTCCCCTCCAGATATTCCTTACTCAGAACTGGAATGTGAAGACGCATTCGATCGAAACCAGGATTGTTTTAACAGACCTAGTAAAACAAAAGGTTCAGATTTGGGCGGATCTCCAGTGATTGACTCAGGGAGTTCCGCTTCAACTACCGGATCCGGCTTTCACAATTATGACGGATGCGAGTCAGACTGGCTGGGGCACATTCGTAAGTCCCGCAGACTTGAAGTGTCAGGGTGGGACCCTTGGTTCCTAGAGGAGCACATAAACATCAAGGAAGTGATGTTTTTCTGGCTAGCGCTACAACATTTCATTCTTCAAATAGCGAACGTCCATGTTCAGATTCTGTCGGACAACTTGATGGTAGTAGCTTACCTCAGGAACAAAGGTGACACTCATTCGATTCCGTTATGCGAATTAACGGTGAAGATTCTCCTATTTGTTCTGAATCATCACGTTCATCTCTCAGTCCGTCATATTCCGGGTCGTCTGAACGTACTAGCAGACTCTCTCTCACGGAAAGGTCGCCTGTTACCATCGGAGTGGACTCTCAACAAGCGAGTATTCAGTCAGATCTGCTACCAGTAGGATCGTCCCATGATCTTTTTGAGACACACCTGGACAATCAGTTTCTGACATTCGTGTCGCCATATCCAGATCATCGAGCGTACGAAGTAGATGCTCTGTTGACCTCATGGAATGATAGGATATGCATATCCTCCTGCTCTTGATTCAGCAGATTCTGTTAAAGATCAAACAGTCTCACTGCAAAATCCTGCTAGTAGCACCTCTGTCATCACAGAAACCTTGGAGCAGTCTTCTCAGGTGTCTGTTATGGGACATTCCCCGGAAGCTTCCTTGTCGAAAGGATCTTCTATATCAGGGGATGTCACGCGCACTGCATCACAATGCGGAAGGTCTCAATCTTAATGTATTTCCTTTGTGCGGTCCTTCTTGCACGGAAAACATTTTAAAGGACGAGCAGTGGACGCAATTTCTGACTGTAGGAGGACCTCCTCTTCGTTGAATTATGCAGCGAAGTGGAGGGTTTTCTTCCATTGGTGTACGGACCAGTCTGCAGACATCTATGATCCGTCTATTCCAAAGATTGCCAATTTTCTGGTCCAATTGTTTGACATACTCAAACTGCAGCCTGTCACTATTAAGGGCTATAGGTCTATGTTATCAGACACTTACTCTCATCATGATAACTTGGCTATTGGATCAGATACTTCTTTATCCAAGCTAGTTAGAAATTTCTCTATTAATAGATGTAGAACCCTCAGATTAATTCCTAAATGGAATTTGGCTTGGGTTCTGTTGAAGCTTCAAGAAGCTCCATTTCAGCCGTTAGACGATGTAGAGTTCAAATTCTTGACCTATAAGATGGCTTTTCTCTTAGCCTTTCCTTCTGCCAGAAGAGTTAGTGAACTTCATGCTTTATCTGTCGGCGATTCCCATTACCATAGTGTGGGTAATACTGTTACCCTCACTGCGGAAGTGGGATTCTTGGCTAAGAATCAGATTCCAGATAAGTGGCCGGAGCCTATTATCATTATGGCTTTACCATCCTCAGATAACCGTAGACCTTTGCTGTGTCCAGTTAGCGCAATGCTCATTTATAAATGTCGATCGGATTCTATTAGAAAGGGAAGAAAAAGATTCTTTCTTTCATTGATTCCTAACAGAAAAGATATATATCTGTTCATTCTATCACTAGATGGATTCAGTTGGCAATACGTATTGCCTATGATAGTCTATCTTCGGATAAATGTTCTGTCAACAAGATTTCAGCACATGAGGTTAGAGCACTGTCCACTTCTTGGGCTCATTCTAACAGTATAGCCATTACTGATCTTATGAAGACTGTTTACCGGACACAGCCCTCTTCATTTACCAAGTTTTACCGTAGAAATTTAGAGTCCATCTCCGGTGACTTTGGGTCCTCTTTCTGTTGCTCAGAATGTTGTCCATTAATGTTACATCTACAAGGTGTTTAGGCAGTCTGCTCGAGTACTGACGCCATTCCGCAGCCCTCTTCGTTCTGAGGAATTTATCCTCAGAACAAGGGGATAGAGATGAGCCGATTAGTAAAATGCCCCATCAGACGAATGCCGATTATTTTAGACAACAATTGGCCGATACCGAATGGCAATGTCAGACGTTTTTTTTATTATTTAAGCTTACTGCAGAAGCTGGCTGATTTACAGTAATCAGAATTTAATTTATGTGCCATTAATCCCCATCAATCCAAAAGATAACACACTTTTAATACTGACTTAAATAAGTTAAATAATAGACATCAAAGAGTTAATTTTATATCAGTGAAGCACCATCAGTGCAGTATATTTTCGATTTAAAATAAACAGCTAACAACTGAGTCGAGAAGTTATCAAAAGCCGTCGTTGGAACCACATGTTTTAAAGTGGGAGTTTCTTTTCGGTAAACCCTTTTCTGGGATTGTGTCACACGAGTCATGACATTGCACTGCATTATCTATTTTTATCACATGCTCCACACATTTCAACATGAGAAAAATTCAGTGGCTTTGTGTTGATAAATCCCACCCCGAATGGCCCAATATTAAACTTATTGCACCCAAACCTCTCACAGTTAACACAGATTACTAATATAGTGGAATTATCTGTCCAACATGGGAATAAAGAATGCCATTGTATATTTAATGAGATGATGGTTGAAAGAAATATTGCGACATTTTGCAGACTGCAGTACAGTTTGGGCAGTGAAGAGCATCCGTATTTCACATGATGGATAAAAAACAACTCAGTACACAGTTACACAATCAAAATCTTTAATATAATATTCTGCCTTTTCTTTCATGAACCATCACTAACCTGATATCAGTAACCGACGAGTGATATACCGATCGCTTGCCACTGGTTGTCCCATGAAGGGGAAGAAAGTTCATTACAGGTCATCCCTAACACTTTCACTGAGTTTCAGACAATTGGCAAGAGCCGATGTTGAACCATCGAGTGCCGATGGTGAACCGATGGGTGCTTATCGGCTGAGTGCCAATGTTACACTGATTAATCATTTCATCTCTACAAGGGGAAGGGGGGGGGGGTCGGGGACGTTTTTTTCCCTTAGGTTATCTGGCTTTATAGTGAAAAGCAAGGGAATACCTCCTCCAGAGACTAGTCCAGCGTCGGTGCTGGGTAGTTTTAATGTGTAGTTCGGTGTGAAGCAATAACTATGTCTCATTTATGTACTGTTTTTAAAGTGGTGCTCACTGTGAAACATTTGTATATGTTACGTGTCATACAAGCGTTAATATACAATCCTCGGACAGTTTTAAATGAGTATAAAGCGTCTCATTCCCTGGTCTAGCTTTATATATTGGTTTCCTTCACCGAATTAACGTAGCGGGTTATGCTGGCATTAAATGGAGAAATTATGTAATTCTCAATTACATTGTTGGTGTTATGTCATTCTCTTTTCTTATAAAAGAGAAGGTCATATGTAATTCCTATGTCTTCTCCTATTCTGTAGGAGCTATTCTTTATCGAAGTAATTGAGAGATTGGATTTTCCTTCAAGTCCTAGGCCCTCTCGCCTTTTTACGATTCAGCTAATCTGGGCCATTAGTTGTAGTATAAAAATATGATAAATTTTAAGTAATTTGTATATTTTTTATACTTACCAATGGCCCAGACGGGGATGGCCCTCCCATGAGTGTGCACTCATATCTCCCAGCTGATTATAACATTTAGCAGGCACTGTAGAAGAATAATGGTTGGCGCCAATTTCGGTACCTTCCTGGATACTGTGCATGCGCAGATAACAAAAGTATGGAGGACCAGATAGGACTTGAATTTTTCGGTTTTGTATGCAAATTTTGGGGATTGGGGAGTGCAAAATTTGTGTTCGGTCCTGAATTATACTGAGTTAGCACCTAGTCTGGGTCAATGATCTGATAACTGCAGTAGAGCTGTATTATTCCCATGTATTTTGAAAAAAACGGGAGATATTAAATTCGGAGTGTTCTTCCGTCCTTCCATCCTTCCATGTTTTTTGTTTCCAGACTCGAACTTTCCTTACAGTGACCGGATTTCGATAAAATTTGGGTAGTAGATCACTTTCATCAATTGTGGGTCCAAGTTCGAATATGGGCATTTTCCGTGCATATTTAATTGGGTTGCTGAAATTTGATTGGCTGACGGTTTCCAGACTCTAACTTTTCTTAAAATCAACCAATTTCGATGAAATTTCATATAGGGATTACTTTTATCAATACCTAGGTCAAGTTCGAATGTGGGAAATTTTGTACCAAAAATCTGTCCGTCTGCCTGTCCGTCTGCCCCGTGCGTCAACGCACCTCGGACTAAAAGCTGTATTTATGAACCGATCTTCACGAAACTTCTTATCATCATTGTGAGACCAGAACATGTGTTTTGGGGTTTGGACCAAAATTCAAGATGGCCACCAGTGGTCATTTTGTTCCGAAATTGGGTGTAGTCAGTTTTTTGTACAGAACTTCTAAATGAAAGTTCGGATTTGAATAAATTTTTGTATGAATGTTTAGTAACATGCAATACATCACATATTGTTCTGTTTTGTTCTCGTGCAAAAATTATGCAAATTAGGGAAACTTTGATTTATTCAGTGCTACTACTAATACACATTAAGTGCACACCTTCCGTGTTTTTCGTTTCCAGACTCTAACTTTCCTTACAATCAGTCAATTTCGATGAAATTTGGATAGTAGATCACTTTCATAAATTGTGGGTCCAACTTCGAACATGGGCATTTTCCGTGCATATTTAATTAGGTTGCTTAAATTTGATTGGCTGTTGGTTTCCAGACTCTAACTTTCCTCAGAGTCAACCGATTTCAATGAAATTTCATATATGGATCGTTTTTATCAATACCTAGGTCAGGTTTGAATGTGGGAAATTTTGTACCGAAAATCTGTCCGTCTGCCCATGCATCAATGCACCTCGGACTAAAAGCCGTATTTATTAACCGATCTTCACGAAACTTCTTGTGTGTCTTTGTTATCATTGTGAGACCAGAATATGTCTTCATCATTACTTCTTTTGCAACTCTACAAAGTCAGACTCTCCCAGTACCACATACAGACCACCATATTATCTGGACATCACTTCCAAGGTTTCATTAACTTCCAACTTCCAATCACAAGCTTTACAGGTTGGTTAACACTTTTCACATCAGTTTAATGTAATATGTCTTATCATACAGTCTTAATTTTTAGTGATTCTCACAGTTATACTCCACATCACTTTACTTGCTTTGACAGTGACCTCCGTGAAAATAAATTTGATAACAACTGTCTGAAGCACTGTCTGTTCTGTCTCTTCTAAATAACTTCCACTTGCAACTCAACTATATTCCACTGGATGCATTAATTCCCCTTGAAACTATTGCCCAGCGGGAGACATGAATTCACTGAATTTGCTTGTTTTTTATTAAAATAAAAAAAATGGTAAAAATGTTTAAAAAACCTATAAATGTTACTTTCGAATAGTTGTTAACTGGTAGAGTGCTGGAAGCCTATATTTGGGCTTTATTCTGAAGCACAGGTATACCATAACTTAAAGGGTTCATATTCAGTGGATATGCTTTATATTATCTTTAACCCTCTGCACTCTGATGTCAAAATAACCAATATTTCAAGTAGCCATTATTCCCATAATGCAACTAGAAATTTAATCAATTCAGTCTTGTTTGACAGAGTTCAATGAACTCTGTCAAACAAGACTGAATGGAATAAATTTCTAGTTGCATCATGGGAAAAATTAGCAGACTGAAATTTTGAGATTTTGACATCAGTGTGCAGGGGGTTAAAGAGAAATTATTTAGTATGTGAGAATTTGTCTTGTTACATTTTATGGAGAGTGCCAACAGGCACTCTCCCATAAAATGTAACAAAGAAAAGACATTTGAAAAATTTATGTTGATTAAAAAATAATTTAGCACTCTACCAATTTATTACATTTGAATTAAATAAAAAAACATATTTTGTATATATTGCATTGTTTCTCTGGTTTACTCGCCATTTTTTCCCAACTACATGAAAAAATTAAATGTTGGCAAAGTGGAGGTGATGTGCTAAATGGGTGTGAACAATCAAAATTACAGTAAATCTATTAAAATCCTAAAAAACAATACTTGTTAATGTTTCCTCCTTCTTCAGTAATAATAACTCTTCTCAGAGATTTTGGATGAATCCACCAGTCATTCATTCTAATATGTTTTTATTTACAAAATTTTTATTTGCACAGGACAAACATTGAAACTGAAACTGGAATTTCCCTAAGAATTAGTAATATGCAGTTCTTTCCTTTTCATCAGTTCTGACAATAGGAGCATTGATAGTGATACAATGTTCATGAATATGGCACATCGATTTCTTTGAATTGTTGTCAATATTTGAATAGAGGTTTACACATACTCCGCTTTATTATGCCCCTGACCTCTGAAGGGGGATTCGAGGTATGAGACGTCCATGTGTTCATACAAACATTTTGGGATTGTAAGTTCAAAGCCATCAGTCAGATTTGGATCTCCTTTGGTATGCTGATAGACCCACATGGGGGAATGGATGTGCACAAGGAACAGGTTCTGTCCAATAATTTTTCCCAGAGTTATGGCCCTTTTTCACTCTTTCGACTTAAAAAAAGTTTCTGTCTCACAATATCTTTAATGCTACTTGGAACATTCCAACGGGTCAGGGGCAGTGGCCCACGCTTTGCGCATTCCTTGTTTTGTGCTGATGACAACTTGATACCCAAGAGAAATGAAGAATTAATTTTATTGTTGGACCTATTCATGTACCAGCACTATCCAAATAAGATGACTTTATTAACTGTTGTACCAAATTCTACTTCAACCTGTATTGAACTATTCGACCTTGTGAAGTGTTTAGTTTGGCAAGCATTGCAGTGTGACTAACTTTCTGTTTAATATAAATTGGATTTACAGCACCATTCAACACAGGAGAATAAATTAACAAAGTAAACAACAACATACATGTTTTTTATTTCTTCTATTTAACATGAGATTAGTATGACTGGAATGGAAAAGTAAAAGAAGAAAAACCCCCAAATTCACATTGCATGTACTCACTTAATTCCATGTTTCAACTTTCACCATTCATTTAGATTTCATATTTTTTGTCACCCAAATTGTGGGTGCGACTTATACAAAGGTAATGGTTGCAGGGAAGATAATTTGGGTGAGTATTGGGAGTGCAACTTATATATGGGAGCTATTTTTACACGAACATATAATCCACAGGATAGCAAATTTTAAATATTATTTTTTCAATTTATAACAAAATTTTAACAAAACCATATGTGACACTCATTGACATGAGCTCGACTTGCACCTTCCAATGAGGGGTCATATGATATATAGTTTAGTTGAAATGTTTTGAAATATACTTATTTTTATCAACTGCACAATTACTGGATGGATGTGGCCAGTTCGTTACGTAAAGAGTTAATCATTTATTTGTAATCATTCCATGAATTGTTACAGTTGAGCTGTTGAAAAAATTCATCAAAATCATATCAGGTGGCCCCATCACTGGAAGAAGCTTGTCAAGCTTGTTACAATGAGTGGGTCACATGGTATGGTTTTGTTGAAATTATTTTTTGAAAAATTTTAAGAAAAAGAGTAATTAAAATAACAAATTTTGGAATCGTGTACCATTAAAACTAGAAGTCCTGTGACAGTATTATGCACTATTTTGAAGTAATAGCACACTGAGTAAGTGCACTTTTCGTCCCTATCAAGCCCAAACTGCCCCATAGCATTAACTCTATTCCTGTAGAAAAACAGTGTGATCAGCAATTCTATACTAGTAAATAGAGATCATTTACAACATTCCTAACCTCTTCTGGGATATATGTATAACGTAATGACGTAAATAGACATTAAAATTTGACAGTATATACAGAATGAAGAGAGTGGATTACTACTAAATCGCAGTGCCATGAATTCTCCACTCGAAAAATATTTATAATTGTTCATGATAGCACGAGAAACACTTGCAAACTTTCATCACATGGACCATTGGGTGCAACCTGGTGGTCCATTTGATGAAAGTTTACAAGTGAAAGTTTGCAAGTTCTTGTGTTTTGTTATCAGAAATTGTAAATAATTACGTAGTGAAAAATCTATCCAATCAGCTATTTAGTAGTAATCCACCCTCAACATACTGTAGTCTCAATATTTTCTTTGTTTGATCGGTTCAGTTTGTGATTTCACTGCCGACCTCGCTAATTTTGCATTGCACAGTGCAAACATTCTTGTGTATTTCAGACTACTTAATTCTTCTACAGTAAGGGGTGCATTAACTAGCCAGCATTTTCTGCATTAATTGTGGCAGGACCTCTAGTTTCAACTGTAGTATCTTCGTTAAAGGGTTAAATTGATATGCTGAAATTTATAGTACCCTAATTTTTCAGATTCACTGCTTATATGTTTCAACTCTTTCCAACAGATTGATATGTTCAGGATTCTTGACTTGAATGTGCCAAACTGAACTCTGACAGCATGTGTCGCATGAGTTACAAACTTTCATGTAGATAACATTTATACCTGTATAAAAATTTGCTACTGGTGCAAGCCTTGAAATAAAGAGTTTAACCGTAATCTGTTATCAGGTTACACCACATAACACGGAGGTTACCTATATAGAAAGAAGGTGTTGTGGTGTTTTTCTGCCTTCTCGGTTTTACTAGGTCAGCCATGCTGCTTAAATCTTAACAGAATTTCCACCTCAATAAATGGCACCAACTTATGTGTGTTCTCGCTTTGGTGAGATTATCACTTAGCTTTTTGCTATTTATTGTTGCGGAAATTTTGTTAAGACATAAATGGTATGCCATTCTACTCATATGTGGATGCAAATCTCAACCAACTAGTCCTGAGAGATTGTCAGGCCTAACAGGTAGATTATGAATATATTTTATGTTGTATTGTTTGGTCGCTGTATTATTTTGTGGTAACCTGTAGTTCATTCACAAATTTCACAATTGACGTAACTCCCACATAACCTAAACGATCATTTGCAGGTTATTTTCAGCCTGCTGGTGTGTATCTAAACACCAGATGACTAATCTTCTGCATGCTGATTTCAAAATCTGAAAAGTTCAAGCAGCAAATTTTTATCCTAATGCAATGAGGAATTTAACCCTTTACCCAACGCAGACGATTTCAAAATTTATTATTTGAAATATCATTTTTTAAATTTTTACAAAAAATTTCAACAAAACCATATCATGTGACCCCTCTTTGGAACGAGCTTGATGAGCTCATTCCAAAGAGGAGTCATATGATATGGTTTTGATGAAATTTTTTGAAAAATAATATTTTTTCAGCTGCTGAATTTGCATATTACGTGGGCGGACGCGGGCGATTCGTTGGGTAAAGGGTTAACCAATTCAATCTTGTTTGACAGAGCTCAATTCACCTCTTGAAATTTGGAATTTCGACGTCCGTGTGTAGAGGGTTAAAATGATTTCATGGGAATGACCTGGAAAGTGCTTTAACAGGTTGAGTGCTAGAAGCCACTATCAGGACTCTTAAACTATGCATAAACTTGTCATAAACTGTATGCATAAACTTGTTATAAACTGTATGAATAAACTTGTCAGTTGTGCAGCAGCAGATAAAGAATTGTTCATATAAAATTGTACTGATACAACTTATTGAAGAGTGCCACTTGGCACTCTCCAATAAATAGTAACCATAGGAATATTGATGAATAAAATCTTGCTAAACTAAACTTCCCCTTGCTGGCAGAATTGTATCTTTGAAAAGAAATATTCATGTTATGAATCGCCTTTGACAAATAATTGAGCACTCTATCAGTTGAAGTCTTGGATTTTCTTTCTGTTAAAGGTGTACAAACCCTGATACAAATTTCTCGCACTCAAGTTTAATAATAGAGACTTTTACAAGTTTTTAAAGTCGAGAGACTAGTCTAAAATTGAAACAATGGTGAATGTTTAAAAAATAGTTAAATGTTGTTTTTTTTTCTTTTTAGAAATAAGAAAAGTATAACCCCTTACAAAGTGACCACATTACAGTGGTCTAAAGATGGTAAACTGGTATTTGGATCAAGTGAATGTAAAAAAAAGTACAAGAAAGTGAACATTTCATCATCAGAAAATGATACATCTTTCTCAATATCAGCCTCGAGTGAAACATCGACATCGTCAAATGATCCAAATAGCACAGAGTTATCAAATCAGAAACCAACTACTGGTAGGTCTCTAACAAATAATAAATCCATAACAGAGAAATCTCACGTTGACCATAAGAGTGATGATACCACCACAGTGAACTTGAATAGCATTCACATGGATGGAAATCCTTCAGAACATGGTCAGCCATTGGTTAAAAACCAGGACTGCAATGTCTCGATGTATGAATGTATGGATCAGTCTGTATGTCGGCCACAAAACAGCACCCAGCTGACATCAGATGCTCACATGCAGTCAATGTATGAGTGCATGGATCAGTCATCAATTCATCCTGATTTTAACCAGTCTACTTTTCGAGATGCTCTGGATCATTCTATTCTCAGAAAGGATCGAATGAGAGAACTTGAGTCATTGATTCATCAAAAAATTCCCATCGGAAAAGAAAAAAATGCGCAGGAATATAAATGTAATGAGATGAATGGACATATAACTAGTGAATACATAGCAATTGATCAAAATGCTTCCAAGAGACTGTCTATTTCAATGATGCATGAAAATGAATATTACGAGTTGGAGAAAAATGACCAATATTGTATAGAAGAAAATAAAGCTGGAAAAGAGAAAATGTTATTGAATGAACAGTGTCAGAGACCCCTGTCATATCTTTATGCTGTGCCACTTAAGAGATCTGAACGTGGAAGCACAAACGAGGACAGTATGCAGCAGACAGACATTCATGGAACTGGTCATTCTGATATTCTTACCAATAATGGTCATGAAAGAACAGAAGAAGTTCATGTAAAATCCATTTCCAGCACAATAATAGACCAAAATAATGCTGACAATCTGAATAATGATAAAAAAGTAGAAGTCACTGTGTCAGGAGGGGCAGCGTTGAAAGAAACAGGTAAAATAATCAAAGAGAAAGGCGATGTATTGAAAGTCAATAGGAATTCATCAAGTGGAAGTGATGTTCCACGGCCAGTGTTGGGAACAAATTATAATCGATTCCGTTCTGATAAACCAAAGCAAGAGGACTTAGAACTGATTGATATACCACAGTTCAATGAACAGTGTCTTAGTGATAAAGAAAATGATGATAGAACTGGTGGAATTTACAGTAAAGGAAGAACCCCCAAGAAACAGATAAAGATGGGCATTGGACATGCTCCAGCTCCAGCTGGCCCTGCCTTACTTACTAAATCTTATTCAGTTGCTCCACCTGATCTGAAATCCTCTCGCAAGAAATATCAGATAACTTCTGTTTAACTCTTTACTCAATGAATCAGCCACATTTGCCTGTGTAATTTGCAACATGAGCCGTTGGAAAACATTTATATTTTTATACTGTACCAATGACCCAGACTTAGCTGGTGCTAACTCCACAAAAACCAGGGCCAAACACAAATTTTGCCCCCCAATCCCCAAAATTTGCATCCAAAACAAAAAGAAATCATGTCCTAAAGGACCTCCATAGTACGACTCTACTGCGCATGCGCAGTGACGCAGTCGTCCCGAAATTGGCGCCAAATTTCATTCTCTGTTTGGCCCTTCATCAGTCAACATCTCACTGATCTTTGTGCTTGTAAATCTCAGTTTAAAGGATGCCAGACACGTAATTCTTGGAGAAAATGTGATTCTAAGGAGGATAGAAGGAGGAGAGGAAAAAAGAAGTGGCAAAAAATAATCAGGGCTGTACTTAAAATTTTTTGTTAAAATTATGTTAAGTTGCCTATTTTCGAGGCAAACGCCTCTTGTTGTCATTCTTGCTAATTGTTGCACTGCTTATTCAGTGTTTCCTCTCCCCTAACCTTCTAAAGTCCCCCCTTGCAATTCTCCCATGCTTTTGGCATATTTTTGAGAAGTTTCATTTCTAAAATTTCCCTGGGAGAGTTGCTTGGTTACAGAATGTTTTCTGTTATTTTCCCCATAGTTACGTTTTCACCCATGGGTGTATAACGTTTGTGTTCTGCATCTTCCATCTGATGTTCTGCAGATTCTCCCCTGGGAGTCTCTGTTTTGCATCAGATAGAGTGTAATTGAGGACTGATTCCGGGCCAGTTTTTTCAGTGCCTGGAGTCATGTTTTCTTCTGTGTTTACACTGTTTGTTTTCATTGGCAACAGCCTTTTTTGAGGGGGGCTGTTTGCCTTTGAGGTAGTTTATCTCATTATAAGATACATTTATATTATCCGAAAGTGTCTCATTAATTATTTTATATAATTTTAAAATTTTTGACCACACTTTGCCATCGGATCCATCGGGGCTCAACGTTACTTTTCAGCAACTTGGGCTTCTCTGAAAAAATATTTTTTCAAAATTATTTTGTTTTGCAATTGTTTTTTCATTTATTAATGGATCATGTTATTATGTATCTTTGTGTCAGGGGTTTTTGCGAGTAACTAGGACTTATTGTTGTTCCTTCACAATGAAAGGAACTTGTTCAAATTGTAATAGGAAGAAATCTTCCTCTGACTTTCATGATTATTGCATAAATTGTAGTCAGTGTTCTCGCATTAATCCCTGTCCTGTATGTGAACATTGGGATGAGAAACATTGGAAACGTGTGTCACGATATGTTGTTTCTGGAGAAAGAGCGATGCCGGCTCTTTCTCCACAAGGTCACTCTACTCTCTCAGTTTCTATTTCAGAGGAACCAGAACAGGGTGATGTTTCCATGTTATCTTCTTCAAGTGTGCGTCCGTCGTCACAATTAAATACAGAGCTAGCGGCAAAAGTGCTCATGGAGATTAGACAAATGTCGTCCGCTAGCTCGCCCGGTGTAGCGTCCATTCACCGAATGGTTCGGCAGCCGGGTTCGTCCGATGCGGTCCAAGAGGAAATTTTGGGTGATGCGAGCACTATAAAAATAATAGATGCACACCCAGTGACGGCGGATAGTGAACGAGAACGGAGGAAGCCTTTTAGTCCGGTTCCTAGCTCGTCCAGGTCCAGCCGGGCCGCGAGCGAGAGAGGCCCCTCTCTCGTACAACAACATCTGGGACCAGATGTTGTGGTACAAAATGTGTCTTTAGCGGAGCATACGTCCGTCGCTCGGGACGCTCCGTTGTATAAGCAGTCCGCAGAGACTGTTAAGGCTTCCTCTTCTCGCCGGCGCACACGACCGCACCTTGGCTGCGTGACCTCCGATATCTTGCCAGCTTCGCCGATGAAGGATTATTCGGCGACCAGGTCACACCATCCGGCAGCCAGGGATTCGAGACCGATGGACTCCGGACGTTCGCATAGGAAAAGTATGCGGGAGCCATCTGATGCGGAGCTGCCCTCGGCAAAGCAGCGAAAGACCGCTCCTCCGCAGGTCTCGACGTCGCACATTCTAGTGCAGATAGCACAGCTTATCGCAGCATCCCAGCAGCCGACAGAGACGGTGTCGGATCGAGAATTATCCGACGGCGCTGGGTCGGTACGCTCCGCCGAAGCATCGGGGGCGGACGACCGGGAACATCGGGAGGTCCGACCGGATGGTGAAAGGGATACGGATGAATTGGAGCTATCCCTTTCGGAACAACACAAAGCTGCCGTAGACTTCATCCGGCACTTTCTTCCTCAAGTTGTTCCGTCGGGCCAGACTGCTGCGCTTCCGGACAGGAGAATTATAGCGTCATTGGACTCTGATTTTTTCGAGCGGTTCAGGGACATCGCTCCCGAGTTTCCGTCGCAGTCCAATAATGTTGCAAGAACATTTGAATTATTGAACGACGCTATTTTTAAACTTGCTTCCAGGACAGGGAAAGCAGGCTTCTTGTCCGCAAATACTCTCAACCTGCCTTTCATTAATGCAAGGAATAAATTCGACACGGCAGGTCAGGGTATACCGAGAGTTCCTCTGCGTATGGACGACGAGGCGGAAGACTTAGAGCTATCATTACCGTCGTCAGCTTCTATTCCAACCGCAGTGTTGGAAACAGCTATTGCGTCTAACAGAGCCAATTTAGATGCCTTATCTTACGCAGATCACCTTACGAAGGCGTTATCACTGCGTCTTCAAGGGGAAGAGTTTCAGGATATACAATCCTCCTTAAGACTTCTTTCAAGGGCAGTAGCTTATTCCACGTGTAACTCCGCCCTTTCAGTGGCAAATCTGGAGTTGGTTAGACGTGACGCAGCCCTGTCTACATCCACACTAGTGGATTCTAAGGTGAAGAACTCTCTTAGAGTCGCTTCGGTCTCAGGAGATCTTCTCTTTGACGGCAAGCTTTCCGCTATTTATGATAATATTAAAAAGAAAGCTAGTGATTCTCTGTTGTTTAGATCCGCTCCTAAAAGGTCGGATTCAGCAGACACGAATAAGGCGGGCACTTCTGGGTCTTATCCGCCCAAGAGAGGTTCCTATAGAGGTTCCGGTGCGTCCTCTAGCTCTTATTCGAGAGACCGTCAGGATAGCGACTCTCGTTCGGGACGTCCTTCAGGCCGGGACAATCGGTCGGACGCCCCGAGGTCGACGAGGCGAGGTGCGGGTCGTGGAAGACGTGGTTTCTCCTACCGCAGGCCTCGCAGATCCAGGAGGTGATGGCTCAAACCTCTATCGCGTTCCGGTTGGCGGAAGGTTGTCGAGTTTTTCTCAAGAGTGGGCGTCGATTACGGACGATCCGTGGGTGAGAGGAGTGACTTCGGAAGGTCTAAAGATATCCTTCAAACGAAAGCCTCCATTAACTCGAAGTCCAAAGTGGACTCATCTTCCGTCAAACCCTCAGAAAAGAGACGCTCTGCTATCAGAGGTGCAGTCTCTTTTAATGAAGAACGCGGTAGAGGTCGTAGAAAACCAGGAATCGCTGGGATTCTACAGCCATCTGTTTCTGGTTCCGAAACCAGACGGCTCGTTCCGTCCAGTCATAGATTTGAGCTGGATAAACAAGCTGATCATCGCTCCGAAGTTTTATATGGAGACGATTCGATCGGTCAGAGCGAGTATTCGGGTGAACGATTATGCAACGAGCATAGATCTCAAAGATGCGTACTTTCACGTCATGGTACATCCGACATTCCGAAAGTATCTACGCTTCGCAGTCCTAGGAGTGGTGTATCAGTTCCGGGCCATGTGCTTCGGATTGAATCTAGCACCCTGGGCTTTCACTCGGGTAATGAACTCGGTAATGATTTACTTCCGAGCTCATTCGTCTGCGGTAACGTCGGCCTACCTGGACGACATTCTTCAGAGGTACGGCAACGAGTTAACGCTTCAGAACGATGTTCAGAATCTTCTTCTATTGCTCCGACGTCTCGGTTTCATAGTAAACGAGGAGAAGTCGGATCTGGTGCCGTCCAAGTCATTCACTCATCTGGGAATGAGCTTCGAGACGCACAACAATCTCGTTCGTCTGCCGTTAACCAGAGCGAAATTAGTCAGTTGTTACGCTCGCTATTGTCTAAATACAGACAAAGTCACAGCGAGAGAATTTATGAGACTGATAGGTCTGTGCGGAGCCGCTGCGGATCTCATTCCGATGGGACGGCTACGCACACGGCCTCTTCAAATTTTCTTGACTCAGAATTGGAGTGTGAAAATTCATTCGCTCGATGTAGACGTTCTCTTGTCAGATCAAGTGAAACAAGAGATTCAGACTTGGGCAAACATTCAGTGGTTAACTCAAGGAGTTCCGCTGCAGTTGCCGGATCCGAGTTTTACCATTATGACGGATGCCAGTCAAACAGGTTGGGGTGCATCATTTATCCCAACGGATTCGAGATGCCAGGGTCTTTGGGATCCGCAATTCCTGTGCAAGCACATAAACATCAAGGAAATGATGTCAATTTGGCTTGCGTTACGTCACTGGATGGACATTATTCTCGATGCTCATGTCCAAATCCTATCCGACAATACGACAGTAGTGGCGTATATACGGAATCAGGGAGGCACTCATTCAGTTCCGTTGTTCAATCTAACGGAAAGAATCCTTCTGTTTGCGTTGGAACATCACGTTCTTCTTTCGGTCCGTCACATACCGGGTCGTCTGAATGTGCTAGCAGACTCCCTTTCTCGAAAGGGTCGCTTGTTGCCGTCGGAGTGGACTCTCAACAAACAAGTATTCAATCAGATTTGCTACCAATGGGAACGGCCAATGATAGACTTATTTGCGACACATCTCAACAATCAGTTGCAGACGTATGTGTCCCCGTGTCCGGATCCAAGAGCATTTGCTGTAGACGCTCTATCGATCCCTTGGGACGGAATGATAGGATATGCGTATCCTCCAGCGCCGTTAATTCAACAAGTATTGCTAAAGATAAAACAATCTCAATGCGAGATTCTGTTGGTAGCATCTCTGTCGCCACAGAGACCGTGGATAAATCTACTCAGGTGTCTGTTGTGGGACCTACCGCGGAAGCTCCCTCCACGAGAGGATCTTCTTTGGCAGGGGAAATCGCGCCAACTGCATCACAACCCGCAAGGTCTCAACCTTCACGTTTTTCCGTTGTGCGGTCCTTCTTGCATGGCAAGCACTTTACAGGACGAGCAGTGGACGCGATTTCTAACTGTAGGAGGACCTCCTCTTCGCTAAACTATGCGGCTAAGTGGAAGGTTTTCCGTCGTTGGTGTAGGGATCATTCTGTTGATATATTTGATCCCTCTATACCAGACATTGCTAACTTTCTAGTATACTTGTTTGACGAAATCAAACTGCAACCGGTTACTATAAAGGGTTATAGATCTATGTTATCTGATACCTATGCACATCATGATAGTTTACAAATTGGATCTAATGTCTCTTTATCGAAATTGGTTAGAAACTTTTCGATAAATAGACCCAGAACTCTTAGATTAATTCCTAAGTGGAATTTAGCTTGGGTTCTCCTTAAATTGAAGGAAAAGCCATTTGAACCTCTTGGGACAGTAGATTTCAAATTCTTATCTTATAAGACAGCTTTTCTCTTAGCTTTCTCTTCTGCCAGAAGAGTCAGTGAGCTTCATGCACTATCGGTGGATGATTCTCATTATCGTAGTGTTGGGAACACTATCACCTTCACTACTAACGTCGGTTTTTTAGCTAAGAATCAGGCTCCTAATAAATATCCGGAACCTATTGTTATTAAGGCTCTTCCGTCTTCAGACGGGCGTAGGCCTTTACTCTGTCCTGTTAGAGCACTACGTATCTATAAACAGAGATCTCAGTTCATCAGAAAGGGACGGAAACGTTTCTTTCTGTCTTTGATGCCTAATAGAAAGGACATTTCAGTCCATTCTATTGCTAGATGGATTCAGTTAACTATCCGTACTGCGTATGAAGATTTATCTTCTTCTCAGCAGTCTGTGCTTAAGATTTCTGCTCATGAAGTAAGAGCTCTTTCTACTTCCTGGGCTTATGCTAATAGTGTTGCTATTACAGATTTAATGAAGGCTGCTTATTGGTCTCAGCCATCCACATTTACTAATTTTTATCTCAGAAATATTGAGTCCATTTCTGGAGACCTGCATTGTTTAGGTCCGTTATCTGTTGCTCAGAATGTCGTCCACTAAACAGTTGCAACTATAGTTATGCAGGCTTTCTGTTCCGGCAGTGACTCCGTCCGGCTGCCCTCTTCGCTCTGGGCTATTTGACCCAGGGCAAGGGGAAGGGGGGGGGCGGGTGTTCCCTTAGGTCACCTGCTTTATAGTGAAAAGCAAGGGAATGCCTCCTCCAAGACAGTATTTCTGAGTCGCTTCCGGGATGGTTTTAAAGTGTAATATTAATGTTTAATTTCATTCATGTCTTATTTTTAAAGTGTAGCTCGGTGTGAAGCATTTGTATATGTCAAGTGTCAAACGGGCTTTAATATACAATACTCGGACACTTTTAAATGATTATAAAGAGTCTCAATTCTCTGGACTACTTTATTTATTGGCTTGTTTTAAAAATAATTAGTATAAAGGTTATACTGGATGTTAATAGAGAACATGAATGTTATTGTGCTCAATTATTAAGGGTAGTGTATCTTTCTAATTTAAATTTTAAATAAGAAAGATACATGTAAAGCCTAATACTCCTTTTCTCCTTAAGGGGTTACCTCTTTATTTTATAATTGAGCTTATTGGATTTTCCTCTATGTCCTAGGCCCTCCAGCCTGTTTACTATTCAGCTAAGTCTGGGTCATTGGTACAGTATAAAAATGTTAAAAAATTTATAGTAATTTATATATTTTTTATACTTACCAATGACCCAGACGGGGATGGCCCTCCCTGAGTTGGGAACTCTTGCCTCCCCGCTGAGTACATAGCGCTGACCAGGCACTGCCAGTAAGAATGATATTTGGCGCCAATTTCGGGACGACTGCGTCACTGCGCATGCGCAGTAGAGTCGTACTATGGAGGTCCTTTAGGACATGATTTCTTTTTGTTTTGGATGCAAATTTTGGGGATTGGGGGGCAAAATTTGTGTTTGGCCCTGGTTTTTGTGGAGTTAGCACCAGCTAAGTCTGGGTCATTGGTAAGTATAAAAAATATATAAATTACTATAAATTTTTTAACTTTTCAAAAAATATCAACAAAACAATCTGTGACACCCTCATTGGAATGAGCTCATTGTGATCGTTCCAATGAGGGTCACATGATATGATTTTGTTAAATTTTTTCAAAACATCTGAAAACAATATTTAAAACCATAAATTTTGATATTGTTTCATTGGGTAAAGGGTTACAGCAAGGTTGGATGAAGTACAGCGTAGTCCACTCATTTGAATCTCTCTTAATTGAATAACCCTGTTAATTGAATATAACTTCCAAACACAAACCATTTACTATACCATCTGTACAAATTTGACCTGTTAATTGCATATAGGATATAGAGAAACTAGAGGTTATTGAGCAAACTCCCGTTAATTAAAAAACCTTGTAATATGTCATAAATTTCCCTGACAGTCACGAAATTTGCCTTGTTTTTCGACCTCTTTGGCCTCTGCACATCCAATACAGACTTTTAATCTATTATATCTTGTTTGACAGAGCTCCATGAGCTCTGTCAAACCAAATATAATGGATTAAATATCAGCTTATCTCTAGAATGCGGAAATTACCCAATTCCCTGTTAATTGAATACTCCCAGGGCTGCTGAGAGCAAGGACGGGTCACGGGGCAATTTGTAGAACAGATGTTATGGCCCAGTAATATTATGGTCAGTAATGCAACTACGTAAGTTACAACCCCCACCAGCTTTGTAAAACACAAAAAAATCCCAGGGAAGTTGCACCCCATTCACCCCTTTCTCAGCACTAGTGAATACTCCTGTTAAATGATTAATTTGCATTGACACTGTGGCTATTAAATTAACAGGGTTCACTATATTTCAATTGATCAGCTTCTTTCATCTACTTGATTATTTATTTTGTGGTGAATTGTTTCTAGATTTGTTTGATATTTCTCCACAATATCAGAGACCTACATTAGGTAACCTTGGGTGTTAAAATGTATTGATGGTGAGCAGAAATTCACTTCAATTCATTTTGGGTGTGCAAATGTTCTTTTGAATTTTAAAAACCTGTATTGATTTTTACCGTCTGCATACTGAGGTCAAAATAACAATATTTCACTCAGCAAATTTTTCCCATAATGCAACTAGGAATTTAACTATTTCAGTTCATTTTGGATGTTCAAATGTTACTTTGAATTTTGAAAACCTGTACTGATATTCCCCATCTGCATACTAATATTAGTCAATATAACAATATTTCATGCAGCAAATTTTTCCCATAATGCAATTAGGAATTTAACTAATTCAGTTCATTTTGGGTGTTCAAATGTTCCTTAGAATTTTGAAAACCTGTATTGATATTCACCATCAGCATACTCATGTCAGTATAACAATACAATATTTCATGCTGAAAATTAATCCCATAATGCAGCTAGGAATTGAACCAATTATATCTTGTTGGACGGAGCTCAGTGAGCTCTGGTAAAAAGATGAAATTTGGTAAATTCCTAATTGCATTATGGGAAAAAAATATAGGTTGAAATGATGATATTTCGACATCAGTTTGCAGGGTGTTAATCTCTCATTTTTGAAACACTTCTGTTTCTCAAACAGCAGACCCATTTCTTTAATCATTCCATTGTGCTCATATTATTAGATATAAAAAATTATTACTTTCCAAAGTGTGATTTACTTGGATTTCCGGTTTGATTTAAAATGATAACTTTACAAGTGAATTATGTAATCAACATTTGGGTCATTATCTGTGCACGCCAACGAAGATGCTTTGCCGTGGGTGTAATGGGGACTTCATTGTTTTTTTTGTTTTTTTATCCCTTTACCTAACATGAAAAGCAGAAGACACTTACAAAAAAAAAATATTTGAATCACTATTATTTTCAATTTAATAAATTGGCGAATTTTGAGAATAGCCCTGGCTGGTTTTGGCCGTTATGTTAGGTAAAGGATTAAATAATATAATTATCGTTAATAATGAAAAGCAGGCCTGGCCTTTGAAAAATCCAGATGAGCCACTATGGCCCTTCTAAATCTGTTTCAAGGGAGCTATTCTACACCAATATCAATTATACAAGGTTATTAATATGAAAATTGAGGAGAGCCATTACAGTTTAAGGAGAGCAATTATGGCTCTCCTCAATTTGCCTTTAGGAGAGCCAAGGAGAGCCAGAGCAATAGCTCCCCTCAAACGGCCAGGCCTGAAAAAGTAATAAACAGAGTAATCGCTTGACTGGACTGGGTTACGTGAAATAATTCATTCGAGGTGTGGGACTATATTGTAAAACACTTGTGCGCATTCGCGCACTTGTTTTTGTACAACATCCCTCACGTCTCATGAATTATTTCACGTAACAAGTCCAGTCAAGCGATTACTCTCTACATATTGTTCCAGTATATTTTAGCTCATGTGACTTTAAGTCAGGGTGAGCAACACTGATCACTCTTTGTCTGCCGTCCAACATAAAGATGATTTTCAAGCCTTCAACTGCTGGGTGATTTCTAATAATATTTCATGTGAGTGATGGTTGGGGGAAAACGGCAACTTCAATGAACAAGGCAACTTTAACACTAACAAATTTAGTAAAAACCCCTGTGTACCCCACAACATCACTGGACAACAAAAAATAAATAACTAGGATAAAGGTCGAGGTTACAACATCTCGGTTCAAGTCATGAACAAGTTCAGGATTTGAACTGGAGTAACCTGGACATTTTCATAAGAGGGTGGTGTGTGTATATTCATAGAATGATAACTGGCCTCGAAAAGTATGATTTTATTGGCAGCATGAACTTTGAATCTCTTCCCATTGTTATCATCGCTTCAAATATTCCACTTGGTGATGTCAGATGGTAAAATATGCCACTGGAGCTGTAAACATAGAAAAAACTAAGCGAGCTCTCATCCACAGGGCGAGAATTTTAGTCATTGGAACATAACCTGACAGATGGAAGATTGCTATATTATTTTTGGTTGTCAAAATTTGTTAACATGTTTTGGCCTTGTTACAATTCATGGGAGAGAGCCTTCATCCCATAAATTGTAACAAGGCAATTACACAGTGACCAAATAATGTCACTTCAAAGAAATGAAGCACATCACCAGAATATGAACCCTTTGAGTTGTACATGTAGTACCTGTACTTCGGAATGAGGACAAATATAGGCTTCCAGCACTCTACCCGTAAAAAACATCAATAAAAAGGCTCAACAAGGAGAAGGTGAAAAGATAATAAAAAACTTCAAGTCACGTACGCATAACAATGAATGTAACAAAACAATTGTTTATGAACAAAATCTTACTAAACTGGGTCTCCTTTTGCTTGTAGCATGGTACCCCTGAAAAAAAATGCTTGCATTACAAATCGCCTTTGAAAAATAAGCACTCAACCAGTTAAAATTAACCTGGTTTTCCCAGCTGGTTTTCCCTGATAAAAAGAGCACAGAAAGAACAAAATAAATATAAAAATAACTTCAAAAGCTTAAGTCAACTGACTTCTAAAAATGATGCCAAGGCACTAAGACATAAAATTTGGATATATGAAAACCGACAAGCCTAGACCATTGTGTGTTTGAAACAGAGCTACCAATAAATGTTGGTTAACAGGTCCTGTTTTACAAATAAAACAGAAATTGTTTATCAGGGTAAACTTGAATTCCTAGGGGGAGGGGGGGGGGGGGGTAGGTTTTGGTGTGGTAGGCTTTAATAAGTAACAACAGTAGGTGATCATCATAGATCAGTGATTCCTAGTCATAGAAAAGTGTTCAGTAATGATTGAGTCTCCATACTTTAAAGCTAAGGCTACCATGTTGGCTGATGTGAATCATTGTCCAAGTTTTGGAACTCCATAATTAGAGGGGTGCATTCTGACTTGTACGAAATTCAGTGAACTTTGGGAGGTGGGGGATCACCCACCCTACCATCAGCGTTTCCGCACCAAAATGTTTTGATTGGCACTAAAATATCTAGAATGGCTAAAAATTTGGAAGCAGACATTTTCTCTGCAGCATGAACCGTTCATGACATTAGGGTTGAAAGGGTTAAGTCTCCCCCAATAGGCTGTTATGTGACACACTGATGGAACAGGCTTACTGTACACATACAATAATTTCGGTCTGCAAATTTTTAGCATAATTCAACTAGAAAAATAACCAATTCAGTCTTGTTTGACAGAGCTCCGAGAGCTCTGTCAAACAAGATTAAATTGGTTAAATTCCTAGTTACGTTATTCAAAATCATTGCTGCTTGATATTTTGACATTAGTGTTCCACAAGTTCACTGGTAGAGTGCTGGAAGCCCATATTTGGGCTTTTTTCTGAAGTGCAGGTGCCACAACTTAATGGTTTCATATTCCATGGATGTGCTTCATATTATTTTGGAATTCTAATTATTTAGTCTGAGAGGATCTGCCTTGTTAGAATTTATGAGAGAGTGCCACCAGGCACTCTCTCATAAATTGTAACAAGGCAAATAGACGTGGACAAATTTGGATGACCAAAAATAATTTGGCACTCTACCAGTTAAGGGTACTCAAGTGATAGCGATATACATTTTCCAAGTTAACTCATTTGTTTTCATGTGAGCTTCAAAAATGGAACTCTTCATTGAAAACATCCTGCCTGTCTATTTTTAAGCTGTATGACTTGAAACACATAAACACACAGTTTGATTTCTTTAGCCTTACCCAACCTCTGACTAGCAAGTGATCAAATAAACTCTTAAAATAGTGAAAATAAACGGGAAATAATGGTCAAAATAATTTAATTTAAATTTTTGTTTCAAATGACTATTTTTGTTAAAAAAAAGTTTAACCTTCTCTTCTCCCTCTCTCTCTCTCTTTATTCAGATTGGGTACTTCATCTCACAATATGGATGATATTACTTTGTTTGATACAGTTATATTCTGTTGTATTTTTGTTAGTTTTGTTAAATGGATCAATTCAATTCAACATGAAACTGCACAAGCTCATTCCAAGAAGGATCATAAGCTATTTTTTTAAGATAATAAAATTTGGATGGTGACATTTGTGAGTGGCACTGTCCATTTTTACAGGGTTCATACAGGTCATGGAAAGGTATAGAAAGTCTTGGAAAACAGTAAATTCGTTTTCCAGACCCTGGAAAATTGGGGTGGGTTTTGGAAAAGTTATTTAAAACTGATATGTGTAACATGAGTATTTCTCCTGTCTAATGTGACCATTCAGAAAATGTTTGTACTCCCAATTTTTAGGGTTCACCAAGAATCGATACTTGAGTTATCATTGTTTGGGGCTTCTTAAATCTTGAAGGGCTGGAGATTTGCATACATTTTTGCCACACTTATAGAGTACATCTGGTGGCCTTGCAGTTGTTGGAAGGCAAGTCTATGTAGAAACAAACTGCCAAGGTACTTAGAATGTAACTTAAAAGTTTACCTAAAGCTTCTGTGTTTGATAGAGATGGGTTCTTAACCGAAAATTTGGTCCGGTTTCGGTTTTGTTATCAAAACCGAAACGGAAACAATTACAGAAAACCCATCATCATTGTTTTCAACTTCAGTGTTGAAAAACTCTAATCAGGTCTTCACTTCTCAGAATAAAGAGGGAAACATCCTAAAGTTAACCTTGTTTTCAAACTTCAGAGTCACGATACCCCTTTTTCAGAACAGCTGCACTAATTTGGTATTGCGTTCGAGCCTGGTATTTACCGCGAAAATAGGTGACAAAATTACTTCTTACGCATCGTGGGTTAAACGCTCATCTGTTTACCAAATGTAATTTCCTTTGCAGAACTCGAACTTGTCACTTGTTCCACATTTATAATGACAAATATATTCATTTCTACATGTAATTTTGAAATCTTGAACTCCAAAGCCAGCGTCAAAATCACAGTTGAAGTTGGATGGAAATTTAGGGTTACAGTGACCTATATGATCGACTTTTACTCCATAAAATTTTTATGGTCAGCATAATTTTTTTAGGGTGTATTGGGTTACCCAAAACGCAGGTATTGGGGTTTTGCAACTGTGTCAAGGCAAAAATAATTTTTCTCAGAGTTGAAACTATTGAGATAATGTATGCAAATACATTCTGCTCAGGAGATCAGAGTACTGGTATAGGCTATTACACAGGTGTGTTGCCCTGGAAAGGGAATCCCTGTGACACTGACTGGTGCCAAATACATCTTATTATATGCAAATGTAACGTATTGTTATGTTTGTACAATGAAAACCGAATCCAAAAAACGACTCTTTAAACGAAACCTACCGACATGAAATTTGAAAACTGCCCATCTCTAGTGTTAGAGCCTCGGTTTTGTTGCAGTACAAAAGCTATCAAAGTTGGAAATGGGTCCATTAGTGTTAAGAGTTGTCAAGGGGTGGGGGCGTGGGGGTGGGAATGACATTGAAATTTAACTCTTTACCCACTGAGTATTTTTAAAATATTTGTTATCAAATCTAGTCATGGCTGCTGTGAAGCAGCCATGACTAGGTTTGATAACAAAAATTCATGAAAATTTGACTTGAAAGATTTTACTTATTTTAGTGGCAAGACATTTTCTGTACTGGGCGGGAATATCTGCCAGCAGCAAGGCGTTAACCTATGGTATTATGGAAATTTGATGGATATGAAAAAGGTATTGAAAAGTTTTGGAAAACCAAATTAACCAGTCTGTATGAACCATTTTTAGCTGTGACAAGCAGCTCTATATATGGCTGTGTTGGTCTGTCTGTTGGTCCGCCTGAAAACAAGATTTTAAACTCAGTAACTTTTAAAATACTTGGTGGAATGTCCTCATCTTTGGTATGCAAATATATCTGATTGTTGTCTAGCCTCATGTTCAATGCAGGTGTAAAAGGTAGTATTTTTGTTAGTGTTATTGCCCTGTATGGACTTTGACTTTGTTTCATTTTTACCATTTGTCGCAGCTTAGGTGTGAACTCGCAATTTATGTCCGATACATTAGGTAAAGGGTTGAACAAGTGAGAAAAAAAGCTGAGAAGTCTTATGAGTTTTGTGGGTTTTTTCACCAAAGGTTCTTGCATATTCTTGAAAACTGCATCAAAACATCCTTGAAAATCCATGAACTCCACACTTGTTTGTACTTGTATTCAGTTCTTGAAGTTTTGGGGACATTGTTAACCTTTTACCTAGAGAATTGGCCGTATCCATCCACCTAATGTACAAACTGAGCAGTTGAAAAAAAAAAAATTTCAGAAAATTTCAGCAAAACCATATCATATGACCCCTAATTGGAACGAGCTCGTACAAATGAGGGGTCACATGTTATGGTTTTGTTGAAATTTTTCAAAAAATAATTATGTTCAAATTAATAAATTTTGATATCATGAGCAATAAACTGTTAAGCCAATGCCATACAATGTGATCTACCCAATGTTAATTGCAGTATTTTTTTAAAATTGTATGTCAATAATACTTTGGTTTTATTTTTTTTTATTGTGACCAATCATCTGTGGCTAAATATAAAACAGTCTACTGTAATATATTTTTTGGACATTTTTTGTGGAAGTTTGTATGTCTCTAATGAATATGTATATATATATACTTTATTTTCTTCAGTATCTTTCTACTAATTCTATGAATTTTCTTAATGCTTTTACCTAATAAAAATTAAGAGAATTCCTCAATAAAGTTGATTTCTAAGTCAAAACAAATGTTTTTGTAAAATTACGCTATCCAATAACACTGCCCCATCAGACTAAAATTGTTTCTCAGGCACCTCCCTCATCATTGAAAATCTCCTTCAGAATTGTTTTTTTTATCTGGTTTATTTTTAACTGGTCAAAAGTTTTGTTACTTCATCCGAAATATGTAGTATGTGTTCATATGCACTGATTGAACATAATTCTTTCATAATTTGAAAGTATTGAATATGATGAAAACTTTTACATGTAAAAACAGCTGTTAAATGACTTGAATGATTTCTTGGTGATTCGACCCCAACCAAACCTGGAAATAAGCAGACTGTCATCTGGACAATGAGGTCCCCAGAGGGTAAATTTGGTGATGCCACTCCACACAGCAGGGTAGCATCACTAAATTTACCTTTTGTGATCCTAAGTCTGAAGTCGGGTCTCAAGTTTAAACAGAAAGAGGTACCTAGAGGATAAATTGACCCACTCTATGGGATAGCATCAACAAATTCACCCTCTGGGGACCACATTCTACAAATGACAAATTGCTTATTTCCAGGCTTGGTATCTTGTTTGACAACTCACTGAGCACTCCCTGTGGGACTGTGGAAAGTACAGCAGTGCTTGTTATGCTCCCGACCGATCTGGTTGGAGAGTGTATCAAGTAGAGAGCTGCATTCATAAGTTTGTACATTCGTAACACAAATGTGTCCATCCAACATATTTGCTGCTCTCGCACTGTCATTATTTGGCGGATTCAAATAATTTTTGCTATGTTTGTACCTCAACATGGGGGAACAGATCCTACAGCAGAATAAATATTTTTGCAAAAACATTTACAGAGTTATTTGCCCTTGTTTAACTTAGGGGATTATTATTGAAAAATATGTCCGTCTAACATATACTGAGTCAAAAAAGAAAGTTTAATAGAAACAAATGTGAAAAAATAGCATAAAGGATGAAATATAATAGTTCTAATGTTGCATGGTTGTGGACAAGAAGTCATGCAAAGAGTTTAATGACATGTTGTTGTCCACCCATCCGTATACAATTTTGCTATGGATTTCAAAATAGCACGTGCTACTCGAGAATATCAAATTGAATGGGTGACCGACAATTTTCTTTGTGTTGTGCTAGAGAGCCTGGGTTATTGAGAAAACACGCTAGTTTTTGTCTTCTGACATTTTAAAAAATGCCAAGGTTAACTGAAAATCAGAGGTTGCATGCCATTGGTATGCATGAGGCTGGGATACCTCCAGATGAGCTCGCTGCTGAGCTCGGAGTCACTGTGGCCACTATTTACTGTCTCATTGGAAGGTATGGAACCACTGAATCTACTGCCGACCGACCACATTCCGGTCGACCAAGTGTTACCTGAGACAGACACATCAAGATGTCTCACTTGTGAGATCGCTTCCTTCTGGCGACGAGGACAGCAGCAATTACTACTGGTAGAACAAACAATAGAATCAGTGCACAAACTGTCCGCAACAGACTCTCTGAACACGGCATCCGAAGTAGGTGTCTATACCATGGACCAATCCTTACCCAACGTCATTGTACCGTCAGAATGGAATGGGTACGTCAGCGTGTTCGCTGGACTCAGCAGCGTTGGAGCACAGTTCTTTTTTAGTGATGAATCACAATTTTGTTTACGGCGCACTGATAGTTGGGCAAGAGTGTATCGCCAATGAGGAGAACGGTTTTCTGATGCTTGCATGCGGGAATGTGACCGTTTTGGCACGGGTAGTGTAATGGTTTGGGCAGGAATTTCCTTGCACCATCGAAGGCAGTTCATATTCATCGATGGTAATCTGAATGGATAGTGATATAGGGACAAAGTTCTTAACGCTGTTGTTGTCCCGTTGTTCAATGCCAACATCAGATTGCAGTTATTCCAGCAAGACAAGGCCCTGTGTCACATGGTGCGTATCTGTTGTGACTTTCATGAGGAGCAGAGCATCAAATTTCTTCCCTGGCCCCCCACTTTTGCCAGATTTGTTGCCAATTGAGCATCTTTGGGATCAATTGGCCCATCGGGTACGAGTTCATGATTTATAGACGTTAGGCGATTTACGTAACGTTCCAAGGTAGGAGTGGAATGCAATACCACAGGGTGACATCCAGAGACTTATCAGGTCCATGCGCCATCGATGTCTTGCCATCCAGATGCAAATGGTGGACATACACGCTATTGATTGCAAGTGTGAACTTTTCATTTCACCCCATGTCTGAATTGCGATGTCCTGATGTGAACATGAAATTATGCAGATTCATACAGCTGGACTCAAAATATGAATTTACAATAATTTGTTTGGGATTAAAGTTGATAATACTAAAAAAATTGCTCCTCAAAGTTTATTATACTTTCTTTTTTGACTCACTATATTTGCTGTTGTGGCAAGGTCATTATTTGTTGGATTCAAATAACTTTTGCCATGCTTATACCTCAATATGAGAGAAATAACGGATCCTACAACTAGCTCTATCATCATACGTTGGATTTAAATAATTTTTGTCATGCTTGTTCCTCAACATGGGGGGGAACAGACCCTACATCAAAATTAATATCTCTGTAGGGGGTGATTGAAAAATACACTCATTTCCGGGCAATAACTTGTGTACTGTTGGTTGCACGATGCTCATACTTCACACATAGATTGCCCATAATGGGGCAATATTTTGCATTGATTTTGGGATCTGTAGGTCAAAGATCAAGGTCACTTGTTATAAATAGATTTTTGGTTTCTGTGCAATAATTTTAGTTTCCTTTTACGTACGATGCTATAACTTCATATTTTGATAGCATATGAGGTATCGATGGTTGGGATTGTATTTGGGGTCAATAGGTGAAATGTCAAAGTCACGGTACTATAAATAGATTTTTGTTTTCCATGCAATAACTTTAGTTTCCTGCTATGTACAATGCTATAACTTCACACACGGATTACCTATGACTGGTAACAATCATTGGGATAATGTTTTGCTATGCTTGTTTTTTTTGTGATGCATTGTTGGTGTCCAGAGGAAGCTTCCTTTCGATTTTGGGTATGCACCAAAGAGACTTACCTACCCTTTTATGACACCGTCGGGGCATATGCCACGCTTCGCGTTTAGTTTATTTACTGTGGTAAACAATCTCTGTTTTACTGGTAAAATAGGACCCAGTCACCAATGCCTGGGGTGGAAATCCTCTAAAATGGGCAACATGGGTATAAACGATTTGTTGGATTTGACTTTATGTCCATGTTGTGGTCATGATTAGCCATTGTGCAGACATATGTGACCTTAAACACCAATAAATAAATAATAACTCACTGTGCTCTCTCGAATAAGATGTACCAGTAGTTGCATTTATTTGAAAGTTTTTATGCTGATTGCATTCTTTTTTCGATGCAATCAAGAGTGGAATTTCTGAGACAATTCCAATTTCCAGTATTGTTTTATGGATTTTTTAAAAAAAAATCCATTCTCCCTCATAAAACAGAAAACATTTTCTGAGAAACAAGAATTTGTTTTTATAGACAAACACTCCTGCAGAAACACTTTTTCATGCTGTCTTAAAAGTTTTATTTGGCTTGTAAAGTCATGGTCAGGGATGGAAATTTTTGCGAAGTGATGAGATGTCTGCTTTTTTGTAAATTTTAGACTGCTTAGACATGGTTTCGATTGTGAAGGGTAAATAAGGTTACTAGACACCTTTGGAATAGAAAACCGGCATCGTTTCCCTTGTTGACACTTGAAAACGAAGTTTCAAAATTGTCAAATGTGCAGGACTGGACTTGCATTATTCACGATGGTTTGCAACAATGTTCTTCAGGATCAGACACGTCTTTTTTCACATCGGACACATTTTTCAGCGACAGATCTATCTCAGTTACACAAAAATTATTGCATGTGTTCATTTTTTAAACAGCAGAACACTGACATGTTTGGTTCTGTTTTAGAACCGTTTTTTGGTTGAGTTGTGTTGACAACCGAGACCTATGGTTTGGCGCCTGTTGGTGTGTGTGCGGGTGGGCATCCTCACACTGTTAGTGCAATAACTTGGACAAACATTCTCCGATTTGACTAATATTTGCCATACAGATCTTTTGCAATAATATCTCAAACGAAGTTCGAAACTGGCCCTGCCCGATTTTTCGTTAGAGATATGGGCCTTAATTCATCAATTTTCACAAATTTTGAGCTCATTAGTGCAATAACTTGAACAAACGTTCTCCGATTTTACTAATATTTGCTATACAGGTCTTTTGCAATAATATCTCAAACAAGTTCAAAAACTGGCCTGGCCCAATTTTCATTACAGAGTTATGGGCCTTAATTCATCAATTTTTACTAATTTGCTACACAGGTCTTTTGCAATAATATCTCAAACAAGTTTGAAAACTGGCCCCGTTCTATTTTTCATTACAGAGTTACAGGCCTTTAATTCATCAATTTTTACGAATTTTGAGCTTGTTAACACAATAACTTGTACAAATGTTCTCCGATTTGACTAATATTTGCCATACAAGTCTTGCAATAATATCTCAAGGGAGTTCGAAAACTGGCAAAGTCCAATTTTTCAGTATAGAGTTATGGGCCTTAATTCATCAATTTCGAGCTTGTTAGTGCAATAACTTGAACAAACGTTCTCCAATTTGACTAATATTTGCCACACAGGTCTTTAGCAATAATATCTCAAATGAGTTCGGAAACTAGTCCAGTCCGAATTTTTACGAATTTTGAGCTCAGCGCGATGGCATTTCTGATTTTCAATAGAGAGTGCATGAAGAAAGTAGCCATAACTCAACGTCTGCACCTCCGTTGCGCACCTCTTGTTTACAGTGACAGTATTATGAAGATTGTAACACTTTTTGTCAAAGAACAGCAGCTGTCAAATTGCTGTGAGATCACATCATGGTAGTTTCACAAATGTGGCTTACACAGTATAATATGATTTGGATATATTTTTAATTGCATCCACCATTTCCAGAAATTGTAAACATTGAACACATGATTGCTACTTACATTGCTTTGGATTTTCAGAACAAATTGACATGATTGGTATATTAAGGATCATTTGGCCCTTACTACCCAGAGCTTTGGTGGACTTGAATCATCTTCGGTGTTTTTTTTTTTGTGAATCCTAGTTGATCGTACTTTACAATATTGCAGCTTTGGCGACTATGAATTGAATTAAATTTTTCATGATACAGTGAAGCCCACTCAATTGGATATTTTGTAATCAAACAATCCTGCTAATTGAATATAACTCCCAAATATTAAACCATCCACCATACCAATGATTGGCTAAACTTTACTTCATACTATGGAGCAGTCATGATATAGGCATAGCTGCTGAAAGTGACTTTAAACACCAATAAAAAAAATTAAAATCCATCATACCTTTTGTACAAATTTGTCCTGTTAAATTGCATGTAGGTTATAGAGTAACATCTGTTAACTGAAAACTAGAGGCTTAAGTGAGTCTAAGATGCTCACCTGGCTCAAGTTGTCAAAAGAAACGAGTGTGTCAGAATGTGATGGACAGCAGGAGAAATTTTTTGATTTGCAATGACACAACCAAAGCCAATTTTTTTGGCCATTTGTTTCTAACGGTCCTAGGATAGTGTCTTGGGCAAAAACAAAGCTTTATTCTGTGAAGTCTCCATATGAAATTTTTTTTGCTTTTTGACTTCTGTGGTTCTCTATACTCCACCCCCAAAGAATTTTTACAGGCATAAATCAAGTTCTTATGACCCACTTTTACTACATGACAGTTGGTTCAAATCACCCCAGTAGTTCTGGAAATAGAAATTTTGAGTGGAGCCCAAAATAGGCATCCTCCCACAGGGAGCCCAAATTTTGACCTACTGTGTTTGAAAAAATTTGAATCTGTATCCCTAAAGTAATTTCCATACCAGAAATCTAAGCATTATTGTGAGTGGCTTATGAGAAGTTGATTTTTGAAGCATTTTAGGCCTGTGGGGCATTAACACCACCCCAGGGGGTCATAGTAACTTTGGGTTAAAAAAATCAAAAGAGTAAACTCCACAAAGATGCTTTGTACCAAATTAGTTTAGCCTTCTGAAGAAGAAGAATAATTAGTTGTTGGAGCACAAGAAAGATAATGATTCTGCATTTTCCCATTGCCAACAATGTTAAAATGGGCAACCCCCATACAGCACCCCAATTTGTGGGGTCCATCTGTTTCCACTGGTTATAAGGAAGCTGCATACCAAAAAATGATATTCAGGTCTGTGCAGTGTTTGAAATATGGGCATTTGAATTCCTTTCTGTTTTCTATTTTTAGCCCCCAGGGTTCCGACAGGGCTGCAAAAATTTTTTCTAGGCCTCAGTCATCTACTTATGACCCAATTAAACTACATGCCTCTGGCACACCCTACAGTGCACATTTATGATCGAATCGCTTTGAAGCCTGGTATGCTTGTTTGGCATGACCTCTAGATTGGAGCTATCGATTTTCTTCCATTTCCGTCAAAAAATATTGCCATTGGCAATGACCTTTGAACTTAGTTTAGTCAGGTATGAATATATTCCTTTGGCACACCCTACAGGGCACATTTATTTTTGGATCACTTTGAAAAATGGTATGCTCGTTTGGGGAGACCTCAAGATGTGAGCTATCAATTTTCTTCCATTTTCTTCGAAAAACGTTAATGTTGGTAATGATCTTTGATAAACTTAGTGCAGTTATGCATCAATATTTCCCTTTGGCACACCCTGCAGGGTACATTTATGATTAGATCACTTTAAAACATGGTATGCTTGTTTGGGGTGATGTCTGGATGGGAGCTATCAATTTTCTTCCATTTCTGTAAAAAAAAAACGCCGTTGGCAACGACCCTTGAACTTAGTTTAGTCAGGCATCAATATATTTCTTTGGCATGCCCTACAAGGCACATTTATGATCGGATCGCTTTGAAAATTGGTATGTTTAGGGGGGGGGGGGGGGGGGGTACCTCCAGATGGGAGCTATCAATTTTCTTCCATTCCCATCAATAATTGTTTCCGTTGGCAATGGCCTTTGATGACCTTTGTGCAGTTATGCATCAATATTTCTTTTTGCCACCCCCTGCAGGCCACATTTATGATCAGATCACTTTGAAACCTGGTATGCTTATTTTGAGTGTTCTCTAGATGGGAGCTATCGATTTTTTCCATTTCTGTCAGAAAGCGTTGCCATTGGCAACAACCTTTGAACTTAGTTTAGTTATGAATCAATATTTATCTTTGGCACACCCTACAGGACACAATTATAATCGGACAGCTTTGAAACCTGGTATGCTTGTTTGGGGCGACCTCTAGATGGGAGCTATCGTTTTTCTTTCATTTCTGTCAAAAAACATCATTGGCAACGACCTTTGAACTTAGTTTAGTCAGGCATCATTATATTCCTTTGGCACGCCCTCCAGGCACATTTATGATTGTATCACTTTGAAACCTGGTATGCTTGTTTGGGGTGACCTGTAGAAGGAAGCTATCGATTTTCTTCTATTTCCGACAAAACATGTTTCCGTTGGCAACGACCTTTGAACTTAGTTTAATTATGCATCAATATATTCCTTTGGCATGCCTGCCCAACAGGGCACATTTATGATCAATTGCTTTGAAACTTGGTATGCTTGTTTTGGGTGACCTCTAGATGGAAGCTATCGATTTTCTTCCATTTCCATCAAAAAAACGTTGCCATTGGCAACAACCTTTAATCTTAGTTTAGTTATGCATCAGAATATTCCTTTGGTATCCCTACAGGGCACATTTATGATCGGATCGCTTTGAAACCTGGTTTTCTTATTTAGGGTGACATCGAGATGAGAACTATTGATTTTCTCCCATTTTTGTTAAAAACATTGTCATTAGTAACGACCTTTGAACTTATTGCATTTGTGCATCAATATATTCCTTTGGCACAGCACACATTTATTTATTTACTTATTGGTGTTTACGGTCACATATTTCTGCACAATGGCTAACCAGGACCGTGACAGTTTTATGGGTGGAGGAAGCCGGAGTACCCGGAGAGAACCACCGAGCAATGGCGAGCAACTGTCAGCTCCCCAACATACCAACTCCACACAAGCAGGGTTAGCATTGGTTGAAGACAGGTGCACCAGCGACGTGCAGTATGCCTTAGTACACAGCGTCACCGTGCCCCCACGTGGGCAATGGGGGTGAAGTGTCTTGCCCAAGGACACAACGCGGTTGCCACAGGTGGGATTCGAACCGAGGACCTCTCGGTTGGCACAGCACACAGGTTGCATTTATGAGTGGGTTGCTTTTGAAGCTTGGTATGTTTGTTTGGGGTGACCACTAGATGGAAGCTATCGATTTTCTTCCATTTTCGTCAAAAAAAGTTGCCTTTAGCAATGACCTTCAAACTTAGTGCATTTGTGCATCTGCATTTTCCTTTGACACACCCTACAAGGTACATTCATGAATGAATGGCTTTGAAACTTGGTATGTTTTTTTTTTTAGGTTGACCTCCAGATGGGAACTTCTTTCATTCCTGTCAAAAAAGTTGACAATTTCCTTTGGCACACTGCACAGGTCACATTTATGATCAGATTGCTTGGAAACTTGGCATGCTGGTTTAGAGCAACCTTTAGATGCAAGCTATTGACTTTCTGTCATTTCTGTTGAGAAATGTTGGACAATGATCTTTGAACTTTGCTGTTTTTGCATCAACATTTTTCTTTGGCACGCTCTGCAGGGTGCATTTAAGAATAGATTGGTTTGAAACTTGTATGCTTGTTTTTGGGTGACTTTTAGATGAAAGCTGTAGATTTTCTTCCATTTCCATGAAAAAAATGTTGCCCTTAGCTACGACCTTTAACTCTGCCATTTTGTCTGTCAACAATTTTCTTTGGAACACAGCACAGTTCATGTTTATGAGTCAATCGCTTTGAAACGTGTGTGCTTGTTTGGAGCGACCTCTAGATGTGAGCTTTGATTTTCTTTCATTTCTCTAGAAAAACATTGCCAAATGTTGCTGTTAGCGACCTTTGAACTCATTTCCTTTCTGCATCAACATTTTCCTTTGGCAAGCCATGCAGGTTGAATTTATGAATGGATCAGTTTGAAACTTGATATGCATGTTTGTAGTAACCTCTAGATGTGAGCTATCAATTTTCTTCCATTTCCATCAAAAAACATTCTGTCATGGTCCGTCAGCAATGACCTTTAAAATTAGTACCTCAGCATATTCCTTTGGCATGCTGTACAGGGCACATTTATAAATGGATTGCTTTGAAACTTGGTTCAAGTTCATTAAAACAACATTGCCAAAGCATCGACCTTGATGCATTTGTGCATCAACCTATTCATTTGGCATGCTCTATAGGGCACATTTATGAATAGATTGCTCTGAAACTTGGTATGCATGTTTGGGGTGACCTCTAGATGTGAACTATTGATTTTCTTTCATTTCCATCAAAAAAATGTAAAGAATTGACACAAGCAACAACCTTCAAACTTAGTGCATTAATGCATTAACATTTTCGTTTGGCACGCATTCATTATCAGGTTGTTTTGAAACTTGGTTTGCTTATTCAGGATGACCAAGATAGGAGCTATCAATTTTCTTTTCATTTCCTTCAAAAACTGCTTGTTAGCAACATCCTTTGAATTTTGTGCATTAGTGCATCAATATTCTTCTTTGACATGGCCTGGCGGGCCCATTTATCACAGGATTGTTTTAGAACTTGGTGTGCCTATTAGGCGAGACCTCTGAATAACAGCCGTCTATTAGCATTCATTTCTGTGAAAAAAGTTGCTGATTACAATGACCTTTAAACTTATAGCATTTATGTATCAACATTCTTCCTTTAGTCAGCCCTACAGTTTACATTTAAAAATAGGCCGATTAAGTCGTCAGATGTGTACCCATACGCGCAACTAGTAGAAAGCTGTTATTATCTCAGGACCAATTTTTGGAGGAATTTTCAATTTGAGGGATAAAGGGTTAATATCTCAGGATCAAATATCAGATTTACACCAAAAACTATACAGCACAGCACATCAGTAACCTGAAGATATATATAAAGTAACATGACAATTGGATTGATATTTTTTCAGTTATCTCATGCCAAAGGGATTGGAAGAATTCTCAATTTGAAGGATGATAAAGGGTTAATATCTCAGGATCAAATTATCAGATTTACTCCAAAAACTATACAGCTCGGCACATCAGTAACCTGAACACAAATATAAAGTAACTTGACAATCCAAGTAATATTTTTCAAGTTATCGAATGCCAAAGAAATGGATACAGATGCCGGTCGGACAGACAAAGGATGGACGAATGATGGAAGGCCCCCCCCCCCCCCCCCCCCCCAGATGCCGACATTATGTGTACCATACATGGTATGGGTACACAAAATAACTTTGATCAATATTTTTGAGTTATCGCATTCCAAAGAAACTGATTGGAGTAATTTTTAATTTGATGGATAAAGGGTTGATATCAGAGGATCAAAATAACAGATTTACACCCAAAACTATACAGCTCAGCACAACACAATCTGATTAATATTATTTAAGGTATTGCATGTCAAAGAAATAGATTGAAAATTTTTTATTAATTAAGTGGATCAAGGGTTAATACCTCGGGATCAAATGATCAGATTTATATAAAAAAAACTATACAGCTCGGCAAATCAGTAACCTGAACATCTGTATGAAGTAACAAGACAATCAGATTGATATTCTTTGAGTTATCGCATGTCAAAGAAATAGATTGCAAAAATGCACAATTTGATGGATAAAGGGTTAAAATCTCAGGATCAAACTACCAGATTTACACCAAAATCTATACAGCTCGGCACATCGGTAACCTGACCACACATATGAAGTAACAAGGCAACCTAATCAATATTTTTTAGGTTACCGCATGCCAAAGAAATGGATTGGAGTAAAGCTTAATTTGATGGATAAAGGGTTAGTATCTCAGGATCGAATCGTCAGATTTACATCAAAAACTATACAGCTCGGCACATCAGTTACCTGAACATATCTATCAAGTAACATAACATTAGGATTGATATTTTTTTAGTTATCGCATGCCAAAGAAATGGATTGGAATAATTATTAATTGGATGGGTAAAGGGTTAATATCTTAGTATTGAATAATCAGATTTACACCAAAAAACTATACAGCTCGGAGCATTAGTAACCTGATCACAAATATAAAGTATCATGACAATCTAAGCAATAGTTTTCAAGTCATCGAATGCCAAAGCAATGGATATGGACGGACAGACAAAGGATGGACGAACGACGGAGGGTCAGCCCGGATGCCGGCATTATGTATGCCTGGATTGCTCTGACGTTGTGCACACACAATGTTGTTTTGTTGAAGTTCCACCAAATAACGTTGGAACCAATGATCTTCAATTTTGCCATAACGCTAAAAAAGTTCAAATATGTCAAGTTGAGCTACAGTGTCATTGACACTTTCATTAAAAAAACCCAGCCCATGGAAAAATCCAAAGATGGTCTGTGCCATATCTGTATGAATTTGGCTCAGTGGTTTTAAAGAAGACAAGTTTCAAATTAGTTGGAGCACAAGAATGATAATGACTCAACATTTTCCATTGTCAACAGTGTTAAAATGGGCATCCCTGTACAGAACACCCATGACAAAACCGATAGCAATTATTTTGGTCCATGCAGTTTTTGAAATATGGGCGTTTGAATTTTATTTTATTTTCAGCTCCTGGGGTTCCCATGAGGCTTTGAAATTTATTTTTTCAGGCATCAGTCAATACTTATGACCCAATTATACTGCATGCCAAATTTGGTTCAAATCAGCCCAATGGTCCTTAAAATACAAATTTTGGATGGAACCCAAAATGGGTATGCTCTCACAGAGAGCCAAAATATTGACCTACCAACTTGCTTCAACAAACTTCTTCACCACTAAAGGGAGTTCCAAACCAAATATCAAAGCATTCACTGTGGCGGTTCATGAGAAGAAAATATTTGGGCATTAATCACAGCCTGAAGATGGCAGCAGCTTCATTAGAACAAAGTAGAAAGGGTATACTCAAAGGATGGTCTGTGCAATGTATGTATGAATTTCACCCAGTGGTTTTAAAGAAGACAAGTTTCAAATTAATTGATGGAGTACAAGAAAGATGATGACTCGGCATTTTCCCGGTGCAAACAATGTTAAAATGGGCATCTGCATACAGCACCCCATGACAAAATCAATGGCAATTTTTTTGGTCCAACTGATTACACTGGTCCAAAGGAAGCTGCTTACCCAAAAACAATATTCTGGGTCATGCAGTTATTGAAGTATTGGAGTTTGAATTTTTTCTATTTTAGCTCCGGAGGTTCCCTTGGGTCTGTGAAAAAATGTTTCGGGCCTCAATCAAGTACTTATAACCCTATTCTACTTCACACCAAATTTGGTTCAAATCAGCCCATTGGTTCTTGAAATACAAATTCTGGGTGGAGCCCAAATTAGGTATGCCCCACAGACAGCCCAAATATTGACAAACAAACTACTTCCCTTGAACAAACTTTAATCTTCACCACCAAACGAAGTTTCATACAAAATATCCAGGCATTTTCTCTGGTGGTTCATAGAAGATTTTTACGCTTTTGGGGCATTAACCACAGCCCGAAGATGGCAGCAGCTTCATTTCAACAAACTAGAAAGGGTATACCCCAAAGATGGTCTGTGCCATATATAGTCCAGAGGTTAAGCAACGTCGAGCCCGGTAAATCCTTGGATGGGTGATCATTCGGCGATTGATTTGGGTGCTTCCCGTAGTAGTGGCAGGAATGCGATCAGCGAAGTTTGAGTGTGTGATTCTGCGACATTGCATCACTTGCCAGCTGTGAATGTTGGGATTGTTCACCAGTACTACGCAATCCCCACCGTACCTAGGTGTAAAATAGGGACCTGTTGAGGTGCTTCCCTTGTGTGCCCATCTATGGAGCACCGGCTGTATGCTCCGTTGAGTTGAGCTGAGCTGAGAATGTCACAGAATGAACAAAGGGTGGGAACACCTGTGATACAGGGTAATAATGTAGGTCAGAGAGCACTGCGGTGGATTCTAGATCTTAACATTGCATTATTATTATTTTTTGAAGAAGACAAGTTTCAAAAGTTTAGCAATAGCTCCCACTGACTTTCAGTCAGGTGAACTAAAAATCTTGCGTTCTGTCGATGAATAACTCTTAACAACCACTGAATTCCTCATGTTTTTAGACATCTTTGGCCTCAGAACATGCATTGTAAGTATCTAATTTATTATATGTTGTTTGACAGAACTCCATGACCTCTGCCAAACAAGATAAAATAAATGGTCATTTTATCCTCAGAATAAAGAAAAAATTACCAAATTTTTGTTAATTGAATACTCCTGTTAATGGAAAATTTCTCACTGGCAAAGTGGCTATTCAATTGACAGGGTTCCCCTGCATTCCAGTGGAACAACATCATCACTGCATTCGCACCACTTTTACATTATTGTGACATACAAATCAGCTCTCAAAACTAGTGATGTGTCCTCTTATAGTAGCACCAGTGTTCAATCTTTTCTGTATGGAATGTGTGTCCAAAAAAAACTGCTCCCAACACTCTCCGATACTGAGAAAAGGTTGATGGTGTGGAGTTGGTTGCTGGGGTTGTGGCTGGATAAGTGTCAAAAAGTAACACTGAAGAACTAAGGGATGCCATTAGGACCCTCAACAGTAGAAAGGGAAAAGGAAGAGAAAGTGGAGTTGAAGGCATTCACAGTGAAAAAATGTTTGACAAACAGGAGAGGATGTGGGAATGAACAATGTACAATTATTTAACCCTTTACCTATCCTGAAAAGCAGACGACACTTGCAAAAATAATTCTTGAATAACTAATTTTTTTGTCTCAAAAACATAGGTTATGACCCCCTCGTTGGAATGAGCTCGACGAGCTCATTCCAACGAGGGGTCATAACCTATGTTTTTGAGACAAAAAATGAAAAAAATAATGAAAATTAATTGGCAATTTTTGAGAATAGCGCTGGCCGGTTTTGGCCGTTACGTTGGGTAAAGGGTTAATGAAAAGTCCCAAAATATTTCTGAATCCAAGACTAATTCCTCCGACGGGAACGAAGAAGCATGAATAACAAAGAGTGATGAGACAAGAACAGATGCACCACCAGACACTTCTCCAGTCGCAGAATGTGGACCCCCAAGACACTGACCGACACCAGGATTTTGATTTACTCACACTTGTAAACTATCATATTACATACATCTTAAATGCAAAACTAGACTGCTTTTGGAACAGTGTTCGAAAGAAATTTTTTTAAGCCCATTGTTGAAATCTGAGACTTCTTGTCATCCTTCAATATGACCAGACCTAAGTCTCCCGATTTTGCCAGGAGACTCCCAGTTTGATGCCTAGTCTCCTGCCCTCATGGTAACATCCTATTTTCTACCAATTTGACACTTTTCAAAATTGTTATTCGGTACTATCACATTTTTCTGTTCACAGGCCTTCGAGCTCTGATCTATCGAATGAAACAAGAAATATGCATACAAGTGAATTATATTTCATAAAGGAGGCTTTTATTATAAATATTATTTCACATATGTCCACCTTTTTAGCTCACCGATGGGAGCTTATCACTTGCCGTCCGACGTGAACTTTACATTATCAACTTCTCCTCCCAAACTACTGGACCAAATTGAACCAAATTTGGTGTGCATGTTCCTTATCATATGTCAATTCAAGCTTGTACAAAAAAACTTTCTGCATCCACAGGGAGCACAACTCTGATAGCACCCATAATTTTTTTTTTAAAATTAAAAAAATCTTCTTCTCCAGAACCATCATATAGAATCTTTTGATATTTGGTATATAACATCTCTATTGGGGTCAGATTCAAATTTGTTCAAATCGAGTCTCTGGGTTAATAATTGGGCTCCCTGTAGGAGCCCGAATTTTAACTTAGTGAAATATGAGGAAATTTCTTTAAAAATCTTGTTCTTCAGATCCACCAGTCAGAATGTCAAGTTTGTACAAATCGGGTCCCTGAGTGAGTATTTGGGCTCTATTGGAGCCCAAAGTTTAACTTCATGCAATTTGTGGAAATTTCTTTAAAAATCTTCTTCTTCAGATTCACCAGTCAGAATCCTTTCATATTTGGTATATGACATCTATAGGGGGGCCAGATTCAACTTTGTACAAATTAGGTCGCTGAGTTAGGATTTGGGCTCTCTCTTGAAGCCCAAAGTTTAACTTCGTACAATTTAAGGAAATTTCTTTAAAAATCTTCTTCAGCTCCACCAGTCAGAATCCTTTCATGTTTGGTATAAAACATCTATAGGGGGAGGGGGGAGGGGTCAGAATCAAGTTTGTTCAAATCGAGTCCCTGGATTTATATTTGGGCTCCCTATGGGAGTCTGAATTTTAACTTAGTGAAATATGAGGAAATTTCTTTAAAAATCTTCTTCTTCAGATCCACCAGTCAGAATGCATTCATATTTGGTATACAACATCTTGAGGTGGGGCAATTTCAGGTTTGTTCAAATTGCTTACCTGGGTAAATTTTTGGGCTCCTTATGGGAGCCCGAATATCAACTTAGTGCAATTTTGGGATTTTTTTTTTAAAATCCTCTTCTTTAGACCCTGTAGTCAGAATGTTTTCATATTTGGTATACAACATCTCTAGGAGGGTCCAATTCAAGTTTGTTCAAATCTGGTCTATGGGTTGATATTTTGGCTCCCTATTTGAGCCCAAAGTTTAACTTAATGCAATGTGAGGACATTTCTTTAAAAACCTCCTTGTTCAGATCCACCAGTCAGAATTCTTTCATATCTGGTATATACATTTGTAACATCTCAAGAGGGATCAGATTCAAGTTTGTTCAATTTGAGTCCCTGGCTTATTATTTGGGCTCTCTATAGGCAGGGGAGGGGGGGGGGGAGGGGAGCATGTTAGGTTCAGATCCATTTCCATAAAATTTGCCTTTTCATGGCTTCATTCCTTTGTAGTGTTGATGAACCATGTCTTACTGAATGTGACCCCAAACACGTCTTTGAACCACTTTGGCCGGTGAGCGATTAAGGTCCCCTTGGGGCCTCTTGTTTTCTGTTTTATTCATTTCAGTTAAGCTTCATGGTCAATTTACGAGTGGTAAAGCAAAAATAGGTGACATAAGCACATCAGCTCGTGACATCCATCTTCACTTAAATAATGATTCCTGGTGAATAAAATGTACTAAAAAGAATTAAGCAATATATCCTTATTTATTTACTTCAAATATCCACTCGTTTTTTATTCAATTATCCACTGGATGTGTAATCCATTATGGCTAAGCAAAAGAATACAGTTCAAAATTGGGTCACAATTTCCTGAGAAGAAATTCATCTTGCTTTCGTGATATACCAAACAGTTCTGGCTGAAAAGCGATACACAACAGACATATTTTCCATTAGTCAATAACACTGATTTTGGTTCTATTGTACTAGTCATAATTCAGGTGTCTGTTCCCAGAAACTTCCAAATGAGATTCACACAAGTTAAATCAAAATTATGAATTACTTGTAATGAGAAAAAATCTCAACCCCAAAGGCCAAAACGTCCCATCACTGAAATCATTGCATGTAAAGAAACACCACGTCCCAAGATGCAAAAAATATAAACATTGCCATCTACATCACCTGAGGCTTGAGATGTTTCGTCTTGTGATAAAATTTTCATGTTTCTTTGAAGTGAGATCATCCCCATTCTAAATCCCCTTTATCAATAATAATCTTGCTCATATAATCACCCATGGATGAATAGTTAATTGACCTGTTAGGGATATCAAATTACCGGAAACAACCGAAACAGGTCTCAGAAAACCTAGAATATTTTAGAACTTTGTCAAGAAAATGATTTAAATATGGATGTCATTGTCTGAGAGCTGGAGCTAGTGGTATCCATGTATTATTTGTATGCTTTTATTGACAAATATTTAAATTGTTCAAATAAATTTAGATATATTGTATTAAGATGGAGTAAGGGTGGGGGTGGGACGCATGAAATGTAAATAATTGATGTGCTTGCTGCTCACGCAAAACTCCCTGACAGCACACCAAAAATCTCACTAACAGTCATATTCAGAGCTTAACAGGTCAGAATATGACCCGAGGGGCTTGATTAGAACAATTTTGAAAACCATCTTTACAATGATGTTATATATACACCTGAAACTTAATTAAGCACCCCCTGAAATGTTTCATGACAGTGAAGTTGCTATTACTGATGATTATGTTTTAATGCTTGCTGTGTCCTGCAGTACATTTCGTCTAGTGAAACTTGATGTTTCTGGTTGATAGTGTGCCCCAAACACATCCCCTCGTCCACGTGAAGCATGCTTCCCACGAATGTCACAAAAAACACTATCATCCACATGCAATATATGGGTATAAAACAAGATAATTTGTCACTTCTTTTACCAATAAATGTTGACATGGCAAGGAGGAGACTGTCAGATGCACTAAGATGGCAGATCATTGGCACGCATGCAACAGGCATGTCATTCAAAGCTATTGGAAGGCAACTTGGCTCTAGTCATTCTGTCATCAGCAGACTTGTCCGAAAACATCAACAAACCAATGATGTTAAGTACCGACCAAGACTTGGACAACCCCAAAGTACCTCTCCTCGGGAAGATCGGAGTCTGGCACGCCTCATTAGGCATGAACCCTTTACTTTAAGAGGGGGTTTGAAATGCATTTGGCTGCACAACAGACGTTTGTGCAACCGAACTGTCCGAAACTATGAGGTCCAGAAGGGTCATCAAGCATCCAGCTCTGTCTGATCAGCATCAAAGTCGATGTTTGGAGTGGTGTATGACATGACAACACTGGAATCTCAGGACGTGGAGAAGAGTCCATTGGTCAGAGAGGAGGTTCCTACTTTACGTCACAGATGGTCACACGAGAGAGTGGAGGCATAGAAATACTTCTTACATGCCCAGGAACATCAGACCTACTGTTCCTTATGGTGGAGAATCAGTAATGATCTGGGGATGCCTCTCTCATCATTGTAAACTTGATGTGACTAGGTGGGAATCTCAATGGTCATCAGTACATCCGGGACATTCTCAATCCGGTTGTCGTGCCTCATTTCGACAAATAATAATAATAATAATGCAATGTTAAAGTCTAAAATCCACCGCAGTGCCCTCTGACTTACATTATTACCCTGTATCACAGGTGTTCATACCCTTTATTCATTCTATGACATTCTCAGCTCAACTCAACGTAGCATACTGCCGGTGCTTCACAGACAGGCACACAAGGCAAGCACCTCAACAGGTCCCTATTTTACACCTAGGTACGGTGAGGATTGCATAGTACTGGTGAACATTCCCAATGTCCACAGCTGGCATGTGATGCAACGTCACAGAATCACACACTCAAACTTCGCCGATCGCACACCAGCCACTACTATGGGAAGCACCCGAATCAATCGCCGAATGGTCACCCATCCAAGGATTAACTGATCTAGATGTTGCTTAACTTCGGTGATCTTACGAGAACCGGTCTCACTTCGCCAGTACTCCCCACCCATTGGCTACTCACCCTGTATTCATGGATGACAATGCATGGCCACATCGATCCCATGCTGTGAGAGCACTCCATCAGAACAACGCTATTACAACACTACCTTGGCCTGCAATGAGCCCCCGATTTCAATCCCTCAGAACACATCTGGGACTTTCCTGGATGTTGTATGCATGCAAGAGAGCCGCCTGTACAGAATTTGGCCGATTTGGAAGCTGCATTGCGTGAGGAGTGGCTGCAAATTCAAAGGTCATTGCCAGCGGCAACATTTTTATCCTTTGACGAAAAGAAATAAAATCGATAGCTCCCATCTAGAGGTAACCCCAAACAAGCATACCAAGTTTCAAAGCAATCCAATCATAAATGTGCCCTGCAGTGTGTGTGCCAAAGGGAAATATTGATACATAACTGCACTAAGTTTATCAACGGTCATTGCAAACAGCGTTTTTTGATGGAAATGAAAGAAAATCGAAGTCTCCCATCTAGATGTCATCCCAAACAAGCACACAAAGTTTCAAAGCGATCCAATCATAAATGTGCCAAAAAGGGTGTGCCAAAGGGAAATATGGATGCATAACTGCAGTAAGTTCATCAAAGGTCATTGCCAACGGCAACATTTTTTGACAAAAATGGAAGAAAATTGATAGCTCCCATCTGAAGGTCACCCTTACAAGCATACCAGGTTTCAAAGCGATTTGATCATAAATGTGCTTTGTAGGGTGTGCCAAATGGAAATATGGATGCCTAACTAAACAAAATTCAAAGGCCATTGCCAACGGCAACATTTTTTGATGGAAATGAAAGAAAATCGATCGCTCCCATCTAGAAGTCACCCCAAACAAGCATGCCAAGTTTCAAAGTGATCCAATCATAAATGTGCCTCACAGGGTGTGTCAAAGGGAAATATTGATGCATAACTGCACTAAGTTCATTGAAAGTCGTTGCCAAAAGTTACTATTTTTGACGGAAATGGAAGAAAATCATTAGCTCCTATCTAGAGGTCACCCCAAACAAGAATACCAAGTTTCAAAGCGATCCAATCATAAATGTGCCCTGTAGTGCATGCCAAAGGAATATATTGATGCGCGACTAAACTAAATTCAATGGTCGTTTCCAGTGGCAACATTTTTTGACAGAAATGGAAGAAAATCAAAAGCTCCCATCTAGAGGTCATTCCAAACAAGCATACCAAGTTTTAAAAGCAATCTGATCATAAATGTGCCAAAATTGAGGCCTGACTAAACAAAGTTCAGCGGCAACATTTTTTGATGGAAATGGAAGAAAATCGAAAGTTCCCATCTAGAGGTCACCCTAAACAAGCATACCAAGTTTCAAAGCGATCCCATCATAAATGTGCCCTGTAGGGCATGCCAAAGGAATATATTGATGCGTGACGAAACTAAATTCAAAGGTTTCCAGTGGCAACATTTTTTGACAGAAATGGAAGAAAATCAAATGCTCCCATCTAGAGGTCATTCCAAACAAGCATACCAAGTTTTAAAAGCAATCTGATCATAAATGTGCCCTGCAGGGTCTGCCAAAGGGAAATATTGAAGCCTAACTAAACTAAGTTAAAAGGTCGTTGCCAGCGGCGACCTGTGCGGTGTGCCAAAGGAAACTGTGGATGTATGCTGATGGACGAGAAGTGACGGCAATAGCTCAGCTTGACTTCGTCAAGTTGAGCTAAAAATGCATGCACATATTTGTACTGATTCACATGTTTCTACAGCTCCATGAAAAAACAGGTTATCCAAAGTGATAAATATGCCTATAACGGCTCAGCACACTTCTGAGATTCAATTTGGTTTTGAGCCTTTACTCCAATTCAATTTGAAGCCATCTCAGTTATTCGAAAAAACATTGACCACAGTGCATTTTGGATTTTCCAGTACAAAGAGGTTCAAGCACATTTATGCATTGGTTGGCAAGGATTTCAAAGTACTTCAACATTTAATGTAACATCACAAGAAGCCAATTTTAGTGTGGTGGGGAAGAGTGTGCATGGAAGACTTTCATGCACAATCTTCCCCACAGCACTGAAATAGACACCTTGTGTTGTTACCTTGGCCATTGAAGCAACATGAAACCCTAGCCACGGGACACGGTGGCGTTGTGTTAACTGGTTCTCGTCAGGTCACCGAAGTTAAGCAACGTCATGCCCGGTTAATCCTTGGATGGGTGACCGTCTGAGCGATCGATTCGGACTCGTCCGTTGTGTCCTTGGGCAAGGCACTTAACCCCAATGGTCTACATGGGGGCACGATGATGCCATGTACTAAGGCGTACTGCACGTCGATGGTGCATACGTCTTCAACCAATCTAACCCTGCCTGTGCTGCAATGCGGAGTTGCGTTGTTGGGGAGCTGGCAACTGCCCGTCGTCACTCGGTGGTTCTCTCCGGGTACTCCAGCTTCCTCCATCCGTAAAACTGTCACCGACACAATATGACCTTGGCTGTTACACTGTCGTTAAACCTTAATAAATAAATAACCCTAAGGCCTCACAAAGTAGATGTTCTGTTTCTCAGGCCAAGTTTTGTAAAATTGCATGCGGGCAGGCGGTTTTTTATTTCATATTTTATTTTTGTAATTATTTCTTTGCCATCAGAAGTTCATATTCTTGATTTATTTTATGTTTTAGGCTTCATAATCTACAGAATAGCAAGGGTGGTGGTGTATTTCGTCCCTTGGGTGCAACAAGGCTTTGCAATGCTAAAGCATTGCAAAGCCTTGTTGCACTCAAGGGACAAATTTATCAATTTTATTAACTTGTATAAAATATCAGACATCAACCATTTAATTTTTATTTTTTCAAGTTTGCATTGGTCATAAAAACAGAGCATGCGGCAGCCAAAAGGACCATGTGGGAGGGCCTGAGAAACAGATTTTTAATTTTCTTAAGCCTAACCAACCAATCAATAATTCTGAGCCAACCAAACAATAATTCTGAGAAAATGTGAGAATGTCTCTATTCAATTTCAGAACTTAAGTCTCAATACAAAACCAACCAATTCCTGAATGTTTAGATAACTACTTGTAGAACCCTCTCTGTGTACTAAAGCATACTGCACATCAATAGCGCACTTGCCTTCAACAGATGCTAACCTTACTTGTACGGAGTAAGTATGTTGGGAATCTTGACAGTGGCTCAGTGGTTCTCTCCAAGTCCTCTGGCTTCCTCTGCTCATAAAACTGGCCAACACGAGGTGACCCAGGCTGTTGAAAGTGTTGTTAACCCTTTGCCCAACGTAACGGCCAAAACCGGCCAGTGCCATTCTCAAAAATCGCCAATTAATTTTCAGTATTTTTGTCTCAAAAACATAGGTTATGACCCCTCGTTGGAACGAGCTCATTCCAACAAGGGGTCAAAACCTATGTTTTTGAGAGAAAAAATGAAAAACAATTGTTATTCAAGAATTTTTTTGGCAAGTGTCGTCTGCTTTTCATGTTAGGTAAAGGGTTAAAACCCCAATCAATAAATAACTTTGTTTAACTCTTGCAGGGGAGTTTTCTGTTTTTTGCTCCATACAATCCTTGAATTTTTCATCTCTAGCTCAAGCTCATTGGATGCTCTTGAAAATATACTAGTAGGTCCTGGAAAATTTCTGAATTGGGTACTCATGCAATTTTTGCTAGAACCCTGGCTACACATGCAAGATTAACCCTTAAGGGCCTGGACAAGTGTCTCGAATTCCCATCATTCCACATTCTCCGTATGTCTAATGACTTAGCAGTGATTTCTAGTTTGGTGTTGTCAGAAGGACCTCCTCATGATGGCATGTTAAGGGCAGCTGTTCTGAGGTCGGAAAATAGGCCTGTAAGGATTAACAAAAGTAAAAAAACATGTTCGTTAACTCAAGACTTTATTGTTAGGATTGCTTTCTTTTTCAGTTTCTTTTCTTTTTGTTTAAATCTGTCTGTGGCATCTGCAAAGAAAAAGGTCTCGGACTTCTCTTCTATTTTCCTTTTGAGATACTGCAAACCAGCATTATTGAAACCAATGCGATCCTGAAATGAAAATACATGTCATGACAACCTTTTAATTCAATACTGGTTCATAGATTAACACTATTAATTGAATAAAATTATCAAATACCAAATTATTTACCAAAAGCTAGTTAGTTACAAAATGACATGTTGATTATTACACTCTGGTTATAAAGTCAATCTTTATTAAATGAATAAAATATGTTTTGGTCCCTCGAAAAAATACAACAAACAACCACCAAATTCATTTGCTTTGCACACAATTTCGGCCTCAGTGTTTCTTTATTATACCTTGTTTGACAGAAATAACAGAGCTCTATTAAACGGGATCTAAATCATTATTTAGGCCCAGAAAAGTGTTTCTCAGTCCCTCCCTGCATGGTCATTTTGGCTGATGCATGATCTCTTTTTATAACCAATGCTAACTTTAAAAAATAAAAGTTAAAAAAATTTATAGTAATTTAAATATTTTTTATACTTACCAATGACCCAGACATAGCTGGTGCTAACTCTTAAAATATAGGGCCAAACACAAATTTTGCCCCCCAATCCCCAAAATTTGCATCTAAAACCAAAGAAAACATGTCCTGAATGGCCCTCCACACTTCACCTCTACTGCGCATGCGCAGTGTCAAGGACGTTCCGAAATTGGCGCCATTAATCATTCTTATAACCAGTGCCTGGTAAGCGCTATGTACTCAGCGGGGAGGTGTGAGTTCCCAACTCCTGGGAGGGCCATCCCCATCTGGGTCATTGGTAAGTATAAAAAATATATAAATTACTATAAGTTTTTTAACATTTTTATACTGTACCAATGACCCAGACATAGCTGAATAGTAAAAAGGCTGGAGGGCCTAGGACATAGAGCAAGTTGGAATACGCTCAATTATATAAAATAGAGTCATCCCCTCTAGGCAAAAAGAAGTATTAGGCCTTACATGTATCTTTCTTATTTCTGATAAATTAGAAAGATACAACACCTTCCAAAATTGAGCATCATACATCCATGTACTCTATTAATATCTAGTATAATCCTTATACTAATAATTTTTAAAGTAAGCCAATAAATAAAGAAAGTCTAGAGAATAGAGACTCTTTATACTCCTTAAAAGTGTCTGAGGATTGTATAATAATGTCCGTATGACACGTGCTATATTCAAAAGCTATACTTTAAAAACTAAGACCTGAATGAATTTTTAAAACATAAACTTCTCACTAAAAAGCCATCCCAGTAACAGCTCAGAATTACTAACTCCAGAGGGGGTATCCCCTTGTTTTCATAGTAAAACAGGTGACCCAAGGGAACACCCTCCCCCCCCCCACCTTTTTCTTGCCCTGGGTCAAATAGCCCAGAGCGAAGAGGGCAGCAGAACGGAGTCACTGCCGAAACAGAAAGCCTACCTAGCTATAGTAGCAACTGTTAAGTGAATGACATTCTGAGCAGTAGATAATAGACCTAACAATAGAGGCCTCCAGAAATGGACTCGATATTTCTGAGATAAAAATTCATGAATGTGGATGGCCGAGCGCAATGAGCAGCCTTCAAAAATCTATAATAGCGACACTATTAATGTAAGCCCAAGATGTAGAAAGAACTCTTACTTCATGAGCCGAAACCTCAAGCACAACTGCTGAGTCAATGATATACCATAAGCAGTACCTATAGTTAATTGAATCCATTAGTAATAGAATGGAGCGTAACGTCCTTCTATTTGGCATCAAAGACAGAAGAAGCTTACGTCCGTGGTAATAAACAGATATCTGTTTAAAAATACGTAGACTCTAACCGGACAGAGTAAAGGCCTATGCCCGTACGAAGACGGAAGGACCTTAATAACAATAGGTTCCGGATATTTATTAGGAGCCTGACTCTTAACCAAAAATCCAACCTAAATAGTAAAGGAAGTAGTGATTCCGAAACTACGAAAGTGAGAATCATCCACCGATAGTGCATGAAGCTCACTGACTCTTCAGTAGAAGAGAAGTCAACAGAATTACTGTCTAAAAGGTTAGAATTTGAAAACTACTGTTTCCAGAGGCTCAAATGATTACTTAGCTAAAAAAAGAACCGAAGTTAAATTCCATATAGAAATTTAATCTAATGATTCTAAGTCTATTTATCGAAAAGTTACTAACTGACTTAGATAAAGAGACATAAGACTCAATTGTAAACTATCATAGAGTGCATAGGTATGAGATAACATAGACCTATAACCTTAATAGTAACAGGCTGCAGTAGATCTTGTCAAACAAGTATACTAGAAAGTTGCAATGACTAGTATGGAGGGATCAACAATATCAACATAGTGATCCCTACACCACCGACGGAAGAGCCTCCACTTTAGCCGCATAGTATAGCGAAGAGGTTCTCCTACAGTAAAAAATCGCGTCCAAAGCTCGTCCAGTACAATGCTTACAATGCAATAAGGACCACACAACGGAATACGTGAAGGTTGAGACCTTGCGGGTTGTGATGAAGATGACACGATTTTCCCCAGCGAAAGAAGATCCTCTCATAGAGGAAGTTTTCGCGTTAAGTCCCACAGTAGACATCTGAGTAAATTTACCCACGGTCTCTGTGAAGACAGAGATGCTATCAACAGAAATGTATTGTGGTTGTTTATCTTAGCAATACTTGCTGAAACAACAGCGCAGGAGGATACGCATATCCTATCATTCCGTCCTATTAGATCAATAGAGCGTTAACGACATAAGCTCAGAGATCCGGGCATGCAAACACATACGTCTGCAATTGATTAGCAAGTTGTGTCGTAAATAAATTATCATTGGGCGCTCCCATTGATAGCAAATCTGATTGAATACTTGTTTGTTGAGAGTCCATTCTGACGGCAACAAGCGACCCCTACGTGAAAGGGAGTCCGCTAATACAATCAGACGACCCGGAATATGACGGACCGAAGCAGAACTTGGTGTACTATAACAAACGGAAGGATTCTTTCCGTTAAATTGAATAACGGAATCGAATGAGTGCCTCCCTGGTTCCGGAGATACGCAACTACTGTCGTACTATCGGACAGGATTTGGACATGCGTTTCTGAATAATGTTCATCCAATGACATAAAGCAAGCCTAAATAACATTATTCCGTGGAAGATAAGTGCTTGCCTAGAGACTGCGGAACCCAAAGACCCTGGCACTTCGAATCCGTTGGGATCAATATTGTACCCCAACCCGTTTGACTGGCAACCGTCATAATTAAAAAACTCGGATCCGGCAACTGCAGTGGCACTCTCTGAGTCAACCACCGAATGTTTGCCCCAGTCTGAATCTCTTGCTACACTTGATAGACAAGAGAACATGTATATCGAGCAATTCATGGATTGCTGAAAAGTTGCCGTCGAAGAGAAGCTTCTCCGAGACCGAAGCGACTCTGAGAGAGTTCTTCACCTTACTATCCACGCGCGTGGATGTAGCTAGGGCTGCGTCACGTCTAACCAACTCCAGGTTGCCACTGAAGGGCGGAGTTATACGTGGAAAAACTACTGCCCTTGAAAGAAATCACATTGAGGATCATATCCCGGAATTCTTTCTCTTGAAGACGTAATGAAAACGCCTCAGTAAGGTGGACTACGTATGATAAAGCATCTTAGTTAAGTCTATTAGACATCATTGTCGTTTCCAACATAGTGGCTGGAAAAGACATAGACCGCGAAAAAGATAAATTCCAGTCTTTAACCCCACCATCTAGACGCATATGAACTCTCGGTATGCCCTGTTCTGCCAAAATAAATTATTCCTAGAAATGATAAAAGGCAGAATAGAGCATTGCGGACAAGAAACTAAACTATCATACTTGGTAGCAGGCTTATGTATATATAGCGTCAATAAATAATACAAATGTTCTAATGACATTACTGGACTGTCGGTAAGTCAGGGACAATGTCCCTGAACCGATCCAAAATTCCGTGACCAATGATGCTATAAGTCTCTTATCCAACATCGCAGCAATGTAGTCCGAAGGAACAACCTCTGGAAGATAATGCCGGAAGAAATGTATGGCAGCTTCCGTTGTTCCGAAAGGGAAAGCTCGAAATCGTCCGAATCCCTTTTGCCATCCTGTCGGACCCTATAAAGCGTTCGGTCGTCCGAACCTGATGCAACAGCGGAGCGCACCGACCCAGCGCCGTAGGATAATTCCTGATCCAACCGAGAATCTGTTGATTGCTGGGATGCTGCGATAAACTGTGCTAACTTGGATAGCACGTCCGTCACTGAGGCCTGTGGAGAAGCGGTCTTACGATGCATTGCCGCTGGAAGCTCCGTGATCGTTACCCCGTGCATACTTCTATTATGCGAGCGAACGGAGTGTATAGGCCTCGTGTCCCTTGGCTACCGGATGGCGTGACCTGTTTGTCGTGGAATCACTGAATGACGAAACTGGTCGGATACTCGAGGTCACGTAGCCAATGTGCGGTCGTGTGCGCTGCTGTGAGGATGAGGAAGCATTATCGACAGTCTCTCAGACTGTCAATATAACGGAGAGGCCCGAGCGACAGACATATGCTCCGAATGCGAAATATCTGAACCACAACATGCGGTCCCTTATGATGTTGTACGAGAGAGGGACCTCTCTCGCTCACAGCCCGGACGGACCTGGACGAGCCAGGAACCGGACTAACAGGCTTCCTCCGACCTGTCCTCAATCCGTCGTCACTGGGTGAGTACTAAAGTTATTATAGTGCTCGCATCACCCAAATCTCCTTCCTAGACCGCAACGGACGAACCCGGCTGTCGAACCATTCGATGAATGGACGCTACACTGGGTGAGCTAGCGAATGTCACTCCGTCGATCCTACAAGGGACCTCTTAGGCGATAGACATATTCCATGAGCACTTATTGCCGCTAGCTCTTCATTAACTATGACGACAGAGGCACACTTTGAAAGACATCTCCGTAACTTTGCGAACAAGAAACCAGAAATGCTTGGTAATATCAAGCATATAATAATATATATAGCGTCGTTCAATAATTCGAAAGTTTGTGTGACATTATTGGACTATGTCGGAACTGAGGGACGATGTCCCTGAACCGAACCAAAAATTTCTAAGTCCACCGACGCTATCAGTTTCTTATCCGGCATCGCATCATTCTGGTCCGACGAAAGAACCTGTAGAAGATAAAGTCAGATGACATACACAACAGCATATGTTGTTCCGAAAGGGAAAGCTCGAAATCCTCTGAATCCCTTTCGGCATCCCGTCGGACCGGATGAAATTTTCGGACGTCCGTACCTGCTTGCGCGGAGCGTCCCGACCCAGCATCGTCGGATAATACATGATGCGACAGATTCAGTCATTGCTGGGATGCTGCGATAAGCTGTGCTATTTGGGATAGCATGTCCGTCACCGAGGCCTGTGCAGTAGCGGTCTTACGATGCATTGCCGCCGGAAGCTCCGTGTACGTTGACTCCCGCACACTTTCTTATGCGAACGTCCGGAGTCTGCAGGCCTCGTGTCCCTGGCTACCGGATGGTGTGACCTGGTCGCCAATGATTCTCTGATTGGCGAAGCTGACTGGATATCCGAGGTCACGTAGCCAAGAGCGGTCGTGTGCGCTACCATGAGAATGAGGAAGCCTTATTGACAGTCTCTCCAGACTGACTATATGTCGGAGTGTCCCGAGCGGCGGACGTATGCTCCGAATGTGAAACATTTTGTACCACAACATCTGGGGTCAGATGTTGTTGTACGAGAGAGGGGCCTCTCTCGCTCGCCGTCCGGATGGACCTGGACGAGCTAGGAACCGGACTAAAAGGCTTCCTCCGTTCTCCCTCTAATCCGCCGTCACTGGGTGTGCATTTGGTTGATTTATAGTGCTCGCATCACCCCAAAACTCCTTCTAGACCGCAACGGACGAACCCGGCTGCCGAACCATTCGATGAATGGACGCTACACCGGGCGAGCTAGCGGACGTCAAAGGCCGTCGAACCTACTGGGGTCCTCTTAGGCAATTGGCGTATTTACATGAGCACTTTTCCGCTAGCTCTTCATTAATTGTGACGACAGAGGCACACTTTTGGAAGACATCATGGATACATCACCCTAATCTTGATCGTCTGAAATAGAAATTGATAAAGTAGAGTGACCCTGCGGGGAAAGGACCGGAATGTCCAATTCCCCACTAACATACCGTGATACACGCTTCCCATGTTGTCATCGAAATTATCACATACAGAACAGGAGTTAGTGAGAGTACACTGACTACATATACAATGATTATAAAAGTCAGAGGAAGATTTCCTCTTATACAATTGACCAAAATCCTTTCAATGTGAAAAGAAAACAAAGTCCTAGTACTCGCACCAACCCCTGACAATCAAAATACATAATAATATGATCCATTAACATAGAAAAAATAATTGAAATCAAAAAATTTTGAAAAAATATTTTTTCAGAACAGCCCAAGTTTCTGAAAAGTAAGGTTGAGCCCCAATGGATCCCAAGCCTAAGTGTGGACAAAAATTTTAAAAATATTTTAAACAATTTATGCAACACTTACGAACAATAATAATGTATCTAGTTATGATTAAATTAACATCAAGATATTATTTTCAAAAAATCCTCCCTCACACAGAGGGCTGTTGTAAATGTAAACAATAAGTGTAAAAACACTAGAATAAGACTCCAGGCACCCTGGCCCGAAATCAGTTACCAATAATACACTATCTGATGCAAAACAGAGACTTCCAGGGAAGAAACTGTAGAACATCAGATGGTAGATGCAGAACACTATGCCTAACCACCCATAGATGAAGACGTAAACATGCGGAAAAGAACAGAATTCATTCTGTTATTCAGCTAAAACTCCCAAGAAATTTTAGTAATAAAATTACAGAAAATATGCCAAAAGCATGGGAGAATAGCAAGAGGGGACTTAAAGGAAAGGGAGAGAGGAAAACACTGAACAAGCAGTGTAACTTGATAACAAGAATGACAACAAAATGGCTGTTGCCTCGAAAATAGGTAACTTAACATAATTTCAATAAAAAATTTTAAGTTACAGCCCTGATAATTTTCTGTCACTCATTTTTCCTCTCCTCCTTCTATATCCTCCTTAGAATCACCATTTCTCTAATATTTATGTGTCTGGCATCATTTAAACTGAGATTTACAAGCACAAAGATCAGTCAGATGTTAACTGATGAAGGGCCAAACTAAGAATGATTAATGGCGCCAATTTCGGAACGTCCTTGACACTGCGCATGCGCAGTAGAGGTGAAGTGTGGAGGGCCATTCAGGACATGTTTTCTTTGGTTTTAGATGCAAATTTTGGGGATTGGGGGGCAAAATTTGTGTTTGGCCCTATATTTTAAGAGTTAGCACCAGCTATGTCTGGGTCATTGGTACAGTATAAAAATATTAAATGGTGTATGTTAAATATTTTACCCAAGGTAATAAAATTGATAAATTTGTCCCTTTAGTGCAACAAGGCCATGCAATGCTTTAGCATTGCAAAGCTTCTTGCACTAAAGGGATGAAATACACCACCACCCATCTACTCTGTAGATTATGAGGCCTAAAATAACAAACCAAGAACATGAACTTTTAATGGCAAAAAAATAAATACAAAAAAAAAAATAAAAAATAAAATAAAAAAAGATGCCCCGCCCACATGCAGTTTTACAAAAAATGGCCTGAGAAACAGAAGATCTCCTTTGTGGGCCCTTATTAGATATAATTTTCTTTCCCAGAATTGCCCATTATCAACCGTGGCAGATATGGCTTCAAACTCAGTTGATATGATGCCGATCTTGGCTGATATGAACCAAGGCAGAGTTTTCCTTCTTGATGCATTACCAGGTACAATCAGTCTGTTTACGTAACTGTTATTCTTCAAACATAATCACGAAAACTAGCATAATGTGAGTTGTTTTTGTGTTAAGGAATTTTTTGTCTGATGCGGAATTAACGATGGCAACAATTAAGGAATGGGTTGATGGAGAGAAGAATGAAGAGAATCATGTAGATAATTCAACAGAAACAGATTCAAGGTCGAAAGCGGAGATTTATCTAAGTGGGAGAAGAGAAAACTTTGGACTTCAAGAATAGCAGGAGAAACAATAACACTTAGAAAACTGAAACAGGTCTGAGAACATTTTGTACTTATTTGTGTTGGTTTAACTTTTTACCCAATGCAGACAATATTAAAATTTATTCTTTTAAAAATTGTTTTTTTCAAAGTTTTAAAAAAATGTCATCAAAAGCATATCATGTGAACCTTCACTGGCATGAGCTTGACGAGCTCGTTCTAATGAGGGGTAACCTAAGGTTTTGCTGAAATTTTTTTTTATTCAATTGCTGAATTTGCATTCTATGTGGGCATATGCAGCAGAGTCATTCAAAAAAGAGTCAACACATAAAAAAGGTTATTGCTTGCTTAGTTGCGGTAACTTCACACCAGCCTTCGACCTCAGTCTCAGACTGTTTTGAAGTTAAGTAATAACTTCCAAATATACCTTCGCTGGTATGAAGGTCACTTTTAGAATCAATGGCTATATCATGATATAGCCCCTCCTTGTAAATAAGGAGCCCTTCCTTCTAAATAAGTCCAGTCAGGGACTGGACTTATTTACAAGGAGGGAACTCTGAAACTGAAATCTGAAAAGTTGGTAGGCGGGTTTATTTTCAATTAATAATATGGGCTTATTCCTGGTTCAGTAAGACCCACCCACAGATGTTGTAAGTGACCTCAAACACCAATAAACAAATTAAATTTTCATACTTTTTCAAGAATTTTAGATCTGCGTACAAACCCTGCAAATAGATTTGTTTGTCAAGTATTATAACAACATTTTGGAGACCAATCATGTTCAAGTTGATCAAAATTGACAATCATAATGAAGAGAAACTGACTTGTTTCTCGAGCATAAATAACAAGTTTTCTGATGAGAAAGTGATGGTTTTATTTGCTGAAGCTTCTGCACCTCATTCAGGAAAGAAAGATCATGGACAGTATAAATGAAAGTGTCAATGACACTGTAGCTCAACTTAACATACTTGAACTTGGGAAGTTATAAGTGAAATGGCAAATCTGAAAATCATTGGTTTCAATGTTATTTGGTGAAACTTCAACATAACAGCATTGTGTCTGCACAACGTCGGAGCAATCCATGCATTTTTAAATGTAAACTGTAAGGCTGGCTAAATGAAGAATGCTGAATCACAAAAGCAGTAACTTTAAAGGTCATTGTAAACGGCAACCTTTTTCACAGAAATGAATGCTAATCGATAGCTCTTATCTAGAAGGCTCACCAAATGAGCACATCAAGTTCCAAAACAATCCTATGATAAATGTGCCCTGTTGGCCATGTCAAAGAAGAATGTTGATGCACAAATGCAATACATAAAGGTTGTTGCTAACAGCAACAGTTTTTGATGGAAATGAAAAGAAAATCAATAGCTTCTATCTTGGCCACCTTGAATAAGCATACGTAGTTTCTAAACAACCTGATAATGAATGCGTCCTCTGAGACGTACAAATGGAAGATGTTGATGCAGAAATGCGCTAAGTCTGAAGGTCATTACTACTGGCAATGTTTTTTTTTCCTAGAAATTCATAAATATGCCCTGTAGATAGTTTAAAAGGGATAAGTTGCTGCACAAATGCACTAAGTTCAAAGGCTGGCACCAACGACAGTAAATTTTTATAGAAATGAAAGAAAATCAATAGCTCCCATCTAGAGCTCTCCCTCAACACGCAGACCAAGTTTCACAGCGATCCGATCATAAATGTGCCCTGTAGGGCATACCAGAGAAATACATTGATGCCTGACTAAATTAAGTTCGAAGGTTGCTGCCAAGTTAATGCTAACAGCAACGTTTTTTGATGGAAATGGAAGAAAATCGATAGCTTCCATCTAGAGGTCACCCTAAACATGCATACCAAGTTTCAAAGCAATCTGATCATAAATGTGTGTAGGGTGTGCCTAAGGGAAATTTTGATGCTTAACTACTAAGTTCAAAGGTTGTTGCCAATGTCAATGATGGAAAGGGAAGAAATTGATAGCTCTCATCTAGTGGTCACCCCAATCAAGCATACAAAGTTTCAAAGCAATCAAAGCAAAAATGTGCCCTGTAGGGCGTGCCAAATGGAAAAATCGATGCCTAACTAAACTAAGTTCAAAGGTCATTGCCAACGGCAACATTTTGTGACAGAGAAGGCAGAAAATCAATAGGTCCCATCTAGAGGTCACACCAAACAAGCATACCAAGTTTCAAACTGATCCGATCATAAATGTGCCCTGTAGGCAGAGACCAGCCGTGAGGGCAACTAGGGCAATTATGTCGCCCTTCTAAGCCCAAAGTCGCCTAGAAAAATAGTCGGGGCGATTACAAGTCGCCCTCTAAAAATTGGCCAAAATGAGGAAAGGCTGAACTGAGTAGTCTGAGGTTTACATAAAAATGATTATTTTCAAGAATCGAATGTGCTTGAGTGTGATAAATGGGCATTTTCATTTGTCAAATAAACAACCATTTATTTCAAATCACACGACAATCAATTGTCCATTGTCGCTTTTGGCAGATTTTTTATTTCTATTTTGTTCCGTTTCAGTCGGAGCTTCAAAGGTCGAAACGAAAATAGGTGACTTACACGACTCAACAAAATAACCCAGTTTGAAAGTAGGTTACCTCGCTTAGGATACCAAAAATGGAAACACAACAGATGTATTTTCTAACACTGTATTTTATTTCGTTTTGCTGACTGTTAACTGTTGGGCCGTCTATTCCCAGAAAAACATGAATGGAACTGAAACCAGGGTTTCTGCTAGACCGGCTGCGGGTCCGTCGACCGGACCCATTCCCCCCGCTGATCATACTATGATCAGTCAGAAAAGCTGGTGGTTAAAATGTCGAGTACAATGCTGTATCGTAACGACACTCAGGATCCTTTGTTTCCATGTAATATCGGCATAATTATGTTGTATACTATGCCTACTATTACTGGCGACAACCTATGACTTTATAACCCCCAGATGAGAGGGGGAAACAAAGTTCAAATCCTAAACATCGCCTATAAAATTTTGGACTCAAATTGTCGTGTTTGGTTCGAAATCACTGGCTTTTATTTCGAGCGATAAATGATGTAATTACACGTGCATGACGTCACACGTCCACATCATGGTTCTTTTTGAATATTTCGTTCTCTCTGCATTCCCAATTATTTACGTTGGCACATATTGGGTTGTATAAAAAAATTTGAGGTCAAGTGTCGCAGTCACTGTCAGGATTTGTGGATTTTGTGTTGTTTTGGGTTTGTATTTTTATGAAACCTCCAACCAGATGTAGTATTGTGTGTCCCGTGGGAATTTAGAGAATTGTAGGAGGAAAAAATACCTATTTTCCACTTCAATTATTCAGCATTTTAACGACCAGAATGCCCCCAGAGGCCATCAGAGAGCACCTAAAAATCAAAATCTTCCTGGGGGGGAGAACCCAGACCCCCCTCTATACGCCCGTGCCTTTGGCATGTGCGGCAGACGCCTTCAGCGTCTGAGTTTCACTTTCTTTAAACTACCAGACCCACAAATTTTCCCATAGCGGAAACCCTGTTGAAACACATGAAAAAAACCTTTAGTGATGACAAGAAAAGCTTTGTACAGGGCACAAGTGTGCATGTGAAGGATCTTGAAAAAGGGGTCCTCCTAAACACCGGAATGACACGAAATGATGCGGAATGACACCGGAATGCAATAAAAATGATGTGGAATGACATTTATTTTACAAAATACTCGACCCCAGAATGTATTTTGTTTATTAACTAACAAAGTACCTTCCAAGCAACCTTCTTACATCTGGTCCTGTTCACACTTTCAGACTTACTAAATTACTAGTTTAGTAGATTTTGGTGAAAGGCAACCACAAGAGGGTGCTAGGGGATTGGCACGAAGAAGAGCGGAGTAGTCATGAAGGACACCGTAGCAGTAGGGGATTTTCAGTCAGTAATTACTTTGTGATTTTTTAACCTGGCATTGATGCATCATAGACAACTGGACCTGAATTAATCTGACATTAATGGAGGACAACAAGCTGAAAATATGAAGGGGCAGCAGGGAGTGGTACATAAATATTCTTAATTTTCCCCACTTGTCTATGAAGTCTCCCTACTTGACTCTGCAGTCTCCCTATTTTTTCTGGAGGGAGACATGAAGTCTCCCTAAAATTCCCCCCAGGCTGGTCCCTGCCTGTAGGGTGTGTCAAAGGGAAATATTGATGCATAACTAAACTACGTAATATTGATGCATAACTAAACTACGTTCAAAGGGCGTTACCAATGACATTTTCCAACAGAAATGGAATAAAATCAATTGCTCCCATCCAGACCTCACCTCAAACAAGCATACCAAGTTTCAAAGTGATCCAATCATAAATGTGCCCTGCAGTGAGTGCCAAAGGAAGTATTCATGCATAACTGCATTAAGTTCATCAAAGGTCATTGCCAATGGCAACTATTTTTGACAGAAATGGATAAAATCAATTGCTCCTATCTAGAGGTCACTCCAAACAAGCATACCAAGTTTCAAAGTGATCCGATCATAAATGTGCCCCATAGGACATGCCAAAGGAATATATTGATGCCTGACTAAACTAAGTTCAATGGTTATTGCCAACAGCGACATTTTTTGATGGAAATGGAAGAAAATTGATAGCTCCCATCTAGAGGTCACCCCAAACAAGCATACCAGAATTCAAAGCAATCCGATCATAAATGTGCCATGTAGGATGTGCCAAAGGGAAATATTGATACCTGACTAAACACTGTTCAAAGGTCTTTGCCAACCTCAACAATTTTTGACGGAAATGGAAGAAAGTTAAAAAATTTATAGTAATTTATATATTTTTTATACTTACCAATGACCCAGACATAGCTGGTGCTAACTCTTAAAAATCTAGGGCCAAACACAAATTTTGCCCCCCAATTCCCAAAATTTGCATCTAAAACCAAAAGAAATCATGTCCTGAAGGACCTCCATACTTTGCCCTTACTGTGCATGCGCAGTGTCAAGGACGTTCCGAAATTGGCGCCAATTATCATTCTTACAAGCAGTGCCTGGTCAGCGCTATGTACTCAGCGGGGAGGTATGAGTTCCCAACTCCTGGGAGGGCCATCCCCGTCTGGGTCATTGGTAAGTATAAAAAATATATAAATTACTATAAATTTTTTAACATTTTTATACTGTACCAATGACCCAGACATAGCTGAATAGTAAAAAGGCAGGAGGGCCTAGGACATAGAGGAAAATCCAATAAGCTCAACTATATAATATAGAGTCAACCCCTCAAGGAGAAAAGGAGTATTAGGCTTTACATGTATCTTTCTTATTTTATGTTAAATTAGAAAGATACAATACCCTTCATAATTGAGCACAATAACATTCATGTTCTCTATTAACATCCAATATAACCCTTTATACTAATTATTTTTAAAGTAAGCCAATAAATAAAGTTAGTCCAGAGAATTGAGACTCTTTATATTCTTTAAAAGTGTCCGAGGATTGTATATTAACGCCCGTTTGACACTTGACATATACAAATGCTTCACACCGAGCTACACTTTAAAAATATGACATGAATGAATTTTTAACATTAATATTACACTTTAAAACCATCCCGGAAACGACTCAGAAAAACTGACTTCGGAGGAGGCATTCCCTTGCTTTTCACTATAAAGCAGGTGACCTAAGGGAACACCCTCCCCCCCCCTTCCCCTTGCCCTGGGTCAAATAGCCCAGAGCGAAGAGGGCAGCCGGATGGAGTCACTGCCGGAACAGAAAGCCTGCATAACTATAGTTGCAACTGTTTAGAGGACGGCATTCTGAGCAACAGATAACGGACCTAAAGAATGCAGGTCTCCAGAAATGGACTCAATATTTCTGAGATAAAAATTCGTGAATGTGGATGGCTGAGACCAATAAGCAGCCTTCATTAAATCTGTAATAGCAATACTATTAGCGTAAGCCCAAGATGTAGAAAGAGCTCTTACTTCATGAGCCGAAATCTTAAGCACAGACTGCTGAGAAGAAGATAAATTTTCATAAGCAGTACGGATAGTTAATTGAATCCATCTAGCAATAGAATGGACCGAAATGTCCTTTCTATTAGGCATCAGAGACAGAAAGAAACGTTTTCGTCCCTTTCTGATAAACTGAGATCTCTGTTTATAGATATGTAACGCTCTAACAGGACAGAGTAAAGGCCTACGTCCGTCTGAAGACGGAAGGGCCTTAATAACAATAGGTTCCGGATATTTATTAGGAGCCTGATTCTTAGCTAAAAATACCACATTAGTAGTGAAGGTGATAGTGTTCCCGACACTACGATAGTGAGAATCATCCACCGACAGTGCATGAAGCTCACTGACTCTTCTAGCAGAAGAGAAAGCTAAGAGAAAAGCTGTCTTATAAGACAAGAATTTGAAATCTACTGTCCCAAGAGGTTCAAATGGCTTTTCCTTCAGTTTAAGAAGAACCCAAGCTAAATTCCACTTAGGAATTAACCTAAGAGTTCTGGGTCTATTTATCGAGAAGTTTCTAACTAACTTAGATAAAGAGACATTAGATCCAATTTGTAAACTATCATGATGTGCATAAGTATCAGATAACATAGACCTATAACCCTTAATAGTAACAGGCTGCAGTTTGATTTCGTCAAACAAGTATAGTAGAAAGTTTGCAATGTCTGGTATGGAGGGATCAAAAATATCAACAGAATGATCCCTACACCAACGACGAAAAACCTTCCACTTAGCCGCATAGTTTAGCGAAGAGGAGGTCCTCCTACAGATAGAAATCGCGTCCACTGCTCGTCCTGTAAAGTGCTTGCCATGCAAGAAGGACCGCACAACGGAAAAACGTGAAGGTTGAGACCTTGCGTGTTGTGATGAAGTTGACGCGGTTTCCCCTGCGAAAGAAGATCCTCCCGTGGAGGAAGCTTTCGCGGTAGGTCCCACAACAGACACCTGAGTAGATTTATCCACGGTCTCTGTGGAGACAGAGATGCTATCAACAGAATCTTGCATTGAGATTGTTTTATCTTTAGCAATACTTGCTGAATTAACGGCGCTGGATGATACGCATATCCTATCATTCCGTCCCAAAGGATCGACAGAGCGTCTACTGCAAATGCTCTTGGATCTGGACACGGAGACACATACGTCTGCAACTGATTGTTGAGATGTGTCACAAATAAGTCTATCATTGGCCGTTCCCATTGGTAGCAAATCTGATTGAATACTTGTTTGTTGAGAGTCCACTCCGATGGCAACAAGCGACCCTTTCGTGAAAGGGAGTCTGCTAGTACGTTCAGACGACCCGGTATATGACGGACCGAAAGTAGAACTTGATGTTCTAGAGCAAACAGAAGGATTCTTTCCGTTAGATTGAACAACGGAACTGAATGAGTGCCTCCCTGATTCCGTATATACGCCACTACTGTCGTATTGTCGGATAGGATTTGGACATGAGCATTGTGAATAATGTCCATCCAATGACGTAACGCAAGCCAAATTGACATCATTTCCTTGATGTTTATGTGCTTGCTCAGGAATTGCGGATCCCAAAGACCCTGGCATCTCGAATCCGTTGGGATCAATGATGCACCCCAACCTGTTTGACTGGCATCCGTCATAATGGTAAAACTCGGATCCGGCAACTGCAGCGGAACTCCCTGAGTTAACCACTGAATGTTTGCCCAAGTCTGAATCTCTCGTTTCACTTGATTTGACAAGAGAACTTCTATGTCGAGCGAATGAATTTTCACACTCCAATTCTGAGTCAAGAAAATTTGGAGAGGACGCGTGCGTAACCGCCCCATCGGAATGAGATCCGCAGCGGCTCCGCACAGACCTATCAGTCTCATGAACTCCCTCGCTGTGACTTTGTCTGCGTGCAGACAATAGCGAGCGTAACAACTGACTAATTTCGCTCTGGTTAACGGCAGACGAACGAGATTGTTGTGCGTCCCGAAGCTCATTCCCAGATGTGTGAATGACTTAGACGGCACCAGATCCGACTTCTCCTCGTTTATTATAAAACCGAGACGTCGGAGCAATAGAAGCAGATTCTGCACATCGTTCTGAAGTGTTAACTCATTGCCGTACCTCTGAAGAATGTCGTCCAGGTAGGCCGACGTTACCGCAGACGAATGAGCTCGGAAATACATCATTACCGAGTTCATTACCCGAGTGAAAGCCCAGGGTGCTAGGTTCAATCCGAAGCACATCGCCCGGAATTGATACACCACTCCTAGGACTGCGAAGCGTAGATACTTTCTGAATGTCGGATGTACCATGACGTGAAAGTACGCATCTTTGAGATCTATGCTTGTTGCATAATCGTTCACCCGAATACTCGCTCTGACCAATCGAATCGTCTCCATATAAAACTTCGGAGCGACGATCAGCTTGTTTATCCAGCTCAGATCTATGACTGGACGGAACGAGCCGTCTGGTTTCGGAACCAGAAACAGATGGCTGTAGAATCCCGGTGTCTCCTGGTTTTCTACGACCTCTACCGCGTTCTTCCTTAAAAGAGACTGCACCTCTGATAACAGAGCGTCTCTTTTCTGCAGATTTGACGGAAGTTGAGTCCATTTTGGACTTCGAGTTAATGGAGGCTTTCGCTTGAAGGATATCTTTAGACCTTCCGAAATCACCCCTCTCACCCAAGGGTCGTCCGTAATCGACGCCCACTCTTGTGGAAAACTCGACAACCCTCCGCCAACCGGCACGCGGTAGATGTTGAAGCCATCACCTCCTGGACCTGCGAGGCCTGCGGGAGGAGAAACCACGTCCTGCGCGACCCGCACCTCGACACGTCAACCTCGGTGCGTCCGACCAGTTGTCCCGGCCCGAAGGACGTCCCGCACGCGAGTCGCTGCCTTGACGGTCTCTTGAATAAGACCAAGAGGACGCACCGGAACCTCTATAGGAACCTCTCTTGGGCGCATTAGACCCAGAAGTGCCTGTCTTACTCTTATCTGCCGTGTCCGACTTCTTAGAAGCAGATTTAAACAGCAGAGAATCCGAAGCTTTCTTAGTAATTTTATCGTAAATTACAGAAAGCTTGCCGTCGAAGAGAAGTTCTCCGGAGACCGAAGCGACTCTGAGAGAGTTCTTCACCTTACTATCCACGAGTGTGGATGTAGCTAGGGCTGCATCATGTCTAACCAACTCCAGGTTTGCCACTGAAAGGGCGGAGTTACACGTGGAATAAGCTACTGCCCTTGAAAGAAGTCTTAAAGAGGATTGTATATTCTGGAATTTTTTCCCTTGAAGACGCAGTGATAACGCCTCAGTAAGGTGGTCTGCGTACGATAAAGCATCTAAACTGGCTCTGTTAGACGAAATAGTCGTCTCCAACACCGCGGTTGGAATAGACGTAGACGACGGTAATGAAAATTCTAAGTCTTCCGCCTCGTCGTCCATACGCAGAGGAACTCTCGGGATACCCTGTCCTGCCGTATCGAATTTATTCCTTGCATTAATGAAAGGCAGGTTAAGAGCATTGGCAGACAAGAAACCCGCTTTTCCTGTTTTGGAAGCAAGTTTGAATATAGCGTCGTTCAATAATTCAAATGTTCTTGTGACATTATTGGACTGAGACAGAAACTCGGGAGCGATGTCCCTGAACCGCTCAAAGAAATCAGTGTCCAATGACGCTATAATTCTCTTGTCCGGTACCGCAGCAGTCTGGCCCGACGGAACAACCTGAGGAAGAAAGCGCCGGATGAAGTCCACGGAAGTTTTATGTTGTTCCGAAAGGGATAGCTCCAAGTCATCCGTATCCCTTTCACCATCTGGTCGGACCTCATGATGCTCCCAGTCGTCCGCACCCGATGCTTCGGCGGAGCGTACCAACCCAGAGCCGTCGGATAATTCCCGATCCAAAACCGTTTCTGTCGGTTGCTGGGACGCTGCGATAAGTTGTGCTATTTGAACAAGCACGTCCGACATCGAGGCCTGCGGAGGCGCAGTCTTTCGCTGCTTCGCCGAGGGCAGCTCTGCATCTAGTGACTCCCGCATACTCTTCCTATGCGAACGTCTGGAGTCAACCGGCCTCGTGTCCCTGGCTACCGGATGGCGTGACCTGGTCGCCGAAGAATCCCTGATCGGCGAAGCTGGAAGAATATCAGCGGTCACGTAGCCAAGGTCCGGTCGTGTGCGCTGGTGAGAGGAAGAAGCCTGAGCAGTCTCAGCGGACTGCCTATACAACGGAGCGTCCCGAGCGACGGACGTGTGCTCCGCTTGCGACACATTTTGTACCACAACATCTGGTCCCAGATGTTGTACGAGAGAGGGGCCTCTCTCGCTCGCGGCCTGGCTGGACCTGGACGAGCTAGGAACCGGACTCGAAGGCTTCCTCCGATCTCTCCTACTATCCGCCGTCACTGGGTGTGCACGTTGAATGTTTATAGTGCTTGCATCACCCAACATTTCCTCCTGGACCGCATCGGACGAACCCGGCTGCCGAACCATTCGGTGAATGGACGCTACACCGGGCGAGCTAGCGGACGACATTTGTCTTATGTCCATGAGCACTTTTGCCGCTAGCTCTGTATTCATTTGTGACGACAGAAGCGCACTTGCGGAAGATAACATGGAAACATAACCCTGTTCTTGTTCCTCTGAAATAGAAACTGATAGAGTAGAGTGACCCTGCGGAGAAAGAGCCGGCATAGCCCTTTCTCCACTAACAACATATCGTGACACACGTTTCCAATGTTTGACATCCCAATATTGACATACTGAACAGGGATTAGTGCGAGTACACTGACTACAATTAATACAATGATCATGAAAGTCAGAGGAAGATTTGTTCCTATTACAATTTGAACAATATCCTTTCATTATGAAAAGTAAACAACAAGTCCTAGTACTCGCACAAACCCCTAAACACAAAGATACATAATAACATGATCCATTAATATTGAAAAAACAATTGAAAATCAAAATAATTTTTGAAAAATATTTTTTCAGCGAAGCCCAAGTTTCTGAAAAGTAACGTTGAGCCCCAATGGATCCCAAGGCTAAGTGTGGTCAAAAATTTTAAAATTATATTAAATAATTAATGCAACACTTACGGATAATAATAATGTATCTTATAGTGAGATAAACTACTCTAAAGGCAAACAGCCCCCCTCAAAAGAGACTGTTGCCAATGTAAACAAACAGTGTAAAAACACCAGAAAACATGACTCCAGGCACTGACAATACTGGCCCGAAATCAGTCATCAAAATTACACACTATCTGATGCAAAACAGAGACTCCCAGGGGAGAATCTGCAGAACATCAGATGGTAGATGCAGAACACAACGTTATACACCCATAGGTGAAAACGTAAACATGGGGAAAATAACAGAATTCATTCTGTAACCAAGCTAATTCTCCCAAGAGAATTTAGAAATGATCTTTCTCAAAAATATGCCAAAAGCATGGGAGAATAGCAAGGGGGGACTTAGAAGACCAGGGGAGAGGAAACACTGAATAAGCAGTGCAACTTTATAGCAAGAATGACAACAACAGGCCCATGCCTCGAAAATAGGCAACTTAAAATAATTTCATAAAAAATTTTAAGTACAGCCCTGATTATTTTTTGTCACTCCTTTTTCCTCTCCTCCTTCTATATCCTCCTTAGAATCACCATTTCTCCAATAATTACGTGTCTGGCATCCTTTAAACTGAGATTTACAAGCACAAAGATCAGTGAGATGTTGACTGATGAAGGGCCAAACAGAGAATGATAATTGGCGCCAATTTCGGAATGTCCTTGACACTGCGCATGCGCAGTAAGGGCAAAGTATGGAGGTCCTTCAGGACATGATTTCTTTTGGTTTTAGATGCAAATTTTGGGGATTGGGGGGCAAAATTTGTGTTTGGCCCTAGATTTTTAAGAGTTAGCACCAGCTATGTCTGGGTCATTGGTACAGTATAAAAATATCAATAGCTCTCACCCCAAACAAGCACACCAGGTTTCAAAGTGATCCGATCATAAATGTTCCCTGTGGGGGGGGGGGGGGGGGGGGGTGCCAAAGTGAAATATTGATACATAACTGCACTAAGTTCATCATTGACAAAAGCAACTATTTTTGACGCAAATGGAAGAAAATCAATAACTTCCATCTAGAGGTCACCCCAAACAAGCATACCAGGTTTCAAAGTGATCTGATCATACATGTGCCCTGCCAAAGGAAAATATTGATGCCTGACTAAACTAAGTTCAAAGGCTGATGTTGCCAGCAGCAACATTTTTTGATGGAAATGGAAGAAAATCAACAGCTCTCATCTAGAGGTCATCCCAAAAAAGTTTCAAAGCGATCCAATCATAAATGCGACCTGTGCAGTGTGCCAAAGGAAACTGTGGACGTACATACCCTGACAGATGAGAAGTGACAGCAATAGCTTAGCTTGACTTCATCAAGTTGAGCTAAAAATAAAACACCAGAGGGTTTTTTTAAAACTCTCTAATATAGCTTTTCAACAAATTTTACCACACAGTGATAGCTTCAATCTAGAGAAAATAGAAGAGAAATTTCACGACATTCCTTGGAAACAGAATGGTAATTCTACCGATGTAATTCTAAAATTCCATAAACTATTTCAACTGGTACTGCAAAGCAGAAAAACAATTTTTTTTCAATAAATCATACAAGATTTTTTATGAACAGAAATGGTGAGAGGGGGAGGGAGCTGGTTGTAGTAAACCCTGGATTTAGGGGCCTAGGACTAGAAAAACAAATTGGAATACAAGCTGTAAATCATTTACAGGTAAACCTGAGGGCCCCTGGGAGATGTTCAATCCGTTATCTAATTTCATTAATTTTTCCCAAGGAATTGAAGAAATAGCGACTTTTACAGTTGAAATTCAGAAATTTCCAAGGATGTTATCCTGGGAATTTTTTTAAATCTGAAATGCAAAAGTTGACCATGTCAGTCATATCCCCAGTTACCAACCTTTTATACTCTCCCTCTTGGCACTTTGAGACTTGGACTGCATGTTCAACAGCATGAACTGTTGACTATCAGAGGGTCTGGGACCCCATAGCAAAAGTCACCCTGGGGACTGAAAATCTTCTAAACAAGTCCTAATTTAGTGAAGTTTACTCTAAAGGAAGTATGGTTTTATTGAAAAATTGTGAGAATTTTTTACGAAAATGTGAAATTTAATTTACTTTTAAAAAAAAGCTGTTAGGTAAAGGGTTAATGACTTATTTAAAGGCATAGGGAGCTATAATCAAAACTAATACATGTAAAAGACATATATCATGACTTACCCTCAACTGAGATATATTTTGATTTGTACTGCTTCTCAATTTGTTGATCAAAGGTAGAAGTACTTGATTAGAAGTAATCTGTCCGTGGTGTATTCTAGAGAAAACAAAAAGAAACAAATGAACAGGTCAGCTGTTTCAGTGACTGGATCTCTTTCAATTAGGTGTGCTAGAATAATTCGGCACCAATAAATTGTGACAAATCCAGAGGAATAAAATATTTTTGCTTTTATCAGAATATTAAGCAAATCGACAGAGTATGAAGCCTTTAAACTCCTTACATATTGCTGGAAGCCATATAGCTGCCCAGGACAGAACTTCTCATGCCACTAAAATAAGTGTATAATTTGGGCATATTTAATTAAATTTACCACCCGACAACTGAAGGGATTTTTTCACCAATAATTACTTTAGTTAAATTTATCAAAATGTTTCACAGCAACCATGACCAGATTTGATGAAAAATATCTTAAAAATAATCAGTGGGTTAAGAATTGGATGTTGTGCCGGCACTTTTTCAATAAGGCACAAATAGGGGCTTCTTAACTCAACCAGTTTACCCATCACCTATCGTCTTAACAGATGAAAATGGCCAGTGCTATTTTTAATGAAAGTGTCAATGACACTGAAGCTCAACTTGACAAACTGGAACTTGGTAAGTTATAAATGAAATGGCAAAATTGAAGATCATTGGTACCAATGTTATTTGATGAAAATTCAACATAACAGCATTTTGTGTGTGCACAACGTCAGAGTAATCCATGCATTTTTAAATGTAAACTGTAAGACTGGCTAAAGGAAGAATGTTGATACACAAATGCAGTATGTTCAGAGGTTATTGTAAATGGAAACTTTTTTCACAGAAATGAATGCTAATCAATAGCTCTTATCTAAAGGTATTGCCTAATGCACACACCAAGTTCAAAAACAATCCTATGATAAATGTGGCCTGCAGGCCATGTCAAAGAAGAATGTTGATGCACAAATGCAATAAATTCAAAGATTGTTGCTAACAGCAACAGTTTTTGATGGAAATGAAAAGAAAATCAATAGCTCCTATCTTTGTCACCCTGCATGAGCATACAAAGTTTCAAAACAACCTGATAATGAATGTGCCCTCTGAGGCATGCCAAAGGAAAATGTTAATGCACAAATGCACTAAGTAGAAGGTCATTGCTTGTGGCAATGTTTTTTTTTTTTTTTGGGGGGGGGGGGGGGAAATTCATAAATATACCCTGCAGAGAGTGCAAAAGGGATAAGTTGATGCACAAATGCAGTAAGTTCAAAGGCCGTTGATAACGACAATAATTTTTTATGGATATGATAAAAAGCAATAGCTCACATCTAGAGGTAACCCCGAACACACATACCAAGTTTCAAAGTGATCCGATCAAAAGTGTGCCCTGAAAGTCAAAATATTGTTAAAGGGAAATATTGAGGTCTGACTAAACTAAGTTCAAAGGTCAGCGGCAAAAATGGAAGAAAATCGCCAGCTCCCATATAGATGTCACCCCACACAAGCACACCAAGTTTGCAAGGGATCCAATCATAAATGTGCCCTGCAGGATGTGTCAAAGGGAAATATTGATGCTTAACTACACTAAGTTTTTACTAAGTTCATCAGAGGTTGTTGCCAATGGCAACTATTTTTGACGGAAATGGAAGAAAATCAATAGCTCCCATTTAGAGGTAACCCCAAACAAACATACCAAGTTTCAAACCATCCTGATCATAAATGTGCCCTGTAGGGCGTGCCAAAGGAACATGTTGATCCCTGACTAAACTAAGTTCAAAGGTCGTTGCCAGTGGCAACATTTTTGACGGAAAATGGAAGAAAATCAATAGTTCCCGTGTAGAGGTCACCCCAAACAAGCATGCCAGGTTTCAAAACAATTCGATCATACATGTGCCCTGTAGGGTGTAACAAAGGGAAATATTGAGGTTTCACTAAACTAAGTTCTAATAATGTTGGCGGCAACATTTTTTGATGGAAATGGAAGAAAATCGATAGCTCCCATCTAGAGCTCACCCCAAATAAGCATACCAAGTTTCAAAGTGATCTGGTCAAAACTGTGCACTGCAGGGTGTGCCAAAAGCGAAATATTGATGTATAACTGCACTAAGTTCACCGAAGGTCATTGCCAGTGGCAACATTTTTTGATGGAAATTGAACAAAATTGATAGCTCCCATCTAGAGGTAACCACAAACAAGCATACAAAGTTTCAAACCGATCTGATAAAAAATGTGCTCTGTACAGCGTGCCAAAGGAGTATATTGATGCCTGACTAAACTAAGTTCAAAGGTCGTTGCCAGAGGCAATATTTTTTGACGGTAGTGGAAGAAAACCAATAGCTCCCATCTAGAGATCACTCCAAACAAGCATGCCAGGTTTCAAAACAATCTGATCATAAATGTGCCCCGTAAGGTGTGCCAAAGGGAAATATTGAGCTCTGACTAAACTAAGTTCTAAGAACATAACCAACACCAACATTTCTTGATGGAAATGGAAGAAAATCGATAGCTGCCATCTAGAGGTCACCCCAAACAAGCATACCAAGCTTCAAAGTGATCCAGTAATAAATGTGTCCTGCAGGGTGTGCCAAGGGGAAATTTTGATGCATAACTGCACTAAGTCCATCAAAGGTCGTTGCCAGCGGCAACATTTATTGGCAGATATAGAAGAAAATCGATAGCTCCCATCTAGAGGTAACCAAGGGGACACAGTCGGAGCAAAAGCTGAGAGAATCACAGCCTTGGCCTGGGGAACCGCCACCAAATTGAATTGTGTGCAGAAAGCCATCCCCAGATGATAAAACGACGGAGAAGGGACCAGGTCCGACTTCTCCTCGTTGACAAGCTCAACAGAGTGGCGACATCCGACTCCAGTAAGGCAGCATTGGAATGCCCCTGGAGGATATCGTCCAGATATGCCGAAGTAGTCACCCTGGACTGTGTGCGATGGAAAGCTATCACATGCGACATCAGTCTGGTGAAGGCCCAAGGAACCAGGTTGAGGCCGAAAGGCATGGCCTTGAACTGGTAAACTTGCCCCAGAAAAACGAACCTGAGATACTTCTGTAACGCCCAATGAATCGGAACGTGAAAGTAAGCGTCTCGCAGGTCGAAGCTGGAAGCGAAATCTCCCTGGTGAATGAACGGAGGACCGACCTGAAAGTCTCCATGCTGAACTAGGGAGCAATGATAGACTGGTTCAGGAAACTCAGATCGAGAACCGGTCGGAGTCGGCCATCCTTCTTCGGCACCAAGAACAGGCGGGAATAGAAACCCACTGACCTAATGTTCTTGATGACCTCAATCGCCCCCTTTGTCAGGAGATCTCCATGGACAAAAGTTCCCAACGTAAAATGTCTGAAGGAACTGTGGTTGGAAAAGGCACCTGAACAGAGTGGAGTGCCGTCAGAAGGATATTCACAGCCCGGACCAAACAACATCTAACATCCAAGGATCGGATGTGATGGTGGCCCAACGGTCTGCGAACTCTGCTATCCTTCCTCCAACCTGGGACGAGTCGAGGTGAGGACCTTCATTGCGAACCCCGACGAGGCTCGCGAGAGGAGAAAACACCTCCTCTACTGAATGAAGAATCCTGGGACTTCCCTCAATACTGCCGACGCTTACCCTAACCCCTTGAGTAAGAAGTAGAAGCGGTGGCAGAAGGATCAGCCCCTTTGCTTCGCAGAGGAAGCAGAGGGTACTTGTTAGGCTTGGAACGGCCCATGTCTACCCTAGAAGGCTGATCAAGCTGAAGAAACAGCAGCTGATCGTTGGAATGATGTAGGACGTCATCCCGGACCGTCAACACAGAATCATGGAAAAGTTGCGGACTTGCCAAAAAAAGCAGATCGAAGAGTAGCGCACTGCTCCTCAGGAAGGGATCGGCCTGTGTCCAGCACAGAGTCCCTTCGAACTAATTCCAGATTAGCCGTGTTACAGGCATGCGTGTGAGTAAGATGCATGAGCGCCTTGGACAGCACACGCAAAGGAGCCTGTACCTCGTCAAACTTATCTGAAGGCAGATAAGCAGCTAAAGCTGAGACGACGTGATCGGAGAGAGAAAGCATACCAAGCATCTCTCTCGATAAGCCCAATGTGGACTCCAGAGTCGTCATCGGAATGACGGCAGACTTGGACTTGGAAAGCCCAAGGGAATTGGAGTCCTGATCCAAAGTCTGGTAGACCGACGGATTGGCGGAATCGTAGGAACGATAACGCGCCGGAGGCAAAAACGTGTCAGTCCTGGTGAAGAACGGAGCCTTCATAGCCTTGGAACTTAGCTTGGAGTCCAAGGCTGAAAATGCTTCAACCAACTGTACCGACGGGCACGGTCGAAGACGCCCAGAAGCAGGTTGCTCCATAGACTGTTGGCACGCGACCGATGATCGTGGCCTGGCTGACACTGTCGACTGGTTAGATGGTTTGAGATCCGGAAGGAACCCAAACACGAAATCAAGAGCTGCCCGAAGTCCGAAGACTGCTGGCTCTCGACATCAAGCATGTCTGACTCTTCCCCTGAGTCGGAAGACACATAGCCCATCGTGGGTAAACCAGCCGATGCCTCCCATAGTGGCGGAACACCAGGGGGATCAGAAAGCGGCCTGTTTCCAATCCCGGGAGGCGGCACCATAGGGGGCGCCTGGAAACCAATCGCTGCCACGCTGGAAGCAACGGGAAGGCTCTTTGACAGAACCTGAGTGAGTAAGGAGAGGGCCTCCCTAAGCTCACTGCCCATACTGGCCGGTTTGACAGGGGAACGAACCGGCAAAGTGGCTTCACCTCTGACCCTCTTAACCAGCGAAGGGTCACAATCCTCCAAAAGACCCGACGTGGGACGACGGGCGGCAGCCGAAAACGTCTGAAGGCAGACGTGTATAGGGGTGTGACACACCCCGAGGATCAACATAGCAGGAACTCATGAGAGTCACCGCTGACCTCTGCAGGGCAGAAGGTCCAGGCTGCACAAAAGATGTTGGACCTCCAAAACTGGTCGTGTGGCCAGAATGAGTGGACGGAAACGCCACAGAGTTCATAGTGTCCCACTAAGAACAACCAAATCCAATGACAACTGTGGTGCTCGACGGCGCAGAGATCACAGGAGAGGGTCTGGCCGGCAGCCACTTCCAACTTCGCCGAGTTGAAGTCAGGGAAGGCTGAGGCCGATACCCCCACGTCTTCACAACCAGACACCGCAGCAGACCACTGCAGGTATAAAACTACTGTGCTCAATGGCTGAGAGGACACAGTAGGGGGTTCAGTCGGCAGCCCCATTTGACTTTGCCGAGTGGAAGTCTGGGAAGGCTGAGGCCGAAACCCCACAACCACACTACAGACATCCCTGCAGACCCTGGCAGGGAGAAGCCGAGGCCGGCTAAAAACGGTGCCCAATGACGTTGTAGACGGAACAGCAGTAGCAGCAGATATGACGGGAGCTGTTGGAACTGGCAGAAAAGCGGAGAGAGCCACCAAGCTCGGCCTCCAAAGGAGAAGTCACAACACTAGTGACAGCCTCAGATGTGGAGAGGGCGCATAGTCCCGGAACCAGGCATCTCTACACCAGAAAACCAACAGCTCCCGCAGTACCCACCATGGTAAAACACTGCACATTCCCCACGGAAGGGGAATAACTCTCACCAGACATGGACGAATCGGGAAGCCCCGAAATGACAGCGGTCCCCACCCCCGCTGATGCGGGAGGAGCTGCACATCCCCCACGGAGGGGGGAGCAATTCTCATCAGACGTGGTCGAATCGGGCAACCCGAAATGATAGAGTTCACCACTCCCCGCGGGAGCGGGAGTAGCTGCACATCCCCCACGGAGGGGGTCAAACTCACACCAGACGTGGTCGAGTCGGGGGGGGGGGGGGGGGGGGGGGGAGGGGGAGCGGGGAGGGCAAAACGTGATGGGGGCGGGAGGAGCTGCACATCCCCCACGGTGGGGGTAAACTCACATCAGACGTGGTCGAGTCGGGAGGCTCCCGAAACGACAGCATTCCACACCACCCGTGGGTGCGGACGAAACGGACACGAGAACTCACCAATGGCGAGGACAAAAGGAATTGCCCTAAAGGAACCGAACTGGAAAGAACAGAGGTGAGAGCAGTAGAAGAAAAAGGTGAACTCAACAGAAACAGAAAGTAGAAGAACACCCTCAACTACGAGAGAAGGTGGCAGAACCAGGCGGCCGACACCTACTCCAAAAATTTTTATCAACCGAAAAATTCATTGTCGAATCGCGATGACACGATGTCGCAAACAAAACATTCGCGAAAACGGAATAGTAAAAAATAAACAATGAGAATGTGGTTGAAAATATAAACGAGAATATATAAAACACAGTCCTGTTATTATACGATCTTCAACTCCATAATTCCAGTCACAGGAAAACCATTATCCACGAGTTGAATTATCACTGTTTCATAATGCATATGGCGAAAACACATCCTGCTCGTGCTTCGGATAGAAAAAGAATGACGAATTGACGCATTGCGCACTGTTACGGAAGTCGTGGATTTGTACTATGGAAGAGCGTCCCATACTGGGTGTGCGCCGATGGCGCTCGGCCCAGTTTTGGCTTATTTTTTCGTGGTGTTTTTACACCACTTTTCTTTCCCAAATCTTGGGAAAGATTAAAATAGAGAGTATTTTATCCGAGTTAGGTTCTTCCACTGTAGTGCAAGCCTGTAGTAAACAATTGAGGTAGGTTGATAAGAAATGGAAGAAAATCGATAGCTCCCATCACAAGAAGTTGGCAAAACTCTACATTTTCTGATGAAATGCATATGAAGACTGAACAATTTTTGAGTTTTAAAGGAGTATAAAATGATAAAAAAATCCATTAATCTCCAAGAATTCCCATTTCATTAACTGGATGACTGCAGAATTACTTTTTTGAAGGTGATTTGAACATGAGTATTTTTTTTCAAAGAAACCATGCTACCAGCAAGAGTAGACCTAGTTTAGCAAGATTTTGTTCATAAATAATTGTTTGGTTACATTTTATTGAAGAGTGCCAATAGCACTTTCCAATAAATTGCTAACAAACAATTTTATGCAAGAAATTTTTCTTCTACTGCTGACCGAACATCAAGCTAATGCATACATATACAGTTTAAAGCAACTAAAGTGCCTTCCAGCACTTTCAATAGAGCCTTGACAGTAGCTTCTAGCACTACACCAGTTAATATGCAACTAATTAACACATCACAGAAAATATTTTGTCACAATGCTTCATTAATTTTGGCTGTCAGAATTTGTTCAATATTTTTTTTTTATTCAGTTTTTATTCACTATCATACAATTGTAATAAACGACCATTTGCTTCTGAATAAATAAGAAGCACATTCACTGAATTGAAGCCTCTATTACAATGCAGGCCCTTCTCAACAGTGCTTTGATTTTAACTTTCAGCACTTGGATGGCTGAAGCTATATTTTTTTTCTTCTTTTATTGTCAGATATACCCTGGATATTCTTTTTCTGGTCAGATATATTCTGATCCTTTATAAAAATGAAAGTGTCAGTGACACTGTAGCTCAACTTGTGTAAGACATATACATGTATAGTATGTGACACAGCAATGACACACATCAAGGTAATGACCTGATAACAAAGGTACATGTAAAGTATTGTAAAGGTCTGTACATAAATACTGACCGCAGCCTGTAACAAATGTACAGGTAAATAATGGTCAAGGTGGGTGACAGTTAGATGCTTCTAGCCAGAGCCATATTGAAATGTGCACTTTCTGTGTATAAGTAGCACTGAATAAATCAAAGTTTTTCTAATTGGCCGCCGACGGGTGTTTTGAAATTTCGAACTGCACCCAAAACCACTCACTCTCGTCCCAAGGTGATAACAAAGGTACCCAAAAAGTTTCATGAAGATAGGTTCATAAATACAGCCTCTAGCCAAAGTCGGATTGAGCAGCCATCTTGAATTTCAGGCCGCACCCAAAAATTATAAATTTTAAGTAATTTGTATATTTTTTATACTTACCAATGGCCCATACCAGCTGGTGCTAACTCAAAAATTAATCCAGGGCCAAACACAAATTTTGCCCCCTAATCCCCTAATCCCCAAAATTTGCTTGCAAAACCGAAAATTTAATGTCCTATCTGGTCCTCCATACTTTTCAGATCTGCGCATGTGCAGTATCCAGGAAGACACCAAAATTGGTGCCAACCATCATTCTTTCTATAATTGCCTGTTAAATGTTGTAAACAGCGGGGTGGTATGAGTGCCCACTCATGGGAGGGCAATACCCGTCTGGGCCATTGGTAAGTATAGAAAATAAACAAATTACTTAAAATTTATAATATTTTTATTCAACAACCAATGGCCCAGATTAGCTGAATCATAAAAAGGCTGGAGGGCCTAGGACATAAAGGAAAATCCAATCTCTCAATCACTTCAGTAAAGTATACCTACTAAAGGAGAATAGGAGAAGATAGGAATTATATATGGCTTTCTCCTTTTCGAGAAACGAGAAAGACATAACACCAACAATGTAATTGAGTATTACATAATATATAATTCTCCATTTAATGCCAGCATAACCCGTTATGCTAATTCGGTGAAGGAAAGCCAATATATAAAGATAGTCCAGAGAATGAGACTCTTTATACTCATTTAAAAGTGTCTGAGGATTGTATATTAACGCCCGTTTGACATGTGACATATACAAATGCTTCACAGTGAGCTACACTTTAAAAACAGTACATAAATGAGACATAGTTATTGCTACACACCGAGCTACACATTAAAACCATCCCAGCAGACTCAGGACTATTGACACCGGAGGAGGTCTTCCCTTGCTTTTCACTATAAAGCCAGATGATCATAAGGGAAAAAAACATTCTTCCCCTTGTTCTGAGGTACATGACCACAGAATGAAGAGGGCAGCAGAACAGCGTCACTGCTGGAACGGGTTGACTAAATAACTATAGATGTAACCATTAATGGACGACATTCTGAGCAACAGAAAGAGGACCTAAAGATCTAAGGTCACCAGAGATGGACTCTAAATTTCTCAGGTAAAACCTTCTTCCCTAGTTCAATCGTCACTGGGTGAGCATGTTTACCCACTACATTTCATTCGACCGCAACGGACATACCCAGCGTCACAGTACCCACGGACGGAGCAACCGCTTCACTGGTCGAGCCAGCTGCTGACAAGGGATTAAAACCACTGGCTAGTGGCTTTATCCCCTGCCTAATATTCATGAGCACCTTGGCATTTAGCTCTCTTTGTTCATCAGAGCGCGACAATGGTAGCACACTTTTGGTAGGTGTCACATAACCATCACCATGTTCTTGCTCCTCTGAAAAATATATATAACTGCAGTACAGAAACGGCACTTCTAAGGGTCCAAAATGATATCCTCCTATTCACGGACAGGCACAACCTAACATGTCTTGTTTTGTTGGATTTAAGTGCCGCTTTTGACACCATAGATCATAACAAACTTATTAAAAGACTGGCAGTGAGAATAGGCCTATCTGACCGAGCACTTAATTGGTTTTTGTCATACCTTAATGGTCGCACACAGTGTGTCCTTATTGGCAGCGAGTCGTCAGACAAGGTCACGCTACGTTTTGGCATCCCTCAAGGATCAGTGTTGGGTCCCCTACTGTACATCGTCTATGTCTTGCCTCTCGATGACATTATCCGAAGCCATGGCCTTGACTTTCATTTTTACACAGATGACACACAGCTGTATATTAGTTTTACTCACGCCTTTGAGCCTGAAGCATGTAGTTAGAATGAACCTTGTATTTCAGACATTAAGGCATGGATAACCAAAAACTTTCTTAAACTGAACGATGACAAGACAGAAGTAATATATATAGGTCTACCTCATCAACTTTCAAAAATATCCAAACTGTCCCTCAATATTGGAGGTTCTGCGATAGAACCCAGTAGCTGTGTTCGGTTATTTCATGGATGATAATTTGGCCGCTGATGAACATATCAAACATGTCTCTCGCAGTGCATTTTTTCAACTTACAAATTTAGCAAAATTTGATCCTTCATTGATACGCAGACGTCATAACAGCTTGTCCACGCCTTTGTTACCAGTTGCCTCGACTACTGCAACTCTCTTCTGATTGGCTCTAAAACATCTATTCTTGAAAAGCTACAACACTTCCAAAATTGTGCTGCATGGGTCATAACCAGAAGTCAAAAGTACTGCCATATAACATCAGTACTCTCTGAGTTACACTGGCTACCCGTTAAGCAAAGAATTCAATTTAAAATTGTCCTTCTGGTGTTTAAGTGTATCTCGGGATCTGCACCATCCCACCTGTCCGATCTGCTCACCATCCACAAACCACCAAGGTCTCTAAGGTCATCAGGTCAACTCAATCTGGTTCAGCCCGTATCTAAATTTACTAGTGCTGGTGACAGGGCCTTTGCAGTTGCTGGCCCAATTCTTTGGAATTCTCTTCCAATCGACATAAAAAAATAGTAAATCATTTGAATCATTCAAGTCTGGTACTAAAACCTACCTTTTTTGAAAGGCATTTCCTTCAGTGGTCTTTTAATTTTGGTCATAAACTGACATTACCAGGTGCGTGGGTGTGACTGGGTCAGTGAGGATTGCCTCGTTACTCTTCAAGTTACACTCACTTGTTTTGGTAAAGTTGTAGTTTGTTTTATTTTGTTTTCTATTTTGTTTTAATTCAATACCCTTTTTCTTTTAGGTTCTGTCACTTATCGCCACGATATAGCCTCGGTTGCTGATGTGGCGTTGGGCACCAATAAATGATAATAGGGATCCATGTATCAATGTATCTGTGAGAGAATGGTATGTGTATGTGTGTATATGTATGTATGCAATTACTGTACAGCCATTGAGCACCCTATGTTGATTCTAGGCTTTAAAATTATTATTACTATTATTATTATTATTATTAAAAAGAAACTCGATTGACTTTGCGGCAAGAGGACCAGCATTGGCCTCTCACCGCTAACAACATACCGTAACATCCGTGTCCAACATTTGTCATCCCAATCCACACATGTAGAAGAATTAGCGGGAGTACATCAACTACAAGCAAGGCAACAAGCATGTAAATCTGAGGAAGACTTCCTCGTCTCGCATTTTGAGCAATAAGCTTTCATGATTAATCAAACCAAGTCAATAGAACTCCCACCAACTCCACAATAAATATATGATAAAGATACATAATAATCAACATTCAAAATACAAATCGAAAAATTAAATTCCCAAATTTTTTTCTTAAAACTTTTGACACAAGCCAAGTTCCCAAAGGGAATATGACGAGCCCAAGGGTATCCCGATAGAGCCTAAGTGTGGACAAAATTCCAAAAATAATTGCTACACTACTGGAATATTATAACATGTATCTACAACTATCCTACAATAATAATAAGATGAAACTACATATATTTATAGGACATTGCCAATGTAAACAACGCCAATGAAAAAACTGGAAAGAAGACCCCAGGCACTGAATAAAAAAGGCCCAAAGTCAGTAACAGATTTTAAAGCTACCTGATGTAAAGCCAGATCTTCAGATGAAGAAATGAAAGTGTCAATGACACTGTAGCTCAACTTGTCAAGACAAAGACATGTACATGTATAGTATGTGACACAGCAATGACAAACATCTAGGTAATGACCTGATAACAAAGGTACATATAAAGTATTGTAACGGTCTGTACATAAATACTGACCGTTGCCTGTAACAAATGTATAGGTAAAGTATTGTAAAGGTGGGTGACAGTCAGATGCTGAACTAGAAAAAATCTTTGAGTCCCAGAGTGGGTCTGACTGAACCCAAAAATATTTGTTCTCATAGCACAGTGATAACAAAGGCACCCCAAAACACACTCGTTCCTGTCCCAAGGTGAAAACAAAAGTACTCAAGAAGTTTTGTGAAGATCAGTTCATAAATGCGAGCTGTATAGAACTTGTGACAAAAAACTGATTGGACCTAATTTCGGTACAAAATGGCCACTGGCAGCCATCTTGAATTTTGGACCGTACCCAGAAACACTCATTCTCATCCCAAGGAGATAACAAAGGTACCCAAGAAGTTTTGTGAAGATCGGTTCATAAATACAGCCTCTACCCTGAGCCGTATTGACATGTGTGCTTACATTGTGTAAGTAGCACTGAATAAATCAAAGTTCATCTAATTTGCATAATTTCTGCACGAAAAAAAACCCCTTACAATATGTGATGTATTCCATGTTACTAAACATTCATACAAAAATTTATTCAAATCAGAACTTTCATACAGAAGTTCTATACAAAAGACTGATTGCACTAATTTTGGTACAAAATGGCTGCTGGTGGCCATCTTGAATTTTGGACCACACCCAAAAACACTCGCTCTCATCCCACGGTGATAACAAAGGTACCCAAGAAGTTTCGTAAAGATTGGTTCATAAATATTGCCTCTAGTCTGAGCTGTATAGAAGTTGTGTACAAAAAACTGATTAGACCTAATTTCGGTACAAAATGGCCACTAGCAGCCATCTTGAATTTTAGACCGCACCCAGAAACACTCGTTCTCGTCCCAAGGTGATAACAAAGGTACCCAAGACATTTCGTGAAGATCAGTTCATAAATACAGACTCTAGTCTGAGCCGTATTGACATGTGTACTTACTGTGTGTAAGTCGCACTGAAAAAATCAAAGTTCATCTAATTTGCATAATTTCTGCACGAGAAAAAACCCCGTATTATATGTGATGCATCCCATGGTACTAAACATTCACACACAAAAATTATTCAAATCAGGGCTTTCATATGGAAGTTCTGTGCAAAAATCTGATTGCACCTAATTTTGTACAAAATGGCTGCCATCGGCCATCTTGAATTTCGGACCGGACCCAGAAACACTCGTTCTCGTCCCACGGTGATACCAAAGGTACCCAAGAAGTTTCGTAAAAATCGGTTCATAAATACGGCCTCTAGCCCGAGCCGTATTGGCATTTGCACTTACAGTGCTGAAAGTAACCCCAAAAAACATCAAAATTAGTCTAATTTGCACAATTTACGTACGAGAAAAAAACCCGTATTATATGTGATGTATCCCATGGTACTAAACATTCATACAAAAAATTATTCAAATCAGAGCTTTCATATGGAAGTTCTGTAAAAAAACAGATTTCTGCATCGTCGGTACAAAATGGCAGCTGGCAGCCATCTTGAATTTCGGACCGCACCCAAAAACACTCGTTCTCATCCCACGGTCATAACAAAGGTACCCAAGAAGTTTCGTAAAGATCGGTTCATAAATACGGCCTCTAGCCCGAGCCATAGCAGCTTGGCAGTTACAGCTCTGAAAGTAACACTAAATAAATCAAAGTCAGTCTAATTTGCATAATTTACGCACGAGAAAAAACCCCGTATTATATGTGATGTAACCCATGGTACTAAACATTTATACAAAACTTTATTCAAATCAGAACTTTCATACAGAAGTTCTGTACAAAAAACTGATTTTTGCATCATCGGTACAAAATGGCCACTGGCAGCCATCTTGAATTTCGGACCACACCTAAAAACACTCGTTCCCGTCCCAGGGTCATAACAAAGGTACACAAGAAGTTTCGTAAAGATCGGTTCATAAATACGACCTCTAGCCCGAGCCATAGCCAATTGTTGACGTACGGACAGACGGACAGACGGACGACGGGCCATGACAATAGCTCAAATTTGACTTCGTCAAAGTTGAGCTAAAAATGATACATTGAACAGAAGATAAATGACCTAAACACCCAAACACCCCTAGGGTGAGTACTTAACCCTGGGGATATACAGAATAAACATTCTGTAAAATACGTTAAACGCCCAAGAAATTTAATAAAAAATTTCAATAAAAATAAGCCAAAAAGCTTGGGAATTTAACAGGAGGGCTTCAAGGAAGGAACACTTAACAAACAGTGGATAAATCATTAGCAAGAATGATGACGTCAGTCCCATGTCTCGAAATTGGGAAACATGAAATAATTTTGATAAAAATTATAAGGTTACAGCCCTGAACGTTCCAAACCACCATTGTTCACTTCCATCATCCAATTATGTCCTTGGATCCACCAATTTTACCACCAATATGTGTCTGGCATCCTCAAAAATGAGATTTAAAAGCGCAGATGTCAGTTCATTGTTGCTGACTTCAGGGCCAAACAAAGAATGATGATTGGCACCAATTTCGGTGTCTTCCTGGATACTGCATATGCGCAGATCTGAAAAGTATGGAGGATCAGATAGGACATTAAATTTGCGGTTTTGCATGCTAATTTTTGAGATTGGGGAGCAAAATTTGTGTTTGACCCGGGATTAATTTTTGAGTTAGCACCAGCTAGTCTGGGCCATTGGTTGTTGTATAAAAATACACTCGTTCTCATCCAAGCTGATAACAAAGGTACCCAAGAAGTTTTGTGAAGATCGGTTCATGAATACAGTCTCTAGCCCATGCCGTATTGACATGTGCACTTACAGTGTATCACTGAATCAAAGTTCATCCAATTTGCATAATTTTCGCACGAGAAAAAAAACTGTATTACATGCTATATTCCATGTTACTAAACATTCATTCAACAATTTATTCAAATCAGAACCTTCATATAGAAGTGCTGTAGAAAAAACTGATTGGACTAATTTTGGTACAACATGGCACCACACACAAAAACACTCGTTCTCGTCCCACGGTGATAACAAAGGTACCCAAGAAGTTTCGTAAAGATCGGTTCATAAATACGGCCTCATGCCCATGCCACATTGAATTGTTGATGGACGGACGGACAAAGGACAGACGGACGATGGACCCTGATATAACCTCAAATTTGACTATGTCAAAGTTGAGCTAAAAATTCTCAATAAAACAGCCTAAAGAGCTTGGGAGTATAACAGGAAGGCTCAGGAGAGGGAAGAAAAGTAACACTAACAAAACAACTGTGGAGTCAGATTATAATGACGATGTTCAGACGCATATCTCAAAAATGGGAAACATGAATAATTTTACATAAAAATTATAAAGTTACAGCACTGAACATCCAAATCCATCATTATTCACTTCCAACATCCTGCTACACTGTTAATTCCATGAAAACCATCATAGATTTGTGTCTGGCATCTTCAAAAATGAGAATTTATTGAACAGATGTCAGTTCAAATATTTACTGACTTGCACCAAACAAAAGAATGATGCTTGCCGTCAATTCCGGTCTCTTCCTGGGTGCTGCGCATGTGCAGTACTAAAAGTATCGAGGGCCAAATAAGATTTTCAATTTTTGGTACTGTATGCAAATTTGGGGGATTGGGGGGTTCAAAATTTGTTTTTGGCCCTTGATATTATTGAGTTTGCACCAGTTGAGTCTGGACCATTGGTTCTAGTATAAAAATATAAATTTTTGAAGTCGAAAAAGGGGCATAACTTGGGCAAAAATTGTCTGGTTGCAACCCAATTCGAACTTGACCTATATTTTTATATTGATACACCTACATACCAAATACCTAGATAAAACATAAAACGCTAGTACAGACAAGAAATCTTAGTATATTTCAAAGTCCAGGGGCTATAACTATGGTAACAAGAGCACCGCCTAGTGGGGCAACATACGCTCATCAAAAACATGCACAAGTTTCTCTGGGGTAAAGTTTGAAATTTTTGTTGACTCGACTATGTCTGCCCACCCCTCCAATCATTGCCCATTCCCCTGCCCTGTCTGGGGTAAAGGGTAATTCACCTGTTTTCACATTTTCATATTAATCGATCTGAGGTCTTCACAAAATAAAAACAAGGCTGCTGTAGAAGATTCTCCTCGCCATTTACAATGGTAGCATCCATTCATTGACAGGTTAACTTCATTGATAACGATTGACGATAGGTGGCGCCAAGGAAAACTACATTTTGAGGATCATAATAGCTATAAATGGTGAGGATTCTCGTCGTTTAAAAATAAAATGGTGTTATCTGCTCCTGTCACATGCACAACGACAATTGTTGATCAACATGGGTGCAAAGTTTGAACAATAAAGCAAGTATTATTTATTGATTGGTGTTTAAGGTCACATACTTTTGAACAATGGCTAGTCATGACCACAATAAAGCAAGTAAAATGTTGGAGTAGGGGACACAATAGTGTAATGTTTCAAGTACTAAAGGGGGTATAACTCTGGAAATACAAAACAGAGTTACCTGCTCCTGCAAATGCACAACAGCAATGTGTGCAAAGTTTGAACAATGTAGCATGTGTACTTATGGAGGAGTAGGCGATACAAAAATTGTTTACAGACAGACATACAGACAATGCCATAACATAATACGTCCATCAAAATGATGGGCACATAAAAATTAGCAGATGAGACCCACACTATGTTCATAGCTACCCCCTCCCCAAGCAGGCCTATCACAACATCAACAAGAAGGTTCCCAATGCCCTATAGCTCACCGACATTCCTCTTTGATAGTAACTTTGGCAAACACTAGAAATGTATCAAACAGGCTCATAACATGCGACAAACCTGACCTAAACACTACCTCTTAAAAGTAAAACACAGAAACTGACATAAACACTAAGTTAAACATGAAATTCTGAGCTAAACAGAAAACTAAACATAAGTAAAAATAAACAAGAGGCCCCAGGGGGCCTGAGGGTGCTCACCTGACATGGTAGCCTAAATATCAACCCAGAGAATTGATTTCAACAAGTTGCATCTGCTCCTCCTTAGAAAAGCTTATACCAAATATCCAAAGATTCTGACCAGTGGATCTAAAAAAAAGATTTTTAGAGAAAATTCCTCATATTGAACTAAATTATAACTCGGTCTCCCACAGGGAGCCCATATATGAACCCAGGGACTTGGCTTTAACAAACTTGAATCTCACCCCCCTAAGGATGCTGCACACCAAATATCAAAACATTCCGACTGCGGAATCTGAAGAAGAAGATTCTTAAAGAAAATTCCTCATTTTGAACTAAGTTACAATTCAAGCTCTCACAGTGAGCCCAAATATGGACCTAGGGACATGGATTGAACAAACTTGAATCTTACCCCCCTAAGGATGCTGCATAAAAAATATCAAAAGCATTCATCTGCTGGATCTAAAGAAGATTTTTAAAGAAAATTCCTCATTTTGAACTAAGTTGTCATGCGGGCTCCCATAGTGAGCCCAAATATGAACCAAGGGACTTGGCTTGAACAAACTTGAATCTCATCCCCTAAGGTTGCTGCATGCCAAATATCAAAACATTCTGACTACTGAATCTAAAGAAGAAGATTTTTAAAGAAAAATTCCTCATATTGACTAAGTTAGAATTTGGGCTCCCACAGGGAGCCCAAATATGGACCCAGGGACTTGGCTTTAACAAACTTTCCCCCCCCCCCCCCCCCCCCCCCCCCCCAAGGATGCTACATACCACATATCAAAACATTCCGACTGCTGGATCTGAAGAAGAGGATTTTTTAAGAAAATTACTCATTTCGAACTAAGTTACAATTCAAGCTCCCACAGTGAGCCCAAATATGGACCTAGGGACATGGCTTGAACAAACTTGAATCGCACCCCCCTAAGGATGCTGCATACCAAATATCAAAACATTCTGACTGCTGGATCTGAAGAAGAGTTTTAAAGAAAATTCCTCATTTTGAACTAAGTTATAATTCGGGATACCACAGTGAGCCCAAATATGAACCCAGGGACTTGACTTGAACAAACTTGAATCTCACCCCCCTAAGCATGGTGCATACCCAATATCAAAAGATTCTGCCTGCTGGAGCTTGAGAAGAAGATTTTTAAAGAAATTTGCCTGAAATGCACTAAGTTCAAATTTGGCCTCCTATACTGAGCCCAAATATAAACCCAGGGGGCCGATTTGAACAAACTTGAATCAGATCCACCCTACAATGTTGTGCAAACCAAATATCAAAAGATTCTGCTTGCTGGATCTGGAGAAGAAGATTTTTTAAGGTTTTTCCCATTGCTTACAGTGTTAAAAAGTGCTGACTCAGCACTTTTTCAAAGTCCTGAAACTGTACCCTATGATAAAACCGATGGCAATTTTTTTTTTGACCAATCCTTTCTGTTGGTCCTAAGGAAGCTTCACACCACATAAAAATTCTCGGTGCCGTGCAGTTTTGGAGATATGGGCGTTTCAATTTTTTTCTATTTTTAGCTCCTGCGATTCCCACGAGGCTGCAGGAACAAATTTTTGGGCATAAATCAAGTACTTATAACCCAATAATACCTCATATTAAATTTGGTTCAAATCGGCCTCTGGGTTCAGAAAAAAAAAAAAAAATAGAAATTTTGGGCGGGGCAAAAATTCTTGCCCCTCTCAGAACAAAGGCAAATATTGCCCGTCAAACTTCTCTTGAACAAACTTGAGTCTACACCTCAAATGGAAGCTGCATACCACATATCAAGTCTCTGCTACTGGTGGTTCATTAGAAGATGATTTTCAAAAAATTTGGCCATTTTTTCCCCACCCCTCTGCTCAATATGAGCCGAAACCTAATTTGCATAAAAGTTAAAAAATTTATAGTAATTTATATATTTTTTATACTTACCAATGACCCAGACTTAGCTGGTGCTAACTCTAACAAAACCAGGGCCAAACACAAATTTTGCCCCCCAATCCCCAAAATTTGCATCCAAAACAAAAAGAAATCATGTCCTAAAGGACCTCCATACTACGCCTCTACTGCGCATGCGCAGTGATGCAGACGTCCCGAAATTGGCGCCAATTATCATTCTTACTGGCAGTGCCTGGTCAGCGCTATGTACTCAGCGGGGAGGCAAGAGTTCCCAACTCCAGGGAGGGCCATCCCCGTCTGGGTCATTGGTAAGTATAAAAAATATATAAATTACTATAAATTTTTTAACATTTTTATACTGTACCAATGACCCAGACTTAGCTGAATAGTAAACAGGCTGGAGGGCCTAGGACATAGAGGAAAATCCAATAAGCCCAACTATATAGTAAAGAGGTAACCCCTTAAGGAGAAAAGGAGTATTAGGCTTTACATGTATCTTTCTTATTTAATATTAAATTAGAAAGATACACTACCCTTAATAATTGAGCACAATAACATTCATGTTCTCTATTAACATCCAGTATATCCCTTATACTAATTATTTTTAAAGTAAGCCAATAAATAAAGTAGTCCAGAGAATTGAGACTCTTTATAGTCATTTAAAAGTGTCCGAGTATTGTATATTAAAGCCCGTTTGACACTTGACATATACAAATGCTTCACACCGAGCTACACTTTAAAAATAAGACATGAATGAATTTAAACATTAATATTACACTTTAAAACCATCCCGGAAGCGACTCAGAAATACTGACTTGGAGGAGGCATTCCCTTGCTTTTCACTATAAAGCAGGTGACCTAAGGGAACACCCGCCCCCCACCCCCCTTTCCCTTGGTCAAATAGCCCAGAGCGAAGAGGGCAGCCGGACGGAGTCACTGCCGGAACAGAAAGCCTGCATAACTATAGTTGCAACTGTTTAGTGGACGACATTCTGAGCAACAGATAACGGACCTAAACAATGCAGGTCTCCAGAAATGGACTCAATATTTCTGAGATAAAAATTTGTAAATGTGGATGGCTGAGACCAATAAGCAGCCTTCATTAAATCTGTAATAGCAACACTATTAGCATAAGCCCAGGAAGTAGAAAGAGCTCTTACTTCATGAGCAGAAATCTTAAGCACAGACTGCTGAGAAGATAAATTTTCATAAGCAGTACGGATAGTTAATTGAATCCATCTAGCAATAGAATGGACCGAAATGTCCTTTCTATTAGGCATCAAAGACAGAAAGAAACGTTTCCGTCCCTTTCTGATAAACTGAGATCTCTGTTTATAGATATGTAATGCTCTAACAGGACAGAGTAAAGGCCTACGCCCGTCTGAAGACGGAAGAGCCTTAATAACAATAGGTTCCGGATATTTATTAGGAGCCTGATTCTTAGCTAAAAAACCCACATTAGTAGTGAAGGTGATAGTGTTCCCAACACTACGATAGTGAGAATCATCCACCGACAGTGCATGAAGCTCACTGACTCTTCTAGCAGAAGAGAAAGCTAAGAGAAAAGCTGTCTTATAAGATAAGAATTTGAAATCTACTGTCCCAAGAGGTTCAAATGGCTTTTCCTTCAATTTAAGAAGAACCCAAGCTAAATTCCACTTAGGAATTAATCTAAGAGTTCTGGGTCTATTTATCGAAAAGTTTCTAACCAACTTAGATAAAGAGACATTAGATCCAATTTGTAAACTATCATGATGTGCATAGGTATCAGATAACATAGATCTATAACCCTTTATAGTAACAGGCTGCAGTTTGATTTCGTCAAACAAGTATACTAGAAAGTTTGCAATGTCTGGTATAGAGGGATCTGCTTCGGCGGAGCGTACCGACCCAGCGCCGTCGGATAATTCTCGATCCGACACAGTTTCTGTCGGCTGCTGGGATGCTGCGATAAGCTGTGCTATCTGCACAAGAATGTCCGGCGTCGAGACCTGTGGAGGCGCAGTCTTTCGCTGCTTCGCCGAGGGCAGCTCCGCATCAGATGGCTCCCGCATACTTTTCCTATGCGAACATTCGGAGTCCATCGGTCTCGAATCCCTGGCTGCCGGATGGTGTGACCTGGTCGCCGAAGAATCCTTGATCGGCGAAGCTGGTAATATATTGGCGGTCACGCAGCCAAGGTGCGGTCGTGTGCGCTGACGAGAAGAGGAAGCCTTAACAGTCTCCGCGGACTGCTTATACAACGGAGCGTCCCAAGCGACGGACGTATGCTCCGCTAAAGACACATTCTGTACCACAACATCTGGTCCCAGATGTTGTTGTACGAGAGAGGGGCCTCTCTCGCTCGCGGCCCGGCTGGACCTGGACGAGCTAGGAACCGGACTCAAAGGCTTCCTCCGTTCTCGCTTACTATCCGCCGTCACTGGGTGTGCATCTATTATGTTTATAGTGCTCGCATCACCCAAAATTTCCTCCTGGACCGCATCGGACGAACCCGGCTGCCGAACCATTCGGTGAATGGACGCTACACCGGGCGAGCTAGCGGACGACATTTGTCTAATCTCCATGAGCACTTTTGCCGCTAGCTCTGAATTCATTTGTGACGACGGACGCACACTAGTAGAAGATAACATGGAAACATCACCCTGTTCTGGTTCCTCTGAAATAGAAACTGAGAGAGTAGAGTGACCTTGCGGAGAAAGAGCCGGCATAGCCCTTTCTCCAGAAACAACATATCGTGACACACGTTTCCAATGTTTCTCATCCCAATATTCACATATAGGACAGGGATTAATGCGAGAACACTGACTACAATTAATACAATGATCATGAAAGTCAGAGGAAGATTTCTTCCTATTACAATTTGAACAATGTCCCTTCATTGTGAAAGGACAACAACAAGTCCTAGTTACTCGCAAAAACCCCTGACACAAAGATACATAATAACATGATCCATTAATAAATGAAAAAACAATTGCAAATCAAAATAATTTTGAAAAAATATTTTTTCAGCGAAGCCCAAGTTGCTGAAAAGTAACGTTGAGCCCCGATGGATCCAGTGTGGTCAAAAATTTTAAATTTATATTAAATAATTAATGAGACACTTACGGATAATATAAATGTATCTTATAGTGAGATAAACTACAGCAAAGGCAAACAGCCCCCCTCAAAAAAGGCTGTTGCCAATGTAAACAAACAGTGTAAAACACCAGAAAACATGACTCCAGGCACTGAAAAAACTGACCCGGAATCAGTCATCAAATTACACTCTATCTGATGCAAAACAGAGACTCCCAGGGGAGACTCTGCAGAACATCAGATGGAAGATGCAGAACACAACGTTATACACCCATGGGTGAAAACGTAACTATGGGGAAAATAACAGAAAACATTCTGTAACCAAGCAACTCTCCCAGGAAATTTTAGAAATGAACTTTCTCAAAAATATGCCAAAAGCATGGGAGAATTGCAAGGGGGGACTTTAGAAGGCTAGGGGAGAGGAAACACTGAATAAGCAGTGCAACATTTAGCAAGAATGACAACAAGAGGCCCATGCCTCGAAAATAGGCAACTTAACATAATTTCATCAAAAAATTTTAAGTACAGCCCTGATTATTTTTTGTCACTTCTTTTTCCTCTCCTCCTTCTATCCTCCTTAGAATCACATTTTCTCCAAAAATTACGTGTCTGGCATCCTTTAAACTGAGATTTACAAGCACAAAGATCAGTGAGATGTTGACTGATGAAGGGCCAAACAGAGAATGATAATTGGCGCCAATTTCGGGACGTCTGCGTCACTGCGCATGCGCAGTAGAGGCGTAGTATGGAGGTCCTTTAGGACATGATTTCTTTTTGTTTTGGATGCAAATTTTGGGGATTGGGGGGCAAAATTTGTGTTTGGCCCTGGTTTTGTTAGAGTTAGCACCAGCTAAGTCTGGGTCATTGGTACAGTATAAAAATATTAAAATACCCCTATATAACCACAACTTACATGAAATTTAACAAGCGCTGGACTTTCATCTGGTTGTACCGCCTAGTGTAGGCATACCTATGACCAACAAATATTTTTTATGAATATTCTCGTATGGACTGACGGACGGATGCACAGATGGACGGATGCAATCCAGTATACCCTCCCCCCCTTCCATTTTCTTCGAGAGTTTTAAACAATTTCCAACAATTTCGAAGTCGAAAGGTATGGTAAATTGTTTGGTGTTTGGAAGTTTTATGCAATGAGGCAGAAGTCTTTGTCATAGGCAAACTGCATTCCATATTTCACTGAAATCCAATAACCCCAATCCAGTATGCCCCCTCCCCCCTCCCATTTTCTTCAAAAGTTTTCAACAATTTCCAACAATTTCTAAGTCAAAAGGTACGGTTATGGTAAAATGTTTGGTGTTTGGAAGTTTTATGCAATGAGGCAGAAGCCTTTGTCATAGGCAAACCACATGCCATATTTCACTTAAATCCGATAACCCATACGTGAGATATTTATTGATTTATTTATTGATGTTTAAGGTCACATATTTATACACAATGGCTAATCATGACCGTGACAGTTTTACGGGTGGAGGAAGCCGGAGTAAACGGAGAGAACCACCGAGCAACGACGAGCAGCTGCCAGCTCCCCAACATCGTAACCCCGCACTGCAGCACAGACAGGGTTAGATTGGTTGAAGACGTGTACCATCGACGTGCAGTACACCTTAGTACACGGCGTCATCGTGCCCCCACGCGGGCAATGGAGATGAAGTGTCTTGCCCAAGGACACAACGCGGTTGCCGCAGGTGGGATTCGAACCGAGGACCTCTCGGCTTGCAGCCTGCACCTCTACCTACTGAGCCACCGCGCTCCCCATACCTGAGATACAGGCTGAACAGACAAATAATGTCTATTTCCTACAATTTCTAAGTCAAAAAAGGGGGGATAACTCTAAAGAAGAAGAATGTGAGAAATATCGTTGAATCCTTTTTTTAAAGCCTATACCATAAGCAGTGTTCATGGCAAATTTCATTGCAATAGAACATTCGGTACCCGAGATACAGGCTGAACAGACAAAATTTGGCACGGACTGACACAATTTCTAAGTGAACAAATAATAAAAAAAAAAAAATAATAAAAAATAAAATAACTAGTGTGGGCACACCTATGACCAACAAATATTATAAAAAATAATAATTTACTTAAGTTATGAATATTCTCGGACGGACTCACACACGGACGCACAGATGGACGGACGGACACATGTAATCCAGTATACCCCCATTTTCTTCGAAAGTGGGGGTATAATTAAAATGTGGCCAGTGGTTTAGGAGAAAGAGGCTCAACACCACCTTCACGCAGGACGACAGACGGACTACGGATGAAGAGTGATCAGAAAAGCTCATCCTGACTTTCAGTCAGGTGAGCTAAAAACTAATTTCCGGATTTTGGTCCAATATTTTCTAAGTCCCACCCGGCCCCCAAATTTTCAGTGTAAAAAAAAAATTTTTTTTTTTGTCTTAAAATTGGCCGAAACACATAAAAAACAAAACAAAAATTTCCGGATTTTGGTCCAAAATTTTCTTAGTCCCACCCGGCCCCCAAATTTTCGAAGTCCCAGAAAAGTACCCCATGATAAAGCCAATAGCAATTTTTTTTATCATTCCCTTCTGTTGGTCCTAAGGAAGCTTCATACCAAATAAGAATTCTCAGTGCCGTGTAGTTTTGGAGATATGGGCATTTTAATTTTTTTCAATTTTTAGCTCCTGCTGTTCCCATGGGGCGACAGGAAAAAAATTTGTGCATAAATTAAGTACTTATGACCCAATAAGCCCTCATATCAAATTTGGTCCAAATCTGCCTCTCGGTTTGGAAAATAGAAATTTTGGGAGGGGCAAATATTCTTGCCCTTCCCATAAGGACGGCAAATATAACCCCACAAACTTCTGTTGAACAAATCTGAGTCTACACCTCAAAAGGAAGCTGCACACCAAATATCAAGTCTTTGCTACTGATGGTTCATAAGAAGATTTTTTAAGATTTTAGCACACCTTTTGGCTGTGGCCCTACCAAGGGGCGAGGCAACTTGATTTGAACAAAATCAAATTGCGATGTCATAACAAACTATTATCTCAAATATCAATTAAATTGGTTCAGCGGTTTGGGAGGAGAAGACGCAAACACCATGTTCACGGACAACGGATGGTGAGTGATCACTATAGCTCTCCTGACTGAAAGTCAGGCGAGCTAAAAAGTTAAGAGAATGGTTTAAAACACATAGGGTGAGGGTTAAATAGTGGTAGAATGATAAGCACCATATAGAAGCAATATAAAGGCCATGGGATGAAAAGGGCGTCAGCAGCTGCCCTGTATAGAAACGTTAACACACTGAAAATGTCCAAGTGTGAACTAAACAGAAAAATCAACGTTCAAAAGTTGAAGAGAAATTTGAATTGAAATTCAGTGGACAATGGTGAAACCATGGTACAATGATAATGAAGAACATATATGAGGAATATAAGCACCATGGGAAGAGAAGGTACACAGCAGGTGACCTAAAAACTAAAATTAAACATGAAATTCTGAGCAAAACAGAAAAGTAAACGTAACTTAAAAATGTTAAGAAAAAAGTTTAAAATACACTGGGTGAGAACGAAATAATAGTACAATGATAATAAGCACCATATGGAAGCAATATAAGAGCCATGGGATGAAAAGGGTGTCGGCAGCTGTCCTAAACAAAAACTTTAACACACTCAAAATGTCTAAGTGTGAGGTAAACAGGAAACTTAACATTAAAAATGGGATGAAAAATTTGAAGAAATTCACTGGACAAGGGTGCTAGAATGATAACGAGGAACATGTATGATGGAATATAAGCCCCATGGGAAGAGAAGGAAAACAGCAGCTGACCTAAACACAAACTTAAACATGAAATTCTGAGGTAAACAGAAAAGTAAAAGTTACTAAAAATGGTAAGAAAAAGGTTTAAAACCCATTGCGTGAGGGTTAAATAGTGATAGAATGATAATAAGCATTATAAAGGCCATGGGATGAAAAGGGTGTCAGCAGTCGATGTAAACAAAAAATTTAACCAACTGAAAATGTCAAAGTGTGAGCTGAACAGAAAACTAAACGTTCAATATTGGAAGAAAAATTTTAAGAAAGTCACTGGACAAAGGTTAAACCATGGCAGAATGATAATGAAGAAGATGTATGATCAATATAAGCACCATGGAAAGAGAAGGAACACAACTGGTGAGCTAAGCACTAAGTTAAATATGAAATTCTGAGCTAAACAGAAAACTAAACGCAACTAAAAATGTGAAGAAAAATGTTTAAAATGCAGAGTATGAAGGGTTAAATCATGGTAGAATGATAATAATCATCCTATAGCAGCATTATAAAGGCCATGATATGGAAATAGGGCGAGTATGTGACCTAAACAGAAACTTTAACATTATTGGACATGTACGCTGATGCCGACCGATCGAGCCATGCCATAAGCACACACAACTAAAGTTGTGAGCTAAAAAGGCACTCAAATTTGATGATTTCAGTTTTGTCACAAAATGTTTGAATAGAGGTATGGAGGGATTTCTCAACTATTTACCTCAAGCCCTCCTACCTACTCATATCACGGCATGGAGTATGATGAATTATTTTACCCATGAGCCTGTTTCAATGAGAGGTCATAAGATATATTTTGGAATAAAAAAAACCCTGAACAAACAATATGCAAGTGGATACATACTTGAGTAGGAAGAAAAGACATCTACATGACAACTCCATTTCCCAGCCTGATTCAATGAATGTGTTTAACACTTTCAAAAGGTCCATTACATAGGAAAATGGCAAGACCAACAAAGACTCTTCAAGTTCACTGAAAATAGAAAAAGTTTACTGATGACCTTTTAATGGGACAATAATGTTTCAGAAATTTTTATTCTCAACTGACAAAACCAACAAGAGGCCCCAAGGGGCCTGAGGGCACTCATCTGACATGGAAGCCTAAATATCAACCCAGAGAATTGATTTCAACAAGTTGCATCTGCTCCTCTATGGAAAAGCTTATACCAAATATCCCAAGATTCTGACCAGTGGATCTAAAAAAAAGAAGATTTTTAAAGAATATTCCTCATATTGGACAAAGTTATAAGTTGGGCTTCCACAGGGACTTGGCATTAACAAACTTAAACCTCCCCCCCCCCCCCCCCAAGGATGCTGCACACCAAATATCAAAACATTCCGACTGCTGGATCTGAAGAAGAATATTTTTAAAGAACATTCTTCATTTTGAACTAAGTTACAATTCAAGCTCCTACAGTGAGTCCAAATATGGACCTATAGACTTGGCTTGAACAAACTTGAATCTCACCCCCCTAAGCATGGTGCATACCCAATATCAAAAGATTCTGCCTGCTGGATCTTGAGAAGAAGATTTTCAAAGAAATTTGCCTGAAATGCACTAAGTTCGAATTCGAGCTTCTTTTGTGAGCCCAAATATGAATCTAGGGAGCTGATTTGAACAAACTTGAATCAGATCCACCTCACAATGTTGCATACCAAACATCAAAAGATTCTGCCTGCTGAATCTGGAGAAGAAGATCTGATTGGCAGGATGCAGAGTGTCACCATTAATGATTCCGCATCGGGTAGGGTCACTTTAAAGTTCGGAGTGCCACAGGGATCAGTGCTTGGGCCCCTTCTCTACGTCATCTATGTGTTACCCATTGGCAATATAATACGGAAACATGGCCTTAGCTTTCACTGCTATGCTGATGACACCCAGCTCTACGTTAATTTTGGCCCGAGCTCTGAAACATGTGCAAAGGAGCAGCTTGAGCGTTGTGTGGACATTAAATCCTGGATGACTGAAAATTGTCTCAAAATGAATGCTGAAAAAACGGAAATCATTTACTTTGGCTTACCCCAACAATTATCAAAAACATCTAAACACTCTCTTAGCATTGACTCAAACACCGTTTCTCCGTCCGTCACTGTTCGTAACCTGGGATACTTCATGGACGAACAGTTGTCGGCAGAAAAGCATGTCAATATGATTTGTAAATCTGCGTTCTTCCATCTTAGAAATATCAGCAGGGTGCGTCCAGTGATCGACGAGGGGATAGCTAAACAACTAGTCCATGCTTTTGTAACCAGTCGTTTGGATTATTGCAACTCCCTACTTTTTGGATGTAAACGATCACTATTGCGGCGTCTGCAACTTATTCAGAATTGCGCAGCAAGGATAGTCACACGACGAAAAAAATTCTGCCACATAACCCCCGTACTGCTTGAATTGCACTGACTCCCTGTAGAAGAGAGGGTGGAATTCAAAATCCTTCTCGTCACATATAACCTATGTGACAACTCTTATCACTAGATACACACACACCTGCAAGATCTGTAAGGTCATGTGCGTCTAACAACTTGACTCACACTTTTCGAAATGCCACGGCAGTAGGCAAACGGGGCCTTCTTGGTTGCGGCACCATTTTTATGGAACCGTCTCCCTGATTACCTGAAGGCACCTCAATCTCTTACGAAATTTAAATCGTCACTAAAGACCCACCTCTTTACGCGATCTCCTGTATATAACTAATCGACAGCTTACACAACACATTTGTTTATTTATCAGTGTAAAGCCTGAGAGCACCTAGGTGGATTCACGGCTATGAACTATATTATTATTATTATTATTATTAAGAAATTTGCCTGAAATGCACTAAGTTCGATTTCGAGCTTCTATGCTGAGCCCAAATATAAACCCAGGGGGCCAATTTGAACAAACTTGAATCAGATCCACCCCACAATTTTACATGCCAAATATCAAAAGATTCTGCCTGCTGGATCTGGAGAAGAAGATTTTTTAATCTTTTTCCCACTGCCTACAGTGTTAAAGAGCTGACTCCGCACTTTTTCAAAGTCCTGTAAAAAGTACCTTGTGATCAGGGATTTTTTTTAACCCTTCTATACTACTGGATAAAAGTATGCTTTATACAAAATAAGAATTCTCTGTGCCGTGTAGTTTTGGAGATATGGCAGTTTTGAGGTTTTTCCTATTTTTAGCTCCCGAGGTTCCCAAGGGGCAATAAGAAATTTTTTTTTTGCATCAATCAACTACTTATGACCCATTATCATCTCATATCAAATTTGGTTCAAATCGACCTCACGGTTCTGAAAACAGAAAATTTAGGCGTGGCCAAAATTTTTGCCCCTCCCATAACGAAGGCAAATAATGCCCAACAAACTTCTCTTGAACAAACTTGAGTCTACACCTCAAAAGGAAGCTGCATACCAAATATCAAGTCTCTGCTATTGCTGCTTCTTGAGAAGAAGATTTTTTAAGAATTGGAGCATTTTTGCCCCATCCCTCTGCTCAATATGAGCCGAAACCTAATTTGACAAAAAATCAAAATGCCCTTATATAACCCCTACTCACATGAAATTTCATTAATATGCGGCCAGTGGTTTGGGAGAAAAAGGCCCAAACACCACCTTCACGACAGACGAAAAGTGATCAGAATAGCTCACCCTGACTTTCAGTCTGACTTGTTTGACAGAAGTCTGCCATACATCAATTTCAAGAACAGTTCAGTTTTCAAGTTTGTTTATTAAACTAGAATTTTGGAGTCTTAGATATTGATTTGCACTTGCTAGTAATCATGTACTTTCTTACAGGACTAGATTCCATACTTGAACTCATGTCACATACAGTCGGTCATACAAATGGAGGCTTGTGTTACCCAACTCTGGATTTTGTGAGGAAAGCATGATCAATTTGGTTACATCTACTACATATATTTATTCACAAATAAATTTCCAAGAATGCTGGAGTCTTTTAACCGTAATTCCAAGTGGCAAATATTCCAACTATATCAGCAAGGCAAGCCTTTGATGAAGACATGCCTTGTTGATGTGGCTGGAATACTTCATCAGTCAGGACTTTGCCCATCACTGTGGGGACTGGAGTTCGTGCTGGTGGGTGCCAATTTAGCCAATCTGGTGGATGCCAATTTAGCCAATTGCACTAAAAATTTGGATTTGGCATCCAAAATCCTCATTGGCTAAAATTTAGGTACCAAAAAGTTTCTTTTTCACTTGTGAAGGAAAGCCATTGCAAAAGTGAGGAGCACGATCGATGGTGAAATAAAAAAATATTTGGGGATTTTGTCATTAAGGTGTTAGAAATAGTATTTGGCCATATTTTCAAGGGTAATTTTTTTTTTCTTCTTCCAAGTGGGAATATTTTTACAATAAAACATTGTAGATAATCAACTTTACAAAAGGCATTATTTAATTAAACAAGAGGCCCCAGGAGGCCTGGGGCACTCACCTGACACGGTAGTCTAAATATCAAACCAGGGACTTGACTTGAATAAGCTGCATACGCCCCTCCTAAGAAAATATACCAATTAGATGAAGTGATTGTGCCCACACAAGACCCAGGATTTTCATTCTATTTTCAGTTCCTGCACTTTTACGTCCCAAAATTGAGATAAAAGCATAAAAAACAGATTTTTTTTTTATTTTTGTTCGGAAAGTCCCAAACAAAATATTTTTCTGACTAAAATTTTTTTTTCTTCTTCTAAAAATTTACCAAAAATGCATAAAAAAACAAAAAACTAATTCCCTGATTTTGGTCCAAAAGTTTCTAAGCCCCACCCGGACGCCACATTTTCAGTGTTTTTTTTTGTCTTAAAATTGACCAAAATGGGAAAAAAAATCATTTCGCTGACCAAAAAAAAAAATTTCAAATTTTTTACATGGTCAATGTCAGACGGGGGGCAATTTTCATAGGCCACAGAAATCTTCCCCCATTTCAATAAAGAAATGTTTTCAATGTTGTATTATTGTATTATTTGCTAACTTGGCACGAAAACATATATTGAACAATTTTTTTTTTAATCTCGACATGGTAAAAATTTGGTTGGTGGAGGGGGGGGGGGGGGGGGGCGGAATTTCAATAGGCCACCAAAAATTCTTCCCCACCTCCAAAAAGAAAATTTTTGCGCCACACGATTTTCTTATATGGCATAAAACCCTCTACTTGGATGATATTTGTTTTCTCATTCTGATGTTGAATGGCCAACATCAGGTGGGGCAATTTTTCTGTGTCATATCATTGCTAAAAGGCAACAAAATCCCTCTTTAACCCAAATTTTCCAATTAATCTGACAATGGTCAATGTCAGGTTGAGGGGTTATTTTCCCCCTGGCTACCAAAATCTCCCTCCCCTACCTCCGTTTTGTGAAAAAAAAATTTCCCTGAGGAACAGACTATTTTGTATATGACAGGGGGGGGGGGGGGGGGGGGGGAGGGGGAACTAGGTTTTGTTTTTCCCCGGGGAGGGGGGGGGGGAATAGAAATATTTATTAAAGTCCTATATTCACCAAAGACTCTAAATATGGGCAATATATAACAGGCCTGCTGCCAAATGCCAAGAAGTTTTGATAATACAGTAATCCTTCTGACGTGATTCTATCAAACCTCAGCCCCCAATTCAGCACTGTCTAAAGTTACTCAACGGGTTTCAGGAATTCAAGACATGAGGTATTTATTTCTGAGCAGTCATAACTATGCTTGAGGAGCAGGGTTATTGGCGACAAGGATTTCCCTGAGGAACAGATTACTGGCTTGGCTGAGTCATAATCTATTGTCATAGCCATAAATCTCATCATTAACTATCTGTTCTGTAGTTACCCTCTACGACCATTGTCAAACTTGGAGAAAAAAAATGAAATCTTTTGTTTTTCTCGCCATATTAGGAGTAGAGTGGATTAAAAGTGAACATTGAGACCTTTAAATAATTGAACTGAAATATTGCCAAATCAAATGGTTTCGTGCGCCGAAGGCGCGCAGGGACGGTTTAAGGAGCAAGCCCCTTTCGACCCTCTTTGGCTGTAGAATTTTGAAGTGTCAGACCGTGGTAAAGGAGGAGAAGTTGTGGGTTGTTAGTGGTGCTTATGTCTTTTCTGCTTCTTTTTCAGAGGTGGAGGTTTGGAAGGAGAGACAGTGGTAGTTGGTGTTGTTGGTGGGCTGCCTGATGGTGATTGGTGAGCTTTGTAGGGTCTGGTCCTGGCCATGTCTGGAGTGGTTGTGGGTGGTTGTTGAGTCTTTTGTTGTTGTAGGTTTCTGGCGTCTATTAGTTTTTTGGCTTCTTTGACTTGTTGGAGGAATAGTTGGTAATTCCTGTCCATCTCTTGCTTATGAAGGTCCCCTTGCATCTTGTTTTCCTTAAAGATGTTCTCCAGCCTGTCGTCCGCGTCCTGGCATTTTGGTTTAGAAGGAAGAGGCGAGTGGGGATCAGGAAGAGGCGAGTGGTGATCAGGAAGAGGCGAGTGGGGATCAGGAAGAGGCGAGAGGGCAGTTTCCATTTCCACCTCAGTCTCCACAGACTCTTCCACATCCGACAATACTGGCTGGGAAGCCGGCATTTGGATGGGACTATCTGTGGGAGGGGAAGTGGTGGCCGCCTCTGGCTCTTTCTTTTCCTCACCGTTCTCTTTCTTCATCTCCAAGAATGCCTCCAGGCGCCGGGCATCCCTACGCTTGGTATACGGGCTCTTTCTTCTTGGTTTCCTTCTCTTTTCAGGGCCTCCAGCCCCCTTGGGTGAGGACCAGTGTGAGAGGGGATCCTCTCACCAAAGGTACTACCTCTCCTAAGGAGGGTGGTGTTTTGGTGCTTTCTACTGTTTCTACTTTAAATTCCATATTCAGATGGACACTCTCGCCTATTTCCTGGATAGTCCAGGAGATGGGACAAGAGATGCCCAGAGCTGAGATGGCTTTCTTGAGACAAGCTGGTAATTCCAGGTTTTCCATAATTTCAATCAGGTGTTCACACTCTGAGATCAGAAGTGTGAAAATCAATGAAATGTCTGATGCTGAAATATTGCAACGAATCAAATGGTTTTGCGCGTCGAAGGCGCGCAGGGACGATTTGGGGAGCAAGCCCCTTTCGACCCTCATTAGCTGTAGAATTTTGAAGTGTCAGACCGTGGTAAAGGAGGAGAAGTTGTGGGTTGTTAGCGGCGCTTGTGTCTTTTCTGCTTCTTTTTCAGAGGTGGAAGTTTGGAAGGAGAGACAGTGGTAGTTGGTATTGTTGGTGGACTGCCTGATGGTGGTTGCTGAGTTTTGTAGGGTCTGGTCCTAGCCAAGTCTGGAGTGGTTGTGGGTGATTGCTGGGTCTTTTTTTGTTGTAGGTTTCTGGCGTCTATTAGTTTATTGGCTTCTTCGATTTGTTGGAGGAGTAGTTGGTACTTCCTGTCCATCTCTTGCCTGTGGAGGTCCCCTTGTATTTTGTTTCCCCGTAAAATGTTCACCAGCCTGTCGTCCGCATTCTGGCATTCTGGTTTAGAAGGAAGAGGCGAGTGGGGATCAGGAAGAGGCGAGAAGGCAGCTTCCATTTCCACCTCAGTCTCCACAGACTCTTCCACATCCGACAATACCGGCTGGGAAGCCGGCATTTGGATGGGGCTGTCTGTGGCAGTGGGAGGGGAAGTGGTGGCCGCCTCTGGCTCTTTCTTTTCCTCACCGTTCTCTTTCTTCATCTCCAAGAATGCCTCCAAGCATCGGGAATCCCTCCGCTTGGTGGACAGGCTCTTCTTTCTTCTCTTTCTCTTTTCAGGGCCTCCTGACCTACACGGGTGAGGACCAGTGTGAGAGGGGATCCTCCCATCAAAGGTACTACCTCTCCCCAAGGAGGGTGGTAATTCTTTCTCTTCTTCAACCTTGAATTCAAGGTTCAGATGAACGCTCTTGCCTATCTCCTGGACAGTCCAGGTGACAGGGCAAGAGACGCCCAGAGCTGCTATCGTTCTCTTCAATCGTGCTGGTAGTTCTAGTGTTTCCATAATTAAGATTGTAATTAGGATGCTCGCACTCTTGAGTTCAGAGGTGAGAATGCGATCAGACCAAATGGTTTGAAAATCAGTTGGAATGAAATATTTCTTGCAGTTAGCATTATTTATAACACTGGCTGATGTTTTGTGAAAATTGTTGGAAAAACAAGAAGGAAGAAGGAAGTTGAGATATTAAAGAAACTGGTTTCTGGATGGATTAGGTGCAGGATAAACCTGATGTTATAATTGTTATTCTAATCAGGATGTGTTAATCCTCACACTAATTGGCATTCAATAATCCTCCTCAAAGCATCAGATTACTGGCTTGGCTGAGTCATAATCTATTGTCATCTCCATAAATCTCATCATTAACTATCTGTTCTGTATTTACCCTCTATGACCATTGTCAAAAATGGAGAAAAAACAGAAACCTTTTGTTTTTCTCACCATATTAGTAAATAGTTTAACATAAATGAAAGTGTCAATGACACTGTAGCTTAACTTGTGTGTTGTGTTTGATGAAAAGGATAATGTTCAATGTTTATGAAAGGATTATGAAATAAGACAAGAATTGTGATAATTGGGAATATGTTCATTTCTGTTCCCTGTGTGCTATGTTTATGATAAAAATAATATGAGGTGTACACTGTACTAAAGAGCTGAGGGGTGGGTTAATATGACCTCACAGTTAATGTATGTGGCCCTCACAGTTAACGTATATCAACAAAAGTTACCAAGTTGCAGTGAAATTATTCCAAAACGAGTCATCCTATCAAGTTACATTAAAATCCCCTCATAAATATGGCCTGTAGACTCTGCTAAAGGTTTTCGGGCTTTGGGCCCCTGTAGCCGTCAGTTTCCCAATTGCGTCCAAAGGGGACGTTCTCATCTAGACATTATATGGAGTCAATCTACCAAGTTACAATGAAATCCCTTAATAAATATGACCTGTAGACTGTGCTAAAGGTTTTTGGGCTTTGGACTCTGGCAGCCATCATGGTTGAATGATCGCAACCAAAAGGGGACATTCTCATCTGGACATTATTTGGAGTCATCCTACCAAGCTACAATGAAATCCCTTCATAAATATGACCTGTAGACAGTGCAAAAGATTTTTGGGCTTCGGGCACCTTTAGCCGTCAAAGTTTCCCAATCATGTCCAAAAGGGGACGTTCTCATCTAGACATTATATGAAGTCAACCTACCAAGTTACAATGAAATCCCTTCATAAATATGACCTGTAGACTGTGCTTAAGGTTTTCGGGCTTTGGGCTCGGGCAGCCATCATGGTAGAATGATCGCAACCAAAGGGGACAATCTCACCTGGGCATCATCTGGAGTGATCCTACGAAGTTACAATGAAATCTCTTCATAAATATGACCTGTAGACTGTGCTCAAGGTTTTTGAGCTTTGGGCACTTGTAGCCATCACAGCTGATCAATCACGACCAAAAGGGGATGTCATCATCTAGGCATTATATGGAGTCAACCTAATAGGTTACAATGAAATCCTTCTATAAATATGACCTTTTACCTATACTAAAGATTTTTGGGCTTGGGCACCCATCAAGGCTGAATGATCGCGATCAAAATGACACGTTCTCATCTAGACATTATTTGGAGTCATCCTACCAAGTTACAATGAAATCCCCTCATAAATATGACCTGTAGACTGTGCTAAAGGTTTTCGGGCTTCGGGCACCTTTAGCCATCACAGTAGCCCAATCATGTCTAGAAGGGGACGTTCTCATCTAGACATTATACGAAGTTAACCTACCAAGTTACAATGAAATCCCTTCATAAATATGACCTGTAGACTGTGCTAAAGGTTTTCGGGCTTCGGGCTCAGGCAGCCATCATGGTTGAATGATCGCAACCAAAGGGGACAATCTCATCTGGGCATCATCTGGAGTGATCCTGCGAAGTTACGATGAAATCCCTTCATAAATATGACCTGTAGACTGTGCTCAAGGTTTTCGGGCGTCGGGCACCTGTAGTCATCACAGTTGACCAATCACGCCCAAAAGGGGATGTCATCATCTAGGCATTATATGGAGTCAACCTGACAGGTTACAATGAAATCCTTCTATAAATATGACCTTTTGCCTATGCTAAAGGTTTTTGGGCTCGGGCACCCATCAAGGCTGAATGATCATGGCCAAAATGGGACGTTCTCATCTAGACATTATTTGGAGTCATCCTACCAAGTTACAATGAAATCCCTTCATAAATATGACCTGTAGACAGTGCAAAAGGTTTTCGGGCTTCGGGCACCTTTAGCCGTCAAAGTTGCCCAATCATGTCCAAAAGGGGACGTTCTCATCTAGACATTATATGAAGTCAACCTACCAAGTTACAATGAAATCCCTTCATAAATATGGCCTGTAGACTGTGCTTAAGGTATTCAGGCTTCGGGCTCGGGCAGCCATCACAGTTGACCAATCACGACCAAAAGGGGATGTCATCATCTAGGCATTATATGGAGTCAACCTTACAGGTTACAATGAAATCCTTCTATAAATATAACCTTTTGCCTATGCTAAAGGTTTTTGGGCTCGGGCACCCATCAAGGCTGCATGATCGCGATCAAAATGGGACGTTCTCATCTAGACATTATTTGGAGTCATCCTACCAAGTTACAATAAAATGCCTTCATAAATATGACCTCTAGACTGTGCTAAAGGTTTTCGGGCTTTGGGCCCCTGTAGCCGTAACAGTTGCCCAATCACGCCCAAAAGGTGACTTTCTCATCTTGACATTGTATGAAGTCAACCCACCAAGTTACAATGAAATTCCTCAATAAATATGACCTGTAGACTGTGGTAAAGGTTTTCGGGTTTTGGAATCGGGCAGTCGTCACAGTTGGCAGGTCATGCCCAAATGGGGAAATTCTCATCTAGACATCATAAGGAGTCATCCTACCAAGTTACAATGAAATCCCTCCACATTAAACATGACCTGCAGACTGTGCTAAAAGTTTTTGGGTTTTGGGCTTGGGCAGCCATCACGGTTGATAGATCATGCCCAAAAGGGGACGTTCTCACCTAGGCATTATACAGAGGCATCCTACCAAGTTACAATGAAATCCCTTCATAAATACGACCTGTAGACTGTGCTAATGGTTTTCGGGTTTTGGGCTCGGGCAGCCATACCGGTTGCCCGATCGCGACCGAAAGGGGACGTTCTCATCTAGACATGACCCCAAACCTGTATATGAAATTTTGTGACAATCAGACAAGAACTGCGGGGTGTAGCCCGTGCTAAAGGAAAATGTGAACAGATGTCACAGACTCACAGACTAACAGACTTCCGCACACGTGATGGCAATAGCTTATCTTGACTATGTCAAGTTAAGCTAAAAATGAAGACAAGAGGCCCCAGGGGGCCTGAGGGCGCTCACCTGAAATGGTAGACTAAATATCAAACCAGGGACTTGACTTGAATAAGCTGCAAACGCCCCTCCCAAGAAAAGCATATACCAACTAGATGAAGCGATTGTGCCCACACAATACACAGGATTTTCCTTCTATTTTCAGTTCCTGCACTTTTACGTCCCAAAATTGAGATAAACGCATAAAAAACAGATTTTTTTCCCAAACAAAATACTTTCAGCTTAAATTTTTTTCTTCTTCTTAAAACGCATAAAAAACGATAAAACTAATTTCTGGATTCCACCCAGACCCCAAATTTTCGGTGTGAAAAAAAAAAAATTTTTTGTCTTAAAATTGACAGAAACGCATTAAAAACAAAAAAAAAAAAATTACGGATTTTGGTCCAAAATTTTCGAAGTCCCACCCGGACCCCAAATTTTCGGTGTAAAAAAAAAAAAAAATTTGTTTGTCTTAAAATTGACAGAAACGCATAAAAAACAAACAAAACAAAAATTTCCAGATTTTGGTCCAAAATTTTCGAAGTCATACCTGGACCCCAAATTTTGAGGGGAAAAATTTTTTTTTTTTTGTCTTAAAATTGACAGAAACGAATAAAAAACAACAAAAAAAAAAATTCTGGATTTTGGTCCAAAATTTTTGAAGTCCCACCCGGACCCCAAATTTTCGGTGTAAAAAAAAAAATTTTTTTGTCTTAACATTTGACAAAAACGCATAAAAAACAAAAAAAAAAAAATTCCGGATTTTGGTCCAAAATTTTCGAAGTCCCACCCGGGACCCCAAATTTTCGGTGTAAAAAAAAAAAATTTTTTTGTCTTAAATTGACAGAAATGCATAAAAAACAACAAAAAAAAAAATTCCCGGATTTTGGTCCAAAATTTTCAAAGTCCCAACCGGACCCCAAATTTTTGGTGTAAAAAAAAATAATTTTTTTTTGTCTTAAAATTGACCAAAACGCAGAAAAAAACCCAAAAAATTTTGTTCGGATTTTGGTCCAAAATTTTCTAAGTCCCACCCAGACCCCAAATTTTCAGTGGAAAAAATTTTTTTTTTTGTCTTAAAATTGACCGAAATGCATATAAAAACCAAAAAAAAAAAATTTCTGGATTTTGGTCCAAAATTTCCAAAGTCCCACCCGGACCCCAAATTTTTGGTGTAAAAAAAAAAAATTTGTTTTAAAATTGACCAAAACGCAGAAAAAACAAAAAAAATTTTTTCGGATTTTGGTCCAAAATTTTCGAAGTCCCACCCGGGACCCCAAATTTTCGGTGTAAAAAAAAAAAATTTTTTTGTCTTAAATTGACAGAAATGCATAAAAAACAACAAAAAAAAAAATTCCCGGATTTTGGTCCAAAATTTTCAAAGTCCCAACCGGACCCCAAATTTTTGGTGTAAAAAAAAATAATTTTTTTTTGTCTTAAAATTGACCAAAACGCAGAAAAAAACCCAAAAAATTTTGTTCGGATTTTGGTCCAAAATTTTCTAAGTCCCACCCAGACCCCAAATTTTCAGTGGAAAAAATTTTTTTTTTTGTCTTAAAATTGACCGAAATGCATATAAAAACCAAAAAAAAAAAATTTCTGGATTTTGGTCCAAAATTTCCAAAGTCCCACCCAGACCCCAAATTTTCAGTAGAAAAAAACCCATTTTTTTGTCTTAAAATTGACCCAAATGCATATAAAACCCCCCCAAAAAAATTTCCGGATTTTTGGTCCAAAATTTTCTTAGTCCCACCCGGACCCCAAATTTTCAGGGGAAAATTTTTTTAAAATTTTTTTTTTGTCTTAAAATTGACCGAAACGCAGAAAAAACAACAAAAAAAAAATTCGGACTTTGGTCCAAAATTTTTTAAGTGCCACCTGGACCCCAAATTTTCAGGGGAAAAATTTTTTTTTTTTTTTTTTTTTTTTGTCTTAAAATTGACTGAAATGCAGAAAAAAACAAAAAAAATTTTTTTCGGATTTTGGTCCAAAATTTTCTAAGTCCCACCCGGACCCCAAATTTTCAGGGGGAAAAAAAAAAAAAATTTTTGTCTTAAAATTGACTGAAAAAAAAATTTTTTTTTGATTTTGGTCGAAAATTTTCTACCCCACCCGGACCCCAAATTTTCAGGGAGAAAAATTTTTTTTTTTTTTTTTTGTCGTAAAACTGACCGAAATGCAGAAAAAAAAAAAAAAAAAAAAAATTCGGATTTTGGTCCAAAATTTGGACCCCAAATTTTCAGGGGAAAAAAATTTTTTTTTTTTTTTTGGTCTTAAAATTGACCGAAACGCAGAAAAAACAAAAAAATTTTTTTTTCAGATTTTGGTCCAAAATTTTTTAAGTGCCACCCGGACCCCAAATTTTCAGGGAAAAAAAATTTTTTTGTTTTTTTTTTTGTCTTAAAATTGACCGAAACGCAGAAAAAACAAAAAAAAAAAAAAAAAATTTCGGATTTTGGTCCAAAATTTGGACCCCAAATTTTCAGGGGAAAAAAATTTTTTTTTTTTTTGTTTTAAAATTGACCAAAATGCAGAAAAAACAAAAAAAAATTTTTTTCAGATTTTGGTCCAAAATTTTCAGGGGAAAATGTTTTTTTTTTTTTTTTTTGTCTTAAAATGGACCGAAAAGCAGAAAAAACCGAAAAAAAAAAAAATTTTGGATTTTGGTCCAAAATTTGGACCCCAAATTTTCAGGGGAAAACATTTTTTTTTTTTTTTTTTTTGTCTTAAAATTAACCGAAATGCATAAAAAACAAAAAAAAAAAATTTCCAGATTTTGGTCCAAAAATTTTCGAAGTCCCACTCTGACCCTAAATTTTCAGGGGAAAAAAATTTTTTATTTTTTTTTTTTTTTGTCTTAAAATTGACCGAAACGCAGAAAAAACAAAAAAAAAATTTTTCGAAGTCCCACTTCGACCCCAAATTTTCAGGGGAAAAATTTAATTTTTTTTTTTTGGTCTTAAAATTGACCGAAACGCAGAAAAAACAAAAAAAAAAATTTCGGATTTTGGTCCCAAATTTTGTAAGTCCAACCGGGACCCCAAATTTTCAGGGGGAAAAAAAAAAAATTTTTTTGTCTTAAAATTGACCGAAACGCAGAAAGAACAAAAACAGTTTTTTTGGGGATTTTGGTCCAAAATTTTCAAAGTCCCACCCGGACCCCAAATTTTCAGGGGGAACTTTCTAAGTCCGCAACGGGACCCCAAATTTTGAGCCTAAATATGAACCCAGGGACAACAAACTTGAATCTCACCCCCCTAAGGATGGTGCATACCAAATATCAAAACATTCTTATTGCTAGATCTGAAGAAGATTTTTCAAAAATACTCCTCATACCGCACTAATTTAAACATTTGGGCTCTCATAGAGAGCCCAAATATCGACCCAGGCAATTGATTTCAATAAACATGTGAAACAATCTTCCAAAGATGTTATATGTGAAATTTTAAAGCTTTTGGAGCAGTGGTTTCGGAGAAAAGTAGTCTTATGTTTTTCCCATGACCCACAGGGTTAAAAAATGCTGACTCAGCACTTTTTCAAAGTCCCCAAAAAGTACCCCATGATAAAACCGATGGCAATTTTTTTTTACCATTCCATTCTGTTGGTCCTAAGGAAGCTTCACAACAAATAAGAATTCTCAGTGCCGTGTAGTTTTGGAGATATGGGCGTTTTCATTTTTTCTACTTTTAGCTCCTGCGGTCCCCATGGGGTGACAGGGAAAAATTTTTTGGCATAAATTAAGTACTTATGACCCAATAAGCCCTCATATCAAATTTGGTCAAAATTTGCCTCTCGGTTTGGAAAATAGAAATTTTGGGAGGGGCAAATATTCTTTCCCCTCCCATTACAACGCCAAGTATAGCCCCACAAACTTCTCTTGAACAAATCTGAGTCTACACCTCAAAAGGAAGCTGCACACCAAATATCAAGTCTCTGCTACTGCTGGTTCATGAGAAGAAGAATTTTTAAGATTTCAGCACACTTTTTGGGTGTGGCCCTACCCATGGGCGAGGCAACTTGATTTGAACAAAATCAAATTGCGATGTCATAACAAACTATTATCTCAAATATCAATTAAATTGGTTCAGTGGTTTGGGAGGAGAAGTCGCAAACACCATGTTCACGGACGACGACGGACGGTGAGTGATCACTATAGCTCTCCTGACTGAAAGTCAGGTGAGCTAAAAAAAAAAAAAAATTCAGACGGGGGTGGGGGGGGTGGGCAAAAAAGCAGGGTGGGGGTAAAAAAAAACTAGTCCCCCCCCCCCCCCCTTGATGGGGGGGGGGGGGGGTGTACTGTAAAATCTAGGCCCATCCCTCGGTGTGGGCAAAATTAAACTGGGACACCGGATTTTGGTCAAAAATTTTCTAAGTCCCACCCGGACCCCAAATTTTCAGTGTAAAAAAAACCCCAAAATTTTCTTAAAATTGACCAAAATGCATAAAAAAACAAAAAACTCATTTCTAGATTTTGGTCCAAAATGTCTGAGTCTGGACCGGGACCCCATATGGTTACAATGTGCTGCGCATAGAACATGTGGCTGAGTTATGTGTATTTTGCCAGGACTAGTTCTCGTGTTTATTCCAGCACACGACTCATTTCAGAAACTGGAGTCTGATAAGTGCTGTTTGTCTGGTAATTAAGTTAATTTAGATCAAATCGTGATTCGACATTCTAGCTATGCATTATTCATAGCTTCATCAATTAATCTGTGTGAGTCATTGTTGACATTAGAGTGTATCCGTCTGAAGACAGTTAGGTAATTCAGACTAACGTAGGTGATACGATAAATGAGTTAGAATGTATCGACGACCTTTATACAATTGATGGTCAGTTAACTGTGATATAGCGTTAAATGCACCTGTGATTTTTAGTGAAGAAAGGAAACACACATTATTCGGCTGATACGATGTATATTTGGGACCTTAATACAATTAGTGATCCATTATTCGTGGTATAGGCATTAGAAGATGCGTCTGTGATTTCTCGGGTAATTGTTGTATGGGCACTTGTATTTATTTCATTAAGCGACTCAGCCTATATTATGACGGCGTGTAATATGTTTTATTTGTGATATCGTATCAGTATTTGGCATGCGAAATAATCGACGGCACTGGTGGAAGACCAAGGGTGAAAGGCTTAGCTACCCGTTTCCTCCATCCACCCCAAGCTCGCTCTAAAGCACATGTGTGGAGGCATGCTAAATTGTTGAATGCAGGTGCTTTTAATTCAGACTAACGTTGGTGATACGATAGATGCGTTAGAATGTATCGGCGACCTTTTTTCAATTTGTGGTCGGTTAATTGTGATGTAGGCGTCAAGTGCACCTGTGATTTACAGTGAAGAAGAGAAGCACACGTTATTCGGCTGAAACGATGTATATCGGGGACCTTGATACAATTGCTGGTCCATTACCCAGGATATAGGCATTAGGTGCGCCTGTGATTTCTCGAGTAATTATTGTATGGGCGCTTGTGTTTATTCCACTAATCGACTTAGCCTATATTATGGAGGCCTGTAATATGTTTCTTTTGTGACATTGTGTCAGTATCTGGCATGCATAATAATCGATGGCACTGGTGGAAGACCAAGAGTGAGTGGCTTAGCTACCCGTTTCATCCATCAACCCCTAGCCCTCACTCTAAGGCACATTTGTGGATGCATGCTAAATTGTTGAAAGCATGTGCATTTTGAATAAGACGACGCCAGGGCTGTAATTGTTTCCAATAAATGGATGCTGCCCTATAAGATCGGAATAATGTTTTGCATATAAGATCGTATCAGTTTCCAGCACAGTATATGACCATTCTAGCCAGGATTGTTATTGTTTCCAATAAACTGATGCTATTATTGGGCTGATACAATGTTTTGTATATAAAATCGTACCAGTTTTCAACATGGACTAGGACCTTTTAAATGGCCTATCAGTATGAGCTAGCTGCATCATTGGAGGAATGAGCATTTTAATTATTAGGCTCACGCCATTGTTACCTGCATCGCCAGTGGCAGAGCAGGTCTAGTAACCGCTCGACTCCATCAGTACGTCTGCCCGTCCATCCATCAGTCCGTCCGAAACACTTCTTCCGTCATAGTTTTCTTGGCTTCTATGAAAGGGAATGATTTTATATTTTGTCTGCTTCTTCATAATGATGAGTTGTATTGAAAATCTAATTTTCAGATCTGCCGTGCAGCCACTTCCTGATTGCCGATACTTTGAAGTCTGTTCATCTCTGTAATCAATTGCATGCAGCAACGCAGGTCCAGACCCGGTATTTGTCTTGGCTTGTTTGAGTAAGTAACTGTCATCAAACAATGGGATATTGTCCATTGACGGAAAGCGACTGAACTATACTATACATTTGTGCTTTCTGCTCGCGATAAAAGAGCTGATTTCAGTGTGGTACATTCAGAAAGTCACATTCCTGGACACGGAAATTTATAAGGGGACAAGGTTTCAGACCAGAAAGTCACATTCCTGGACACAGATATTTATAAGGGAACGAGGTTTCATAATACAGGCATACTTGATATTAAGCTCCATATCAAGCCCACCGAAACCTTTCAATATCTGCACCGATCCTCTGCCCATCCGGAGTCAACATTTTGGGCATTCGTGAAAGGTGAACTTATCCGATTCATCAGGAATAATTCAAATGAAGCAATGTACCTAGACTATACTGAATTATTCTTATGGAAACTACTAGAATGGGGCTATTCCTTAGTAGAAATCATGCCCATTGCCGATAGCATCAATCACAGTGAAAGACCACTACGTCTCCAGGCTACTGCCACCAAACATGAGGCCAAAAATACTGAGCCACCACTGGTATTCACAACAGTATACAATCCATATATTAGAGGCATTAAAAAGGCACTACTGAAATACTGGTCTCTAATGGGCTAGTCGGAGGAACTCAGAAAACTATTCCCTGAACCTTCAATTCCCGCATTCAAATGCAGAAAAAACCTCCAAGACTTTCTAGTGAGAGCCAAACTTCGCAAACTGCAGAGCAAGTCTGACCACAAAAAACGAACGATTATTCAGAAGTAATTTGCATAACAACACTCCCAACTGAAGACATGATTATTATCACATGGAGCCTAACAATCCAATACAGGAATTCGACCTATGATAAACTGCCTTCAATAGAAGTCCACCTGTGACAAACTGGCTTCAACAGATTAAGCCACTAACAAGAGATCTGTCAAAATATGTTTATACGATCATAACGTGTAAAAACTCTAACGGCCCTTTTCAGGGTACTCATACTATCCAAAAGAGTAACTTAATATATACACACACTGTGTATAAGATACGGAGGATTATTCCTCCCCAATCACTCGAAAATAAAATCAAATGTAATTAGTGGAAGCTTCCACAATGGGTGTAGGTATGCAACTTACACAGACGGTGCACACACATTGCACCCCCAAGCCATTACATAGTGGCATACTGTCATTTATAATTATAGTCTTATTACAAAACCTATCCGACTGGATTTTATTCTAGCAATGGATCTTGGTTAAAAACACCTGGAAATTGTCTCATCAGCCACTACCCAAATTGGCTACGTACTTACATATACTGGTCCTTTGCAAACAACCTTAAACACACAATGAGGACCGCCTACATGACTCCAGTCATTGGGCTATAATTGTTGAAAGGCATGATACAGGAACTAGTCCTATGTGGATTACACTTACCATGGCCATTGACTCCATGGGTTAACATAACAACTCCCACGGTTGCTTCCAGTGACTCTGTGGTGCCTGCCCTCACCTTTACTCACATCTGCCTCTCAGTTTGGAAAATAGAAATTTTCGGCGGGGCAAATATTCTTGCCTCTCCCTTAACGATGGCAAATGTAGCCCCTAGAACTTCTCTTGAACAAATCTGAGTCTACACCCCAAAAGGAAGCTGCACACCTAATATCAAGTCTCTGCTACTGCTGGTTCATGAGAAGACTTTTTAAGATTTAGGCTCACTTTTTGTGTGTGGCCCTACCAAGGGGCGGGTCAACTTGATTTGAACAAATTTGAATTGACATGTGATAGGGAACATGCACACCAGATTTTGTTCAATTTGGTTGAGTAGTTTGTGAGAAGAAGTCGATAATGTAAAGTTAACGACGGATGGAAAGTGATTAGTAAAGCTCCCCTTGAGCTTCGCTCAGGTGAGCTAACAAGAGGCCCCAGGGGGCCTGAGGGCGCTCACCTGACATGGTAGCCTAAAATATCAAGCCAGAGAATTGATTTCAACAAGCTGCATCTGCCCCTCCTAAGAAAAGCTTATACCAAATATCCAAAAAAAACCAGTGGATCTATAAAAAAAAATATTTTTAAAGAATATTCCTCATACTGAACTAAGTTATAATTTGGGTTCCCACAGGGCACCCAAATATCAACCCAGGGACTTGGCTTGAACAAACTTGAATCTTACCCCGCTAAGGATACTGCATACCAAATATCAAAGCATTCCAAATACTGGATCTGAAGAAGAGGATTTTTAAAGAAAATTCCTCATTTTGAACTAAGTTATAATTCGAGCCCCCACAAGGAGCACAAATATGAACACAGAGACTTGGCTTGAACAAACTTGAATCTCACCCCCTAAGGATGCTACAAGCCAAATATCAAAACATTCCAACTGCTGAATCTGAAGAAGATTATTAAAGAAAAATTCCTCATATTGAACTAAGTAATAATTTGGGCTCCCACACGGAGCTCAAATATATGAACCCAGGGACTTGGCTTCAACAAACTTGAATCTCACCCCCCACCTAAGGATGTTGCATACCAAATATCAAAAGAGTCTGATTGGTGGATCTAAAAAAAGAAGATTTTTAAAGAATATTCCTCATACTGCACTAATTTAAACATTTGGGCTCCCATAGAGAGCCCAAATAAGGACCTAGGGATTTGATTTCAATAAACATGTGAAACAATTTACCAAAGATGTTATATGTGAAATTTGAAAGCTTTTGGGGCAGAGGTTTGAGAGAAAAATAGTCTTAAATGTTTTTCCCATGACCCACAGTGTTAAAAAAATGCTGACTCAGCACTTTTCAAAGTCCCAAAAATGTACCCCATGTTAAAACCGATAGGATTTTTTTTTTTTTGACCATTCCATTCTGTTGGTCCTAAGGAAGCTTCACACCAAATAAGAATTTTCAGTGCTGTGTAGTTATGGAGATATGGGAGTTTTAAATTTTTTCTATTTTTAGCTCCTGCGGTTCTCACGGGGCGACGGGAAAATTTTTTTTGGCATAAATTAAGTACTTATGGCCCAATAAGCCCTCCTATCAAATTTGGTTCAAATCAGCCTCTCGGTTCAGAAAATAGAAATTTTGGGTGCGGCAAAAATTCTTGTCCCTCTCATAACGAAGGCAAATATACCTCCTCGAACTTCTCTTGAACAAATCTGAGTCTACACCTCAAAAGGAAGCTGCACACCAAATATCAAGTCTCTGCTGCTGCTAGTTCATGAGAAGAAGATTTTTTAAGATTTAAGCACACTTTTTGGGCGTGGCCCTACCAAGGCAACTTGATTTGAACAAACTATTATCTCCAATTTCAATTAAATTGGTTCACCAGTTTTAGAGGAGAAGACGCAAACACCATGTTCACAGCAACATACAAAAGACGACGGATGGTGAGTGATCACTATAGCTCCCCTGACTGAAAGTTGGGCAAGCTAATAAATACTGCCATGTTGTTCTCATCTATGCACGAACCTAAACATGCACATAAGTTTGCAATGATTGGAAAAAATTGTGAACAGACTCACAGATAACTGTGTGCACCATGACAATAGCTTACCTTGACATCATCAAGTTAAGCTAAAAAACTATTTCCTTGTATTGAAGAATTACAACGACAAACACTGAATTCTTCAGAAAAAAGCAAAATTCCAAGACTCCCAAGAATTTTTAAAAAAGAAAAATTCCAAGCACTTTTCAGGACCTAAAATTAATTTTGTCATTAAGGATGTTTGTAATGATTCCAGTTAACAATTCTTAATTTGTCATTAAGGATGTTTGTAATGATTCCAGTTAACAATTCTTACACATGTGTTCCTTAATACTTTTACCTGGCAGGGATCTTTGGGGAGCTCTAAAAGACAGTCAGGTGCAGATGTTATTTCAGAGACTGAAAACTCTACTTTTTCCAATCAAAAACACATGGATGTTATAACTAAACAAGACCAATACCGGGTCTGGACCTGCGTCGCTGCATGAAATTGAATCGGCAAACAGGAAGTGGCTGCATGGCAGATCTGAAAATTGCATACTCGATACAACTGATCATTATCAGGCTCCAGATGAAATATAAAATCAATCCCTTGCATAGAAGCCGAGAAAAGTTTGTTCAGTGGGTACAGTAAAATTTCAAAGTATCGGCAAACAGGAAGTGGCTGCACGGCAGATCTAAAAATTGCTTACACGATACAACTCATCATTATGAAGCAGCAGACCAAATATATAATCAATCCCTTGCATAGAAGCCGAGAAAACCTTGACAGAAAATTTCAATGTTCAGTGGGTACAGTAAAATTTCAAAGTATCGGCAAACAGGAAGTGGCTGCGCGGCAGATCTGAAAATTGCTTACACGATACAACTCATCATTATGAAGCAGCAGACCAAATATAAAATCATTCCCTTTCATAGAAGCCAAGAAAACTTTGACGGAAAAAGTGTTTCGGACGGACTGACGGATGGACTGACGGACGGAGTCGAGCAGTTACTATACACATTTTCACCAATTGGAGCCAAGCAATTAGCTGAATAAGATTTTAAAGCACTTTCTGGAAATTTAGTTCAATGATTCAAGCACTTTTAACCCTTTTAACCCTGGTGGTATATTACATATCAATTCAATGGCAGCAATCAGAAGAGTCCATATTCATCATTTGAGGGTAAAGCAATTAATATTTTCAACATGCAACCTTTGGGTCAGATGTAAAGTCACCCAATTCATGGGAAACTAAAATAGTAATTTAAAAAACAACATTAAGAAAAGTAGAAAAAAAAGAATACCAGAACAATAATGTTTGTTGTGGAAACCATTATTTTAAATTATCTTAGAGAAGCTGGAAGCAATTTGTCAAATCACTCATAATACTATTTTCGGAGATTAAACATTTACCCAACATGAAGGCCAAAAACAGTCTGCGCTATTCACAAAACAGCTATTAAAATTTTATTTTTTTCATTTTTGCCTCAGAAATGTAGCTTAAAATCCCTCAATGGAACAAGTTTGATGAGCATGTTCCAAGAGAGGTCATAAACTATGTTTTAGGCAAGAAATGAAAATTATTAGGTTTTCAAGCATTTTTTGGGCTACTGTCATCCTCTTGTTATGTTAGGTACAAGGTTATCTTCTATATATTAACTCCTTGCATGCTGCCAGTAGATATTCCTGCCAGGACACCAATACACTTGCCAACAAAAAATGTATAAATGTGGCTAACAGAATGCATCACTGTAAATTGGACCAATCATATCACAAATTTATAACTGGGCTTCATTTGCATTTTTTATCAAAATCAATCATGGCTGGATTTCATGAAAAAAAATCAAGAAAATACTCAACAAGTTACGAGATAAAGCAGACTATGTAATAGAACAAAAATAGGCCGATTAAATCATCAGATGTGTATCCATACGCACAACTAGTAGAAAGCTGTTATTATCTCAGGACCAATTTTTGGAGAAATTTTCAGTTTGAGGGATAAAGGGTTAATATCTCAGGATCAAATTATCAGATTTACACCAAAAACTATACAGCGCGGCACATCAGTAACCTGAAGATATATATAAAGTAACATGACAATTGGATTGATATTTTTTGAGTTATCTCATGCCAAAGGGATTGGAAGAATTCTCAATTTGAAGGATAATAAAGGATAAAGGGTTAATATCTCAGGATCAAATTATCAGATTTACACCAAAAACTATACAGCTCAGCACATCAGTAACCTGAACACAAATACAAAGTAACATGACAATCCAAGCAATATTTTTCAAGTTATCGAATGCCAAAGAAATGGATACGGCCACCAGATGGACAGACGAAGGATGGACGAACGACGGAAGGCCACCCCGGATGCCAACATTATGTGCACACATGGTATGGGAACACATAATAACTTTGATCAATATTTTTGAGTTATCACATTCCATATTATTTGAGGTATTGCATGTCAAAGAAATAGATTGAAATTTTTTTATTAATTAAGTGGATCAAGGGTTAATACCTCGGGATCAAATGATCAGATTTATATAAAAAACTGTACAGCTTGGCAAATCAGTAACCTGAACATCTATATGAAGTAACAAGACAATCAGATTGATATTCTTTAAGTTATTGTATGTCAAAGAAATAGATTGAAAAAATGTACAATTTGATGGATAAAGGGTTAAAATCTCAAGATCAAACTACCAGATTTACACCAAAATCTATACAGCTCGGCACATCGGAATCCTGACCACACATATGAAGTAACAAGGCAACCTAATCAATATTTTTTAGGTTACCGCATGCCAAAGAAATGGATTGGAGTAATGCTTAATTTGATGGATAAAGGGTTAGTATCTCAGGATCGAATCGTCAGATTTACATCAAAAACTATACAGCTCGGCACATCAGTTACCTGAACATATCTGTCAAGTAACATGACAATAGGATTGAAATGGATTGGAATAATTCTTAATTGGATGGGTAAAGGGTTAATATCTCAGTACTGAATAATCAGATTTACACCAAAAACTATACAGCTCGGTGCATTGGTAACCTGAACACAAATACAAAGTATCATGACAATCTAAGCAATAGTTTTCAAGTTATCGAATGCCAAAGAAATGGATACAGATGCCGGACGGATGGACAGACAGACAGACAGACAAACAAAGGATGGACTAACGATGGAGGGCCACCCCGGATGCCGGCATTATGTGTACCATACATGGTATGGGTACACATAAAAATGACCTACCTTGATTTCACCCTTCTAATGACCTCCAATATGTATCTGTCTGGAGTTGTTGCATTATATGCCATAAACAATGGATGTGCTGTCGGAGCAGGAAGCTGCAAATAAGAACAAAGCTAAAACTAGAATCCAATAAGTTCTTTGTTCAGATGAGTGTGTATACTACACACAGAATGATTTGGTACACAGACGCCCATTGGGGGAATAGGTTCCCATACTCCTACTTTTGTAGTCCAAAAGAAATCTAAGGGTGCCCAGTTAGCCAACTGGTTAGCCTGTTAGTAACTTGGAAAGTAGTTTTCTCCAGGTACTGGGATTTTCTCCGCCGGTAAAGCTGTCAGACACAACTGATCCTAACTGTTGATAGTGTCAATAAAACTCCAATAAATCAACAAGGGCAACGCCCCCGGTGCCCCGACCAAGATGGCAAATTCAAGGGAGCTGTTAGGATGCAATTTGTTCGCAGAGCATGGCCATTTTTTAACTTGATCTGTATTTCCAACCAATTAAACCACATACTTAGTTTTGTTTCAATCAAATGATCCAAAGTAAAGTTATCATCCGGACAACACAAAAACCGTATTTTCTAAGTCGAAAAAGGGGAATAAATCCAGTAAAAATCAGTGGAGCATGCCCATTTTCGAACTTGACCTGCATTTCCACCCAAATAATCGGCATACTAAATTTCGTTTCAATCAAATGATCCTAACTAAAGTTATCATCCGGACAACACAAAAACTGTATTTTTTAAGTCGAAAAAGGGGAATAAATCCAGTAGAAATCAGTGGAGCGTGCCCATTTTCGAACTTGACCTGCATTTCCACCCAAGTAAGACACATACCAAATTTAGTTTCAGTAAAATCATCCAAACTAAAGTTATCATCCGGACAAGGATGTGACGGACGGACGGATGGATGGACGGATGCACGGACAGACAGACGGACACTGCTGATTACAATAGTCCCCCGAAGGGTCGGGGGACAATAAAAATTTAACTAGGGGGAACTATTCTAGTGAACTAAAACACATGTCTCCCCTTCGATTAGTTCCATGCTTCCAACTTACAACTAACAAAGATCAAACTAAAGGTCAAATGTCAAGATCATGGAAGTTCAAGATAGAGTGTGACACATCAGCCTGGCTGTTGCATTCATATGCCAAATATCATAAACCTAGCTCAACAATTCAATAATTTGACCTTGATGAAAAATGTCAAGGTTATATGTAGGTCATGATGGTATGGAACACATCGTCTTTTGGTGATACACTCACAAGCCAAAAATCATAAGCCTAGATCTGTTTGTTTGTTTGTTTGTTGGTGGTTAATGTCACATATTTATGCACCATGGCTAATCGTGACACAACATGGAGATGAAGTCAAGGTTAGTCAATCGTTGATCTACATGCTGCCCATTTTAGAGGACTTTCATCCCAAGCATTGGTGACTGGGTCCTATTTTACTAGTAAAGTGGAACTGGTTTACCACAGTAAACAAGTGCTGCTTACTTCCCGGGGTTCCCACGGGGAATAAGCCTAGGTCAAAAGATTAAAAAAAAAAAGTCAATGATGTGACCTTGAGTAATAGGTCAAGGTCATATGTGGATAATGATGGTACATGACACATCGTCTCTTGGTGATACACCCACATGCCTTATATCATAATCAGAGGTGAAAAGGTAATGAAAGTGTCAATGACACTGTAGCTTAACTTGTCTGTATGTTGGGTTTGATGAAAAGGATAATGTTCAATGTTTATGAAAGGATTATGAAATAAGACAAGAATTGTGATAATTGGGAATATGTTCATTTCTGTTCCCTGTATGCTATGTTTTTTGATAAAAATAATATGAAGTGTACACTGTACTAAAGAGCTGAGGGGTGGGTTAATATGACCTCACAGTTAATGTATGTGACCCTCAAGTTAACGTATGTCAATGAAAGTTACCAAGTTACAGTGAAATTATTCCAAAATGAGTCATCCTATCAAGTTACATTGAAATCTCTTCATAAATATGTCCTGTAGACTGTGCTAAAGGTTTTTGGGCTTCAGGACTGTGTAGCCATGATGGTAGACCGATTGCAACTAAAAGGAGACGTCCTCATCTCGACATTATACTGAGTCATTCTACTAAGTTACAATGAAATCCCTTCACAAATATGACCTACAGAAGTTTTTCAGGTTTTGGGCTCAGGAAGCCATCATGGTTGAATGATCGCGACCAAAAGGGGGAGTTGTCATCTGGGCATAATCTGGAGTGATCCTATGAAGTTACAATGAAATTCCTTCATATATATGACCTGTAGACTGTGCTCAACGTTTTTGGGCTTCGGACGCCTGAAACCATCACAGTTGACCAAACACGACCAAAAGGGGATGTCATCATCTAGGCATTATATGGAGTCAACCTAACAAGTTCCAATGAAATCCTTCCATAAAATACGACCTATAGGCTATACTAAAGGTTTTTGGGTTTTGGGCTCGGGCAGCCATCAAGGTTGAATGATCGCGACCAAAAGGGGACATTCTCATCTAGACATTATTTGGAGACATCCTACCAAGTTACAATGAAATGCCTTCATAAATATGACCTGTAGACTGTGCCACAGGTTTTCGGGCTTCGGGCCCCTCTGGCCATCACAGTTGCCCAATCATATCCAAAAGGGGACTTTCTCCTCTAGACATTATATGAAGTCAATCTACCAAGTTTCAATGAAATCCCTCCATAAATATGACCTGCAGACTATGCTAAAGGTTTTCGTGTTTTGGGCTCGGGCAGTCATCGTGGTTGACAGATCGCACCCAAATGGGGAAATTCTCCTCTAGACATCATACGGAGTCATCCTACCAAGTTACAATGAAATCCAGCCATATTAAGCATGACCTGCAGACTGTGCTAAAAGTTTTTGGGGTTCGGGCTTGGGCAGCCATCACGGTTGCCAGATCATGACCAAAAGGGGACATTCTCATCTAGGCATTATACAGAGGCATCCTACCAATTTACAATGAAATCTCTTCATAAATACGACCTGTAGACTGTGCTAATGGTTTTCGGGTTTTGGGCTTGGGCAACCATACCGGCTGACCGATCATGACCAAAAGGGGAAGTTCTCATCTAGACATGACCCCAAACCTGCATATGAAATTTCATGACGATCAAACAAGAACTACTGGGGTGTAGCCTGTGCTAAAGGAAAATGTGAACAGACTCACAGACTAACAGACTTCCGCACTTGTGATGGCAATAGCTTATCTTGACTTTGTCAAGTTAAGCTAAAAAGCTATGAAGAAATTGCGCTTATGAAGAAATTTTTAGTTGAACAGAAGGTCAATAATTCCTTCAAAAATAATTGTACATTCCTGGCTTACGACCCATTAAAGATGAATATATTGTTTTCAAGTTATTGCGTGGAGAATCAAAAGTCACCGAAACTACCAGATGGTTAACAGATGGACGGACAGACAGAAGGATGGACGGACAGACATTGATGCTGGTTATCGAAAGGAACCATCCACTAGTCATGACTAATCAACCATAAAAAAACAGTATCTGTTGGATGTATTGTTTTCAAGTTATCACGTGGGCAAACAAAAGTTAATGGATGGATAGACAGACAGACAGACAAATGGATGGACGGACGGACAATGATGCTGGTTATCAAAAGGAACCATCCTCTAGTCATGACTAATCAACCATAAAAAAACAGTATCTGTTGGATTATCAAATGGACAATCAAAATTCTCTAAAAATCCAAGATGGCTGCCATGACGGCCATCTTGGGATATGCCATAAATGCTGATTATCGAAAGGAACCATCCTCTAGTCATGATTAATCAACCATAAAAAAGCAGCATCTGTTGAATCTGTAGTTTTCAAGTTATCCTGTGGACAAACAAAAGATAATGGACGGACAGACAGACATTGCCACACCATAATACAGCCCGCTCATATGAGCAGCCGTATAAAAATCAGTAATTTGACCTTGAGATCAAAGGTCAATGGCATATGTGGGTCATGATGGTACGGTGATACACTCACATGCCAAAAATCATATGCGTGGGTCAAAAGATAAAAAAGAAACCCAATAATTTGACCTTGAGGTCAAAGGTCAAGGTCGTATGGGGGTCATGATAGTACCCGACACAACGTCTCATGGTGATACACCCACATGCCAAAATATCATAAGCCGAGGTGAAATCGTAAATAAGCTTGCTTGCCAAAAATTCAGTAATTTGACCTGGAGGTCAAAGGTCAAGGTCATATGTGGGTCATGATGGTACGTGAACATCGTCTCATGGTGATACACCCACATGCTAAATATCATAAGCCTAGGTCAAAAGATAAAAAAAGTTCTGGCCCAGACACAGTTGTATGAGAAGAACACCAACAACAACAAGAACGAGGAGAAGAATTCAGGGTAAAACAATATGTCTCCCCTCGGTGAAGGGGAGACATAATAAATAATAAGCAGAAACCCGAGGACCCAACTAGAAAAATTATAATTCATTGATCACAGGGCAGAGTACTGTCCAATAAATTAATAAATCATAAGAAGAAAATTAAGTATCCAAGAGGCCATCTTTACTTCGTGGACCACCAAGTTCACAACTAAATTTGTCTTTTGCTTTCTTAACTCTCTGATGTGAAAATATCAAAACTTTGAGCAGCTCATGTTCCAATCATGCAACTTGGAATTTACAACCAATTGAATTTTGTTTGACAGAGCTCAATGAGCTCAATATAGCTATGACCTATGCATTGCCATTTTGCTGGCATCACATGGGTCACGTTACCCTGGTGGCCATCTTGGATTTTATGAAAATTTTGTAATTTTTACCAATTATTGCCGAAAAATATATGAGCAATGGGTCAATATCATCTGAAATGTGTCTGAAATGTCTTAGTTATTAACTTAGACCAATGATGGACAATAAAATGATATATTAGGAAGATATCTGTTGTCATTTATATCTTTTATATCATTTGCCACTTCATATGGACCTCCCCTTGGTCAACGAATTTTGCTTACATGAACTTGCATTGTGGGTTAGAATGGGCAATGCATGGTTTCTCCTGTACCACATGGACCACATTGTTTAAACTTCCCAGGTACTTATACATATAGCGATGGCCTATGCATAGATGCTTTGCTGTCATCACATTGGTCAGGTGACCCTGGTAGCCATCTTGAATTTTAAGAAAATTTAGGGATTTTTTGCATTTTTGCAATGGGATATACGGACAATGGGTCCTAACATCTGGAAATCTGCTTTATGAGCTAGTTAATTTTCTGGCACCAATGATAGAACAACAGGAAATATTTTATGAGGATACTCCTTTGAAAAATCAGCTTGAAGAAATCAATTGGGTCCAGACCATCATTCTCTACCAACACACTAGGGGGCGACAAGTGCACTGGATTAACCAACAACTATCAAAAGGATCACATTTGGGATATGTCTCCCACTCCAAGCAGAATCGACCTGCAGTGCATTTGCCTGACTACTTTGTAAATCTCCCCCACTACCAACATTAGCCGTCCACCTGTGACAGAAGAGGGTCCATCATCATCACCATCATCATTATTCTCATCATCCTTATCCGAGTCTTTGTTGCCGAGATCATCACTGTCTGAGTCATGAAATATACAGCCAATAGCTTCCTCCAGACTCAATTGGTTGCAAGAAGATATTTCAGAAACAACGCGTGTGGAAAACAAAATACAAGTGATGTTTTTGAGAAATTATCTCGCTCTAGCATGGATGAATGATTTGACCTTGATTGACGACGTTTGGCTTGACTATGACCTCTTTTTGGCCCAAAATTGCTCGTCGCCAAAAGCAGAATACACATGCATCACATACATAAAGAGGACACCTGCAAATTAGACCAAAGTTCACCACATATACATACAAAATTCGCAATAATGCAAGCGTGGCATTGGCCCCGAACTTCGCAATTATGCGAGACTTGCACCGAAAGAGTTAAGGGAAAAATTTGCTGCTTGAAATCTTAAAATTGTAACTTATCCTGTGAAGAGAGTTTCTTGAAATTTTAAAATTCTGACATCATATTGCAGATGGTTAAGTTTGCACTGGACAAGCAAAGTTAACACTTTTTTGGCAGTTAATTCTATTTTCAAATCACAAGTCCTTTGAGAATACGATGTAGGTTAACTGGAAGTGAAATTATTATGCCTGAAAGTTAGTTTGTTCAATCAGAATGCTAGAATACCATCTAATGGTTCTGGAGTATTAGGTAACTCACCTCATATTATTTGATCTCGGGTGAGTAGACGCCATTACCATTTTGAAGCATTTCCACTCGCATATTTTCAAAATTTGAATTAAACAAAATAAGATAATTTAAGTACAAAAAATATTTTGAAGGTACCGTATTTATTGATTTAAAACATTAAATATTTAAACAAGAGGGGTGTGTTCATCCCCATTAGCTCACCAACACATGGCATGCAATAAATCATGGCTTATTACAAATCTGCAAAAAATGTCCGGTCATGTACATGCATAGCAAAACAGGTCAAAAATTTTCTACGTCCACACTGACAAAAATGTCTAACATTGAATTAAAAAAGTCCAAAATCTCCGAAAAATGTCTGGCCAAGGGTTAATGTCATGTTATACTGATGCATTTAACACATATATGAAATATGAAAGCCACAGCATACAGGTGGTAGCCTCCACTCATGTATAGCAAAACAGATCAGAAATTTTCTAAGTCCACACTGACAAATTGCAAAAACACTAAAAATCAATAAAATATCAATGGTTAAGAGTCTGTGGGTAATTGTAAGCCATAGAAACACAGTATGAGGTGAATAGCAACAGGGCTGAAAGTCAAAGTGGACTGGTACAATGACTTTAACAAAAGTGTTGACGCTGACACGCCTCGGGTCATGACATAAGCTCACACAACTTCATTGGTGAGCTAAAAATGGATAGAAAATATTATTATTATTTGTAGTTCCAAAAGTTCTTTGTTGTTTTTAAGATTCTATCAATTTTTTAAGCTGAAGCGAACATTTTCTTTACAGTTTACTCAACAAATTTAAAGTGATTTTTTGAACGTTTAACTGGTAGAGTGCTGAATTATTTTTGGTCATCAAAATTTGTTCACTTATGTTTGCCTAGTTACAATCTATGTGAGAGTGCCAATAGGCACTATCCCATAAATTGTAACTAGGCAAATCCTAACAGATTAAATTATTTCTCTTCAAAGTTGGTATGAACAACATCCACAAAATGTGAAGCCTTTAAGTGCTGGTACTGACACTTCAGAGTGAAGCCCAAATATGGGCTTCCAGCACTCTACCAGTTAAAAGTACTTTGTTAACCCTTTTCAGGTAGTAATGACAGTAAATGTATGCAAGGGTATTTCAGATATGCTTGTAGTGATGCATTTTATTCTGTAAACAAATGTCACACTTTGAACAGCGACGATTCTTTACTGCCATCATGGATACGTACTGCTGCCAGTTAATGTTGATGATCTGCGCGGAGCAGTCAATAACGGTTTCTAAAAAATAAACATTCAGTCGTTCTTGGTTTCTCCAGAAAATTTATTAATCCCTTGATTTACATGGACTTTCGGCATAATAAATACGTTACATGGCGTGTAGCTGGCTGATACATTTCCATACAAGGCACCGAGTGGTCATATCAGGTGAGGTTTCAAACTCAAGAGCCCTGTATGAAAATGTATCTGTAAGCTACATGCCATGTAACTTATAACCCCTTTTTTGAGACAGTTAATAGTACCTTATCCTGACAATGATCAAGGGAAAGCAGGAGCAACAGAATGCTTTTAATGTAGGGGCTTAACTAAAGTTATTTCAAGAGGCCTTATCTAAGGAGGCCATCCCAGCACCCAGATTCCGAAAACACAAATCATGGCTGGGGTGGGGTGCTAATTATCCATATATTTACCTTCAGTGAATCGGGAGTTCAGGAAATGAAACAAAAACCAACATAACAGCTTTCTTAGGTGGAAATTTACAAAATAACGTATATCCTGAAATACTTTTTAACACAAAGAACTGGATATCCATTCAGTATACAAAAATCACAGATCCACAGATGATCAAAACTAGTATATGTATCAGCCATCAGACAAATTCAAAAACAATACATGTTATGTTTGACTGGCATGGTGGTACAATGGAGTTATATCAGGCAGTATGGTTGGTTACAGCACAATTTTATGGTAAAGAATTTTGTATTTAATTCACAAAAAAGATGTAGAGAACTGAATGCTCATAGTGGAAGTACATGTGCAGAGTTCAAAAAGTTTCTCATGACAAAGGAATTTTATAGTCATCTGTGTAAATGATGGACATAACATTAAGACAGAACACAAATAGGATGAAGTACATAGACTGGAATTATCGACCTGAGCTGGAGTTTTCCCTGTATGTCAGGATTGCAAAGGCACACATGAAAAATACAGAAAAACTCCCCAACAAGGGTCATTGATTCCTGTACAGTACCACGTACAGTATGGCCGCCGTGGACTGGTCACTTTCCACGCATGGGCAATATTCCATGGACACAATAATATTAGATTTCAAAAACCAATTATAGGAATAATCATGACTAGACCTGTTTGTAAGCAAAGCTCATGAAATGCCCCTGTAATGTGCAGGCCAACCCAAAATAAAGATTGCTATCAAGTCGATTTTTAAAAATATCTTTGGGTGCTTCATTAACTAAAATTTTGCTGGTGATTTTTATTACCTAGTAAACATGTGTGGACATCACGACTGTACTGGGCTCTACCTGAGTTGTGTTCTGTATTTATACCATGATTAAACTTGAATTAAGTGAATGAAGCCGATATTTTTAAAAAAAAATGATAAATTTAAAGTAATTTGTATATATTTTATACTTACCAATGGCCCAGACTTAGCTGGTGCAAACTCAATAATATCAAAAGGCTAAACACAAATTTTTAACCCCCCCAATCCCCCAAATCTGCATACAATACCGAAATTTAGAAGTCCGATCTGGCTCTCCATACTTTTAGTACTGTGCATGCGCAGCACCCAGGAAGAGACCAGAGTTGGCGCCAGGCATCATTCTTCCTAGTTGTGCCTACTAATGTTATAACTCAGCAGGAAGGTATGAGTGCCCACTCATGGGAGGGTCATCCCCATCTGGGCCATTGGTAAGCATAAAAAAATATACAAATTACTTCAAATTTATCATATTTTTATACTAGAACTAATGGCCCAGAATTAGCTGCATAGTAAAAAGTCAGAAGGGCCTAGGACTTAAAGGAATATCATATATAGTTGCCTAATATATAGTCGCCGGTTACTAAAATCACAAGCTTCTAAATGTATGCTACATCCGGAATACATAGATAGATCGATAACCGGTGATATTAATATGTACAGCCTTAAACTTGTCCGATTAAACCCCAATGGAAAGTTATCTGTTAAGCAGGTGACCACATTCAGATGTACAAGTCAATTCCAATATTGAACTTCCAAACTGTAACCGTTCAATCTACGAGAATGAGAGAGTAGGATTCCCCTTTGAGTACCGCTTCTGGTTGACGACTGGATTCTGAACCTGGAACTGGATATGACTAAAAAACCTGACACAGACTGACCCTAAATAAATCATAGTTCACTAGGTCCGTTAAAACCAGTGACTCTTTGGAGAAAGAAAATACCACTCTGAATAATGAAGTCAAAAAAAGAGAACATATGCACAGAAGGCCTGTAGGAAACTCCAAAGCTGATCCAACTAGCCCAAAATTCTCATAAGCTCTTATACTGACTCTGAGCAAGAATTTAAGAGAATCTTTTCAAGAAATACGTCCTTTTAATGATTAATACATATTATGCGCGCAATCAACAGAATCCCGCATGTACCCTCGCCTGAATACAGCCTGTATCAACGGAGTAACCAAGTGATACAAAATATAACCAGGAAACTAAAAGAATAACACAATGTTAAGGCGATTTAATCTGAGGAATAGACTCATATGTCGTAACAAAAGCAGACCACTCTGGGACTAATTGCCATATTTGGAGAATGACGCCCAGATAAACGACATGCCTACCACTCAGGTACACGAAGGCTAGCAATATCAACCGAATGTATTCCTGAAAGAATTCGAAATCCAGAAACAGTTACTGTTCAGGAATCATTTGCTCGTATACGACTTATGAATGAACAACCACAGGAAGAAAACCAACTAAAGAGTGGATGCGCCCCTAAGTTGTTGTTAGACCACAACCCCCCCCCCCCCCCCCCCCACCAATTGAAGAGCAGAAAGACTTGCATATAATAGAATGCATACAAGGCTTACGCGTCTTGCCCTGTAATTGCTTCTTAACATATTGGCGAGGAGGAGAGGGGGTGGGGTTCGATGAATAAATCATATCGAACCCTCCCACCAGCATTACTTGCATCGCCAGATAAGTAAGGCCGGTGCAGTAATACTAAAGCTTGGAACTGTGACAAATTCCTTTTTTCACTATAGGAACAGGAAACCTCATGCTACATTCCAAAAGCTAAAGAGTAATACAGCTAATAGAAACTTATTGTTAGTCAAAACAAGCATGACCAATTTTTAACCTGGTGCGAGTCGTAAGGCTTTAGAGTTAGTCATCTAGAATAGTATACACCTGTAGGGCTCCCTCACGTCTGACCAACTCCATAATGTCACTAAGGACGGAGAGGGACGTGATGAACATGGCACTATTGCAAGGAATACACCCGCTGATATAGCATCGACATATCCCTTGAAATCAGGATGGTACGCCATGACCCCAAACAATACACCATACAGACATAATATCCAAATCCTCCGAGTGGAAATATAATCCACGACAACAGATTGGATTTAAAATGAAACGGGCGATGAAAAACTAAGTTCTAGCACCCGATCATAAAAACCTAGTTGAACTCTTTACGCCTCATTCCGAATATAGCAGGAAATATATTCCTGAAAAAGGAGCTAACTACAGGCTTCCGAAAGAAAACTCATTATTCTCACTAGGTTAATATGGCGTCATCAATAGGGCTAAAAGCCTCAGACAACTAACACAAAACAAGACCATTAAGGAGAGAACAACCTCTTCTCTTATAAAGGTACCTTGTCTGATAGGATAGTGGTTTCAGTCTAGCTGAAGCAGCTAAAGATCTTCCTACTTGTGAAGTCAATTATATGGCTGTAAACTGCGGCCTCAGAAGCTCACTCAAGGAGACCTACATTAGCCGCTAATGATAGGGAGAAAACATCCGCTCATAATTCTAGCTAAACTACCATGGTGTCAACAATAAGACTAAAGTCTGTGACACCTAGGAAACAACAACACTGAGAAGGAAAAAATGTACTCGTTTCTTTTAGCAGTTCTATTCCCAGAAGACAGAGGTCTCAGCCTAGCTAACATAGCTTAGAAGTCTTTATCTCCATGAACACAGATATCTCGGTGTAATTTTGCAACTTTAGAAAGCTCACTAAATGGAGACTTACAACGTTAGTCACTCAAGTTAAGGAAAAAGGGCTGCACTTGATTCTAATAAGGTGACAACAATAGGACTAAATGCCTGACGACTGGGAATACCACAACAAGAAGGAAAGAACGGAATCTTTCCTTCTAACGGCCTTATTCCAAAAAGATAGCGGTGAAGACAGATATCTGTGTTACCCTGCGGCCTTGGACAGCTCACGAAATGGAGACTTCCAACGTTAGCCACTAATGTATAAGAAAAGAGCGCTCTAACAGTTCATAAGGCTACTATGGTGTCAACAATAGAACTAAATGCCTCTGACGCCTAGGAATACAACATCGAGAAGGAAAAGATGTACTTTTTCCTTCTAACGGCCCTATTTCAAACAAGACAGCTGTCTCTGCCTAACTATGAGCTATCAATCTTTTATTCGTAAAAAATAGATCATTGCCTTTCTTATACTATTGCTAGGCCAAGGGAGGCATTGTTAAGTGGACCAAAGGCCTTCGACACCTGAGCAGAAAGATGCGGGTTGGAAAGATCGTCTTTCCTTTGCCCGTTACCCTAAGCTGTTTTTTGTCTAGCAAACGATGACTTTTGTTCAGATGGAACAAGATCCGAAAGAACTTATGAATAAAATTCATAGTCTTAATGTGTTGTTCCGTGGCAGATGGAGAATCATCCTCCATAGCCCTCTCACCATCCGAATGTTCCAGCTGAAAAACATGGTCAATACCATCCAAATGAACAGATGACCGGACCAACTCAGCACCGTCCAACAGCTTAGAAATGAAGATTGTTGATGGCAGAACCTGCGAATACTGGGATGCTGCGATAAGCTGCGCAATCTGCAACAGCAGGTCTGTGAACGAGGGTTGCAGAGCAGCGGTTATCCGCTTCTTCCCCATATGCTGCTCTCAGGACTGAGATATGACCCCCATCTCTTTCAACGCATGTCCCGTATGAATATGCCTCGAACCACTAGCTGCAGGTTAATCCAACTTCAGTGGTGAAGACTGGGAATGCCTTCATGGAACAGCATAAACATGCAAAGTCGGACAGCTAGTCTGTAGTCTAATGTGCTTCATCGATGAAGCAGAGGAAGAAGCCATAGCTGCAACCAGCCCCAGCTACAGTGTGAAAGGAGTGTCCCGGACTACAAGCATGAACGGACACCACAACTCACTAAAGTTTCTTGAAGCGGAAACAGCCGACCCTGACTGCGGATGGAATGGAGAGGGTTCTCCAACTTGCGATCTGATTCCAGATTTCACCGAGCATTCCATTTAGAAACTTGTACGCTTCTACCCCTTAGCGAGCTTTTCCTTGGAAGAAGAGGAAGCCGTAACAACTGCTGACCATGGCTGAAGAGTGGAAGTAGAGTCCCAACTCGCACATTTCAGACGGGTGCTCCAACTCATTGAAGTTTCTCACGACAGAAACAGTCAACCCCAACGGCTGACGGGATGGAGAATGCTCTCCAACTCGTGATCTGATTCCAGATCTTGCAGAGTTTCCCGTTGAGAAACTTGAAGGCTAATCTCCTTTTGTGAGCTCTTCCATGTAAGAAGAAGAAGACATAACCGCAGCCACCCCCGGCTGCAGTGTGGAAAGAACATCGCAACTCGCACATTTCGGACAGGTGCTCCGACTCATTGAAGTTTCTTGCGACGAATATAGTCAACCCCGACTTCTAACGGGACAGAGAGGGTTCTTCAACTTGTGATCTGACCCCAGATTGTGCTGAGCATCCTTGAGGGAAACTTTCAGGCTTCTTCTCTTTTTGCCATCATCGCTGGGTGAGCTTTTGTTTATGAGGTGCTCACTCTACCCACGTATATACTTTCCGACTGCAACAGACCTACCCAGCATCCCGGCTCCCACATAGGGACAACCGCTTCACCGGTCAAGCTAGCTGCATGCAGAGGATTAAGCGAACTAGAGACCTCAATTCCCTGCTAAAAATCATGAGCACCTTGGCAGCTAGCTCTGTTTACTCATCAGAGCGGGGCTCATAAGAGTCCGACGACGGCAGCACAAAACGGACAGGTGTCAAAGTACCATCACCATGTTCTTGTTCCTCTGAAAAAGAGACTGAAAGACTAGTATTAGACTGCAGTGAAAGCTACGGCATCGGAACTTCACCACCCACCACACAGGTTGACACCCATTTCCAACGTTTGCATTCCATAGTACAAGTATTGAAGGAGTGCAGCAACTAACGGCAGACAACAAGCATTTAAATCGGAGACTTCCTGGACTTACACTAGGTACCAAATTATTATAATAGATACAATAATAATGAAGCCAAATCACAAGTCCGCTGCACTCCCAGTAATAATACAGAATAAACATCGCAAGGATACATAACATAGACAATCACAAAAATTTTCTAAAGAAATTAAATAAATTTTTTTTAAAAATTTTGAATGAAGCCTAAGTTCCCCAAGGGAATCTCATGAGCCCAACAGAGCCCAAGTGTGGACAAGCACTACCTAATTAAATCTAAACTACTGGAATAAGATATCATATGTATCCTAATAGAAAAAATAACTGTTTTTAACTAACCACTGAATTAATAATACGTATCCAAAATGTTATTGAACAGACATCAAGAGGAAAAACCGGAAACTAACCTACAACAGACAGAACAGAGGCCCAAAGTCAATAACCGATCAACAACCACCTGATGCAAAGCTAGATCTTCATAGGAAGAAAAAACAATGCATCTGGAAGAAGATGCAAGAATACAAAACATCCTGAACAGTAATTGAGCAGGACGTAAACACAGGGGATAACTGGAATACCTATTCCATAAAACAAGATAAACTCTCAAGAGTTTTAATAAAAAGATCTCAATAAAAAAGCCGAAAGAGCTTGGGAGTATAACAGGAGGGTTCAGGAGAGGGAAAGGAAGTAACACTAACAAAACAACAGTGGAGTCATATTATGAAAGTGTCAATGACACTGTAGCTCAACTTGACAAACTTGAACTTGGTAAGTTATAAATGAAATGGCAAAATTGAAGATCATTGGTACCAATGTTATTTGGTGAAATTTCAACATAACAGCATTGTGTGTGCACAACGTCAAGAGTAATCCTTGAATTAATAATTGTAAACTGTAAGACTGGCTAAAGGAAGAATGTTGATACACAAATGCAGTAAGTTCAGAGGTTATTGTAAATGGCAACTTTTTTCACAGGAATGAATGCTAACCAATAGCTCTTATCTAAATGCCCAATGAGCACACCAAGTTAAAAAAAAAATCCTGATAAATGTGGCCTGTAGGCCATGTCAAAGAGGAATGTTGATGCACAAATGCAATAAATTCAAAGATTGTTGCTAACAGCAACAGTTTTTGATGGAAATGAAAAGAAAATCGATAGCTCATATCTTTGTCATCCTGCATAAGCATACAAAGTTTCAAAACAACCTGATAATGAATGCACCCTTTGAGGCATGCCAAAGGAAGATGTTAATGCACAAATGCACTAAGTTTGAATGTCATTGCTTGTGGCAATGTTTTTTTCTCTTTTTTATGGAAATTCATAAATATACCCTGCAGAGAGTGCAAAAGGGATAAGTTGCTACACAAATACTGTAAGTTCAAAGGCTGGTGAAAACGACAATAATTTTTTAAAGGAAATGAAAATAAATGCGACCTGTGAGGTGTGCCAAAGGAAATTGTGGAAATTGTGGATGAACGCACATATGGACGCCGATGGACGAGAAGTGATTGCAACAGCTCATTGAGTTGAGCTAATAAATGTGCCCTGTAGGAAATTGAAGAAAATCGATAGCTCCCATCTAGAGGTCTCCCCAAACAAGCATACCAGGTTTCAAAGCAATCCGATCATAAATGTGCCCTGTAGGGTGTGCCAAAGAGAAATATCGAGATCTTCTGACTGAACTAAGTTCTAAGAACGTTGGCCGCAGCAACATTTTTTGACGGAAATGGAAAAAAATCGATAGCTCCCATCTAGAGGTCACCCCAAACAAGCATACCAGGTTTCAAAGCAATCCAATCATAAATGTGCCCTGTAGGGTGTGCCCAAGGGAAATATTGAGGGCTGACTAAACTAAGTTCTAAGAATGTTGACCATGGCAACATTGTTTGACGGAAATTGAAGAAAATCTATTACTCCCATCTAGAGGTCACCCAAAACAAGCATACCAGGTTTCAAAGCAATCCAATAAGAATGTGCCCTGTAGGGTGTGCCAAAGGGAAATATTGTGGTTTGACTAAACTAAGTTCTAAGAACGTTGGCGGTGGCAACATTTTTTTTACGGAAATGGAAAAAAATCGATAGCTACCGTCTAGAGGTCTCCCCAAACAAGCATACCAGGTTTCAAAGCAATCCGATCATAAATGTGCCCTGTACGGTGTGCCAAAGGGAAATATTGAGGTCTGACTAAACTAAGTTCTAAGAACGTTGGCCGTGACAACATTTTTTGATGGAAATGGAAGAAAATCGATAGTTCCCATCTAGAGGTCAGCCCAAACAAGCATACCAGGTTTCAAAGCAATCTGATCATAAATGTGCCCTGTAGGGTGTGCCAAAGGGAAATATTGTGGTCTGACTAAACAAAGTTCTAAGAACGTTGGCCATGGCAACATTTTTTGACAGAAATTGAAGAAAATCGATAGCTCCCATCTAGATGTCACCCTAAACAGGCATACCAGGTTTCAAAGCAATCCAATTATAAACGTGCCCTGTAAGGTGTGCCAAAGGGAAATATTGTGGTCTGACTAAACTAAGTTCTAAGAACGTTGGCCCCGGCAACATTTTTTGACGGAAATTGAAGAAAATCGATAGCTCACATTTAGAGGTCACCCCAAATAAGCATGCCAGGTTTCAAAGCAATCCGACCATAAATGTACCCTGTAGGGTGTGCCAAAGGGAAATATTGAGGTCTTCTGACTGAACTAAGTTCTAAGAACGTTGGCTGTGGCAACATTTTTTGACAGAAATTGAAGAAAATCGATAGCTCCCATCTAGTGGTCTCCCCAAACAAGCATACCAGGTTTCAAAGCAATATGATCATAAATGTGCCCTGTACGGTGTGCCAAAGGGAAATATTGTGGTCTGACTAAACTAAGTTCTAAGAACGTTGGCCGTGGCAACATTTTTTGTCGGAAATTGAAGAAAATCGATAGCACCCATCTAGAGGTCACCCTAAACAAGCATACCAGGTTTCAAAACAATCCAACCATAAATGTGCCCTGTAGGGTGTGCCAAAGGGAAATATTGTGGTCTGACTAAACTAAGTTCAAGAACGTTGGCCGCGGCAACATTTTTCGACGGAAATTGAAGAAAATCGATAGCTCCCATCTAGAAGTCACCCTAAACAAGCATGCCAGGCTTCAAAGCAATCCGATCATGAATGTGCCCTGTAGAGTGTGCCAAAGGGAAATATTGAAGTCTTCTGACTAAACTAAGTTCTAAGAATGTTGACTGCGGCAACATTTTTTGACGAAAATTGAAGAAAATCGATAGCTTCCATCTAGAGGTCTCCCCAAACAAGCTAGGCTCCTGCGACTTTGATTTTTTTCTCGACTCGAATGTCGACTCGAATATTCGACGATCATGTTCGACTCGACCGAATATCGACTTCGAATCTGGTTGTCTATCGTGCACATAATGAACTCAATAAATATTGCCGTTTTTCGGGCATCCCCTCATAATAAGTCATTTATTTTTTGATGGGAGGGTCGGAGATGTCCCTATCACGGACTATGGCGGAGAATCATGCGTAGAAATATGAGCGATAACATAGTTTTCCCAGGAGATCAGCGGCGCTGATCTCCTGGGAAAACTATGTTATCACTCATATTTCATTCAGCGCGTAAACCAGGTAAAGCCGAAGTTTTATAGAAAGGATCGCAGTTTCAAATCAAGACCACGGCACCAAGCCTGCATTGAAAGTTCAGCAAATAAACCGTACTCAAAAATATATATTGCTAATTATTTATTCTTGTTGTTATTCTCGTATAATACTACAGAATAAGCAAATGTTTCTTAGTGGGAAATGTGGGGGGTGGGGGGGTGGGGTGGTAGGAGTTTACGGCCGTTTCAATTTGAATGTTTTGAAACGGCCGCAAACTCCTCAAACCCCCGACTTTGCCCACTAAGAAACATTTGCTTATTCTGTAGAATAACAACAATAATTAGCAATATATATTTTTGAGTACGGTTTGTTTGTCCGTTCGAGAATCTGATGCCAAAGCCGACGATGGGAGCAATCCGGAGCATGGCTAAAAAGGATAAAGAGTTACTTCCCCGGATACATGGACACAAACGTATAGAGTTACTCCCCCGGTTACGCCTGTTCAATAAATCATTTGTCTGTACAGATGAGTAGAGCGGGTTCGAATTCCTGAAAGTATGGGGTTGAGATATAACAATTGACAACACTAACAACTCAGATGACATATTATTTAGAGAAACGTTCATCTATAAATCAAATTATAAGCCATACAAACAGAACAAATGACAGAATCATGTACTAAACGACGCACTGAACTTGACTGAAGTTGACTGAACGGGTGTGTTCCAACTTCTTTGTTAACTTTACCAAACGTTGCAAGTTGCTTGCAACTTGCAATGTTTGGTTAAGTTAACGTAGAAGTTGGAACTTGGAACACAACTTGGTACGAATACAACTCCTAATCAAAACTCTAACTGGCTGTCAATTAAGTCGCTGTTTTTTCTCGCCCAGATCAAAGTAGATGCATTGTGGTGGGACAGTCTTTGTCTTTGATCGGTGATTATACCCGAACCAACAGAGTTTACCCGCTCAGAAGAACAGTTGGTCGCCTGAATCGACAACATGTTTCGTGCTGCTGTCGATAACAGTTTAAAGTTGGATGCATGGGTCTTCCAAAAGAGTAACGGGGATTCCTTCCTGGTTACATTCGATAATGCCAAGTATGAATCGAATTCTTTCTGTAGGCGATCATCCCGACTTAAAGCGACCTCGCGTTCGCTAGTAGATTCCGGAATCTCCTCGAATATGGCATCAATTAGGCTTTTATTCTCAGTTGGTGCTGCAACAGATAGGAGAGTTCCATAAGTCGCAGTGGGCAACTCGGACTGCTCAGCGTCAGCCTCTATGGCACCGGCAGTTGCAATATGATCTCTTATATATTGTTTTACGGTACTTAATTCAGAATCCGGAACCAAACTCTTAACACAGGGATCCAGAAAAGTGGCAACGATCAAGTAGTTGTCGTACAGGTTGAAACGTTCATTTAGCTCTAATAGCAGGTCGTCCCGGAAGCCTTTAGCACCGCGAGCCGTCTGGTTTGATAACTGTCGCTTGAGTGTTTGAATGCATGGTAGTATCATTGAGATACTCACAGTAGTGTCGGCGCTGAGTAAGGTTGTTGCTTCCGATAGAGGTCTCAAAAGTGGCAGAACTGATTCTCTTGTTTCAGTTAATTGTGTCGAGAGTGGGGAGGGGGGGACTACTAGCACATTTCTTGTTCTGTTGACATTCAACCAGAGCGAGGGCTATAGCTTTTGCATTACGTTCTGTCCATTCCAACAATGCACAGGTGCTATTAAAACGTGTGGCAACGTCGAGGGGAGGATCTGTTTCAGTTAGATTTGCAGCAAGTTGTTGTTTGTGTAATGTGTGTAGCCCGACAGTTGAGGAATTGAAAAAGTTCGCGATTCTGTGGATAGTATCAATTAACTTCTTCACCATTGGGTGCGATTTCAGTGTGGAATTTATGCACAATTGCAGCTTGTGTGCCGCGCAACCATGCCACTTTACTTCCAGAATGCGTGCTGTCGCGGGCATGACATTGGTGGTATCTGTTGACGCATACATGATTTTTGCCAGTAGTATTTCAAACTTCTCGAGCTGTGCCTTTACGATAGTAGCGGTTGCACTTGCTGTGTGGTCAGCATCCAAATCTTCAAGGCTGGTAACTGCAAGGCACCTCGATATCAAGTTCCAATGGTCATCAATGAAATGTATAGTGGTTACTAGAAAATTATCGTTGTTATCGGCTTTCCAGTGGTCAAACGTCAGTGACACCTTGTTGTTACGAGCTTCGTTCTTCAAACGATCGATGAGGGATTCTTCCATTGAAATTCTGAGATCATCAAGCTTCTTAGAAATTGTTGTGGGATGCGGCGGTATGTATGTACCATTGGTTAGAGTGGAGCATAAATTCTGGAAGCCTTTCCCGTGAACCAACTCAAATGGCCTACCATCCGTGACAACGAAATTAAGGACAGCATTGTCATACTTTTTCTTCAACGAGCTGTCTAACTTACGCCGTGTAAAGTCCACTAAACTCGTCTGCTTCTTCGCCGGCTCTGGTGGTTGAAGATGGACTGACGAACCACGCTTCTGCCCTTTCAACTGCTTGTCTTTGGAATTCCGCTCCTCAGCTTCGTCGTGAAGGGCTGGGTGTTTTTTAGCGAGATGACCCCACAGGTGTGATGTTGTCCCTGTGGCTTGCATTTTGTACGTCGTCCCACATGTTTCACATATGTACGTTTTACTTAACTTATCTAGTTTAAAAAAGGTATGAATGACAGACATATTTCGGAGAATAAAAACACAAGTATGTTTATTTCGTTAGATGAAATTTGCGTTTTCGGAAATTTTCAATGACGCCACGATTGTAAAAATACAGCTTCTCCAAATCACGAATTCGGCGACGAAACACAGAACACGACAATACCAGCCGGTTTGACTTCGCGCAATAAGCACGTGGTCTGAACACCGGAATGTGACGTAGTGAATATCTGCAGATTTTTGTCATGCATAATTACCGACCGAGCTTAGTTTTTCTGAGGGCACATTATTACGAGAATGCTTATGTGAACTCGAAATTACGTGACTGAGTAATTAAATTCATATGTATTTTTCTTCCCGATAGCAAAATTTGGGCACCAATGGATGCGATCTGCGGCGATCAGGTCGCGATGCGCTGATGGCTATGACAATATACATGTAGCACGATCACAGAAATCGCGAATTCAGAGTTTGCTCTTTTTAATTGACGATTGGCACCGCGTCGGCTATCCTTTAATCATAGTGCCTCACGGTAAATGAAATATGCGAAGAACTGAAAATATCAGATTCGAAATTGTTATATTCGAAGTTAGAAAATCGACTCAATTTCGAATCGACTTTGCATGTCGACTCGACTCCGACTCGAATATTCGAATATTCGCAGGATCCTAAAACAAGCATACCAAGTTTCAAAGCAATCCGATCATAAATGTGCCCTGTAGGTGTGCCAAAGGGAAATATTGATGTCTGACTAAACTAAGTTCTAAGAACGTTGACCGCGGCAACATTTTTTGACAGAAATTGAAGAAAATCGATAGCTCCCATCTAGAGGTCACCCCAAACAAGCATAGCAAGTTTCAAAGTGATCTGATCATAAATGCGAACTGTGAGGTGTGCCAAAGGAAATTGTGGACGTACGTACTAACGAACGTATGTATGTACGCCGACGGACGAGAAGTGATGGCAATAGCTTAGCTTGACTTTGTCAAGTTGAGCTAATAATGATGACGATCAGAAGCATATCCCGAAAATGGGAAACATGAATAATTTTACATAAAAATTATAAAGTTACAGCCCATCCAAAACCACCGTTATTCACTTCCAACATCCTGTTACACTACAACCAGAGGTCAGCCGAGTGGGCGACTAGGGCGAAGAAGTCGCCTTGTCATTCCTCAAGTCGACTTGGCTTACATTGGGGCGAAATTCAAGTCGCCCTCCAAAACTTCCTTGGGAGACATGGCAGTTTACTGCATTTTCTTATGTTTTATTTCCCCCAAAAAACGCTTCCGCATTCACAAAAAAAGTAAACACGGCTGCTGTTAAAAGCTGTCATACGCTCTGAAAATAGCCTAAACTAGCCCAATTTTATATTTCTGAAAAGAGTTGTAATGTCGTAGTTGTTCGAACAATACGCCCCAACTGATAGCAACCAGCACAAAATGCTATTTAAAAACAAAAGTGTCAGCAAAAACCACGAATCACACAAGATACGCATCGAGTTAATTAGAATTTATTAAAGTTAAACCAAAAAAAATGTGCAGGGGACAGTTCATCCATAAAAATGTCGAAATTGCTTACGGTTATGCTCTGTTCCACTGAAAAATTGGTTGCATTGAAATTCGCCCTGCAATTTGCATTGAAAGTTTTTCTTTGAAAACTTGTGATGGAAGGAGGTTAAATGTAATAAGGCTATGATAGAAATCACACATATTAAGATGGATAAGAATGGCAGGCCTCATAGCACCAGTCGCACGTGTCAATGTAAGATGGTTGGCAAAAATTGTCATTTTTCTAAACAGAGCCCTATCACCCAGTGCAGCAGGAAGGGAGACAACTGAAATATTTTGTCATTTACTTTAGAAATAAATTAACTGAAATTGTTAATGACGCTTAATTTACGAAGGATGTTGAAAACTTTTTTAACTACGCCTTTCAATTCAATTAGAAGTCCAGGCACATTAGACATAAAAATGAGAAAGTAAGGAAAAAAATCGGAGAAAGCTGATTTTTTTATATGTTTCCGGGACACACATTGCGGATAAAGTGTGAAAAGTCCCCGCGAATCTGAGTTGAGCTTTTTTAGTTATAGCGTTTTTTTGATGAAAAAAAAAATTAAAAAAAAAATTCGACCCAGCTCCATATTTCTCATTCTTATTCGCCTTAGTAGGGTGAGAATCATAAATATCGTGCTGAATTATATTGAGAATACATATCCCCAATAGAAAATGCCAACTTTGTACCAATCCTCACACTCAATGGTGAAATATTCACGAAAATGTACAAAATTACGAAAAAAAATTTATTGTTTTCATACACACAATGGTACACAACATCCATTAAATCAAATCTACGACTACTTTGGGAGTTAAATTATATATCAAAAATTGCAGAAAAGCAGTGGCTTTATAATGATATATAACAATAGTCATTTATTCCATAATGAACTGGTGAAACGTGTGAAATATTAACCATACCCCCTAAACAGAAATTGCCATTACAAAACTTGTGTTTGAAGAAAGCCGAACACTAGATAACATAGACTGCACAGAAGTCAATGAAATATTCTGTGGACTTGCCAGAGGTGACTGTACAACAGCTGACGCTGTCAATCAAGAAAGTGTCAACCATCTACTGTCAAAATTACACGAACTGCTCCAGAATGCGTCCGTAGGACGCACAGGAAAGCTTTGGGTACAATACTACGAGCAAATAGGTCTTCTCCAGTTGTTCTTGAGAGCAGAGCGCACAGGCGACTGGGAACTCCACACATATTGTGTTCGCAATATGATTCCAGTATTTCACGCAGGTGGTCATTTTGCATACGCAAAAAGTTCTCATCTCTATTTGCAGCAGATGAATGAGCTAACAGAAATAATGCAACAGGATGATTTGAAGTTGTTCACTGAGAAAGGTTACTTTACCATAAGGCGCTCAGATAAATTCTGGGACGGGATATATTCTGATCAGACCATAGAGCAGTGTTTAATGAGAATGTTCAAGCTCCCTGGTGGTCTCACACATGGCAGGGGAATAACCGATAGCACTGTTGCGAAATGGGTACATGGACTACCTCTTTGCCTTCCGATATGTAATGCTCTCGAAAATTTTGTTCATGTTCACACTGGTCATGGCGAACAACATCGGGATCTCCGTCAAAGTTCACAATTGACTGATGCCAATGATATCACCAAATTATTGAACTGGCTCAGAGTGCATTCCCCCTTTCAGAATAGAGATCCACTACAATTAGTCTCTATAGCGACCGGGCTTGTGGCCGACGAAACTGCGAACTGTGACCAAGTTCGCAAAATCGGTGAATGTTGCGTATCGAATGTTGTAAGCAAAACGTTCAACAGCATCAAACTACGACGTGTTGACACTGTGAAGTCTTTCGCATCGATGGCAAATAGCATCAAAGTCCGTGGAAGTAAGGTAGTGATTGACACCACAATTCTGTTCAACCGCATCACATGTGTTATTCAGTCACAAGCAGAGATGGAAGAGTATCTCAAATATGAACTCGCCCCGAAACCACCAGCATTGTTTGATTCTGCTGGAATGAGGAAGACACAGAAAAGCACGCTCGGTAAATCCTCAAAACATACAGTTCCGAGCAAACTAAAATCCCAGAACATTCTCTGTTTGTTGTAGATGGTGGATTTTTATTGAGGGCAGTTGTATGGCCTAAACAGTCGTCATATAAGGACATATGTACATCATATTCCAATTATCTAGTGAGACATTTTGGGGCGAACGTCGTGGTTGTTTTTGATGGTTATGCTTGTACAATGTCAACAAAGGGCATGGAACAAACCCGTAGATCTAAAGACAGGTATTCCATTGATATCAATATCTCACCCGAGTTACCAGCCACCACACCCCAATCCGATTTCCTTGCAAATGCCAAGAACAAAACCCAACTGATCGATCTTCTAATGCAGGAGCTATCTGCTATCAATATTCAGTCCAAGCAGGCCGAGGCTGATGCTAATGTACTGATAGCCGAAACTGCACTTGACATCGCTCAAGATGACAACAATGTTGTCGTTGTGGGAACAGACACAGACTTGTTAGTCATTCTTACCTCTCGAGTTCAACCGGGATGTAATATTCACATGATGTATTCCATTACCCCAAACTTACTAGTTTCAGTTAGTGAAATAGCAACCAAAATGGGGGACCATAGAAGCAACCTCCTTGTAGCACATTCTATAAGTGGTTGTGACACTACTTCTGCACTCTTTCGAGTTGGTAAGAAGAAAGTATTCAGTAAAATTGTCTCCGATGTTACTAGCGACTCACAACAGTATGTCAACACAATTTTGGCGGATGACAGTACACCAAGTGCAGTAGCCGCTGCCGGGGAACAACTTCTCCTGATCTTATACGGGAGTAAAACTGTTTCCTCTCTCGACCAATATAGATATGTCACTTACAAGCGTTATGTAGCAAAAACTAAACTAAATAAACCCATCGACCTAGCCTCACTCCCACTAAGCAGCGATGCTGCACAACATGTCTACAGATGTTATCTCCAGGTCCAACAATGGCTGGGCACTTCGCTTCCTCCGACGGATTGGGGGTGGTCGCTAGACAATGGACTTCTTGTACCGACTGCAGCCACAAAGCCATGTGCCCCCGATAACCTACTGAATCTGATCAGTTGTGGTTGCAAGAGTGCTTGTACAAAAAGGTGTGGGTGTAAGAAGGCAGGACTCTCTTGCTCAGGTTTGTGTAATTGCAGTTCGGATTCTTGTAACAACCACAGAAACACTGTCCTGTCGGAAATTTCTGAGTTCGATGAATAATATGTATATAGGTCATGTCATTTCTGTATATAGCGTTGATAATAGTCAATGTAACTTAATCCATGTTGATTGATTTGTACATTCTGTAAATATTATTTATTGATTTTTGTACATTCTGTAAATATTATTTATTGATCTAATGCTGCCAGACACAGACGTGTCTGTTTGGTCCCAAGCCCGAAAATAGTTGAGTTCTCATGCTGACGAATTTTATGACAAAAGGGGAACTCGGCCAGAAGCAGAGGGGGTCTTCCATAATGTCTATTTTGTAAGCAATGATAAAAGTCTTCAAATGGTGGTGGATTTTTTATCGTCTGTCCAACTAACATCCCGTTCTGTACTACGACCCTTTGGGCAAATCCGTTAGGAAAATCGTCATTTTTTGCGTAAATCCGATACTTTTTTGTGAATTTTCAATAATTTTTCGCAGAAATTGTCACAGAATGCACATTTTCCTCTAGGTAAATGTATATTAGACATTATGTAGCTCGAAATACGCGTAAACAAAAAATACAGTTGGATCAATTCGAGGTTACAAAGTTCGTGCGATTTTTTTAAATTTTTTTCAAACGCGTTTTCGAAAAAAGGCTGTAGAAAAAAAAAGCTCAACTGGGATTTTAGGGAACTTTTGTCTAATCGTTCAGTGACATGTACTCGACATTCCCTGAAAAAATCAGCTTTCTCCGATTTTTTTCCCTAGTGAAACCTAATGTTCTTGGGCTATAGGACATTCTGAAACCATGAATGACCCAGCTTCTTATTTGAACTTGAAATTTATTTTAAATACTTTAAATATTTTAAAAAAAATAATATACCTTCTATTACAGAGAAGAATACTCTCACCATGGATAATGCTAAATTTCAAATCCACTGCATTGAGGCAAATACAAAATCAACTGCATGGTCACCCCAGGCCAAGTCATCAATGTTAGGGAAAGAGTTAGGGTATTCAGAAACCATGCATGACACAATTATTTGTAAGGGGGGGGGGGGGGGGGGAGGATTTTAACCTACATGACTTAATTTTGTGTGTGTATGTATGTTTGTATAACTTTTATTTATTTTTTTCTCCACAATATATTGTGTCCTCTATGTACATTTATTTTGTCACGATGTCATATACGTTTTGTTTTTTTCTGACTTCTCCCTCATGTCCACTGACTTCTCCCTCCTGGCCCCTGACTTCTCCATAAAGTCTCTGGAGGGTGAAGTCACTTCTCCCTAAAATCAGCTGTCAGGCTGACCTTTGACTACAACCATCATTGATTTGTGTCTGGCATCTTCAAAAAAGAGAATTTATTGCACAGATGTCAGTTCAAATGTTTACTGACTTGAGCCAAACAAAAGAATGATGCTTGTCGCCAATTCTGGTGTCTTCCTGGATGCAGCGCATGCGCAGTACTAAAAGCATACAGGGCCAGATAGGACTTTTAAATTTTGGTATTGTATGCATATTTTGGGGATGGGGGGGGGGGCTCAAAATTTGTGTTTCACCCTTGATATTATTGAGTTTGCACACACTAAGTCTGGGCCATTGGTTTTAGTAAAAAAAACATATCACTTGTGGCAGCCTCTTTACATTTTTACTTGACATTGTAAGGTGACGAAGCATTTCATTCATGTCATGATGTCACATTACTCAGATGTGTAATGACCCATCTGATGCATTCTTACATGATTTTCTTACAAGTAGGCTGGATTCCACATGTGGTGTGGCAAGCACAATTCTCAATGCCTGTACCGTATCGGGTAATACTGAATACACACATCAAGCATGGTATGAACATTTTTATTCACATAATTAGTCAACAACACATACACAATTAACAAGTCAAATTTATTCTCAGTGTATGGTATATATTTTGGTTTTCAAAATTATATGTAATCAAAGTATTTTCTCTACAGCAGTAAGTAATTGACTGCTACTCACTGCACATAAAACTCACTTCTTTTCCTGATCTTTTACAGTCTTCCTGATGTTCCACTATTTTCAGTGACTCTTCTTTATGCAATTCTAATGCTTCCATTATCTTCTCGGCCTGATAAAAAAAAATAAAAATAGACATATTCAGAAAATGACTTTCATAACATTTACCCTTATATATATTTCCATTCTGCACATTAAGCATTACACAGGATTATTGCTTAATGTCGTTTTCACAAAATAACGGTCTGATGTGATGTTTAAATTTAATAGCTTCAACACAGGTACTCCAAATTAGTTTTCATGCAGACTTGCCTACAGTTAACATCAGGCCTGAAAATAAGCAGTCTGACATTTGCAGAATGAGGCCCCCAGAGGGTAAATTTGATGATGTTATCCCATACAGTGGGCCAATTTATCCTCCGAGTACCTCTTACTGTTTAGTTTTGAGACCCTGATTCAGATTGACGTTCACAGAGGGTAAATTTAGTGATGCTACCCTGCTGCGCAGGGCAGCATCACTAAATTCACCCTCTGGGGACCTCATTTTGCAGATGACAGTCTGATTATTTTCTGGCTTGGTTAACATACAGCCTTTTCAGCCTTTTGGGTAAGAGGGGGCATAAGAGGAGGCATCCAGATACCTTGTAAACATTGCATCAATCCTTGTAAAATAGTAAGCTTACAATCAAACCCACAGTTTAATTTTGTGGGGATTCCAGTCAAGATCTGGCAGCCAATAAGGTTCTGCTCTACAGTTTCGCACTATTGCACAGGGGTAAAATTCTGAACACAGGGCATATGTTGAAACTAAGGCCATGTAAAATAGAGATATATTTTTGGTATCAGATATATGATTACATAAGGCTTTTTGTTGGATAAGATAATTTGAAGTTTTGGTCCCAAAGTAGGGAGTCTGATACATAGGGGTAAATTATCAGATGAATTATGGGAAACAGTGGCTTCAAAAAATTGGCTATTTAATAAAATGTAATTTTTACACGGGTTTGTTACCAGACATGTAACTAACTAAAGGGGGTATCAGTACCCTGTGGCTCACCAGCAGGTGGCCAATGTAAAGTGGTGGCTGGAGTAAAAAAAAAAAAGTCCAAAACCTGCACACAAAAGTCCAAAATTAAAGCAAATAAGCAGCTAAAAGGTTAAATATTATAATAATAGCCCCAAAAAGCATGCTAACATAAAATAGGAACCATGGCAAAATGCTACAAGGTAAGTTTCCACTTTGAAGAAAAGAAAGACAAACCTCAAAACCTGCACATCAAAGTAAAAAAACGAAAGCATCACATCTGTTTCAATGGGTTAAAATTGAGAAAAATACCCGGATAATGTCACAGTAACCACCATCGCAATATGCCAGTAAGGTGAAACTCTACCTGAAAAATATCCACTTGGAAGAAAAGAAAGAAAAACCTCAAAACCTGCACATAAAAGTCCAAAAAGTATCACATTTGTTTCAAAGGGTTAAAATTAAGAAAAATACCCTGAAAATGTTACAGTAACCACCATGGCAATATGTCAGTGAGGTAAAAGTCCACTTACAAAAAATATCAAAACCTGTACACAAAAGTCAAAAACCTGCACACAAAAGTCAATGAAAGTGTCAATGACACTGTAGCTCAACTTGTCAAGACAAAGACATGTACATGTATAGTATGTGACACAGCAATGACAAACATCTAGGTAATGACCTGATAACAAAGGTACATATAAAGTATTGTAACGGTCTGTACATAAATACTGACCGGTGCCAGTAACAAATGTATAGGTAAAGTATTGTAAAGGTGAGGAACAGTCAGATGCTAAACTAGAAAAGAAATCTTTGAGCCCCAGAGTGGGTCTGACTGAAACCCAAAATATTTGTTCTCATAGCACAGTGATAACAAAGGCACCCCAAAACACACTCATTCCTGTCCCAAGGTGAAAACAAAGGTACCCAAGAAGTTTCGTGAAGATCAGTTCACAAATATGAGCTGTGTAGAAGTTGTGACAAAAAACTGATTGGACCTAATTTTGGTACAAAATGGCCACTGGCAGCCATCTTGAATTTTGGACCGCACCTAGATACACTCGTTCTCGTCCCAAGGTGATAACAAAGGTACCCAAGAAGTTTTGTGAAGATCGGTTCATAAATACAGCCTCTAGCCCAAGCCATATTGACATGTGCGATTACAGTGTATAAGTAGCACTGAATAAATCAAAGTTCATCTAATTTGCATAATTTCTGCACGAGAAAAAAACCCGTACTATATGTGATGTATTCCATGTTACTAAACATTCATACAAAAATTTATTCAAATCAGAACTTTCATACAGAAGTTCTGTATAAAAGATTGATTGCACTAATTTTGGTACAAAATGGCTGCTGGTGGCCATCTTGAATTTCGGACCACACCCAAAAACACTCGTTCTCATCCCACGGTGATAACAAAGGTACCCAAGAAGTTTCGTAAAGATTGGTTCATAAATACGGCCTCTAGCCTGAGCCGTATAGAAGTTGTGTACAAAAAACTGATCAGACCTAATTTCGGTACAAAATGGCCACTGGCAGCCATCTTGAATTTTGGACCGCACCCAGAAACACTCGTTCTCGTCCCAAGGTGATAACAAAGGTACCCAAGATGTTTCGTGAAGATCGGTTCATAAATACAGAATCTAGCCCGAGCTGTATTGACATGTGTACTTACTGTGTGTAAGTAGCACTGAACAAAATCAAAGTTCATCTAATTTGCATAATTTCTGCACGAGAAAAAAACCCGTATTATATGTGATGTATCCCATGCTACTAAACATTCACACAAAAAATTATTCAAATCAGCGCTTTCATATGGAAGTTCTGTGCAAAAATCTGATTGCACCAAATTTTGTACAAAATGGCTGCCATCGGCCATCTTGAATTTCGGACCAGACCCCAAAACACTCGTTCTCGTCCTACGGTGATACCAAAAGTACCCAAGGAGTTTCGTGAAGATCGGTTCATAAATACGGCCTCTAGCCCGAGCCGTATTGGCATTTGCACTTGCAGTGCTGAAAGTAACACCAAAAAACATCAAAGTTAGTCTAATTTGCATAATTTACGCAAGAGAACAAAACCTGTATTATATGTGATGTATCCCATGGTACTAAACATTCATACAAAAAATTATTCAAATCAGAGCTTTCATATGGAAGTTCTGTACAAAAAACAGATTTCTGCATCGTTGGTACAAAATGGTGGCTGGCAGCCATCTTGAATTTCGGACCGTACCCCAAAACACTCGTTCTCATCCCACGGACATATCAAAGGTACCCAAGAAGTTTCGTAAAGATCGGTTCATAAATACGGCCTCTGGCCCGAGCCGAATCCAATTGTTGACGGACAGACGGCCACGAAGACTAAAAATTAAGGTAAATAAGCAGCTAAAGGGTTAAATAATATAATACTAGCCCCAAGAAGTACCCTAACATAAAATAGGAACCATGGCAATATGCTACAAGGTAAGTCACCACTTGGAAGAAAAAGAAAGACAAACCTCAAAAACTGCACATAAAAGTAAAAAAGGTATCACATTTGTATCAAAGGGTAAAAATTGAGAAAAATACCCTGCAAATGTCAAGGTAACTGCAATGGCAATATGCCAGTAAGGTGAAACTCTACTTGAAAAATATCCACTTGGAAGAAAAGAAAGACAAACTTCAAAACCTGCACATAAAAGTAAAAAAAGTATCACATTTGTTTCAAAAGATTAAAATTGAGAAAAATACCCTGAAATGTTAAGGTAACCACCATGGCAATATGCCAGTAAGGTAAAACTCCACTCGAAGACAAAATTTCAGAACCTGTACACAAAAGTCAAAAACCTGCACAGAAAAGTCAAAAACCTGTACACAAAAGCCCAAAATTCAAGTAACTAAGCATGGAAAGGGTTGAATAAAATATTACTATCCCTAAAAAAAAGCGGACATAAAAAAAAAAAAAGCAAAATAAAAAAAATGAAAGTGTCAATGACACTGTAGCTCAACTTGTCAAGACAAAGACATGTACATGTATAGTATGTGACACAGCAATGACAAACATCTAGGTAATGACCTGATAACAAAGGTACATATAAAGTATTGTAACGGTCTGTACATAAATACTGACCATTACCTGTAACAAATGTATAGGTAAAGTATTGTAAAGGTGGGTGACAGTCAGATGCTAAACTAGAAAAGAAATCTTTGGGCCCCAGAGTGGGTCTGACTGAACCCCAAAATATTTGTTCTCATAGCACAGTGATAACAAAGGCACCCCAAAACACACTCATTCCTGTCCCAAGGTGAAAACAAAGGTACCCAAGAAGTTTCGTGAAGATCAGTTCACAAATATGAGCTGTGTAGAAGTTGTGACAAAAAACTGATTGGACCTAATTTCGGTACAAAATGGCCACTGGCAGCCATCTTGAATTTTGGACCACACCCAGAAACACTTGTTCTCGTCCCAAGGTGATAACAAAGGTACCCAAGAAGTTTTGTGAAGATCGGTTCATAAATACAGCCTCTAGCCTGAGCCATATTGACATGTGCACTTACAGTGTATAAGTAGCACTGAATAAATCAAAGTTCATCTAATTTGCATAATTTCTGCACGAGAAAAAAACCTGTACTATATGTGATGTATTCCATGTTACTAAACATTCATGCAAAAATTTATTCGAATCAGAACTTTCATACAGAAGTTCTGTATAAAAGACTGATTGCACTAATTTTGGTACAAAATGGCTGCTGGTGGCCATCTTGAATTTTGGACAACACCCCAAAACAGTCGTTCTCATCCCACGGTGATAACAAAGGTACCCAAGAAGTTTCGTAAAGATCAGTTCATAAATACGGCCTCTAGCCTGAGCCGTACAGAAGTTGTGTACAAAAAACTGATTAGACCTAATTTTGGTATAAAATGGCCACTGGCAGCCATCTTGAATTTTGGACCGGACCCCAAAACACTCGTTCTCGTCCCACAGCGATAACAAAGGTACCCAAGGAGTTTCGTAAAGATCGGTTCATAAATACAGCCTCTAGCCCGATCTGTATTGACATGTGTACTTACTGTGTGTAAGTAGCACTGAAAAAATCAAAGTTCATCTAATTTGCATAATTTCTGCACGAGAAAAAAACCTGTATTATATGTGATGTATCCCATGGTACTAAACATTCATACAAAAAATTATTCAAATCAGAGCTTTCATATGGAAGTTCTGTACAAAAAACAGATTTCTGCATCATCGGAACAAAATGGCAGTTGGCAGCCATCTTGAATTTCGGACCGCACCCAAAAACACTCGTTCTCGTCCCACGGTCATAACAAAGGTACCCAAGAAGTTTCGTAAAGATCGGTTCATAAATACGGCTTCTAGCCCGAGCCGTATCCAATTGTTGACGGACAGACAACGGGCCATGGCATAAGCTCAAATTTGGCTTCGCCAAAGTTGAGCTAAAAATCAAAACCTGCACACAAAAGTTCAAAATGAATGAATAAAATAATGAGCTAAAGGGTTAAATAATATAATAATAGCCCCAAAAAGCATCCTAACATAAAATAGGAACCATGGCAATATGCTACAAGGTAAGTCTCCACTTTGAAGAAAAGAAAGACAAACCTCAAAACCTGCACATAAAAGTAAAAAAAAAAAAGCATCACATCTGTTTCAATGGGTTAAAATTGAGAAAAATACCCTGATAATGTCACAGTAACCACCACCGCAATATGCCAGTAAGGTGAAACTCTACCTGAAAAATATCCACTTGGAAGAAAAGAAAGAAAAACCTCAAAACCTGCACATGAAAGTCCAAAATTTATTTATTTATTTATTTATTGGTGTTTAAGGTCACATATTTCTGCACAATGGCTAATCATGACCACGAAAGTTTTACGGGCAGAGGAAGCCTGAGTACCTGGAGAGAACCACCGAGCAATGGCGAGCAACTGTCCGCTCCCCAACATACTAACTCCACACAAGCAGGGGTAGCATTGGTTGAAGACAGGTGCACCATTGACGTGCAGCACGCCTTAGTGCACAGCGTCACCGTACCCCCACATGGGCAATGGAGTGAAATGTCTTGCCCAAGGACACAACGCGGTTACCGCAGGTGGGATTCGAACCGAGGACCTCTCGGCTTGCAGCATGTACCTCTGAAAGTCCAAAAAGTAACACATTTGTTTCAAAGGGTTAAAATTAAGAAACATACCCTGGAAATGTTACAGTAACCACCATAGCAATATGGCAGTGAGGTAAAAGTCCACTTTAAAAAAATATCACGAGGTCCCAGGGGGCCTGAGGGAGCTCACCTGACATGGTAGCCTAAATATCAACCCAAAGATTTGATTTCAACAAGTTGCATCTGCTCCTCCTAAGAAAAGCTTATACCAAATATCCAAAGATTCTGACCAGTGGATCTAAAAAAAAAAAGAAGATTTTTAAAGAATATTCCTCATATTGAACTAAGTTATAATTCGGGCTCCCACAGGGAGCCCATATATGAACCCAGGGACTTGGCTTGAACAAAGTTGAATCTCACCCCCTAAGCATGGTGCATACCCAATATCAAAAGATTCTGCCTGCTGGATCTTGAGAAGAAGATTTTTTAAGACATTTGCCTGAAATGCACTAAGTTCAAATTCAGGCTTCTATAGTGAGCCCAAATATGAATCCAGGGGGCTGATTTGAACAAACTTGAATCAGATCCACCCCACAATGATGCATACCAAATATCAAAAGATTCCGCCTGCTGGATCTGGAGAAGAAGATTTTTGAAGAAATTTGCCTGAAATGCACTAAGTTCGAATTCAAGCTTCTATAGTGAGCCCAAATATGAATTTAGGGAGCCAATTTGAACAAACTTGAATCAAATCCACCCCCCCTCAATGTTGCATACCAAATATCAAAAGATTCTGCCTGCTGGATCTGGAGAAGAAGATTTTTGAAGAAATTTGCCTGAAATGCACTAAGTTCGAATTCAAGCTTCTATAGTGAGCCCAAATATGAATCTAGGGAGCCGATTTGAACAAACTTGAATCAGATCCATCCCTCAATGTTGCATACCAAATATCAAAAGATTCTGACTGCTGGATCTTGAGAAAAAGATTTTTTAAGAAATTTGCCTGAAATGCACTAAGTTCGAAATCGGGCTCCTATACTGAGTCCAAATATGAACCCAGGGGGCCGATTTGAACAAACTTGAATCAGACTTTTTCAAAGTCCTGAAAAAAGTACCTTGTGATCAAACCGATAGGGACTTTTTTTTAACCATTCTATTCTACTGGATAAAAGTAAGCTTTATACAAAATAAGAATTCTCTGTGCCATGTAGTTGTGGAGATATGGCAGTTTTATGGTTTTTCCTATTTTTAGCTCCCGAGGTTCCCACGGGGCAATGAGAAAAGTTTTTTTGCATCAATCAACTACTTATGATCCATTGTCATCTCATATCAAATTTGGTTCAAATCGACCTCACGATTCTGAAAATAGAAATTTTAGGCATGGTCAAAATTTTTGCCCTTCCCATAACGAAGGCAAATAATGCCTCACAAATTTCTCTTGAACAAACTTGATTCTAAACCTCAAAAGGACTCTGTATACCACATATCAAGTCTCTGCTACTGGTGGTTCATTAGAAGAAGATTTTCAAAAAATAAGGCCATTTTTTCCACACCCCTCTGCTCAATATGAGCCGAAACCTAATTTGCATAAAAATCAATATGCCCCTATATAACCACTACTTACATGAAATTTAATTAAAATGTGGCCAATGATTTAGGAGAAAGAGGCTCAAACACCACCTTCAAGCAGGACGACGGACGATGGATGACGGATGAAGAGTGATAAGAAAAGCTCACCCTGACTTTCAGTCAGGTGATCTAAAATGAAAGTGTCAATGACACTGTAGCTCAACTTGACAAACTTGAACTTGGTAAGTTATAAATGAAATGGCAAAATTGAAGATCATTGGTACCAGTGTCATTTTTTTTTGCCAGTGGCAACATTTTTTGACGGAAATTGAAGAAAATCGATAGCTCCCATCTAGAGGTCTCCCCAAACAAGCATGCCAGGTTTCAAAGCAATCAAATCATAAATGTGCCCTGTAGGGTGTGCCAAAGGGAAATATTGTGGTCTGACTAAACTGAGTTCTAAAAACGTTGGCCGCGGCAACATTTTTTGACAGAAATTGAAGAAAATCGATAGCTCCCATCTGGAGGTCACCCCAAACAAGCATGCCAGGTTTCAAAGCAATCCGATCATAAATATACCCTGTAGGGTGTGCCAATGGGAAATATTGAGTCTTCTGACTAAACTAAGTTCTAAGAATGTTGGCCGCGGCAACATTTTTTGACGGAAATTGAAGAAAATCGATAGCTCCCATCTAGAGGTACCCCCAAACAAGAATACCAGGTTTCAAAGCAATCTGATCATAAATGGGCCCTGTCGGGTGTGCCAAAGGGAAATATTGAGGTCTGACTAAACTAAGTTCTACGAACGTTGGCCGTGGAAACATTTATTGCCGGAAATTGAAGGAAATCGATAGCTCCCATCTAGAGGTCACCCTAAATAAGCATACCACATTTCAAAGCAATCAAATCATAAATGTGCCCTGTAGGGTGTGCCAAAGGGAAATATTGTGGTTTGACTAAACTAAGTTCTAAGAACGTTGGCCGCGGCAACATTTTTTGACGGAAATTGAAGAAAATCGATAGCTCCCATCTAGAGGTCACCCCAAACAAGCATGCCAGGTTTCAAAGCAATCCGATCATAAATGTACCCTGTAGGGTGTGCCAAAGGGAAATATTGAGTCTTCTGACTAAACTAAGTTCTAAGAACGTTGGCCGCGGCAACATTTTTTGACAGAAATTGAAGAAAATCGATAACTCCCATCTAGAGGTCTACCCAAACAAGCATACAAGGTTTCAAAGCAATCTGATCATAAATGTGCCATGTAGGGTGTGCCAAAGGGAAATATTGAGGTCTGACTAAACTAAGTTCTACGAACGTTGGCCGTGGCAACATTTTTTGCCGGAAATTGAAGAAAATCGATAGCTCCCATCTAGAGGTCACCCTAAATAAGCACACCAGGTTTCAAAGCAATCAAATCATAAATGTGCCCTGTAGGGTGTGCCAAAGGGAAATATTGTGGTTTGACTAAACTAAGTTCTAAGAACGTTGGCCGCGGCAACATTTTTTGACGGAAATTGAAGAAAATCGATAGCTCCCATCTAGAGGTCACCCAAAACAAGCATATCAAGTTTCAAAGTAATCTGATCATAAATGTGACCTGTGAGGTGTGCCAAAGGAAATTGTGGACGTACGTACTAACGTACTAACGTACGTACATACGTACGTACGTACGTACGCCGACGGACGAGAAGTGATGGCAATAGCTCAGCTTGACTTTGTCAAGTTGAGCTAAAAAAGTATCGCATTTGTTTGAATGGGTTAAAATTGAGAAAAATACCCGGATAATGTCACAGTAACCACCATGGCAATATGCCAGTAAGGTGAAACTCCACCTGAAAAATATCCACTTGGAAGAAAAGAAAAACCTCAAAACCTCCACATAAAAGCCAAAAAAGTATCACATTTGTTTCAAAGGATTAAAATTTAGAAAAAATACATGGCAATATGCCAGTGAGGTAAAAGTCCACTTAAAAAAAATATCAAAACCTGTACACAAAAGTCAAAAACCTGCACACAAAAGTCCAAAATTAAGGTAAACAAGTGTTTGACCACCAAGGTGGTATTAGTCCCCTACGGCGCTTTTGTGACATAAGGTGTTTTTGTCACAGAAGACACTAGTGTATATAAGCATCTTGAATTTTGAAAAGAAAATATTGAGCGTGCATAATCCCCTCACAACCCTCTATCCAAGTACCATATATGAAAGGTGTAGCTTGAACCACGTTGGGGGGAGGGGTGGTAAACATAAAATAGAGAAAAAAGCTTAAAAAACTCAACAAAAATGGCCGCTATTCTGCCATCTTGGATTTTGAAAAATAAATATTGACTGTGCATCATCCCCTCTAAACCATTTATTTATCCATGTACCAAATATGAAAGGTGTAGCTTGAAGCATGTTGGAGGGAGAGGTGGTAACATAAAAACAGACAGACGGACAGACAGACAGATGTTAGATTTTGAAAAAAAAATATTGAGCGTGCACAATCCCCTCATAATCCCTTTATCCATGTACCATATATGAAACGTGTAGCTTGAACCATGTTGGAGGGAGCAGTGGTAACATAAAATAGAGAAAAAAGCTTAAAAAACACAACAGAAATGGTTGCCATGGCGCCGTCTTGAATTTTGGAAAAAAAATATTGAACGTGCAACATCCCATTACAACCCTCTGTCCATGTGCCAGATATAAAAAGTGTAGCTTGAACCATGTTGGAGTGAGGGGTGGTAACATAAAATAAAGAAAAAAGCTTAAAAAAACACAACAAAAATGGCCGCCATGCCGCCATCTTGAATTTTGAAAAAAAAATGTTGAACGTGCATCATCCCCTCCCAACCCTCTATCCATGTGTCAAATATGCAAAGTGTAGCTTGAACCATGTTGGTGAGAGGGGTGGTAACATGAAAATAGAGAAAAAAAAGCCTAAAAAACACAACAAAAGTGGCCGCCATTCTGCCATCTTGGATTTTGAAAAAAAAAATTTGAGCGTGCATCATCCCCTCAGATCCATTTATTCATGTACCAAATATGAAAGGAGTTGCTTAAACCATGTTGGAGGGAGAGGTGGCAACATAAAAAAACAGACAGACAGACAGACGGACAGACAGACAGACAGACGGAAGGACGGAGTGCAATCCAATAGTCCCCTTACGGTTCCCGTAGGGGACTAATAAGCAGCTAAACGGTTAAATAATATAATACTAGCTCCAAGAAGCATCCTAACATAAAATAGGAACAATGGCAATATGCTACAAGGTAAGTCGCCACTTGAAAGAAAAGAAAGACAAACCTCAAAACCTGCACATAAAAGTAAAAAATAAGTATCACATTTGTTTCAAAGGGTTAAAATTGAGAAAAATACCCTGCAAATGCTACAGTAACCACAATGGCAATATGCCAGTAAGGTGAAACTCTACTTGAAAAATATCCACTTGGAAGAATAGAAAGAAAAACCTCAAAACCTGCACATAAAAGTCCAAAAAGTATCACATTTGTTTTAAAGGGTTAAAATTAAGAAAAATACCCTGATAATGTTACAGTAACCACCATGGCAATATGCCAGTGAGGTAAAAGCCCACTTAAAAAAAAAATATCAAAACCTGTACACAAAAGTCAAAAACCTGCACACAAAAGTCCAAAATTAAGGTAAATAAGCAGCTAAAGGGTTAAATAATATAATAATAGCCAAAAAAAGCATCCTAACATAAAATGGGAACCATGGCAATATGCTACAAGGTAAGTCGCCACTTGGAAGAAAAGAAAGACAAACCTCAAAACCTGCACATAAAAGTAAAAAAAAGTATCACATTTGTTCCAATGGGTTAAAATTGAGAAAAATACCCTGCAAATGTCACAGTAACCACAATGGCAATATGCCAGTAAGGTGAAACTCTACTTGAAAAATATCCACTTGAAAGAAAAGAAAGACAAACCTCAAAACCTGCACATAAAAGTCAAAAAAGTATCACATTTGTTTCAAAGGGTTAAAATTGAGAAAAGTACCCTGCAATGTTAAGGTAATCACCATGGCAATATGCCAGTAAGGTACTCCACTTGAATACAAAATTTCAAAACCTGTACACAAAAGTCAAAAACCTGCACAGAAAAGTCAAAAACCTGTACACAAAAGTCCAAAATTCAAGTAACTAAGCATGGAAAGGGTTGAATAAAATATTACTATCCCTGAAAAGCATGCTGACATCAAAAAAAAAAAAAAAAAAAAATCAAAACCTGCACACAAAAGTTCAAAATGAATGAATCCAGATGCCGACGCCGTCGACATGAGGGCTATGCCATAGGCTCACACAACTATCGTTGGTGAGCCAAAAAATGAAACGGAAACATATTAATTTTTTTTTGCATTTTAGAAACAGGGGATGTTATGCTCCAGGGGTAGGTAGGTTGGGTGATGAGAAAATTCTGCTTTTGAGGCTGCTGGGTGGCTGAAAATGACTGGTTTTGGCATTTTTTTCTTGCAATTTTGCTGGTTAAAGTCTTTCCTTTGACAATAAATTATTCCACCCACATTCAGGTTGTTTATTTCTACTCAGTCAGATAGCATTATAAGTTTTTTGTGGATTTGGAAAATGTAATACATGTTATGGGTTTGATAACTAAGTTACAAAATATTTGCATTTGAAGAGAGTCATTGGCATGTCATTTTTTGGAAATGTCCAGAAAACAAACTGTGGAGCGGAACCTAAAGGCAACAAGTACAGTGAAGTACCACCAAGACAGCACCACAGGGCTACAAGTCACAATGCATTTAAGATAAGAAAACTCAGAAGTACAAATGTGCATTCACATACCTATACAAATTGCATTGGTATCAGCTCTCTTTCAGATATAGAATTTCCATGACTTTTCCATAATTTACTCAAAAACATGATGAATTCAAAGTAATTTGTATATTTTTATACTTACAATGGCCCAGACTTAGCTGGTGCTTAACTCAAAGTTATTAAGGGCCAAACACAAATTTTGAACCCCCAATCCCCAAAATTTGCTTGCAAAACCGAAACTTAAAAGTCCTATCTGGCCCTCCATACATTTACTCTCCACGCATGCGCAGACGTCAGGAAGTGACCGGAATTGGCGCCAACATCATTCTTTGTAGAAGAGAGTACTACACAAAAATTCAGCGGGGAGGTATGAGTGCCCACTTATGGAAGGGCCATCACCATCTGGGCCATCGGTAAATATAAAAATATACAAATTACTTTGAATTGATATTTGCATACTGTAAACCAATGGCCCAGACTTAGCTGAATCGTAAAAAGGTGGAGGGCCTAGGACTTCAGAATAAGTAGATCAACATAGCTCCAATCCAGCCATCCAAGGTGAAAGGAAATTAAAATTATTAGGAATTACATTATTTCTCTCTATACATTAATAGAGAAGACATATCATACAATATAGCTATAATTAACATCATCTTGTTGATGTTTATGTGTTTCTCCTGGAACCGAAGGTTCCAAAGACCTTGACACTTCAAGATTGCAGGCCTTAGGGTCGCGCCCCAACCCGTCTGACTCACATCCGTCATAATCATGAAAGCTGGATCCGGCAGTTGGAGCGTAACTCCCTGAGTCAACCACTGAATATCTGCCAAATTTGAACCCTTGTTTTACTAGGTCCATTAAAACAATACTGGTTCAAGCGAAAGCATCTTCACACTCCAGTTCTGAGTAAAGAATATCAGGAGGGGGACGTGCGCGCAGGCGGCCCATCGGAATGAGATCCACAGCCGCTCCGCATAGCTCCAACAGTCGCATGAATTCCCTCACTATTAATGTGTCTGAGTGTAGACAAAAGCGAGCATAACAACTGACTAATTTCGCTCTGGTTAACGGCAGACAAACCAGATTGTTGGGAGTCTCAGAGCTCAATCCCAAGTGAATCGACGACTTGTACGGAGCTAGACTTTTTCTCGTTTACGATGAAACCGAGACGTCAGAGTAATAGAAGCAGACTCTGAACATCATTCTGAAGAATAATTCTGTTGCCGTATTCCTGTAGAAGTTTGTCCAAGTAAGCCGATGTTATGAGCTCATAAGTAGGACATTACTGAGTTCATTATTCGAGTGAAAGGCCCAGGAGGCCAGATTCAGACCAAAGCATATTGTTCTGAATTGATACACCTTCCCTTGTACGGCGAACCGCAGGTACTTTTAGAATGCCAGATGTTCCAGGAATGAAAGTACGGATCCTTAGATCTATGCTTGCCGCATAGTCGAGCACTCGAACGCGCGCTTTTACCGATTGAATGATTTCCATAAATAAACTTTTGGAGCCATGATAAGCTTGTTATCCAGCTCAAGTCTATTACCAGTCGGAACGCGCCGTCTGGCCTCGGTACGAGGAACAGGTGACTGTAAAAATCTTGAGAATCCTGATTCTCGATGACCCGTATTGCTTCCTTTGATAAGAGAGTTTATACGTCTGGTAGGAGAAACTCTCTTATGCAAGAATTTGATGGAAGATTTGTCCAACACGGACAACTTGTTAGTGGAGTTTTTACTCAGAATGATAGCCGTAAGCCATCCGAGACTACACTTCTCACCCACTGATCTTCCGTGATTGTTATCCAGTTTTTTGCGGAGCTTGATAACCTTCTGCCAAATGGCCAGCAATAGAGGTCTAAACCATCACCTGTATGACCTGCGAGGCTTACAGGAGGAGGAACCACGTCCTCCCCGCGAAAAACCTCGACTTGTCAGCCTAGGGGCGTCTGACCTATAGTACCGATCAGACCTACGCCTCTTTCCCGAGTCGCTATACTGACGACCTCCAGAGAAATTATAAGAGGGTTTCTTGTACCCTCGTGAGGAGTTTCCTTTTGACAATTTCTGTCTGGAACGCCCTCCTTTACTCTAAGTCCGCTGAAGCGGGTCACTTTCTTAGTAGCCTGTTCATAGACTAATGAAAGCTAGTCGTCGAAAATAAACTGTCTGGAAACCGGAGCAACTCGGAGAGAGCTTTTCACCTTGTCATCTTATCAGTGATGACGATGATTAACTCCAGATTAGCCACTGTTAGGGCGGAGTCATACATGGTATAATTGCCCTGGAAAGAACTCGAAAGAGAGGTACGAACGTCCTCAAATTCCTTTCCCTTGAGACGCTGTGCCATAGCTCTTGTAAGGTGATCTGCATAAGACATTGCTAGATTAGAGAGGGGGGCCTCTGCCGCTCGCGGTCTATCAGACCTCGCCGAGTATAAGAACCTGCTGACTTCCTCCCTATTTCCGTCATCGCTGGGTGAGCTATTTATATTATAGTGCTTGCTCTACCCAATCCACTTGCTGACTTCCTCCCTATTTCCGTCATCGCTGGGTGAGCTATTTATATTATAGTGCTTGCTCTACCCAATCCACTTCTTAGACTGCAATGGACTTACCTGGCTTCACGGCACCCACGGACAGAGTACCGCTTCACTGGTCGAGCTAGCTGCTTGCAAGAGATTAAAACCTTTAAAAGGCCCTAACTCTTGCAATAATGAGCACTGCATCTAGCTCTATATGCTCCTCGGAGCGCGACGGCGGTAACACACTTGGATGGGTATCATCACCATGTTCATGTTCCTCTGAAATAGAAACTGACAGAATGAATTAAAACACGGTGAGAGGCTCTGATCCTCAGAACCTCACCGCCAACAACGTACCACGACACCCGACTCCAACATCAGTCATCCCAGTGCAACACAAGAATGACAAAGAGTCTGCAGGAGTGTATCATCTGAAGTCGATATCAGTCCTCCAAACTCCACAACAATATTTATATATAACCGAGATACATGAATAATAGCAGTCATAAATAAATTCAAAATATTTTTTGTAAACAAAAATTTTTGAAAAAACGCCCCAGTTCCCAAAGGGAACATTAAGAGCCCAAGGGCATCCCGTTAGAACCTAAGTGTGAACAAAATCCAAAATTATTTGAGCTACACTACCGGAGTAACAATCCATGTATCCTACAGTATACTACAATAATAGAATATAATGAAAGTGTCAATGACACTGTAGCTCAACTTGTCAAGACAAAGACATGTACATGTATAGTATGTGACACAGCAATGACAAACATCTAGGTAATGACCTGATAACAAAGGTACATATAAAGTATTGTAATGGTCTGTACATAAGTACTGACCGTTGCCTGTAACAAATGTATAGGTAAAATATTGTAAAGGTGGGTGACAGTCAGATGCTAAACTAGAAAAAAATCTTTTTTTTCCCAGAGTGGGTCTGACTGAACCCCAAAATATTTGTTCTCCTAGCACAGTGATAACAAAGGCACCCCAAAACACACTCGTTCCTGTCCCAAGGTGAAAACAAAGGTACCCAAGAAGTTTTGTGAAGATCAGTTCATAAATACGAGCTGTATAGAACTTGTGACAAAAAACTGATTGGACCTAATTTTGGTACAAAATGGCCACTGGCAGCCATCTTGAATTTTGGACCGTACCCAGAAACACTCATTCTCGTCCCAAGGTGATAACAAAGGTACCCAAGAAGTTTTGTGAAGATCGGTTCATAAATACAGCCTCTACCCTGAGCCGTATTGACATGTGTGCTTACATTGTGTAAGTAGCACTGAATAAATCAAAGTTCATCTAATTTGCATAATTTCTGCACGAAAAAAAACCCCTTACAATATGTGATGTATTCCATGTTACTAAACATTCATACAAAAATTTATTCAAATCAGAACTTTCATACAGAAGTTCTGTACAAAAGACTGATTGCACTAATTTTAGTACAAAATAGCTGCTGGTGGCCATCTTGAATTTATGACCACACCCCAAAACACTCGCTCTCATCCCACGATGATAACAAAGGTACCCAAGAAGTTTCGTAAAGATTGGTTCATAAATATGGCCTCTAGTCTGAGCTGTATAGAAGTTGTGTACAAAAAACTGATTAGACCTAATTTCGGTACAAAATGGCCACTGGCAGCCATCTTGAATTTTAGGCTGCACCCAGAAACACTCGTTTTCGTCCCAAGGTGATAACAAAGGTACCCAAGACATTTCGTGAAGATCAGTTCATAAATACAGACTCTAGTCTGAGCCGTATTGACATGTGTACTTACTGTGTGTAAGTCGCACTGAAAAAATCAAAGTTCATCTAATTTGCATAATTTCTGCACGAGAAAAAACCCCGTATTATATGTGATGTATCCCATGGTACTAAACATTCACACAAAAAATTATTCAAATCAGCGCTTTCATATGGAAGTTCTGTGCAAAAATCTGATTGCACCTAATTTTGTACAAAATGGCTGCCATCGGCCATCTTGAATTTCGGAGCGGACCCAAAAACACTCGTTCTCGTCCCACGGTGATACCAAAGGTACTCAAGAAGTTTCGTAAAGATCGGTTCATAAATATGGCCTCTAGCCCGAGCCGTATTGGCATTTGCACTTACAGTGCTGAAAGTAACACCAAAAAACATCAAAATTAGTCTAATTTGCACAATTTACGCACGAGAAAAAAAAACTTATTATATGTGATGTATCCCATGGTAATAAACATTCATACAAAAAATTATTCAAATCAGAGCTTTCATATGGAAGTTCTGTACAAAAAATAGATTTCTGCATCATTGGTACAAAATGGTGGCTGGCAGCCATCTTGAAATTCGGACCGCACCCAAAAGCACTCGTTCTCGTCCCACGGTCATAACAAAGGTACCCAAGAAGTTTCGTAAAGATCGGTTCATAAATACGGCCTCTAGCCCGAGCCGTATCCAATTGTTGACGTATGGACAGACGGACAGACGGCCAGACGGACAGATGGACGACGGGCCATGATAAAAGCTCAAATTTGGCTTCGCCAAAGTTGAGCTAAAAAAACTACCTATATATGAGGATGTTGATAATGTAAACGTCAATGTAAACATGACATCAGGCACACAAAAAGGTCCAAAGTCTGAACCAATTGAAATGCTATCAGATGCAAAGCCAGATCTTCATACATAGAAAAAACGATACATTGGATGGAAGATGCAAGACTAAATGGCCTAACACCTTTAGGGTGAGGACGTAACCCTGGGGAAGAAACAGAATAATATTCTGTAATAAATGTTAAACTCCCAAGAAATTTAATAAAAAATTTCAATAAAAAATAGCCAAAAAGCTTAAGAGTTTAACAGGAAGGGTTCATGGAAGGCTAGGGAAGGAATACTTAAACAGTGGAATAATCATTTCTAAAAATGATGACATCAGGCATATGTCCCGAAATTGGGAAACAAAAAATAATTTTATAAATATTATAAAGTTACAGCCCTGAACGTCCAAAACCACCGTTGAACACTTCCTTCATCCAATAACAGCCTTGTATCCACCAATTCCATTGATTTGTGTCTGGCATTCTCAAAAAAGGAGATTTTAAAGCACAGATGTAATTTCATTGTTGATGACTTTAGGGCCAAACAAAGAAAATGATGTTGGCGCCAATTCCGGTCACTTCCCGACGTCTGCGCATGTGAGGAGAGTAAATGTATGGAGGGCCAGGTAGGACTTTTAATTTACGGTTTTGCAAGCACATTTTGGGGATTGGAGGGTTCAAAATTTGTGTTTAGCACTTAATAACTTTGAGTTAAGCACCAGCTAAGCCTGGGCCACTGGTTTATAGTGTAAAAATTTCCATAATCATGTAATTGTTTTAACATGTCAAACTCTTAACTTAAGTCTTTACCTTATAAATGTAGTAGACAATCCTTGCAAATTGTTCTCTCAAATAACAGGCATGACATTACCCTCTTAAACAAGAAGAATGTTACTAATGTAACACATGCCCCCCCCCCCCCCCTTGTGACCTTCACCTTGCAGATGCGGTGGAAACTATTATATGCGACACACCTTCTGACTGTCCTTAACATTTGTAAAAAGTTTAACAATTGTACTATGATTCGTTTCGGAGTTATGGCTGAGACACGAATATTGACCGAGTTTTAATGTGACCTTGAAATGTGACCTTGACCTTGAAGGTACGAACCCGCCTATGGTGTGTGACACATCCTCCCATTGTCCTTTATAATTGTGTGAAGTTTGATGACTGGCCCTAACAGTTTTCGAGTTATTGGCTCGGACTCACACACACACGGACACACAGACGGACACACGAACACTTCAATCACTATATGCCACCCGACTTAAGTCAGGGGCATAAAAATTAATTGAAATCATATTTGCAGAGAGGGATAGGTTTCAAATTCAAGCATCATGTCTCATAAAACATAAATCCTCTAGAAATAATACTTTTGAGAGCATTTATTTATTTGAATTTACATTTAATTTGAAGAAATAAACAATTAATAACTGGGTAAGAAATAAACTGAAATCAATTAAAAAAACTGAATGGAAAATCTTCCCGTGAAATAAAGTTTTCATTTTTCCCTCGAACACATCTCAAAGGACCCCACCCTCACTGGAACGAGTTCACAGACTTCATACTAATGAGTAGTCATAAGCTATGTTTTGCAGGCAACCATAGAAATAAATAAAGTTTGAATGATAATTATTTTGAATAGAGCGGACCAATTTCTATTTTTATTTATTGGTGTTTAAGGTCACATATTTCTACACAAGGGATGGTCGTGACTGCAACATTGATATAAAGTCAAGTTCAGCCAATCATTTATACGCATGTTGCCCATTTTTTGAGGACTTCCAATCCAAGCATTGATAACTGAGTCAAATTTTACCAGTAAAGCAAAGTTTGTTTACCACAGTAAACAAGCACTGCCTCACTTTCTGCGATACCCATGAGGAAGCCAACAAATTATAGCCATTACGATGGGTAAAGGGGTTATTTATTTATTTACTTAATTGTGTTTAAAGTCATATACTTATGCACAATGGCTAATCATGACCGTGACAGTTTTATGGGTGGAGGAAGCCAGAGTACCCGGAGAGAACCACCGAGCAACGACGAGCAGCTGCCAGCTCCCCAACATTGTAACTCCGCACTGCAGCAGCACTGGCAGGGTTAGACTGGTTGAAGACATGTGTACCATCAACGTGCAGTATGCCTTAGCACACGCATCATGGTGCTCCCGTGTGGACAATCGGGGTTAAGTGGGAGTCCAAATTGATCCCTGAGACGGTCACCCATCCAATGATTAACCGGGCTCAACATTGCTTAACTTCGGTGATCTGATGAGAACCAATTACCGCAACGCCACTTTGCCCAAGGTAAAGGTGTAATGACATAACCATCAACACTTTTATGCCATTGTTTTATTTATTTTGGTATTTTTTTTAAAATGAAACTGGAATCCAATCAAAGACATCAGGAAATGTTCACTAAATGTCATTCTTATTCTTGCAAAGATGACCTTACGTGGTGGGTGAACAGTCTTGATATATACTTACTGCTTTAACTGTTTCTATAGTTTTCTTCCCAGCTAAACCAACTTCTGTTGATGTTTCTCCAGCAACCTACAATATTTTAATTAATTGTTAGGTAAATTTGTAAAAAGAAAATATGAAATAATTCATTTGAAATTGATTCTCTTTATTCTCTTTCAACCTTAACCCAAAACATTCAATGTAAAAAAATGTCAGTACCAGAAAAGAAAGAAGAGAGAGGGGGCTTTTTCTTTGTTAACCCTCAAAACAATCCTGAATAGTTGGATCTTGAAATGTTTCTTCTTACACTATTATGTGAAAAAAAAATGTTCTCAGCAGTGAAAATGTCCAACACTGTAGTTGCACATTTAACCAACTATAATCTTGTTTTGCAGAGTTCAGTGCGCTCCATCAAACAAGACATAGTCAGTAAATGTTTGGTCCTACACATTCAAATAGTATCATGAAAGAGATTTCTGGGTAAAAAGAAAGTGATGAGGCAGATTTTCAATTACAAGGGAGATGCCAGACAAACAAGAAATTCTTTTTTTAATAGAATTTTTTGTAATAATTTTTCTTCAAATTTTAAAAATAAATCCAACAAAACCATATCATGTGACTCCATCTCCCCCCCCCCCCCCCCCCCCCCTCCATTGGAACAATCTCATTTCAATGAAGGGGGTGACCTATGGTTTTGTGGGACATTTTTGAAAAATGCCGATAGGATCACTGATCCAAAGTCGAGTTGTGACAGCACAAAAGTGGGTTTTATCAACTTATCGACCGGAAACCAGTTGATTACAATTTACTATGTGAAGGGTCACTGTGATCTTGACCTTTGACCTAGAGATTCCAAAATAAATAGGGCTCTTTCTTACACCAATACCAACCTACCTATGAAGTGTCATGAACGTGGGTGGAACCACTGTCAAATTATCATCTGGAAACCAATTGTTTTACAATTTATTGGGTTCAAGGTCTCTGTGACCTTGACCTTTGACCTAGCGAGTCCAACATAAACAGGGGTCTTCCACTTACCTAGGCCAACCTACCTATGAAGTTTCATGAATGTGGGTCAAACCATTATCAAGTTATCGTCCGGAAACCAACTGTTTCTGGATTTACTATGTTGAAGGCCATTGTGACCGTAACCTTTCATCTAGCGAGTCCAAAATAAATAGGGTTCTTCCTCTCACTGATGCCAACCTACCTATAAAGTTTCATGAATGTGGGCCAAACCAATATCCAGTTATCAGCCAGAAACCAATTTTTTTCATTTATTATGTTCAGGGTCACTGTAACCTTGACCTTTGACTTAGCGAGTCCAAAATAAATAGGGGTCTCCCACTCACTTAGGCCAACCTCAGGGGTCAGCCGAGTGGGCGACTTGGGCAAAGAAGATGCCTTGTCATTCCTCAAGTCGACTTGGCTTACATTGGGGGCGAAATTCAAGTCGCCCTCTAAAACTTCCTTGGGAGACATGGCAGTTTACTATATTTTCTAAAAAAAAAACGCTTCCGTATTCACAAAAAAGGTAAACACAGCTGCTGTTAAAATCCGTCATACGGCTCTGAAAATAGCCTAAACTAGCCCAATTTTATATTTCTGAAAAGAGTTGTAATGGTGTAGTCGTTCAAACAATATGCCCCAACTGGTAGCAACCAGCACAAAATGCTATTTAAAAACAAAAGTGTCAGCCAAAACAACGAATCACACAAGACACGCATCAAGTTAATTAGAATTTATTAAAGTTAACCACCGTTTCAAAACCCCCAAAATGTGTAGGAGACAGTTCATCCATAAAAACGTTGAAATTGCTTACGGTTACGCTCTGTTCGACTGAAAAATTGGTTGCATTGAAATTCGCCCCGCAATTTGCATTGAAAGTTTCTCTTTAAAAACTTGTGTTGGAAGGGGGTTAAATGTAATAAGGCTATGATAGAAATCACACATATTAGGATGGATAAGAATGGCAGGCATTATAGCACCAATCACATGTGTCAATGTAAGATGGTTGGCAGAAACTGTCATGTTTCTGAACAGTGTATTTATCACCCAGCACAGCAGTGAAGGGAAGGGAAGGGAGACAACTGAAATATTTTGTCATTTACCTTAGATATAAATTAACTCAAATTGTTAATGACGCTTAATTTACGAAGTATATCGAAAACGTTTTTAACTACGCTTTTCAATTCAATTAGGGCATTCAGACACCAAGAATGGCCCAGCTTCTTATGTGACCTTGAAATTTATTTTAAATACTTTATATATTTTTTTAAAAGAATATACCTTGAGTTACAGAGAGGATCTCCACTGCATTGAGGCAAATACAAAAACAAATGCATGGTAACCCTAGTCATCACTGTTAGGGAAAGAAACCATGAATGACACAATTTTTTGTAGGGGAGGGGGGAGGATTTTAACCTACATGACTTAGTTTTGTGTGTGTATGTATGTTTGTATAACTTTTATTTATTTTTTTCTCCACAATTGTGTCCTCTATGTACATTTATTTTGTCACGATGTCATGTACGTTTTATATTTTTTTCTGACTTCTCCCTCATGTTCAATGACTTCTCCCTCATGGCCCCTGACTTCTCCCTAAAGTCTCTGGAGGGAGAAGTCACTTCTCCCTAAAATCAGCTGCCAGGCTGACCCCTGGCCAACCTACCTATGAAGTTTCATGAATGTGGGTCAAACCATTATCAAGTTATCTGTTTACGGATTTACTATGTTGAAGGCCACTGTGACCATGACCTTTCACCTAGCGAGTCCAAAATAAATAGGGTTCTTCCTCTCACTGATGCCAACCTACCAATGACATTTCATGAAAGTGGGTCGAACCATTATAAAGTTATCATCCGGAAACCAATGCCAAACTACCTACGAAGTCTCATGAACGTGGGTCGAACCATTATCAAGTTAACGTCCGGAAACCAATTGTTTACAGATTTACTGTGTTGAAGGCCACCGTGACCTTGACCTTCCACCTAGCAAGTCCAAAATAAATAGGGTTCTTCCTCTCACTGATGTCAACCTACCTATAAAGTTTCATGAACGTGGGTCGAACCATTATCAAGTCATCATCCAGAAACCAATTGTTTTATTATGTTCAGGGTCACTGTGACCTTGACCTTTGACCTAGCGAGTCCAACATAAACAGGGGTCTTCCACTTACCTAGGCCAACCTACCTATGAAGTTTCATGAATGTGGGTCAAACCATTATCAAGTTATCGTCCGGAAACCAACTGTTTCTGGATTTACTATGTTGAAGGCCATTGTGACCGTAACCTTTCATCTAGCGAGTCCAAAATAAATAGGGTTCTTCCTCTCACTGATGCCAACCTACCTATAAAGTTTCATGAATGTGGGCCAAACCAATATCCAGTTATCAGCCAGAAACCAATTTTTTTCATTTATTATGTTCAGGGTCACTGTAACCTTGACCTTTGACTTAGCGAGTCCAAAATAAATAGGGGTCTCCCACTCACTTAGGCCAACCTCAGGGGTCAGCCGAGTGGGCGACTTGGGCAAAGAAGATGCCTTGTCATTCCTCAAGTCGACTTGGCTTACATTGGGGGCGAAATTCAAGTCGCCCTCTAAAACTTCCTTGGGAGACATGGCAGTTTACTATATTTTCTAAAAAAAAAACGCTTCCGTATTCACAAAAAAGGTAAACACAGCTGCTGTTAAAATCCGTCATACGGCTCTGAAAATAGCCTAAACTAGCCCAATTTTATATTTCTGAAAAGAGTTGTAATGGTGTAGTCGTTCAAACAATATGCCCCAACTGGTAGCAACCAGCACAAAATGCTATTTAAAAACAAAAGTGTCAGCCAAAACAACGAATCACACAAGACACGCATCAAGTTAATTAGAATTTATTAAAGTTAACCACCGTTTCAAAACCCCCAAAATGTGTAGGAGACAGTTCATCCATAAAAACGTTGAAATTGCTTACGGTTACGCTCTGTTCGACTGAAAAATTGGTTGCATTGAAATTCGCCCCGCAATTTGCATTGAAAGTTTCTCTTTAAAAACTTGTGTTGGAAGGGGGTTAAATGTAATAAGGCTACGATAGAAATCACACATATTAGGATGGATAAGAATGGCAGGCATTATAGCACCAATCACATGTGTCAATGTAAGATGGTTGGCAGAAACTGTCATGTTTCTGAACAGTGTATTTATCACCCAGCACAGCAGTGAAGGGAAGGGAAGGGAGACAACTGAAATATTTTGTCATTTACCTTAGATATAAATTAACTCAAATTGTTAATGACGCTTAATTTACGAAGTATATCGAAAACTTTTTTAACTACGCTTTTCAATTCAATTAGGGCATTCAGACACCAAGAATGGCCCAGCTTCTTATGTGACCTTGAAATTTATTTTAAATACTTTATATATTTTTTTAAAAGAATATACCTTGAGTTACAGAGAGGATCTCCACTGCATTGAGGCAAATACAAAAACAAATGCATGGTAACCCTAGTCATCACTGTTAGGGAAAGAAACCATGAATGACACAATTTTTTGTAGGGGAGGGGGGGAGGATTTTAACCTACATGACTTAGTTTTGTGTGTGTATGTATGTTTGTATAACTTTTATTTTTTTCTCCACAATTGTGTCCTCTATGTACATTTATTTTGTCACGATGTCATGTACGTTTTATATTTTTTTCTGACTTCTCCCTCATGTTCAATGACTTCTCCCTCATGGCCCCTGACTTCTCCCTAAAGTCTCTGGAGGGAGAAGTCACTTCTCCCTAAAATCAGCTGCCAGGCTGACCCCTGGCCAACCTACCTATGAAGTTTCATGAATGTGGGTCAAACCATTATCAAGTTATCTGTTTACGGATTTACTATGTTGAAGGCCACTGTGACCTTGACCTTTCACCTAGCGAGTCCAAAATAAATAGGGTTCTTCCTCTCACTGATGCCAACCTACCAATGACATTTCATGAAAGTGGGTCGAACCATTATAAAGTTATCATCCGGAAACCAATGCCAAACTACCTACGAAGTCTCATGAACGTGGGTCGAACCATTATCAAGTTAACGTCCGGAAACCAACTGTTTACAGATTTACTGTGTTGAAGGCCACCGTGACCTTGACCTTCCACCTAGCAAGTCCAAAATAAATAGGGTTCTTCCTCTCACTGATGTCAACCTACCTATAAAGTTTCATGAACGTGGGTCGAACCATTATCAAGTCATCATCCAGAAACCAATTGTTTTATTATGTTCAGGGTCACTGTGACCTTGACCTTTGACCTAATGAGTCCAAAATAATTTTTTTTCTTCCTCTCACAAAGGCCAACCTACATATGAAGTTTCATGAATGTGGGTTCAACCATAGTCAAGTTATCATCCAGAAACCAATTGTTCATGATTTAGTATATTCAAGGTCACTGTGACCTTCACCATTGACCTGGTGTGTCCAAATAAATAGGGTTCTTCCTCTCACTGATGCCAGCCAACCTATGAAGTTTCATGAACGCGGGCCGAACCATTATCAAGTTATCATCCGGAAACCTATTGTTTTGATTTATTATGTTCAGGATCACTGTGACCTTGACATTTGACCAAGCGAGTCCAAAATAAATAGAGTTCTTCTTCTCACAAGGGCCAACCTACATATGATGTTTCATGAATGTGGGTTCAACCATAGTCAAGTTACCATCCGGAAACCAATTGTTCATGATTTAGTACATTCAAAGTCACTGTGACCTTCACCATTGACCTGGTGAGTCCAAATAAATAGGGTTCTTCCTCTCACTGATGCCAGCCAACCTATGAAGTTTCATGAACGTGGGCCGAACCATTATCAAGTTATCATCCGGAAACCAATTGTTTTGATTTATTATGTTCAGGGTCACTGTGACCTTGACCTTTGACCCAGCAAGTCCAAAATTAATAGGGTTCTTCCTCTCACCGATACCAACCTACCTAGGGAGTTTCATGAACATGGGTTGAACCATTATCAAGCTATCATCCGGAAACCAATTGTTTACACCCACCCGACCAACCGCCCGCCATTCATCAAATTATAAGTTGAGTTTGACTTTGTCACAACTCGACTAAAAATAATTCTTTTTCAACTGCTAAATTTTTAAATTACATGGGAGGATGAGGCCGATTCGTTAATATTAACGAAACTGTAGTCATTACCAATCCACATTTTATAATGCACATATTTCTTAGAGAGGTGATTAATGTTCTAAAAACTCTTTCATCTGGACAAGAATGAAAATGTTTTGCCATAACACAATGTTGAAAGTGCCCCCCAAAACTCCCTTTCAAAGTGAATATATGTTTGTTTATTGGGGTTAATGACATTTTCAGCAGCCAAGTTCACATTGTGTCTGGCGATTTGAAAAATAGGCCGATGAAATCGTCAGATGTGTACCCATACGCGCAACTAGTAGAAAGCTGTATTACTGAGAGCCACCACGGATGCCGACATTATGTACACCATACATGGTATGGGTACATATAGAAATGAATTGGAGGAGTGCCTAATTTGATGGTTAAAGGGTTAATATCTCCGGATCAAATTATCAGATTTACATAAAATTAAAAAACTATACAGCACAGCACATCAGTAACCTGAATACATATATAAAGTAACATGACAATTGAACTGATATTTTTTGAGTTATCTCATGCCAAAGGGATTGGAGAAATTTTCAATTTGAAGGATAAAGGGTTAATATCTCAGGATCAAATTATCAGATTTACACCAAAAACTATACAGCTCGGCACATCAGTAACCTGAACACAAATATAAAGTAACTTGACAATCCAAGCAATATTTTTCAAGTTATCGAATGCCAAAGGGATTGGAGGAATTTCCATTTTGAAGGATAAAGGGTTAATATCTCAGGATTAAATTATCAGATTTACACCAAAAATTATACAGCTCAGCACATCAGATTCAGATTTACACCAAAAACTATACAGCTCGGCACATCAGTAACCTGAACACAAATATAAAGTAACTTGACAATCCAAGCAATATTTTTCAAGTTATCGAATGCCAAAGGGATTGGTTGAATTTTCAATTTGAAGGATAAAGGGTTAATATCTCAGGATAAAAATAACAGATTTACACCAAAAAGTATACAGCTCGGCACATCAGTGACCTGAACACAAATATAAAGTAACTTGACAATCCAAGCAATATTTTTCAAGTTATCGAATGCCAAAGGGATTGGAGGAATTTTCAATTTGAAGGATAAAGGGTTAAAATCTCAGGATCAAATTATCAGATTTACACGAAAAACTATACAGCTCGGCACATCAGTAACCTGAACACAAATACAAAGTAACTTGACAATCCAAGCAATATTTTTCAAGTTATCGAATGCCAAAGAAATGGATATGGATGCTGGATTGGAGGAATTTTCAATTTGAAGGATAAAGGGTTAATATCACAGGATCAAAAAACCAGATTTACAACAAAAACTATACAACTCGGCACATCAGTAACCTGAACACAAATATAAAGTGACTTGACAATCCAAGCAATATTTTTCAAGTTATCGAATGCCAAAGGGATTGGAGGCATTTTCAGTTTGAAGGATAAAGGGTTAATATCTCGGGATCAAATCATCAGATTTACATCAAAAACTATACAGCTCGGCAAATCAGTAACCTGAATACAAATATAAAGTAACTTGACAATCCAAGCAATATTTTTCAAGTTATCGAATGCCAAAGAAATGGATACAGACAGACAGACAGACAGACAGACAGACAGACAGACAGACAGACAGACAGACAGACAGACAGACAGACAGACAGACAGACAGACAGACAGACAGACAGACAGACAGACAGACAGACAGACAGACAGACAGACAAAGGATGCTGGAGTACCCACAAAGAAAGACCAAGCAGTGGCAAGCAATTGTCAGATTCCCCAAATTAATAATTCTGTATAAACAGAGAGATCAGTAATTGAAGGAAAGGGCATCATCGAGGTGCAGTAAACGTTAGTACACAGTGCCACCATTTAAAGGAAAAATTGCAAGTTTGAACCTAATCTGTGATGGATATAAAAAATGAAACAAATTCCATTCCAAGTCCATATTGGGCAACAACTTGGCCAAAAATATTTCGAAAAACACATGCATTGAATATGGGGCAAGACATAAACTAGAGGTACTGTGAGCAAGCTCACAAAGTGATACCCCCCGCACCTGTCAGAACAGAATTATATTGCTTCATGCACATCTTCATATGGAGTTCTTCCATTGTGTAAAGTTTCATGAAAATTCTTCAAACGGTTTAGGAGTTGCGCTTTTAAGGATGGACAGGCGGACGGACAGACGGACGGACGGATGGACGGACGGACGGACAGGGAGATTCCTATATACCCCCCAAACTTTGTTTGCGGGAGGTATAATAAGATACACTTGCAAACCAAATATGACCCCATTCCACCAAGCAACAGACCGACATTGCAAAATATAGAGCTACTTGACGTATCTACAAAAATCAGTCTTACAGTTTAGCTACTACACTTTGGCTCTGACAGAAAGAGTATTGTGAAACCCTGTTAACGGAATTTGCCAGTGGGAAATATTCAGATGGCAGGAATATTCAATAACAAAAATTTTGGATTTTTTTTTTCAATTAACAGGAATTTTCAAGTATAAACTATACGCAATTAACAAATTAACAGGTCAAATGTATGGTAAATGGTAATGGCGATTGGAAGTTATTTGCAATTAACCAAGTTATTCAGCCGAGAAGAATCCAATTAAATGGGTTCCACTGTATAATCAACTAATTCTTCCCACCAACTAGTATGATTTGTGTACATTGTTGCCAGGGGCGGAGTGGGCCAAGAAAAGTTACCAGGGAATGCACCATGGGGGCTCAGACTCCGAGGAAATTTTGATTTTTCAAACTGAACAATCGCGGCTTCCTTGAATCTGAGTGATCAATGGCAGTCCACATAGAGGACATTTCGATGGCATTGTTGTATCATCTTCATCCATCATTTGGCAAAAATGGTTCTACTCTGGTGGGGGGGGGGGGGGGGAGGGGGATCCATCAGGGAAAATTGTTACTTTTCAAATTAAGGGAACGCCGTTTCCTTTCATCTGAGCGATCAATAGCAGGCTAGACTGTGCTAGTATATTTCAATATCCTCTTTGTGGACTGCCTATAACAGTCCACAAAGAGAACATTTCAATATACCAACAGTCTATGCAATCAGATCCATTTTGCCTTTTTTGTCGTTTTTATGAAATTTCATGCACCAACAGGTGTTGTGCTGCATCAATTATGGGAGCCCCAGGGGGAACCCAATACAACCAGTCCAACTCTGATTGTTACCCATAGACACTCAGTTTTTTAGTACACTCATATTTGTATTGTTGCTATTAATAGTGGAAAGCTATTCATTGACTAGATACTTTGCCAGTGAAAAATATTCAATTAACAGGAGTATGCAATGGGAATTCAGGTAGTTTTCCCAGATTCTTGTGATAAACTGAACACTTATGCCATTATTGAGCATTTATTCTAAAATACTTTATTTGACAGAGCTCTATGGGCACTGTCAAACTCGATATAATGGATTAAATTCTTATGCTGGATGCACTGAGGCCAGATAGGTCTATGAATGTAATTCTTTGAGAGATGGCAAGATGTGTCATTCATTTAACAGGAGATTACTCATAACCTATTTGCAATTAACATGCAGAATTTGTACTGAAGGTATGGTAAATAGTTTTGTGTTTGAAACTTATTTGCAATTAACGTAATTATTCAGTTAAGAAATATCCAATGATGCTGGGACAGTTAACTGTGTGATACAGCCAGCTCCAGTTGATATAATACCCTGCGTGCAGACAACTTTTATTATTACAACCGATTATTGTAAGAGAAACAGGCTTAATCAATGCAGTAACAATATGGACACTCCATTTGTGTCCAATTAGCACTAAGATTAGCAAGAATTTGTCCTGAACGTGTCTTAAGAATCATTTTCATTAATTGTATGTTTTTATATGAAGTTTGTTACTCAATCTTTCCGTAACTCAAAATCTTCAAAAAGATGGGATGTTGCCAACATTTGGTATGTACACGAATTGAGATACCTGTGTTCAGTGTTGTTATTGCTCTGATGGCTGAACTTGTTAAATGTTAGCAAGTGAATGAAATTTGCTGGTGAATTAGACTCAGTCGGATTTTCCATTCAGAACACATGCCGCTATCAATATCGGGAAATTATGGCCAAGGATTTTTGGAGGCAAATATGAGTGTGATGCAATATGTATAGGAATGAAACCATATGAAATTAACTGCTGTCATTTATTGAATAAAATTTTATGAACTTCTACACAACAGGACAGATTTATTATACGCATATAGAAACAATAAAATGAAGTGAAAGTTAAAAAATTTATAGTAATTTATATATTTTTTATACTTACCAATGACCCAGACTTAGCTGGTGCTAACTCCAACAAAACCAGGGCCAAACACAAATTTTGCCCCCCAATCCCCAAAATTTGCATCCAAAACAAAAAGAAATCATGTCCTAAAGGACCTCCATAGTACGCCTCTACTGCGCATGCGCAGTGACGCAGTCGTCCCGAAATTGGCGCCAATTATCATTCTTACTGGCAGTGCCTGGTCAGCGCTATGTACTCAGCGGGGAGGCAAGAGTTCCCAACTCCAGGGAGGGCCATCCCCGTCTGGGTCATTGGTAAGTATAAAAAATATATAAATTACTATAAATTTTTTAACATTTTTATACTGTACCAATGACCCAGACTTAGCTGAATAGTAAACAGGCTGGAGGGCCTAGGACATAGAGGAAAATCCAATAAGCTCAACTATATAGTAAAGAGGTAACCCCTTAAGGAGAAAAGGAGTATTAGGCTTTACATGTATCTTTCTTATTTAATATTAAATTAGAAAGATACACTACCCTTAATAATTGAGCACAATAACATTCATGTTCTCTATTAACATCCAGTATAACCCTTATACTAATTATTTTTAAAGCAAGCCAATAAATAAAGTAGTCCAGAGAATTGAGACTCTTTATAATCATTTAAAAGTGTCCGAGTATTGTATATTAAAGCCCGTTTGACACTTGACATATACAAATGCTTCACACCGAGCTACACTTTAAAAATAAGACATGAATGAATTTAAACATTAATATTACACTTTAAAACCATCCCGGAAGCGACTCAGAAATACTGACTTGGAGGAGGCATTCCCTTGCTTTTCACTATAAAGCAGGTGACCTAAGGGAACACCTGCCCCCCCCCCCCCCCCTTCCCCTTGCCCTGGGTCAAATAGCCCAGAGCGAAGAGTGCAGCCGGACGGAGTCACTGCCGGAACAGAAAGCCTGCATAACTATAGTTGCAACTGTTTAGTGGACGACATTCTGAGCAACAAATAACGGACCTAAACAATGCAGGTCTCCAGAAATGGACTCAATATTTCTGAGATAAAAATTCGTAAATGTGGATGGCTGAGACCAATAAGCAGCCTTCATTAAATCTGTAATAGCAACACTATTAGCATAAGCCCAGGAAGTAGAAAGAGCTCTTACTTCATGAGCAGAAATCTTAAGCACAGACTGCTGAGAAGAAGATAAATCTTCATAAGCAGTACGGATAGTTAACTGAATCCATCTAGCAATAGAATGGACTGAAATGTCCTTTCTATTAGGCATCAAAGACAGAAAGAAACGTTTTCGTCCCTTTCTGATAAACTGAGATCTCTGTTTATAGATACGTAGTGCTCTAACAGGACAGAGTAAAGGCCTACGCCCGTCTGAACACGGAAGAGCCTTAATAACAATAGGTTCCGGATATTTATTAGGAGCCTGATTCTTAGCTAAAAAACCCACATTAGTAGTGAAGGTGATAGTGTTCCCAACACTACGATAATGAGAATCATCCACCGATAGTGCATGAAGCTCACTGACTCTTCTGGCAGAAGAGAAAGCTAAGAGAAAAGCTGTCTTATAAGATAAGAATTTGAAATCTACTTTCCCAAGAGGTTCAAATGGCTTTTCCTTCAATTTAAGGAGAACCCAAGCTAAATTCCACTTAGGAATTAATCTAAGAGTTCTGGGTCTATTTATCGAAAAGTTTCTAACCAACTTCGATAAAGAGACATTAGATCCAATTTGTAAACTATCATGATGTGCATAGGTATCAGATAACATAGATCTATAACCCTTTATAGTAACAGGCTGCAGTTTGATTTCGTCAAACAAGTATACTAGAAAGTTTGCAATGTCTGGTATAGAGGGATCAAATATATCTACAGAATGATCCCTACACCAACGACGAAAAACCTTCCACTTAGCCGCATAGTTTAGCGAAGAGGTCCTCCTACAGTTAGAAATCGCGTCCACTGCTCGTCCTGTAAAGTGCTTGCCATGCAAGAAGGACCGCACAACGGAAAAACGTGAAGGTTGAGACCTTGCGGGTTGTGATGGAGTTGGCGCGATTTCCCCTGCGAAAGAAGATCCTCTCGTGGAGGAAGCTTCCGCGGTAGGTCCCACAACAGACACCTGAGTAGATTTATCCACGGTCTCTGTGACGACAGAGATGCTACCAACAGAATCTTGCATTGAGATTGTTTTATCTTTAGCAATACTTGTTGAATTAACGGCGCTGGAGGATACGCATATCCTATCATTCCGTCCCAAGGGATCGACAGAGCGTCTACTGCAAATGCTCTTGGATCCGGACACGGAGACACATACGTCTGCAACTGATTGTTGAGATGTGTCGCAAATAAGTCTATCATTGGCCGTTCCCATTGGTAGCAAATCTGATTGAATACTTGTTTGTTGAGAGTCCACTCCGACGGCAACAAGCGACCCTTTCGTGAAAGGGAGTCTGCTAGCACATTCAGACGACCCGGTATGTGACGGACCGAAAGAAGAACGTGATGTTCTAACGCAAACAGAAGGATTCTTTCCGTTAGATTGAACAACGGAACTGAATGAGTGCCTCCCTGATTCCGTATATACGCCACTACTGTCGTATTGTCGGATAGGATTTGGACATGAGCATCGTGATTTCGGAATGTCGGATGTACCATGACGTGAAAGTACGCATCTTTGAGATCTATGCTCGTTGCATAATCGTTCACCCGAATACTTGCTCTGACCGATCGAATCGTCTCCATATAAAACTTCGGAGCGACGATCAGCTTGTTTATCCAGCTCAAATCTATGACTGGACGGAACGAGCCGTCTGGTTTCGGAACCAGAAACAGATGGCTGTAGAATCCCAGAGATTCCTAGTTTTCTACGACCTCTACCGCGTTCTTCATTAAAAGAGACTGCACCTCTGATAACAGAGCGTCTCTTTTCTGTGGATTTGACGGAAGATGAGTCCACTTTGGACTTCGAGTTAATGGAGGCTTTCGTTTGAAGGATATCTTTAGACCTTCCGAAGTCACTCCTCTCACCCAAGGGTCGTCCGTAATCGACGCCCACTCTTGTGAAAAACTTGACAACCTTCCGCCAACCGGAACGCGATAGAGGTTCAAGCCATCACCTCCTGGACCTGCGAGGCCTGCGGTAGGAGAAACCACGTCTTCCACGACCCGCACCTCGCCTCGTCGACCTCGGGGCGTCCGACCGATTGTCCCGGCCTGAAGGACGTCCCGAACGAGAGTCGCTATCCTGACGGTCTCTCGAATAAGACCAAGAGGACGCACCGGAACCTCTATAGGAACCTCTCTTGGGCGCATTAGACCCAGAAGTGCCTGTCTTATTCGTGTCTGCTGTATCCGACTTTTTAGGAGCCGATCTGAACAACAGAGAATCATTAGCTTTCTTTTTAATTTTATCATAAATAGCGGAAAGCTTGCCGTCAAAGAGAAGTTCTCCTGAGACCGAAGCGACTCTAAGAGAGTTCTTCACCTTAGAATCCACTAGTGTGGATGTAGCTAGGGCTGCGTCACGTCTAACCAACTCCAGATTTGCCACTGAAAGGGCGGAGTTACATGTGGAATAAGCTACTGCCCTTGAAAGAAGTCTTAAAGAGGATTGTATATCCTGAAACTCTTCCCCTTGAAGGCGCAGTGATAACGCCTTAGTAAGGTGATCTGCGTAAGATAAGGCATCTAAATTGGCTCTGTTAGACGCAATAGCTGTTTCCAACACCGCGGTTGGAATAGAAGCTGACGACGGTAATGATAGCTCTAAGTCTTCCGCCTCGTCGTCCATACGCAGAGGAACTCTCGGTATACCCTGTCCTGCCGTATCGAATTTATTCCTTGCATTAATGAAAGGCAGGTTAAGAGTATTAGCGGACAAGAAACCTGCTTTCCCCGTCCTGGAAGCAAGTTTAAATATAGCGTCGTTCAATAATTCAAATGTTCTTGCAACATTATTGGACTGCGACGGAAACTCGGGAGCGATGTCCCTGAACCGCTCAAAAAATTCAGAGTCCAATGACGCTATAATTCTCTTGTCCGGAAGCGCAGCAGTCTGGCCCGACGGAACAACTTGAGGGAGAAAGTGCCGGATGAAGTCCACGGCAGCTTTATGTCGTTCCGAAAGGGATAGCTCCAATTCATCCGTATCCCTTTCACCATCCGGTCGGACCTCCCGATGTTCCCGGTCGTCCGCCCCCGATGCTTCGGCGGAGCGTACCGACCCAGCGCCGTCGGATAATTCTCGATCCGACACCGTTTCTGTCGGCTGCTGGGATAAGCTGTGCTATCTGCACAAGAATGTCCGACGTCGAGACCTGCGGAGGCGCAGTCTTTCGCTGCTTCGCCGAGGGCAGCTCCGCATCAGATGGCTCCCGCATACTTTTCCTATGCGAACGTCCGGAGTCCATCGGTCTCGAATCCCTGGCTGCCGGATGGTGTGACCTGGTCGCCGAAGAATCCTTCATCGGCGAAGCTGGTAAAATATCGGCGGTCACGCAGCCAAGGTGCGGTCGTGTGCGCTGACGAGAAGAGGAAGCCTTAACAGTCTCTGCGGACTGCTTATACAACGGAGCGTCCCGAGCGACGGACGTATGCTCCGCTAAAGACACATTTTGTACCACAACATCTGGTCCCAGATGTTGTTGTACGAGAGAGGGACCTCTCTCGCTCGCGGCCCGGCTGGACCTGGACGAGCTAGGAACCGGACTAAAAGGCTTCCTCCGTTCTCGCTTACTATCCGCCGTCACTGGGTGTGCATCTATTATGTTTATAGTGCTCGCATCACCCAAAATTTCCTCTTGGACCGCATCGGACGAACCCGGCTGCCGAACCATTCGGTGAATGGACGCTACACCGGGCGAGCTAGCGGACGACATTTGTCTAATCTCCATGAGCACTTTTGCCGCTAGCTCTGAATTCATTTGTGACGACGGACGCACACTTGAAGAAGATAACATGGAAACATCACCCTGTTCTGGTTCCTCTGAAATAGAAACTGAGAGAGTAGAGTGACCTTGTGGAGAAAGAGCCGGCAGCGCTCTTTCTCCAGAAACAACATATCGTGACACACGTTTCCAATGTTTCTCATCCCAATGTTCACATATAGGACAGGGATTAATGCGAGAACACTGACTACAATTAATACAATGATCATGAAAGTCAGAGGAAGATTTCTTCCTATTACAATTTGAACAATGTCCCTTCACTGTGAAAGAACAACAATAAGTCCTAGTTACTCGCAAAAACCCCTGACACAAAGATACATAATAACATGATCCATTAATAAATGAAAAAACAATTGCAAAACAAAATAATTTTGAAAAAATATTTTTTCAGAGAAGCCCAAGTTGCTGAAAAGTAACGTTGAGCCCCGATGGATCCGATGGCAAAGTGTGGTCAAAAATTTTTAATTTATATAAAATAATTAATGAGACACTTTCGGATAATATAAATGTATCTTATAATGAGATAAACTACCACAAAGGCAAACAGCCCCCCTCAAAAAAGGCTGTTGCCAATGAAAACAAGCAGTGTAAACACACTAGAAAACATGACTCCAGGCACTGAAAAAACTGGCCCGGAATCAGTCATCAATTACACTCTATCTGATGCAAAACAGAGACTCCCAGGGGAGAATCTGTAGAACATCAGATGGAAGATGCAGAACACAAACGTTATACACCCATGGGTGAAAACGTAACTATGGGGAAAATAACAGAAAACATTCTGTAACCAAGCAACTCTCCCAGGAAATTTTAGAAATGAAATTTCTCAAAAATATGCCAAAAGCATGGGAGAATTGCCAGGGGGGACTTTAGAAGGCTAGGGGAGAGGAAACACTGAATAAGCAGTGCAACAATTAGCAAGAATGACAACAAGAGGCCCATGCCTCGAAAATAGGCAACTTAACATAATTTCATCAAAAAATTTTAAGTACAGCCCTGATTATTTTTTGCCACTTCTTTTTCCTCTCCTCCTTCTATCCTCCTTAGAATCACATTTTCTCCCAAAATTACGTGTCTGGCATCCTTTAAACTGAGATTTACAAGCACAAAGATCAGTGAGATGTTGACTGATGAAGGGCCAAACAGAGAAATGATAATTGGCGCCAATTTCGGGACGACTGCGTCACTGCGCATGCGCAGTAGAGGCGTACTATGGAGGTCCTTTAGGACATGATTTCTTTTTGTTTTGGATGCAAATTTTGGGGATTGGGGGGCAAAATTTGTGTTTGGCCCTGGTTTTGTTGGAGTTAGCACCAGCTAAGTCTGGGTCATTGGTACAGTATAAAAATATATATTTTTTATCATGTTTCTGACATTAATTCACAGATTGATGTGTTCTGTAGGCCAACAGCATAAGAGGAAGTAAATTGTACATTACATATGTACAACAAATCAATCAGTGGGGAATGTTACTTGTCCTGTATTTGAAAGCTTTTTACTTTCAAAAAATGTCGGATACATACCAGTCAAAATAAAGTGTAGACAAGTAAATGTTGCTCTCATTTTAATTCCACTGATAAGTTGTTCTGCGATAGATTTATTGGATACAAAAATAAGACAAAATTTTCTTGTTACAATCTACAATTATTGTGATGGAAGCTGTTAACTTTTGAAGTGGAGGAAGGTGATGGGGGAGAGGGAAAAATCAATATCACTGGTAACTGTTACAGTATCAGTATTTTTAACACCAGAGGACAGAGCGACAAGGAGTCGTCAGAGAGATCAAAGGAGACATGGCCTTCTTTAGTTAAATTCACCAACAGCATATGCAACTAAAAATAAATCCATCTTGCCAAATTCTCCCTGCATGCTATCTTCAAAATGGCAGACTATACAAGCAGTTGTCTTTTTTAAACTCATGTTTCAATACAGTCTGCTTATTGTCAAATCTGAAACACACAAAGTATTAGTCAGCTAATTGGGAAACTATTAATTTGTAAAATGATAGTAAGGATAAATAAGCAGCTTATCAAACATTTCTTCCCAAAACCTAAGCTTATCTGAAGCTTTGCACAAGATGGTCACATCGTAAATAACTGTGCCTTTGACAGTGTGTCACTGATGTTGGAAAGGTACATTTTTTTAAGTAATTTCTTCATTAAAACTTGATTTTTAAAACAATAAAGAATAATCCAAGGGTACTGGACAGAAATATGGACAATCTACAAAATCTGTACTTTTTGTAGCTTATTTTTTTATTATAACAACCAAAATGTCTGACATTTTGATTTGATTAAATAAAATAACAAGCATAGTTCAGTGAAGAGAGGGTTTATTACAATAAACAAAATGTTATATTATACATTATTATAACAAGACGCACTGTCACAGTGGCGAAGCGGCGATGATTCATGCAATGCCAATGATGTTTTAAAACTCGTTGGGGACAAAAAAACTTTTTGGTGACAAAAAAACTCGCTGGTGACAAAGTCCATAAATGTGACAGAAATTATCCAAATGACATGTGCTATGGAGAGGGTGTAGACATCATGAAGATACACTTGCATACCAAGTATGGTGTCATTCTATCAAGTATTTTAGGAGTTATGGTGTTTTATAAACTCGTTGGTGACAGACCGACCGACCGACCGACATTGCCACATATAGAGCTGCTCATCGCAGCTAATTATAACAAGATGCACTGTCACAGTGCCGAAGCTGCAACGATGATGTTTTAAAACTCACTCGTTGGTGACAAAAAAAACTTGTTGGTGACAAAGTCCATAAATGTGACAGAAATAATCCGAATGACATGCACTATTGAGAGAGGGTGTAGACATCACGAAGATACACTTGCATACTAAGTATAGTGTCATTCCATCAAATATTATAGGAGTTATGGTGTTTTTTAAACTTGTTGGTGACAGACCGAGCGACAGACCGACAGTGCAACATATAGAGCTGCTCGTCGCAGCTAAAAAGTGGAGTAGACTGTAATATCACAAGCAGACAATTGCATTTATCTATAGTGTGAATATTAAACTCATATTTTCACAAGTGAAGATATGATTTTTATATCACTGATATTTTGTGTAATTTCATGCTATTTTCAACAAAAGCATACAATAATATCATTGATAATTACCACTGGATCTCCTCCTTCTGCTACTGACTCTTCAAAATCTTTTTCTCTTTCCTAAGAACAGAAAATTATTATCTACTACACTCCGATCTCAAAAATATATTCAAGATGAGACAAAATAAAACAGTTATTATGTTCAGATAATGTCAAACCTTTCTAATGGAACAGCCAATTTATATTAAGTATGAGACTGTTCACATCATATTTCAATTATCACATCAGTCAAACTGGGAGTGACAAGTGAAGTTCTTAAGAAATCTGCATGTTCCACTTGTTAAAAGTATGTTTGAAAGTTTCAGGTTCATGTATGTGTTACAGTTTATGACAAAAACCTGAAATAAAACTAACGCAATGTTCAAGGAGCAAATACTTAACAACAAAATATTTTCCTGAACCTTTCAACAACACAGGCCTGTCATTTGGAGACAAGATATCACCCCTGCCCTCTTCAGGGTTGCCCACCTGTTTTGGAAATAAGAAGAGTGGCAAATGCCTACCTTGTAAATCTTGATAAACTAAGGGATTCTAAAATCTGTGTTCACTCAATAAATTTAAACAAGAGGCCCCAGGGGGCCTGAAGGTGCTCGACTGACATGGTAGCCTAAACATCAACCCAGAGAATTGATTTCAACAAGTTGCATGTGCTCCTCCTAAGAAAAGCTTATATCAAATATCCAAAGATTCTGACCAGTGGATCTAAAAAAAAAAAAGATTTTTAAAGAATATTCCTCATTTTGAACTAAGTTATAATTTGGGCTCCCACGGTGAGTCGAAATATGGACCTAGGGACATGGCTTGAATAAACTTGAATCTCACCCCCTAAGGATGCTGCATACCAAATATCAAAACATTCCGACTGCTGGATCTGAAGAAGAAGATTTTTAAAGAAAATTCCTCATTTTGAACTAAGTTATCATTCGGGCTCCCACAGTGAGCCCAAATATGGACCTAGGGACATGGCTTGAACAAACTTGAATCTCACCCCCCTAAGGATGCTGCATACCAAATATCAAAACATTCCGACCGCTGGATCTGAAGAAGATTTTTAAAGAAAATTCCTCATTTTGAACTAAGTTATAATTCAGGCTACCACAATGAGCTCAAATATGAACCCAGGGACTTGGCTAGAACAAACTTGAATCTCACCCCCGAAGCATGGTGCATACCCAATATCAAAAGATTCTGCCTGCTGGATCTTGAGAAGAAGATTTTCAAAGAAATTTGCCTGAAATGCACTAAGTTCAAATTTGGGCTCCAATACTGAGCCCAAATATAAACTCAGGGAGCTGTTTGAACAAACTTGAATTAGATCCCCCACACAATGTTGCATACCAAATTTCAAAAGATTCTGTCTGCTGGATCTGGAGAAGAAGATTTTTGAATAAAAGTTCGAATTCGAGCTTCTATAGTGAGCCCAAATATGAATCTAGGGAGCCGATTTGGACAAACTTGAATCAGATCCATCCCACAATGTTGCATACAAAATATCAAAAGATTCTACCTGCTGGATCTGGAGAAGATTTTTTAAGAAATTTGCCTGAAATGCACTAAGTTCGAAATCAGGCTCCTATACTGAGCCCAAATATGAACCCAGGGGGCCGATTTAAACAAACTTGAATCAGATCCACCCTACAATGTTGCATACCAAATATCAAAAGATTCTGCCAGCTGGATCTGGAGAAGAAGATTTTTTTTAATGTTTTTCCCATTGCCTACAGTGTTAAAAAGTGCTGACTCAGCACTTTTTCAAAGTCCTGAAAAAAGTACCTTGTGATCAAACCGATAGGGATTTTTTTTAACCATTCTATTCTACTGGATAAAAGTAAGCTTTATACAAAATAAGAATTCTCTGTGCCATGTAGTTTTGGAGATATGGCAGTTTTAAGGTTTTTCCTATTTTTAGCTCCCGAGGTTCCCACGGGGCAATGAGAAAAATAAATTGTGCATCAATCAACTACTTATGACCCATTATCATCTCATATCAAATTTGGTTCAAATCGACCTCACGGTTCTGAAAATAGAAATTTTAGGCGTGGCCAAAATTTTTGCCCCTCCCATAACGAAGGCAAATAATGCCTGACAAACTTCTCTTGAACAAACTTGATTCTAAACCTCAAAAGGACTCTGCATACCAAATATCAAGGCTCTGCTACTGCTGGTTCATGAGAAGAAGATTTTTTAATGTTTTGGGCATTTTGGCCCCACCCCGTCCTCAATATGAGCCGCAATTTAATTTGAAGAAAAATCAAAATTCCCCTATATAACTAACTCTCACATGAAATTTCATTACAAGGTGAACAGTGGTTTGGGAGAAAAAGACCCAAACACCACCTTCACGACGTACGACAGACGACGGAAAAAAGTGATCAGAATAGCTCACCCTGACTTTCAGTCAGGTGAGCTAAAAATAGAAAGATACCGACTCTCTTTTAACCCTTAAGTTACTGGGTAATTTGCAGACCTTCAACTTAGGGGTTATTACTTGGTTAATTCCATATTGGCCGAGATATCAGCCTGAGGCAATTTGAGACCGAAGGTAGAAGGCTGATGTCAAGTTACCGAGGGCAGATCTCTGAGCCAAAATGATTTTAACCAAGAAATAACCTCTTTGTTTATTAAACCAAAACAAATAATTAAAAAATTCTCAAATGTGTTACAGTTTTCTGACAGTGTTTTTGTTTCTCATTCTTTTCACAAAGTCCAAATTTTCCTCTTCTCCTACCTCAAATTCAGATATTCTAATGACTCAGCTTCCCCGATGGGGTAGGCACGACATTTAGATAGCTCAACTATGTCTTTCTCCCACATTGACAAATCTCAGCTTATGACAAAATTTTAGTTTGTGATGGTTTTTTGTACAACTCTCTTCTTTCTTCTCTTCATCCACCTAATCATTACTCATTGCTATTTTTAATTCCTCGTCATACAAAACTCTGCTTCAAAATACTCACAATGTCTTGTAACCCCAATTTTCCTGACTGTGCTGGACAAATAACTGTGAAAATTGAGTGTAGTACAAGTGCCCCCAGTCCAATAATAGCCAGTTGGACAACTGCCTCCAGTGAAAATGTCAGCTAGGATAAGTGCCCTCAGTAAATATGTCAGCTAGGAAAACTGCCCCCCCCTCCCCTCCCCCCCCCCCCCCCCCCCAATGGAATTTGCATCTAGAATATGTGCCCCCAATCAGAATGTCAGCTAGGAAAACTGCCTCCCAAATTATAAGGATACCGATTCAACAGAGTTTGAAGCCATATCAGCCAAGTTGATAATGGGTAATTCTGGGAAAGAAAATCATACCTAATAAATACTACACTATAATTTTGTGAATTTATCAGCTTAGTAGTGAATTCTAGAAAAGTCTTGGCTGCCACTAGAGACAGTCAAGAATTGACTATAAACCACTGCCAATGTAAATTGACTATTATCCACATAATCTCTTCTTAATTGTTTGCTAAATTATTTGTTTTAAGACCACAAAGTTTGTCAAAACCATTCAGGGTCAATAGCTGCCAATGGATGATATTAATGAAAAACCTGAGGTACAAGGTTTCCCCCAACATAGTGAATAGCGAAATGACTGTTGTTCGGTCAGGGCATTCACTCTCCTAAAATTTTCTGAGAGAATTTGTTTCTTTCCTGTGATTTTCAAAACAATGGATCTGACAAAAAATAGCAACACCAACACCTTACACAGCCTACTACAGACGCCCCAATTAACTCTTAATCCACTGAGTATTTTCAAGATATTTTTCATCAAATCTAGTCATGGCTTTCGTGAAGCAGCCACGACTGGATGTGATGAAAAATCTATTAAAATTTTACTAAGAATTCATTGGTGAAAAAATCCATTCAATTTACAGGGAGAAAATTATTAAATGTGCCCAGATTATACTTATTTCACAGAGACCTTTTCCAGAAAATGATGTCAGATTCTGGTCTTATCAGTACACAAGCAGCAGTATACTTAGTTTATTGCAGTTATGTTACAACTTATTTTTACTTGTACTGAGAAGCAGCCATGACTTAATTTGACAATACACTCAAGAAATAGAAAAGTGTGGAGCAATCATCTATGAAAGGGTTAAGAATGTCTGTCCTTTTAAGAGTATTCAATTTATTTGCAGAGTGACTAATCTAACTCTGGGAAGTTTATGCAGGACTGTCATTCTGTTGGTGTGTTGCTATTAATGTTTTTCAGCCAATTAAATATTTTATTGGTGCTCAACAGTCAAGATATGATCCAGTGAACATATGAGTATGTACAATGGTCCTGTATTGCATGAAATTATGGCAGCACACTCCTAAGATGATGTTTGATATTTTTCTAAGGCGCACCAAAGCACATCTTTAGGTAACTGACAAAATGACATCCATATTAACTCTCAAGCATGTTTTAAAAACTTGACATGTCTACATCACAAGAGAGTTGTTTATTGTGAAGATGTGTATTTAGTTAGACTCAAACAGACTCACAAAACTGTTTCTCAATCAGCTACAGCTGAACACACAAAGCTCCATACTGCATGTAGTAGATATAAGGAGAAGCAATAATTTCTATATGGAGAAATCAGTTTAGGTTTCCTGTAGTTGCAAAATGAATGACAGGAGGAGTAGTTCTGGATGAGACACTCAATTCTGCAGAAGAATTAAGTTTTTAGGCATGATGATGCTCGTATATATGTTTTATCACTACACTTTCATACCAAACAATTATTTAAAGTTGTAGTGTCTTTCAGTAGTTCTGGAAAAAAAACCCAATTCTGTGAGATAATTCAGTTTTCACACTCCTGGGACCATGAACTTCTTATGCAAGCATGGTGTTGCCCATATATGTTATTTTGCCATATATGTTATGTTGCTACACTTCACACCAAACATTTATTTAAAGTTGCAGTGCCAGTAGTTCAGGATGAAAAACCTGATTCATTGAGACAATACAGTCTGTTTTCACACTTCTGTGATCTTGATCTTTGTCACTCAAACATGGTGTTGCCGTGTAACAGACCTTCCACCGGCCTTTACCCTGGTGTGAAGTTTCATGGAAGTCCACCAAAGCATTATAGGGTTACAGAGTTATGGCTCTAAATGGACAAATAAAGGATAATGTTCAATGTTAATGAAAGGATTAAGAAATACGACAAGAATTGTGATAATTGAGAATCTGTTAATTTCTGTTCACTGTACATGATGTTTTCAATAAAAATAATTTGCGGTGTAGACTGTACTAAAGAACTGAGGGGTGGGTTAATGTGGCCCTCACAGTTAATGTATGTCAACCAAAGTTACCAAAGTTACAGTGAAATTATTCCAAAACGAATCATCCAATCAACTTACAATGAAATCCCTTCATAAATATGGCCTGTAGACTGTGCTAAAGGTTTTCAGGTTTCAGGCCTGTGTGCCATCATTGCTGATTGATCGCAACCAAAAGGGGAATCCTCATCTGGACATTATACCGAGTCATCCTACCAAGATACAATGAAATCCCTTCATAAATACAACCTGTAGTCTATGCTAAAGGTCTTGGGGTTTTGGGCTCAGGCAGCCATCACGGTTGAATGATCACTACCAAAAGGGGACGTTCTCATCTAGACATTATCTGGAATCATCCTACCAAGTTTCTATGAAATCCCTTCATAAATACAACCTGTAGACTGTTAAAGGTTTTCAGGCTTCGGGCCCCTGTAGCCGTCACAGCTGACCAATCGCAATCAAAAGGGGACGTCCCTTTATAAATATAACCTGTAGTCTATGCTAAAGGTTTTTGAGCTCGGGCAGCTGTCATGGTTGAATGATCACTACCAAAAGAGGACATTCTCATCTAGACATTATATGGAGTCATCCTACCAAGTTACAATGAAATCCTTTCATAAATACGACCTGTAGTCTATGCTAAAGGTTTTGGGGTTTTGGGCTTGGGCAGACATCACGACTGAATGATTGCTTCCAAAAGGGGATGTTCTCATCTAGACATTATCTGGAATCATCCTACCAAGTTTCTATGAAATCCCTTCATAAATACAACCTGTAGACTGTTAAAGGTTTTCAGGCTTCGGGCCCCTGTAGCCGTCACAGCTGACCAATCGCAATCAAAAGGGGACGTTTCTCATATAGACATTATATGGAGTTACGCTACCAAGTTACAATGAAATCCTTCCATAAATACGACCGACAGACTGTGCTAAATGTTTTCGGGTTTTGGGCCCAGGCAGCCATCACGGTTGATCGATTGTGACCAAAAGGGGATGTTCTCATCTGGACATGACCTCAAACCTGCATATGAAATTTTGTGACGATAGGACAAGAACTATGGGGTGTAGCCTGTGCTAAAGGAAAATGTGAACAGACTCACAGACTTGCAGACATCCGTATGCGTAATGACAATAGCTTACCTTGACTTTGTCAAGTTAAGCTAAAATGGCTCCACTGTGCTAATTCCCTTTCCACTGTCATTGTGGATCATAGAGCCAGTTTCTTACTTAGAATTTGGGACACTTTTTCCAACATTCATTCTCATTTCAGTTTGAGGTCACAAGCTGTGTTTCAGAAATTACACTTTTATCTTAGAACAAAATGTAATCCAGAAGTCTACGTTTGATAATAATTACATTGTTAATGTAGTTATACGTTTTGGGTCCAAATACTCAATTCCCATTGGTCAGCTGGATGAAAACATCATGACCAAATGTAATTCATTTTCCAATGAATACATTTGGTCGAACTTTGACCCGCATTTACGGTAGAGCGCAATTGACAGAATGTCATTCAGGCGGTGTTTGGGCGGGTTTTTAACTTTTAGCACCTCTCGCAGTGATCAACTCCGCTGCTGTTTCTTTGGTGACATTTCCCAACTGTGGCATAAAGCCTGTTACTAAAATTCCATTTCTAAAGTTGTGAAAATTAAAAATCAGAGTTGTGTGCTTTGTCTTTTGTGTGAGGGTGGTTTTTCGCCTCGTTCGTTCGTACATGATTTATTTCGATCTTTCTGCTTTGTTGTTTGATAAAAAGTAGTTTAAACAGTTACGGAATGTAATTATAAGAATTGAATGCAATTTTTATAATCTTTATTGGAGTATGAACGTGTGGGAATGGGTACAAATTGTATGAATCCCAAAGGGATTCATACATAATTTGTGCCCATTCCCACACGTTCATACTTTGTGCCCATTCCCACACGTTCATGTGACTACCTTATTCACATTATGGATCATAAACTATTTCTGGAATAAATAAAGTGAAAGAACAAGAAAATCATTAGGGGATCACAGATCTGCACATTTGTTTTAATATTTCACCAATTCATAACTTTTAATAACAGATGCATCTGACAAATGAGCTCATGTGAAGGGAACCTGTGGTTTGTCAATGTAATAAGTGGAACTAAAATTGAAAATCAACAGGTTTTTTTCTCTTGTCATGTCATAAGGGTACCTTCCTTTGAAGTTTAGCGAACATGTGAAACATAGAACTAAAATTATTCCCCCCCAAACCAATTGTGACAAATTTCCATTCACAGTGCAAATTGTAACCTTTCTCCTTCTGGTTGAGAGTTATTTCACTTTGCATGTGGTACCTGTAAAATTATTATTGTTATAGCACAGAAACTAATTTTTACTTAGAGTTGCAGTTCAGTGATATCTAAGCTTAAGGCTGCTGATTCCAAACTAGAGGCTCTAAAGAGCCTGTAATCGCTCACCTGGAACTGCATATAAAAATGTGATTTCCCATAAGCTTTCCATGGTAACTATGAGTTGCAATTGTGGCCATATTTGCAACATTACATCAACATTATATGAGGATCATTGGTAGAAGGAGTCCCAGTCCTCAATCATGTGAAGTTTCAAAACATTTGACTTTGTGGTTTCAGAAGGGAAGATTTTTGTGCAAAATCCATCAATCAGAATCAGAGAATGTCTCTGGTGGCCATATTTTCCAACCAAAGGGAATAAAAAGAGGATCGTTTGTAGAGGGCCACCTATAGACCATTCCTGCAAAGTTTGGTTCACATCGACACAGTAGTTCCAGAGAAGAAGATCAAAATGTGATTTCCGCAATTGTGGCCATCAACATTAAATGAGGATTGTTGGTAGTGGGTGTCCCAGTCATCAACCATGCAAAGTTTCAAAACATTTGGCCCTGTGGTTTCAGAGGAGAAGATTTTTCCAAAACCACCAAGCAGAATCAAAGAAAGACTCTGGCAGCCATGTTTTTCAACCACGGGAACAAAATGAGGATCATTTGTAGAGGACCTCCCATAGACTATTCCTGCCAAGTTTGATTCATGTTGGCTCAGTAGTTCCAGAGAAGATGAAAATGTGATTTCCCATAGGGTTTCTATAGTAACTATAAGCTGCAATTGAAGCCATGCTTGCAACCCAATCAACATTAAATTAGGACCGTTGGTAGAGGGCGTCCCAGTCATCATTTATGTGAAGTATCAAAACATTTGGGCCTTGCTGTTTCAGAGGAGAAAATTTTTCAAAATTCCCCAATCAGAATCGAAGAATGTCTCTGGCGGTCATGTTTTCAAACCCATGGGAACAAAATGAGGATCGTTAGTAGAAGACCTCCCATAGACTATCCCTATCATGTTTGGTTCAAGTCGGCTCAATAGTTCCAGAAGATGAAAATGTGATTTCCCATTGGGTTTCTATAGTAACTAAAAGCTAAAATTATGGCCATGTTTACATCCCGATCAACATTAAATGAGGATTGTTGGTAGAGGGGGGTCCTAGTCATCATTTGGCCTGGCAGTTTCAGAGGAGAAGATTTTTGAAAATCCACCAACCAGAATCAAAGAATGCCTCTGGCGTCCACGTTCTTCAACCCACAGAAACAAAATGAGCATCATTTGTAGAGGACCTCCCATAGACCATTCCTACCAAGTTTGATTCATGTCGGATCAGTAGTTCAAGAGAAGAAGATGAAAATGTGATTTTCCATTGGGTTTCTATAGAAACTATAAGCCGCAATTGAAGCCATGTTTTCAACCTGATCAACATTAAATGAGGATTGTTGGTACAGGAGGTCCCAGTGATCAGCCATGCAAAGTTTCAAAACATTTGGCCCTGTAGTTTCAGAGAAGATTTTAAAAATCCACCAATCAGAATCAAAGAATGCCTCGGGCGGCCATGTTTTCACACCCATGGGAACAAAATGAGGCTAGTTTGTAGAGGACCTCCCATAGGCTATCCCTGGCATGTTTGGTTCACGTTGGCTCAGTAGTTCCAGAGAAGAAGATGAAAATGTGATTTCTCATAGGGATTCTATAGTAACTATAAGCTGCAATTGCGGCCATGTTTGTAACCCGATCAACATTAAATGAGGATCGTTGGTAGAGGGGGGGTCCCAGTCATCATTTATGTCTGGCAGTTTCAGAAAAGATTTCTGAAAATCCACCAACCAGAATAAAAGAATGCTTCTGGAAGCCATGTTTTTTCACCCGACAGGAACAAAATAAGGATCGTTTGTAGAGGACCTCCCATAGACCATTCCTGCCAAGTTTGGTCCTCACCAGCTCAGCGGTTACAGAGAAGAAGATGAAAATGTGAAAAGTTAATGGATGCCAGACGACAGAAGATGGACAATGGACAACGATGGAAGCCAAGTGATGTGAAAAGCTCACATGGCCATTTAGGCCAGGTGAGCTAAAAAGGACCATTAGCAAATCACTTCTGCATGTCAGCAGTGAAAAACTGAACTAATATTAGCATCACCCAAGAACTCAATAGTGCTGTTATTGGTAACACTGACTTTGACCCTTTGACAACAAACATGAAAATGGATCATATTCCATGGGTATGTCCCTTTAAGTCTGGTGAACATGCATTTAATAGATGTAAAGTTATTGTCAGAAAACTAGTTTTTTATGCCATCCATCTTCATTCAACGAATTAAGTGTCGTGTTCGATTTAATGATTTGATTTGTCATGGACTGCCATACACACAATAATGAATTTTATCTACTTCATACGTAAAAACAGTAACGTTTTATCTTTTATCGTCATCGAAAACTCGCCGTCAATAAAAAATCTTTTATCGTTACTGCAGTAAGAATAAAAGTCACGTGATATCGCAAGAATACAACGTTCACGCCCATCTCATTTGCATGACGTACTATTTCATTCAACACTTTGAATAACTAATTATCGCTACCGCGGATCGAAACAAATAAAACGGGGCGTATTTATCAAAATGTATTGAATAAACAAGAGGCCCCAGGGGGCCTGAGGGCGCTCACCTGACATGGTAGCCTAAATATCAACCCAGAGAATTGATTTCCACAAGTTGCATCTGCTCCTCCTAAGAAAAGCTGAAACCAAATATCCAAATATTCTGACCAGTGGATCTAAAAAAAGATTTTTAAAGAATATTCCTCATACTGAACTAAGTCATAATTCGGGCTCCCACAGGAAGCCCATATATGAACCCAGGGACTTGGCTTTAACAAACCTGAATCTCACACCCCTAAGGATTCTGCACACCAAATATCAAAACATTCTGACTGCTGGATCTGAAGAAGAAGATTTTTAAAGAAAATTCCTCATTTTGAACCAAGTTACAATTCGAGCTCCCACAATCAGCCCAAATATGGACCTAGGGACATGGCTTGAACAAACTTGAATCTTACCCCCCTAAGGATGCTGCATAAAAAATATCAAAAGCATTCATCTGCTGGATCTGAAGATTTTTAAATAAAATTCCTCATTTTGAACTAAGTTGTCATTCAGGCTCCCATAGTGAGCCCAAATATGAACCAAGGGACTTGGCTCGAACAAACTTGAATCTCAGCCCCTTAAGGTTGCTCCATGCCAAATATCAAAACATTCCAACTGCTGAATCTGAAGAAGAAGATTTTTAAAGAAAAATTCCTCATATTGACTAAGGTATAATTTGGGCTCCCACATGGAGCCCAAATATGGACCCATGGACTTGGCTTTAACACACTTGAATCCCCCCTCCCCCCCCCCCCCCCCCCCCCAAGGATGCTACTCACCACATATCAAACCATTCCGACTGCTGGATCTGAAGAAGAAGATTTTTTAAGAAAATTCCTCATTTCGAACAAAGTTACAATTCAAGCTCCCACATTGAGCCCAAATATGGACCTAGGGACATGGCTTGAACAAACTTGAATCTCACCCCCCTAAGGATGCTGCATACCAAATATCACAAGATTCTGCCTGCTGGATCTTGAGAAGAAGATTTTCAAAGAAATTTGCCTGAAATGCACTAAGTTCGAATTTGGGCTTCTATAGTGAGCCCAAATATGAATCCAGGTGGCCGATTTGAACAAACTGGAATCAGATCCACCCCACAATGTTGCATACCAAATATCAAAAGATTCTGCCTGCAGGATCTGGAGAAGAAGATTTTTGAAGAAATTTGCCTGAAATGCACTAAGTTCAAATTCGAGCTTCTATAGTGAGCCCAAATATGAATCTAGGGAGCCGATTTGAACAAAATAGAATCAGATCCACCCCACAATGTTGCATACCAAATATCAAAAGATTCTGTCTGCTGGATCTGGAGAAGAAGATTTTTTAAGAAATTTGCCTGAAATGCACTAAGTTCAAATTTTGGCTCCTATACTGAACCAAATGTATAAACCCAAGGGGCCGATTTGAACAAACTTGAATCAGATCCACCCCACAATGTTGCATACCCAATATCAAAAGATTCTGCCTGCTGGATCTTGAGAAGAAGATTTTCTAAGAAATTTGCCTGAAATGCACTAAGTTCAAATTTGGGCTCCTATACAGAGCCCAAATATAAACCCAAGGGGCCGATTTGAACAAACTTGAATCAGATCCACCCCACAATGTTGCATACCAAATATCAAAAGATTCTGCCTGCTGGATCTGGAGAAGAAGATTTTCAAAGAAATTTGCCTGAAATGCAGTAAGTTCAAATTTGGGCTCCTATACTGAGCCCAAATATAAACCCAGGGGGCCGATTTGAACAAACTTGAATCAGATCCACCCCACAATGTTGCATACCAAATATCAAAAGATTCTGACTGCTGGATCTGGAGAAGAAGATTTTTTAAGAAATTTGCCTGAAATGCACTAAGTTCGAAATCGGGCTCCTATACTGAGCCCAAATATGAACCCAGGGGGCCGATTTGAACAAACCTGAATCAGATCCACCCTCCAATGTTGCATACCAAATATCAAAAGATTCTGCCTGCTGGATCTGGAGAAGAAGATTTTTTAATGTTTTTCCCATTGCCTACAGTGTTAAAAAGTGCTGACTCAGCACTTTTTCAATGTCCCGAAACTGTACCCTATGATAAAACCGATGGCAATTTTTTTTTACCAATTCTTTCTGTTGGTCCTAAGGAAGCTTCACACCAAATAAAAATTCTCGGTGCCGTGCAGTTTTGGAGATATGGGCGTTTTAATTTTTTTCTATTTTTAGCTCCTGCGGTTCCCATGGGGCTACGGGAAAAAAAAAATCAGCATAAATTAGTTACTTATGACCCAATAAGCCCTCACATAAAATTTGGTTCAAATCAGCCTCTCGGTTTGGAAAATAGAAATTTTGGGCGGGGCCAAAAATTTTGCCCCTCCCATAACGAAGCCAAGTATAGCCCCACAAACTTCTCTTGAACAAATCTGAGTCTACACCTCAAAAGGAAGCTGCACACTAAATATCAAGTCTCTGCTACTGCTGGTTCATGAGAAGAAGATTTTTTAAGATTTCAGCACACTTTTTGGGTGTGGCCCTACCCACGGGCGGGGCAACTTGATTTGAACAAAATCGAATTGCGATGTCATAACAAACTATTATCACAAATATCAATTAAATTGGTTCAGCGGTTTGGGAGGAGAAGACGCAAACACCATGTTCACGGACGACGGACGCAGGACGACGGACGACGGACGACGGACGGTGAGTGATCACTATAGCTCTCCTGACTGAAAGTCAGGTGAGCTAAAAAGAAGGCCATTAATTAAACTTACTGAATTGTAAAAATAAAATTTGACGGAAAAGAGTAAAAATTAGTAACTTACACTTTTTTTTTCCATGTTTCCGATAATATTTTGAATTCGAAAAGCCGAAAACAATTAAGCTCGGAAACGTCGTCTGCCAATAATCCGTAATCCGTCTGTTGTTAAAAATTTGTGAAACTTTTATCTTATCATAAATTTGTAAAAATCATTATGGATGATCACTGGGATGACTCTGAGGTGGATAATTTCCTGCTATTGAATAGCGAGGACTTCTCAGAGGACTGTAAATCTCCACCTAATTTTAATTTAGATGCTAGTGTTTTGACCGGTGTCTCGTCATCGCCTGTCCTGTGGGCTTTTCGATCGTCAACACCAAATCATTTTCCAAATGAGAGCATAGTTTCTAGTTTAGCACCATGTAATGACAATTCTTTACCAAGTACAATTTTCGCATCAAATGTAGGCCTACCAGTTGAACCTACTACTAGTAGTACTTCTACTAGTACTATAAAGAGTACAGTGCCGACAGAGACACTAAAATCTGCCACCGTTTCACGAAAACCTCAGTTTATTGAAATAACTGAAACTGACAAGGCAAATTTCATTTCAAATATGAAAAACGCGAACAGTCAGCGTAAAGTTGCAAGTGTGATGAAAGCATTTACTCGATTTGTTGAGACCACAGGCAGTCAGTCTGATTCGATATTATCATTACCCCCACAGCAGTTGGACAATTTAATTGCGCAGTTTCTATTGTCAGTGCGCAAAGCTGATGGTGCCGAATATGAACCCGACAGCCTCACGTCGTACCACCGCGGTATCGAGCGATTTCTGCGAGAAAACAACTACGGCTATAATATGATAACTGATCGACAATTTGAAACATCTCGGCTTGTCCTGGCCAGTAAAAGAAAGGAATTAAAACAGAAAGGCAAAGGGGGGAAACCCAACCGCTCAGAGCCCCTGACAGAGAGAGAAGAGGAGATTCTTAGTGATAAAAATATAACTGGGTGTCATGAACCACAGGCTCTAATTAACAGAATGTGGCTGAATAATACTAAACATTTTGGTATGCGGGGTGTCACGGAAAATCACAATTTACGTTGGGGCGATATTGAACTGAAAAAAGACGAATATGACCAAGAATATTTGGAATATTCAGAACGAAACACAAAAACTAGAACAGGAACATCGTCAACTCACCTGAGACAGTTCGAACCAAGAGCCTATGCCATTCCGGGAAATATTGATAAGTGCCCAGTATATGCGTATAAACAATTTGAATCCAGACGTCCTCCACAGATGAATCATCTGGAAAGTCCATTTTACATTGGGATCTGTCACAACAGAAAGTCGGACGACTCCTTCTGGTTTAAATCACAGCCTATAGGTGTGCACAAAAACTCAGACACATCATGCAAAACATGGCCCTACGAGCTGCATTTTCCGGGAAAAAAACAAACACTAGTGCAAGAAAAACAACTTGTACGAGACTGCTGCATTCTGTAATCGCACCGTCAACGGTCCAGCAGCTTTCGGGTCACAAAAACATTACTAGAACTATCACTGAAGGTGATTAATACCCCCGCTTTGGGTTTTTAGAGGACTGCACTTCTGATCATGTAGACGAAGGCCATAAGGAAATGTATACATAAAGATCATTTTTTGTTGTTGAAATTTGTATTTGCATGTGGCCTTCCACAGAACAGCACTGAATACTTAAAGAGCCCACACATATATGGTTTACATTTGGAAAAACACATTTACAATGTGCAACATGTATTCAAAATCGGTTCATTAATGTAGGAGGAGTTGCACACACAAGAATCCCATTTGAAAACCCATAATAAATCCAAGTTAAAGGGAGATAACCTGGTTAAAATTGTCGCAGATCAAAAATTTGGGAATATGCGTATGTTCACTTAGTTGTGATAATGTTTGAAAGGTTTTGTCAAAATTGATTGATAAATGTAGGAGGAGTTGCACGCACAAGAATTTCATGTAGAAACCCATAATAAATCTAAGTTAAAGGGAGATAACCTAGTTAAAATTGCCACAGCTCAAAAATTTTGGAATATGCGCATGTTTACTTAGTAGTGATGATGTCTGTAAACTTTTGTCCAAATTGATTGATAAATGTAGGAGGAGTTGCGCACACAAGAATTTCATGCAGAAACCCATATTAAATCAAAGTTCAAGAGAGATAACCTGGTTAAAATTGTTGCAGATCAAAAAGTTTGGAATATGCACATGTTCACTTAGTAGAGATGATGTTTGAAAGGTTTCATCAAAATCGGTTCATTAATGTAGGAGGAGTTGCGCACACAAGAATTTGTTCGAACGGAAAGACATAATAAATCTAAGTCAAAGGGAGATAACCTGGTTAAAATTGTCGCAGATGAAAAATCTTGGAATATGCGCATGTTCACTTAGTAGTGATGATGTCTGAAAAGTTTTGTCCAAATTGATTGATAAATGTAGGAGGAGTTGCATGCACAAGAATTTCATGTAGAAACCCATAATAAATCTAAGTTAAAGGGAGATAACTTAGTTAAAATTGCCACAGCTCGAAAATTTTGGAATATGCGCATGTTCACTTAGTAGTGATGATGTCTGTAAACTTTCGTCCAAATTGATTGATAAATGTAGGAGGAGTTGCGCACACAAGAATTTCATGCAGAAACCCATAACAAATCAAAGTTCAAGAGAGATAACCTGGTCAAAATTGTCGCAGATCAAAAAGTTTGGAATATGCACATGTTCACTTAGTAGAGATGATGTTTGAAAGGTTTCATCAAAATTGGTTCATTAATGTAGGAGGAGTTGCGCACACAAGAATTTGTTCGAACGGAAAGACATAATAAATCTAAGTCAAAGGGAGATAACCTGGTTAAAATTGTCGCAGATGAAAAATCTTGGAATATGCGCATGTTCACTTAGTAGTGATGATGTCTGAAAAGTTTTGTCCAAATTGATTGATAAATGTAGGAGGAGTTGCGCACACAAGAATTTCATGTAGAAACCCATATTAAATCAAAGTTCAAGAGAGATAACCTGGTTAAAATTGTCGCAGATTAAAAAGTTTGGAATATGCACATGTTCACTTAGTAGAGATGATGTTTGAAAGGTTTCATCAAAATCGGTTCATTAATGTAGGAGGAGTTGCACACACAAGAATTTGTTCGGATGGAAAGACACAATAAATCTAAGTCAAAGGGAGAAAACCTGGTTAAAATTGTCGCAGATCAAAAATCTTCGAATATGCGCATGTTCACTTAGTAGTGATGATGTCTGAAAAGTTTTGTCCAAATTGATTGATAAATGTAGGAGGAGTTGCGCACACAAGAATTTCATGTCCGGAAAGACGTACGGACGGACGGACGTACGGACGTACGGACGTACAGGGCGATTCCTATATAGCCCCCACTTCTTCGAAGCGGGGGTATAACAAGCGTAAACAATTACCCCGTAGCGTCTGATCGAATGCAGCATGAAATGTCAAATATTTTAGCCGGTGTTGACCCAAATGTAAATATTCCTGTCACAAAGACTATGTCTTGTAGGGAAAATCCAAAAGTTCAAGGACATCAAATTCCTGGCACGCCGGCAAGCTGTGGGCACATTTCCTCACAGACACATTTCTGTAAATCCAACAATTCTTCCTTGAATCATGAATCAAATTTCCCTCAACATATATTCAACATTAGGGAAAATTGTACAATCCAGTATATAAACAATCCTCCGAGTCAAGAACATTCACATAAACGACGAAGAATTATGGTAATCGAAAGTGACAGCGATTGAAATTCAGTGAACGAAAGAACTAATTTGTTTACGCATTTATTAAAAGTCACGTTACGCATTAAGAAAATAGTTCTCATTTTATCTCCCTTTTGCACATTTTTTTTTCAGCGAAAAATCACTAGTGATATCATTTCTCAATCAGCCATGCTCTATTCCATCGTATCTTCCAAGAAGTCCAGTTGGCAAAGCTAAATTCTGTGTTTTTATTTTTTAGGCCGTTTCAATGTCATTTTGTCAACTTTTGCGAATCAGCTGATTTTTGCAAGTGGACTCGCTGTTAACCCGGGAGTGGGGGAGGTGGGGGTGTAGATAAAAGGGTTATATACACATGGTGTTTGTAAAAAATCTTTTATCGCGACTCGAGCGTTTTCGGGGGCTACATAGCTACTCGGCGCTGCGCGACTCGTAGCTATATATGCCCCCGAAAACGCTCTCGTCGCGATAAAAGATTTTTACAAACACCATGTGTATATAACCCATATTTAATGACCAAATTTACATCTTCATTTGGAAAGTTTTATCATTTTTATTGCCAGGTTACAAACCATTTCTCGTTCTTCATCCAAAACAATTGTTTCTCTGGTCTTCTCCCACAATCGTATAGATTTATCATGTGAAGCAGAGGCAACATAATTTCCACTAGGACTGACTGCTAGGCACCAAATTTCTGAATGATGACCCTGTCAAAACATGAACAAAATGTTATTTCTTGGTAATTCAAATTAAATCAGCTCAACATTCTTATACATTGGTCCTGCGATACACATTTTGAAGAACTTATCATAAAATACCTTACTCAAAACATTTATTGTCTGCTGGTTAGAATGAGACATCTCTGCCACAGGCACAACAGCAAGCAATGCTAACAAGAATGAACAAATACTCATTTCACACTTTTTATTAATTGATAAATTGATAAAAAGTAAAGAATCCAACTCCCCTTAACCCTTTACCCAACGTAACGGCCAAAACCGGCCAGCGCTATTCTAAAAAATCGCCAATTAATTTTCAAAATATTTTCATTTTTTGTCTCAAAAACATAGGTTATGACCCCTCGTTGGAACGAGCTCGTTCCAACGAGGGGTCATAACCTATATTTTTGAGACAAAAAATGAAAAAAATTAGTTATTCAAGAATTGTTTTTGCAAGTGTCGTCTGCTTTTCATGTTAGGTAAAGGGTTAACTGGAAGTGTACTAAATTATTTTTCAAGGCTGATTTATAACATGAGTATTTTTTCAAAGATACTTTTTTTCCCAGCATGTGGAGCTTCAGTTTAGCAAGATTTTGTTCATAAATTATTGTTCTGTTTCAGTTTAGAGGAAGGATATTGGCTTGTGGCACTCAATCAGTGAATGAAATAGTGTTTAATAATTCACAACTGATAACAAGATGGGGAATAGCACTCAATGGTTTTAGCATGGGACTTCTAGAGGTCACCCCAATTAAGCATACCACGATTCAAAGACATCCGATCATAAATGTGCCCTGTGGGGCATGTCAAAGGAATACTTTGATTCCTCACTAAACTAAATTTAAAGGTCATTGCCAATGGCAACATTTTTTGATGGAAATGGAAGAAAATTGGTAGCTCCGATCTGGAGGTCACCCCACATAAGCATACCAGGTTTCAAAGCTATCCGATCATAAATGCACCCTGTAGGGTGTGCCAATGGGAAATATTGATGCCTAACTAAATGAAATTCAAAGGTTGTTGCCAGCAGCAACATTTTCTGATGGAAATGGAAGAAAATCGATAGTTCCCATCTCGAGGTCACCCCATACATGCATACCAGGTTTCAAAGCGATCCGATCATAAATGCGCTCTGTTGGGTGTGCCAAATATTTATTTATTAGTGTTTAAGGTCACATATTTCTGCACAATGGCTAACCATGACCGTGACAGTTTCACGGGTGGTGGAAGCCGGAGTACCCGTAGAGAATCACCAAGCAATGGCGAGCAACTGTCAGCTCCCCAACATACCAACTCCACACAAGCAGGATTAGCATTGGTTGAAGACAGGTGCACCATCAACCAGCAGTACGCCTTAGTACACAGCCTCACCATGCCCCCACGTGGGCAATGGGGGTCAAGTGCCTTGCCCAAGGACACAACGTGGTTGCCGCAGGTGGGATTCGAACCGAGGACCTCTCGGCTTGCAGCCTGCACCTCTACCGACTGAGCCACCACGCCCCATAGGGTGGGCCAAAGGGAAATACTGATGCCTAACTAAACAAAGTTCAAAGGTTGTTGCCAGCAGCAACATTTTTTGACGGAAATGGAAGAAAATGGATAGCTCCCATCTAAAGGCCACCCCAAACAAGCATACCAAGTTTCAAAGCAATCCGATCATAAATGCGACCTGTGAATTGTGCAAAAGGAAATTGTGGACATAACCTTTGAAATGAAGCATTTGGGTATCCAGCATTACAGAATCAGACACTAATAAGACTCTGTATTTGTCATTGAAGGGCAGCTGTTTTACCTCTCTGTGGGAGGTACAAAATAACAAAAAGGTCCTTTTTAGGACAAACTCCTTATGTAACAGGCTCTGTAATATGAGAAGCCCAAATTCTTGATGATGGCTAACCTATAAGTGTCTATGCATTGATCAAGTTACTGATTTGGGACATCCACGTCTATTTTTATAATCATGAGATCACACTATGAAATTCCACTGTAGTTTCTCTAAAGACAATGGTGAAGGCTGATGGAGAGTGTGAGTCTAACTAGAAAAGATCATGGATTGTGAACCTATATCATTCTTTTTCTCATTTTGCTTTTAATTTACATTATAGATCGCACTAATCCTGAGCATCACTAACAATTAATCTTAATTTACAGGCATGAAAAATTGCCCTCCTACAAAAAATTTAGGTGGGCATCAGTCTTTAGGTTCTCAAATCCAAAGAGGTGTGAAAATTTGCACCTCTCAGCTCTGGTCATTATTTTCTTCCACTTCCCTTTAGGACCAGACTAGTTGGGACTACTATAGAACTATTTCTAGAACATCACATGAGTTATTGTGGGGGGGGGGGGGGGAGGGGGTTGTGCACCCTGGTGATAGACAATTTTGTTTTAAATTTAGTACTGGTGTGAAATTCTTGAAGTCGGTAGTTACTGTTGGGTGATTTCCAGTCCACATATGTTGGCATCTACATTCAATGTGGTTTTGTATGGTGGGTAGGTGAATAAGATGATAGAAGTGTAAAGAGAATGAACATTTCTATACATTTATTTCAAACCATTGTATATGTAAAAGGTGGGTAACTACTCCAGTGTTAGAATGGCTAAATGTTTCAGACTATTGATCCAATGTGTTGGTTCTTCTACTAAAGTATCTTCATGTGTATGTGGGTGACTGGGGTGGAGGGATTTACTGGGAAAATCAGCAGTTGAACATGGGACACTTTTTCCAAGTTTATGAATCAAGCTTGAGCCATGAATAATGACATTTGATGAGTAGGCATTACATTGGAAAGTGATCACTCATCACACCAATGTACAGTGCCATTAATCAACAGTTAGTCAATTAATAGTCATTCCCCATAGAATTAACGAACAATCTCTAATCATAATTACTAATTTAAAACAGATACTTTATGAATATGAATACTTCTGTGTAAGGCAAAATGGAATCACTAAAATATCTTTGATGGGTTCCTGTTTATTAAATGATTTAAATAGAAAGAAAAGTAACAATACTATAATATTAACCCTTTGAACCTGGATGGTATATTTCATGCCAGGTCAGAACCATCAACTGGTAGATTCTATATTCGTTACCTGGGGTAGGACCAATCAATGCTTTCAACATGTAGTCTTGGGGCTGCATGATGAAAATTTTGCTTGGTCTCCTCCACAAATTCACAGAGTTCTGGGCTGGAAAAACAGCCTTTCTTGTTTAAAGGGTTAACAATGAGATCGTTCCATAAAATTTCAAATATAAACCTTCTCCAAAGGTCCATGAACACAGATAACCATTTACAACTTACAATTTATTTATTATTTAGGCACACAGGCATAGTCAAGGCAGGTATAGTCAAAGCCTTCTCATATCAGTACATGTAACAATAAATTAGCGACTGGCTTAAAGACCGCTTTCTCACATTTGCAGCAGCAGTATTGAAACTTCTATTTACTTGGTAAATAATTGTGAAATGTAACTGTACACTTGGAATACCATTTGTTTGTGGCTTATGCTACCATTTAGTACCAAATAAATGAGTAATGGTTACAGTAAATTTATTATGCAGTTATTCAGTACTGAAGTGTGGTGTTTAAAATGGCAAACTACTGTTTATTATAGAACTTTATTTTCTGCAATATATAATGCAACTTCAACACAAACTGTGCCACTCTTAAAATGAATGACAATCAACTAAAAAAAAAAACCATCAAAAGAGACGATGGCTAGTTAACTAATCAAGACAGTCCTACTGGGGATCAGAGCCATCTCTGAATCAAATAAAGATGAGGTACCAACTTAATACTCCCTTGAAATACATTGGGAGTACATAATTAGACGTAATAGGAATAGGGCAATAAAATACCTCAAATGTCTGTATCAATTCAAAGTTGTCAGCATCCCATTCTTTAATTTTTTTATCTTTTCCACCAGTGAAAAAGAAATGTGTTTTTGGAACAAACTGGAGACACATTATACTGAAAACATAAAATTTTATTTCTGGTGAACACCAAAATTTTCATTCTCTATAACTTCCTAAACATTGCTAACATAGTAACTGATTAATTTTCCAGACTCTTAACATCAAGAAACTTGCATGTTCAAAAAGTGAGCTATAATATGAACATATCACATTACCTTTCCTTGCTCGAAAAATCAGAAAAAAAAGTTCAAAAAAAATTTTAAGGAAATACTTTTCCCAGATTGCATTACTTTATATAATTTGCACAGGTCTGTTCTACAGTTTGCTTGTTGGGTCACCAAGTTTGTAACTAAAGGTATAAGCAGATGTCTATCTGTCAATTGATGGAGTACCAAATTTCCCTATGCATACTTGACAAGAGCATAAATTCAAAGGAAACAGTATCCGATCAATCTTGCATGATCTAGGAATCTGCTCTGTTAAGACTTACATGGTCTGAAATCTTTGATGTGACAAGTAAAGCTGGGCAATATACTGATGTGTTCACCAACAAAGCTACTTATAAGTTCAGTAGGTCCCTCTAAGCCATCATACATTGGTAACTGCAGGAACTTTGGCTAAGAATGCAAAATTCATTTATAGGATGTGTTCAAAACATCCACTGACGATACTAAAAGTTGGTATCAAAATGTATGAAGTTTATTTAAGAAAACATTATACAGTAATATTTTACATATATAGTTGGGAATATTCAGCACTTTTATGAGGCAAAGTTAAGCAACTATAATGAAAGATCACATAAACTGATTGATATGATACATAAAAGGCCGCCCGGCCATACATCCTGCGAAAAACTGTGCAATTTGAGGGATTTGAAAAAAACTTAATTTTTTAAAGTCGTAAAAGGGACATAACTCTGGCAAACAATGTCGGACCAAACCCCGATTTGAACGTGACCTGTATTCTATGTTGATACACCTACATACCAAATTTTATTTGAATCGGTCAACAACAACTAATGTTATCTTCAGAAAACCACTCCAAAATAATTTTTTAAGTTGAAAAAGGGGCATAACTCTGACAAATATCGTCGGACCACACCCCGATGCGAGCTTAACCTGTATTTTATGTTGATACACATACATACCAAATTTCATTTCATTTGGCCCACTATAACTGAAGTTATCAACAGGAAACCAAACTAGAAAAACTGAGAGCACTGCTCACTAAATGATACCACCCGCTCCCACCAAGAAACATTTTACAACGGCAAAAGTGTGTTTAACGTAGACAGCACAAACAGTGACACCACCCCCCCCCCCCCCACCTCCACCCTGAAACTTGAATTGACAAAGCCCATTTTTCAATATGTGAAACTGAAAAAATTAAAATATCTGAAAACAAAATAGAAGGTACACATCTTCACTGTATGTAAAAGAATGTCTGAAGGTTTCATTGAAATCCATTCACTAGTTTCATAGGGGTCGCGGAAAGCAGATGTCAACACCCAACCACCCCCCCCCCCCCTCCCCCCTCATGCAAGCTTGAATTAACAAAGCCCATTTTTAAATATGGAAAACCCTAAAAATGAAAATATCTGTGAAAAAAAATAGGAGGTGCACATCTTCAAAATATGTAAAAGAATGTCTGAAAGTTTCAATGAAATCCGTTCAATGGTTTAAGAGGAGTTGCAGATAGCAGATCTGTACAGAATGTCAACTGAATTTGACAAAGTTCATTTTTCAATATGGGAAACTGTAGAAATGAAAATATCTGAAAACAAAATAGGAGATGCATATCTTCAATGTAAGTAAAAGAATGTCTGGGAGTTTCAATGAAATCTGTTCACTGGTTTAAGAGGAGTACAGGAGTTTAGCAGATGTGTACCCCCACCCCCTCCCAAAAGCATAACACCCCAATAGCATAATGGACGGATAGATGGACGGACGGACGGACGGACATATGTCAGAATAAGAAAATATCTGAAAGAAAAATAGGAGAAGCACATCTTCAGAGTATTAAAAGGATGTCTGAGATTTCTAATGGAGTTTGTTCAATGGTTTAAGAGGAGTAGCGGGCAGCAGATCTGTACCCCTTCCTACTAAAACCTGAATTGACAAAGACCATTTTTGAATATGGGGAACTGTAAATATGAAAATAGCTGAAGAGGAAATAGGAGGTGCACATCTTCAATGTATGTAAAAGAATGTCTGAAAGTTTCAATGAAATCTGTTCAATGGTTTAAGGTCTATAGGAACCGGCGAATTTCCCCAAATGGTCAAAAATAAAAGAGTTCTAAAACAACTAAGTTAAACGATTTTCGTACAAACGGCGACAAGCAATGATACTGCTTTGATCTAAAGAATATTTTGTTTGCTGAAGTTGTAAACTAAAAAATAATCTTATTGTTGAAAATCAACTTTTAAAATGTAGATCGCACTAACAACAGAACGAAACATTCACACATGCAGCTCTTAAATTAATGAAACCAAAATTAATCCAAAACATATATCTATAGCACTTTACCGAGAAATGAACTCTGAGGTGATTTTAAAATTAATTAAAACAGGTTTTTAATGTCCATTCCAAAATATTTTTCCAGTAATGACACCAAGACGTGACAACTTAAGAGACAAACGGCACATGCAAGATGTACATAACACCTTGGCTGATGTATTTGGTGCAGATATGCATGAATGTTTGTTGACATTGATTGCTAAATCCAAACATCTAACACTGACAGAGTTGTACAATGTTGAACCTTCTTATGAAATGGCAATACATGATACAGCTGACTGGTCAGGGATAAATACACTAATTATTTTGTCTCTAACACCAGATGGACAATCATTGTTCAGTTGATGGTAAACAGAACTAATGAAAAGTGTGAAGCTCCAGTGAATCCTAAGCATGCATTCTTAAGGTTACACATCTTAATATTAATACTAAAAAAATCTTTCAGAGTGGAGATTAAAAACCTGTTTTAAATAATTCAAAAAGCAAATCAACGTTCATTTGACGGTAAAGTGCTGTAGATACATGGTTCGGATTAATTTTGGTTTCAGTAATTCAAGCGTTCCAAATGTGAATTTTTAGTTGTGTTGTTAGTGCAATTTGCAATTTAAAAGTTGATTTTCAACAATAAAATCACTTTTTAGTTTGAAACTTCAGCCCTCCAAATATTCTTTAGATCAAAACAGTACCATTGCCTGTCATTGCTTGTATGAAACTTGTTTAATTATCGTGTTTTTGAACCATTTGTTTTTGTCTATTTGGGAAAATTTGTCAGTTCCTATAGACCTTAAGAGGAGTTGCATATAGCAGATGTGTAACCCCACTCCCCCCCCCCCCCCCCCCCCCAAAAAAAAAAACGTAATACCCCTATAGCATATTGGACGGATGGACGGACACAGACAGACGTATGTCAGAATATGAAACTATCTGAAAGAAAAATAGGAGGTGCACATCTTCAGAGTATGTAAAAGAATGTCTGAGAGTTCCAATGGAGTTTGTTCAATGGTTTAAGAGGAGTAGCGGAGAGCAGATCTATACCCCTCCCTACTAAAACCTGAACTGACAAAGACCATTTTTGAATATAACTGTAAATATGAAAATATCTGAAGAGGAAATAGGCGGTGCACATCTTCAATGTATGTAAAAGAAGGTCTGAAAGTTTCAATGAAATCTGTTCAATGGTTTAAAAGGAGTTGTGGATAGCAGATCTGTACAGAATGTCAATTGAATTTGACAAAGTTTATTTTTTAATATGGGAAACTGTAAAAATGAAAATATCTGAAAACAAAATAGGAGGTGCACATCTTCAATGTATGTAAAAGAAGGTCTGAGAATTTCAATGGAATCTGTTCACTGGTTTAAGAGGAGTTGCAGATAGCAGATGTGTACATCCCTAAAGCGTAACAGATGGACGGATGGTTGGACGGACATCGAAATATGAAACTATCTGAAAGAAAAATAGGAGGTGCACATCTTCAATGTATGTAAAAGAAGGTCTGAGAGTTCCAATGGAGTTTGTTCAATGGTTTAAGAGGAGTAGAGGATAGCAGATTTATACTCCTCCCTACTAAAACCTGAATTGACATAGGCCATTTTTGAATATGGGGAACTGTAAATATGAAAATATCTGAAAAGAAAATAGGAGGTGCACATATGCAATGTATGTAAAAGAATGTCTGAAAGTTTCAATGAAATCTGTTCAATGGTTTAAGAGGAGTTGCGGATAGGCTCGGGATAGCAGATCTGTACAGAATGTCAACTGAATTTGACAAAGCTCATTTTTCAATATGGGAAACTGTAATGAAAGTGTCAATGACACTGTAGCTTAACTTGTGTGTTGTGTTTGATGAAAAGGATAATGTTCAATGTTTATGAAAGGATTATGGAATAAGACAAGAATTGTGATAATTGGGAATATGTTCATTTCTGTTCTCTGTATGCTATGTTTTTGATAAAAATAATATGAGGTGTACACTGTACTAAAGAGCTGAGGGGTGGGTTAATATGACCTCACAGTTAATGTATGTGGCCCTCACAGTTAATGTATATCAATGAAAGTTACCAAGTTACAGAGAAATTATTCCAAAACGAGTCATCCTATCAAGTTACATTGAAATCCCTTCATAAATATGGCCTGTTGACTGTGCTAAAGGTTTTCAGGCTTCAGGCCCCTGTAGCCATCAGTTTCCCAATTGCGTCCAAAAGGGACGTTCTCATCTAGACATTATATGAAGTCAACCTACTAAGTTACAATGAAATCCCTTCATAAATATGACCTGTAGACTGTGCTAAAGGTTTTTGGGCTTTGGGCTTGGGCAGCCATCATGACTGAATGATTGCAACCAAAAGGGGACATTCTCATCTGGGCATCATCTGGAGTGATCCTATGAAGTTACAATGAAATCCCTTCATAAATATGACCTGTAGACTGTGCTCCAGGTTTTCGGGCTTCGGGCCCCTGAAGCCGTCACAGTTGACCAATCACAACCAAAAGGGGATGTCATCATCTAGGCATTATATGGAGTCCAACTAACAGGTTACAATGAAATCCTTCCATAAATATGACCTATAGACTATGTTAGAGGTTTTGGGCTCAGGCAGCCATCAAGGCTGAATGATCGTGATCAAAAGGCGACGTGCTCGTCTAGACATTATTTGGAGTCAGCCTACCACGGCACAATGAAATCCCTTCATAAATATCACCTGTAGACTGTGCTAAAGGTTTTCGGGCTTCAGGCCCCTGTAGCCGTCACAGATGCCTAATGGTGCAGGGGCTGTTCTCATCTAGACATTATATGAAGTCAACCTACCAAGTTACAATGAAATCCCTTCATAAATATGAACTGAAGACTGTGCTATAGGTTTTCGGGCTCGGGCAGCCATCAAGGTTGAATGATCGCAACCAAAAGGGGACATTCTCATCTGGGCATCATCTGGAGTGATTCTACGAAGTTACAATGAAATCCCTTCATAAATATGACCTGTAGACTATGCTCAAGATTTTCGGGCTTTGGGCACCTGTAGCCATCACAGTTGACCAATCACGACCAAAAGGGGATGTCATCATCAAGGCATTATATGGAGTCAACCTAACAATTTACAATGAAATCCTTCCATAAATACGACCTATAGACTATGCTAAAGGTTTTTGGGCTCGGGCAGCCATCAGAGGCTGAATGATCACGACCAAGTGGGGACGTTCTCATCTAGACATTATTTGGAGTCATCCTACCAAGTTACAATTAAATCCCTTCATAAATATGATGTGTAGACTGTGCTAAAGGTATTCGGGCTTCAGGCTTGGGCAGCCATAATGGTTGAATGATCGCAACCAAAAGGGGACATTCTCATCTGGGCATCATCTGGAGTGATCCTACGAAGTTACACTGAAATCCCTTCATAAATTTGACCTGTAGACTGTGTTCAAGATTTTTGGGCTTTGGGCACCTGTAGCTATCACAGTTGACCACTCATGACCAAAAGGGGATGTCATCATCTAGGCATTATATGGAGATAACCTAACAAGTTACAATGAAATCCTTCCATAAATACAACCTGTAGAATATGCTAAAGGTTTGTGGGCTCAGGCAGCCATAAAGGCTGAATGATCGCCACCAAAAGGGGATGTTCTCATCTAGACATTATTTGGAGTCATCCTACCAAGCTACAATGAAATCCCTTCATAATTATGACCTGTAGACTGTACTAAAGGTTTTCGGGCTTCGGGCCCCTGTAGCCGTCACAGTTGCCCAATCGTGTCCAAAAGGGGACGTTCTCATCTAGACATTATATGAAGTCAACCTACCAAGTTACAATGAAATCCCTTCATAAATATGACCTGTAGACTGTGCTAAAGGTTTTCAGGCTTCGGACTTGGGCAGCCATCATGGTTGAATGATCGCAACCAAAGGGGACAATCTCATCCAGGCATCATCTGGAGTGATCCTACGAAGTTACACTGAAATCCCTTTATAAATATGACCTGTACACTGTGCTCAAGGTTTTCGGGCTTCAGGCACCTGTAGCCATCACAGTTGACCAATCACGACCAAAAGGAAATGTCATCATCTAGGCATTATATGGAGTCAACACAACAGGTTACAATGAAATCCTTCCATAAATATGAACTTTTGCCTATGCTAAAGGTTTTTGGGCTCGGGCACCCATCAAGGCTGAATGATCACGATCAAAAGGTGACTTTCTCATCTAGACATTGTATGAAGTCAACCCACCAAGTTACAATGAAATTCCTCAATAAATATGACCTGTAGACTGTGCTAAAGGTTTTCGGGTTTTGGGCTCGGGCAGTCGTCACGGTTGGCAGATCACGCCCAAATGGGGAAATTCTCATCTAGGCATTATACAGAGGCATCCTACCAAGTTACAATGAAATATCTTCATAAATACGACCTGTAGACTGTGCTAATGGTTTTCGGGTTTTGGGCTCGGGCAGCCATACCGGTTGCCCGATCGCAACCAAAAGGGGACGTTCTCATCTAGACATGACCCCAAACCTGCATATGAAATTTCGTGATGATCAGACAAGAACTGCGGGGTATAGCCCGTGCTAAAGGAATATGTGAACAGACTCACAGACTAAGAGACATCCGCACGCGTGATGGCAATAGCTTATCTTGACTATGTCAAGTTAAGCTAAAAATGAAAATATCTGAAAAGAAAATAGTAGGTGCACATCTTCAATGTATGTAAAAGAATGTCTGAGAGTTTCAATGAAATCCATTCATTTCGAACTTGACCTGTATTTCCAACTTTCATTTGATTTGGCCAACAATAACTGAAGTTATCATCGGAAAACCCCCCAAAAATGAATTTTTGAAGTAAAAAAAAAAGGGCATAATGCGGGAAAAAAATATCTGACCGCACCCCAATTCGAACTTGACCTGTATTTTATGTTGATACACCTATATACCAAATTATTTGATTTGGCTAACCAGGGACCAGCAGTGAGGGCGACTAGGGTGATTATGTCCCCCTTCTAAGCCCAGAGTCGCCTAGAAAAATAGTTGGGGCGATTACAAGTCGCCCTCTAAAAATTGGCCAAAATGAGGAACGGCTGAACTGAGTGATCCAAGGTTTACATAAAAACGATTATTTTCAAATCGAATGTGCTTAAGTGTGATAAATGGGCATTTTCGTTTGTCAAATGAACAACCATTTATTTGAAATCACATGACAATCAGTTTCCATTGTTGCTTTTGACGGATTTTTTATTTCTATTTTGTTCCATTTCAGTCGGAGCTTCAAGTGTCGAAACGAAAATAGGTGACTTAAGCTACTCAACAAAATAACCCAGTTTGAAAGTAGGCTACCTCGCTTAGGATGCCGCAAATGTATACACAACGGACGTATTTTCTAACACTGAATTTTTATTTCATTTTGCTGTCGACTGTTAACTGTTGGGCCGTCTATTCCCAGAAAAACACGAGTGGAATTGAAACACATGAAAAAAAAGGTTTAGTGATGACAAGAAAAGCTTTGTACAGGACACAAGTGTGCATGTGAAGGATCTTGAAAAAGGGGTCCTCCTAAACACCGAAATGACACAAAATGATGCGGAAAGACACTGGAATGCTATAAAAATGATGCGGAATGACATTTATTTCACAAAATACTGGACCCCAGAATGTATTTTGTTTATTAACTAACAAAGTACCCTCCAAGCAACCTTCTTACATCTGGTCCTGTTCACACTTTCAGACTTAGGAAATTATTAGCTTAGTTGGACTTTGGTGAAAGGCATCCACAGGAGGGTGCTGTGGGATTGGAACGAAGAAGAGGGGAGTGGTCATGAAGGAGAGTGTAGCAGTGGGGGATTTTCAGTCAATAATTACTTTGTGATTTTTTAACCTGGCATAGATGCATCATAGACAACTGGACCTGGATTAATCAGATGTTAATGGAGGACCACAAGCTGAAAATATGAATGGGCGGCAGGGGGTGGTACATAAATATTCTTAATTTTCCCCACTTGCCTATGAAGTCTCCCTACTTGACTTTGCAGTCTCCCTATTTTTTCTGGAGGGAGACATGAAGTCTCCCTAAAATTCCCCCCCTAGGCTGGTCCCTGTGGCTAACTATAACTAAAGTTTTCATCGTGAAACCAAAGTGGGACTGATGCACAGACACATGGATGGATGCATCGGACAGACAAACGCATGGACACCCGCTATTTTAATAGTCACCCATGAAAAAAATTTTCAGCGACAACAAGCATCAACAAGTTTATCATTTTTTTGGTTGTTTGCATTTTTATTGTTCCAGTAATTCAAAGACCCAGTTTCCATCACCCCTGATTTCTAGTGCTAAACTTGGGGTGACGAACCTGGTTTGCATTACTATCTATAGCACTGGGAAAATACCAAGTGTGACCAATTAACTACGCTATTAGTACGGCCTGACAAATAAACAGCTGCGCCTTGAGCACATGATCCGCCCGTTATTAATTACAAGAGGGAAGCACACAATATGAGTATACATGTGTACTTGTCAGGTTTTTTTTATATTCTTGTACAATAATCATAACCAACAACATACTGTGTTCAATAATTTGGAAATAAAATTATTTGAATTTCATGTATATATCTTATGTCTATAGAGATCATAACCTCAAGAAAAAATCAACGATTTTCTAAGTAATAAGTCCCATAACTCTGGAGTGACTAATCGAACGGCGACACCAACCGAAAGGGAGCTTCCTTCCATCAACATAAACCATCCACCAAAAAATAGTGATCTCTCGAAGCGTTCTCGTACGACGTGTAAAAAATCAACAGTTTTCTAAGTAATAAAGTCCCATAACTCTGGAATGACTAATCGAACGGCAACACTAAATGAAAGGGAGCTTCCCTCCATCGATATACACCACCTACCCAAAAATCACAAAAATCTCTCAAAGCGTTCTCGAGTTATCATACGTGTAAAAAATCAACAATTTTCTAAGTAATAAAATCCCACAACTCTGGAATGACTAATCGAACGGCAACACTAAACAAAAGGGAGCTTCCCTCCATCGATATACACCACCTACCCAAAAATCATGAAAAGCGTTCTTGAGTTATTGTACGACGTGTGACCGGCTGAACAGACGGACAGTAGTATACCATAATACGACCCGGTTTTTCAAAACGGGCGTATAAAAAATCACACCTCGCGAATTAAATGTCGAACAGGCAAGATTTGAATCAATCAAAAGAAAACTATTTTCTTCGAAAATGCATAACCATAAGAAAATTATTAATTTGACTGGCTTAGGTGTCGAAAAAGTGTCAATAATACAACATTTTAATCCGCGAAGTGCTATTCTGTTTTTGACACACTGACATGACCATAATCCTGCCCATCAATTATTACCAACCAATGAGGTGCTGGCACAAATATGTGTGACATCCCACCAATGCTCATTGCGTACTGAAAGAAAAATTTGTACAACATCTTAGAGCAGAACCACAGTGGTTTGTATTCGCAGCACAAATGTGTATCTTTAAAAAACATTAATTGATTGTGTTTGTGTTCAATGTCGTTCATGTAAATTCATTCACGCTTCTGTTGTTATTAAACCTATGGGAAAATATGAATGTGCGAACGAGGGGTCGGCAGCACTCATTACAATTTGAGCCCACCAGGTGAAAATTTGATAAACGTCGTTGTAAATGACACATTCACACAAATAAATATGGGAATACTTGTACTCTAAGTGTATAACGGCAAGTTAAAATTTAATAGAAATAAGTTTTAAAAACAAAAGATGAAGCCTTGTTACTGGTACACATTATGGCCTACATAAACCGGGGAAGGTCCAAGAATAAACAGGTTGGGGATATCTCTATTATTTATCTACTGTTGGCAACATCCACCCCCCCCCCTCCCTCCGAAAAATTAGGTATCTCCCATCAACTTTTAATAAATAAACACTACCTATTTCACCCAAAGTGAGCTATTAATTGCCTGAGAATCAATGAATTAAGGGTTGAATTTAATCACCCAGGTTTTGACCCCCTCATTAGAATTTGGACGGATCTGTGCTTGTGATATATTGAAATCCTGTTCTCTTTCATTAACTGGAATCAAATAATTACATTTTCAACCCCCCCCCCTCCACCCCACCTCCAAAAAAGAAAGATCGCTAGCAGTTTTAATTATTAATTCGCCATAATTCTGTTGAATACAGCAATTGTTTTAACTTAATTTAAAGTCAAAACACAGTCTGTAAGATCAACGTAGACTTCACGTATCAAAGTCGTTTCTCATCACGTGCATTTTAGTTTAATTTCCACTAAATCACTGTGCATGTGTGTGTGTGTGTGTGGGTGGGGAGTGGGGGGGGGGGAACAATTATTTATAAGTTTAATAGATTTGCAAAAGGGCTAGCCGCCTTTCAATGGTTGTGGGTGGCTCCTAAGATTTTATCCAGAAATCTCAAGAATTAATCGCCACAACCAGTGATGTGGTAATCCCCACCACCCCCCCCCCCCCCCCCTCCCAAACATAAAATAAAATTAAAAATAAGAAATTACCACACTCCCGTGATTTTCATCGCCCTCTACCCACCTCCATTGTTACTTTTTCTGAAGTTTATCCCAAGATTATAAACTGAGAGAGGTCTAAAAACTAATTTTCTCTGTTAAATGAATGTTGAGTTAGGTTATTCACATTGCCAAGTGATCCTGTTCGGCTATTAATTTGAATTTAACATGTACAAAACAATAGGCTGCTGAGAGTCGGTGAACAAAAGAAGCTTTAAACAATAACAAGTAGTAGTTCAATTATGTCACTGGTCACTAATACCCGTCGTGACTGTCATATTAAAAGATTATTGTCACAGGTTTTAATTACTGAACAAACTATTGTAAGCATTTTCATGTGTAAGTTCAACAGACTTTGTGAGGTGTGACTCCTTTATCCGCAGTGGAGTTTTATTGGGAGTTTGTGACAAATTTGTTACATTGGTTTGCAAGACTCTATTGTAAGGTTACTAATTTGTCTTCAATGCGTTGAATGAGATGGTGGACGGCGCAGGTTAATTATGACGCGTACACTCAGAGTGGAGTTTTCTCTTGCATAGTTTCTTATTTTAGTTCAGAAGTCTCTTTAAGAACCTTTTTTTAAATATATTTTTTTCCCAGTTTCACACTGAACTTGATTTATTATCTGGGTGCAATTTACACTTGGTGGGTGTTTTCAAATCTGTTCAATATGGCATTGTACACTGCAGAGTTTGCACCAGGCTACTGGACAGCCACCATCAAAAAATAGGTTGTCCACACATATAATATGACGTTTCCTTCGATTTAACAGAATGACGACCTCCATGACCCTCCCTGGCTACACCCTTGCCATCTTATTTGAGGCGAAACGCCCAGACTAAAATGTGAAATGTCCAATTCATCAAGTCCATGGGAAAATATTTGCGAACTGTATTCATTTTTAGCATTACTGTACCAATGTTACAGGCTCAGCTCTTTTTTCAATGTTGCCGTCTGCATTCAGAATTTTTATACGCGTAAGTTTCAGAATTAAACTTACTCACCAAAGGCTCGTAAGTTTAATTCTGAAACCTACTCGTAGAATAAAAGTTTTAATTCCGACACAAGACGTTCATTAATTTGCCGCTCCCCTCTACTGAGGAGGCATTCATTCTCTGTCCCACACGTGTCATCCCAAACTTATTGTCCCTTCTAAGCTCCCAGCACTCGTTTTATAATATTTCTCACTGGCACTTTCTTAATCTCCCCAACTATAATAAAAATATTAATGCTCAACAAGTAAAAGTTGTGTAACATGTCGGACCGTCATTGACTATAACAGCCATGCAAGCCTATAATGGCCCAATACATCTAAATATGAATGATGTCACATCTCTCAGCCGATCGATATTTTCCCCACAGATTTCTATTTTGCTCGAAATTTAATTTTCAGATTTAGTCTGTAAACACATTTGTTTCGCGTGTTTTCCTTTGTGTCTTGGATAGATAAAGTACCAAACTTAGGAAACGACAAGCAGAAAGTATGTAATCAATGTGTCTTGGATAGATAAAGTATCAAACTTAGGAAGCGACAAGCAGAAAGTATGTAATCACAACTTTGATGAATAACTAAAGTCTTGCCAAGAATTTGCATCCCGAAGATATATTTCTTCATCCAACTTTCCAAATTTCGCCGTAGATTGATCAAACACTGGTCAAGTTACCCAGTTTGTCAACTTAGATGTGAGTCTTCCATGGAAGACATGTGTCGCCTGGCGTTTCAGACAGAATTCTAAGTGGAAAAGGGGCATAACTCTGGAAAAAAACAGCGGATCAAAAAATAAAATAGGAGGTGCATAATGCCATGATGTGATAAAGAATCACTGAAAGTTTCATCAAAAATCCATTCATAGGTTAAAGAGGAGTGGCGGATAAGAGAAGCCTGGCGTTTCAGACAGAATTCTAAGTGGAAAAGGGGCATAACTCTGGAAAAAATACAGCGGATCAAAAAATAAAATAGGAGGTGCACAATGCCATCATGTGATAAAGAATCACTGAAAGTTTCATCAAAATCCATTCATAGGTTAAAGAGGAGTGGCGGATAAGAGAAGCCTGGCTTTTCAGACAGAATTCTAAGTGGAAAAGGGGCATAACTCTGGAAAAAATACAGCGGATCAAAAAATAAAATAGGAGGTGCACAATGCCATGATGTGATAAAGAATCACTGAAAGTTTCATCAAAATCCATTCATAGGTTAAAGAGGAGTGGCAGATAAGAGAAAGTGTGACACAAGACGACAAAAGTAATCCCTATATGTCGCTCCCCACTTCGTGGGGCGGCAACACAACAAATCAGACCATAGTTCTGCAGTTTTTTTTTTTAAATTTGAAAACTCGATTTATTCTCCAAGTTATGCCTGTCTAGTTATATCTTACGCTGTTGAAGTTAATTTTTATTTTCCTTGAACTTGTATATCCCTGTCATGTTTCTAAAGTCTATATTTGATAATGTACCTAGTTATTTTAATTACCGTAATAAAAGAAGATAAATTAATGTAAATTGCTGGTTTGTGTTATGTTATAACATCCTCAACAATCCCTGTTTTCTCTCTGGTATAAATAAGTAACATTTCCTCACTCATCTCAACACGGACAGCCAGCTTGTTTATTATCAAGGAGGCTGAAATAGTTCCATTACAATCAATGATTGACAGAATTTATTTATAGGCTGACAGATCTTAATTACCTTTGATTAAGAGGACTCAGATTTTTAATACACTGTACACGTAATGAGAATGTTTGAACACAGAATATTCAAAACTCTAACTGCAACAATCATGAACAACTTTTTTTGTATTCCAATGTTGTAATTTTCAAATTAACTAAATAGTCATCCTATTATCAGAACAATATTCAAATGATGTAAAATTTCCAGTCTTCTGAAGAAAGTACCATGCTTTCTTCAGAAGACTGGAATTTTTTAAGTAACACCGGTATATAAGTTGCACCCAAAACTTTCAGCAAAATTGCTCCCTTTTACATGTAACTAGTGTATAAGTGACAGTGAAATTTAAGCAGTGACCACCAAGAGTTCTCTCAGTTCTGCAAGTCAGTTTGAAAGTTGGAAATTATGAGAGAGCAACAAATTTGGGAAATGAATACTTTCACACATTCATGTATATATCTCATATTTTCAGGTATTTCTCTTGAATAAAATTGCTCACAAAAGCATTATGTGTGCTTGTTTTATTTATTATATCCATCAAAGACATTGATAAAAAACCTGATCCCATTTGTTCAATGTTTCTATCTTTGACATAAACATAGTCACTCTCAAATTTGAATAATATTATTGACTTGTTCATTGCAATGCAATGGAGACGTGGGTAACTACACCCATGGACATTTTGGTACCATTAACCTCAAATTGAACTTTTTTTTTTCCTTGTCCCTTCAAATAGCTTTTACAGATATTATCACAGTAAGGAATTATTTATTTATTTATTTATTTATGCTTAAGGTCACATATTTATGCACAATGGCTAATCATGACCTTGACAGTTTTACGGGTGGAGGAAGCCAGGAGTTTTTAAGAAACAGATATCAACAGATTTGAGCCCATAATAGAGAGTTTCAACGAAGATGGTTTTCAAAAACTTCTGAATTTTTGCATTTCACATTTTCAACTTCTGTGCAAACTTTGTGGTAGAAATGTGTGTACACATGGTATACACAAGGTGTATTTTTCACCTTTAATGCCCCCACAAAGTAGATCTTCTGTTTCGCAGACAATTTTTTGTAAAATTGCATAAAATTGCATGTGGGCAGGTGGTTTTTTAGTTTATTTTTTATTTTTGTAATTATTTCTTTGCCATGAATAGTTAATATTCTTGGTTTATGTTTTAGACCTAATAATCTACAGAATAGCATAGGTGGTGGTGTATCTCATCCCTTGAGTGCAAGAAGTCTTTGTAATGCTAAAGCACTGCAAAGCCTCGTTTCACTCAAGGGACAAATCTATCAATTTTATAAACTTGGGTAAAATATCAGACATTAACCATTTAATTTTTATTTTTTTAAGTTTGCATTGGTTATATAAAGAGAGAATGTGGCAGCCAAAACTAGAGATGGTCTGTCACCTGGTATACCCCCACCGTGGCATACTGCCTAGAGTGGGTGACTGAACAGGGGTATTCAATTTTTCTAAATAAAAAAAAAAAAAAATCAAATATGGCTGCTAGTCGGCCATCTTGAAACCGAGTGGGAAAACAATTATGTCACGCACTTCCCCTCATCATGTTGATCATTTTTGTGACGTTTCATGAAAAAGTAGTTCACTCCACAAGTAAACATGTGCAACGGACCGAAGAAATTGATGATGACAAACCATCCGACGGACAAGTTGACTCCTATATACCCCCTCCACCTCCCCTCCATAACTTTGTTTTGTGGGGGTATAATGACCATGCAGAAGGGTCTGATTTTATATTATACATTTCAACCCTCTAACACAAAAGATGGATGTTGTGCACATATCGCATCAAGATTGCACTAAAACCTTTGTTATGAAAATTTTGGGCATTTTTTTAAACCAGTATCAACAGATTCGAACCTGGGATTATCGAGACTCATCAAAGTTGGTTTTCAAAAATTTTCAAATTTTTCATAACAGTTTCATTTTCAGTGAAAACTTGATGATGTATATAAATGCGTACACATGGCATATTGTACATATCAACCCTCTAACTCTATTGATCGATGTCACGCACACATCACACCAGGTTTACACTAAAATTGAAACTATTAGGAAAATTTAGGCATTTTTTCAAAACCAGAACGAACAAAATCGAACCTTCAGTTATCAAGTCTCATCAAAGAGGGTTTTAAAAAAACTTCCAAGTTGTCATGATAGTTTCAGTCAGAAAGTCAACAATACCATCTATGTGCATACACATAGGGCATATTTCACCTCTGTCATAAATATTTCACATATGAACCTCTCTATATTTCACCTTAAGTATTAATATTGGACACAATATGGACCCGTTCACTAAATGGAAACTTATGAAAATTTGGGATTTTTCTTTTAAAACTAGTATCAACAGATTCAAACCCAGGACTATCGAGCTCTCATGGAAGCTTGTTTTAAATAAAGACTTCTGAATTTTCATTCTATTTTCACTCACAATACAGACCTAAATGAAAGTGTCAATGACACTGTAGCTCAACTTGACAAACTTGAACTTGGTAAGTTATAAATGAAATGGCAAAATTGAGGATCCTTGGTACCAATGTTATTTGATGAAATTTCAACACAACAGCATTGTGTGTGCACAACAGAGTAATCCATGCATTTTTAAATGTAAACTTAAGACTGGCTAAAGGAAGAATGTTGATACACAAATGCAGTATGTTCAGAGGTTATTGTAAATGGCAACTTTTTTCACAGAAATGAATGCTAATCAACAGCTCTTATCTAGAGTTCTTGATTAATGAGCACACCAAGTTCAAAAACAATCCTATGATAAATGGGGACTGTAGGCCATGTCAAAGAATGTTGATGCACAAATGCAATAAATTCAAAGATTGTTGCTAACAGCAACAGTTTTTGATGGAAATGAAAAAATCAATAGCTCCTATCTTTGTCACCTTGCATAAGCATACAAAGTTTCAAAACAACCTGATAATGAAGGTGCCCTCTGAGGCATGACAAAGGAAGATGTTAATGCACAAATGCACTAAGTAGAAGGTCATTGCTTTGTGACAATGTTTTTTTTGTTTGTTTTTTTTATGGAAATTCATAAATATACCCTGCAGAGAGTGCAAAAGGGATAAGTTGATGCTCAAATGCAGTAAGTTCAAAGGCTGGTGATAACGACAATAATTTTTTAATGAAATGAAAAAAGCAATAGCTCACACCTAGAGGTCAACCCAAACACACATACCAAGTTTCAAAGTGATCCGATCATAAATGTGCCCTGAAGGGTGTGTTAAAGAGTAATAATGAGGTCTGGCTAAACTAAGTTCAAAGGTCAGCGGCAACATTTTTTGACAGAAATGGAAGAAAATCGACAGCTCCCATATAGATGTCACCCCAAACAAGCACACCAAGTTTGCAAGTGATCCAATCTTAAATGTGCCCTGCAGGGTGTGTCAAATGGAAACACTGATGCTTAACTGCACTAAGTTTTTACTAAGTTCATCGAAGATCATTGCCAGTGCCAACATTTTTTGACGGAAATCAAAGAAAATCAGTAGCTCCCATCTAACCTCAAACCGATCTGATCATAAATGTGCCCTGTAGGGCATGCCAAAGGAATATATTGATGCCTGACTAAACTAAGTTCAAAGATCGTTGCCAGCGGGAACATTTTTTGATGGACGGAAAGATTTTTTGACGGAAATGGAAGAAAATCGATAGCTCCCATCTAGAGGTCTCCCCAACAAGCATACCAGGTTTCAAAGCAATCCGATCATAAATGTGCCCTATAGGGTGTGCCAAACAGAAATATTGAGGTCTTCTGACTAAACAAAGTTCTAAGAACGTTGGCCGCGGCAACTTTTTTTTTTACGGAAATGGAAAAAAAACCGATAGCTCCCATCTAGAAGTCACCCCAAACAAGCATACCAGGTTTCAAAGCAATCCAATCATAAATGTGCCAAAGGGAAATATTGTGGTCTGACTAAACTAACTTCTAAGAACGTTGGCTGCTGCAACATTTTTTGACGGAAATTGAAGAAAATCGATAGCACCCATCTAGGGGTCACCCTAAACAAACATGCCAGGTTTCAAGGCAATCCAATCATAAATGTGCTCTGTAGGGTGTGCCAAAGGGAAATATTGAGGTCTGACTAAACTAAGTTCTAAGAACGTTGGCCGCGGCAAGATTTTTGGACGTAAATGGAAGAAAATCGATAGCACCCATCAAGATGTCTCCCCAAACAAGCATACCAGGTTTCAAAGCAATTCAATCATAAATGTGCCCTGTAGGGTGTGCCAAAGGGAAATATTGAGGTCTGACTAAACTAAGTTCTAAGAACGTTGGCCGTGGCAACATTTTTTGACGGAAATAGAAGAAAATCGATAGCTCCCATCTAGAGGTAACCCCAAACAAGCATGCCAGGTTTCAAAGCAATCCGATCATAAATGTGCCTTGCAGGGTGTGCCAAATGGAAATATTGAGGTCTTCTGACTAAACTAAGTTCTAAGAACGTTGGCAGCGGCATCATTTTTTGATGGAAATGGAAAAAAATTGCTCGCTCCCATCTAGAGGTCACCCCAAACAAGCATACTAGGTTTCAAAGCAATCCAATCATAAATGTGCCCTGTAGGGTGTGCCAAAGGGAAATATTGTGGTCTGACTAAACTAAGTTCTGAGAACGTTGGCTGCGGCAACATATTTTGATGGAAATAGAAGAAAATCGATAGCTCCCATCTAGAGGGAACCCTGAACAAGCATGCCAGGTTTCAAAGCAATTCAGTCATAAATGTGCCCTGTAGGGTGTGCCAAAGGGAAATATTGAGGTGTGACTAAACTAAGTTCTAAGAACATTGGCCACGGCAACATTTTTTGATGGAAATTGAAGAAAATCGATAGCTCCCATCTTGAGGTCACCCCAAAAAAGCATACCAAGTTTCAAAGCAATCTGATCATAAATGCGACCTGTGAGGAGTGCCAAAGGAAATTGTAGACGGACGTACTAACGTACGTAAGTATGTATGTACGTATGTCTGTACGCCGACGGACGAGAAGAGATGGAAATAGCTCAGCTTGACTTTGTCAAGTTGAGCTAAAAAATCAAATAAATTATCTGTGTCACCCATACCCTCATCATCAGAGCTATATACAAATGATACTAGTCAGTAAATGATAAGCCGCCATCAAACTCATCACAGAAACTGCTATTTAGCTCAGTCAGAATTATCACTGCTGTCTTCATCCTGACTCTGATTTAGTTTCTCAACCATTTTTTGCAATAAATCACTTCACAGTTCATCATCCTCTGCACCACCCAGAGAATATGAATATGGACAAATGCAAACTTGACCCGTTTTTAATCATTCCAGACAATGTTAAAGTAAAAAAAAAAAAAAAACTAGAAACTGTTTTAGCACACTAAAACATATGTCTCCCCTTCCTTTCTATTTAATTCACTGCAAATTCACATGCCAAATATCTAAGGTGTAGGTCAAAAGACAAAAACGTTCTGGTCCGGACGAAGTTTCCCTTAAAAAAGCACATAAATCTGACCTTCAGGTCAAAGGTCAAGGTCACATGAAGGTCACTATGGTATGCGACACACCGGCTCATGGTGATACATCCACATGCCAAATATCTAAGGTCTAGGTCAAAAGACAAAAAAGTTATGCCCCGGACAAAGTTTCCCTTAAAAAGCACATAAATCTGACCTTCAGGTCAAAGGTCAAGGTCATATGAAGGTCACTATGGTACGTAACACACCGACTCAAGGTGATACATCCACATGCCAAATATCTAAGATCTAGGTCAAAAGACAAATGAAAGTGTCAATGACACTGTAGCTCAACTTGTCAAGACATGTACATGTATAGTATGTGACACAGCAATGACAAACATCTAGGTAATGACCTGATAACAAAGGTACATGTAAAGTATTGTAATGGTTTGTATATAAATACTGACTGTAGCCTGTAACAAATGTATAGGTAAAATATTGTAAAGGTGGGTGAAGGTCAGATGCTAAACTAGAAAAGAAATCAATGAGTCCCAGAGTGGGTCTGACTGAACCCCAAAATATTTGTTCTCATAGCACAGTGATAACAAAGCACCCCAAAACACACTCATTCCTGTCCCAAGGTGAAAACAAAGGTACCCAAGAAATTTCGTGAAGATCAGTTCATAAATACGAGCTGTACAGAAGTTGTGACAAAAAACTGATTAGACCTAATTTCGGTACAAAAATGGCCACTGGCAGCCATCTTGAATTTTGGACCACACTCAGAAACATTCGTTCTCGTCCCAAGGTGATAACAAAGGTACCCAAGAAGTTTTGTGAAGATCGGTTCATAAATACAGCCTCTAGCCCGAGCCGTATTGACATGTGCACTTACAGTGTATAAGTAGCACTAAATAAATCAAAATTCATCCAATTTGCATAATTTCTGCATGAGAAAAAAACCTGTACTGTATGTGATGTATTCCATTTTACTAAACATTCATACAAAAATTTATTCAAATCAGAACTTTCATACAGAAGTTCTGTACAAAAGACAGATTGCACTAATTTTGGTACAAAATGGCTGCTGGTGGCCATCTTGAATTACGGACCACACCCAAAAACACCCGTTCTCATCCCACAGTGATAACAAAGGTACCCAAGAAGTTTCGTAAAGATCGGTTCATAAATAAGGCCTCTAGCCTGAACCGTATAGAAGTTGTGTACAAAAAACTGATTAGACCTAATTTCGGTACAGAATGGCCACTGGCAGCCATCTTGTATTTTGGACCGCACTCAGAAACACTCGTTCTCGTCCCAGGTGATAACAGAGGTACCCAAGAAGTTTCGTGAAGATCGGTTGATAAATACAGCCTCTAGCCCGAGCCGTATTGACATGTGTACTTACTGTGTGTAAGTAGCACTGAAAAAATCAAAGTTCATCTAATTTGCATAATTTCTGCACAAGAAAAAAACCTGTATTATATGTGATGTATCCCATGGTACTAAACATTCACACAAAAATTTTTTCAAATCAGTGCTTTCATATGGAAGTTCTGTGCAAAAATCTGATTGCACCTAATTTCGTACAAAATGGCTGCCATCGTCATCTTGAATTTCGGACTGCACCCTAATACACCCGTTCTCGTCCCACAGTGATACCAAAGGTACCCAAGAAGTTTCGTAAAGATCGGTTTATAAATACGGCCTCTAGCCTGAGCCGTATTGGCATTTGCACTTACAGTGTTGAAAGTAACACTAAATTCATCAAAGTTAGTCTAATTTGCATAATTTACGTACGAGAAAAAATCCTGTATTATATGTGATGTATCCCATGGTACTAAACATTCATACAAAAAATTATTCAAATCAGCCCTTTCATATGGAAGTACTGCGCAAAAATCTGATTTCACCTAAGTCTGTACAAAATGGCCGCCAGCAGCCAACTTGTATTTCGGATCAGACCCAAAAACACACGTTCTCGTCCCACGGTCATAACAAAGGTACCCAAGAAGTTTCGTAAAGATCGGTTCATAAGTACGGACTCTAGCCCGAACCGTATTGAATTGTTGACGGACAGACGGCCAGATGGACAACTGGCCATGGCATAAGCTCAAATTTGGCTTCGCCAAAGTTGAGCTAAAATGTTATGCCCCGGACAAAGTTTCCCTTAAAAAGCACATAAATCTGACCTTCAGGTCAAATGTCAAGGTCACATGAAGGTCACTATGATACGCAACACAACGGCTCAAGGTGATACATCCATATGCCAAATATCTAAGGTCTAGGTCAAACGACAAAAAAGTTATGCCCCGGAAAAAGTTTCCCTTAAAAAGAACATAAATCTGACTTTCAGGTCAAAGGTCAAGGTCACATGAAGGTCACTATGGTACGCGACACACCAGCTTATGGTGATACATCCACATGCCATATATCTAAGGTCTAGGTCAAAAGACCAAAAAGTTATGCCCCGTACAAAGTTTCCCTTAAAAAGCACATAAATCTGACTTTCAGGTCAAAGGTCAAGGTCACATGAAGGTCACTATGTGACGTGACACACCGGCTCATGGTGATACATCCACATGCCAAATATCTAAGGTCTAGGTCAAAAGACAAAAAAATTATGCCCGGACAAAGTTTCCCTTAAAAAGCACAAATCTGACCTTCAGGTCAAAGGTCAAGGTCACATGAAGGCCACTATGGTACACGACACACCGGCTCATAGTGATACATCCACATGCCAAATATCATAGAAGAAGAAGAAGAAGAAGAAGAAGAAGAAGAAGATATATGTTCCCGACAAGCCAAAAAAAAGTCCAGAAAACTGATTCTCTCGAGTTTTCACATCATAAACTAAGTTCAAGGTCAATAACTCAGGGAAAAATCATCCGACTGAGACAAAACTTGATTCGTAGGTACCCATGACAATGCTACAAACCAAAATCAGCCAATTACCTCAAAGTATGGTGAAAAAAGTTTCAGAATGACGTAAAAAAAGAATGATGGATGGAAAAGGGTAACACTAAATGTTGCGGGCCATTTTATGGTGGGAACATAAAAATATCTCGATGCATACTCATGTTATCATCCAGAAATGCAAATTCATATGGAAGGACGATTGTAAGTCAAAGGGAATAACTCTGGAATGGAGAATTTGAATATGGCCAAATTAGAACTTTACCTGTATTTTGTTATTCTAGACAATACGTGAAATTTTTTGAGAAATATCTCACCTCATACTGAAGTTATCTGGAAACCAAAACTTGGATGTAGGGAATGTACAGATGGAAGGATGGACAAGGGTAACACTTTATGCCCTTCACATTTCATGTGGGACTATAAAAATCTTTTTATCTTACAAGACTAGGAAACAATACTTGCCAAAAGAATTCTTGAATAACTAAAATATTTCCTTTTTTGCCATACAAACAGCTTATTACAACCCAAAGGAACGACCCCTTTAAGCTCTTTACAATGAGGGGATGAACAACCCATTCTTAAGGCAAAATATGAGTATATTAATAATGAATGGCAATTCATCCACATAGTGCTGCCTGGATATATGCCATTGTGTTCAGTAAAAGATTAAATGTGCTGGTACATACCTGTCATCATGAGCAAATATGGATTTGTGACAATCACCAAAATCCAAACCCCAAATTTTAACATTCCTGTCTGCTGAGCCAGTAATTATCAGGGTACTATCTGAGGATATATCCAGACATAATACTGGGAGCTTATGCCCATATAAAGAGAGGAAGAACTGAAATAAACAGACATAAAAAGAAAGTTACTGCAGAAAACACTGCAAGATTCATTCATTAATTTCAATTTTGTTCTCTCTTCTTCCAAAGCATGTTCCACTGAGACTTAAGTGTCTCAATAGTTGAATAAGTGTACATAAAAATGTTGTAAAAAGAATATATTTATAACCTAACTTCATTCTGAACATAAAGAACTACTACTTCCTACATGTACAGTAAAGATAATTTTAAAAACATTGTAAACGTCTGCTTGATGTTTTAGAAAAAGAGTAAAAGGATTAAGGGTTATGTTTTCCAACATATAGCGAGAAGGAACCTCAATTATTTTGTACATCAGGTTATAAAGAAGCTTGTTTCATAATCACTGCCATTACATTTCACTACAGGGAGATTCACTTTTAATAGTACACTCATTAACAGAATAACCATGTTAATTGAAAATAACTGTCAAACACCAAAGCACTTATAACTTTGATATAAATTAGATGAGTTAATTACAGATATGTTATTCAGTAAGTAAGTAATTAAATATACAGTGATTAATTGACAAATCCTTGTAAAAATCCACAGATTCCCAAGCTTTATATACCTATTTAGCCTCAAAACTTCCAATATAAACATTTATTCCATCAAATCTTGTTTGATCCCTTGCAATGAGCTCTGTCAAATAAGATAAAGTAGAATAAATCGTCAAATTAACACTAAAAGTGTGAAGACAACCAAATTCATGTTAATTGAATATCCTGTTAACCCTTTACCTAACAAATTGGCTGAAAAAGCCCATGGAATTTAAAAATTCAGCAGTTGAAAAAAACAAACAAATTTTTCAAAAAAACTTACACACAAAACTATATCATGTGGCCCTACATTGGAACACACTCATCAAGCTTGATCCATTGAGGGTTTACATGATATGGTTTTGTTGACATTGTTTTTAAAAAAATATTTCATAAAAATACCAAAATTTCCGACTTAAGAAATTGACAAGTCTTACAGTAATTGTCAAAAAGTATTCCAAGGGTTACAAATCTACTGAAAATGGTTAAAGAGGCACTAAGAAGAACTGAAAGTCGCCATTATAATGTAGCAAAACATTTTAAAATACAGTTTTGACTACAAAATATGACAATCTTCTAACAAAGTATTAAGTATAATAAAATGCACATGAAACTGCAAATAATGGTCATGAAGTTACAGAGTAGAAAAAGCTGCCATTTCAATATCTGGAAATTAAAACCAGAGGCTCAAGTGAGCCTAAAATGCTCACATGGCTCAAGTAGTTAAAAGAGATGAGTGTATCAGTAATTGACCGACATACAGAGACCAAATATTAACCCAGGGACTCAACTTTGAACAAACTTGAACCTGACACCCCTAGAGATGTCACACACCCAATATGAAAAGATTCTAATTGGCGGATTCGAAAGAAAATTTTTCAAGAAATTTTCTCACATGGCACTGAGTTAAACTATGGGCCCCAATAAAGAGCCCAAATATTAACTCTTAGCACTCTGCCGGTGCCTTCATTTTCAGAAAAGTCTACCACTGGACAAAATGGAGAAATTTTATGAAATTGATAGTGGGTATATTGATACCTCTGTAACTTTTGTATTATTTTAGCTACAGAAATAAGCCAAATGTAAAATTTGTTCACATGGAAATGGGGAATAACTTTATGTATTTAGATTTACCATAAATGCCCACATAAGACAACTCTGCCACCTGGTGGTGAAATGTTTCAGTGAAATTTGTTGAAAATTTTTCAAACACAGTAATACCCCACGCAGAAAACTTTTATATCTTTGAGAATAACCTCAAAAACTCATGTATTTTTTGTGCATATTTAAATTCTGCAGATTTTGGTATAAAAACCTTTTCTCTAGGGCGAGTAGTTTTTTTTCAACGATAGATATGTGATAACGTGTGTTGAAAAAAAAATTTCTCAGTCGTGCACTGTTTTGATAAACTTTTGTGAGAAGTGTATTGTTATTGATAAACTCAGTGAGTGGATTTCCCCTTACAAACATATACACTGGTCAACTTTCAATTACATGGTTAACATAGTTTTCAGCTGATAGACCACCCGATTTTCAGTTAATGGACCATCATATTTTCAGTTAATGGACAAAATTATTAAAATTATTAAAATTATCATTCTTTATGAAGAGCTTTTGTGCAAGTAGTTTTATAGTTTTGAAGTGTATGGTACTGCTCAAAACAAGGGACAGGACACATAGGCTTGTGAACCCTTTACAAATGTATTGAGTTTGATGTCGGCAACACGGTTTTCTGTCTGAACAGACAACACAGTCTGGGTAGACTTGTTTTCCCCCTTTTGTTTTATTATTGTTTATTCCCCAAAAATGGTGAGCTACCAAACGGTTTGGAGTGTCAACCAATTCAGACATGGCGGTACTTTGTCTTGCTTTTGATGTGGTAGGTTTGATATAATCTTCCATAAGTTGGTGAATCAAATGAAGGCGAACTTTGTATTTGTTGATGCACTTTTGATGGTGAATACTTTGCCAGAGTACACTGAAATTAACAAAAGTGACCTCCAGAAGGTAAAGAAACACTTTCTTCCATCATTTTACTGTCCTATGTTCAGGCAGGTAAGTCCAAGGTTTCTGATCTAACAAGTCCACCCCACCCATGTACTGGCTATAGGCTTCTATTGCTATTAGTTTTTTCACAATGTGACGATGGTGTTCATGCTCTCATGACCTTACAGTTTTGTTCATTATTTGAGAGTTGTGCAATGTAGTAATGAGGGTCAATGGTTTTTTGTCCAGCCAATAAATAAACAACAGAATATCATCTCTTTCAAAAACAGGGGGGGGTCATTTTTCTTCAATGTTTTCCGAGCTTGTTTGATTTTGTTTGGTACACCCTTGCGATTACATCTTAATGTCCCACAAGCCCAGATATCGAAGGCTGCTAATCATCAAATAAATCGGGCGAGGAAAAATAATTGTCCATATACACATGGTACCCTTTTTCTCTTACTGGTCTACAAATGTCTGCGACAACATCAACAGTTGTGGTCACCTCACCGGCCACCTTTCCTGTGTATAACACCTAGTTATAACAATAACCAGTCTTTGTTTCAGATAGGGTCCATGCTTTGATGCCCCACTTATGCAGTTTATTGGGCATATTCTCAACAAATGCAGCTCTGCCTTTATAGGCGATGAGTGACTCATCAACTGAGAGTTCATGTGAAGGCGTGTATAAATGTTGAAATTTTTCAACAAGAAAATTAATAACCGGCCGAATTTTCCCTGCTTTGTCAAAATCGATATCATCCCTTGGAAGTGCTTGCATATTGTCAGCTACGTGGAAAAACATCCAAATTTGTAACCATCTGTCCTGGCTCATGATATCCCTGAATCCCCCAAGTTCAGTTAGTTTGTCGGTCGGCCAGTACGAGTCATACGTGGGCAGTTTTATGAGTCCCATGAATAAAAGTATACCAATAAAGACCTTCATTTCACCCATATCTGTATCGACCCAGGAACGAGCGACTGCAAATGGCTTCAAGTTTTTGTGTTCTACGAAAATTGAACTCTCATCAGTTCAGTAAATTTTTTCAACCACGAATGCTGGTAAGAATCAGCAAGAATTTTGTCAACATTGGTCACTTTGCTGGCACATGTGCTTGTCAAATCAGCTGTTTCAATATTGTCAGATTCATTTTCACTTTCACAAGTTTCATATTCGTCCGACGAATTATTGTCATTTTGAATTTCTGAATACCCATCGAATTCATCATCCTCCGAATCAGTTTGGCCAATTATGTCATAAAAAGCAGATAAACCATTTTTGGTTGAACTCAAAATTGAAGACGCCATTGTTTACAGTGAAATTTAAATGAGACAATTCGATCCCTAGCAGAATTAAAATTGAAATATAATATTCTTTTTTTTGAAGATACATTAATAATTACGCAGAGAATGGATAATTTTTATTTGATATTAAACGTAAACAGGCCAGGAAATTAACACAATGTCAATAATTTATGCGACGAATGACTTTTTATGGGTTCTGCAAATGTCGGATTTTCTCGACATCCATATTTGGATGATTCGTTCCTCAAGCGGAAAAAAAATTGGAATATCTCTGTTACTTTATATAGTAACACACAGGGATTACCTTCGTACTTGAAAGACTTTCATTGGCTCTAATTCATAAACAAATGAGGAATACCCCTCAGTGTTGATATTCCGCAAGCTGGCAGGCTAATTATGGGATATGCAAATGTCGGATTTTCTCGACAACAGTGGCTTGTGTATGTGTTTCGAATGTCGGATTTTCTCGACAACAGAGTGCAGAGAGTTAAGCCAAGGGCCCGATTTGAACAAACTAGAGATATTGTATACCAAATATGAAAATAATTTGACTGGTGGATGTGAAAAAGAAGATTTTTAAAGAAATTCCCTCAAATGGTACTATGTTACAATTCGAGCTCCCATAGGGAGCATACATATTAATCCAGAGACTTGATTTGAACAAACCTGAATCTAACCCCTATAGAAATGTTGTGTAAGTTGACTGGTGGATCTGAAGAAGAAGAATTTTAAAGATTATTCCGCATATTGCACTAAGTTAAAATTCAGACTCCCATGGAGAGCCCAATCATTGACCCAGGGATTCAATTTGAACAGACTTGAATCTGGCCTCCCTAGAGATGTTGTATACTAAATATGAAAAGATTCTGTCTGGTGGATCTGAAGAAAAAGATTTTAAAATAAATCTTCTCATACTGCACTAAGTTCAACTTGGGGCTCCAATAACAAACCAAAATATCAACCCAGGGATCCGAATTGAACAAACATGAATCTGACCTCTGTCCTATAAATCACTATTTATTTGCAATCATCCAAGAGTTAAGTGAGAGAGAATGCATGAAAACAAACATAAGAATGAGTGGACATACCACCAACTAAATGCTGCTAAATTTTTTTAAAGGAACATACAAAAACAAAAGAAAATCATTAATTTAGAACAGATCTGTTGCAAACACAAGCTTAATAAAATATACCTTCAATGTATCAGCAAAGAAAACTTTAACTGTGTTGTCAAGCAATCCAAGTGCCAATAATCTCTGGTCAGGGCTGAAAGAAAAATTTGTAAGATGTTAGAAGATGGTCAGCAACAGAGACAACGGATTGCACCAGCGGTGTTCATGTACTCCCACTAGTTCCAAGTTGAGGGATGGGGGATGTGCCAGGATGGACAATATTTCCCACCCAATGGACTCCACCCAGCCACCCATCTTACCTAAAAATATTTGATATAAAAACTAGAGTCTCAAGAGAGCCTAAAACGCTCACCTCGAACAAGTTGTCCTAAACTGTAAGGGTTGTTATGGGTATGGAGAAAAAGTAATCTGAATGAACCATATGACAGTTTCGCCAGCAAATTTTTTGTCCAATTGTTTCAACTGTTCAAAAAAAGCTTCATACAAAATCTCTAGTCCGAGCCCCAGGGGGCCTGAGGGCACTCACCTGACATGGTAGTCTAAATATCAACCAGGGACTTGACTTGAATAAGCTGCATACGCCCCTCCTAAGAAAAGCATATACCAACTAGATGAAGCAGTTGTGCCAACATAATGCACAGGATTTTCCTTCTATTTTCAGTTCCTGCACTTTTACGTCCCAAAATTGAGATAAATGCATAAAAAACAGTGTAAAAAAATAATTTTTTTTTGTCTTAAAATTGACCGAAACACATAAAAAACAAAAACAAAATTCCGGATTTTGGTCCAAAATTTTCCAAGACCCCAAATTTTCAGTGTCAAAAAAAAATTTTTTTTTGGTCTTAAAACTGACCGAAACGCATAAAAAAAACCAAAAAAATTTTTTCGGATTTTGGTCCAAAATTTCTAAGTCCGGAACGGGACCCCAAAGTTTCAGCCTAAATATGAACCCAGGGACTTGGCATGAACAAACTTGAATCTCACCCCCCTAAGGATGCTGCATACCAAATATCAAAAGATTCTTATTGGTAGATCTGAAGAAGAAGATTTTTAAGAATATTCCTCGTACAGCACTAATTTAAACATTTGGGCTCCTATAGAGAGCCCAAATATGGACCCAGGGAATTGATTTCAATAAACTTGTGAAACAATCTTCCAAAGATGTTATATGTGAAATTTGAAAGCTTTTGGAGCAGTGGTTTGGGAGAAAAGCAGTCTTAAATGTTTTTCCCATTACCCACAGTGTTAAAAAATGCTGGCTCAGCACTTTTTCAAAGTCCCAGAAAAGTACCCCATGATAAAACCGATAGCAATTTTTTTTTACCATTCCATTCAGTTGGTCCTAAGGAAGCTTCACACTAAATAAAAATTCTCAGTGCCATGCAGTTTTGGAGATATGAACATTTAAAAATTTTTCTATTTTTAGCTCCTGTGGTTCCCAAGGGGCGACGGGAAAATGTTTTTTGGCATAAATCAACTACTTATGTCCCAATAAAATCTCATATCAAATTTGGTTCAAATCAGCCTTTCGGTTTGGAAAACAGAAAATTTGGGCGTGGCAAAAATTCTTGCCCCTCCCATAACAATGGCAAATATAGCCCCTAGAACTTCTCTTGAACAAATCTGAGGCTACACCCCAAAAGGAAGCTGCACATCTAATATCAAGTCTCTGCTACTGCTGGTTCATGAGAAGATTTTTTAAGATTTAGGCTCACTTTTTGGGCGTGGGTCAACTTGATTTGAACAAATTTAATTTGACATAGGATAGGGAACATGCACACCAGATTTGGTTCAATTTGGTTGAGTAGTTTGTGAGAAGAAGTCGATAATGTAAAGTTAACGTCGGATGCTGGATGGACTGACGACGGACGGAGAGTGATTAGTAAAGCTCCCGTTGAGCTTCGCTCAGGTGAGCTAAAAATATTGGACATTTCATTTTTTTTCTATTTTTAGCGCCAGGTGTGCCCTTGGGGAACCACAAAAAATTTTGGGGACATGAATGAAGTACTTAGGGTCAAGTAATGCCACATATAAAATTTCGTTTAAATCACTCCACTGGTTCTTGAAACAGAAATTTTCTGGGGAGCTCCAAAGTGAGCCCATACCCTTTAGAGCCCAAATATGGACCTATCAACTTTCTTTGAACAACTTTTAATCTTGAACAATAGAGGAAGTTCCATACCAAATATCAAAGCATTCCCACTTGTGGTTCATGAGACGATGATTTTTAATGAATTTCATGATATTTGGGAATAAGATCAAGCAAGCGCAAAAAAGGGCAGAGACCCTATTTGAACAAAACTAAAACAGAATACCTCCAAGATGATGTGGCCCATATATGTTTCAATTTGGGACATTGGTTTTTGAGGAGAAGATTGTTTTGTAGAAGCTAAAGTACGATGGACGACGAAAGATGGACGACGGATGCCAAGTGATGGCAATAGCTCACACTGACTTTCAGTCAGGTGAGCTAAAAAAAAAAAACAGAACTAAAAAATTCATCCAAAAGACCCCACCCATTCCAATTTTTACATAAAACCTTTTGAAATCCCTCAAAATTAACAATGGAATCCCCACTCCCATCTACCCACCCCAGGTGTTCAACTGGGTGATAGCAGGACACAATACATGTTTGAGAAGGCATGTCATGCTGAACATTCAGTGACTTAAGATGTAACTGTGAAAAAGAGATTCAAATATGACTGATGATTTTTGGGATAAGACTGCAAAATGTTTCTTTGGATGGATGAATGAACAGATGGTCCAAGTTCATCAAGGGCACACATCTTGTAAAAATGAGTGGACGAAACCCACTGCAGATACTATTAGTTATCTTTGTGTTTTCCAGGGTGTGTGGGAATTTACACTGGTTTGGGAACTCATACATGCTGAGGCAAAGCCGAAGGGTGTGCGAGTTCCCAGACCGGTGTAAATTCCCATACACCCTGAAAAACACAAGGATAACAGATTTATTTCCAAGAATTTTGGTGTACTTAATACTTTAACCTAAATTGTGGGAAAAACTACAGAAAGTTAAAAAATTTATAGTAATTTATATATTTTTTATACTTACCAATGACCCAGACATAGCTGGTGCTAACTCTTAAAAATCTAGGGCCAAACACAAATTTTGCCCCCCAATCCCCAAAATTTGCATCTAAAACCAAAAGAAATCATGTCCTGAAGGACCTCCATACTTTGCCCTTACTGCACATGTGCAGTGTCAAGGACGTTCCGAAATTGGCGCCAATTATCATTCTTACAAGCAGTGCCTGGTCAGCGCTATGTACTCAGCGGGGAGGTATGAGTTCCCAACTCCTGGGAGGGCCATCCCCGTCTGGGTCATTGGTAAGTATAAAAAATATATAAATTACTATAAATTTTTTAACATTTTTATACTGTACCAATGACCCAGACATAGCTGAATAGTAAAAAGGCTGGAGGGCCTAGGACATAGAGGAAAATCCAATAAGCTCAACTATATAATATAGTCAACCCCTCAAGGAGAAAAGGAGTATTAGGCTTTACATGTATCTTTCTTATTTTATGTTAAATTAGAAAGATACAATACCCTTCATAATTGAGCACAATAACATTCATGTTCTCTATTAACATCCAGTATTACCCTTTATACTAATTATTTTTAAAGTAAGCCAATAAATAAAGTTAGTCCAGAGAATTGAGACTCTTTATATTCTTTAAAAGTGTCCGAGGGTTGTATATTAACGCCCGTTTGACACTTGACATATACAAATGCTTCACACCGAGCTACACTTTAAAAATATGACATGAATGAATTTTTAACATTAATATTACACTTTAAAACCATCCCGGAAACGACTCAGAAATACTGACTTCGGAGGAGGCATTCCCTTGCTTTTCACTATAAAGCAGGTGACCTAAGGGAACACCCTCCCCCCCCCCCCCCCCCCTTCCCCTTGCTCTGGGTCAAATAGCCCAGAGCGAAGAGGGCAGCCGGACGGAGTCACTGCCGGAACAGAAAGCCTGCATAACTATAGTTGCAACTGTTTAGTGGACGACATTCTGAGCAACAGATAACGGACCTAAACAATGCAGGTCTCCAGAAATGGACTAGAATATTTCTGAGATAAAAATTCGTGAATGTGGATGGCTGAGACCAATAAGCAGCCTTCATTAAATCTGTAATAGCAATACTATTAGCATAAGCCCAAGATGTAGAAAGAGCTCTTACTTCATGAGCCGAAATCTTAAGCACAGACTGCTGAGAAGAAGATAAATTTTCATAAGCAGTACGGAGAGTTAATTGAATCCATCTAGCAATAGAATGGACCGAAATGTCCTTTCTATTAGGCATCAGAGACAGAAAGAAACGTTTTCGTCCCTTTCTGATAAACTGAGATCTCTGTTTATAGATACGTAACGCTCTAACAGGACAGAGTAAAGGCCTACGCCCGTCTGAAGACAGAAGGGCCTTAATAACAATAGGTTCCGGATATTTATTAGGAGGCTGATTCTTAGCTAAAAATCCCACATTAGTAGTGAAGGTGATAGTGTTCCCGACACTACGATAGTGAGAATCATCCACCGACAGTGCATGAAGCTCAATGACTCTTCTAGCAGAAGTGAAAGCTAAGAGAAAAGCTGTCTTATAAGACAAGAATTTGAAATCTACTGTCCCAAGAGGTTCAAATGGCTTTTCCTTCAGTTTAAGAAGAACCCAAGCTAAATTCCACTTGGGAATTAACCTAAGAGTTCTGGGTCTATTTATCGAGAAGTTTCTAACTAACTTAGATAAAGAGACATTAGATCCAATTTGTAAACTATCATGATGTGCATAGGTATCAGATAACATAGACCTATAACCCTTAATAGTAACAGGCTGCAGTTTGATTTCGTCAAACAAGTATACTAGAAAGTTTGCAATGTCTGGTATGGAGGGATCAAAAATATCAACAGAATGATCCCTACACCAACGACGAAAAACATTCCACTTAGCCGCATAGTTTAGCGAAGAGGAGGTCCTCCTACAGTTAGAAATCGCGTCCACTGCTCGTCCCGTAAAGTGCTTGCCATGCAAGAAGGACCGCACAACGGAAAAACGTGAAGGTTGAGACCTTGCGGGTTGTGATGAAGTTGACGCGGTTTCCCCTGCGAAAGAAGATCCTCCCGTGGAGGAAGCTTTCGCGGTAGGTCCCACGACAGACACCTGAGTAGATTTATCCACGGTCTCTGTGGAGACAGAGATGCTACCAACAGAATCTTGCATTGAGATTGTTTTATCTTTAGCAATACTTGCTGAATTAACGGCGCTGGAGGATACGCATATCCTATCATTCCGTCCCAAGGGATCGACAGAGCGTCTACTGCAAATGCTCTTGGATCCGGACACAGAGACACATACGTCTGCAACTGATTGTTGAGATGTGTCGCAAATAAGTCTATCATTGGCCGTTCCCATTGGTAGCAAATCTGATTGAATACTTGTTTGTTGAGAGTCCACTCCGACGGCAACAAGCGACCCTTTCGTGAAAGGGAGTCTGCTTGTGCGTTCAGACGACCTGGTATATGACGGACCAAAAGTAGAACTTGATGTTCTAGAGCAAACAGAAGGATTCTTTCCGTTAGATTGAGCAACGGAACTGAATGAGTGCCTCCCTGATTCCGTATATACGCCACTACTGTCGTATTGTCGGATAGGATTTGGACATGAGCATTGTGAATAATGTCCATCCAATGACGTAACGCAAGCCAAATTGACATCATTTCCTTGATGTTTATGTGCTTGCCCAGGAATTGCGGATCCCAAAGACCCTGGCATCTCGAATCCGTTGGGATCAATGATGCACCCCAACCTGTTTGACTGGCATCCGTCATAATGGTAAAACTTGGATCCGGCAACTGCAGCGGAACTCCCTGAGTTAACCACTGAATGTTTGCCCAAGTCTGAATCTCTCGTTTCACTTGATCTGACAAGAGAACGTCTATGTCGAGCGAATGAATTTTCACACTCCAATTCTGAGTCAAGAAAATTTGGAGAGGACGCGTGCGTAACCGCCCCATCAGAATGAGATCCGCAGCGGCTCCGCACAGACCTATCAGTCTCATGAACTCCCTCGCTGTGACTTTGTCTGCGTGCAGACAATAGCAAGTGTAACAACTGACTAAATTCGCTCTGGTTAACGGCAGACGAACGAGATTGTTGTGCGTCTCGAAGCTCATTCCCAGATGTGTGAATGACTTGGACGGCACCAGATCCAACTTCTCCTCGTTTATTATAAAACCGAGACGTCGGAGCAATAGAAGCAGATTCTGCACATCGTTCTGAAGCGTTAACTCGTTGCCGTACCTCTGAAGAATGTCGTCCAGGTAGGCCGACGTTACATCAGACGAATGAGCTCGGAAATACATCATTACCGAGTTCATTACCCGAGTGAAAGCCCAGGGTGCTAGGTTCAATCCGAAGCACATCACCCGGAATTGATACACCACTCCTAGGACTGCGAAGCGTAGATACTTTCTGAATGTCGGATGTACCATGACGTGAAAGTACGCATCTTTGAGATCTATGCTTGTTGCATAATCGTTCACCCAAATACTCGCTCTGACCGATCGAATCGTCTCCATATAAAACTTCGGAGCGACGATCAGCTTGTTTATCCAGCTCAAATCTATGACTGGACGGAACGAGCCGTCTGGTTTCGGAACCAGAAACAGATGGCTGTAGAATCCCGGTGTTTCCTGGTTTTCTACGACCTCTACCGCGTTCTTCCTTAAAAGAGACTGCACCTCTGATAACAGAGCGTCTCTTTTCTGCGGATTTGACGGAAGTTGAGTCCATTTTGGACTTCGAGTTAATGGAGGCTTTCGCTTGAAGGATATCTTTAAACTTTCCGAAATCACCCCTCTCACCCAAGGGTCGTCCGTAATCGACTCGACAACCTTCTGCCAACCGGCACGCGATAGAGGTTGAAGCCATCACCTCCTGGACCTGCGAGGCCTGCGGGAGGAGAAACCACGTCCTCCGCGACCCGCACCTCGTCCCGTCGACCTCGGGGCGTCCCGGCCCGAAGGACGTCCCGCACGTGAGTCGCTGCCTTGACGGTCTCTTGAATAAGACCAAGAGGACGCACCGGAACCTCTATAGGAACCTCTCTTGGGCGCATTAGACCCAGAAGTGCCTGTCTTACGCATTAGACCCAGAAGTGCCTTATCTGCCGTGTCCGACTTCTTAGAAGCAGATTTAAACAGCAGAGAATGCGAAGCTTTCTTAGTAATTTTATCGTAAATTGCAGAAAGCTTGCCGTCGAAGAGAAGTTCTCCGGAGACCGAAGCGACTCTGAGAGAGTTCTTCACCTTACTATCCACGAGTGTGGATGTAGCTAGGGCTGCGTCACGTCTAACCAACTCCAGGTTTGCCACTGAAAGGGCGGAGTTACACGTGGAATAAGCTACTGCCCTTGAAAGAAGTCTTAAAGAGGATTGTATATCCTGGAATTCTTTCCCTTGAAGACGCAGTGATAACGCCTTTGTAAGGTGGTCTGCGTACGATAACGCATCTAAACTGGCTCTGTTAGACGAAATAGTCGTCTCCAACACCGCGGTTGGAATAGACGTAGACGACGGTAATGATAATTCTAAGTCTTCCGCCTCGTCGTCCATACGCAGAGGAACTCTCGGGATACCCTGTCCTGCCGTATCGAATTTATTCCTTGCATTAATGAAAGGCAGGTTAAGAGCATTGGCGGACAAGAAACCCGCTTTTCCTGTTTTGGAAGCAAGTTTGAATATAGCGTCGTTCAATAATTCAAATGTTCTTGTGACATTATTGGACTGAGACGGAAACTCGGGAGCGATGTCCCTGAACCGCTCAAAGAAATCAGTGTCCAATGACGCTATAATCCTCTTGTCCGGTACCGCAGCAGTCTGGCCCGACGGAACAACCTGAGGAAGAAAGCGCCGGATGAAGTCTACGGCAGCTTTATGTTGTTCTGAAAGGGATAGTCATCCGTATCCCTTTCACCATCCGGTCGGACCTCATGATGCTCCCGGTCGTCCGCACCCGATGCTTCGGCGGAGCGTACCGACCCAGCGTCGTCGGATAATTCCCGATCCGACACCGTTTCTGTCGGTTGCTGGGATGCTGCGATAAGTTGTGCTATTTGAACAAGCACGTCCGACATCGAGGCCTGCGAAAGCGCAGTCTTTCGCTGCTTCGCCGAGGGCAGCTCCGCATCTGGTGACTCCTGCATACTCTTCCCATGCGAACGTCCGGAGTCAACCGGCCTAGTGTCCCTGGCTACCGGATGGCGTGACCTGGTCGCCGAAGAATCCCTGATCGGCGAAGCTGGAAGAATATCGGCGGTCACGTAGCCAAGGTGCGGTCATGTGCGCTGGTGATAGGAAGAAGCCTGAGCAGTCTCAGCGGACTGCCTATACAACGGAGCGTCCCGAGCGACGGACGTGTGCTCCGCTAGCGACACATTTTGTACCACAACATCTGGTCCCAGATGTTGTTGTACGAGAGAGGGGCCTCTCTCGCTCGCGGCCCGGCTGGACCTGGACGAGCTAGGAACCGGACTCGAAGGCTTCCTCCGATCTCTCCTACTATCCGCCGTCACTGGGTGTGCACGTTGAATGTTTATAGTGCTCGCATCACCCAACATTTCCTCCTGGACCGCATCGGATGAACCCGGCTGCCGAACCATTCGGTGAATGGACACTACACCGGGCGAGCTAGCGGACGACATTTGTCTTATGTCCATGAGCACTTTTGCCGCTAGCTCTGTATTCATTTGCGACGACGGAAGCGCACTTGCGGAAGATAACATGGAAACATCACCCTGTTCTTGTTCCTCTGAAATAGAAACTGATAGAGTAGAGTGACCCTGCGGAGAAAGAGCCGGCATAGCCCTTTCTCCACTAACAACATATCGTGACACACGTTTCTAATGTTTGACATCTCAATATTGACATATTGAACAGGGATTAGTGCGAGTACACTGACTACAATTAATACAATGATCATGAAAGTCAGAGGAAGATTTCTTCCTATTACAATTTGAACAATATCCTTTCATTATGAAAAGTGAACAACAAGTCCTAGTACTCGCACAAACCCCTAAACACAAAGATACATAATAACATGATCCATTAATATTGAAAAAACAATTGAAAATCAAAATAATTTTTGAAAAATATTTTTTTCAACAAAGCCCAAGTTTCTGAAAAGTAACGTTGAGCCCCAATGGATCCCAAGGCTAAGTGTGGTCAAAAATTTTAAAATTATATTAAATAATTAATGCAACACTTACGGATAATAATAATGTATCTTATAGTGAGATAGACTACTCCAAAGGCAAACAGCCCCCCTCAAAAGAGACTGTTGCCAATGTAAACAAACACTGTAAAAACACCAGAAAACATGACTCCAGGCACTGACAATACTGGCCCGAAATCAGTCATCAAAATTACACACTATCTGATGCAAAACAGAGACTCCCAGGGAAGAATCTGCAGAACATCAGATGGTAGATGCAGAACACAACGTTTATACACCCATGGGTGAAAACGTAAACATGGGGAAAATAACAGAATTCATTCTGTAACCAAGCTAATTCTCCCAAGAGAATTTAGAAATGATCTTTCTCAAAAATATGCCAAAAGCATGGGAGAATAGCAAGGGGGGACTTAGAAGACCAGGGGAGAGGAAACACTGAATAAGCAGTGCAACTTTATAGCAAGAATGACAACAACAGGCCCATGCCTCGAAAATAGGCAACTTAACATAATTTCATAAAAAATTTTAAGTACAGCCCTGATTATTTTTTGTCACTCCTTTTTCCTCTCCTCCTTCTATATCCTCCTTAGAATCACCATTTCTCCAATAATTACGTGTCTGGCATCCTTTAAACTGAGATTTACAAGCACAAAGATCAGTGAGATATTGACTGATGAAGGGCCAAACAGAGAATGATAATTGGCGCCAATTTCGGAACGTCCTTGACACTGCGCATGCGCAGTAAGGGCAAAGTATGGAGGTCCTTCAGGACATGATTTCTTTTGGTTTTAGATGCAAATTTTGGGGATTGGGGGGCAAAATTTGTGTTTGGCCCTAGATTTTTAAGAGTTAGCATCAGCTCTATCTGGGTCATTGGTACAGTATAAAAATATTTGTACTTTGTAAGTTTCTTAATAAAACCAGACAAATATGGATGTCATTGGAACTGGCTCAATGAGCCAGTTCCAATGACATCCATATCTGTAATATGTTTATTACACATAAATATTAAATTTCCTGAATTTTTATTTTTGTTCTAACATAACTGAGCAGAAGGTATGAATTAATAATTAAAAATGGGTACTTTTTTAGCCATATTGTGTATTCTTGTTTTTACACCGTGGTTAACCACGGTGTAAAAAAAAAGCTACTGTGGATTGCAAGTTACACTGTACCTCTCAGCCAATCAAAATGCAGTATTTTCTTGCATTTGGAAATAAATATAGGTTATTTCCACCATGTGGGTTTCCGAGATGTGGTACTGAAGTCAAAACCTTGTCTCTGGTAATATATCAACGAGTCTGTTAGGACATGTTGATATATGACCCAGAACAAGGTCGAGACTTCAATACACCATCTTGGAAACTCACTTTGTGGTAATAACCAACTTATCTTACAATATTCCTCCCTTTCTTGACTTGTTCACATATATTTTGATGATCGTTCAGCATCTTTTTTTGAATAAAAATCATTACATCATGGCATTGCATTTCTGAACTATGCTAAACATAATCCCCAATATTCTACCTATAATATTAATGCTGAAGTTTTTAGCGGTGCTTCAGTTTTGTGTTTCTTTGTTTTATTTTTCAGGTTTAATGCATGTTAGGCCTACATAAAAATATCATCATGGCAAAAACTATCTAGTAGTCTAATTTATTTTGTGGAGTTCTAATTTATTTTGTTGAGTTGTTATTTACCATTTAATTACTGTTATCAAAAACGGTGGCCTCGACATATGCGATCAGTTTTCTATGAGAGCAGATAAAAACTTTCTCTTTCTGAATCAAATGATCGCATGTGCGGTTGCTAACCACAATACAGATTTGTATTTTATTTTGACGTATATACTTGTATTGGGGAAAATACTTTTTTGTTTTAAGATAAATATCCTTCCCCCATTCTGCTGAAGAACTATATCAAAAGAAATTCATATATGACTGATGGTTTGGGGGTAACAATACAAAATATCTGGATAGATGGATGCATAGATGGATGGACAAATGGATGAAAATGAATAAGCAGATGAATGAATGGACTACTTATTTATTTATTGATGTTTAAGGTCACATATTTCTGCACAATGGTTAATCGAGACCACATATTTTTTTATTTATTTATTTATTGGTGCTTAATGCCACATCAGCAGATATGGCTATATTGAGGCAAGAAAACGGTAGAAAGTAAAAAAGTCAAACATGAAGTAAAAAGAATTGAATAAAAATATGGCATAATTAAAATAGAAATGGCAAAGACAAGAGTGGTCTGAACAGTAATGAGTGATGATACAAGAAAAGGAAATATTTATAAATCCAGCTTATAATTTTTAGACTTGAAGAGTCTAGTTTAAAAGAATAAAAACAATTTTAAAATTTACTAAAGTGATTGATTGCTTTAAAAAATGAGAGAATGCTGTATGGGCTCGTATGATAAAAAAGATGAATGCAGGACAAGTGTCCCCAAGAATGTAAGCCCCTCAGTCCAATAATAACCAGTTGGATAACTGCACCCCCCCCCCTCTCCCAGTGTATTGTCACCTAGAAAATGTGCCCCTCCCCAGTCAAAATGTCAACTAGGAAAACTGTCTGCAATCAGTCAGAATGTGAGCTAGGAAAACTGCCCCCAAATTTTTACATGGGTCACAGAATTGTCAGCTAGTACTGTTAAAAAGGTAGATTAGATATTATAACATAAAATTTATTAAAATGGAGTCTATAATATTAAATTGACCTGAAATTAAATAATCACACAAGCTGTGTTAGCTGATGTAAACTCTTTAACTGAGCTGTGTGATACCTCACAGGTCCAAGAGGTGCTTTAAGATTACAAAGAAACAACTCACCCAAATATGTAATAACAATATGGAATGTATTTGAAGAGACAATGTCTGAGGGTTCCAGGACAAACAATATTTGTGAATCCTGGAACAATTCTTGTAGTCATTTAAATAGTGGGCCATACAAATCCAGGACTTTTGCATGCAATTTATTTATTTATTGATGTTTTAAGGTCACATATTTATGCACAATGGCTAATCATGACCGTGACAGTTTTACGGGTGGAGGAAGCCGGAGTACCCTGAGAGAACCACCGAGCAACGACGAGCAGCTGCCAGCTCCCCAACATCGTAACTCCGCACTGCAGCACAGGCAGGGTTAGATTGGTTGAAGACATGCGTACTACGCGGGCAATGGAGATGAAGTGTCTTGCCCAAGGACACAACGCGGTTGCCGCAGGTGGGATTCGAACCGAGGACCTCTCGGCTTGCAGCCTGCACCTCTACCTACTGAGCCACCGCGCTCCCAAGCATGCAATTATATGTATTCAAAGAGATCAGCTTTGAGCCCTTACAGAAATTGAACATTTGAGACTTGGTAAACTTTTTAGAAAACGTGTTCAAAAGGACACAAATCAGCTTCAAGCTCATCTGAAAACATTGTTTTGATGTTAATAAATTTTGTAATACAATTTGAGCATTTTCTGAAATACTGAATTCATATTTCAAAGCCTCTGGAATGGTAAAATATGATAATTTGGGGGGAAGATTTTCCTAGCTGACATTCTGATTGGGGGCACATATCCTAGGTGCCAATTCCATTAGGGGGCCAGTTTTCCTTGCAGACATTTTGACTGGGGGAGGGGGCACATATCCTGGGTGACAATTTCACTGGGGGCAGTTATCCAACTGGCTATATTGGACTGGGGTGCAAATAACCTGGGGTGGGGGGCTGACGGGAATCTAAAAATATCTTTTAGAGATCCTACAGTGAAATACTGCCCTCTGGCAAGATTAAAATCAGCGTAATGTAAAAGAATGTCAATGCCTGCTGGCAAGGAACACACTCTGGTCACATACCACCCTCTAACAAAAAGGAATGTATGTATTATATGACCAATATGACAATGTGTCAAAACTACATGAATATTTGGTCGGAAACAATGGAGCTTGTTATTTGTTGCTCCATCCCAATCTGCCTGCCACACAGATTTGATGTAATTATTGATATATGGCTTAAAATCACTGAAAGGAATTTTAAAATCAGTGAGAGGCTTGGTTAAAGCTTGTTTTGCTGCACTGTCTGCTCTGGTATTACCAGAGATACCAACATGTTCAGGTAACCAGCATAACATTATATCATATTGGTCAGACATGAGTGTATTCAACTTCTCACAAAGTTCCAAAATGAGAGGGTTCTTATTTATTTATTTATTTATTTATTTATTTATTTATTTATTTATAGGTGTTTAAATTCACATATTTTTGCACAATGGCTAATCATGACCACAACATGAGTATCAACTCAAGACCAGGGGTGAGAGTTAATAAGCCATGTTGCCCATTTTAGAGAGGGTTTGCACCTCCCAAGCACTGGTGACTGGCTCCTATTTTACCAGCAAAACAGAGCCTGTTTACCGCAGTGAACAGGCACGGCTTCACTTCCCGGGGTTCACGCAAGGAGAGGAGGTTCTTAAACTTGGGGTTGAGTAAAGCAAGCAAAGAAGAAAGAGAGTCAGAAAATATAATCAACTTCCTTTCCTGTACATCCTCGATGTGTTCAAGTGGAAGTTGTATAGCTTTAACTTCAACTGTGAAAATATAACTTTTATTTGGTATTCGGATTGAGGTGATCTGATCACCATTAACAATGGCTGATGATACTCTGTCACCATCTTTAGATCCATCTATATAGATCCTTTCGTATGTACTATACTAAGACTTTATTTCTGTATATTTCTGCTTAAACTGGAAAGAATTTCTTTCAGACTTTTTGGTAGAAGCAAAGTCCACAATAACTGTACATTTTTTAAGATTCCAAGTTGGTTCACGGTTTTCTTTTATCATATCAGATTAAATTTTGGCAGACTCCATATGGAGTGTAATTCTAATTCCCAATGGAGAAATATGTTTCTGGTGACAGTTTAAAAATTCAACATTTTGGGGGTCTGAGACACAGTTAGAAGCAGGGTTTGATGAATTAGCAAGCAGTTTAGAAACATATTGGGAGTGACAGTTTAATTCTTTGCTTCTCAACAGAAGGCTCCTCTGCTTCAACAAGCATTGAATCTGTCGGTAATGTTCTAAAAGTACCCAAGCTAATTCTAATACATGTACCACTCTTATGAACTGCATCAAGTGGTTTGAGGAAAGACTTTCTCGCGAAACTGCAAACCACACAGCAGTAATCTAATCTGGAGATAGAGTAATGTTTTTGGGTCAGCACCCCAATCAGTGCTCCCAACCACCTTGAGGTGGTTAAGTGCTTTTTACATTTCACTCTTAGTTGTTTTTTGTGAGAAGCAAAATTCAGTTTATTATCAAACAATAAACCTAAGAAATTCACTTCCTTAACAACTTTAATAGGACTACCATCTATTTTTAATTCTGGATCAAGGTGGGGCTTCCTGAGGATCGGGACCACAACGTACATATAAAATCAAGTCCAGCCATCCATGCTATTTTAAATGCAAACTATAGAGCTGGCTAAAGAAAAATGTTGATACACAAAAGCAGCAAGTTTAAAGGTCATTGTAACTTTTTCACAGAAATGAATGCTTGCCAGTAGCTCTTATCTGGAAGTCTCGCCTAAGGAGCACACCAAGTTCGATAACAATCCTATGATAAATGCACCCTGTGAACCATGTCAAAGAAGAATGTTGATGCACAAATGCACTAAGTTAAATAAAAGGTTGATGGTAATGTTTTTTGATAAAAATTAAGGAAAATCAATAGCTCCCATCCAGAGGTCACCCCAAACACAAACACATGTCTCAAAGTGATCTGGTGATAAATGCAACCTGTGCAGTGTGCCAAAGGCAATGTTTCTAGAGGGAAATAGAGGAAAATCGATAACCCCCACCTAGAGGTCACCAGAAACAAGCATACCAAGTTTCAATGCAATCCATTCATCAATGTTCCCTGTAGGGCATGCCAAAGGAATATATTGATGCACAAATGCACAAAGTTCAAAGGTCGTTGCTCAAGTTTTATTGGGTTTTTTTACGGAAATGGAAGAAAATCGATAGCTTCCATCTAGGAGCCTCAAACTAAAAAAGCTGGTACTGAGAGTGATAATTCTGTGTTAAGAACTTATGTTGATAAGTTTAATCTTTCTGAACAATTGGATAAAACAGTTAATGATGATTTGGCATTGTTTGTGAATCGAGTTTATGGCTTTCAGCAGCTGATGTTCCTGGGATTCTTAATGAAGCTGATCCTCTGTCCTGAGGATCAATGATAATATTGAGTGGCATTTAAATAATACAATATTTCAGACTATTTCCAACCTATGGGGACAGCCAGAGATTGATAAGTTTGATTCCAGGATTACAACACAACTTGGTAGGTTTGTTCTTGGAATAGGGAGCCTCATGATGAAGCTCTCAATGCATTTTCTATATCTTGGGACAGCAATTATTTTTTTGCTTTTCCATCTTTCAGCCAGGTGAGCAGACTTGTACAGAAGCTGCAAGCCGAGATTGGAGAATACAGCCTCTTTAAACCAATATGGCAGACCCAGAGCTGATTTACAGCAGTAATAGAACTCTTACTCGAAATTCCCCTCACTCTTCCAATGACTCCAATGACTTTTACAATTCTGAATTCCAACAAAATTCATCTTCTGCACAATCGACTACAGCTCATGGTATATTGTTTATCTAGAAATTCTTCTAGCATATATGCAGTGCTCGGGAAAAAAACAAAATCCTCATGGCATCTTGGACATGCTCAACTCAGAAACACTATTGGGTGTATCTCAACAAATAGTTTTACTACTGTTATAAGTGGAAAACTGATTCAGTTCGCAGATATAACATCAGATTTACAATGTCTCACAGTTATTTCTTGATGGAGTTGGATATAGTGCTCTTAATACTGCAAGAAGTGCTTTGTCTGTATTGGGTATAACTGTTGATGGAATTGCGTTGGATCGCACCCTTTAGTTGTAAAATTTATGAAAGGTGTTTTTCAGTTGCAGACTACAACAGTGAGAAATTTTACAACATGAGATTTATCAAAAGAGCTTATTTTCTTGCTGCAAATTATCATCAGCAGAGAAATTAAGTTTAAAGCTCTTAAGTTATAAATTGGCTGTGTTGAGAGCACTGACTCTAGTGAGTCGTACTCACTCTCTACCTTTTGTCCATTGCAAATAAGTTAAGAAGTTCTAATTCTTTCATATCGTCATTATGAAGATTTATTAAAACAAACACGACCTGGTGTAAGTAACCCTGTTGCTGTGTTCAAATTATATCTTTTGGATAAAATCTTGTGTGTTGTGTTTGTGTTGAAACATTATTTGAGGATAACAGCTTCTATTAGGAAACATTACACTTATTATTCATCAGTTATGTTCAGCCTCATTACACTTTATTATTCATCAGTTATGTTCAGCCTCATAAATCTGTGGCTAAAATTACTATCAGTCGATGGCTACACACTGTTATCTTTAATGCTTTCATAATTACTTTCAGTTTAAGGTTCACAGTATACAAAGTGCTTTTGTGGCTAAGGCAAAGCACCATTCTGTTCCTATTGATCATAATCTCTAAGTGGCATGCTGGTCAAACTCTAAAACATTTGCAACATTTTATGACAAGCTAATAGAAAATCGTCCTGCAAGTTAATTTTCTACAGCAAACTTTATGGTAGGTGCAATTCAGTACATGGTCACAAAATATGAATTTTTCAAAATGTGCTTTGAAGTCTCAATTGTGACCAGAAGTAGTATGACATAATAAAACGCCCCCAAATAAACAAGACCCTACCTTGGGAAGGTGATGTTTTGGTTGGGATTCTATGAAGTCATACACCACTAGAGGGATCAAATGCCTTTCTTCTCCTCTACATCTGTACTTTTTATCAAACATAGATCACGTTATTATAGCTTACCCTCCCTAGTTGGTACAAGGATGTACAAATACTTTTTTAAAAATTCTGTAGCTTTGAATACTGATATTCATGGGTTTATGCAGCATGCATCTCAATTGATCCCTCCAGTAGTATCATAGAATCCCAACAAAACATCACCTTCCAAAGCTAGGCCTTGTTTGTTTGGAGGATTGTGTCATGTCTACGTTTCCACAGACCTTTTTGTTATGAAATCATGCATTGCTATAAGACAACAAATTGAGATCACTGTTAGAAAATTATGGACACGATTGGCATAAGGTCAACCGAATGAATGGTTAGCCATACAGAATTCACATAACATAATTGAAGGTTAATATCAGTTACAGAATTTTGGGCTCCATTTCAGAATGACACAGAAAATTATGAGAACCCAAGATTTCTACCACAAACAAGATGAACTTAGCAGTTAAAATTTCAAATGTATGATTATCAGATTGTGCTAGAAAATGCAAATGACAGGGCTTGACAAGCTTGTTCTGATGAGGAGTCATAAGCCAGGGATGAGTGGGAAGGCATCTGTGGGTGTAGTTTCCAAGGGGCAACTTAGCTGAAACAAGTTGAAATTCTCATAGTTTAACCTGAAAATTGGTGAAAATAATGTTTCTTAAGAAAATAAGATGACATGCAGTTAAGGTATACCTTGGTCGATATTTTATTTCTATTAATTTACATGAAAATGGTTTTCCACACAATTTTCATGAAAATTTATAGAAAATAAAATCTCAGCATTTTGATAATAAATTAGCTGAAATCAGCTATTTAGCTGAACTCTCCAGTCCCTAATAAGTTATGTTTTAGAGGTAAAAAATAATAGAATTTGAATGGGATTTTTGGTGAACAGCACGGCTGGATGTGGCTGTTACATTATGGAAGGAGTTAAAGAGAGCCTTCTGGACAAACTTGTAACAGATGAAAGCTTGGTGAGACAGACATACCTGTATTTTACACACAAAACATCTTCATCCATCTTGAGTACCTTACTCTGTTCAAGTGACAGTCTTTTGCTAGAGAAGTACAAAACATATCAACTGAGTAAACAAACATTTAAGCATCATTCCAAGAATAAAAGCATGAGTAAAAAATACATTTTTTTTTATGTTTCACTACCATCAGAACTTTTCCCTCTCGAAAAATGTTAAATTGCCCCAAATTTCCAGCTGCAAAATCTCCACTGATAAAAACTATTATTTATGCAGTATATAAATGCTGGTATCCACCATTGAAACAAGAGGCCCCAGGGAGGCTGAGGGTGCTCACCTGACATGAGAGCCTAAATATCAAACCAGGAATTGATTTGAACCAGTTGCATCTACCCCTCCTATGAAAAGCTTATACCATATATCAAAAGATTCTGAATGGTGGATCTGAAAAAAAAAAATGTTTTTAGAAATATTCCTCATATTGAACTAAGTTTTAATTTAGGCTCCCACTGTGAGCCCAAATATGAACCCAGGGACTTGGCTTGAACAAACTTGAATCTCACCTCCCTAAGGATGCTGTATACCAAAGATTAAAAGATTCTGACTACTGGATCTGAAGGAAAATATTTTTAAAGAATATTCCTCATGTTGAACTAGGTTATAATTTGGGCTCGCACATGGAGCACGAATATGAACCCAGGGACTTGGATTGAACAAATTTGAATCTCACCCCCCTAAGGATGCTGCATACCAAATATCAAAAGATTCTGACTGGTGGATTGGAAGAAGAAGATTTTTAAAGAATATTCCTCATATTGCATTAATCTGAACATTTGGGCTCCCATAGAGAGCCCAAATATGGACCCTGGGATTTGATTTTAACAAACCTGTGATTGAATCTTCCAAAGATGTTATATGTGAAATATGAAAGCCTTTGGAGCAGTGGTACGGGAGAAGAAGATTCTTTAATGTTTTTCTCATTACTCGCAGTGTTAAAAAATGATGACTCAGCATTCCTTTCTGCTGTTCCAAAGGAAGCTTCACACACAAAAAAAATTCTCATTTTAAAAAATGATGACTTAGCACTTTTTCAAATTCCCGAAAAGTACCCTATGATAAAACTGATGACGATATTTTTGGACTATTCCTTTCTGCTGGTCCTCAGGAACCTTCACTCCATACGAAAATTCTCAGTGACGTGTAGTTTTTGAGATATGTGCATTTTAAATTTTTTTCTATTTTTAGCTCCTGCAGTTCCCAAGGGGATTACAGGAAATTTGGAGGGGGGGGGGGGGGAGGGGGGGCATACATTAAGTACTTATGACCCAATGAGCCCTCATATCAAAATTGGTTCAAATCTGCCTCTCGGTTTGGAAAATTATAAATTCAAAGTAATTTGTATATTTTTTATACTTACCAATGGCCCAGACTAGCTAGTGCTAACTCAAAAATTAATCCAGGGCCAAACACAAATTTTGCCCCCTAATCCCCAAAATTTGCATGCAAAACCAAAAATTGAATGTCCTATCTGGTTCTCTATACTTTTGCGATCTGTGCATGTGCAGTATCCAGGAAGACACCGAAATTGGCGCCAACCATCATTCTTTCTATAATTGCCTGTTAAATGTTGTAAAAAGCGTGGAGGTATGAGTGCTCGTCTGGGCCATTGGTAAGTATAAAAAATATACAAATTACTTTGAATTTATAATGTTTTTATACAACAACCAATGGCCCAGACTAGCTGAATCATAAAAGGGCTGGAGGACCTAGGACATGAAGGAAAATCCAATTACTTAATCACTTCATAAAGGATATCTCCTACAGAAGAATAGGGGAGAAAGGGATTATATATGTCTTTCTCCTTTGCGAGAAACGAGAAAGACATAACACCGACAATGTAGTTGAGTATTACATAATATATAATTCTCCATTTTAATGCCAGCATAACCCATTATGCTAATTCGGTGAAGAGAAGCCAAAATATAAAGACAGTCCAGAGAATGAGAATCTTTTTATACTCATTTAAAAGTGTCTGAGGATTGTATATTAAAGCCCATTTGATATGTGACATATATAAATGCTTCACAGTGAACTACACTTTAAAAACAATACATAAATGAGACATAGTATTTGCTTCACACCGAGCTACACATTAAAACCATCCCAGCACCGACTCGGGACTACTGACACCAGAGGAGGCCCTTGCTTTTCACTATAAAGCCAGATGATAAAAAAGGAAAAAACCGTCCCCCACCCCCTCCCCCTTGTTCTGAGGTACGAGACCGCAGAATGAAGAGGGCAGTAGAACAGTGTCACTGCTGGAACGGGCTGCCTAAATAACTATAGATGTAACCCTTAATGGACTACATTCTGAGCAACAGACAGAGGACCTAAACATCTAAGGTCGCCAGAGATGGATTCTAAATTTCTCACGTAAAACTTGGTAAATGTAGAAGGCTGTGTCCAGCATGCAGCCTTCATGAGATCAGTAATGGCTATACTGTTAGAATAAGCCCAGGAAGTGAACAGCGCTCTAACTTCATGTGCTGATATCTTATTTACAGAATGTTGATATGAAGAGATATATTTTCATAGGCGTATTGCCATCTGAATCCATCTAGCAACTGAATGAACAGAAATATCCTTTCTGTTAGGAATTAATGAAAGAAAGAAACGTTTCCTTCCTTTTCTTATAAAATCTGATCAACGTTTATATATGCGCATAGCCCTGACTGGACACAGCAAAGGTCTACAGTTGTCTGTAGACGGCAGAGCCTTAATGATAATAGGCTCATGCCGTTTATCTGGAGCCCTTTATATGACGTTTCCTTCTTTTTCTTATAAAATCTGATCAAAGTTTATATATGCGCATAGCCCTGACTGGACACAGCAAAGGTCTACAGTTGTCTGTAGACGGCAGAGCCTTAATGATAATAGGCTCATGCTGTTTATATGGAGCTTGATTCTTAGCCAAAAATCACACTTCCGTAGATAGAGTAATGGTATTACCCACACTATGGTAGTGAGATTCGTCAACAGATAAAGCATGAAGTTCACTAACTCTTCTAGCAGATGCAAAAGCTAAGAGAAATGCTGTTTTATAGGTCAAGAATTTGAACTCGACAACGTCCAACGGCTCAAACGGAGCTTCTTTTAGCTTCAACAGAACCCAGGCTAAATTCCACGTAGGAATTAATCTGAGGGTTCTAGGTCTATTAATAGAGAAATTTCTAGCTAGTTTGGATAATGAAGCATTAGATCCAATTGCCAAGTTATCATGATGAACGTAAGTGTCTGGAAACATAGACCTATAGCCCTTAATAGTGATGGACTGCAGTTTGAGATCGTCAAACAAATAGATCAGAAATTTGGCAATATCCGGTATGGATGGATCTATCGACTGATCCTTACACCAACGGAAGAAAACCTTTCACTTCGCTGTGTAATTGAACGAAGAGGAGGACATGGCAACACGAACGTCGGTAACTGATTGTTCAGATGTGTCACGAACAAATCTATCATGGGGAGATCCCACTGGTAGCAAATCTGTCTGAATACTTGCTTGTTGAGCATCCACTCCGATGGCAACAGGCGACCTTTCAGAGATAGGGAGTCTGCTATTACGTTCAGACAACCCGGTATATGACGGACAGAAAGCTGAACATAATGATTCACGACATATATAGAAGAATCTTCTCCATTAGTTCGCATAACGGAATCGAATGAGTGCTGCCCTGGTTCCTGATATACGCTACGACTGTCGAGTTGTCCGATAAAATCTGAACATGAGCATCTGCTAGAATGTGAATCCAATGTTGTAGCGCTAACCATATTGACATCATCTCCTTGATGTGCTTCTCTAGGAACCGAGGATACCAAAGACCCTGACACTTCAAGCCTGCGGGGCTCAGGGTCGCACCCCAACCCATTTGACTCGCATCCGTCATAATCGTGATCCGGCAGTTGCAGAAGAACTCCCTGAGTTAACCACTGAATATCTGCCCAAATCTGGATCTTTTGTTTTACTAGGTCCATTAAAACAATACTGGTCTCTAGCGAATGCGTCTTCACACTACAGTTCTGAGTAAAGAATATCTGGAGGGGACGCATGTGCAGGCGACCCATCAGAATAAGATCCTCAGCCGCTCCGAACAACCCAATCAGTCGCATGAATACCCTCGCTGTTAATGTGTAGACAAAAGCGAGCATAACAACTAATTTCGCTCTGGGTGACGGCAAACAAACCAGATTGTTGTGAGTCTCGAAGCTCATTCTCAAGTGAATGAACGACTTGGACGGAACTAGATCTGAATTTTTCTCGTTTATGATGAAACCAAGACGTCGGAGCAATAGAAGCAGACGCTGAACATCGTTCTGAAGAATAATTTTGTTGCCGTATCTCTGAAAAATGTCGTCCAAGTAAGCTGACGTTACCACAGACGAATGAGCTCGGAAGTGAGACATTACCGAGTTCAGTATTTGAGTGAATGCCCAGGGAGCCAGGTTCAGACAGTACATCGTTCGGAACTGATACACTTTCTATGGCGAACCGCAGGTACTTTCTGAATGCCGGCTGTATCAGGACATGAAAGCACACATCCTTCAGATCTATGCTTGCTGCATAATCGTTCACTCGAATGCACACCCTTACCAACAGAATGGTCTCCATATAGAACTTCGGAGCCACGATAAGCTTGTTTAGCCAGCTCAAGTCTATTACTGGTCAGAACGAAATGTCTGGCTTCGGTACAAGGAACAGGTGACTGTAGAAACCTTGAGAATTTTGATTCTCGATGACCTCTATTGCTTCCTTTGATAAGAGAGCCTGTACCTCCGCTAGGAGAGATTCTCTTTTGTAAGGATTGGACGGAAGATTTGTCCAATGCAGACATCTTGTTAGTAGTGGTTTGTTTGTTAGCCGTAGGCCGTCCGAGACGACACTTCTCACCCACTGGTCTTCCATAATTGTTATCTAGTTTTTCGCGAAGCTTGATAACCTTCTGCCAACTGGCAAGCAATAGAGGTCCTGATCATCACCTGTACGACTTGCAAGACTTACGGGAGGAGAAACTATGTCCTCGCGAAGAGCCTCAACCCATCCGCTTAGGGGCGTCTAACCGGTAGGCTCGATCAGACCTACACCCCTTTCCCGAGTCGCTGTTCTGACGACCTCCAGAGTAATTATAGGAGGGTTTCCTATACCCTTGTGAGGAGGAAGTACCCTTTTGATGATTTCTGTCTGGGACGTCCCCCTTTACTCTTTTCTGCTGCAGCGGGTCGATGAGACACCGACTTTAGAAGCAGAGTATTAGACGCTTTCTTGGTAGCCTGGTCATATACTAATGAAAGCTTGGCGTCAAAAATAGTATGTCCGGAGACCGGAGCAACTCGGAGAGAGTTTTTCACCTTGTCATCTATCAAAGATGACGATGCAAGGGCACCATCACGTCTGATTAACTCCAAATTAGGCACAGTTAAGGCAGAGTTATACATGGTAATCATAATTGCCCTGGAAAGTACTCTTAAAGAGGTACAAACGTCCTAAAATTCCTTTCCGTTGAGACGTTGCACCATAGCTCTTGTTAGGTGATCTGCGTAAGACACAGTGTCCAAATTCGCTCTATTAGAAGAAATTGCCGTCTCAATTGTATCTGAGCAAATTGTGAATGAACCAGACAAGGATACCTTTAGATCCTCGGCCTGCTCATCCAAACGCAGAGGAACTCTCTGAACATCTTCCCGACCATTTTAAATGAACGTGGTCCAAGAAACGGAAAGTTTATGGAAGATGAAGTTAGGAAACTGCCTTTAGATTAAATACGGCAGCATCTAAATGGCCGAAGGCTTGCGACACCTGCCTAGACTGAACCGGAAAAGAAAGGACCTCCTCCTTTGTCCAGATAAAGTCTGTGTCCAATGATGCTAGCGGTTTCTTTCTAGTCGTTGCAGCATTCTGATTCGCCGGAACAAATTCAGGGTAGTATTGATGAATGAAATCCATTGCAATCATGTGTTGTTCCGAAAGGGAAGGTTAATCTTATTCCAAATCACTTTCACCATCCAGGAGAATCAGTTGTGAATCTCGGTCCATTGCATCTGAATGAACAGATGACTGGACCGACCCAGCACCTTCCGACAGCTCAGGTTTTGAAACTGCAGGAGGCTGCTCTTGCACTTGCTGGGATGCTGTGATCAGCTGCGCAATCTGCGAAAGCAAGTCCGTTACGGAGGCCTGAGGAGCAGCGGTCTTCTGTTTCTTCGCCGCTTGCTGCTCCTGGGACGTGTGTCAAAGATGGCTCTTTTCAGATCTGAAAGTCCTGATGAATGAGGCCTCGTCTCCCTAGCTACCGAATGGTCCGACTTCGCAGACAACAAGTGGTCTCTTCTTGGCGATGCAGGCTGGATATCTGAAGTCGGGTAGCTAGGGTGCGGTCGTGTGTGCTCTGTAGATGACGTGGAAGAAGCCATAACTGTAGCCGAGGCTGGCTGCGATATATATGGAGCATCCCGGATGGAAGGTGTGGACACATGCTCTGACTCACGCAAGTTTTAATCAGTTTCTGGCCCCAGATGTTGCTGGGAAAGAGAGGGGTCAGCCAGTTTATATTTTAAGGTGCTCGCTCTACCCAATCCACTTCCATCAACGGCAATGGAGACACCCGGCGTCACGGTACCCACGGATGGAGCAACCGCTTCACCAGTCGAGCTAGCTGCAGACAAGAGACTAAAACCACCGGCTGGTGGCTTTATCCCCTGTCTAATATTCACCTTGGCAGCTAGCTCTGTTTGTTCATCAGAGCGCGACGACGGAAGCACACTTTCTCTTGGTGTCACATAACAATCACCATGTTCTTGTTCCTCTGACTGACTTTGCGGCGAGAGGACCGGCATTGGCCTCTCACCGCTAACAACATACCGGGACACCCATGTCCAACATTTGTCATCCCAGCCAACACATGTAGGACAAGAATTTGCGGGAGTACATTGACTACAAGCAAGACAACAAACATGTAAATTTGAAGTAAGACTTCCTCGCCTTGCATTTTGAGCAATAAGCTTTCATGATTAATCAAAACAAAGTCGATAGTACTCCCAACTCCACAATAAATATATGATAAAGATACATAATAAACAACATTCAAAATACAAATCGAAAAATTAATTTCAAAAAATCTTTCGAAAAAATTTTGACAGGAGCCCAAGTTCCTAAAGGGAACAGACAAGCCCAAGGGTACCCCGATAGAGCCTAAGCGGGGACAAATTTCCAAAAATAATTGCCACACTACCAGAATAACATAATATGTATCTTACAACAATCCTACAGTAAAATAAATAGGAAACTACAAATATTTATAAGACGTTGCTAATGTAAACAACGTCACAAGAAAAACAGGAAACAATACCCCAGGCACTGAATAAAAAAGGCCTGAAACCAGTAACAGATTTTAAACTATCCGATGTAAAGCTGGATCTTCAGATGAAGAAAAAACGATACATCGGATATAAGATGCATGACCCAAACACCTAAAAACCCCTAGGATGAGGACATAACCATGGGGATATACAGAAAAAACATTCTGTATAACACATCAAAGTCCCAAGAAATTTATAAAAAAATTTCAATATAATAAGCCAAAAAGCTTGGGAGTTTAACAGGAGGGCTTCAAGGAAGGATATGGAAGGAACATTTAACAAACAGTGGATAAATCATTAGCAAGAATGATGCCGTCAGGCCCATGTCCCGAAATTGGGAGACATAAAATAAATTTGATAAAATTATAAATTTACAGCCCTGAACGTTTCCAACCACCGTTGTTCACTTCCATCATCCAATTATGTCCTTGGATCCACCAATTCTACCATTGATTTGTGTCTGGCATCATCAAAACTGAGATTTAAAAGCACAGATGTCAGTTTGTTGTTACTGACTGGAGGGCCAAACAAAGAAAGTATGATGCTTGGCACCAATTTCGGTGTCTTCCTGGATACTGCACATGCGCAGATTGCAAAAGTATGGAGGGCCAGATAGGACATTCAATTTTCGGTTTTGCATGCAAATTTTGGGGATTGGGGGGCAAAATTTGTGTTTGACCCCGGATTAATTTTTGAGTTAGCACCAGCTCGTCTGGGCCATTGGTTGTATAAGAACATAGAAATTTGGGGCAGGGCTAAAATTCTTGCTCCTCCCATAATGACAGCAAATTTAGCCCCTCGAACTTCTCTTGAACAAATCAGAGTCTACACCTCAAAATGAAGCTGCACACCAAATATCAAGTCTCTGCTACCTCTGGTTCATAAGAATATCTTTTAAGGCTTAGGCACACTTTTTGGGCATGGACCTACCCAGGGGCAGGGCAACTTGATTTGAACAAAATCAAAATGCGATGTCATAACAAACAAGCATCTCAAATTTCACTTAAATCGGATTCAGCGGTTTTGGAGGAGGAGTCGCAAACACCATGTTCACGAATGACGGATGGACGAAGCGTGATAACTGAAGCTTTCCCTGAATTTCAGTCAGGTGAGCTAAAAAACATCTTTTAAATAATAAATGAAATGAAGTACATGAAGGGAGAAAAATTTACATTTTATAGTAAATTTCCTTTCTTATTATACAAACCAAAATTGTTTACAACAGGCTTGCACTACAGTGGAAATCCCAAACTCGGAAAAATACTCTCTATTTTCTTCTTTCCCAAGCGATTTGGGAAAGAAAAAAGTGGTGCAAAAGCACCAAGAAAAAATAAGCCAAAACTAGTGACTGGTGCACACCCAGTAGGGGACACTCTTCTCCATGTATTTATCCACAGCTCCCGGAACAAGTGCACAGACGTATAACCAACGTGTCATTCTATTGAATCTGCCAACATTGAGAGGTATAATAACAAAGGGAATTTACTATAGGATTTAAATTTCTCATCAACCTACCTTACAATTGTTTACAAGGCTGAATAGACAACAGGAGGAGGGAATCACAAACCAGTCCTCACATAACCCGACTGTGCTGGAACAGTAGACAGAAGAGTTCCCTAGGCCTATAAAACCATAGCATCAGAACCATTAGTAGATGACAATGGGAGATGTGGCGTATGGCCCTGTGTGACACTCAGACAGAAAGGAGGGTACCAAAAACAGGGCTGGAACTGACCTTGCAAGAACCCTAATGGGTCGGGTTGAGTCAAAGCATTTCTCCAGTATTCTGCATAACATCCGACAAATGATGGAGTTAGCAAAAGCACCAGGAGGTAGACAATGCATGCACCTCGTGGGCAGAAAAACGGTTGGTAATACAATCGTCAGTCGTTAGATGAGCGGATGACACGCGAATAGCAAGACAAAACCATCTAGAAATGGACTGACGAGAGATCTTCTGTCGACCAGGGATAAGAGACAGAAATATATCTGTTCCAATCTTTCCTGATGAACTGCATCCGGTTGATGAAAATGCGAATTGCAAGAACCGAACAGAGCAAAGGACAATTACCCTCAGCAGAAGGAAGAGCCCTGATACAGATTAGAGGTTGAGTAGTCTTTGGCATCTGATTCTTGGTCAGAAAGGAGCAATCGGTGGTAAAGTAACACTGTTGGCAGAACTTCTGAAAAGGCCGGATCAACAGAGAGGGCATGAAGCTCACTAACCCTTCTGGCTGAGGCAAAAGCCATGAGACAAAGACGTCTGGTATGAGAAAAATGCTGATAGTATCACCGATCCAATGTTGAGCTGTGACAGCACAAAAGTGGATTTAATCATTATCAACTTATCGTCCGGAAACCAGTTGTTTACAATTTACTATGTGAAGGGTCAGTGTGACCTTGACCTTTGACCTAATGATTCCAAAATAAAGTCAACCTACCTATGAAGTTTCATGAACGTGGGTGGAACCATTGTCAAATTACCATCTGGAGACCAATTGTTTATGATTCACTATGTTGAAGGTCACTGTGACCTTGACCTTTCACCTACAAAATAAATAGGGTTCTTTGTCTCACTGAGGCCAACCTTCCTGTGAAGTTTGATGAAAGTGGGTCGAACCATTATAAAGTTATCATCCGGAAACCAATTGTTTTGATGTACTATGTTCAGGGTCACTGTGGCCTTGACCTTTAACCTAGTGAGTCCAAAATAGATAGGGTTCTTTCTCTCAAGAAGGCCAACTTGCATATGAAGTTTCATGAATGTAGGTTGAACCATAGTCAAGTTATCATCTGGAAACAATTGTTTACAATTTACTATGTTCAAGGTCACTGTGACCATGACCTTTGACCTATCAAGTCCAAAACAAATAGGGTTCTTTCTCTCACCAATGCCAACCTACCTATGAAGTTTCATGAACGTGGGTCGAACCATTATCAAGTTATCATCCTGAAACTAAATGTTTACAGATTTACTATGTTGAAGGACACTGCGACCTTGACCTTTCACCTATCGAGTCCAAAATAAAAAGGGTTCTTTCTTTCACTGATGCCAACCTACCTATGAAGATTCATGAATGTAGGTCGAGCCATTATCAAATTATCATCCGGAAACCAATTGTTTTGATTTTCTATGTTCAGGGTCACTGTGACCTTGACCATTGACCTATAAAGTCCTAAATAAATAGGGTTCTTCCTCTCACGAAGGCCAACCTACATATGAAGTTTCATGAATGTGGGTTCAACCACAGTCAAGTTATCATCTGGAAACCATTTATTTATGATGTAGAATTTTCAAGGTCACTGTGACCTTTGACCTAGTGAGTCCAAAATAAATAGAGTCTTCCTCTCACCGAGGGCAACCTACCTATGAAGTTACACAAACGTGGGTCAAACCATTATCAAGTTACCATACCCGCCCTCCCACCATTCATCAAACTATAAGTCAAGTTTGACTTCGTCACAACTCGACTAAAAAACATATTCACCTGGGATAAAGGTTCAACCCCCACCCCACCCTTAAGCAAAACAGCACCCAAGAAAGATACCAACTGGGGGTAAGCCTCAAAATCCTAAGCCTTTTCAAAGAAAAGTGCCGAATAAGCTTGCAGAGGGACAGACTAGTGCCGATACATTGCTTTCCCACAAACGAAGAGGTCTCTGAAAGCATGGACCTGTACCCTTAAAAGGTAACAGGTTGGAGACCCTGAGAATCAAACAGATGTACCAGAAGCTCCGCAATCTGTGTTATCAATGGCATAATCAACAGAGTGACTAGCACACCATCAACAGAAGACCTTGTATTTAGCCACATAGGCTAAACCAGTGGAGTGCCACCTTGAAGAAGAAAAGTTCATCTCGCAAAAAACCTCTACGGAGGAGACAGGACCATACAAAAGATATGCTTGAAGGCACAATGATGTCAGCTCTTCCAAAGAAGGTCGCGATGAAGAGGGAGACACACTGGAACTGCCGCTAACAGACAGCAGAGTTGGATCCACACCCACTGAGGCGACAGGATTCGAAAACTGCAGGTTCGTATCTTGGCTAGAACAGGAGGCAGAATCGGAACCGGGCGGGAAGGCGTAGCGGACTAGACCGTCCCAATCAAGTGAGAGAGCACCCACAGTGAAAGCCGCAGGATCTAGACACAGGGACTCAAACGTGTACACGTGAGGGTTCCAATGGGTCGACAAACGATCGATGTAGGGGACGATCCCAGAGATTGCAAAGCGACTGGAACACTGCCCTATGAAGAGTCCATTGAGTGGAAATGAACCTGCCCTCTCGGGACAGGGAGTCAGCTAGGATGGTCAGGCGACCGGGAATGTGATGAACCACCACCTGGCATTGACATCCTGAGCTAGCAGTAGAAGATCTCGAGCCAATTCGTACATGGGAACCAAGAGCGTAACACCCTGGTTCCAAATGCAAGCAACCACTGTCGAATTGTCGGACAACAGAAGGACCTGATGATTTGAAAGGTGGGGGGATCCACTGCCATAAACGCAGAAGAGGAGAAAGAAGCTCCTTCAGGTTGTTGTGAAGAGCTGCATGATCCTGGTCCCAAACACTGTGAAGGGAAAGATCAGAGGATCCAATGTCATGCACAATCAAAGATCGCTGGCATCAGCTGTCACAACACGATCGGACATGGGCAAGTCCAACAGAACTCCCTGCATAATCCACTGAACATCCATCCAGGGAAGAAGGTGACCATGAAGAGATGCTGGTAACTGAAGCACCATATCCAGAGGATCGACATTCGGCCTCCAAAGTGTTGGAGAGATCTGACATGCAGCCGACCTTGAGGATCTGTCACCGAACCACAGAGACAGAGTAGCTGCAGAATACACTGAGCTGTCGCGGACGTGGACTGGGTCAGAGCGAAAGTCGAGAAAATGACAGTCCTCGCCCGGGGAATCGCCACTGTATTCAGATGAGTACGGAAGTCCATCCTCGGATGACAAAACAACTGAGAAGGGACCAGGTCTGACTTATTCTCTTTGACTCTGAACCGAAGCGACGTGAGCAGGCTCAAGTGTGTCGACATCTGACTCCAGAAGAGCAGCAATGGAATTTCTCTGGAGGATATTGTCCAGATACGCCAAAGTAGGCACCCTGGACTGAGTGTGATGGAAGGCTATCACAGGCGACATCAGTCAGATGAAGGCCCAAGGAGCCAGGTTGAGGCCGAAAGGTATGGCCTTGAACTGGTAAATTCGCACCAGTTCAAGGCGTCTCGCAGGTCGATGCTGGAAGTAAGCGTCTCGCAGGTCAATGCTGGAAGTGAAATCTCCCTGGTGAATGGAGCAGCGAACCGACCTGAAAGTCTCCATGCTGAACTTGGGAGCAATGGGAGACTAGTTCAGGATACTCAGATCGATAACCAGTCAGAGTCAGCCATCCTTCTTCGGCACCAAGAACAGGTGAGAATAAAATTCCACAGCATGAATTTCTTGACGACCTCAATCGCCCCCTTTGACAGGAGAATGTCCATCTCCCTGATCAAAAGTTCCCGAAGTGAAACATCAAAAGGAAATGGGGTTGGAAGAGGCAAACTCGACAGAGTGGGGTGCCTCAGGAAAGATATCTGCAGACTGGACCGAACATCTAACACCCAAGGATCGGATGTGATCATGGCCCAACCGCCTGTAAACTTGGATATCCCTCCTCCAACCTGGGACAAATCGAGGTGAGGACCTTCATTTCGAGCCCCGGCGAGGTCCGTGAGAGGAAAAACCATCTCCTCTGCAAGATGAAGGATCCTGAGACCTTGTTCAGGACTGCCAAAACTTACCCTTACCACGTTGAGTAAGAGGAGGAAGCGGCGGCAGGAGGATCAGCTATACACTTCACAGAGGAAGTAGAAGGGCATTTGTTAGACTTGGAGCGGCCCCGGCCTCCAACAGAAGTCGGATCAAGTTGGCAAAGCATCATCCCAGACTGTCGCCACGCAATGATTGTGTCCAACACAACGCCCCGGCAAACTAAATCTAAGTTAGCCGTGTTACAGGCATGGGTGTGAGTAAGATGCATGAGCCTCTTAGAGATCACATGCAAAGGAGCCTGTATGTCGTCAAGGCAGAGACGACGTGATCCAAAAGAGAAAGAATGCCTAGCATCTCTCTGGATAAGCCCAACATGGACTCCTTAGTCGCCCAAGGAATAATGACAGACTTGGCTTGGAGTCCTGATCCAAGACCATCAAAGTCTTGTAGACTGATGGCTTGGCGGAATCATAGGAACGATAATGCACAGGGGGCAAAAAGGTGTCAGCCTAGTGAAGAATGAAGTCTTTATAGCCTTGAAATCAGTTTTGAGTCCAATGCCGCAAAAGCTTTGACCACTTGTACTGACTGGTATGGTCAAAGGCGCCCAGAAGCAGGGTACTCCACAGGCACAGACTGGCTGAACCCTCCAGCTGGTCTGACAGTTTGAAGGAATTCAAACACAAAGTCAAGAGCCACCCTCAAGTCAGAAGACCGATGACTCTCAAGGTCAGGTGTGTCTGACCCATCGCCGGAGTCGAAAGACACATAGCCCATGTCGGGCATACCAGCCAATGCCTCCCATGGTTTAACAACACCAGAGGGATCAGGAAACAGTGCCCTGCTTTCAATCCCAGGAGGTGGCACAACGGAGTGCACCTGCAAGCCACTAGAAGCCTCGCTGGAGGCAACGGGAAGACTCTTGGAAAGAATCTGTGTGAGAAAGGAGGGGCCTCCCAAAGCTCAGAACCCGTATCTGCCAGTACAACGTGGGAATGGCCCGGCAAAGTGGCTTCACATCTGAACCTCTAAACCAGCAAAGTGTCACAATCCTCTAGAACACTCGAAGCGGAGTGACGGGTGGCAGCCGAAACATCTGAATACAAATGCTTATAGGGGTATGAAATACCCCCAGGATCTGAAGTGTGGGAACTCGGGAGAGTCGCCATGGACCTCTGAGGGACAGAAGGTCCAGGCTGCACAAAAATGTGCCGGTCCCGCAAAACTGGACAAAGGACCCGAGTGCGTGGACGGAAGCACAACAGAGTCCACGGTGATTCCACCATGGACATCTGAATCCAAATCAAAAAAAGAAGCAGAAATCCATGCAGACCCCTGCAGGAATAAGCCAAGGCTGACTGAAACGGAGAGCGATGACATCACCACTGAAGTAGCAGCAGGAGCGTATACATCAGTAGCTGTTGACAAAGGCAGAAAAGCGGAGAAAGCAACTAAGCTAGGCTCCAAAAGAGGAGTCATAACCCTAGTGACAGCATCAGATGTCGACTGGAGGGGGGGGGGGGGGACAATAGTCCCAGAACCAGGCATCTTTTTGCCAGAAAGTCAGCAGCTACCACGGTATCCATGCCATAGCAAGACCGCAGTACCCCCAGGAGGGGGTATAACTCTCTCCAGACAGAGTCGATTTGGGAAGTCCCGAAAGACTGTGTTCCCCTTACTGCGGGTGCGGAAGGAAAACGTCACGTGCCCAAACAACACAATAGACAAAGCCCAATAGGTGGAAGACCATCCAGCCCACATGGTCTTTCAATAGCACAACCAAATAAAGGGGAGTATGAATAATGGGAAACTTCAGCATGCTAAAACAACAAAATGGCCTGCAAGGTATCGTCCAAGGCATATCTGGCAAGAGCAATGTAGATGGGAAGGTGAACCCAGAAGAAAAAATAAATTCAGGACACCCCCAGCTACTAGAATAAGGAGGCAGGAAACAAAGGCCCGACAGGAACAGAAAAGTACCCCAACAGCCAAAAGGGAACTGGCAGAAATTCTACCTACAAAAGAGGGAGAAAAGCTGCCTGAACCGCCCCCAGTTGACACTAAGCTCAGTTAAAAGCAGAACCCAAAGGGTTAGCATTAATGAACAAAAGACCGAGACAACATGGTATGCGAAAATCGCGCGCGAAGTCGAGATAGAGATTTAGCACCAAAAATACAGTGAATAATCAAGAGAATATATAAAAACACAGCCCTGTATATCTGGATAGTGAAGAAACAGCTATGAATCCACATATCAGAACAAGAAACATTGTTAACATCGAGTCGAAAGGTATCATTGTTGAAAAGTGAGAAGATCTGCATCCTTTTAAGATGGCAGAAAAAAATAGAATGACACGTTGGTTATATGTCTGCACACTGGTTCCAGGAGCTGTGGATTCGTACATGGAGAAGAGTGTCCCCTACTGGGTGTGCGCCGGTTGCACTCGACACAGTTTTGGCTTATTTTTTCTCTAGTACTTTTGCACCACTTTTCTTTCTCAAATCACTTGGGAAAGAAGAAAATAGAGAGTATTTTTCCGAGAAACAGACTTTCACTGCAGTGCAAGCCTGTTGTAAACAATTGTAAGATAGGTTGATAAGAATTTATATTTACTTATTCTGGATCTGTAAACAATTGTAAGATAGGTTGATAAGAATTTATATTTACTTATTCTGGATCTGTAATTTATTGGAAATTTGTCTCAATACTGAGTAAACCTTATCCAGGATAAGTGTGCGGGCACTGAGTCTACTAGTTGGGCAATATGAGAGCTTTGATGCTCTCAATTGTCTCACATTTCACTGCGCTTTCCGAGATAAAATTCCACTATTTGATAGTCTATGGTACAAATGAGTTTTTGTAAGTTTCGGTGTTGGACGAGGGAATTTTAATTTGTTTACTGTGTGCTGATCTTGTAGGTCGTTTGTTGTATTGGATGACATTGTAAGCAGGGATGGCCACTAGATCGTTAGTGATTTTGAAGAGTAGGACGAATCACTGTTCTCTTCTCCTATCTTTTAGTGGTTTCCAGTCAAGTTCTTTCATCATGGAATTGACACTGCTTGTGCGTTTGCAATCCTTGCAGATGAATCATTGGTGCTTAAGGTCACTCCATCATCTATAGGGAAATCCTGACAACATAAGTATAAAGTGAAATGTTTCCTATCATTTATACATCTGCAGTCAATTTTATAAGATTTCCACCAAAGGCATTGGTTACCAGGCTCCATTCGATCAGTAAAACAAAACTTGTTTACCACAGTAAATAAGCACTATGCTTCATCTCAGGGTTCCTACAAGAAGACAAAATTGACAATGCAAATCTACTGGTGTGCTCATGTATTCCTTTGCATACTGGTATATATATGTAAATCTGTGCAAATGCAGGTAGAGTTGCTAGAGTTGGAATATGATATCTCTCTTTTTCAATGCTTTACCCAAGTGAGGAAAATTTTGTAAATTTCTTAGATAAAAAGCTAGTGTCACATAAAAAGTAACAGCCTTACAGCCATAATTCTGTCACAAAGCCTTTCTACTGTGTGCATAAGTTATGATAGCACTAAGTATGATTATAAATCACAAAGGATTGAACAGATTTTACAAGTGTTAGCATCCCTCACACGAGTGGGAATTTTATCACCTATTTAATTTATTTATTGGTGCTTAAGATCACTTTCAGCATTTGCAGTTATATCATGCTGGGACGTAAAAAGCTTTGGAATTCAATTCAATTAAAATTATCCTGATGATTTGATTTGATTCTGGCAATGCTGATTCAAAAAATTTCAAGTCTTCATGATGTTCTTAAAATCCTACCAAGTGTCTACTCTTTACAGGTCTCCTGTACATGAGACCTGATGACAAAAAGAAGAGTTCAAGGAGGTGCAGCTTCCAAAACTACTTTCATTTCATTCTGGAAAATTTCACTCTTTTGATCGACTTGGCGAAACAGACAAGTTACCATTGAGAACAATACCTGAGCAGAGACTGTCAACATTTATGGTTGTGAGAGGGTACTATATTTACAACTTGAAGAGCCATGATATTTAATTTTGAGATTTGATTTGATTACAAACCCTCTGCATGATTACAATTCAGGACTCGATTTAACCAGAAAACTGATATTCGCAGGGCCCCAATATCATGATCATAATGCAAGTATAAAGTCAAGATCACCCAATCGTTTATGCTCATGCCCAATGACCTGAAGACTCTCACGCCAGCTGCTATTTACTGGTCCTCCCATTAGTCTAGTTAAGCAGAAATTGTATATCATCTGTAAATAGCTGCAGGAACCAGGCAATGTAATAGGTTGTGTCCAATAGTTACCTAGATTTGCATCAACACCACCAAACACTATGAGAATGATTCTATTCTAAGTTCAATGCTTCGAAGTTGACACACCTACATATCGAATTTTATCTGAATCAGTCAACAACAACTAAAGTTATCATCAGGAAACCAAAATAAAAAGAATTTTCGAAGTCAAAAAGGGACATAACTCTAGCCAAAATTGCCAGATCACACCCCAATTCAAACTTTACCTGTATTTTATGCTGATACACCTATATACCAAATTCATTTGATTTGGCCAACTATAATTTAGTCATCGTCTGGAAGCCCAAAAAAATGAACTTTTGGAAAACACAGTTTATCGGAAACTTGAAATAGATTATTTTTTGGCACAAAGAGATCACTTCTGAGTCCCCATTTCATAACGAAATTTACTACATGAGTTCCGTAAGTTAGGTCTGGACCTAGCCTTTTATGAGGTGCAGGCCTAATTTACTACACAATTTTTGTAATTTCACTACAGACTGGGGACATGGGGAAGATTCCATTATCAACTGCAACAAAACTCAATAAAATGGCTTGAGAAAAAAAAAACAGTTCCCAATGACATAATATTTTTACTGAGACAACTCCTTTCCTGATGTCACTTGATGAATTTTTATTTCATTCATCAACTCCTTTCTGGTCACTCTCAATGCTTACTATTTTGCACAAGAGTATAAGTGTGTATTTCTATATTTCTGAATGACCACACATAACCACACATGAGCACTTTTAAAGTACGAGTTTAAAGGTCACAAAAATGTCACATCATGTGATGTTGATTTGTTTGTTTATCGACGTTTAATGACACTTTCAACAGCCAGGATCATATGGTGTCAAAACGTTTTACAGGTCAGGAAGCTGCAGTACCTGGAGAGAACCACTGAGCAATGAGAAGCAACTGTCAGACTCTCCCAATGTACCCACCTGGCACAAGCAGGGCTTGCAGTGATTGAAGACAAATGCACTGTTGGGGTGCTGTATGCCTTAGTACATGAGCCCCCACATGGGCTATCGGAGATCATGTGATAAAAGATTTTATCACATGATTGCAACTTATTTCTCCAAGTTACTTTCCAGGACAGATGACGTGCAAGGACAGGAAGCCAAAGTACCTGGAATGAACCACCAAGTAGTGGCAAGCAACTTTCAGACTTTCCGATCTGACACAAGCCGGGTTATCAGCAGCTGAAGGCAAAAACACTATAGAGATGGTGTATGCCTCAGTACATAGTGCTCCTTATAAACGACTGCCACTTATTTCTCCAAGTTACATTCCTGGATAGATGATGTGTAATGTGGTTGCATTACTGTTTGTGTTTTTCGAGAATGTCACAATGAACAGTCCATGGTTTTTTTTGCCAAAATTGTTTCTTACATGAGAATGTGATAAATGAAAATGTCAATGACACTGTAGCTTAACTTGTCTATGTGTTGTGTTTGATGAAAAGAATAATGTTCAATGTTTATGAAAGGATTATGAAATAAGACAAGAATTTTGATAATTGGGAATATGTTCATTTTTGTTCCCTGTATGCTATGTTTTTAATAAAATGAAAGTGTCAATGACACTGTAGCTCAACTTGTCAAGACAAAGACATGTACATGTATAGTATGTGACACAGCAATGACAAACATCTAGCTAATGACCTGATAACAAAGGTACATATAAAGTATTGTAACGGTCTGTACATAAATACTGACCGTTGCCTGTAACAAATGTATAGGTAAAGTATTGTAAAGGTGGGTGACAGTCAGTTGCTAAACTAGAAAAAAATCTTTGAGTCCCAGAGTGGGTCTGACTGAACCCCAAAATATTTGTTCTCATAGCACAGTGATAACAAAGGCACCCCAAAACACACTCATTCCTGTCCCAAGGTGAAAACAAAGGTACCCAAGAAGTTTCGTGAAGATCAGTTCACAAATATGAGCTGTGTAGAAGTTGTGACAAAAAACTGATTGGACCTAATTTCAGTACAAAATGGCCACTGGCAGCCATCTTGAATTTCTCGTCCCAAGGTGATAACAAAGGTACCCAAGAAGTTTTGTGAAGATCGGTTCATAAATACAGCCTCTAGCCCGAGCCGTATTGACATGTGCACTTACTGTGTATAAGTAGCACTGAATAAATCAAAGTTCATCTAATTTGCATAATTTCTGTACGAGAAAAAAACCTGTACTATATGTGATGTATTCCATGTTACTAAACATTCAAACAAAAATTTATTCAAATCAGAACTTTCATACAGAAGTTCTGTACAAAAGACTGATTGCACTAATTTTGGTACAAAATGGCTGCTGGTGGCCATCTTGAATTACGGACCACACTCAAAAACACTCGTTCTCATCCCACGGTGATAACAAAGGTACCCAAGAAGTTTCATAAAGATCGGTTCATAAATACGGCCTCTAGCCTGAGCCGTATAGAAGTTGTGTACAAAAAACTGATTAATTTCGGTACAGAATGGCCACTGGCAGCCATCTTGAATTTTGGACTGCACCTAGAAACCCTCGTTCTCGTCCCGAGGTGATAACAAAGGTACCCAAGACTTTTCGTGAAGATCGGTTCATAAATACAGACTCTAGCCCGAGCCGTATTGACATGTGTACTTACTGTGTGTAAGTAGCACTGAAAAAATCAAAGTTCATCTAATTTGCATAATTTCTGCACGAGAAAAAAACCCGTATTATATGTGATGTATCCCATGGTACTAAACATTCACACAAAAAATTATTCAAATCAGCACTTTCATATGGAAGTTCTGTGCAAAAATCTGATTGCACCAAATTTTGTACAAAATGGCTGCCATCGGCCATCTTGAATTTCGGACCGGACCCAAAAACACTCGTTCTCATCCCATGGTGATAACAAAGGTACCCAAGGAGTTTTGTAAAGATCGGTTCATAAATACGGCCTCTAGTCCGAGCCGTATTGGCATTTGCACTTACAGTGCTGAAAGTAACACCAAAAAACATCAAAGTTAGTCTAATTTGCATAATTTACGCACAAGAAAAAAAAACCCGTATTATATGTGATGTATCCCATGGTACTAAACATTCATACAAAAAATTATTCAAATCAGAGCTTTGATATGGAAGTTCTGTACAAAAAACAGATTTCTGCATCGTCGGTACAAAATGGTGGCTGGCAGCCATCTTGAATTTCGGACCGCACCCAAAAACACTCGTTCTCGTCCCACAGTCATAACAAGGGTACCCAAGAAGTTTCGTAAAGATCGGTTCATAAATACGGCCTCTAGCCCGAGCCGTATCCAATTGTTGACGGACAGACGGACGACGGGCCATGGCATAAGCTCAAATTTGGCTTCCAAAGTTGAGCTAAAAATAATATGAAGTGTACCCTGTACTAAAGAGCTGAGGAGTGGGTTAATATGACCTCACAGTTAATGTATGAGGCCTTCACAGTTAACGAATGTCAACCAAAGTTATCAAGTTACAGTGAAATTATTCCAAAACAAGTCATCCTATCAAGTTACATTGAAATCCCTTCATAAATATGGCCTGTAGACTGTGCTAAAGGTTTTCGAACTTCAGGGCTGAGTAGCCATGATGGTTGACCGATTACAACTAAAAGGGCATGTCCCCATCTCGACATTATACTGAGTCATTCTACTAAGTTACAATAAAATCCGTTCACAAATACAACCTGTAGTCTGTACTAAAGTTTTTTGGGTTTTGGGCTCGGGAAGTCATCATGGTTGAATGATCGAACCAAAAAGGGGACGTTGTCATCTGGGCTTCATCTGGAGTGATCCCACGAAGTTACAATGAAATCCCTTGATAAATATGACAAGTAGACTGTGCTCAAGGCTTTCGGGCTTCGGGCCCCTGATGCCGTCACAGTTGACCAATCACGACCAAAAGGGGATGTCATCATCTAGGCATTATATGGAGTCAACCTAACAAGTTACAATGAAATCCTTCCATAAATACGACCTACAGACTATGCTAAAGGTTTTTGTGCTCGGGCTGCCATCAAGGCTAAATGATCGCGACCAAAAGGGGATGTTCTCATCTAGACATTATTTGGAGTCATCATACCAAGTTACAATGAAATCTCTTCATAAATATGACCTGTAGACTGTGCTAAAGGTTTTCAGGCTTTGGGCTCAGGCAGTCATCATGGTTGAATGATCGCAACCAAAAGGGGACATTCTCATCTGGGCATCATCTGGAGTGATCCTACGAAGTTACAATGAAATCCCTTCATAAATGTGACCTGTAGACTGTGCTTAAGGTTTTCAGGCTTCAGGCCTCTGAAGCCGTTGCAGTTTACCAATCACACCAAAAGGGGATGTCACCATCTAGGCATTATATGGAGTCAACCTAACAAGTTACAATGAAATCTCTTCATAAATATGACCTATAGACTATGCTAAACGTTTTGAGGTTTTGGGCTCGGGCAGCCATCAGGGCTGAATGATCGCGACCAAAAGGGGGCGTTCTCATCTAGACATTATTTGAAGTCATCCTACCAAGTTACAATGAAATCCCTTCATAAAAATGACCTGTAGACTGTGCTAAAGGTTTTCGGGCTTCGGGCCACTGTAGCACAGTTGCTCAATCACGTCCAAAAGAGGACGTTCTGATCTAAACATTATATGAAGTCAACCTACCAGGTTACAATGAAATCCCTTCATAAATATGACCTGTAGAGGGTGCTAAAGGTTTTCGGACTTCAGGCTAGGGCAGCTATCATGGTTGAATGATCACAATCAAAAGGGGACATTCTCATCTGGAGTGATCTTACAAAGTTACAATGAAATCCCTTCATAAATATGACCTGTAGACTGTGCTCAAGGATTTTGGGCTTCGGGCCCCTGTAGCCGTCACAGTTGACCAATCAAGACCAAAAGAGGATGTCATCATCAAGGCATTTTCTGGAGTCAACCTACCAAGCTACAATAAAATCCCTTCATAAATATGAACAGTATACTTTTGCTAAAGGTTTTTGGGCTTCAAGCCCCTGTAGCCGTCACAGTTGCCCAATCGTGTCCAAAAGGGGACATTCTCATCTAGACATTATATGAAGTCAACCTTCTAAGTTACAATAAAATCCCTTCATAAATATGACCTGTAGACTGTGCTAAAAGGTTTTCTGGCATAGAGCTGCCGTTGCCATCACAGTTGCCCAATCCCGTCCAAAAGGGGACGTTCTCATCTAGACATTATATGAAGTCAACCTACCAAGTTACAATGAAATCCCTCCATAAATATGACCTGTAGACTGTGCTGAAGGTTTTCAGGTTTTGGGCTCGTGCAGTCGTCACGGTTGACAGATCGTGACCAAGTGGGGAAGTTCTCATCTAGACATCATACAGAGTCATCCTACCAAGTTACAATGAAATCCCTCCATATTAAATATGACCTGCAGACTGTGCTAAAAGTTTTTGGGTTTCAGGCTTGGGCAGCCATCACAGGTGACAGATCATGACCAAAAGGGGACGTTCTCATCTGGGCATTATATTGAGGCATCCTACCATGTTACAATGAAATCCCTTCATAAATACGACCTGGCTCGGGCAGCCATATCGGTTGACTGACCGCTACCAAAAGGGGACGTTCTCATCGAGACATGACCCCAAACCTGCATATGAAATTTTGTGACGATCAGACAAGAACTACGGGTGTAGCCTGTGCTAAAGGGAAATGTGAACAGACTCACAGACTAACAGACTTCCGCACGTGTGATGGCAATAGATTATCTTGACTTTGTCAAGTTAAGATAAAAATCTCTCAATTTTGTCCTATATTGCGAACACGTTATAAACTCTGTACACTAAACTCAACATGGAGAATAGTAAAATCAAATTTAGTACATTCAGTTTATAAATTCTATATAAAACTTAGTTGCGATCCACTATTTATTGAAGTGCCTGATGAGATTTAATTTTATTTCTAATTTTAACATGTCACCTTCATTTGAATGGATGAGTAAATCGTTTACTGCTATGAGTGGAGAAAAGGAAGCTACATTTACAATTAACAGCATGAACAGTTTAACCACAAAGTTTGTATCATCACGTCTACCAAGCTTTGAGAAACAACAGGTGTTTCTAGTCAAATCTTTGTGGTCTATATAGAAAGCCAAGATTTAAACTGAATGCACTGCCAAGGAACTTTGACATTTGTGTTAATTACCTGATATTAGCAGGGATGGCATTTTCGGGAGAGCGAATTATTTGCTCGCCTACTGCTCGCCTTAAAAAGATTAAGGAGGGCAAAAACTAGCACTCCTAGCCTTAGAAAAAATTATCCCCATAGCAGCCTATTCCTGAAACAAACATCTTTTAGAATCTCTGCTATGTTAGTGGTCTTTTAAGATGGCGAAACTGCTCCTCCCACACCTCCTGGCCCTACCAAGTCCCGGAGATGTGGGAGGGGCAGTGAAGCATCTCACTGAGACTACCTTGTTAGCAGCACCAAATGAAATGTACAAAGCCCACTGGGCAGAATTCATTAATAGTAAAACTTTATTTTGCCACTTTTAGCTTTTGAAAGCTTGAGGAGAGCTAATCACTCCCCTGGGCCATGCAAAGGGAGCGGTTTTTAGCCCTTCTGAATTATTAAGAATGCCATGCCTGTATTAGGAAGTTAAAACAAATGTTTTAAGACAAACACATTTACCAAATCCAGACTTAGGTCTGTGATGAGGTTAACTTGTATCTAATTCAATGGAAAGCACAGAACTACAAGTTACAGTGTCATAACCAGTCACTTATCCAATTCCCACACACAGTGGAACTTCAGTAGATGTCTATGATCTGCTGCAATAAAAAAAACTCTTATTAAATTTGAGAAGTCTGAGGTGTTACTGCCATAAAAGGTACTCAGCACAAGAATTGAAAAATTATTTATTTACATTTAATGTCAAGTCTGTAGAGAATTTAACCCCCCAGCACACTGATGCCAAAATTTCAAGCGCAAAGTTTTACATAATGCAACTGCAAATTTAATAAATTCAATACTATTTGAAAGAGCACACTGAGCCTTGTCAAACAAGACTAAATCACTTAAATTCCTACTTGCATTATGGGAATAGATTGCTGAATGAAATTTAGGTATTTTGAAATTAGAGTGCAGAGCATTAAAATTAGATTCAATTCAAAAATATTTCTAGTTTCCAAAAGTAAAAATACAGAAAGCGAATATAAAAACAATGAAGGATAAATACCATTTTACCAAATTCTAATCTGGCATTCTACATGATAATTCAAGAATGGGAATGACATTTTTGAGTATCTTAGATTTTGCTGATGAAATGCTACATGGTAATGAAACTAAACTAATACAGTATCAGCTTACTGAAAAACATTCTAGGAATAAGGGAGGAGATAATCTGGGCCGATCCAATCCACCTTGGAAGAAATTGCTACCATGCATACATCAGGAATTCTACAGTGAACAGATAGTCCAAATTAATAACCAGAGGCTCAAGTGAGCCTGAAACGCTCACCTGGCTCAAATTGTCAAAAGAGATGAGTGTATCAGTAAGTGAACAGAAGCAAGAGCAATTTTTTGATTTGCTACGACACAACCACAGGCAACTTTTTTGACCATTTATTTCTGTTGGTCCAAGGAAAGGTTCCTAGCAAGCTCTGTTCAGTGAAGCATTAAAAAACAATAACCGAACAAAATTTTGTTTTGTTTTCAACTACTGTGGTTCCCTCTAGCACCCCACACCCCCTAAAAAAACAAGAAAAAACAATGACTCGATTTGAACAAACTTGAATTTGACACCCCTAGAGATGTTACATACCAAATATGAAAGGATTCTCACTGGTGGACCTGAAGAAGAAACATTTTCAAGAAATTTTCTCATATTTGACAAAGTTAAACTATGGGCTTCAATAAAAAGCCCAAATATTAACCCAGGGATCTTATTTGAACAACCTTCAATCTAACCCTCCCAGAGGTGTTGTACACCAAATATCAAAAGAATCTGACTGCTGGAACTGGAGAAGATGATTTTTAAAGAATATTCCTTATATTGAACAAAGTTACAATTTGGGCTCCCATAGGGACGACGGACGCCATCACTGGCAAAAGCTCACACTGACTTTCAGTCCGGTGAGCTAACAAAGATGACATGGTCTGTTTTTATGGTCACGATAATTATCTTGTTACCTTGTTGTTGAATATTCTTCATCAGAAATCAGTTCGAAATTCCAAAATTTTAATGTTTTATCTGCTGAACCAGATGCAATTCCTCTCTGTAAAAGATATAATTTTTTTACATCTCAATAAAAAAAAGAACAGAATAAGGTATCAATTGATAAGAAGAAACCTCATAACTTCTACCTGTTAAACAGAGAGAACTTCCCATCATTTATTTTAAAAGGAAAGTGTCAATGACACTGAAGCTTACCTTGACTTTGTGGTGCATTTATGAGATTTATGTTGTAATTATCTCACTAATGTTGCTTTCAAGTAATTTGTGACATAATTATTTGCGTTTTGTAATCTATCAGAAATAAGAAAAAAAAAAAAATGAGCCATGGCAGCCATTCTAGGCAGCCATTCTAGGCAGCCAACCATGACAAAAATATGACATTTTCATCTTCTCATGAAAATTTCTTTCTGCCACACTTCAAGAAATGAGACCCAAAAATGCAACCTGTAGGGTGCGCTGAAGAAACACAAGATGCCTGACCATGACTAACAAAGGACATTCTCATGTATTCATCATACTAAGGAAGCTGTTTGATTTTCAAGAAAATTGATAAAAAATGCAACGACAGGATGTTAAAAAGAAATCTACAATGGTTGCTGTGCCAGCCATTATGGGCAGTCAGCCATGACCATGATATGAAGTTCTCAAATAGACATGAACCTGAACGAGCATAAAAAATTTGGTGGTGAAAATAAATGCAGGCTGCAGGCCATGCTGAATGAATTGTGGGTCCTAAATGAATTGGGGCCTGAGGTAAACACATGACAATATTTGTTTAAAAATGGATTTAATTAGCACCTATAGCTAGTTAACACTACAGAGGAATGAAGCTATTTAATAATTTTTTAACTCTGGTGACCATGCCAGACAGGCCTGAAAATAAGGCGTCTGACATTTGCAGAATGAGGTCCCCAGAGGGTGAATTTGATCATGCTATCCCATACAGTCGGCCAATTTATCCTCTGGGTACCTCGTTCTGTTTAGTTTTGAGACCCTGATTCAGATTGAGGTTCACAGAGGGTAAATTTAGCATCGCTAAATTCACCCTCTGGGGACCTCATTTTGCAGATGTCAGTCTGCTTATTTTCTGGCTTGATGCCAGATGACATTTTTCTAGTACTGGGATGCTACCACAGAAATTATGCCCTGATTTCCAGTAAAGCAAAACTTGGGAGTCCAAATATCAACCTATGAATTTAACTTGACCAAATTTGAGGCTGAACTCTTCCCTTCCACCACCAGGATGCTGTACACCAAATGTGAAAGCCTTCTGACTGGGGATCTGAAGAAGATTTCCTCATATTGCACTAAGCTGAAATTTGGGCTACCATAGGGGGCCCAAATATTAACCCAGGGACCCAATTTGAACAAATTTGAATCTCACCCACCTAGAGATGTTGTATACCAAATATGAAAAGATTCTAACTGGTGAATCTTAAGAATATTTTTAAAGAAATTCTCTCATATTGCACGAAGTTAAAATTTGGGCTCACAAAGAAGCCCAAATTTGAACCCAGAGATCGATTTTAAAAAATTAGAATGTGACCCTGCCTTCCTCACCCCCTCCAAGATGCTGTATACCAAATGTGAAAGCATTCTGACTGGCGGATCTGAAGAAGATTTTAAAAAAAATTTCCTCATATTGCACTAACCCCCCTGGCCATAGAAAATAATTATTACCATAACAGCCTACTCCTAAAACTCACATCTTTTCAGATCTCTACTATGTTAGTAGTCTCTGTAAGACAGCCACACTGCCCCTCCCACATCTTGTTGATGCCCGGAGGTGTGGGAAGGGCAGTGTATCCATCTCACAGAGACTACCTTGTTAGTAGCACGAAATAAAATGTACAAAAACCCACTTGGCAGAAATTCATTAATCCTTTAACCAATGTAATGGCCAAAACCAGTCAGTAATATTCTCAAAATGCTTTTAAACTCCGCTTATGACCCCACATTGGATTGGATTGTGGAAGGGTTTGTTACTGAATTCCAAAAATGACAACATATTCTACTTTCAATTAATAACTTGTTCTGCATAATTCTTTGATATATTACAAGATTTCTTATTCAACAAGGGCAATGCTGATAGCCCATGATCAGACAATAGTCCCCTACAGTAAGCAGTGTCACCAAATTTTGGAACATTGCTTTGGATTTTTTTACCAAAATCTAAAAAAAATTACATGCATCAATTCTGTATAATGTCTGATCACTGGTAAAAATTGGAAACATCTTCAAAGTGTCTCTGGGATACAGTGATAACAGAACACACAAACATAGTAAGTACAAATGACTGAAAAAACCTGTATGCTATGTTATTTATCTTATGATGCTACATCTCCATACCAAAAATTACTGAAAAGTTGTTTCGAAGTTCTGAGCAGAAAAATAATTACACATAATTTCTAACAATTTACAACTGTTTTACTACCTGCTTCATTAAAACTATTCTTTATACCATTTTTCTGAGACAACACAAAATCCATCTTTATCTGATCAAAAACTGTTTCTGACTTCAAAACTGTATAATCAACCATACGATGATACAGGAAATGAGAAGTCAGATGCTTATGTACCAGAGAATAATTACAAGAGTAAAATATATTTATACCTGGACTCAATCTCTGGAGTTTTGTAAGATAATATAATGCTTCGTTTAGGCCCTAATTGCAACTTTGATCGCCTTTACTGCAACATAACAGATGCACTGACATGCAGTATCTGGGTTAGTTCACAAGTTACATATTCTAAGTACCTTGGCAGTCAAGACTTGCCTAAAACAACTGTAAAGCCACAAGATGCAGACTGTCGAGGTGTGGCAAAAATGTAGCAAAATTTCAAGCCCCTTAAGTTTAATCAAAAGGCATTCACGTCTGCCTCACAAACCATGCAGCGACCAGAGTATCATGTCTGGGATTGAAATATGGCATTATTTTCAAGTCTAAAAATAAATTTTCTTGGTGTCAGACATCATGTCAGACACCATTCATAGTGCACATCATCTCAGAATGACATATGACATCTCAGAATGATGTCTGAAAAGTCTCTAGTGATATGCTTAATGCATTACCCAATGCACACAAAAGCAAATCATCACTCAAAATATATTTTTTTCACTTTTGGTCTCAAAAGTTTTTGCATCTGCTGTCTTCTATTAGGGCTGGATCAAGGCCTAAGAAAAGAGTTTGCTAATAGAAGTTTGGACTTTCAGGCATTTCTCAAACCCATGAGTGGCAGTAATCTCATTTGAATTTGAACAAATTTAAAAGGTATCATCCAAAGATAATGTATACCAATTTTGAAACTGGATTTTTGGACCTATGATTCTGAAGAAAATGACTGAATAACCATTATTATTATTATTGTTTATTTATTGGTTTTTAAGGTCACACATTTCTGCACAATAGCTAATCATGACAACAGTTTTACAGGTGGAGGAAGCTGAAGTACCCCGGAGGGAACCACCGAACGACAACGAGCAACTGTCAGCTCCCCAAAATACTAACTCCAATCCATGCAGGGTTAGCATTGGTTGAAGATAAGTGCATCATCGATGTGCAGTATGCCTTAGTACACAATGCCACTGTGCCCGCACATGGGCAATGGGGGTGAATTGTGTTGCCCAAGGTCATAACACAGTTGCTACAGGTGGGATTCGAACCAAGGACCTCTCGGCTTGCAGCCTGCAAATTTACCTACTGAGCCACAGCGCTCCCAAATGACCGATAACTGACAGATAAGGAGAAACAATAGGGCACACTGACTTACAGGGAAGCGTGGTGCTCAGTAGTTAGAACATTTGACTTTAAACCAAATGGTTGACAGTTTAATCTTGACCAGCAGTAACTGCTTTGTGTCCTTGGGCAGGACACGTAATCCTGATTGCCAATGTTGGTGCATGGTGGCACTGTGTACTTGCCTTCAACCACTGCTGACGCTGCTTATGCAGTTGTAAGTTGGAGAGCATTACACTTAATCGAAATAGCCTGGTGGTTCTCTCCAGGAAGTCTGGCTCCCACCACACATAAAAATCTTCAACACAATCTGACCCTAGCTGTTGAAAGTGTCATTAAACCCCAATAAACAAACAATCAATCTCATTTGCAGTCTGGTAAGCCAAAAGTACCAAGCAATGGTATTTGGTATCTTTTCTCATTATTACTCACTGCATGATAAGTTTAATAAGATGATCATTCTTAATGATGAATCATTTAAATCATTGAGAAATATTTTCTGATAATGTTATTGTCTAAAAAATTGAAAGAGCTGTATGAAAAACTTTGTTAAGGCCATAACATCTTCTGGAAAAAGAGTAATGTACAAGCTGTTTTACTACCGGTGTAACAGGATATCTCCCCCCCCCCCCCCCCCCCCCCCGCCCTGGATATCTTCCTCCCCACCCATAAAAAAATTTTTTGGATTAATTTGACATTATTTCATGATGAAATAGTGAGAACAGATCCTGGCCTGGATATACCCCCCCCCGCCACCCCCACCATGACAAAAAAATTTTTGTCAAACATTTGACACTAATTGATTTTGAAGTGGTGAGAGAAATAGATTTGGGACTTTAAAAATGGTTTCGGATAAACACAGAGTTAGGGTTGGTAGGAATGGGAGGTGGGGGGGAAGATATCCTGGCCTGGATATCTTCCCCCCCCCCCCCCCTCCCCACCATGACAAAAAAAAATTTGTCAAACATTTGACACTGATTGATAATGAAATGGTGAGAGAAATAGATTTGGGACTTTAAAAATGGTTTTGAATAAACACTGAGTTAGGGCTGGTTGGGATGAGAAGAGAGGGGGAAGATATCCAGACCTGGATATCTTCCCCCACACCATGACAAAAAATTTCTTGTCAAACGTTTGACACTAACTGATAAGGAAATGGTGAAAGAAATAGATTTGGGACTTTAAAAATGGTTTCGGATAAACACTGAGTTAGATGGCCTGGATATCTTCCCCCTCACCTCCCATTCCAACCAACCCTAACTCAGTGTTTATTCGAAACCATTTTTAAAGTCCCAAATCTATTTCTCTCACCATTTCATTATCAATTAGTGTCAAATGTTCGACAAAAATTTTTTTGTCATGGTGGGGGGGAAGATATCCAGGCCTGGATATCTTACCCTCCACCACCTCCCATTCCAACCAACCCTAACTCAGTGTTTATCCGAAACCATTTTTAAAGTCCCAAATCTATTTCTTTCACCATTTCATTATCAATTAGTGTCAAATGTTTGACAAACAATTTTTTGTCATGGTGCGGGGGAAGATATCCAGGCCTGGATATCTTCCCCCTCACCTCCCATTCCAACCAAAGGGTTACCCATGTACCTTGAAAATTGACCATGGCAGTGTCAAAGATGGAAAATTATGGGAAGTACCTTCAAGCAGCATCATTCCTGTTGTTTGTATACAATGTTTCATGTGCTATAACAACTTTTATTGTTTAAGTGCTATAACAAATTACATTGCTTTGTTAGGTTGTTGTTGTTGATATAGTCTGGAGTGAATAAAAATATCAAATCTTTTGTGGGTAGTTAATTTTCTCATTGTTTATATCCAGGCCTGGATATCTTTCATTATCAATTAATGTCAAATGTTTGACAAAACATTTTTTGTCATGGTGGAGGGAAGATATCCAGGCCTGGATATCTTCCGCCCCCCCCCCCCCTTCCCATTCCAACCAACCCTAACACAGTGTTTATATCCGAAACCAATTTCTCTACCCAAAACAGATACACTTCATATCACATGACAACATGAACCAGAATAGTTGAGAAAAAACTGAAATGATTTTTTGTCACAGGTTTTCAAATGGATGAGAGCAAGATATCCAGGTTGAACCTGAAAAAAAACAACATTTTGCCAAAAAAAACATTTTTCTCGCCATTTCATCATCAAATAATGTTAAATTAATCCAAAAAAATTTTTCGTGGTGGGGGGGAGGGGGGGGGGGGGGATATTCAGGGTGGAGGGGAAGATATCCTAGGTTATCTTCCCCCGCGGGGGAAGATATCCAGGGGGGGGGGGAAGATGAAGTGTGACACCAGCTTCATTAAAACTATTCTTAATACCATTTTTCTGAGACAACACAAAATTCATCTTTATTTGATCAAAAACTGTTTCTGACTTCAAAACTGTACAATCAATCATACGATGATACAGGAAATGAGAAATCAGATGTTTATGTCCCAGAGAATAATTACAAGAGTAAAATATAATATATTTATACCTGGACTCAATCTCTGGAGTTCTGTAAGATAATATAGTGCTTTATTTAACCTTTAAGGTCCTAATTCTAACTTTGATCACTTTCACTACAACAGACCAGGTGCCCAGAATGCAGACTCTGGGTTAGTTCACAAGGCGAAACATTCTGAGTACCTTGGCAGTTGTTTTAGGCAAGTCTTGGCTGCATAAATAGGCAGTCAAGACTTGCCTAAAACAACTGCAAAGCAATAAGATGAAGGTTGTCAAAGTGTAGCAATGGGAGATGACCAGCATAAGCTACAAGCTTTTTGTCAAATCCCTCATTTACCTTGTATCATGTAACTGTTTATTGTGTTATATTGTCTTACTGTTTATTTACTTTTGAGTTGATAATACACTGATGTCTCTATCATGTTACGATTAACACTTATTGAATAAAATATTGTTTAAACTAAAGTGTAGCAAAAATGTTTAACAATTTCCAGCACCTCAAAAATTAATTTGATGGTATTTCTGCTTGTCTTACAAGCCATGCAGCTGAAAAATCCCTAGAAATGTGCTTCACACATATTCTGGGGAGCACGGTGGCTCAGTAGGTAGAGGTGCAGGCTGCAAGCCGAGAGGCCCTCGGTTCGAATCCCACCTGCCGCAACCGCGTTGTGTCCTTGGGCAAGACACTTCATCTCCATTGCCTGCGTGGGGGAATGGTGGCATTCTGTACTAAGGCGTACTGCTCATCAATGGTGCACTTGTCTATAACCAATGCTAACCCTGCTTGTGTGGAGTTCGTATGTTGGGGAGCTGACAGTTGCTCGCCATGGCTCGGTGGTTCTCTCCGGGGTACTCCGGCTTCCTTCACCCGCAAAACTGTTGCGGCCATGATTAGCCATTGTGCATAAATATGTCACCTTAAACACCAATAAATAAATAAAAAATGCCGCTCAGGATCACCGATCCAATGTCGAGTTGTGACAACAGTTCCTCGCACCAAGGCCAACACACCTATGAAGTTTCATGACTCTAGGTTGAACCACTATCAAGTTCTCATCCGGAAACCAATTGTTGCGATATACTATGTTCAAGGTCACTGTGACCTTGACCTTTGACCTGGTGAGTCCAACATCAATAGGGTTCTTCCTCGCACCAAGGCCAACACGCCTGTAAAGTTTCATGACTCTAGGTTGAACCACTATCAAGTTATCATCTGGAAACCAATTGTTGCGATATACTATGTTCAAGGTCACTGTGACCTTGACCTTTGACCTGGTGAGTCCAAGATCAATAGGATTCTTCCTTGCACCAAGGCCAACACACCTATGAAGTTTCATGACTCTAGGTTGAACCACTATCAAGTTATCATCCGGAAACCAATTGTTGCGATATACTATGTTAAAGGTCACTGTGACCTTGACCTTTGATCTGGTGAGTCCAAGATCAATAGAGTTCTTCCTCGCACCAAGGCCAACCCACCTATGAAGTTTCATGAATGTAGGTTGAACTACTATCAAGTTATCATCTGGAAAGGAATTGTTGCGATTTACTATGTTCAAGGTCACGTTGACCTTGACCTTTGACGTAGCGAGTCCAAAATCAATAGGGTTCTTCCCCTCACCAAGGCCAATCTACCTATAAAGTTTCATGAATGTGAGTTGAATCATTATCAAGTTATCATCCGGAAACCAATTGTTTAAGATTTACTACGTTCAAGGTCACTGTGACCTTGACCTTCGACGTAGCATGTCCAAAATCAATAGGGTTCTTCCTCCCACCAAGACCAACCTACGTATGAAGTTTAATGAATGTGAGTTCAACCACAATCAAGTTATCATCCGGAAACCAATTGCTTACGCCCGCCCGCCCGCCCGCCCGCCCGCCCGCCCGCCCGCCCACCCACCCGCCCGCCATTCACCAAACTATAAGTCGAGTTTGACTTCGTCACAACTCGACTAATAACACATATTCTGAACTTGCTATATTAAATATCTTTTGAAAATCTTTTCACTTATTTTAAACAAAAGCATATTGTGGGATCCATCACTGGACTGAGTTCAACAAGCTTGTTCCAATGAGGAGTCACATATGGTTTTGTTTCAATTTAAAAAAAAAAATTTTTTTCAACTGCTCATTTTGAAAATTATGCAGTTGGATATGACCAATTTGTTAGGTATAGTGTTAATGATGTAATGACACATAAACTGTAAACGTCACACTTCAAGCATATCAGCTATCACTTGGATCAGGATATAACTGATTGGTCCACTTCAAATTTTCTGACACTGAGCTGAGGTTGTTTAACAGTTTTACAAAGTGACAGATGTTGGGTATATAAATGGGAAGTCTGAATCAGTCACTCCATCCAAGCCAGGAAATAAGCAGACTGTCATCAGCAGAATGAGGTCCCCAGAGGGTGAATTTGGTGATGCTACCCTGCACAGCAGGGTAGCATCATCTAAATTCACCCTTTGTGAACCTCAATCTGAAATAGGGTCTCAAGTCTAAACAGAAAGAGGTACACACAGAGGACAAAATGACTGACTGTGTGGGATAGCATCAGCAAATTCACTTTGGGAACCTCATTCTGTAAATGACGGATTGTTTATTTCCAGGCTTGATTCCATCCAGCTAGAAATTTTCCATTATGCAGGCAGGGTTATCCTGGGACAGGTGGGCCTGCTACTTTGAAATAAAACGTTATGTCTCTACTAGTCTCTTTGATCATAATGTCCAACTTCCCTGGGACAGGAATCACATTAGTCATTATTTTCAAATTTGCTAATACGCAATGTGATGATGCTCACTATCACTACTCAACATGCTCACATTCTAAAATATTCCAATTTCCATCTGATTATACAAGATATAATAGAACAAGTAAAAAAGCCAACAGATGCTCCCTGAATGCCAAGGGTGGCTATGCCCCACTCCCACTGCCAAGCATGAGTTTCTAGTCATTTGTCTTTGTTGATATTGAATTGATAAAGATCTTATCTTATCTCCATTAAACCATAGCACCAATACAGCAAGCCACCAAAGGTGTTCATTAGACAATAATGCCCCGCTTTATGAAAAACCATTATAGTTTATTGGTTAACAAAGTCCCAAAAGGGGTTATAACTCAGACAAAAATAACCGCACTACACTCAAAATCAAACTCCTTGGTATTTTGTCTACAGTAAGCTATATTCAAAGTTTGATTGAAATCGGACACACATAACTCAAGTTACCATCAACATCAACCAATATCAACATGTCTTCTTAGTTGGAAAAGGGACATAACTCTGCCAAAAATTATCAGACCAAGCCCACTATCAATCCGAACCTGTATCATTTGGTTATAAACCTATGTATAAAATTTTGTTTCATTTTGTTCAGTCAAACTAAAGTTATCGTCCGGAAACCATTTGTTTTGGACTGATAGACAGATGGATGGATGGAACAACAGACAGAAGCTCCTACAAATCAGGTTTATGTGGCTAAAATATTTAAGTAATTTAAAATGCATGGACATCTACTAAAAACTATTTTTTAAGTCTAATTTCTGGGTGGTAGGAAGCCCTAACCCTTTCAGCTTACTGACCCTAACCCTCACCCTTACCCTAACCCTTAAAAAAATCTCTGAAAATACAATGCATACTTTTTGTCACTTTTTAGCCACATACACCATTTTAGCCACATAAAAAACATTTTGGCCACATAACTCACTTTTTTAGATACATAAACGCAATTTGTTGGTTCATGTGGCCAGTCACATAAATCAGACTAGACACATAACAGTGCTGCGTACCAACAAGTAGGCACATAAACCTCATTTGTTTGCTCAAATGGACGAATGGATGGATAGACAGACAGGACGACAATTATATACTCTCCCAAAATTTTTTCGGGAGCATAATTAATGTCAGTTTATAACTAACAGATAGAAAAATGACCCAATTTCTGTTAATTGTATACACCTTTTGATCGAATATTTTTCTCTGGCAAAGTGGCTATTCAGTTAACAGGGTTTCACTGAACTACTGTTTGTGTCTCACTTCCAAACTGTATTACCAACAAGATGGTACCACAGGTAACTGGAAGTTTGATGTTTATTTACCAGAAAATAATTACAAGTGTAAAATAGTTTTACACATGGACTCAATCTCTGGATTCAATACATCATACCACATCTTTGGTTTTTCCATCGAATGTAATCGTTTTTTTAAAAAAGGAAAACAACATTTAATTGAGAACTTCTTAGAGACTAAAAGTTTTTTTGAATAAGAATTTTTAACAGTACTTTCCTCCTTTATCATTTGAAAAAAAAATTGAATGCAATCATGAGTATTCCATGCACTTCGGCACTGCACAATTATATGAGTACAAATGATAGCATCCAAGCTTACTTTGTATAGATTCTGTTTATTTCTCGATTAGGATGGCTGTTTAATAAATGCGGACAAGAAGTTTGGAACATTAATAAACCCCATGGCTCTTAGGCATTCATTAAAGTTGTGAAAGGATTCTATTCAAAAATATGTTGGTGCAAACAGGTTAGCAGTAAATTTGTTTGTTTACGGAGGTTCAACAACACTTTAAATAGTTAGGGTCCTATTGTGCAGGGATGACTGAAAGATGATTGACTGGGGATGTAAACCTGATTTGTATCGACTGTGATGGCTAAAGTCCCGACTGACTAATATTCCAACAACATGAAGGAATGTTTCTTGTCAACAGAATATAAAGTCTTTTAATCTTGGCAATAGTCACCTTTAACAAGCCTAAATACAGACCTTTTAAATCAGTTTGTGAATCAGGAAATTTTTCAAACTGCAATGTTATTGAAAAAGGCTCCATTCCCCAGCAAGTCTTTAAATAGAACTACCCACTTTCAAAGGCCAGTACCACAATAGGTGAAAAAAATCAAACTGAGGCTCATCGAATATATAGGGTAAAAAAAACCAATTATTAAAAACCCAAATGTTATGTTCAATCTACATCCACAAAGTTGCAGTTTCAAAGTTTAATTGATCTACTCTGCATGTCAAATATGACACTGATAAAAAACAATACCAGAGAACTTTTTTGTAAGATACAACTGGTCGAGCAGCAAAATCACATATTTGAATTTTATTCTGAAGTGCAGGTACCACAGCTTAAAGGTTTCATATTTTGAGGATGTGTTTCCTATTATCGTGTAAGTGAACCTAATGTACATTTAAGGATTTGCCTTGTTACAATTTATGGGAGAGTGTCAATAAACACTCTCTCATAAATTGTCACAAGGCAAAAACATGTGAACAAATGCTGATGACCCAAAATAGTTTAGCAATCTACATGTCAAAATTAATCTTGAAAGAAATACTGTACAACTTCATTTGAATTATGACGAATCTAAGGTTTAGTAATTACAGACACTATGCTTCATCTTCAGTTGTCTATATCTAACAAAACTGCATATCAACAAAATGATAATGCAGGCAACGAGTCAAGAGTTTTATTTACCAGAAAATAATTTCAAGAGTAAAATATCTATACACTTGGACTCAAATTTCTGGATTTATTAAGTCTTAATCTTTCCAATATTTTCTTCACATCAGGACTACTACATTTTTGGGACATCTGCTTCGAGACCATGAAATCTGTGAATGTTAGAAATAGGCCTTTTGGGATTAATGGAAATAACAAAGTGACATTTTCTTACTCTACCTTATCAGGAGAAAGTGTCAAAGACCAAATGGCACCTGTATGTGCCTCGATGTCTTCCAGTAACGTCCCTGATGCCACATCAAATATCTGTAATTTACCTGTCTGAAAAATAAATAGAAATTTAAATCTTTAAATAAAATTTCAACAATTTTGAAGAAATGGTTTATTTTCACAGCAGGTGTTAAAATTTCAAGAAAAACAAAAATCTGTAAGAATACAAGCCTGTTCAGAGGGACCACAAAATTAGAGAAATCATCTTTTTTATTCTTACAAACATTTTACCAATGGTCATTTGCAGGATTGATTTCCTTCCTGCTTCAACAGGTTCATCCAGATGTGAGTTAAGGGTTAATTAGTAAGGCACTCCTCACAACTGCACAAAAATTGGAATAGTTTATTCTCTTTAATATCACATGAATAAAACTGTCAATGGCACTGCAGCTCAACTTGACAAACTTTTACTTGGTAAGTTATAAGTGAAATGGCAAAATTGAAGATCATTGGTTCCAATGTTATTTGGTGAAACTTCAACATAACAGCATTGTGTGTGCACAAAGTTAGTGCAATCCATGCATTTTTAAATGTAAACTGTAGGGCTGGCTAACAGTCGCGTCAGACGGGGATACGGATGGCCTTGCGGATAGAGATACATATAATAAATCTCGACCCCCCTCCAAACCGTGAAAATACCACATATTTTGGGAAAATAGTCATGGATGAGATACAGATGGTCTGCGGATAAATATGGATAGGTACGGATGTAAGCGTGTCACTCTGGCCATACCTAAAACCTGCAGCAGGAGATACGGATAGATACGCATAGATAATCATAGATACGGATGAGATACGGATCAATACGGATAGATACACTGCGATGCTGTATTTTGTGGTATCAAACCTCGCGTTGCTAGACTCCCTTTTCCACCGTATTTATCCGTATCTCATGCGGATGAGATACGTATTAATACGGATCAATACGGATTAATACGGATTTTGTGCGGATTGGCCATCCGCACACGGATGAAAAAAAGTTTTGAAATTTTCAAAACTTTTTTCATATTGTGCGCTTCGTGATACGTTTTCACACGGATTGATATGGATGATACGGATGTCTGCGGTCAGATACGGATGTCTGCAGATAGATACGGATGGTCATCCGTATCTATCCGTATCAACCGTATTTCCCCGTTTGATGCGCTTTTAAAGGAAAATGATATATTTAAAGCAATTTGTATATTTTTTATACTTACCAAAGGACCAGACTTAGCTGGTGCAAACTCAATATTATCAAGGGCCAAACACAAATTTTGAACCCCCCAATCGCCCAAATTTGCATACAGTACTAAAAATTGAAGTCCTATCTGGCCCTCCATATTTTTGAACTTGCACAGGTGCATGCGCAGTACTCAGGAAGAGACTGGAATTGGCCCCCAACATCATCATTTGTAGACGAACCTACTAAAGTGATAACTCAGCGGGGAGGTATGAGTGCCCACTCATGGGAGGGCCATCCCCGTCTGAGCCATTATAAGTATAAAAAAATATTGAAATTACTTTAATTTTATCACATTTTTATACTACAACCAATGGCCCAGACTTAGCAGAATCGTAAAAAGGCGAGGGCCTAGGGCTTGAATTAGCAGACCAAATGCAGCTTCGAAGCCTGCATTCCAAGGTGAAAAGGAGATTAAATGTTTAAAGGAATTACATGTATGTCTAATATACAATAATGGAGAAGACATATCATCAATAAGGAGCCATATCCAAGTAATTCCAAATTCTTTGCAAGAATGATTATGCTCATTGGGTGTAACAGGCCCCCAATTTTAAGGCTAGTCTGGACTAAGCCACTTAAAATAGGATGGCGTATTCGAGGGTGAGAGACTAACCCCCCCCCCCCCCCCCCCCCACACATACACACGTCATATATATATAATAAACAAGCTGTATCCAAGATCAGTAATAATCTAAGACAAAAACAGCACCACTCATAGTTACACACTTACTACTAAGCCAGAAGAGATGAAGAAAAATCCCCCCCCCTTTTTTTTTGAAGGAATATTCTTCAAAACAAAGAGGGAAGCGCTCTGGAATCAGTGAAAACCAGTACCAAATAATCTATATATATTCGCCCAACAGGCACTTAGTTATTAATTATTATTAATTATTGGTGCTTAATGCCACTTCAGTAGCTAAGGCTATCATGGCGATCCCGGTTGTTAACAGCGCAAACTTCGAACGTATGCTGGAGTCGGAATATGCAGGTAGATCAAAAACCGGTGATATAACATGTATAACCTTACATTTGTGCAATTGAATCCCAATGGAAAGTATCTGTTAGAGTAACACGCTTCTGAGGAAACAGGGGACCCCATTCAGGTGTACAATTAATTCCAATAATGAAACTCCAATTGAACGATGTGAATATACGAGAATGTGAATTCTCCTGTGTACCGTCTCTGGTAGAAAGCTGGATTCAGAACATGGAACGGGCGATGATTAATAGACCTATCACAGACCGTACCCCAAATAATTCATTATTCCCTAGGTACGTTACAACCAATGACTGTTCAGAGAAAGAATATACTACTCTGAATAATGAAGCAAAAAATAGAGAACAAATGCATAGATGGCCTATTGGAAATTCTATAACTGATCCAATAGCCCCCAAATTCTCATGAGCTCTAAAAGCAGAGCTAGAATTTTATAGAATCTATTAAATAATGCATCTGCCTAATAAATATACATATTATGCATGTGAGCAACAGAATCCCTCGTGTACTTGCCTGAATACAGCCTGTATCCACAGTATGAAAGAGTGATTCAAGGGTAACCAGGAAATGGAATGAATAATACAATGTTAATGTAATTAAACTGAATTATAAACTCATACATTGTAAAAAAAGGGCAGACCGATCTGCGCAAAAATTTTCAGAGAGGACTAATTGCCACATTGGAGAATGTTGCCCGGATAACCGACATGTCAGCCACACAGGTACACGAAAGGCTAGCAATTTATTGTTCAGGAATCATATGCTCGTATATGACTCATATAAATGAACAACCACAGGAAACAAACAAACTAAATAGTGGATGTGCCCATGAGGTTGCCGTTAGAACACAACCCAGCCGCCAATCGAGGAGCCATGAAAGGCAATAAGGCATGCATATACTCGAATGCATACAAGGCTTACAGGAAGAAAACTACGTCCTGCCATGTAATTGCCTCTTAACATATTGGCAGGGGTGGGGGGGGGGGGGTGGGGGGGGGGATGTTGGACAAATAAATCCTATCAAACCCCTCTCACCCGCATTACTTGAATTGCAAGATAAGTAAGGGGCCGGCGCAGTAGAATCAAGGCTATACTACTGCTGCTATTCTCAATAAGAGTAATACAGCTAAAAATCTTATAGTCAAAGCAAACATAATAACAGTAATCCGGCGCGACTTGTAACGCTTTTGTGTTAGTAATTAAATACTATAGAAACTGCAGAGCTCCCTCACGTCTGACCGACTCCATACTGCCACTAAGGACGGAGGGGGACTTGATGACCAAATAATACACTATATAGACATAATATCCAATCCTTTGAGTGGAAATATAATCCACAACAATAGAATGGATAGAAATGAAGAGTGAGACGAAAACAATGTTCCGACACCCGATCATAAAATCCTAGATGAACTCCTTACGTTCGATCTGATATCAGAAAATATATTCCTGAGGAGTTTAGAAAAGGTGGGCTCATAAATCACACCAGGTTAATATGGCGGCATCAATAGGGCATACCGAGTCAGATAACTATCACCAACAATACCGGTAGGAAGAAAATAACCTCCTCTAACATAACGGTATCATGTCCCATAGGACAGTGAACTCAGCCTTGCTGAAGCAGCTAAGGTCTTCCTATTCATGAAGACCATTAAAAGACTGATAACTGCGATCTTAGAAGCTCAGTAAGGGGCTTGCAGCGCTAGCCATGGCTTAGAAGTCTTCATCTCTGTGAAGACAGATATTTCGGTGTAAATTGTGACCTTGAACGCTCACTGAATGGAGACTTACAACTATCGTTGCACAAGGTAGGGAATGAAGAACCGCTATTTTTAACAGTGTAATTTCCAAAGAGACAGTAGTCTCAAGAGATAAGTTATTTCTCTTTGTGCTTATTGCATAATTACTGAAAAAAACATTGCTCATGATTCTAGCTAGGCTAGTATGTTGTCAACAATAAGACTCAAGTATGTGACACATAGGAAAAGAAACCGAAAAGCACTCTTTCCTTTAGCGATTTTATTCCCAAAAGACAGCGGTCTGAGCCTAGCTAACATAGCTTAGAAGTCTTCTGAAGACAGATATCCCAGTGTAACTTGCGATCTTAAAAGATCACTGAATGGAGACTTACAACTATCGTCGCGAAAGGTAGGGAATGAAGAGCCGATATTCTAACAGCCAAAATTCCCAAAGAGACAGTAGTCTCAAGGTTGCTACGCAGTTATGAGTCCTCATCTGTGTGAAGACATATCTGTCACCTGTGGCCTCTGAAAGTTCACTAAATGGAGACTTACAACACTAGTCACTAATGTACAAGAAAAGACAGCTGTAACCGTACATAAGGCTACTATGGCGTCCACAATAGCATTAAATGTCTTGACACCAAGGAATACAACAACGAGAAGGACAAGATGTACTTATTCCTTCAAACAGCTCTAGGCCAAACAAGACAGCTGTCTCAGCTTATCTATGCACTATCGAACCTCTATTCGTAAAGAATAGAGCATTTCTTATACTATTGCTATGGCAAGGAAGGTGACATTAATCGGGATAAAAGCCCCAACACCCGAGCCAAAAAAAACGGGGAGGAAAGATCTTCATCTTTCCAACGCCTGGTATGTTAAGCTGTTTTGCTTAGCAAATGCAGACTTATATTCAGATGGAACAAGATCCAAAAAGCTTATGACTAAAAAATTCATAGTCTTAAGGTGCCCTTCTGTGAGGGATGGAGACTCACCCTCCGTAGCCCTCTCACCATCCAAATGTTCCATCTGAAAATATGGTCAACACCATCTGACTGAACGGATGACTGGATCAACGCAGAACTGTCAGACAGCTCACCACTGGAGCCTGTTACAGGTACTCTCTCTGCACACCTCTTGCATTTACCAAGCACATGCACAACAACCGGGATGTTAATTCTGAATTTCTGCCAACGAGAAGTTTGTGATCTAGCGGGGAGACAACAATATCAAAAGACATCCCCTAGGAGGGTGGGCCTTCGTTAAACAATTGTGGTAGGTATGTTAAGAAACAAAATTTACAAAACAATTTTAATTTCTTCTCAACCTACGCACAAATGTTTACAATTGGCTGAATAAACAATAGGAGGAGGTAAATGACATAACCAATACCAACAAGTGCAGCAGGAGGGCAGAGAATGACAGCGAAACCTGTAAAAGAAAGAATGAAGCACCTGAAAAGAACAAGGCTGACCGATGCACAAACCTGAAAATACATATTCAACGAGGGTGCACAACAGACTGAGCAGCAACGAGAGGGCCTAAAGAAAGGCCTCAGATTGCTGCTGTAGGTGGTGCAGATAAAATGAGGAGAAAGTAGAAGCATTCCTTCAGTAAGCCACATTCATAACATCCCTCACCAAAACAGAATTGAAGAAAGCCTAGGAAGTAGAAATGGCATGAACCTCATGAGCATTAAATTGATTCGAAACAAGATCCAAAGCAGACAAACTGGAATAAGCCAGCTTGATTGCGAGACATATCCATCTGGAAATAGAATGAGAGGAGATAAACTGCCTCCCAGGAATGAGAGACAGAAAGAACCCTCCGAATAAACTGCATGCGATTAATAAAATTCTTGATCACACCAACAGGACAAAGAAGAGGCCTCCGGCCATCGACAGCAGGGAGAGCATGAATGCAGATGGGAGGAGGTACCAAATCAGGAAGTTGTTTCTTGGCCACAAAAGAGCAATCAGTAATGAAGGTTACACTGTTAGCCTCATTTCTGAAGAAAGCTGAATCAAAAGAAAGCGCATGAAGTTCACCGACTCGTCTGGCAGAAGCAAACGCTAGAAGGAAAGTAGTCTTATATGTGAGAAAACACATCAGTCTCAGATAAAGGCTTGAACAGCGCCCCCTCCAAACAATGAAACACCCATGCCAAGGTCCATTTGGGTGCAAGATGCAAAACTTGAGGCCTCTTCAGAGAAATGCGCCGAATCAGTTTGGAGAGAGATTACAACCGGTGCACCGCTTTCCCGCATAAGAGAAAGTATCTGACACCACAGACCGACAGCCCTTAATAGTAACAGGCTGGAGACCCTTGAAATCAAAAAGGTATAACAGAAAATCCGCAATTTGATCGATTGATGGATTTCGGTAATCCACATGTTGAGCTGTACACCAGCGGCAGAAAACTTTCCACTTAGCATCATAAGTCATGCCAGTGGAACGTCGCCGTAAAGAACAGAGCATTTCTTATACTATTGCTATGGCAAGGAAGATGTTGTTAATCGAGATAAAAGCCCCGACACCCGAGCCAAAAAAAATGGGGAGGAAAGATCTTCATCTTTCCAATGCCTGGTATGTTAAGCTGTTTTGCTTAGCAAATGCAGACTTATATTCAGATGGAACAAGATCCGAAAAGCTTATGACTAAAAAATCATAGTCTTAAGGTGCCCTTTGGTGAGGGATGGAGACTCACCCTCCGTAGCCCTCTCACCATCCAAATGTTCCATCTGAAAATATGGTCAACACGATCCGACTGAACGGATGACTGGATCAATGCAGCACTGTCAGACAGTTCACCACTGGAGTCTGTTGACGGTAGTACCAGTGACTGATGGGATGCTGCGATACACAGAGCAATCTGAGGCAGTCAGTCTCTGAATGAGGCTAGCAGAGTAGCGATAATCTGCTTGTTACCATAAGCTGCTCACGGGAGGAAGATCTGTCCCAGATCATCGACACATGTCCCATATAAAAATGCCTTGAACGACTAGCTATCAACCTGAACATGCGAAGTCGGATAGCTAGTCTGCGGTCACCATACTTCATCAATGAAGCAGGGGAAGAAACCAAACTGATAGGCATCTACCCCTTAGCGTGCATGTTCATTGTAGAAGGGGAAGTCATAACAGCTGACCCCGGCTGAAAGGCAGACGAAGCATCCAAACTCGTCACAATTTGGACGGATGCTCCTACTCACTGAAGTTTCTTATATGAAACAGTCGTCCCCAACTGTTAACAGGAATGAGAATGCTCTGCACTCACGATCTGTCCCCAGATCTCGCGGACTATCCCGGTTAGAAACTTTTAGGCTAATCCCCTTTCGATCGCTTCCATGCAAGAAGAAGAAGCCATAACCACCACCGACCCCATCTGCAGTGCGGAAGGAACATCCCGATGTGTTTTCCAATGCATTATAGTTTCTCACAGCAGATACAGTCGACCCCGACTGTTAACACGACAGAGAGGGTTCTCCAATCGGCGATCTGTCCCCAGATCTAGCCGAGCATCCCGTAAAGAAACTTCTTGCTTTTTCTACATGCACATATGAGCGGGCCGATCCAGCACCGTCTGACAGCTCACTACTGTAGTCTGCTGATGGGTGCCCCTTGCTGGGTTTTTTAAACTGTGATCAGCTGTGCAAATTGCGATAGCAAATCCATTACGGTGGTTTGTGGAGTAACGACTTATATTCTCTGCTGCATCTTGCTCCTGGGATGGAGATCTGGCTGCCGATCTCTTCGCGGAACGCCCCGATGAATCAAGCCTTGAATCACTAGCTACCGGGTGGTTTTCTCTACCAACTTCGAGGGCAAAGACACGATTTTCATGAACATCCGAAGTCAGGTAGCTAGTGTGCTGTCGCATGTGCTTCGCCAAAGTGGAGGAAGAAGCCATAACTGCAGCCAGCCCCAGCTGCAGTGTAGAAGGAGCATCCCGAGCAGCCAGGGAGGACATTAGCTCCGACTCAGTGCAAGTTTCTAAAACCAATAGCGACCCCGACTGTTACTGGGTTAGAGAAGGCTCTCCCACTTGAGGTCTGATCCCAGACCTCGCTGAGCTTCCCAAAGAGAAACTTGCAGGCTTCTTCCTCTTATATTGCTGTTGTTGCTGGTTGAGCTTTTGATTATAACGGACACCCTCTTCCCAAATCTACAATCTCTCCACTATCAGGTAACCGCATGACCGGTCAAGCTAGCTTCTGGAATAAGAGGCCTTATTCCCTTATATTAAAGAGCACCTTAGCTCTGCTTGCTCCTCAGAGCGCGATGACGGCAGCACATTTTGGACAGGTGTTGCAATACCATCACCATGTTCTTGTTCCTCTGGAAAAGAAACTGAAAACTTAAATGACATCGGTACTTCACCACGAATACATAGCACGACACCCGCTTCCAATGTTAGTGTTCCAATGAGTCGACCCAGACCACACAAGCAGGTCCTGAATCAGTAGGAGTTCAGCGACTACAGGCAAGGCAAAAACCATGTAAATCTGATATAGACTACTTCGCCCTACACAGAGAGCAGTAATTCCACAAATAATTACAATCCAAACAAATTCACTGCACTCTTAACATCTAACATATAATCAGACAATATAAGGATACATGACGAAGGCAATCAAAAATAATTTCGAAATAAATGGAAACAAATTTTTTCCGAAATTTTTTTTTGAAAATGCCTAAGTTCCCACGGGAACCACATGAGCCCAAGGGCATCCCGATAGAGCCTCAATGTGGATAAACACCAAAATATTAAAGCTACACTACTGAAATATTAATAAATGTATCCAACTATAATTGTGATGAAATAAAACCCTGAATATCACCTGTTAAGGGAGTTGTTAAAAGTAAACAACGTCAGGACTAGAAAAACCAGAAACTGGACAATAGGCACACAAAAGGCCCAAGTCAGTAAATAATTAACTGATACTTGATTGATGCAAAGCTTGGTCTTCATGTGAAAACAAAACAATGCATCTGGTAGGGGATGCAAGACAATAATGGCCCAACACCCCAAGTGTGCGGATGAAACAGTGGGGATAAACAGAATAAACCTTCTGCACAACACGATAAACTCCCAAGAAGTTTAATTAAAAATTTCAATAAAAGAACAGCCAGAAAGCTTAGAAGTTTAACCGGAGGGTTCATGGAATGATAGGGAAGAAACACATAACCAACAGTAGGTAAATCAGTAGCAAAACTAATGACGTCAAGGCATTTTATCCCGAAATAAATTGACTATTATTTAAAAGTTACAGCCCTGAACGTTTCAAACCATCGTTGTTCACTTCCATCAGCCATTTACTGCCTTGAATCCACCATACACTTCATTGATTTGTGTCTGGCATCCACCAAAAGAGAGATTTAAAGCACTGATGTCAGTTGAGATGTTTACTAACTTAGGACCAAACAAAGAATGATGTTGGCGCCAATTCTGGTCTCTTTCTGGGTACTGGGTTTGAACAAGTACTAAAAGTATGGAGGGCCAGATAGGACTTTTAATTTTTGGTATTGTATGCAAATTGGGAGGTTCACAATTTGTGTTTGGACCTTGATAAGTGAAGGATACAATCCTAGAATGCACATATAACAATAATCGTATTTTATATTTAATCTTATTTGTTTTACAAGGATTGGCGAACAAGTTATGCAACTTATTTAACGCCTCTCCTTGGCCCAATGGCGTAGGTGTGTGGGATGACCTTCATAGCGGCAACTTCGTGGCCTAGCTCTTCTCGAATACTACGAAGGGATCTTTAGCCTGCATGGAGTGTGTCTCTCTCCGCACAGGGGACAGCCATTTTACGTCCCCACGCGATAGGATGGTACATTGTGACAGCATCAACCCCACAATTGATGATGACAGAGAGTGTTAGTTATTCAATAATCGTAGCTAGTTATTCAAGTTGTTCTCGAAGAAAAAAGCTGAGCAGCATGAGTCACAAAAATTCTGACCATACACGATGGCGGAAAAAAAGGAATTGACGTCACAGTTGTTGTGCATGCGCTCGGTAAATGCAAGAGGTGTGCAGAGACAGTATCTGTAACGACAAGCGCCAATCTCCCTCGACCCCTTTTCGATCTTTTTCTCTTGCTTTTGCACTCTTCCACTTTTCCAACTCATTTGGAAAGTTATTAGCTTGAGTTAGTTCCAAAGTAGGGCTTGCACATACGTTACAGCCAATAGTAAACAATTGTGAGTAGGTTGAAAAGAAATCAGAGGTTGCGTGCCATTGGTATGCATGAAGCTGGGATATGTCCAGATGAGCTCGCTGCTGAGTTTCGGAGTCACTGTGGCCACTACTTATAGAAGGTATAGATCCACAGGATTTACTGCCTACTGACTGTGTTCAGGTCAACAAAGAGTTACGATCCCTGCACAAGACCAACACATCAGGACATCTCAGTTGCGGGATCATTTCCTTCTGGAGACGAGGAGAGCAGCAATTACTCCTAGTAGAACTAACAATAGAATCAGTGCACAAACAGTCCGCAACAGACCAATCCTTACCCATGGTCATTGTACCATCAGAATGGAATGGGTATGTCAGCGTGTTCGCTGGACTCAGCAGCACCGAAGCACAGTTTTTTTTAGTGATGAATCACGATTTTGTCTGATGATAGGGCAAGAGTGTATCGCAGACGAGGAGAATGTGGCAGTGGCCCAACGGTCTGCGAACTCTGCTATCCTTCCTCCAACCTGGGACGAGTTGAGGTGAGGACCTTCATTTCGAGCCCCGACGAGGCCCGCGAGAGGAGAAACCACCTCCTCAACTGAATGAAGAATCCTGATACTTCCCTCTAGTCTGCCGACGCTTACCCTTGCCCCTTGAGTAAGAAGTAGAAGCGGTGGCAGAAGGATCAGCCTTTTGCTTCGCAGAGGAAGCAGAAGGGTACTTGTTAGGCTTGGAATGGCCCCTGCCTCCCCTAGAAGGCTGATCAAGCTGAAGAAACAGCAGCTGATCTTTGGAATGACGTAGGACGTCATCCCAGACCGTCGACATGGAACCATGGAAAAGTTGCGGAAGGGATCGGCCTGTGTCCAGCTCAGAGTCCCTTCGAACTAATTCCAGATTAGCCGTGTTACAGGCATGCGTTTGAGTGGACAGCACACACAAAGGATCCTGTACTTCATCAAACTTATCTGGAGGCAGATAAGCAGCTAAAGCTGAGACGACGTGATCTGAGAGAGAAAGCATACCAAGCATCTCTCTCGATAAGCCCAAAGTGGACTCCAGAGTCGTGATCGGAATGACGGCAGACTTGGGCTTGGAAAGCCCGAGGGAACTGGAGTCCTGATCCAAAACCGTCAAAGTCTGACAATATAGCGGGAACTCATGAGAGTCACCGCGGACCTCTGTGGGGCAGAAGGTCCAGGCTGCACAAAAGACGTTGGTCCCCCAAAACTGGTCGTGTGGCCAGAATGAGTGGACGGAAACGCCACGGAGTTCATAGTGTCCCCACTAAGAACATCCAAAGCCAATAACACAACTGTGGTGCTCGACGGCGCAGAGACCACAGTAGAGGGACCACAGGAGCCACTTCCAACTTCGCCGAGTTGAAGTCAGGGAAGGCTGAGGCCAATACCCCCACGTCTGCACTCCCAGACACCGCAGAAGACCACTGCAGGTATAAAACTACTGTGCTCAACAGCTGAGAGGACACAGTTGGGGTTTCAGTCGGCAGCCACTTCCGACTTCGCCAAGTTGAAGTCAGGGAAGGCTGAGGCTGATACCCCACAACACACACTACAGACATCCCTGCAGACCCTGGCAGGGATAAGCCGAGGCCGGCTAAAAACGGTGGCCAATGACGTTGTACACGGAACAGCAGTAGCAGCAGATACGACGGGAGCTGTTGGAACTGGTGGAAAGCGGAGAGAGCCACCCAGCTCGGCCTCCAAAGAAGGAGTCACAACCCTAGTGACAGCCTCAGATGTCGACTAGAGAGGGCGCATAGTCCCGGAACCAGGCATCTCTTCACCAGAAATCCAACAGCTCCCGCAGTATCCACCACGGTAAAAAAAACTGCACATTCCCACGGAAGGGGAATAACTCTCACCAGACATGGTCGAGTCGGGAAGCCCCGAAATGACAGCGTTCCCCACCCCCGGCTGGTGTGGGAGGAGCTGCACATCCCCCACGGAGGGGGAGCAATTCTCACCAGACGTGGTCGAGTCGGGAGGCCCCGAAATGACAGTGTTTCCCACCCCCTGGAGCTGCACATCCCCCACGGAGAGGCTAAAACTCACACCAGACGTGGTCGAGTCGGGAGGCTCCCGAAATGACAGTGTTCCACACCACCCGCGGGTGCGGAAGAAATGGCCACGAGAACGCACCAAGGCGAGGGCAAAAGGAATTGCCCTAAAGGAACCGAACTGGAAATAACAGAGGTGAGAGCAGTAGAAGAAAAAGGTGAATTCAACAGAAACAGAAAGTAGAAGAACACCCTCAACTACGAGAGAAGGTGGCAGAAAAAAAAAAACAGTGGGTACACAACAGAACCCAGACGGTCGACAGGGACCGAAAAAACAGAAATTCAGCCACCAACAGAGTGAAGAAATTCTGTACAGACAGTCTCTGATTGACACCTAACTCCAATAACAATTAAATTCATCATCCGAAAAATTCGTCAAATTGCATTGACACGATGTCGAAAACAAAACATTCGCGAAAACGGAATAGTAAATAATATACAACAAGAATGTGGTTGAAAATATAAACGAGAATATATAAAACACAGTCCTGTTATTATACGATCTTCAGATCCATAATACCCGTCACAAATATCACTGTTACGGAGCAAAATGGCACACATCCACCATGTGTACGGATAATCAAAAGAATGACGAATTGACGCACTGTGCACTGTTTAACGGTGGTCGTGGATTTGTACTGTGGAAGAGCGTCCCATACTGGGTGTGCGCCGATGGCGCTCGACCCAGTTTTGGCTTATTTTTTCGTGGTGTTTTTACACCACTTTTCTTTCCCAAATCTCTTGGGAAAGATTAAAATAGAGAGTATTTTATCCAAGTTAGGTTCTTCCACTGTAGTGCAAGTCTGTAGTAAACAATTGAGGTAGGCTGATAAGAAATTTAATATGTTCACTTGTGCAGTTATAGTTCGCTGTCTTCATATGCCTGACATGCCTTTTAAGTGGTTGAGTGACGGAAGACCGTATTTGGACTTTATTCCAAAGCAGAGGTATCACAACTTAAAGACTGTATATTTTGTGGATATGCATTATATTAATTCTGAAATGAAATTATTCAGTCCAAAAGGATTTGCTTTGTTAAAATTTATGAGTGAGTGCCCAAGACAAGTGAACAGATTCTGATGAGTAAAAATAATGTAGCATTCTATCGAGTAAAAACAAGCCTGTAATAATCTGATATTAGGTTCCTTTACCAAATACCTTGCAAGCAAAGTTACAAAGCGATCTGATCATAAATATGATCTGTGCAGTGCGCCAAAGAAAATTGTGCATGTACATTTTTTGGCACTGGATTTGAAGTGACGGCAGCAGCTCAGATTGACTTCATCAAGTTGAGCTAAAAATTTAATATATTCACTTCTGCAGTTATGGTTCGCAGTCTTCATATGCCTGACATGTCTTTTAACTAGTTGAGTGACGGAAGACCGTATTTGGACTTTATTCCAAAGCAGAGGCATCACAACTTAAAGACTGTATATTTTGTGAATATGCATTATATTAATTCTGAAATGAAATTATTCAGTCCAAAAGGATTTGCTTTGTTAAAATTTATGAGTGAGAGCCCAAGACAAATGAACAGATTCTGAAGAGCAAAAATAATGTAGCATTCTATCGAGTAACAAGAGTACAGCTGAGCATTGCATCATACGCCCGTGAACTGTTCAAATTGTACCATTTTAACACATTTGCAATTTTTTTAGAGTGCGAGAAATTTATACTGGCATATATATATATGTTACAGTCAGACTTTGAAATCAGTGATTTTGTGAAATGACTAAATTTTTCCGTCATTTGAGAACAAGTTTGGAGCCGATCGGAAAACAAATACTAAAGTTATCATCCGGAAACCAAATATTTGACGAATTCTAAGTCCAACAGGGGCCATAATTCAGGAAAAAATTGTTCAGACCGACCCCATATTCGAACTTGACCTGTATTTTGTTGTGATTAAACCACATGCCAAGTTTGAAGCCAATCGAAAAACAAATACTAAAGTTATCATCCGAAAACCAAATATTTGACAAATTCCAAGTCCAACAGGGGCCATAATTGAGGCGAAAATTGCCCGGACCGACCCCATATTCGAACTTTACCTGTATTTTGTTGTGATTAAACCACATGCCAAGTTTGAAGCCAATCGAAAAACAAATACTAAAGTTATCATCCGGAAACCAAATATTTGACAAATTCCAAGTCCAACAGGGGCCATAATTGAGGCGAAAATTGTTCGAACCGACCCCATATTCGAACTTGACCTGTATTTTGTTGTGATTAAACCACATGCCAAGTTTGAAGCCAATCGAAAAACAAATACTAAAGTTATCATCCGAAAACCAAATATTTGACGAAGAATTCTAAGTCCAACAGGGGCCATAATTCAGGCAAAAATTGTTCAGACCGACCCCATATTCAAACTTGACCTGTATTTTGTTGTGATTAAACCACATACCAAGTTTGGAGCCGATCGGAAAACAAATACTAAAGTTATCATCCGGAAACCAAATATTTGCCGAATTCTAAGTCCAACAGGGGCCATAATTCAGGCAAAAATTGTTCAGACCGACCCCATATTCGAACTTGACCTGTATTTTGTTGTGATTAAACCACATACCATATTTGGAGCCGATCGGAAAACAAATACTAAAGTTATCATCCGGAAACCAAATATTTGACGAATTCTAAGTCCAACAGGGGCCATAATTCAGGCGAAAAATGTTCGGACCGACCCCATATTCGAACTTGACCTGTATTTTGTTGTGATTAAACCACATATCAAATTTGGAGCCGATCGGAAAACAAATACTAAAGTTATTGTTCGGAAACCAAACGGATGGACGGACGGACGGACGGACGGACAACGCCATACTATAATACGTCCCATTTTTCAAACGGGCGTATAAAAACAAGCCTGTGATAATCTGATATTAGGTTCCTTTACCAAATACCTTGCAAGCAACTGTTTGTCAAACTGAAACAACTTCTTGGTGGTAAAATAATGAAAATTAGTAACATTTCACTTGCTTGAGACCAAATGAGTGAGCTTAAAAATTAAGATATGTTGTTCATGCTTTTTTGCACAATCAATTAGCTGATCGAATGAGTATACTCTAATTTCTGCCATTCATTAGATGGTGAATTTGCCACGACATAAATTCACCAGATTCCAATTTCGGCTTGTATTTGGTGAATCGGCAAACAATAGCTTTAACAGTGAGATGAGAGGAGATTGCATCTTCAGGTATCAATTGCGTAGCTTTCTCTCAAAAGACCAAACCATGGTCAGCCTGTTTTCCCATGAATGGGGTCTCCAAACCAAATGCATAAAAATGGGTAAAACCACTAACAATATAAACTGTGCGTGTGTGATGTACACATGGAGAAACAGAAAGAAACTGCATGACTGGGGATAAATATGTTTGTTAGAAAAAGAACCTCTGTTTCTCAGGCCCACATGCATGGTCATTTTTGTTGCGCGTGCAACCTTTTTATGACACCAAAAAATCTTCAAAAAAAATTTGAGATATTGTGCTCATTTCGGTAAATCGATATCGATGCGTTCGCAAATTTTAAATTAACACACTTCAAGCTTTTTCTACATCATACTTTAATAAAGTGGGTGGGTTTTAGCAATATTCACAACAGAAAGTGTTTTATTCTGTAAAAGGTAAGTCATAATGACAGCAAGAAGGAAGGTGTCTTTCAGTCTGACAACAAACAGTCACAAAGGGGAATGGTCAATTCGCACCACGTTTGATTCGCACCAACCATCAGCAAGTCTGCAAAGTCAGGTGCTATGATGAATGGAACACAGTCTCCTGGCATTTATTTTTAGTAACATTTGTATTGTAAATGGCCGTCATTGGGAACTTGTGTACTGTTATTTGAAACCGTTACGAGTTTCCCAGTTAATTTAAATAAATGCATTTGAGATGCAGGATAATTGGATAACTAACAGTAACCATTGCTTGATATAAAAGTAACAGTCATAGTTGAAAATAAATCGCATATAGGCAGGTATGTGCGGTCGAATTGGTTAATAAAAACAAGCAAACATTTGTTTTGTATTTCATTTTCAGATTTCCAGAAAATATGATTTATGGGTGAACTGCCCATATGGGCAAATATAATGGGGAAAAATTGCGATTCACGATTTTATTAGGCAGGTTGTGAAAGGATTTTTTTTTTTTTGGTAAAATAAATCTCTGAAAGTTGGCACTTCGACATTTGATTTGTCCCAGAGACGTTTCAACTCGAGACATTTCACTCACGAGGCGTTTCGTGACTTTAGTCCTGTGTTATAATTTTCATGTTTCATTGAAAAAACAAACATTCAAACCCCACTTCATTTACGACCCAACACACCTATGGTGAATAACCAATATATTTGCGAAATTTTGCATGGTCCACCAGGCATTTGGATGGGCGTCAAATTACCACAAACAACCTCTCGTGAAGAAAATAAAAAGAAAAAAAGAAAACCACCCGCCCGCATGCTTTTTTGGAAAAAGTGGTCTGAGAAAGAGACAATCAACTTTGTATGGCCTTAGTGTTGTACGGTTTACCGGTTTTATCAGTCGGTTTCGGTTTTGCTTGAAAACCGAAACCGTGTAACTGGTAAATGTGTATGGTTTCGGTTTTTTCCTAAAATGTTGGGATGAGATGTTTTCATTATTCTGTTTGCACTAACAATGTCTGAAATGTCAAGCTTTGTCAGGAAATAACAGTGTCGTCAATGCACGCCACATTCTGGGTGTAAAGGGGTCACTGCAGCATGTCCAGATCACTCAAGAATGATGTATGACAAGTTGTCAATCACACATCGCTGACGTAAAAATGGGTTGTGTTTTCTGTGAGAATGACAAAACAGACAGCCAACACGCCTACATTTCACTGATTACAGGAAATACCTTGCGCAATTGGCTTCGTTTTCGAACAGGTTTGTCTGACATAGTCAATCAGTTTAATTAAAATTACTTATCTGCAATCTGTTGGGCAGTGAATAATATCATATCAGAAAAGGGTCTTGGCATTTCATTGTCGTATTCAAAAATAACATTTGTCACGGGTTGCCCCACCACGTGTTTCAGATGTAGTCTGTTGCCTCCCTTGATGTGCTTATCCAGGAAGAGGTTTTACTGCGATTCAGTCTTGGGGCGTTCCGACCCGAGACGATTAGGTCTGAAGGTTTCAGCCCACTATAAACATGAAACTGCAAGTTCTTATTCTATTTAGTTCAATATATGAAGGCCAAAACGTCTTGAACCGAAACGTCCCGAGGCCGAAACGTCCCAAGACTGAATCGTCCATATCCATGGGAAAAAGCTGTGTTACGTAATATCGCTGTCAACGTGCCACGGTTGCATTCCCACAGAACTAATTTTAAGGGGGCCAACCAAAGGAACACATCAGCGGTAGAAATAGAAAGTGGAATGGCAAGAGGCAAACGCAAAATACAATATATAACAGTACACCAGTGAATGTGTGAAATCTATTCCGTTGAGCTAAAACCATTGCGAGTGCGAGGTGGGGGGGGGGGGGTGGGGAGTTGTTTGTTGTTGTTGGTGGTTAACGTCACATATTTATGCACCATGGCTAATCGTGACACAACATGGAGATGAAGTCAAGTTTAGTCAATCGTTGATCAACATGTTGCCCATTTTAGAGGACTTTCACCACAAGCATTGGTGACTGGGTCCTATTTTACTAGTAAAGCGGAACTGGTTTACCACAGTAAACAAGTGCAGGGTGGGGAGTTAGATAGACAATAGGTATTTGGTAAAGTGGTTCGTTTTGAAGCCCACCCAGCTACAAACAATATGACTTTCCCCACTCCAGGCTGACATGAAATGATTGCTGATTATTTTACTAGGGCGGGTGGTGGCTCTAGTCACCACTGTGAGTGTGTGTGTATGGGAGTCCATACTCTAGGTGACCCACTTGGCAACGCTTGTTATTATTTGCAATGCCTGGTAGGGTCACTTTGCTAGGCTGCCCAGGGCCCCACCCAGGAGTGAGCACTGAACAGAGCCTTGGGAAATTGTGAATTAGCTCTTTTCGCACCCATGTGTTAATATCAATAATTCACCATAGACTCTCTTATGCCTGAACTTAAAGACCAGAGGTGGGGGGGGGGGGGGGGGGGGGAATGTGTCTAGAATTGGTGAGTGGTGATATTCTGCGAACACTGTTACATTTCATTTTCTTTTATATTTTTTTGTTTTGATAATGCCTGCCATTTATACACTTAGCACAAATGCTAGCCACTGCCAATTAAATCATCATTGAAAATATGACAGTATGGGCATTATATTGACACTACATAGTTTCTGTTGGAAACTGCAGATGTCCTACAAATGAAAAACCGAAAACCGACCTATAAACCAAGGTTTTTTTTAAAAACTGAACCGAAACAAGAAAAATAAAACCGTACAACACTAATGTTTGTCTAAATAAAGCTCAAAGAGCACAGGAAAAAAACAGTTTTCACCTAGCTTTCAGTCAGATGAAGACCTTCTTCAGGGTACAGACACAAGAAGAAAAAATACACACAGATAAATATTCATATTCAATATAAATATCAGTGATTGCTTGTTTAAATCATACTTACTTTTGAGCCAACAATTACATGTCGATCACCAGGAGCAAACAGAGAACACAAAGCATAGTCACATGGTACCGTCCTGATATTTTGCAGCGAAGCTCTGAATTAAAATATACAAAAAAACATAAGTTAGACATAGGAACATAGTCTGGGCCTAAATACGATGATGGTTATTTCAATTTATCATATGACTCATCCGTTTTGTTCACTTTAAAACATTTGATATTTTGTTTTCATATTAATCAGTGATAAAGCCTTCCGTCAATTTCATTGGTCAATTTCAAAACTAGACAATTTGATTGGCTGAACAAAATACAACTGGGCCACATTTTCATAATTTGCATAATTGGAGTTGGGAGCCTTCATTGATCAATTTCAAAACTGGACAATTTGATTGCCTAAACAAAATACAACTGGGTCACATTTGCATAATTTATGTAGGAGAATTTACGTTATCTGTCCTATTTAGGGTGGGCTATATTGGATGAATCTTTTACCAGCAAGAAAAATGCCATTCATTTTTTTAATATTTTCACTTTTTGCTTCCAAAACATAGGTTATGACCCCTCGTTGGAATGATCTCCACAAGCTCGTTCCAATAAGGGGATCATAACCTATGTTTTGGAAGCAAAAAATGAAATAAATTTTTTAGTTATACGAGGATGTTTTTTCCAAGTGCCGTCTGCAACTCATGTTAGGTGATGGGTTAAAAAGTCATACTAAGTGGCTAATTAGAGTGTGTGTCATATGATAAATAGAATATGAAATGAGTGTTTTTCTCATATAATATTTATGAAGCTCGTCCGAATTTTCCGTTTGGGCTCGCCAGAGGCTTGCCAAAATGGAAAATTCTTAGACTCATTTCATATATATTATATGAGAAAAACACTCATTCCATATCCTCTTTATATTACCTTTGCCCATCACTGTTGTTTATAATGAATACACAAACATACTGCATTTATAAAACTTTCAAAGTAACTTTACATCAATGTCAAGAGTCATACTGGTATTAATCCTACAAGCATAACTCAGTATGACAGGTTTATTTATTGCGATTAATCACATTTTCAAGAGCCAGAGTCAAATTGTGCCAGACAGTTTTATGGGTGGAGGAAGCCAGAGTACCCAGAGAAAACCAACAGCAAATAGTGAATAACTGGGGACTCTCCAATGTACTAACCTGGAACAAGCAGGGTTGGTATAGGTTGAAGAAAAGTTTACCATAGTTATGTCGTAAATCTTTTTACACTGCAATTGGGATGACGTGTCCTGCCTGAGAACACAATGCAGATGATGAGGCTCAGGATAGCTTGATAGATACGAACAGAAAAGCAATTAATTCAATGTCAAAATTTATACCATGATCAAAATTAACTTATTTCAACTGATCATGAATGCAATCCAAATTCCTTTGGTTGCAGAATTGTTTGGAATATAATGATTTTGGGAAAGTTTATATATATTAACTTGCATGATTTTGGCGGGAATTCCTGCCCATGACAGGATTTCTCTTGTCAATGAAATATTAACTTGTGCATATTTAATCCAATTTCCACCCCATAAACTGAATGTTTTTTTTCATCATTGATATGATGTCTTGAGTTAAATTTAGATGATTTTTTTCACATTAGCCTAACAGACTATATTTGATGAAAAATATCTTTAAAATGCTCAGCAGGTTAAGTACTAATGTTGATAATTTTGGTACAACCACAGTTAGCATGACTTTTATACAAAATCGATACTGCAGTTTCTATCTTAAGCTCTCTTAATCAAAACTCTGTTACCTTGTTATTAGTCATGTTAACAAATTTAACAAAAAAAGAAACAAGAATGCTATTAAAGATGAACCAGTTGTCCTGAGAAGGCTCCAACTCCACTTGAATCCATATCATACTGGAGGCCTGTACAAATTGCAATCCACTGTATCGTTAACCTATACTCAGGCTCAAATGAAAAAAACTAGAGATGGTCTGTCACTCGATATACCCCACCATGGCATACTGCCTAGTGTGGGGTGAAAAAAAAATCCAATTCGGCCATCTTGAATCTGATCTCGAAAAAAATTATGTCACGCACTGCTCCTCATCATGTCGATCAGTTTATATTGAGTTTCATGAAAATGCAGCAAAAACTGTAGAAGTAATTTGCTCCACAAGTATTTTGCGAAATTAAATATGACCGCCAATTGGCCATATTGAATCTGATCTGGAAAAAATTTAGGTCACACACTGCTCCTCATCATGCCAATCAACTTATATTGAGTTTCATAAAAATGCAGCAAAAACTGCAGGAGTTCGCTCCACAAGTATTTTGCAAAATCCAATATGGTCACCAGTTGGCCATCTTGAATCGAATCTGGAAAATAATTATGTCATGCACTTCCACTCATCATGTTAATCATTTTTGTGAAGTTTCATGAAAATGCAACTAAAACTGTGGAAGTAGTTCGCTCTACAAGTATTTTGCAAAATCAAATATGGCCTCCAGTCAGCCATCTTGAATCCGATCTGGAGAAAAATTGTGTCACGCACAGCTCCTCATCATGTTGATCAACTTATATTGAGTTTCATGAACATGCAGCAAAAACTGTAGAAGTAGTTCACACCACAAGTATTTTGCAAAATCCAATATGACTGCCAGTTGGCCATCTTGAATCCGATCTGGAAAAAAATTTATGTCACGCACTGCTCCTCATCATCTCGATCAATTTATATCGAGTTTCATGAAAATGCAGCAATCCCACAGTGAGCTGAAATATGGACCTAGGGACATGGCTTGAACAAACTTGAATCTCACCCCCTTAAGGATGCTACATACCAAATATCAAAACATTCCGACTGCTGGATCTGAAGAAGATTTTTTAAGAAAATTCCTCATTTTGAACAAAGTTATAATTCGGGCTCCCACAGTGAGCCCAAATATGAACCCAGGAACTTTGCTTAAACAAACTTGAATCTCACCCCCTAAGGATGTTGGATACCAAATATCAAAAGATTCTTATTGGTAGATCTGAAGAAGATTTTTAAAGAATATTCCTCATACTGCACTAATTTAAACATTTGGGCTCCCATAGAGAGCTCAAATATGGACCCAGGGATTTGATTTCAATAAACATGTGAAACAATCTTCCAAAGATGTTATATGTGAAATTTGAAAGCTTTTGGAGCAGTCGTTTGGGAGAAAAGTAGTCTTAAAATGTTTTTCCTATTACCCACAGTGTTAAAAAATGCAGACTCCGCACTTTTTCAAAGTCCCCAAAAAGTACCCCATGATAAAACCAATAGCAATTTTTTTTAACCATTCCATTCTGTTGATCCTAAGGAAGGTTCACACCACATAAGAATTCTCAGTGCTGTGTAGTTTTGGAGATATGGGTGTTTTAATTTTTTTCTATTTTTAGCTCGTGCGGTTCCCATGGGGCAACGGGAAAAATTTTTTTTTGCATAAATTAATTACTTATGTCCCAATAAAACCTCGTGTCAAATTTGGTTCAAATCAGCCTCTCGGTTTGGAAAAATAGAAATTTTGGGCAGGGCAAAAATTCTTGCCCCTCCCATAACAATGGTAAATATAGCCCCTAGAACTTCTCTGGAACAAATCTGAGTCTACACCTCAAAAGGAAGCTGCACACCTAATATCAAGTCTCTGCTACTGCTGGTTCATGAGAAGAAGATTTTTTAAGATTTAGGCTCACTTTTGGGCGTGGCCCTACCAAGGGGAGGGTCAACTAGATTTGAACAAATTTGAATTGACATATGATAGGGAACATGCACAGCAAATTTTGTTGAATTTGGACCAGCAGTTTGTGAGAAGAAGTCGACAAGGTAAAGTTAATGCCGGACGGACGACAGACGAGGGACGGCGGACGAAAAGTGATTAGTAAAGCTCCCCTTCAGCTGTGCTCAGGTGAGCTAAAAACAAAGTAGGGACCTTTACTCTGTTAAAAAAAAATGTGGGCAACTTTTTTATAACGTGTGCAGGAGTGACTTGTCATAAGGATCACTCATACCAAATTTCACTGAAATCCTTTCACTCACTGGTAAGATATCGCTGCAGATGGACATTCAGACAGATGCACAAATGGACAGACAGATGGCTGGATGGATGCACATAATTCAGTATACCCTCATTCTCTTTCAGAGTGGGGGTATAATAAAACAAGAGGCCCCAAGGGGCCTGAGGGCGCTCACCTGACATGGTAGCCTAAATTTATATCAACCCAGAGAATTGATTTCAACAAGTTGCATCTGCTCCTCCTAAGAAAAGCTTATACCAAATATCCAAAGATTCTGACCAGTGGATCTAAAAAAAAAGATTTTAAAAGAATATTCCTCATATTGAACTAAGTTATAATTCAGGCTCCCACAGGGACTTGGCTTTAACAAACTTGAATCTCACCCCCCTAAGGATGCTGCACACCAAATATCAAAACATTCTGACTGCTGGATCTGAAGAAGAAGATTTTTAAAGAAAAGTCCTCATTTTGAACTAAGTTACAATTAGAGCTCCCACAGTGAGTCCAAATATGGACCTAGGGACATGGCTGAAGAAGAAGATTTTTAAAGAAAAGTCCTCATTTTGAACTAAGTTACAATTCGAGCTCCCACAGTGAGTCCAAATATGGACCTAGGGACATGGCTTGAACAAACTTGAATCTCACCCCCTAAGGATGCTGCATACCAAATATCAAAACATTCCGACTGCTGGATCTGAAGAAGATTTTTAAAGAAAATTCCTCATTTTGAACTAAGTTATAATTCGGGCTACCACAGTGAGCCCAAATATGAACCCAGGGACTTGGCTTGAACAAACTTGAATCTCACCCCCCTAAGCATGGTGCATACCCAATATCAGAAGATTCTGCCTGCTGGATCTTGAGAAGAAGATTTTCAAAGAAATTTGCCTGAAATGCACTAAGTTCAAATTTGGGCTCCTATACTGAGCCCAAATATAAACCCAGGGGGCCGATTTGAACAAACTTGAATCAGATCCACCCCACAATGTTGCATACCAAATATCAAAAGATTCTGCCTAATGGATCTGGAGAAGAAGATTTTTTAAGAAATATGCCTGAAATGCACTAAGTTAAAATTTGGGCTCCTATACGGAGCCCAAATATAAACCCAGGGGGCCGATTTGAACAAACTTGAATCAGAACCACCCCACAATGTTGCTTACCAAATATGAAAAGATTCTGAAGCTGGATCTGGAGAAGAAGATTTTTTAAGAAATTTGCCTGAAATGCACTAAGTTCGAATTCGAGCTTCTATAGCGAGCCCAAATATGAAACTAAGAAGCCGATTTGAACAAACTTGAATCAGATCCACCCCACAATGTTGCATACCAAATATCAAAAGATTCTGCCTGCTGGATCTGGAGAAGAAGATTTTTTAATAAATTTGCCCAAAATGCACTAAGTGCGAATTCGGGCTTCTATATTAAGCCCAAATATGAATCCAGGGGGCCGATTTGAACAAACTTGAATCAGATCCACCCCACAATGTTGCATACCAAATATCAATAGATTCTGCCTGCTGGATCTGGAGAAGAAGATTTTTGAAGAAATTTGCCCGAAATGCATAGAGTTTGAAATCGAGCTTCTATAGTGAGCCCAAATATGAATCCAGGGGGCCGATTTGAACAAACTTGAATCAGATCCACCCCGCAATGTTGCATACCAAATATCAAAAGATTCTGCCTGCTGGATCTGGAGAAGATGATTTTTTAAGAAATTTGCCTGAAATGCACTAAGTTCGTATTTGAGCTTCTATAGTAAGCCCAAATATGAATCTAGGGAGCCGATTTGAACAAATTTGCATCAGATCCATCCCACAATGTTGCATACCAAATATCAAAAGATTCTGCCTGCTGGATCTGGAGAAGAAAATTTTTTAAGAAATTTGCTTGAAATGCACTAAGATCGAATTCGAGCTTCTATAGTGAGCCCAAATAACAGGTAACACTTCAGATTACTTAACCAGTCAAAAACCACAACTATCAGACAACACATTTTTTTGATAACTGTGAGAAATTTGACTTCCACTTCCTAATGAATGACAATATTTGTTAATGCGCCAATTCATCAGGTATCCGGTTAAAATCAGATTATTTCTAGGTCAGCCACTTAATATTTCTTGCAGACAAAAATTCTTCAACAGGAACTTTTTCCACAAAATTGATAAGTTAAAAAAATTTTTTTTTTTTTTTTGGGGGGGGGGGGGGGAGAGGGGGGGGGGGGGGGGGAATTGTGCTTATAGTCATGACTGTTCAACAACAAGCCTAACTTGAGAACAAATTTCTTCAAAAATTGGTAAAATAGTCTCAATAGGTTTACAGGTTGAAACAAACACAAGTTTGACATTTTGTGTTGTGGTTATTTACTTCCATATCAGCTTGAGCGGGGGCATGGTGGCTCAGTAGGTAGAGGTGCAGGCTGCAACCCGAGAGGTCGTCGGTTCGAATCCGACCTGTGGCAACCGCGTTGTGGCCTTGGGCAAGACACTTCACCACCATTGCCCATGTGGGGGCACTGTGACGCTGTGCACTAAAGCGTACTGCACGTCGATGTTGCACCTGTCTTCAACCAATGCTAACCCTGCTTGTGTGGAGTTAGTATGCTGGGGAGCTGACTGTTGCTCGCCGTTGCTCAGTGGTTCTCTCCAGCTTCCTCCACCCGTAAAACTGCCGTGGTCATGATTAGCCATTGTGCAGAAATATATGACCTTAAACACCAATAAATAAATAAATAAATAATCAGCTTGAGCATTGATCAAATATTTAAATTTTATAGTAAATTTCCTTTCTTATTATACCGACCACAATTGTTTACAACAGGTTTGCATTACAGTGGAAGTCCCTAACTCTGGAGTATACTCTATATTTTGATCTTTCCCAAGCAATTTGGGAAAGAAAAGTAGTGCAAAAACACCAAGAAAAAACAAGTGCAACGCCGATCGCAGGCGATCAGACTTTAGTCCCCCACGGTGGATGGTCTGTTCTTTCAAACATGCAAAATATTTTTTAGGCGTGTTGGGCATTTAAAAAATAAGTTCCACGTTATGAAATGGATAAAAGATTTCAACAGAAAGTGAGAATTGAAGTCCTCTCTCTCTCCCATCAAGTATCTGTTCTCAGGCACCTACCATTTAACAACAGGAACAACAATGTAATCATTTCATATTGCATTTTTATTCAAAAATTATTGACGTGCATCATCCTCCTATTATGTGTTACCAATGGTATAAATATGAAAGTACAGTCTCGAAGCATCTATCTATTAGATACAGGCGGTAACCGTAAAATGGGAACACAAAAAAATCAATGAAAAAGGTCGTTCTTCAGCCATTCTAAAAAAATTTTCCAAAAAAGTTTGACGTGCATCATCCTCCTAGCATCTCTGACCAACGTTAAGAAATCCTAGTGACGTGCATCATCGTCCTAGCATCCCTGACCAATGTTGGAAATCCTCCTAGCATCTCTGACCAATGTTAGAAATCTGAAAGTAATAGCTCGAAACATGTCTAAGATACAGGTGATAACGTCAATATGGCAAAACATAAAAGTGTGTCATTCAGCCATCTTGGAATTTTGTTTCAAAAGATTTCTTCGGCCATCTTGAATTTTTTTCAAACAATTTTGATGTGCATCACCCTCCTAGCATCTCTGACCAATGTTAGAAATCTGAAAGTAATAGCTCAAAATATGTCTAAGATACAGGTGGTAACATCAAATATGGCAAAAAAAATAACAAGAAGAAGAATATTACTAAGGTAACACATCCCCCCCCCCTGTGACCTTCACCTTGCAGATGCGGCAGAAACTACTATATGCGACACACCTTCTGACAGTCCTCAACATTTGTAAAAAGTTTAACAATTGTACTATGATTCGTTTCTAAGTTATGGCTGAGACACGAATATTGACCAATTTTTAGTGTGACCTTGAAATGTGACCTTGAAGGTACGAACCCGGCTATGGTGTGTGACACATCCTCCCATGGTCCTTTATAATTGTGTGAAGGTTGATGACTGTAGCCCTAATAGTTTTGGAGTTATGCTTGAGACATGATTTGTGACCCTGAACATATGAAGGTCAATTGTGACCTTCACCTTGCAGATGCGGTGGAAACTATTATACGCGACACACCTTCTGACTGTCCTTAACATTTGTAAAAAGTTTAACAGTTGTACTATGATTCGTTTCTGAGTTATGGCTGAGACACGAATATTGACCAATTTTTAGTGTGACCTTGACCTTGAAGGTATGGACCAGGCTATGGTGTGTGACACATCCTTCCATGGTCCTTTATAATTGTGTGAAGTTTGATGACTGTGGCCCTAATAGTTGATTTGTGACCCTGAACATATAAAGGTCAATTGTGACCTTAACCTTGCAGATGTGGTGGAAACTATTATACGTGACACACCTTCTGACTGTCCTTAACATTTGTAAAAAGTTTAACAATTGTACTATGATACGTTTCTGAGTTATGGTTGAGTCACGAATATTGACCAATTTTTAGAGTGACCTTGAAATGTGACCCTGACCTTGAAGGTACAAACCTGGCTATGGTGTGTGACACATCCTCCCATGGTCCTTTATAATTGTGTAAAGTTTGATGACTGTGGCCCTAACAGTTTTCGATTTATTGGCTCGGACACACACACACATGGACGGACTGACTGGTGGACGGACGGACAGATACACGCATACTTCAATCACTATATGGAACATGACTTAAGTCAGGGGGCATAAAAATTGCTGTCATTCGGTCATCTTGAATTTTTTTTTCAAAAGATTTTGGCATGCATCATTCTCCTATGGTGTCTGACAAATGTCGAAAATTTAAAACTAATATCTCAAAACATCTCCAAGATATGAGTGATAACGTAACTTGAGAATGCAAAAAATGAACAAACATGGCCCAGACATCTTGAATTTTTTTTTTTCAAAAAATTTTGACGTGCATCATCCTCATAGCATTAATGAACAATGTTCGAAACCTGAAACAAATATATTAAAACATGTCTAAGATACAGGTGGTAACATCAAATGATGACAAAAATGGCCGATGGTCGGCCATCTTGAATTTTTTTTCAAAAAGTTTTGACGTGCATTGTCCTCCTATTGTGTCACCAATGGCATAAGAATGAAAGTACAGCGTCGAAGCATCTATGAGATACAGGTGGTAACATAAACTAAGATGCAGGTGGTAATGTCAAATGCAGCAAAAAAATGACAACAAAAATGGCTGCCATTCGGCCATCTTGAATTTTTTTTTTCAAAAGATTTTGGCATGCAGCATCATCCTCCTACGATGCCTGACAAATGTTGATAATTTAAAACTAATATCTCAAAACATCTCTAAGGTACGGGTGATAATGTAACTTGAGAATGCAAAAAATGAACAAAAATGGACGGCATACGGCCATCTTGAATTTTTTTTTCAAACAATTTTGATGTGCACCATCCTCATAGCATCTATGAACAAGGTTAGAAACCTGAAGCAAATATATCAAAACATGTTCAAGATACAAGAGGTAACATCAAATGAAGCAAAAAATGATGACAAAAACGGCCGCCAGTCGGCCATCTTGAATTTAAAAAAAAAATTTTTTTGACGTGCATCATCCTCCTATTATGTGTCACTAATGGTATAAAAATGAAAGTACAGCGTCGAAGCATATATGAGATACAGGTGGTAACATAAATGAGGACAGACAGATGGCCGGACAGATGGACAGACGGAGTGCAATCCAATAGTCCCCCAAAACAGTCAAACCGTGGGGGACTAATAAGCCAAAGCTGGGTCAAAGGCTACCGGTGCACATCCAGTAGGGGATGCTCTTCTTGAACAGATCCACAGCTTCTGGTTCCAGGGTGCCGACGTCTAACCAATGGCTCATTCTTTTGAATCCCCCAAGATTGGAGTTATGTGATCAGTGGGGAGGAAGGTTTCTTACCTGAATAAGAAGACAGGGGGGCCTCCACGTAAACAATTGTGGTTGGTATAATATAACTGTTTACAACTGGCTGAATAGACAATAGGAGGAGAGAATTGCATAACTAACCTCCACATAAACCTACTGTGCTGGAACTGTGGACAAAAGAGTTTCCTAGGCCTATAAAGCCATAGCATCACAAACATTAGTAACAGACAATGAAAGATGAGGCGTATGGCTCTTTTTGACACAGACAAAGGACATTAACCAAGCACATGGCTGGAACTGACCTTGTAAGATGCCCAATGGATAGGGTAGACAACAGCCTGAGCAGAAGAAAGAGGGCCCAGATTGCTCCTGCTACTGACCCAGATAGAAGGTGGAGAAAGTAGAAGCATTTCTTTAGTAGGCTGCCTGCATAACATCTGATAACTTGACAGAGTTAGCATAAGCCCAGGAGGTAGACAAGGCAGGAATACAATTGGTAATACAATCGTTGGTCACTAGAAGAGTGTAGGACGCGTGAATAGCGAGACAAATCCATCAAGAAATGGATTGTGGAGAGATCTTCTGTGGACCAGGAATAAGAGACAAAGAATCATTTCATGCCTTTCCTAATGAACTGTGTCGGGTTGAGATAAATGCGAATTGCATGAACCAGGCAGAGCAAAGGGTGATTTCCCTCAGCAGAAGGAAGAGCCCAGATACAGATAGGAGGTGGAGTTGTTTCTGGTATCTGATTCTTGGCCAGAAAGGAGCAATCAGTGGTAAAAGTAACACTTTTGGCAGAGCTCCTGAAAAAGGCTGGATCAACCGAGAGGGCGTGAAGCTCACTAACCCTTCTGACCGAGGCAAAAGCCATCAGAAAAGCTATCTTGCATGTGAGAAAATGCATATCCACCTGGGATAAAGCTTCGAACGGTGCCCCCCCCCCCCCCCCCCCCCCAAGTAAAGCAGCACCCAAACTAGATTCCATCTTGGGGTAAGCTGCAAAATCCTAGGTCTTTTCAAAAACAAGAGGCCCCAAGGAGCCTTAATCGCTCACCGGCCAAAGTGGTTCAAAAAAGTATTTGGGGTCACATTCAGTTAGACATGGTTCATCAACACTACAAAGGAATGAAGTCATGAGAGACAAATTTTATGGAACTGGGAACGTGGCTTGAACAAACTTGAATCTTACCCCCCTAAGGATGCTGCATACCAAATATCAAAAGCATTCATCTGCTGGATCTGAAGATTTTTAAAGAAAATTCCTCATTTTGAACTAAGTTATCGTTCGGGCTCCCACAGTGAGCCCAAATATGAACCCAGGGACTTGGCTTGAACAAACTTGAATCTCACCCCCTAAGGATGCTGCATGCCAAATATCAAAACATTCCGACTGCTAAATCTGAAGACGAAGATTTTTAAAGAAAAATTCCTCATATTGACTAAGTTATAATTCAGGCTCAAATAGGGAGCCCAAATATGGACCCAGGGACTTGGCTTTAACATACTTGAATCTCACCCCCACCAAGGATGCTACACACCACATATCAAAACATTCCGACTGCTGGATCTGAAGAAGATTTTTTAAGAAAATTCCTCATTTCGAAATAAGTTACAATTCAAGCTCCCACAGTGAGCCCAAATATGGACCTAGGGACATGGCTTGAACAAACTTGAATCTCACCCCCGTAAGGATGCGGCATACCAAATATCAAAACATTCCAACTGCTAGATCTGAAGAAGAAGATTTTTAAAGAAAATTCCTCATTTTGAACTAAATTATCATTCGGGCTCCCACAGTGAGCCCAAATATGGACCTAGGGACATGGCTTGAACAAACTTGAATCTCACCCCCCTAAGGATGCTGCATACCAAATATCAAAACATTCCGACTGCTAGATCTGAAGAAGATTTTTAAAGAACATTCCTCATTTTGAATGAGCCCAAATATGGACCTAGGGACATGGCTTGAACAAACTTCAATCTCACCTCTCTAAGGATGCTGCATACCAAATATCGAAACATTCCGACTGCTGGATCTGAAGAAGAAGATTTTTACAGAAAATTCCTCATTTTGAACTAAGTTGTAATTTGGGCTACCCAATGAGCCCAAATATGAACCCAGGGACTTGGCTTGAACAAACTAGAATTTCACCCCCCTAAGCATGCTGCATACCCAATATCAAAAGATTCTGCTTGCAGGATCTTGAGAAGAAGATTTTTAAAGAAATTTGCCTGAAATGCACTAAGTTCAAATTTGTGCTCCTATACTGAGCCCAAATATGAACCCAGGGGGCCAATTTGAACAAACTTGAATCAGATCTACCCCACAATGTAGCATACCAAATATCAAAAGATTCTGCCTAATGGATCTGGAGAAGAAGATTTTTTAAGAAATTTGCCTGAACTGCACAAAGTTCGAATTCAAGCTTCTATAGTGAGCCCAAATATGAATCCAGGCGGCTGATTTGAACAAACTTGAATCAGATCCACCCCACAATGTTGCATACCAAATATCAAAAGATTCTGCCTGCTGGATCTGGTGAAGAAGATTTTTTAAGAAATTTGCCTGAAATGCACTAAGTTCGAATTCGGGCTTCTATACTGAGCCCAAATGTGAATCCAGGGGGCCCATTTGAACAAACTTGAATCAGATCCACCCCACAATGTTGCATACCAAATATCAAAAGATTCTGCCTGCTGGATCTTGAGAAGAAGATTTTTAAAGAAATTTGCCTGAAATGCACTAAGTTCAAATTTGGGGGCTTCTATAGTGAGCCCAAATTTGAATCCAGGGGGCCGATTTGAACAAACTTGAATCTGACCCCCCTAGAGATGATGTATACCAAACAGGAATGAATTCTGCCTGGTGGATCTGAAGAAGAAGATTTTTTTGAATTGTGGAAAGAAAGTCATGGGTGCTATCAGAGTTATGCCCCTTGTGGTGCCCCCTGTGGGTGAGGCAAGTTTATTTGTACAAGTTTGAATTGACATATGATGGGGAACATGCACACCAAATTTAGTTCAATTTGATCCAGTAGTTTGTGAGGAGTAGCCGATAATGTAAGTTCACGACGGACGACGACAGACGGCAAGTGATAAGTTAAGCTCCCTTCGGTGAGCAAAAAAAGTGCCGAATAAGCTTGGAGAGGTATGGATTAGTGCCGATACAGTACTTTCCCACATTTGAAAAGGTCTCCAAAACCATCGACCTGTACCCTTTGATGGTAACAGGTTGGTGACCTCGAGAATCAAATGGATATACCAGAAACTCCGCAATCTGTGTTATCAAAGGATCGACATAATCAACAGAGTGATCAGCACACCATCGACAAAAGACCTTCCACTCAGCCGCAAAGGCTAAACCAGTGGAGTGCCACCTGGAAGAAGAAATGCACTCCACTGCTCGTTCTGAAAAACCACTACAGAGGAGACAGGACCTGACAAAAGTTATGCATGAAGTCACAATGAAGTTTGGTTGATGTGATACCTCCCTGGGTGACCTTGGCAAAGAAGGTTGCGACGTAAAGGCAGAGGTGCCGGAACCGCCGCCAACAGAGAGCAGAGCTGACTGATCCACACCCGCGGAGGCAACAGGGGAGCAATCAGAATGATTCAACAGCTGCAGGTTTGTATCTTGGCTAGAACCTGAGGCAGAATCGGAACCATCAGGAAGGCAAAGCCGTCTAGACCGTTCCAATCAAGTGACAGAGCATCCATGGCAAAAGGCAGAGGATCTGGACAAGGGGACGCGAAAGAGTCCATCTGATGTAAGCCATAGAAACAGTACAAGGTGCAAAGCAACAGGGTGGAAAGTCAAAGTGGATTCCAACAATAACTTTAACACAAGTGTTGATGCCAACACCAACATGCCTCGGGTCATGACATTAGCTCACACAACTTAGTTAGTGAGCTAATAAATGTTCATGTTATCACTTGACTGTAGAAAAAATCCAACAATATTATAGGATCGCAGATCCACAAGAGAAGGTGTGATATTGCCCGGAAACCAATTAACACAGTTTTATTTACAGTAATCGTCCGATGATCTTTAACGTTACGGTATCTGACTTTAAGATTCAATACGGATATTTTCTTTTCCAAAATAATTATTTTCTGAAAGTTTTGTTGAACTGTGATAAACAGAACTAATGTTATCAAATGGAAACTGAAAAGCGATATTTTTTAGCAACAGTGGTGACCTTGACCACTGACTGACAAATCTAAAAATTGATAGGGTTTTTGTTCTTCCATGAGGGTATGAACCCTGTTTAGTTTTGTCGACTTGCATTAAATAGAACTAAAGATACTGCTCAGAAACCAATTATCAATACCAGTCTAAAAGAATAAGATTCACTGGGAGTGAAATGGGGAAGTGGGATGGGAGAATGATGGACATGCAGTTAGTGAGTGATTCAAAGGAGAGGGTTAATATGCTAATCGGAAAGACTGGGAAGAATGGGGCAAGGGATGTCATCAAGCAGTTCGTCTACGAGTGTTGGGAGGAGAGAAGCGTGGGAATAGGGAAGCAGTTGGGAGCACAGGGTTAACCGAGGCCTTGTCACCTGAGAACCACAAAAAATCAGTGGCTGGCCAAAGTGTTATTATATTATTAATGCCAACTGGGACAATAGCTCACTCATGTATCACACACAACATCATCAAACTATTAGTTGAGTTTGACTTTGTAACAACTCAACTAGGGGGCGCGGTGGCGTTGCGGTAACTGGTTCTCATCAGATCACCGAAGTTAAGCAACATTGAGCCCAGTTAATCCTTGGATGGGTGACCGTCAGGGCGATCGATTCGGACTCCCGCGTTGTGTCCTTGGACAAGGCACTTAACCCCGATTGTCCACATGGGGGCACGATGACGCCATGCACTAAGGCATACTGCACGTCGATGGTGCGCATGTATTCAACCAATCTAACCCTGCCTATGCAGTGCAGAGTTACGATGTTGGGGAGCTGGCAGCAGATCGTCTTTGCTGGGTATCTCTCTGGATACTCCAGCTTTCTCCACCCGTAAAACTGTCACGGTCGTGATTAGCCATTGTGCATAAGTATGTGACCTCAAACTCCAATAAATAAATAGTAATAACAACTCAACTAAAAAAAGACTAATTTCCTGTTGAATATTTGTCACATGTAAGGTGGCTATTCAATTAACATGGTTCTTCTGTACTCACAATATCCAAAATAGCCTCTTTTAGATCAGAAGTTAACTGGTTGAGTGCTGGACTTTGGGCTTTACTCTGAAGTGCACGTATGGCAACTTAGAGGGTCCATTCGCATAAATTGTAATGAAGCAAAGACAAGTGAATACATTTTGATGACTAAAAGTAATTTAGGACTCAGTTAACCTCCTGTACACTGATGTCGAAATATCTAAAGTTCAGGGTGCAAATATTTCCCATAATGCAACTAGAAATTTAACCAATTCAATCTTGTTTGACAGAGCTCAATCAAGACTGAATTGGTTAAATTTCCAGTTGCATTATGGGAAAAATGGCTACTTCAAATCTGGATATTTTGACATCAGTGTGCAGGGGGTTAATAGAGAACTAAAGTAATTGAAGAGTTCATACCTGTTCCATATCTTAATACAGTCTCCACTACCAGATAACAGAGCTGTGTTATCTGAACTGAATGTCAAAGTACGTACATCAGTCCTATGGCCAGGTAAATAGAGTTTCCTTCTGTCGGTTGGTTCAGCCTTCTTCTCAGATATGTCAAGCAATAAATATTCAGTTTGGTTACTGTTTAATGAACACACCATCTGAAATAATCATTTAATAAAATATGAATTTCACTTGTTCAATGCTTATTTAATTCAGAATGCCTGTTTATAAACTGTACATTTTTTTTAACTCTTCACCTAACATGACAAGCAGACAACATTTGCACATTTTCTTGAAAAACTCAAATTTTCATATTTCTCTTCAAAAACATAGCTTATGACCACTCATCGGAATAAGCCAATGAGGAGTCATAAGCTAAGTGTTGATGAGACAAAATTTAGAATGTAGATTTTTTGTGAACAGCACTGGCCGTATATGGCCATTAATTTAAGTAAAGAGTTTATTTATCATGCCAATGGCACTGTTTTTATGCCACAACGCTGCTTGTCTTAATCTTTTACCCATTGCAGATGATATCAAAATTTATTTTAAATATTATTTTTCAAAGAATTTCAACAAGACCATATCATGTGACCCCTCCCCCATCTCTAGAACGAACTTGATGAGCTTGTTACAATGAGGTGTTCACATGATATGGTTTTGTTAAAATTGTTTAAATGAAAGGGTCAATGATATTGTAGCTCAGCTTGACAAACTTGTACTTGGTAAGTTATAAGTGAAATGGCAACATTGATGATCATTGGTTCCAATGTTATTTGGTGAAACTTCAACATAACAGCACTGAGTGCACAACATCAGAACAGAGCAATCCATGCATTTTTAAATGTAAACTGTAGCTTAGGCCAAAGGAAAATGTTGATGCACAAATGAAGTAAATTTAAAGTCATAAATATACATAAAGAATGCATCAAACATGCCAATGACCTGAGGATGGTTTTGATGTAAACATTATCAATTTCTAGAGCAGTTATTTGCTATAATCAGATGAGAGGAGGGAGCCTGTTGGGTGTACTAATCGAATTGTTGACAATTTATATGTGAAATCCAAGATTGGCTGGTGGTGGCCAGCTTTTTCAATGGAATGCAGAAAAATTTGATAACTCCCATCTGGAAACCATACCAAAGTTACATATAAAATTTGAATAAGCTTGGCCGAGACTTGTAGGGTTTGCTAATAGAATTGCTGACAATTTATATGCCAAATCCAAGATGGCCACTGGTGACCATGTTTTTAATGAAATTCTTAAAAATTTTATAGCTCCCATCTAGACATCACACCAAAACTACATGTGAAATTTGAAAAAGATTGGGTGAGAGATGCGACTTGCAGGGTGTGTTAATGGAATTGTTGACAATTCACATGCCAATTCCAAGATGGCTGCTGGCGGCCATATTTTATAACAATATTCAGAAAAATTTGATAGCTCTCATCTAGACATCACACCAAAGCAATATATACATTCAGAAAAAGATCAGGTCAAAGACGCAGCCTGTTGAGTGTGCTAATGAAATTGTTGACAATATATACTCGCCCAAAAAAGAAAGTGTGCATTGCAGAAATTGATCAAACTCAAAAAAAATAATTTCGTAGGTGTTAACCTGTTCATGAATAAGTTATATTGAACACAAAAACAGCTTTCCCCGTTAAAATTGCATTAACGTTAAATGACGTGCTGCATGTTTGTGAAAAGGCATGTTTTGCACATGGAGAGTCTGAAAATTCATGCAGCAATGTGAATCCTTGAGTATTTAAACACTAAAGTAAGGCCTTCCTATCGTTCACATTCAAACTTGCGCTGCTGTTAAAATGACTCCACATTAGCATGCCAAAATTGACAATGAATCAACGTCTCCTTGCCCTGGGTATGATTAGTGCTGGCAGAACACACAGAGAGGTTGCCCAGAATTTGAACTGCCACCGTAACACTGTAGACAGGCTAGTCCATCGACATGCACAACATAATGACGTTCGAGACCAACCCCGCTTCGGGAGACCCCGAGTTACCACCCCTGTACAAGATCAGTATATCAACGTTGTCCATCTCCGGAACCGGCAATGACGACAGCCAGGAACATCCATAACCTGAGACGGATACATCCTCAAACAGTAATCAACCAGCTGAGAGAATACGGCTTACATCCTCAAAGACCTGCAATTCGTCCGATTTTGACATTACGTCATTGTCGTGCTCGACTGCAGTGGTGTAGACAACATCTCAGGCATCCCTTACACTGGTGGCGACGTTTTATTCACAGATGAATGTCGTTTCCACCTTTCATCATCAGATGGCCGAGAGTGTACTGACGCCGAAACGAACGCTACGCAGATCCATGTGTCGTGGAGCGAAACCGTTATGGGGGAGGGTCTCTCATGGTGTGGGGTGGCATCACTGCCCGTAACAGAACTTAGCTGGTCATTATTGATGGCAATCTCAATGCAGGCAGATATCGTGATGAAGTGCTTACACCTGTTGTTGTCCCATTTCTGCAACGTCACGGCCCCGGCGTCATTCTACAGCAGGACAACGCCCGACCCTACGCAGCTCATATTGTTCAACAGTATCTGCAGCAACAACAAGTGGATGTCCTTCCCTGGCCCGCAAATTCGCCCGATATCTCACCCATTGAGCACGTATGGGACGAAATGAAACGTCAGCTATGCCGGCTTCCCCATGCACCGTCAACGCTTGTGGAACTCCAAAGACAGCTTATCAGAATATGTAACAACATCCCACAACACTTCCATGCTAACTTGTTCGCTTCCATGAGGCGCAGAGGCACAGCAGTAGTCGATGCAGACGGAGGTCATACCAGATATTGAGTGTGTGACTTTTGTGTTTGACCCTTAGTGTCTTTGACTCTCCATGGCACCAAGAGTATTCGTCGTAGCATAATGAAATTTCTCGTGTTGATCACAAATTGATTCATCTGTGATTGAAAAAAATTTCCATGAATGAAAATGATATATATCTTTTTTTAGTGTTATTTTTTAGCATGCACACTTTCTTTTTTGGGAGAGTATATATCCAAATCCAAGATGGCTGCTGATGGACATGTTTTTCAACAAAATTCAGAAATATTCGATAGCTCCCAACTAGACATCACGCCAAAGCTACAAATGAAATTTGAAGAAGTTTGGGTGAGAGATGTGGCCTGTAGGATATGCTAATGGAATTGTTGACAATTTATATGCCAAATCTAAGATGGCTGCAGGCAGCCATGCTTTTTAATAAAATTCATTCTTTTGGGTGTGCCAAATGAAGATGTTGCTGCACATTTGCACCAAGTTCAAAGGTTGTTGCTATGGCAATGTTTTGTTAATGAACTTGAATCAAGTTTCAAAGCAATCCATTCATAAATGTGCCCTGAATATGCTGATGCACAAATGCACTAATTTTAAAGGTCATTGCTGATGGCAACATTTTTTGACGGAAATGAAAGAAAATCAATAGCTCACATCCTGAGGTCACCCCAAACATGCATACCAAGTTTCTGACTGATGCATTCATAAATTCTCCCTGCAGGGCTTGCCAAAGGAAACTGTCGGTGTACAAATGCAATGAGTTCAGAGGTCATTGCTGATGGCAACATTCAGCAATGTTTTTAAAGAAAAATTAAAAAAATCAAAAACTCCCATCTAGAGGTCGCTCCAAACAAGCACACTATGTTTCAAAATGACTGAATCGTAAACATGAACTGTGTGGTGTTTCAAAGGAAATTGTCAATTTAATTTACTTCATTTATTGGTGTTTAAGGTCACATATTTCTGCACAATGGTTGATCATGACGACAGTTTTATGGGTGGAGGAAGCTGGAGTACCCAGAGAGAACCACCCAGCAATGGTAAGCAACTATCAGCTCTGTAACATACTAACTCCACACAAGCAGGGTTACCATTGGTTGAAGACAGGTGCACCAAGAACATGCAGTACACCTTAGTAAAAGGAAACTGTCAAAAGACAAAATGGCAAAGTTGAAGGTGATTAATAACAGCAACACTTTTTGATGGAAATGGAAGAAAATCTATAGCTCTCATCTAGTAGAAGTCCCACAAAACAAGCATACAAAGTTTCAAACCGATCTCTACAGAGCATACTAAAGAAAAAGGTTGATGCAAAAATGCCAAAGTTCAAAGATTACTGAGCAATGTTTCTCAATGGAAATGAAAGAAAATCAATAGCTTGCATCTAAAGGTTGCTCCAAACCAGCAGTCGAAGTTTTGAATCAATCGGATCATAAATGTGATCTGTTCGATTCTCCAAACAAGCACACCATGTTTCAAAACGACTGAATCGTAAACATGAACTGTAGAGTGTTCCAAAGGAAATTGTTGACACACAAATGGGCCAAGTTGAAGGTCGTTGCTAACAGAAACTTTTCTGATGGAAATGAAAGAAGCACCCATCTGGAGGTCAACCCCCATAAGTAACAATGTTTCAAAGCGATTCATTCATAATGTACCTTGTTGGGTGTGCCAAAGGAAAGTGCTGATGCACTAAGTTTGAAGTTCATTGCTAATGGCAACTTTTTAGATGAAAATGGAAGAAAATAGATAGCCCCCAACAGGGTTCCCACTGGTTGGTGAAAAAAAAATTCCATAGCTTTTCCATAACCTTTCCATAGCATGACAGAATCAATTTCCAAGACCCGTCAAAGCGGTTTTCCATAGCCCACCCATCCAATTTCCATTAAAACCCCTATCGCTAGAAATGAGTTCCAGTTTGAATGAACTGGAGAATATTTAGCATTATTTGTTTCTTACTGACCACAATATATGTGTACCAACCATCATTTATTGGTAAGCTGAACTAAAACAGATAATGCTGAATTTTTCTACAAATCAATCTCTTATTCAAGCATATGCAGGCATACATTCATTGTTACTAAATTGTCAAACAATATACTTACTGAATTGGTATGGTTTCCAGATGGGAGTTATCAAATTTTTCTGCATTCCATTGAAAAAGCTGGCCACCACCAGCCAATCTTGGATTTCAACTGCAATGTGGTTTTATATTTGTTGTGCCAACAATCTGTGACAATATCACTTCCAGTGAGAGAGCTGGAAAATTGCTTTAAAAATGTGATTCGAGTCCTCCATACTTCTGTATGAGTGATGTGACACAACAGTATGTAGAGCCCACCGAATCTCAGCTTTCCATGTGTCCTCATTTCTGACAGTAATATTTTGTTGATTTGTCCCAACTTTACCTCCCGTTTCTGAAACTGAACAATCACCTGTCGTCTTACTCTTACTGGCATTATTGGTGAAAAAACCTGTAATGTTTGGTGTTTTTTGTTTTTTCTCCAAAAGGTTCACGTGCTTTTTACCTTTCCCGTGACTGACCAATGCCTTCTCGCCCATGTTCCCAATATCAAAGTTTCTGACACAAAGCAAACAATGCGCAGAATGTCGGTCACCGGACACACGCTGCAACCAGTCAACATAATCGTTTGTGCGCAGCCAAGCGTCATTGAATACGCACTTACCCCCAGGCATAATAGATTTTGAAAAGTTCAAAGGGTAAACACAACTTTTGTTGAAAGAAAAATGGCGAAATTTCTCTTTGTAATGTTGTCACGTTCGACTGACTCCAAGAGTAAACTTTTGAGTTACGGACAAACACCCCCGGAAAATTCGGCCCAAGACTATTCGACCCAAATTGATTTGAAAGACGATTCGACCCCGATTCAAAGACGATTCGGCCCAAATCAACAGCGACCAATACTGCATATTTCAACCCATGATTGGAGCACATGTACGAAAATTCCACAGCCTTTCCATAGCCAAATAAATTAACCCCTCATTTTCCATGACTTTCCAGGTCCTGGAAAATGAAATAGTGTTTTTCCATAACTTTCCAGGAGTTTCCATAGCCAGTACGGACCCTGCCCCAAGATAAGCATACCAAGCTTCAAAGTGATTATCTGATAAATGCAACCTATGCTGTGTATGCTGTGTGCCAAAGGAAATTGTTAATGTAGAAATATATCAGTTGAATGTCGTTGTTAATGGCAACGTTTCTCGACAGAAATGGAATAAAATCAAAAATCTACAGGTCAGTCCAAACAAGTATACATAGTTTCAAAGAGATCCGCTGGGCATGCCAAAAGAAAATATTGATGTACAAATCCACAAATTTAAAAGATTAGGGTAACAGCAACATTTTTCAACAGAAATTAAAATTTTAGATCAAATTTTATTTTTTATTATACTTCCCAAAGTAATACAAGTGCCTGTCCTATTCCTTCCTCTCAAATGGAAAAGAGGGTAAATTTTGTAGAATCCTAATAAAAAATCTTTTAGTGGGGTAAAATTTGACAAAAGTCAACATTTGTGTAGGTACACAAAACCTAGTGACCAGCATCCTACAAAAAGCAGTGATCTTTTGTCCAATTCACGGCCATCTTGTGTAGTCAATTTCCGAATTTCAAAGACAATAAATACATGAGAGCAAGGAGGAAGCACATATAAGTTTATATTGCCAGGAGGGCAAAACTTTTGCGTTACTTTGATAAGTATAATAAACAAGAGGCCCCAGGGGGCCTGGGGGCACTCAGCTGACATGGTAGTCTAAATATCAAACCAGGGACTTGACTTGAATAAGCTGCATACGCCCCTCCTAAGAAAAGCATATACCAACTAGATGAAGCGATTGTGCCCACACAATACGCAAGATTTTCCTTCTATTTTCAGTTCCTGCACTTGTACGTCCCAAAATTGAGATAAACGCATAAAAAACAGATTTTTTTTATTTTTGTTCAGAAATTTTCGAAGTCCCAAACAAAATATTTTCAGACTAAAATTTTTTTTTCTTCTTTTTAAAATTGACCAAAACGCATAAAAAACCAGAAAACTAATTTCCGGATTTTGGTCCAAAATTTTCAAAGCCCCCACCCGGACCCCAAATTTTCAGTGTATAAAAAAAACTATTTTTTTTGTCTTAAAATTGACAAAAATGCATAAAAACAAAAAAACTCATTTCCGGATTTTGGTCCAAAATTTTCCAAGTCCCACCGGACTCCAATTATTCAGTTTAAAAAAAAAAAAAAAAATTTTGTCTTAAAATTGACCAAACCGCATAAAAAACGAACAAACAAATTTACAGATTTTGGTTCAAAAGCCCCATCTGGAACCCAAATTTTCAGAGTAAAAAAAAAAAAAATTTTGTCTTAAAATTGACAGAAACACATAAATGAAAGTGTCAATGACACTGTAGCTCAACTTGACAAACTTGAACTTGGTAATATAAATGAAATGGCAAAACTGAAGATCATGGGTACCAATGTTAATTGATGAAATTTCAACATAACAGCATTGTGTGTGCACAACGTCAGAGTAATCCATGCATTTTTAAATGTAAACTGTTAGACTGGCTAAAGGAAGAATGTTGATACCCAAATGCAGTATGTTCAGAGGTTATTGTAAATGGCAACTTTTTTCACAGAAATGAATGCTAATCAACAGCTCTTATCAAGAGTTCTTGACTAATGAGCACACCAAGTTCAAAAACAATCCTATGATAAATGTGGCCTGTAGGCTATGTCAAAGAATGTTGATGCACAAATGCAATAAATTCAAAGATTGTTGCTAACAGAAACAGTTTTTGATGGAAATGAAAAGAAAATCAATAGCTCCTATCTTTGTCACCCTGCATAAGCATACAAAGTTTCAAAACAACCTGATAATGAATGTGCCCTCTGAGGCATGCCAAAGGAAGATGTTAATGCACAAGTGCACTAAGTAGAAGGTCATTGCTTTGTGGCAATGGTTTTTGGGGTTTTTTTTATGGAAATTCATAAATATACCCTACAGAGAGTGCAAAAGGGGTAAGTTGATGCACAAATGCAGTAAGTTCAAAGGCTGGTGATAACGACAATAACTTTTTATGGAAATTAAACAATAGCTCACATCTAGAGGTCACCCCAAACACATATACCAAGTTTCAAAGTGATCTGATCATAAATGTGCCCAGAAGGGTGTGTTAAAGGGAAATATTGAGGTCTGACTAAACTAAGATCAAAGGTCAGCGGCAACATTTTTTGACAGAAATGGAAGAAAATCGACAGCTCCCATATAGATGACACACAAGCACACCAAGTTTGCAAGCGATCCAATCTTAAACGTGCCCTGCAGGGTGTGTCAAATGGAAATTTTGATGCTTAACTGCACTAAGTTTTTATTAAGTTCATCGAAGGTCATTGCCAGTAGCAACATTTTTTGACGGATATCGAAGAAAATAAATAGCTCCCATCTAGAGGTAACCCCAAACAAGCATGCAAAGTTTCAAACCGATCTGATCATAAATGTGCCCTGTAGGGTGTGCCAAGGGGAAGTATTGATGTCTGACTAAACTAAGTTCTAAGAATGTTGGCCACGGCAACATTTTTCGACGGAAATGGAAGAAAATCGATAGCTCCAATGTAGAGGTCTCCCCAAACAAGCATACCAGGTTTCAAAGCAATCCAATCATAAATGTGCCCTGTAGGGTGTGCCAAAGGGAAATATTGATGTCTGACTAAACTAAGTTCTAAGAACATTGGCCGCGGCAACATTTTTTGACGGAAATGGAAAAGAATTGATAGCTCCCATCTAGAGGTCACCCAAACAAGCATACCAGGTATCAAAGCAATCCAATCATAAGTGTGCCCTGTAAGGTGTGGCAAAGGGAAATATTGTGGTCTGACTAAACGACGTTCTAAGAACGTTGGTCGCGGCAACATTTTTTGATGGAAATAGAAGAAAATCGATAGCTCCCATCTAGAGGTCACCCCAAACAAGTATTCCAGGTTTCAAAACAATCCGATCATAAATGTGCCCTGTAGGGTGTGCCAAAGGGAAATGTTGAGGTCTGACTAAACTAAGTTCTAAGAACGTTGGTCGCGGCAACATTTTTTGACGGAAATTGAAGAAAATCGATAGCTCCCATCTAGAGGTCAGCCTAAACAAGCATGCCATGTTTTAAGGCAATACATTCATAAATGTGCCCTGTAGGGTGTGCCAAAGGGAAATATTGAGGTCTGACTAAACTAAGTTCTAAGAACATTGGCCGCGGCAACATTTTTTGATGGAAATTGAAGAAAACCGATAGCTCCCATCTGGAGGTCACCCCAAACAAGCATACCAAGTTTCAAAGCGATCTGATCATAAATGCGACCTGTGAGGTGTGCCAAAGGAAATTGTGGACGTACGTACTAATGTACGTATGTATGTACGTACATACATACAACCGTATATACGCCGATGGACGAGAAGTGATGGCAACAGCTCAGCTTGACTTTGTCAAGTTGAGCTAAAAAACAGAAACTCATTTACGGATTTTGGTCCAAAATTTCTAAGTCCGGACCGGGACCCCAAATTTTCAGCCTAAATATGAACCCAGGGACTTGGCTTGAACAAACTTGAATCTCACTCCACTAAGGATGCTGCATACCAAATATCAAAAGATTCTTATTGGTAGATCTGAATTAGATTTTTAAAGAATATTCCTCATGCTGCACTAATTTAAACATTGGGGCTCCCATAGAATATGGCCCCAGGGAATTGATTTCAATAAACATGTGAAACAATCTTCCAAAGATGTTATATGTGAAATTTGAAAGCTTTAGGAGCAGTGGTTTGGGAGAAAAGTAGTCTTAAATGTTTTTCCCTTTACCCACAGTGTTAAAAAATGCTGGCTCAGCACTTTTTCAAAGTCCCAAAAACGTATCCCATGATAAAACCAATAGCAATTTTTTTTTAACCATTCCATTCTATTGGTCTTAAGGAAGCTAACACCAAATAAGAATTCTCAGTGCCATGTAATTTTGGAGATATGGGTGTTTTAATTTTTTCTATTTTTAGCTCCTGCGGTTCCCATGGGGCGACAGGAAAATTGTTTTTTCAAATGACACAATCGTGTTTTAGAGGAATTTTGAATGTTGGTTTCTGATCCCCCGCCGGGAATCGAACCCTCGGCAACACCGCCTGGCAATCAGGAGTCCAGCATCTAAACCACTAGACCATTGCACACCGTCAGAAACGATGGCTGGAATCTAGCTTTTTAGATGAAGTCCTCATGATTACTTGGTTCATCTTCCTTTCGGCAGCAGCAAGAAAGTGTGGAACGCGCTGGCTACAGTACGACGAAAGTGCTGTGGATGGCCTCAGACGAAGACTGGCACGGGCTTGTGTGTGTTTTTTCTACGCATGTCCCAATAAAACCTCATGTCAAATTTGGTTCAAACCAGCCTCTCGGTTTGAAAAATAGAAATTTTGGGAGGGGCAAAAATTCTTGCCCCTCCCATAACAATGGCAAATACAGCCCCTAGAACCTCTCTGGAACAAACCTGAGTCTACACCTCAAAAGGAAGCTGCACACCTAATATCAAATCTCTGCAACTGCTGGTTCATGAGAAGAAGATTTTTTAAGATTTAGGCTCACTTTTTGGGCGTGGCCCTACCAAGGGGCGGGGCAATTTGATTTGAACAAATTTGAATTGACATGTGATAGGGAACATGCACACCAGATTTGGTTCAATTTGGTTGAGTAGTTTGTGAGAAGAAGTCAATAATGTAAAGTTAACGCTGGACGGATGACAGACGACAGATGGAAAGTGATTAGTAAAGCTCCCCTTGAGCTTTGCTCAGGTGAGCTAAAAATAAAATTTGTTATAAACTGTTTATTTTTTCCAAGCTAACTAAAGTAACACAAGTGCCTGAATTAGAAATAGGCAGAGGGAGTATCATGCGTATTGTCTGATTAAAAGATATAATGTAATAAAAATTTAAGCATTTTAACTATCATCCCATAGACTTAACATGAACAAACTTGTAACTCAATCTTATAATGATGTTTTATCTCAAATATGGAAGCGTTTGCAATAGTAGTTTGGGAAAAGATTTTGAAAGCTTTTAACATTAGCCACAGTGTTAATCGTTTACCTAAACATCAGCTGTGTCCACTCATGTAACTTACAAATTGAGAAATTGACATAATATAGCCTTGCCAAAATTTTTATATCATGAGCGTGTGGGCAAAGGGTTAAAATCTGTGGACCAATAAAACCAATGAATATGCCGCCAAGGAGTTTAACAAACTCGAAAATCATTGTTACAATGATATCGAATATCAAACAGAAGGATTTCAGAATGCAGTTGGGAGATTATTTTTTAAATGTTTTCTTCTTTTAACAGTGTTAACATGTGGGCATAACACCCCTAAATATGAACCTCAATGGCATGCTTTTAATAAACATAGGAATCAATTCTCCCAAAGATGTTATATGTCAAAAACAGGAAAGCTATTGGAGACGAGGATTAGGACTTGATTTTCTAATGTTTTTCCCATTGCTCCCAGTGATAAATCTCAACACCCATTACACACTTATTAACTATCACCCCAGGTACTTGATTTGAATAAACGTACAACACATCCTTACATTTATGTCATATATAAAATGTGAAAGCATTTGGAGCAGTGGTTCGGCAGAAGATTTCTGAAGGTTTTTCAGATTACCCACCATGTTGAAATCTAGTGCCCCATAACATCTTTAAATATGCCCCCAAGAAGTCGGTTTCTACAAACTTGAAAAATAGGCCGATAAAATCGTCAGATGTGTACCCATACGCGCAACTAGTAGAAAGCTGTATGACGGAGGGCCACCCTGGATGCCGACATTATGTACACCATACATGGTATGGGTACATATAGAAATGGATTAGAGGAGTGCCTAATTTGATGGATAAAGGGTTAATATCTTCAGATTAAAGTATTAGATTTACATAAAAAACTATACAGTACAGCACATCAGTAACCTGAATACATATATAAAGTAACCTGATAATCGGATTACTATTTATTGAGTTATCGCATGCCGAAGAAATGGATTGGAGGAGTTCTCAATTTGAAGGATAAAGGGTTAATATCACAGGATCAAATTATCAGATTTACACCAAAAGCTATACAGCTCGGCACATCAGTAACCTGAACACATATATGACGTAACATGACAATCGGATTGATATTTTTTGAGTTATCTCATGCCAAAGAGATTGGAGGAATTTTCAATTTAAAGGATAAAGGGTTAATATCTCAGGATCAAACTATCAGATTTACATCAAAAACTGTACAGCTCAGCACATCAGTAACCTGAACACAAATATAAAGTAACTCGACAATCCAAGCAATATTTTTCAAGTTATCGAATGCCAAAGGGATTGGAGGAATTTTCAATCTGAAGGATAAAGGGTTAATATCTCAGGATCAAAATAACAGATTTACACCAAAAACTATAAAGCTCGGTACATCAGTAACCTGAACACAAATATAAAGTAACTTGACAATCCAGGCAATATTTTTCAAGTTATCGAATGCCAAAGGGATTGGAGGAATTTTCAATTTGAAGGATAAAGTGTTAATATCTCAGGATCAAAATAACAGATTTACACCAAAAACTATACAGCTCGGTACATCAGTAACCTGAACACAAATATAAAGTAACTTGACAATCCAAGCAATATTTTTCAAGTTATCGAATGCCAAAGAGATTGGAGGAATTTTCAATTTGAAGGATAAAGGGTTAATATCTCAGGATCAAATTACCAGATTTACACCAAAAACGATACAGCTCGGCAAATCAGTAACCTGAACACAAATATAAAGTAACTAGACAATCCAAGCAATATTTTTCAAGTTATCGAATGCCAAAGGGATTGGAGGAATTTTCAATTTGAAGGATAAAGGGTTAATATCTCAGGATCAAATTATCAGATTTACTCCAAAAACTATACAGCTCGGCACATCAGTAACCTGAACACAAATATAAAGTAACCTGACAATCCAAGCAATATTTTTCAAGTTATCAAATGCCAAAGGGATTGGAGAAATTTCCAATTTGAAGGATAAAGGGTTAATATCTCAGGATCAAAATAACAGATTTAAACCAAAAACTATACAGCTCGGAACATCAGTAACCTGAAGATATATATAAACTAACATGACAATTGGATTGATATTTTTTTAGTTATCTCATGCCAAAGGGATTGGAAGAATTTTCAATTTGAAGGATAAAGAGTTGATATCTCAGGATCACAGCATCAGATTTACACCAAAAACTATACAGCTCGGCACATCAGTAACCTGAACACAAATATAAAGTAACTTGACAATCCAAGCAATATTTTTCAAGTTATCGAATGCCAAAGAAATGGATATGGATGCCAGACGGACAGATGGATGGACGGACAGACAAAGGATGGACGAATGACGGATGGTCACCCCGGATGCAGGCATTATGTGTACCATACATAGTATGGGTACACATAAAAAGCTACATTACAATGATGTCAGATATTAAATATGGAGGCACTTGGTTTCAGAATAAAGGATAGAATTAGAATATCGTTCCCAGCAACACCCCCAAAATATAACTCCAGGAGTTTGATTTGAACAAACTAGTGAATCATCCCATCCTTCCTATGATGTCAAATGTTTTTTTGGTTTTTTTTGTGCCAAAATTATTTTGATTGCCATTAATGATACTCCTACGATTTGCATTTGTACGTGTATACTGCTAAATAAAAATCAATCAATCAAATATGAAATCCTTTTGGGGCTGTGGTTTGGAAGAAGATTTTTAGATGTTTTTCCCATTACCCTCAGTGTTAAAATGGGAACCCACATATAGAGCCCCCAAATAAAATCGATCAGGATTTTTGGGGTCATTCTGATTATACTCCTAAGGATACTACATACTAAATACAGCTACTTGTGCTGGGCAGTTTTGCAGAAAAGAAAGCTTTCAGTTATTGTTCTATTTTCAGCCTGTGAGCATTCCATCAGGGAATGTGGCTAATTTTTTGCAAAATCAGGTCAACGTCACCTACCAAAATTGAGCTCTTACGCTCATGCAAATTGCCCTAGGCATTTGGGAAACTGAAAATTCAGACGAGGCCAAATACATTACCTGTTTCATTAATGCCTCCTGAACTTTGATGGAACAAGTCTCAATCAATGCTCAATTCACTTGTTGAGTGCTAGAGGCCAACACTTGGGTTCTATAGAACAGTGCTAGTCCCTCAATTAAAAGGCTTAATATTTCGTTGGGGGCTTCATATTCTCATAAAAGTTGAAAAATTAGTTCACATGGATTTGTCCTGTTACAATTTATTGGAGAGTGCCAAAAGTCACCCTTCAATACACTGTTATAAGGCAAACCCATTTGAAGCAATTCTAACAACCAAAAATTGGGAGCATGGTGGTTCAGTGGAAGACTGTTGGACTGTTGGACTAGAAGTCCCGAGTTCGATCCACGTCCAAGATGACCTGAGTTGTGTCCTTGGGCAAGGTACTTTATCCCGGATGCCTACATGGGGGCACGATGACGCCATGTACTAAGGTGTAATGCAAATCTATGGTGCACATGTCTTCAACCGCTGTACACCTACTTGAGTGGAGCTTGAAGAAGTAAAATGTTGAGGAGCTGGCAGTTGCTGGTGGTTCTCTCCAGCTTCCTCCACCCGTAAAACTGTCACAGTCACGATTAACCATTGTGAGTATGTGACCTTAAACCCCAATAAATAAATAAATAACAACCAAAATTAATTTAGCACTCCGCCAGTTTAAAACAGTGACAATGTTAACACGGTTTCCAGTTCAGTTCAGCATAAAACAACTGATTTCCAAGTGCACTTCATATTATGCATATTAAATCAGCCAGCTATACTGACTTAATAAGTATTACCAAAAGCTTTGACCTTAACATGTGCAGAAATTGAAGAATAAATAAGGGTCCTATTAATAACAAACGATAAACATAAACAAATGAAACAAGAGGCCCCAAGGGGCCTGAGGGCGCTCACCTAACATGGTAGCCTAAATATCAACCCAGAGAATTGATTTCAACAAGTTGCATCTGCTCCTCCTAAGAAAAGCTTATACCAAATATCTAAAGATTCTGACCAGTGGATCTAAAAAAAAAGATTTTTAAAGAATATTCCTCATATTGAACTAAGTTATAATTTGGGCTCCCACAGGGAGCCCATATATGAACCCAGGGACTTGGCTTTAACAAACTTGAATCTCACCCCTCTAAGGATGCTGCACACCAAATATCAAAACATTCTGACTGCTGGATCTGAAGGAGAAGATTTTTAAAGAAAATTCCTCATTTTGAACTAAGTTACAATTCGAGCTCCCACAGGTAGTCCAAATATGGACCTAGGGACATGGCTGAACAAACTTGAATCTCACCCCCTAAGGATGCTGCATACCAAATATCAAAACATTCCGACTGCTGGATCTGAAGAAGATTTTTAAAGAAAATTCCTCATTTTGAACTAAGTTATAATTTGGGCTACCACAGCGAGCCCAAATATGAACCCAGGGACTTGGCTTCAACAAACTTGAATCTCACCCCCCCCCCCCCCCCCCCACCATCCTCCCCTCCTCCCCCCAAGCATGGTTCATACCCAACATCAAAAGATTATGCCTGCTGGATCTTGAGAAAATTTTCAAAGAAATTTGCCTGAAATGCACTAAGTTCAAATTTGGGCTTGGGCTCCTATACTGAGCCCAAATATAAACCCAGGGGGCCGATTTGAACAAACTTGAATCAGATCCACCACACAATGTTGTATACCAAATATCAAAAGATTCTGCCTGCTGGATCTGGAGAAGAAGATTTTTGAAGAAATTTGCCTGAAATGCACTAAGTTCGAATTCGGGCTCCTATACTGAGCCCAAATATAAACCCAGGGGGCCGATTTGAACAAACTTGAATCAGATCCACCCTACAATGTTGCATACCAAATATCAAAAGATTCTGCTTGCTGGATCTGGAGAAGAAGATTTTTTAATGTTTTTCCCACTGCCTACAATGTTAACAAGTGCTGACTCAGTACTTTTTCAAAGTCCCAAAACTGTACCCTATGATAAAACTAATGGCAATTTTTTTTACCAATCCTTTCTGTTGGTCCTAAAGAAGCTTCACACCAAATAAAAATTCTCAGTGCTGGGCAGTTTTGGAGATATGGGCGTTTTAATTTTTTTCTCTTTTTAGCTCCTGAGGTTCCCACGGGGCTACGGAAAAAAAAATTTGGCATAAATTAGGTACTTATGACCCAGTAAGCCCTCACATAAAATTTGGTTCAAATCAGCCTTTCGATTCGGAAAATAGAAATTTCCGGCGGGGCCAAAAATTTTGCCCTTCCCATAACGCTGCCAAATATAGCCCATCAAACTTCTCTTGAACAAATCTGAGCCTGCACTTTAAAAGGAAGCTGCATACCGTATATCAAGTCTCTGCTACTGCTGGTTCATGAGAAGAAGATTTTCAAAGATTTCGGTGCCCCATGGGGGCTTGGCACCACCCAGGAGGAGGGGCAACTTCATTTGAACAAATCTGAATTGGCATTAGGTAATAAACATTTACCCAACATTTGAATAAAATTGGGCTAGTGGTTTAGAAGAAGTCGATAATGTAAAGTTAACGCTGGATGACGATGGACGACGGACGATGGATGACGGATAGAATGTGATCAGTAAAGCTCCCACTGAGCTTCGCTCAGGTGAGCTAAAAACAAAGCAAGGACAAAAAAATCATGAAAAATTGAGAAAGTAAAGACAGTAACTTTACTGTTGTTAAAAATATGTGGGTAGCTTTTTTATAACAGGTGCAGAAGCAGCTTGTCACAAGGATCCCTCATACTACTGAAATCCCTGCTCTCCCGGCTGAGATATCACTGCACATGGCTGTCCGGACTCACAGATATATGCATGTAATCCAGTATACCCCCTCCCATTCTCTTCAAGAGTGGGAGTGTAAATACCTTCACTGTATCCAGACTTTCTAAAAGTAAATCAAATGACAACACTTTAGCTGACATTTTCACAAGGTTTATTTTCATCACTTCGTCTTCCAACTTTATTTGAACATCCACTTCTTCCTCCTCTTCACCAGTTTCTCTGGAATGAATGGAGAAAATGGAAAAATTAATCATAGAAATCCATTTACTACTGGTGGAATACCAATACAGATTTGCTTTCAGCAAATTCACCTATTACATATAATTCAGAAACACATGCCTAATAGATCACAAGTTTATATTACATTGTATTATATTTCTGATGGCAATATAACAATGAAAGTGTCAATGACACTGTAGCTTAACTTGATTGTGTGTAGTGTTCCCTACATGCGATGTTCTCAATAAGAATAATTTGAGTTGTACACTGTACTAAAGAATTGAGGCCTAGGTTAATGTGGTCCTCACAGTTAATGTCCACCAGCCAAAGTTACCAAGTTACAGTAAAACTATTCCAAAACAAGTCGTCCTACCAAGAAACAATGAAATCCCTTCATAAATATAACTTGTAGACTTTGCTAAAGGAATCTAGGTCATGTGATGGTCTGGCGGTCAAGGCTGACCAATCATGACCAAAATAGCACAGTCTCATCTGGATATCATACCAAGTTATTCTACCAAGTTACAATGAAATCCCTTCATAAAAACAACCTGTAGACAGTGCTAAAGGAATCTAGGTCATGTGACCAGATGGCAGTAATGGATGACTGATCGTGACCAAAATAGTCTCATCTGGACAACATACAGAGTTATCCTTCTAAGTTACAATGAAATCGTTTCACAAATATGAACTGTAAACTGTGCTAAACAAATCTAGGTCATGTACCTGTGGGTCCATTCTCATCTAAACACTATACCGAGTTATCTCACCTGTTTAAATGAAATCCTTTCATAAATGCAAGCTGTAGATGTCCAGAAGGAATCTAGGTAACGTGCCCCTGTGGCCATCACGGTTAACTGAACCCGGCCAAAATAAGACATTCTCATCTAGATATTGTTCAGATTCATCCTACCAAATTACAATGAAATCCCTTCATAAATACGACCTGTAGACTGTGCTTACAATGAAATCCCTTCATAAATACGACATGTAGACTGTGCTAACGGTTTTTGGGTTTTTGGCTTGTGTAACTGTCCGGGTTGACCGATCACGACTAAAAAGGGGGCGTTGACATCTAGACATTATACATGAGTCATCCTACCAAGTTACAATGAAATCCCTTCATTAATGTGACCTGTCGACTGTGCTCAAGGTTTTCGAGTTGTGACCTGTCGACTGTGCTCAAGGTTTTCGAGTTTCGGGCTCGCACTGCCATCACGGTTCACTGATCGCAACCAATAGATGTTCTCATCTAGACACGACCTTGAATCTGCATATGAAATTTCATGATCGGACAAGAACTACGGAGTGTAGCCTGTGCTAAAGAAAATGTGAACCGACTTACAGATGAACAGACTTCTGCATGCGTGATGGCAATAGCTTATCTTGACTTCATCAAGTTAAGCTTAAATTAAGTGTTGGCCAGACGGTCATTGATGGCTGGTCTGAAGGCTGAATGTCTGGCAATAAGCCAAAAACAAAATCTAAAGCCTGCCCCGAGACTGACAAAGGGGTGGGGGGGGGGGGGGGGGGGGGCAGTCGCCTTCAAGCAAATCATCATCCTCTGTGGCAGAACAGACGTAGCCCAACTCGGGCTGACCAGGGGAAACCTCCTGTGAATGCTAAACAGCATCCAAAGGGCCAGGTGAGGAATCTCTGCGACTGACCAAAGGAGGTTGCACCTTAGGAGGTACAGGGAAGCCAACTTGAGGGTTGCTAGAAAGAAACCGGGTGAGCGCCTGAGCGGCCTGTCTCAGCTCACCCTGAGAATCTGTTGGAGCAGCCGCGCCCGATGGAGTGTCTTCCCAATGGACCCTTCCAGAAGAAGAACCCAAATCCACAGAAGGGACTGACAACAAACGTCAGTCAGCAGACCGAGTACGAAGACAGTGAGAAGACACCGGAGGGCAGTCCCAGGAGTGACGCCCAGGGGCATTCACTGACCTCTGCAAAACAAAAGGCCCTGCCTGCAAATCCTCTAGAGAGACCGGCAGCGTATGTCGATCGGTAGCTGGAGCTGGGACACGATGAGAAGACATCGGAGGATTGTCCCAAGAATGACAGGAACCTGTCATTGGCCTCTGAGAGACAGAAGGCCCCCAACTGCCCATCCACTGAGACCAACGACAAGCATCGATCGACAGCCAGACTTGGGACACAGTGAGAAATCACCGGAGGAAGGTCCCAAGAGTGACAGCTAACAGGAGCTATCACTGGCCTCTACCGAACAGAAGGCTCCGGTTGCCAATGTCAAAGCCCCATCCTGCTAGTCGCCTCATCAGCGGGGGAAGGCGGAACAACAAACGATTCATCCAAGGAATGAGGAATCGCTGCCGAAGCGAACGAGAGTCCCAACCTGCCAGGACAGCCAGCAAACCCGAACGTCTTCGCTGAGAAGCCAGGGAAGAATGGGAGCCCTGAGACACACTACAGATACAGCCTCGGGTCCCTGAGACTGTATACCATCCCCGGAAGAGATGGTAGAAGCACTATCATCCAAGATAGGAGCAGCATGAACAATTTCCTCAGCAACTGCAGATGATGTAGGTGGAAAATCGGAGAGAGCGACTGAACTGACTTCGGAAACACTCTCAACGAAAACAGTCGTCTCAAGGGTCACCACCAGAGCCAAAAGAAGGGAGACTGCAGTCTCTACTTCAGGCTTCCCAGCACCAGCATCGCTAACAGTTTCGGAGGAACTTGCTACCGAAAAAGGCTGCCCAACATCCTGCGTGACAGAGTCACCATGTGCACTCTCAGAACTATCAAAGGAGGCACGGCTGCCTTTGCCCCGAGAACGAGGGGTTCTAGCTCTGGTTAGAATCATCTTGTTAACGGAAGCCCAGAACTTGAAAGACCAAACCCCACAAACACCACAGAGATGGGCCTGAGAACAATTCTTGCAAGTGACACAAGTGCTGTGAACATCATCGACATGTTTCACCTGCATACAAGAAGGACAAGGAAGTGTTTTTGGCATTGTTCAAAAAGTGACAGAAGAATTTCTTGTGAGTGTGAGAAAAATCCCCCAAAATAATCCAAAGAATCAAGCTTCCCACCGGCAGAAAACCAATCAACGCTGGTCACGTTTTCGTGCGTGGAAAAGGCAAGATGAGCAAAGATAACACAAGCTAAAATGAGCATAAATATAAAGAAAACACAACAATTTTGAGTTTGAGTAAAGGATACAATCCTAGAATGCACATATAACAATAATCGTAGCAAGTTATTTAAGTTGTTCTCGAAGAAACAAGCTGAGCAGCATGAGTCACAAAAATTCCGGCCATGCACGATGGCAGAAAAAAAGGAATTGACCTCATGGCTGTTGAGCACGCGCAAGAGGTGTGCAGAGAGAGTACCTGTAATGTCAAGCACCGGTCTCGCTCGACCCCTTTTCGATTTTTTTTTCGTGCTTTTGCACTCTTCCACTTTTCCAACTCATTTGGAAAAGTTATTAGCTTGAGTTAGTTCCGAAGTAGGGCTTGCACTTACTTTACAGCCAATTGTAAACAATTGTGAGTAGGTTGAGAAGAAATGTAGAAGATGATGATAATCTTCACACATAAATTTCCTGATTGCAAAATATGATCTGAACAAGGCATCCACCTCAGTGGGGTCTCACCTGCTTCAATTTAATTAAAAGGAATTAAAGGCATGGAAAGATAAGTTTGGCAGAGATAACAAGAAGAATGTTACTAAGGTACTAAGGTAACACATGCCCGACCCCCACCCCCCCCCACCCCCTCCTTGTGACTTTCACTCTGAAGATGCGGTGAAACTATTATATGCGACACACCTTCTGACTGTCCTTAACATTTGTAAAAAAGTTTAACAATTGTACTATGATTCGTTTCTGAGTTTTGGCTGAGACACGAATATTGATCGATTTTTAGTATGACCTTGAAATGTGACCTTGACCTTGGAGGTACGAACCCGGCTATGGTGTGTGACACATCCTCCCATGGTCCTTTATAATTGTGTGAAGTTTGATGACTGTGGCCATAACCGTGTTCAGTGTGACCTTGAAATGTGACCTTGACCTTACGGGCCTGGCTGTGGTGTGTGACACATCCACCTGTTATCCTTTATAATTGAGCGATGTTAGATGATTGTAGCCCTAATAGTTTTGAAGTTATGCTTGAGACACGATTTGTGACCCTGAACACACGAAGGTCAATTCTGACCTCCACCTTGCAGATGCAGCGGAAACTATTATACGCGACACACCTTCTAACTGTCCTTAACATTTTTAAAAAGTTTAACAATTGTACTATGATTCGTTTCTGAGTTCTGGCTGAGACACGAATATTTACCGATTTTTAGTGTGACCTTGAAATGTTACCTTGACCTTGAAGGTACGAACCCGGCTATGGTGTGTGACACATCCTCCCATGGTCCTTTACAATTGTGTGAAGTTTGATGACTGTGGCCCTAACCGTTTTCGAGTTATTGGCTCGGACACAAACACACACGGACGGACACATGCACACTTCAATCACTATATGCCACACGACTTAAGTCGGGGGGCATAAAAAGAGAACCACAAGATGGTCATCGTTATATGGCCACTTAACCCTTAATTCCTCAGATTAATTTTATGTTAATATCTACAAAAACACAGGTGCAGATTACTTAACAGCGACTACATTATTGTTAGTTGACTGTCAACGGGATAAAAAAAAAACTGTCATGATGAATGTATCTTACCAGAGGAGTTATCAATGAAGAAAATATACTTGGGACAATGATTTCAGAGCACTTAAAAGGGCTGTTTATGGCTGTATGGGAACTTAAGGCTACAGGATTGAATTATTACTGATCCAACTCATAAATCAGTTGTTCATGTTCATTGACAATTATTCATCAGATGCCTAATTATTCTTAAAGTAAACATTTATACACACCAAGATGAACAGGTTAACCCTTTACCGAACATAAAAAATAACAGGAAAACTGTATTGACAAAATGGAGCATTCCAATTTTATTATTCTTTTTAAATATTGCTTCAAAAACATAGCTTCTGACCCCACATTGGAATGGACGTACTAACATCCAGGTAGATATGTTGTTGTAAGTAGTTATGTGGCCTTTTTTCTAACAAATGGCTATTTATGTGTTCAATGGCCATTCATATTTTAAGTGGCTAAAACAGTGGCTTCTCAAATTTTATGTGGTTATCAATTATGTGGCTGCTAATTATGCAGCTTTTCTACTAACAAATGGCTATTTATGTGCCCAATGTCCATATATATATTATGTGGCTTATATTTTCAAGTGGCTTCCCAACTTTTATGTGGCTGTCCATATATTTTTAAGTTGCTTCCCAACTTTTATGTGGCTGTCCATATATAATTTTATGAGTCATATTTTTAAGTGGCTTCTCAACTTTTATGAAGCTATCAATCATGCAGCTGCCAAATGGTGGATGTCCAAATATTTGGACATTGCTGTTGCAACATTTAATGCAACTATGATGTAATGTGTTTTATTCAGTCACATAGTTGATTTTTAGATATGTAAAAAATTTCTGTTAAGTGGCTAGCCATATAACAGAAATTAGACACATAAATGTCCATTTTTGCCAAATCCTAGCCACATAAATAGCCAAATGTAAACACAAGCTTACTAAGCTCGTTCCAATGAGGAGTCATAACCTATGTCATTAGGCAAAAAATCAATTTTTGTAGTAATTCAAGATACGTTTCAGCAAGTGCTGTCTTCTATTTCAGTTAGGCGAAGGGTTAACAGCGTTTTGGTTTTTTTTGGCAGCGTGTGCATTTCTGTATTAGCAATCTAAACCTGATTTGATGGAATGGTATCAGTACAACAATATGAATTGATAAAATCCATATTTAAGATGAATGGCAGATTAACTGATCTACTCTACAAATATCATTGAGCTGCTATTTAATACAAGGAAATGGAAGACCTTTTGTGCTTTGCACGTATACAAGAGACTAGGTGTTGAAAGAGTTAAAAAAAAAAAAAAAGGCAAAAATCATACCAGAAAAATCACATGGTTTACCAATTTCTTTTTTTGCAAAAAAGTGCAGAAGTATACAGTTCAGAGCAACAGCATCAAGTAAGGCAAAAATAAAAAAGGTTTGTGATGAAAGACTATTTTGTTGAGTTTTCAGGGTAGTCTGCAGTAAGTTGATCAAACAATAAAAATAATTCAAGTCCAGAAATTCTTCATGCAATAACAAAAGGAAGTACCTCAGCTTCTTTTTAGCCTTCTTTTTCCTCTTTGCCAAGCGTTTTTTCAGTTCCTGTTCACTTGTTAGTCTAAATATTTCAATATAACTGTCATTACCCTAAAATATAAACAGTTTAGATTTTGTGACTGATCAACCTGTGTTTAATGAAATCAAACTTAACTAGTGGTTAAATTTGTGGAAATTAATTTGTGGATATCAAATTTGTGAAAGAAAATCAAATTTAACCTGATGTTAATAAAGTTAAACTTAACGACATTACACACATTTCTTCCTGCTAGCACTTTCATGGGTCTTATGTGCAGATCTTCAGGCATTTTTACTTTCTCAAAGTACGTGAAAATACATTTCAAAAATATTTACAACATAATGTTATAATGTAAACCACTGGGGATTGTGTTGACAGATTGTGTAGACATTATACCAGAAACATCAAATAAGTTTTAAATTTTAATTAATTATTAATTTTTTTCTAAAGAAATTATGGTCAGATCTTGCCACTTTGCCCCAGAATAACCAGAATGAAAGTGTCAATGACACTGTAGCTTAACTTGATTGTGAGTTGTGTTTGATGAAAAGGATAATGTTCAATGTTCATTAAAGGATTATGAAATACGACAAGAATTGTGATTATTGAGATTATGTTAATTTCTGTTCCCTGTATGCTGTGTTTTCAATACAAAGAATCTGAAGTGTAAACTGTACTAAAGAATCGAGGGGTGGGTTAATATGGCCCTCACAGTTAATGTATGTCAACAAAAGTTACCAAGTTACAGTGAAATTATTCCAAAACGAGTCGTCCTATCAAGTTACAATGAAATCCCTTCATAAATCTGGCCTGTAGACTGTGCTAAAGGTTTTCGGGCTTTGGGCCTGTGTAGCCACCACAGTTGACCCATCACAACCAAAAGAGGACATCCTCATCTAGACATTATACCGAGTCATTCTACTAAGTTATAATGAAATCCCTTCATAAATACGACCTGTAGTCTGTGGTAAAGGTTTTCAGGTTTTGGGCTCAGGCAGCCGTCACTGTTGAACCATCGCGACCAAAAGGAGACGTTCTCATCTAGACATTATCTGGAGTCATCCTACAAAGTTACAATGAAATCCCTTCAAACATATGACCTGGAAACTGTGCTAAAGGTTTTCGGGCTTCGGGACCCTGTAGCCATCAAGGTTGGCCGATCATGACCAAAAGGGGAAGTTCTCATCTAGACATTATACAGAGTCATCCTACTAAGTTACAATGAAATCCCTCCATAAATATGACCTGTAGACTGTGCTAAAAGGTTTCGGGTTTTGGGTTTTGGCAGCCATCACGGTTGACAGATCACAACCAAATGGGGAAGTTCACATCTAAACATCATACAGAGTCGTCTTACCAAGTTACAATGAAATCCCTCCATATTAAATATAACCTGCAGACTGTGCTAAAAGTTTTTGGGTTTTGGGCATGGGCAGCCATCACGGTTGACAGATCATGACAAAAGGGGTGTTCTCGTCTTGACATTATACAGAGTTATCCTTCCAAGTTACAAAGATATCCTTTCATAAATACGACCTGTAGACTGTGCTAAAGGTTTTGGGCTCACGCAGCCATCACAGCTGACTGATTACGAACAAAAGGGGACGTTCTCACCTAGACATGACCTCAAACATGCATGAAAGTTTGTAACAATCGGACAAGAACTACGGGGTGTAGCCTATGCTAAAGGAAAATGTGAACAGACTAACCAACTTCTGCACGCATAATGGCAATAGCTTGTCTTGACTTTGTAAAGTTCACCTAAACAATACTGCTTATGACTCCACTTCACAGGAGGTTGAAGAAGCTCGCTCCAGTGAGTATTCCTAATCTTCATTTCTATAAGACAGTGGTGGCACCAAGAAATTTCCAACAGGTGACCTAACCTCTTTGACAGAGGTCAACCATGTTTTGGTCGGGTGTAAGGTAATTTTAAATAATTAGCTGTGAACAATGATAATGCCTTGACACTAGAAGTACAATTACAATGGTTATGGGCTCAGAAAATATGTGTTTTAAATGAAAACTTCTGATGTTACCCATCAATATCATGATCATACCGATATTCCTGCAAAATTTATGGAAGTGAATGCCATACTCTGGACTCCAGCTCAACTCTATAAGAGTGTTTATCAATCTCGTGGAATCAAGATGGACTAGGAGCAAATGTTATTATACATAGAACCCATTTGAAACAAACAGAGCTAAGCTTGACCCTCTGTCAAATTTACCTAAGTAATCAGATGGTGTAGGGGGAGGGCAAGAGTTTTCTCATGCAGCAGCTCAAGCCACTGCTGACACGATACACCTTTGACACCACCTGTGTTTAGAAAAATTTTTAAAAAATTCATTATTAGATAAAGAATTTAAATGGGAGTGCAGGTCAATGTCAAGAGTTGAAATTCCACCTCCAAAGGGAACACAAGCAAAGCCTTTTGAAAACATATTAGTATTTACTGGTATAAAAAGGAACTGTCCCATTAACTTGATGAGGGTTCATTATCTACCCTTCAAAGACAAGACAAGAATAATAAAGTAGTGTTTCATTATAATGCCAAAGCTTATTGAACTGTAATGAAAACTTAAGGTATATACATTCAGGGATGTAAGAAATTCCTAAAAAAAATCATCTCCCCTACCAATCTAATACTTCAAACTATTGCTATTACATTATGTATGAAATGTAATAGCAATGGTCAGAAGCATTAGGCTGTGTGTTGCATGAATAAGCCAAGACTGTCATTCCTTGGGAAAGGGGAATTACAACTGGCCACATTGACCAACATCGCAAAGAAGAGTTCAATTCAGGCTACAGGCTTCATATAAAAATAATTCCTTCTTGACACACATATCATTATCTGTGAACAGTTTAAATAGAGGAAAAACAATGAACTTCTCTCCTGAACACTGAAGTAAATGTTTGTGGACATTAAGAATCCTATACTTCCCTTTATAAATTTACTGTTGATGCAATGTCATGCATCTTCGCAATTCAACTTTAGTTTGGCTGATGTAGTAGAAACCTTTGCAATTGTGACAAATAATTCTTGTTATGACACTGTGCAGGTCATTACTTTTGTTACCTTGAAGGTTTTATTGTTTTTAAATTTACCATTTGAGCCCTCAGTAATAATGTTCAAGCATATTTTACATCTCTTCACCCCACACTTTTTGGCACTGATGTTATCAGCAAAGTCAAATTTCTACTGGGTAAGAACTTTTCAGACTTTTAGGTTGTTTTATTGCAGTTTATGATGTTCTTTTCCTGAAGAACTTTTTCATTATTTCACTTTTATTCATCCAAGGTTTGTAAAACTTTACTATTGGAAACATGTTTGTATTAGATGGGTTGTGTGTTGTGACAAATGGTAACACATTAGCTGTTGATTGCCCAGTTTTGTGTTCACTCGATTGTACAGGTCATTTTGCTTTAGCTTGCTGAATTTCATTATGGACAATGTAAAAGGAGTAGCCCCATTTTCTGAATATCTTGTAATTCAGCAATACACTTCTCCTGAAAAGCAGAGTCTCTTACTACAACTAAAATTCTTGAAGCAAGATTGAATGGGGTGTTTAGTTGTATATGTTTCGGATGACACAAGTTGACATTGAGAGAGTTGTGTGTTTCCATTGTTTTGTAGTAAAATGATGCTGAGATGTGAAATACTCAATTGACTATTTATTACCTTATAGTATTTTTCACTATCCAGCATGTTCAGTATGGATTTCCCTGTCATTCAGGAACACAGTGGCAGGTTCCAGCCCATGATTTCTTTAGATAAGGGAATAGCATGTTATTGTTGAACAAATACAATAATTCTTTTATATGTTTCTGGCACATCTACACAATCTGTTTGCTCAATCCCAATTGGTTTACATCATAATGTTATTTTATAAATATTTGTATAACAAATTTTCATATATTTTCTGAAAGTGAAAATGCATGAAGATATGCACAATGTGCTGTGGATGAGTTAGGAGGAAGAAATGTATATTATGCCATTGTATTTGTTTTGCACTTAATATTTTTTTGAATGTATATATATAGATGTAAGCAGAAAAAAACAATATCATTTATCAGAATCAGAACATGTTCTTTTTCATAATAGGTTCAAAACTGTTGGATGGTTGCAATAACCTATATTGATATTTAGTTTTGCATTCATTTCTTGCTGACCTCTAGCACACTGGTAGTGCAACAGATTTTTCTCCAATAACTCTGTTTTTCTCTTGTTTAACTATGAATTTAACCAATTATACCTTGTTTGACAGAGCTCATTGAGCTCTGTCAAACAAAGTATATTTGGTTAAATATCAAACTGCATTATGGGAAATATTTACTGCTGAAAACTTATCCATTTTGACATCAGAGTACAGAGGGTTAAGCTCACTGAGAGAGCTTTTCCAAGAAACCATGCCAGAGCCTTGCATTTTTAATACAGTAAAGTCAATTGTGTCTGTTTATTATTATTATTATTATTTACTGGTGTTTAAGGTCACAAATTTCTGCACAATGGCTAATATTGACCACAACATAGATATAAAGTCAAGTTTAGCCACCCGTTTGTACCCATGTTGCCCATTTTTAAGGACTTACATCCCAGGCATTGGTTACTTGGTGTTATTTTACCAGTAAAACAGTTTGTTCACCACTGTAAACAAGCACTGTTTCACTTTTCAGAGTTCCCACAGAGAATTTATTTATTCCTTCATTTATTTTACTGGTGTTTAAGGTCACTTTCAGCATATTTGGCTCTTTCATGACTTACAACATAGGTATGAAGTCAAGTTTTGCCAACTATTTATAACTATGTTGCTCATTTAGAGGAATTCCATCCTAAACATTTGTTCCAGGTCACATTTTACCAATAAAGCATGGAAACAAGCACTGTTCTACTTCACAGGGTTCCCCGGGGAGGGGGGGGGGGGGGGGGTGGGGGGAGTTAATTATGTATATCATAATTTTTTTTTACACTAGGTAAACTATAAATTTATTTATTTATTTATTGATGTTTTAAGGTCACATATTTATGCACAATGGCTAATCATGACCGTGACAGTTTTACGGGTGGAGGAAGCCGGAGTAAACGGAGAGAACCACCGAGCAACAACGAGCAGCTGCCAGCTCCCCAACATCGTAACTCCGCACTGCAGCACAGGCAGGGTTAGATTGGTTGAAGACATGCGCACCATCGGCGTGCAGTACGCCTTAGTACACGGCGTCATCGTGCCCCCACGCGGGCAATGGAGATGAAGTGTCTTGCCCAAGGACACAACGCGGTTGCCGCAGGTGGGATTCGAACCGAGGACCTCTCGGCTTGCAGCCTGCACCTCTACCTACTGAGCCACCGCGCTCCCGGTTAACTATAAAGGTGTGTAGAATAATAGTAGTATATGTTACCCAAGTTTGCAAAATGCTCTGCTGACTCAAGAAGCTCAATTGGGAGTTTTTTGACCTGTAGATAACTGATCTTTAATTCTTTGAAGACTTGGGTCAAATTCATAATATATGCTCTTTCATAGAGGAGGAAAAGTGGCAAGCATCTATTGGCTAAGTTTATTTTTCTGTGCCTTTTCAATTTTGTGTAGAACGCCCACAACATGAATCTGTTCGGATGAGCACAATGAACAGTCTTATTCAAATGACAATGCTATCCTTCAAGATGTTTTCAGTCCTTGCACCAATATTGTTGTGGTGGTGGTTCCAAAGTGCCAGAGGGAAGTGTCATCATATACTCAATTCAGAACAATATAGTCATTGAATGCAGTAGATATCAGGTATCTCATTCATGATATCCAGGCACACATCCTGTCTAAAAAAATAACTGATTTTTGATCACAAATGTAAAAACAGACCAAGTCTAATTTTCATGGGTAACTCAGGTGATAACTGTTAATACCACTATACAAGTCAGTGCACTTTCACAAACACTTTTACCAGATTTCTGTTGCAGGCAAAAGTGCACTGTAGACGAGAGTGCAAGAGTAGACAGCATCAACTTGATGTGCTTTATCTGCTGTGGCATATAAATGATCTGGGGGGGGGAAGAAAAAAATTATTACCAGGAAAACAAAGTGGACAGTTCCAACATAAATAATGGACAGATTGGTCATTCATATAAATTCAAGAGCATTTCATTTCAGAATAAAGATCTTGAAGAACAAGATTTTAAGAACAAGGATTTTACAAATTTTACTTTGAAAACGTAACTTATTACCCCTTACTGGAACAAGCCGACTCAGCTCACTCAAATGAGGTGTGAGAAGTCATGTTTTTACCTGCCTTGCACCACCTGCTTGCCCGCCCACCCACCCGCTTGCCTGCATTTTTACAAAAAATAATGGCCTGAGAAACAGACCTACCTAGCTTGGCCTTAATTACACAATTTTTTGCAAGAGTTTCCTAAGTGTGTTGGATAAAGGATTAACAACTACAAAACATCTTTCTGAAAAAAAGTGGGAAAATAATCTAATTTGGCAACAAAGGTGTGATTATTTGTGTGTATTATGAAGCGAGTAAGGATGTTACATATGGTTTCTCTATCTAGTACATACATGGCAAGCAAGAAGTCTTTGTTCAGGGTCCACCTCCAAGGAGACAAGTCTATCTCGTCCACTTCTCATCACTGATCCTCGTTTACAACACGTCAAAATGTTCTGAAACATTACATGAAAGCGCAAATAATCAAGACAAATGTTCAAATTTGCATTCAGTTATTAATTTTATAAATGCAATTGGTTTATTCTAGTTATAATTCAGTTTTCTTCAATGATGTCTGATTTGAGTGCATAGGATTGGTCGAGGTGAGAGTTCCATAACTTAATGAATAATTTTCCTACTGTATGAATATTTTTTTTTGTTCCCCTCATTTCTTCAAAAAAATAAAATTCTGGGAGTATCTAACAGTGCATTTAAACTGCAATTGCTGCAGGTGGGCTGTTAGTTCTGACATTGGTTGTTCACACAAGTTTTTCTTTTGACTAGTCAAGACTGTATGTATTAGTCTATGGTGAAAATAATAAAACTGCTGTATGCACAAAAATTTATATGAGTGCAATGATGTATGGCACACTTCAGTGACATAAAAGTGCACTATAATAAAGTAAACACTCTAAATTAAATAAAAGACCTTGACCTGTATTATTACCCCAGAAAGTCAGATACCAAAATTCTTTCCGATCAAATAATCCTAACTGGAGTTATCATCCAGACACCGCAAATCTTGAAATTTCTAAGTTGAAAAAGGGGTATAACTCTAATAATGAAAGTGTCAATGACACTGTGGCTCAACTTGACAAACTTGAACTTGGTAAGTTATAAATGAAATGGCAAAATTGAAGAACAGAGTAATCCATCAATTTTTAAATGTAAACTGTAAGACTGGCTAAAGGAAGAATGTTGATACACAAATGCAAAATGTTCAGACGTTACGTAAATGGCAACTTTTTTCACAGAAATGAATGCTGATCAATAGTTCTTATCAAAAGGTCTTGTCTAATGAGCACACCAAGTTAAACAAGCATACCCGGTTTCAAAGCAATCCAATCATAAATGTGCCCTGTAGGGTGTGCCAAAGAGAAATATTGAGGTCTGACTAAACTAAGTTCTAAGAATGCTGGCCGCAGCAACATTTTCTTACAGAAATGGGAGAAAATCGATAGCTCCCATCTAGAGGTCACCCCCCAAACAAGCATGCCAGGTTTCAAAGCAATCCGATCATAAATGTGCCCTGTAGGGTGTGCCAAAGAGAAATATCGAGATCTTCTGACTGAACTAAGTTCTAAGAACGTTGGCCGCAGCAACATTTTTTGACGGAAATGGAAAAAAATCGATAGCTCCCATCTAGAGGTCACCCCAAACAAGCATACCAGGATTCAAAGCAATCCAATCATAAATGTGCCCTGTAGGGTGTGCCCAAGGGAAATATTGAGGGCTGACTAAACTAAGTTCTAAGAATGTTGACCATGGCAACATTGTTTGACGGAAATTGAAGAAAATCTATTGCTCCCATCTAGAGGTCACCCAAAACAAGCATACCAGGTTTCAAAGCAATCCAATAAGAATGTGCCCTGTAGGGTGTGCCAAAGGGAAATATTGTGGTTTGACTAAACTAAGTTCTAAGAACGTTGGCCACGGCAACATTTTCTTACGGAAATTGAAGAAAATCGATTGCTCCCATCTAGAGGTCACCCCAAACAAGCATGCCAGGTTTCAAAGCAATCTGATCATAAATGTGCCCTGTAGGGTGTGCCAAAGAGAAATATCGAGGTCTTCTGACTAAACTAAGTTCTAAGAACGTTGGCCGCGGCAACATTTTTTGATGGAAATGGAAAAAAATCGGTAGCTCCCATTTAGAGGTCACCCCAAACAAGCATACCAGGTTTCAAAGCAATCCAATCATAAATGTGCTAGTAGGGTGTGCCAAAGGGAAATATGGAGGTCTGACTAAACTAAGTTCTAAGAACGTTGGCCGTAGCAACATTTTTCGACGGAAATTGAAGAAAATCAATAGCTCCCATCTAGAGGTCACCCTAAACATGCATACCAGGTTTCAAAGCAATCCAATAATAAATGTGCCCTTTAGGGTGTGCCAAAGGGAAATATTGTGGTTTGACTAAACTAAGTTCTAAGAACGTTGGCCGCGGCAACATTTTTTGACGGAAATTGAAGAAAATCAATAGCTCCCATCTAGAGGTCTCCCCAAACAAGCATACCAGGTTTCCATGCAATCCGATCATAAATGTGCCCAGTATGGTATGCCAAAGGGAAATATTGAGGTCTGACTAAACTAAGTTCTAAGAATGTTGGCCGTGGCAACATTTTTAGACGGAAATTGAAGAAAATCGATAGCTCCCATCTAGAGATCACCCTAAACAAGCATACCAGGTTTCAAAGCAATCCAATCATAAATGTGCCCTGTAGGGTGTGCCAAAGGGAAATATTGTGGTTTGACTAAACTAAGTTCTAAGAACGTTGGCCGCGGCAACATTTTTTGATGGAAATTGAAGAAAATCAATAGCTCCCATCTAGAGGTCACCCCAAACAAGCATACCAAGTTTCAAAGTGATCTGATCATAAATGCAACCTGTGAGGTGTGCCAAAGGAAATTGTGGACGTACATACTAATGTACCAACATACGTATGTACATACGTACGTGTACGTACGTACGTATGCCGACGGACGAGAAGTGATGGCAATAGCTCAGCTTAACTTTGTCAAGTTGAGCTAAAAATAATATGGCCGAACCCATATTCGAACTTGACCTGTGGTTTGGGCTAAGAAGGTCACATACCAAAATTGGTTCTAATCAAATGATCCAAACTGGAGTTATCATGGGGACATCAAGTGGGACGGATGCACAGATGGACGGATGGACATACGGACACCGCTGATTTCTATAGTCCCCAGAAAAAATTCGGGGGACAATTATAACAACTGAAATGAGTTATCTGACACTTCATGGAAGAATGAATGTGGGATGGGCATGTTAAGTTTTGTATGAATAGCCATGCACTTCAAAGAACTAAACACACCCATCCCACATCCCTTCTCTGATAAAGGGACAGATAATTGATTCCAATTGTTATAGTAAGTCAAACAAAAACAAAAATTGTTGGGTCAAAGAAAATCTGACAACAGTGTTGCTGTTTATATACATCGAAATGTTTTGTCATCTTGGAAAATAGGTGATTAAAATATTTAACCCTTTGTGCAACAAAGACAATATCAAAAATTATTATTTTAAATATAATATTTAAGTTTTTTAATTTTTTTTTTTTAAAACCCTATAAAGTGACCCTCATTGGAACGAGCTCAATGTGCTCGTTCCAATGAGGGGTCACATGATATGGAGGCGTTGAAATATTTGGAAAATAAATCTTTTCTAATGCCATGTTTTGTAAATGTGTGCATGTGGCAGATTCGTTGGATTAACAAACGAATATTCCCATGTAAACAGGATCAAGAGAAAGGTTGAAAATACCAAAATCATCTTCATACCATCTCCTCATCTTCATTGTTTGTCTCCTCTTCAACCTCATCTGAGTCAATCATCATTGGGAGTTTGTTTTCTGTATGTTCACCTTTCAGCTAAGAAAAAAATACATTTTATTTAAGAAAAACAAATTATTTCTGTAAATGGTTAAATGGAAAAAGATTTTTAAGTCATGTTACTAAGTTCTTTGAACTGATTGTAATAATATTTTGGGTATTCAAAATATATTAATAAAAAAATGTTATGACAGTTTTTTGGATTATGCATATTGGCATTCTCCAAACCTTCAAACTGAATTTTGCATTGTTTTCCAAATCTCATTCGAATTGGCCCAGGCATTAAGGAAATTAACAAGAACTGTTTCTGAAGACAATTTAAACCCCAACTGCAGTGCTTGACCAATGGAGCATAAATGAATTAAAAACAAAGTACGGATCGTAATTCTGTTGAAAATATGCGGGCAACTTTTTATAACATGTGCAGGAGTGGCTTGTCACAAAGATCCCTCATACCAAATTTTACTGAAATTCATCCATTCACTGCTGAAATATTGCAGTGTATGGAAAAAAAATATGAAAAAATGATAAAGTAAGGACTGTAACTCTTGTCAAAAATACGCAGGAACCAAACATTTTTTAACATGTGCAGGAGCAGCTTGTCAAAAGGATCCTTTGCACCCAATTTCATTGAAATCCATCAACTCACTGTTCAGATATCACTGCGGAGGGATGAAAAGTTGGCTGGATGCATGTAATCCATTATACCCCCATTCTCTTCAAGAGTGTGTGGGGTGGGGAGGTATTAAAATCTGGGTATGGCCAAAAATCATGCTTCTCCCATTACAATGGCAAATATTGCCCCCATCCAACTTTGTTTGAACAAACTTCAATCTTCACCTCAAAAGAATGTTGCTTACCCAACATCAAGTAATTGCATCCATTGTTTCATGAGGAGTTATTTTTAAATCGGGATGGGTTTCCCTTGTCCCCCTCTACATGGTGGAGGGAGGGGGGGGGGGGGGCATTGATTTTACCAAATTAAAGTGCCCTATCTTGGTTATAACTTGCATGAAATTTAATTGGAATCAGATCAGCAGTCTTGGAAAAGACTCAAAAACCATATCACAATGGATAATGGATGAAGAGTGATCACCATAGTGCACTGACTTTCTGTCAGGTAAGCTAATAAAAGTGTCAATGACACAGTAGCTTAACTTGACTGTGTGTTGTGTTTGATGAAAAGGATAATGTTCAATGTTTATGAAAGGATTATGAAATATGACAAGAATTGTCATAATTGAGAATATGTTAATTTCTGTTCCCTGTATGCTATGTTTTCAAGAATAATTGGAGGTGTAGACTGTATTAAAGAAGTGAGGGGTGGGTTAATGTGACCCTCACAGATAATGCCTGTCAGCCAAAGTTACCAAGTTACAGTGAAATTATTCCAAAATGAGTCATCCTATCAAGTTACAATGAAATCCCTTCAAAAATACGGCCTGCAGACTGTCCTAAAGGTTTTTGGTCTTCGAGCATGTGTAGCTATCACGTTTGACTGATCGCAACCAAACGGGAACGTCCTCATCTAGACAGTATACTGAATCATCCTACCACATTACAATTAAATCCCTTCATAAATATGACCTGTAGTCTGTGCTAAAGGCTTTGGGGGTTTCAGGCTCGGGCAGCCATCACAGCTGAATGATCAAGACCAAATGGGGATGTTCTCATCTAGACATTATCTGGAGTCATCCTACCAAGTTACAATGAAATCCATCCATAAATACGACCTGTAGACTGTGCTAAAGGTTTTCAGGTTTTGGGCTTGGCCAGCCGTCACAGCTGACCGATCACGGCCAAATGGGGAAGTTCTCATCGAGACATCATACAGCGTCATCCTACCAAGTTATAATGAAATCCTTCCATATTAAATATGATCTGTAGACTGTGCTAGAAGATTTTGAGTTTCGGGCTGGGTCAGCCGTCTCGGTTGACAGATCCTGACCAATGGGGGAGACTTTCTCATCTAGACATTATACGGAGTCACCTTACCAAGTTACAATGAAATTCCTTCATAAATACGACCTGTAGACTGCGTTAAATGTTTTCAGGTTTTGGGCTCGGACAGCCATCACGATTGATCAATCGTAGCCAAAAGGGACGTTCTCATCTAGACATGACCTCAAACCTGGATATGACATTTTGTGACGATCGGACAAGAACTAGGTGTAGCCTGTGCTAAAGGAAATGTGAACAGACTAGCATGATGGTAATAGCTCATCTTGATTTTGTCAAGTTAAGCTAAAAAAAACACATAGCTTGAGTACAATTATCATAATTTGGGTACAGCATTTATTATCGCTAATTCGGAAAAAATTTATGGGCCCGTAAAATGAGTGTCGGGGGGGAGGAAGGTGATGTGCTATTTGAAACAAAATTTCAAGCTAGATGGAAAATTACAGGAGGTACCATTGTCAAAATGTTTTGGTAAAATATCAATATTTCATTTCAAAAAGACACTTCAGAACCACTATTGAGGCCCATGTTCTAGATGCTCTTATCTTTTCCTGACTAGATCTTCTATTATCATTGAACAAATTAGGAAAACAATAAAATCAGAATCAGCAAACAATTCTTATCATTATTTTTTATTATGGTCTATAATCAGGGTTTCTGCTAGGGGCTAGGGAATGAAGCCATGGTTCGGCCCGTGGAAGGAAAATTTTGAATTCCGGAATCCCCAAAAAACCCAATTCCTTGCATCTGAGAGGATATTTTGCGTCTTTTCACATTGACAGCCAGTAATTTCCGACGAATAAGACGTAAATAAGAGAAAATGGATGCTCAACCGAAAAAAAATTTGTAGTATACGTGACTTTCTATTCGCCCAGGGCGGTTTGTCCCAATAAAACTATTATCATTGGGACTAAACGTCCAGGGCGAATAGAAAGTGTGAGTAGGAATTTTAAATTAGGCACGAAACGATGCTTGTGAGATATTTTAGCTGACACAAGCACTTCGCAAAAATCTCATTGCACATGTATGATACAAATTTTGACGTTTGCGGCCACTGTGAAAACGAATACTAAATCTCTACTTTAGAAAACCATTGCGGGTAAAATTGCTGGGATCTTACCAATTTTTCCCGACAAACACACCAAATTTAAATCTGTGCAGAATTTCTGAAGTCCTGATTCTCGCGGTCAAGTCGAAAAAAGACAGAGGCTGGTCTTCTGTGTTCTCTCATTCCAATTGGTTAATCCCGGTCACATTAGGCCTCAGAGTGGTGGAATTCGTGAGTTCTGGAAGTCTTTCCTGGTTCACAGACTGTCTCTGATGACATCACGCGAGTGGGATTATATAGCAATTCTACAACAATACTCGGACATGCGTTTTGCTTTCAATGAAATATGTGTACGGAAATCGGCAAAAGAAGTTTAGAAATGGCAATTCTACAAGCTAGGAACTAAATGTATTCTCAGGGGCCGGGAAGATCAATGCAAATTTAAAAAATTCTGTTATGTCGGGAAGGTGACCTGGCAGGGGAATGTGGCCATTTGACAGCTGCTGTACCGGTATAGCGGAAACCCTGTCTATAATGTAAATCACTATGGCATGACATTTAACAAGCCATTACGGATTATGCAAAAATACTACTCAAAGTTTAATAAGCACCAAGTATATCCAACTACCTGTTTTACGTTTTAGTTGAAATATTGTATTGAAAAGTGTATATATTTTTTATTTAATTATATCTTTAATGATTTAAGTACAGAAATTAAGATTTTATTTCTGTTTGACATTATTTCTTGAGTTAAATTTAGATGAATTTTTCATCAAATTGGTCACTTTTTTTCTGTATTGCAAATTTATTCAATTAAAATTGTTTGACAGACCTCATGGAGCTCTGTCAAAGAAGCTGTAATAGATTAGATGCATGAATGGGATGTGTTGAAGCTAAATAGGTCTATTAACCCTTTACCTTATATAGCGTCCAAAAACGGCCAGAAAGTTAACTAGAATAAGCCTACCACAGCATAAAATATCTCTGAAGTTTCTCAATAAAACCATACAAATATTCATATCATCAGAACCAGCTCATACATCAACTCGGGTTGTTGATTCCTTTCTCCTGTACCCCACCCTTATTGTGTTCTGTCTTATTCTGTTCAATCTGCACCAGACATATCCATTAATTTAATTTTTGAGGTTTTGCACAAGAATATACAGTATTGTAATTACAAAAGTGAACCAAGAATTTGAAATGGATCTGTTCAAAACTAGATGTAGCCTGTCCCAACATTCGACCAAGAATTTACCCTGCAGCACACTCTCTGATAATGGGTAACAATAATACCAAGTATCACTAAGTCTGTGACCTTGACATTGTAGACAAGCATTCCAACCAACCTTATTTGCAACACTCACTCTAGTTGTGGGCAACATTAATACCAAGTATCATTAATATTCTCCAAGGCTATCAAAAGTTCTGAACTGGACACGGCTTGTTCTAGTTGGATTAGGATGTGTGGGTATGTGGACTTGAACTAAGCCTGAGACCTTGACCGTGCAGACAGGCATTCCAACCTTATTCATGACACATCCTCTGGTGGTGGACAACATTAATACCAAGTATCATTAATATCCTTCAAGGCCATCAAATTAAAAGTTCTGAGCCCAACGCGACTTGCACAGAGAGACAGACAGATAGCCTGACAAAGTGATTCGTTCTTAGGGGGCATAATTATCTATCTGTTTTCATCTCCACAACATTATAGATTTATAACTATTCAAAATGAAATGTGGAGAACAATGAATCTCAATTGATATTTTATTTTATTTTTCTTAATTTGATTTTAGTTTGATTTTGTGATATTTTATTTAGTGTAAGTGTGTCACAACTCAATTAAGAAACAACATTTGCAATCACAGTACTATCGGTGTACAAAGACTTGTTTCATAATGTATGCAACATAGTATATTCTTTAATGTTCTTTACCTCTAGCTCAGTAAAAAATAAAAACAAAACATATATGTATAAGGAAAACTATTTACTTCATCGGTATATTTTAAATCCCAAACTCTCAGTTCACTATCTGCTGAACCAGTTATCAATTGTTTATCATTTCTTGCAAGTGCAAAGTCATACACCTGAAAGTAGAATTGCATATTGAAATTGGAATACATGTTGACCCTTAGACCTGGAGAATTTTATATAATACACTTTAACAGCCTGCATTCTGTTGGTTTGAAATTGTTACTAGGCTAAGCTAGAAACAACTTCTATGGTAATTAGAATCTAACTGGAAAAGTTACACAGACTGCATGTTGGGGCACCATATCTGTTGTCTCGAATGGAATCAGTCGGAATTTGGTCCCAAAGGGGCAGTCTGATGGCCATTTGTTAAACAATCATGTACTTGTTAACAGAGTAATCCTGTGGACTCGAAGAATGCTAAATTTTTCTTGGTTGCTAAAATTTGTTTACGTGTCTACCTCGAAACAATTTATGAGAGAGCGCCTACAGGCATTCACCCATAAATAGTAACAAGGCATTTCCATACAGCTGAAGTAAATTCACTTACAAAATGATAAATTCAAAGTAATTTGTATATTTTTATACTTACCAATTGCCCAGACATAGCTGGTGCTAACTCTAAAATATCTTGGGCCAAACACAAATTTTTCCCCTACAATCCCCAAAAACCAAAAATTAGAACGTCTATCTGGTCCTCCATACATTTACCCTCTGCGCATGCGCAAATGTCAGGAAGTGACTGGAATTGGCACCAACACCATTCTTTGTAAAAGAGAGTATTACATAATAATTCAGCGGGGAGGTATGAGTGCCCACTCATGGGAGGACCCTTCCCGTCTGGGCCATTGGTAAGTATAAAAATATACAAATTAGTATGAATTTATCATATTTTTACACAGTATACCAATGGCCCAGCAATGGCGGAATTGTAAATAGGTGGAGGGCCTTTGATTTCTGAAATAATTCCAATCCTGCAAACCACGATGAAGGAACATAGAATAATTAGGAATTACACGTCTGTCTCTCTATACAGTAATAGAGACATATTCTAAATAAGGAGCCCAATTTTAAGAAATTCCTTATTGTAAGCATGAAGACAAGTTCCTAATTTTTAAGGCTAATCCGGACTAAGGCCCCAAAATTAGGATGGTATATCTGAGAATGAGAGAAAATCTCCCACAAACATACGCCTTACAATAACATTTCAGCTGTATGCAGGATATAAATACGGATAAAACAGCTTTCTTCAAAGATACATACATTTTAAGCCAGATTAGGGGTAAAAATCACACACATCCCTTTTTTGAAGAAGTCTTAAAAAGAAAAAAGGAGAGATCTCTGGAAACAATAAGAGCAGTACCAAAAACAATATAATAATCGGCGAACAGGCACTCAGGTATTAATTCATGATTAATAAATGGTGCTTAACGTTACTTCAAAAGTTACAACTATAGCGACGATCCTGGTAATTAATATTGCACACTAAATAACACACTGCAGACGATGTACACAGATACGTCAAAAAACGGTGATATATAAAAATATAACATACACCTATCCAATCAAGCCACACTGAACGATTCCTGAAGAGAAAATATACTTCCTAGGTAATCCATAGGTGGCCACTGCAAAATAAATCCCAGTAACAACACTCTCCAACGTGTACTATCCGATATCTACGATCGTAAAAACACGTGTTAGATGAGTACAAAACAAAATAGAAACTTGGATCTAGAGATGTCCATAGGTATGATTAACAGGCTCCGACACAGACCACCCCCAAAATAGATTATGATTTCAAGGTCAACAAAATACAATAAAGCGTTAGCCTATTAATAATAATGTGTGAGAGCATTTATATTTAGCATGTAATTATCTGAATACCAGTTAACTAGATATGCAACCTGCGAGGTACTCAAGAGGAGCAATTTAATTGTGATTTATAAATAAGTGCTCGTATATAACAAATCAACAAAAATAACAAGACACTAATTCAACTAAAAGGTGGATGAGCCCATAAGGTCGCCATAGAACACAACATAAATGCATAGTATGCATGTATTAAATTATATAAGGCTTGTGGGAAGAAAACTACATCTCGCCTGGTAATTGCCTCTAAACACATAAGGCTGTGTGTGTGAGTGTGTGTGTGTGTGTGTGTGTGTGTGTGAGAGGGGGGGGGGGGGGAATTCGAAGTCATAACGAAATCTCCTCACCCGCATTATTTAATTATTCTTGTGTCAGTTAACAGAAAAATATAGGAACCGCGATGGTTCCCTCACGTCTAACCGACTCCATAATGCGACTATGGGTGGAGAAGGACATGAAGAATAAAACTTCCCCTGAAAGAACACCCTCTCATGGAGAAAGCTTCTGGGGAGTATCCCATAACAGAAACTTGAGAATACTGATCCAAGATTTCTGTGATAACAGAGGAGCTACCAGTAGGATTCACAGCAAGACTGTTTAATCTTAAACATAACCTATTGAATCAAATGAATTGGAGGATACGCATATCCTATCATTCATCCGCATGAATTCTGCAGAGCATCTATTGCATGCGCTCAATAATCTGGGCATGGCAACACAAATGACGGTAACTAATTATTCTGGTGCGTTGCAAACTGAACAATCATGGGGTGAATCCACTGGTAGCAAAACTGTACAAATAATCGCATGTTGAGCATCCATACAAATGAAACAGGTGACCTTTCCGAGGAGTGAGTCTGCTAGTATGTTCAGACGACCCAGTATATGATGGATAGAGAGATGAACATGAAAATTCTTCTCCGTTAGGTATCATAACAAAACTGAATGGGTGCCGCCCTGGTTCCTGATGTACGCTACCATTATTGAGCTGTCCAACAATATTTGAACAAGCGTGTCCGCACTGATGTAGCACTAACAATATTGACATCATGATGATTATGTGTTTCTCCAGGAACCGAGGGTCCCAAGACCCCTGCATTTAGAGTCTGTCGTACTCAGGATCGTGCCCCAAACTATTGACTCATACCCGCAAGCCTGAAAATAATTTTGTTTTGAGTGCCTGACAAAATGTCAGGCACCAAATAAATCGTGTCGGACATTTCAGAACGGAGTCTGACATTCTGAATAACACCCAGGGCCGGCTGAACAAGAGGGCGACCGCCCCCCTTGCCCTCGCCCACAGGGTCCAGCGGGGGCGAAAGTGTCCGAAAATAAAAAATTAGCATTGTTATTGATCAACCAAAAAAAAAAATATCAAGGCCAAAATGTCCCGAGGCCGAACTGGTAGACGGCTGAAACGTCCTGCTCCCACACGTCAGATGGCTTATTACATTTTAGTTTTTGTAATGACTGCTGCCATTGTGTTCTTTGAAACTTACGTCAAGTTTCAAAGTTAGGCGAAATAAATAAATTTGGGAGGCAAGATAATTGTTAGAATTGATGATATATCTAACACTCACCCTTGCTTGATATAAAAATAACTAACATATGTGAGAATGAATCACATATAATTCATTATGGACATTTGAGTTGGGCAATAAAAAATACAAAGGTTTGTTCTTGTTCAGTTGTTGTGTGTTTCGGATTTTCAAAAAATATCGTTTGCAGTCAAATTGCTCCTTCAAATGAGTTGCGGTAATTTTTAATCTGTCCGAAAAAAAATTCTGATTCATGATTTTCTAAGACAGGTTTTGAAAGAAATTTTCTTTTTGGCCAAAAAATGTGTGAAATCTGGGTATTTCGAGCAGTTGGACGTTTTGTCTGCGAGACATTTTGTCCTTGATATGGAAATTAGTAGGCGTGTATGATGATTGCATAATTATTGACAGGTGAAACTGGTATGTGCCGAGCTGTTTGGTGATTGTGTGGGCGGATTCTTCGTGCAAGTGTGGTAGACTGATAACTGTGGTGGGCGTTAACAATGCTCGATTTTTGACAGACGATTTGCTAAAGTAACCTTACTGCGCAGGTGTAAAGGGCAAGTGTTGTTGACATTTGAAAACAAGCCGGCGTTTGACTGGTAGAGTGCTAAGTTATTTTTGGTCATCAATCATGTGCAGCGGAACTCTTGAGTTAACCACTGAATATATGCCCCAATATGGACCTTTTGTTTACTAGATCAGTTAAAACAATACTGGTCCTGAGTGAATGCGTTATCACACTCCAGTTCTGGGTAAGAATAACTGGAGGGGGACATGTGCCTAAGCGACCCATCTAAACAAGATGCGTAGCCGCTCAGCACAACCCCATCAGTAGCATATAACTAATTTCGTTCTGGATAATAGCAGACAAACCAGATTGTTATGAGACATTACCGAGTTAATATTCGAGTGACAGCGCAGGGCGCTATCTTCAGACCGAAGGTATCCTTAGATCTATGCTTATAGCATGGTCAATCACTCGGACGCTCACTTTAACCGACTAAATGATAACCATAAATAAACTTTTAGAGCTTTGATGAACTTGTTATCCAGCTCCAGTCTATTATCTGTCGGAACGAGCTCTATGGCTTCGGTACGAGTAACAGGTGACTACAGAATCCTAGAGAAACTTGATTCTCGACGACCTCTATTACTTTTATTGTCACGAGAACCTTTACCTCCGATTGGAGAGACTCTTATGCAAGGATTTGACGGAAGCATTGTCCATCAGACCTTATTAAGTTAGTTGTGGTTCTCTCGGAAAGATAGCCATAGACCGTCCGAGACCACACTTCTCGCCTTCTGGTCTTCCGTAATAGTTATCCAATTTGATGCTAATCTTGATAACCATCCGTCAACTGCTAAGCAATAGAGGCCCCAACCCACACCTGTAGTACCTTTGAGGCCTACGGAAGAAACTACGTCTCATTCGCGAAGAGCCTCGACCCAGCAGTTTAGGGGTGTCTGGCCGGTAGTCTCTATCAGACCTAAGCCCCATATCCAAGTCGCTGTATGACGATCCCCAGAGTAATTATAGGAGGGTTAACTATACCCTCACAAGGAGTCCTTATAGGCGACCTTCTGTCTAGGACGTCCTCCCTTACTCCTTTCTGCTATTGCGGGTCAATTAGACACCAACTTAAGAAGCAGAGTATTGATGCTTTCTTTGCTTGGTCATAAACCAATGAAAGCTTATCGTCAAAAACTTAGTGTCCGGAAACCGGAGCGACTTGAAGAGAGTTTTTCACCTTGTCATCTAATAAGGATGACGACGCAAGGGCTTCGTCACGTCTGTTTAACTCCGAATTAGCAACTGTTAAGACATAGTTATACGTGATAAATATAATAGCCCAGGAAGGACTCTAATTGAGGTACGAACGTCCTCCAATTCCTTTTTGTAGAGACATTGCATCACAGTTCTTAAAGGTGATCTGCGTAATATAGTGAGTCTGAATTTGCTCTGAATGAAGAAATGCTGTCTCAATTGTGACCGAGCGAATAATGAATGACGAAGGTAAGGCCATAGCTAGGTCCTTAGCCTACTCATTCAAACGCAGAGGAACTCTCAATACATCTTCTCTGTTTTTCAATCGGTGAAATTACGGAAGATGATGACAAGAAACCGCCTTACTTCTCTCCACTGAAAAGTTGAATATGGAGTCCTGTAAAAGGCCAAAGGCCTGCGACACCTGTCTATACTTAACCTGAAAAGACATTTCCTCCTCTTTTTCCGGATAAAATCAGCGTCCAACAATGCTAGCGGTTCCTTGTAAGTAGTCGCAGCATTCTGAATCGTTGGAACAAATTCAGGGTAGTGTTGATTGAATAAATCCATCATAACCATGTGTTCTTCCAAAAGGAAAGGGTAATCCCCTTTCATATCCCTTTCATCATTCGTCTGAATCAGTTGAAAATCACGGTCAGCAGCATCTAAACATGCAGACTGGACCGACCCAGCACCATCCGACACCTCATGTTCTCAGACTGCCATCAGCTGCTTCTGCACTTGCTGGGATGCTGCGATGAGCTGCGCAATCTGTTTCTGAAAAACCGTAACGGAGGCCTGAAGAGCAGCTGTCTTCTATTCTGGCCGCCGGCTGCTCTCGGGACAGTATGTCCGAGACAGCTCTTTTCTCCGGACGTCCCGATATATATGAGGCCTGTCTTTCGAGCTCTCACAGCATTCTGATTCTCAGGAACAAACTCAGGGAAGTATCAATGCATAAGCTCTATCACCACCCTGTGTTGTTCCGAAAGGGAAGGGCAATTCTCCTCCAAATTCCTTTCACCATCCTACTGAATCAGATTATACTGACGGGCATCGGCATCTGAACGCGCAGAGGACTGAACCGACACACCACCCTCTGACAGCTCAAGTTCCGAGACTGCCGTCATCTGCTTCTGCTTCTGCTTATGCTGGGATGAGCTGCGCAATCTGCAACAGCAAGTCCATTACGGAGGCCTAAGGAGCAGCGGTCTTTTGTTGCATGGCCGCCGGCTGCTCCTGGGACAGTGTGTCCGAGATGGCTCTTTTCTGCGGACGTCCCGATGAATGAGGCCTCATCTCCTTGGCTACTGTATGATGTGATTTCTCTGACGAAGAGTGACTTTCTCGGCGATGCAGGCTGGATATCGGAAGTCACGTAGCCAAGGTGCAGTCGTGTGTGCTTGGTAGACGCTGAAGAAGAAGCCATAACTATAGCCGACCCCGTCTGTAAACTGAACGGAGCATCCCGGACGGGAGGCGTGGATGTATGCTCCGACTGATGCAAGTTCCGAACCATAAAATCTGGCCCCAGATGTTGTTATAAAAGAGAGAGGGAGGGGGGCTCTCTCGCTCGTGGTCCTTCAGACCTTGCCGGGCTTCCTGCTGAACTCGCCGGCTTCTTCCTCTCTGTCGTCGCAGGGTGAGACTTATACTGATATTATTTTATAGTGCTCACTCTACCCTTTCTACTCTCCTTGACCGCAACAGACACACCCAACATCACGGTACCCTCGGACAGTGTACCGCTTCACCGGTCGAGCTAGCTGCCGACAGGGATCTGAAACCACACTATGGTTTATTGCCCTGTCTAATATTCATGAGCACTTTTGCCGCTAGCTCTGAATGACTATTTAAAAGCGACGACGGAAGCACACTCTCTGACGGCGTCAAGTAAACATCACCATGTTCTTGTTCCTCTGTAAACAGAAACTAAAAAACTAGAGCGACTTTTGGGCAAGACGACCGGCGGCAGCCTCTCACCGTGAGAGGACCAGAGGTGGCCCTTCGCTAACAATGTACCACGACACCCGTCAGCAACGTCATCCCATGCGACACATGTTGAGCAAGATTTAGTGGAAGTACATCGACTACAAGAAAGGCAACTCACATGTAAAAAGAGGAAAGACTTCCTCGCCTTGCTTATTGAGCAATATGTTTACATAATGAAGCAAACTAAGTTGATCATACTCCCACCAACTTCACATTAAATAATATAAAACAATATATAACAAAAAACATTCAAAATATAAATCGAAAAATAGTTTACACAAAAAAAATTTTCAAAAAATTTTGACAAGAGCCCAAGTTCCCAGAGCGAACGAAATGTATCCCAAAAGAGCCCAAGCATGGCCAAAATTAATTTTTTCATCCAAAAAATTAACTGCCACACAACGGGAATGTATAATGTATCTTACAACAGACCTACCATATAATAAATAGGAAACTACATATATATACAGAACATTGCTAATGTAAACAACGTCAGACTAAAAACTGGAAACGGGACCCCAGGCAACACGGCCCGAAGTTAGTAACAGATTTTTGAACTATCCGATGTAAGGCAATATCTTCATCAGAAGTAAAAACGATACTTGGATGTATGATGCATGACCAAAAATGCCTGAACACCCAAAGGGTGAGGACGTAACTCTGATATACAGAATAATCTTTTTGTGTAACACTTTAAACTCCCAAAAAATTTTATAAAAAAATTTAAAAAGCAAGCCAAAAGCTTGGGAGTTTAACTGGGGGGGGATCAACGGAGGGTAGGGAAGGAATACTTAACCAACAGCAGAAAAAACATTATCAACAATGATGACGTCAGGCCCATGTCCCAAAATTGGGGAACATGAACTAATTTTTATAAATATTATAAAATTAAAGCCCTGAATGTTTCAAACCACCATTTCTTCCTTCCTTCATCCAGTTGTGTCCTTGGATCAACCAAATTAACCATTGATTTGTGTCTGGCATCATTATTAATTGAGATTTAAAAAGCACAAAAGTCAGTTTGTTGTTATCTGACAAGGGCCAACCAAAGAATGGTGTTGGCGCCAATTTCGGTCACTTCCTGACGTCTGCGCATGCGCAGAGGGTAAATACTGTGTTATGCTGGTATATGTTGGTATACTGTGTAAATATACAATGTGAACCATATCCACATACCATGAAACCTTCAAGTTGGGGTACCTGCTCTTAAGAAAGGAGCCTGCATTTTGGTGTCCAGTATTAATAATAATAATAAATAAATGTAGTTTAAAGCCGAAAATCCTCATAGTTCATGGTATATCATTGTTAAACACTAAATCATTTCCTGCATCTTCAATACAAATTTGACCTGCAGATTGAAAATGGACTGTTAAGTATATTTTGTTCACTGAATAAAAAAATAGCCAGACAGAAATGAGGATCAAAACCTTGTTTCCAAGAAATGAAAATAGCAATTCAAGGGACAATCTCTTAATAAAACTGAAAGACTGTAATAAAAATCTGGAAAATCTAATAGCATAATTGTTGAAATATTATTAGACAGAGCTCAAAATAGTTGAATTCTTTGCCTAACTAATTGGCCACATATGCCACAAAATATACAAATTGAGCAGTTGAAAAATTTATTTTTCACAAAATTTCAACAAAATTATATCATGTGACCTCATTGGAACGAGCTCTTCGAGATTGTTCCAGTGAAGGATCACATGATATGGGTTTGTTGAAATATTTTGAAACAAGACTAACGGTGACTGCCAGGCCAAGGATTACCCCAAACTATGGCCAAATGGCCTACAATACTGGAATGAAAAGTTTTGTGTTGAATTTGGTGCTCACTTTAGTCCGTAAGGCTTTGGATTTAATAAAATACATCTGAACATAGCAGCCAAAAGCTGTATTGACCTTATGGAAATAAGGTCAATACAGCCACAAATATGTTGGAACTTTCTCAGCAGGACCATACACAAATGGATGTCACCTGAATTGGCATACAGTGCAAGTCAAAATAAAGTTGTAGAATAACAGTTATAAGCTATGTATCTTTCTCTTCCTACAATAAGACCAGAAACTAATATCATCTTATGTAAAGCTCTCGCAGTGAGCTTCTAGAAAATGATGCCAGATTCTGGTCTTTTCAGAGTACAAGCAGCAGTATATGTAGTTTACTGCAGTTATGTTACAACTTATTTTGACTTGTACTGTATTGTGCAAGTTCCTTTGACAACGATATCTGAATGGTTTTATTGGAACATAGAGATAAAATTTCCCCCCAATGAGTGGAATTTAGTTTATTTTGAAAAAAAAAAAAACTTTCTTCTATAAAGGGTTAACTGATATAGAGTAATAACCTTTTAAACATGAAACTTGGCACACAGGGATTGTAAATGATGAAAGTGAGTAAGCAGACAACTTTGTCGACCAAGCATTATAGAATTATAGCTCTGGAAGGACAAATACAGTCTGTGAGAGAATTAAGTTCCCCAGTTTCTGTGACCTTGACCTTTTCACTCGAGTATAGTGTTGCTGTGCAAAAGACCTTCCATTGGCCTTTACCCTTCCGTAAAGTTTTATGGAAATCCACCAAAGCATTATGGAATTATGTCTCTGCATCGGCCAAATACAGTCAATCGGACATAAAGTTGGATGGATGGATGGATGGATGGATGGATGGATGGATGGATGGATGGATGGATGGATGGATAACCTGGATTTTAGATGCCTCCCTACCTGGAGCATAAAAATTGAAAAAATAATATTTGAAATAAATTTTGATATTTTGTGTGTTGGGTAAAGGATTAAAATTCCCCCAGAAAAAAGCAAATAAATCTGGACTTACTTTGCAGACAGATCTCAAAACGCATACTCTGGCTCTCATATATGTGCATTTGTATACTAAACATACAACAGATAAAAGCATTTTCTACTGACGCTAATGAAAAAATACCTGTCCCTGACAGGTGACCCGGCAACATTTTGAAGCGAGAATGCAGAATATTCTTGAACCATCACCTTGACCTTCAGATTAAAATTATTACTGATGTTGTTTGTTTCATTGTCATTTATCTACTATTTATGAAAAAATGCAATCGCAAACAGCAGTGTCAGTAATGATAACAATTTGGTGATAAAAAATCTTGTATCGCTAATGCAGTAACAATATGAGTCACATGACACCGTAAGAAACCAATGAATGCGTGCTTGATAGACTATTTCAGTGGTACTGGTAATCACATGTCATTCCCTTCAAAAACTGATATGGCTGCAATGAACGATGTGTCTAGTTTCACTCAACATACATTCCGAGTAGCAGAGAATTCTCGTCACAGAAAATTTCCACCATGCAAAACACCGAAACAAAATATGACAAACTACAATATTTGAAAGTGACAGTGACAATGTTTAGAAATGTAATGTCAATCTCATTGTGGTTTGCATCATTCTAAAAATTTTGAATAATGTGACATGTATTTAAGGCAACCCTTAAATGCTGCAAAAATATAATTCCCTACTTTTTTTGCAAATCATCCACCTATCACTTGGATGATCTTATGAACTGAATTTTATTCGAAATATCATTGCCAGACAAAAAAACATAATTGAAAATATCGAAAATCATGTCTTGTATGTGACAACAAACACTTCATGCCAAATCAAAGACATTTCGACATCTACGCAGTCATCTGATTAAATGCTTGATCATTCCAACATTGTTTAATTATAGCAAATTCTCTCAATAAATTTCTTTTGCAAAATAATCAGAGAAATTTTTGAAGTAAGCTTGTTTTGTCTAGGCATCCTGCAACAAATGTTAAAGATCACAGTCATGAATAATTATAAGTATATGGATGAAAATACTTTTTAAGATTAAATGATGTTTGTACAATACTCAACAGGGAGGACCTAGCATTATTCCAGCTCAGTTTGTCAAAAGATTTTATAAAGTGCAAGTCAGAAAACTTAATTCATACTTCTCAGTTATATTCATATTTTTCATTCACTTCTTTAAATATATACTACTCAAAGTTTTCTAAGCACCAAGTATATCCAGCTACCTGTTTTACGTTTTAGTTGAAATATTGTAATGAAAAGTGTATATAATTTTTATTTAATTATCATCTTTATGATTGAAAGTACAGAAATTAAGATTTTATTTGTGTTTGACATTATTTTTTAGTTTTTGAATATGATAACCATGGAAAATGAATATTATTGGTGAAAGAGGAAATTTTTCAATATGCCAAAAAGTTGACGGAGTGAACTGGTATGGCTTCAATATCGAGTATGAGACCCATTACTGTTAATTACAGCTTGACAACGCCATCTCATGCTCCCAATCAGGTTCCTGGTGGTCCTTTGTGGGATGCTGTTCCATTCGTGGAACAGCATGGCACAAAACTCCTGGACATGTCTTGGCTGGACTGGACGGGCTGAAATTGCAAGCTGCAATTCATTCTAGACATGTTCGATTGGATTGAGGTCAGGGGATCTTGCTGGCCAGTCCATATGCTCAATCCCCTCCCTGTTGGTACTCCCCGACAGCATGGGCAACATGAGGATGGGCATTATCGTCCATCAGAATGAATCTATCACCCACTGCACTTGCATACAATCTGATGTGGACATCCAGGATCTCATCAATATACTGCTGTGCAGTTAATGTATCACGTTCGAGGACACAGAGCTCTATACGTCCAGCCCAGCTGATGCCACCCCGGACCATGATTGACCCTCCACCATAGCGGTCATGCTCAGCAATGTTGGCTGCATGGAATCGCTCTCTTGGTCTTTTCCATACCCTAGATCACCTATCTGTGTGGTCTAGGCAGTGCCTTGACTCATCTGTAAAAAGGACAGGTCACCAATCTTCTCTGGTCCATCCAACATGGTCCATGGCCCATTCATATCTCACCTGGCAGTAGTTCTGAGACAGCCGAAAGCAAATACATGGTCTTCTCGATCGGAGACCACATTCGTGCAATCTTGCCCGGATAGTCTGAGTCGAAACATTTATCCCGGATGCATTCTGAAGGTCATTGCAAAGCTGGGTTGCTGTGGCAATGCGCTTCCTAAGGGCCTGAATGATCAAAAAATGGTCTTCAGCTGCAGATGTTGCGCTGTCTTTGCCACCACCATGACGTCTTACTGGTGTGCCATACTGCTGAAATCTTGCCCAGGCTCTGGTGATCATCTTGTGGTGCACGCCAAGGGCTTCACCAACCTGACGATGGGTAGCTCCTTGCTCCACAATCCCTGCAGTCGGCCCCATTTCTGATTCAGACAAACGTCTTCTTACATTTGCATTTGCCAAATTCAATCTTTAAATTACAAGGGTTTGTGTTGAAATGAAGACTGAATACCCTACACATGTCATGTACATGTACACAGTACACGAAAACATCATAAAATCAAGGGGTACATGCTTTCCATGAATGTCACGAAAAGTCTGCCTGTCTAGAGTGCTAATGTAAACATTGGTAACCATCTCATAACATTCCTCAATCATATCCAGCAAAAATATCACAAATATGTCATAAGCAAATTTCGCAATGATGTGTCAAATATTTGGTGCTTAGCAAACTTTGAGTAGCATATATATTCAGTTTAGGGATTATAATTGGAAAGCTCATTGTCATGGTACTTATATGCAATGGATGAATATTAAGATGAAACATCAGAATGGGGGAAGTAAAATTTTACATTAGTCCATATTTGATTAAACTGGAGTGATAAAGTTACAAAACACTTTAAGGATTCATCCAATATAACTGAATATTTTTTGAAAATTTCCATGATTCTCTAATACGAATTAAAGCAGTGAATAATGACATATTATATAACAAAATAATGACAAAAGTACACAAAACCTGAATTTAACCACTTTTTCAAAAAACTTTTTTTTTTGCTTTTGATGACAAAGAAATTGACAGCCTCATAAGTAACCAACAGGATTAACAAGGAATAGATTGGTAATTCAAATGTCTCGAGCTGTAAATTAAAGGCTCCACACTCCATACTCGGAGAAAGCATATTTATAATTTCATCACCAACGTGGTGAGAGCTCTCAAAATAAAATGGATGACCACAAACTAGACACTGTGATTGGACATTGCTTGTTATTATTACATGGTTTTTGGGATACAAGTTGGGAGATAATTTGATTTCCTAAGATCTGAAATATTCAAACATTTCAATGCTGTTTTCAAATCTGAGAGGTGATTGTGAGATACAGTCCTTAGTAGCGCTGTTGAGTTCAGAAACTTTTAAATGTGAAGCAAGTGTCAGCAAGGGATTAATATGCCACAGATTCAAACTCCTATTATTTGGTTGTTGTCGATGATCAAAACATAAAAGTGGAAAATTATATTTGAAAACAAAAATATATTCACATCAACATACACTCACAACTGTATATTTACAAAAAAATAATTTTACTGTCGCTGAATTATATTAGTGATGTAAAGAAGGTTTGGTGAAGTCTGCTAGGAAACAAGCCAAGATCAATACCAGGTCTGGACCTGCATCGCTGCATGCAATCGATTATCGGCAAGCACGGCAGATCTGAAAATTAGATACACGATACAACTCATCATTATGAAGCAGCAGACCAAATATAAAATCATTCCCTTTCATAGAAGCCAAGAAAACTTTGACGGAAGAAGTGTTTCGGACGGACTGTGGATGGACGGACTGACTGACGGACGGATGGACAGACTGGCAGATGGAGTCAAGCGTTTACTAGATCTGCTCTGCCACTGGCGACGCAGGTAATAAAAATAAAACCAACGTCAAGGAGAATTTTCAAAAAGGTTTTTTCCTGTTCACAAAATATTGTGAAATGTCGTACCATCATAAATTTAAATGTCTTTCTCACACAACCATGTTGTGTGTAAGATGGATCAACATCGATTTTGATCGCTATTGGCACCAAAAGGTTGCGAAAATGTATGTGTGTTGACAATCTGTGGACAGAAATAGAAAGAAACAGCCTGGCAAACAAAAATCATACAAATTACCGAGATGAGACCACAACATCTCTCAAGTTTTTAGATAAATGAATTTAATAACCAACATAATTCTGCTATTGCTCAGGCCAGTAACCCACTGCCTATAAAATTAGTATTGGTGAGCAAATCAGTTATTAATGTTCTTAAATCTCACGAGAAAGCAACTGTGAAGGCAACCCAAACAGCAACTACAGAAGTGCGATAGCTTCAAAACAAATTAACCATATCAAAACATGTACACTAATGAATTAGAAACCATGTTTTCTAACTTAACGAAGCCAATTGATGTAAGTATGCTGCACATGGGGCAGGTCATTTTTTGTTGTTTTGGCCACACTTGAGCATTCAAATGGGACTCTTGGCAGCAGTCATTGCTTATGCAACCCCAGAAATGGACAGAGATAATACGAAATGAGGAAGTTTTCCTTTTTTGGTGTGTCCATCTCATCTTCTTTTACCAATTTGACACAGATCTCATGCAAAATGGCACAGAATCATGGGGGGTATGGTCACAGCAGACTCACAAAACCTACACTGGACTTTCTTCATTTTACATTCATGCACTCTCTCCGGACTCCATACTTGTTCTTGTGAACTGTGTGGATTTGACCCTTGGTGAACTTCATAAAAGGTAAACAAACACAAGAAAAATGGCAGCCCTTTTTAAATTTAGACATCCTAAATTACAATTAGTCTTGTGATCCATTTCTTGCAAGTATAAGAAAAAGATTTCTCCGAGTCTGTACTAGAAGGATAGCAGAATTTAACTATTCAGTAAATTAAAGGTATTTTATTGTATAAAATCAGTTCTCTTACTTATGCCATAGCAAACTTTCAGGCAGTGCTTTCTGCCACATGGTAGTGTTCCATGGCAAATATTAGTTTTCACAAAATCAATGTTTCATTCCAAAAATAGAAATATAATTTATTGGGGTTATTCTTTTCAGACCTTCTCTGGACTTTGGAGAAAATTCCCTGAAATTTTAACAAAGTTAGGTTGGATGTCCCCTTAAACACTAAAATATACTTAAAGACTTCTTTTGAAAAATCGGCACACTTATCCCTTATTTGTGGGCCCAGTCAGCCCAAATGGAGGGTGAGTTGGCCCAAGGGCGACTGTAGAACCCATGCCCTTGAAAACAGTACCATTATTTTGATCAGTTGAGTGTGGCTTTTGTTTGTTAACAACTCTTTTTGAGAAGTAATGGTTATGGGGTTTGTCAAATGAATAGTAAACAATGTATTCATTGTACATGTATACAATCTACTATTGCAACTTGACTCACTTTTGGAATGTATTGCTACTCACCAGACAAGCGTGACTCATAGCGATACATACCAAAAATCGATTCGCACTGCGATAAAAGATTATGTACAAGCACAATGAGAATATAATACATACTAATTGGTACATTCAAGAATCAGTCATATCATCTTCGACAATTTACAGGACAGTACTCAAATAACACTGGTTGAAGGCTTGTGTACCATCAATATGCTATATACCTCAGTACAATTCACCACCTTTGCTCCAATATGACCAAGTCAAGTTAAATGTCCAGGGTTCTTGCCATTCAACAAGTGGTCAATTCAAAGAGTTTCCAGGTTTTTCCTTGTTTTATTTTAAGAGTTTTCAAGACAAACAAGAGCAACGCTAACATGTGTGCTGATGCCCCCAAAGTAGCAATATCAGACTTGCATGTAAATAAATAACTTCTCAATGTTTGAAGAGAATTGGTTCATCCAAACAACTTTGAATGAACGGAATTAAAAAACACTATGATTCTTGTGTCATCCATATTTATATGAATATATCGATATGTAGTTAGTTAAAATGACATGCAAATCTGCGCTGCAAAACTGGGCAGTACAGAAATAGTGGACTAGAAGAAATTTGGATAGTGGACTAAAAAAAAATTGGGCAGCACTTCCCCTGTAAGATGCTGGCCAGTAAGAATAAAGCTGAAATTGGCATCCATATTTGTATTGTTATATCGATATGTAGTAGGTTAAAATGACATACAACCTCCTCACCAAGCACTGGGCAGCACAGAAATGGTGGACTAAAAAAGAATTGGGCAGCACTACCCCCATAGGCCAATAAGAATAGAGCTGAAATTGGCATTCATATTTATATGGTTATATTGATATGTAGTTTAAAATGACATGCAACCTCCCCTGCAAGCAATGGGCAGTACAGAAATAGTGGACTAAAAAAACATCGGGCAGCACTTCCCCAAGAGGCACTGGACAGTAAGAAAAAAGCTGAAATTAGGAAATTTGTGATTTTTTAATTCAAAAAGAGGCATAACTCTTACATGAATGGTCAGAGTGAACCTCCAAATCGAACGTGACCTGTATTTTGACATTAGTAATAAGAAAATAAAATTTGAAATTGATTGGTGCGGTTATACAATTTTAAATGGTCTGGAACCAAAATCACTATAATTCTTGTGTCATCCATATTTATATGGATATATTGATATGTAGAGGTTAAAATGGCATGCAACTTCCCCTGCAAGCACTGGGCTGCAGAAAAATAATAAACTAAAAAACAATTGGGCAGCACTTTGTCCTATAGGCTATGGTACAATTTACCTTAGTCAGAAACAGAGGCCAAAAACAAACAGGGGCCATAACTCTACCAAACATGAATGGACGAAACGCTTGGTATGAGGGCATCCGTTCCCCCAAGCTGCCCTATCACCATACTAAAGAACATTAAACTTCGACAACTGATGCTCCAGTTATAATACAAAATGTTTGTACGTACGGACGGAGACCTCGACCATATACCCCCTCAAAAAAAATTTCGGAGGCATAATTAGCTATTCAATGACTGGCAAAGATGTCCTGTGCAAAAATACTGTAACTCATTTCAACAAGCAACAAAGATTTACAGGATTTTTAAGATGAGAAAATATGTACTCAATATTTTGTATTTTAAGGTCATATGTTTGTTTGCTTATTGAGGTTTAACAACATTTTGAACAGCCAGGCTTACATCATGTCGGATAGTTTTAGGAGGAAGTCAGAGAACACAAAGAGAACCACTGAACAGTACCAAGCAACTGTCAGACTCTCTGGTTAACTAACACTGCACAAGCAGAGTTAGAAATGGCTAAAAGCAAATGAACCATCAACATTCAGAATGCCTTAGTACAGAGTGCAACCATGTCCCCAAATGGGCAATTAGGATTAAGAGCTTTGCCCAAGGACAAAATGTAATTACCACTTGGATTGAACCATTGACCTTTTACTAACCACTAAGACACCGTGCCTCTTCAATGTCATAAAACAATCATATTGGCAATCTAATCCATGGATGTCATAGTTTAAGGTAGACATTTTATTAGCCAGAGAAGATCCATCCTTTCCAGCAAAATTCAGCTCACCTCACAGCGAACTGAAAACTGGTGAAATGAATCTCCTCCTGTTGCCTTATATCATTTTTCAAGGGTTTTCAAGGAAGGTCTCAAGATCGAAGGACTTTCAAAGAAATACAACACAAATGGCTCACGCTATATTCAATTTCATCACCTCATCATAAATTTGACAGGCTATCCAATGCCTCACAAGTACCCAGTTACTGAGGTTGCGTGAAAATTAATCAAAACTGTTTGAATAATTTATTTATTAAGGTTTAACGACACATTAACAGCCAAGGTCATATTGTGTTGGTGACAGTTTTACAGGTGGAGAAAGCCGGAATACCCGGATAGAAACACCTAGCAACGGCGAGTAGCTGCCAGCTCCTCAAAGTCGTAATTACGCACTGCAGCACAGGCAGGGTTAGACTGGTTGAAGACATGTGCACCATCGATGTGCAGTACTTAGTACACGACATCATCGTGTCCCCATGTGGACAATCAGGGTTAAGTGCCTTGCCCAAGGACACAAAGTGGGAGTCTGAATCGATCTCTCAGATGGTCACCCATCCAGAACTAACCAGGCTCGATGTTACTTAATTTCAGTGATGACCAGAATCCTTTACCGCAACAGCACCATGCCCCCGACTGTTCATAATCATAATCTAATGTTTTGAAAGAAATAATGAAATTTTAATGCTTGAGGGTGAAATTCAGACTTTTTTACTTCAAAAAACAAGTGCCCCCAACACAGTGTCTCTGGGGAAACAAGCAAGTTCATTCCAGTTCAAGGCAGCCAAGACTTGCCTAGAAACAAATGCACAGACACAGGATGTAGACTGACAAAATGTAAAAAAATATGCATAAAACTCGAAAAACCATTTTAGAATAAAAGTTTTGTCCTGATACAGTCACAGATCTCATTTGAAAACCAGTCAATATTTAAAATACATCCATATACCTCATTTATTTATTGGGGTTTAACGAAACTTTTGACAGCCTGAGTCGCCTCGTGTCAGACAGTTTCACGAGCGGAGGAAGCCGCAGTACCTGGAGACAATCCCTGAGCAACAGCAAGCAACTGTCAGACTCCCCAATGTACTAACTCCACACAAGCAGGGTTAGCACTGGTTGAAGACAAGTGCACCATTGACATGCAGTACGCCTTAGTACCAGGGCTTGATTTAATCTGAAAATTTTGAATAGCAATTTACTATTCACCCTGGAAAATTGATTAGCAGTTGATCCAAAAGCACTTGAAACTAATAAATCTTGAATAGCAAAATTCAGAAATTGGAGAGCAAAGTGCTATGCTAATCCAGTTAAATCGAGCCCTGCTTAGTACACAGCCCCACTGTGTCCCACGTGGGCAATCGGGATGAAGTGCCTTGTGCAAGAACACAATGCAGTTACCCATAGTGGGGAATGAACCATGAACCTTTCGGTTTGAAGTTCAAGGCTGTAACCACTGAGCCACCATACTCCCTACAAATCTCATTTGAAAACCAGTCTTTCGATTTGCCAAAGAAATTAAGATTTTTTATACATATTAATAAAATCAAAATGAGATATATGCCAATTTATATATTTATTGGTGTTTAAGGTCACTTTCAGTATATTTAGCTGTATCGAGATCACAACATTGGTATGACGTTGAGTTTAGCCAATAGTTCATACCTATGCTATTCACTTTAGAGGACTTCCACCCCATGCGATGACTCGGGGTCTACTGTACCAGCCAAGAGATTAATACCAAGCTTTATTTTCTCTATAATGTTTTATATAAATACCAAGCTTTATTTTCTCTATAATGTTTTATATAAATGCCAAGCTTTATTTTCTCTATGATGTTTTATATTATAACAAACAGACATACCTCACTCCTATGACCAACTAGTGTTTTGAAGCAATGTTGAGTTTCTAGATCCCAAAACTTCACAAAAGTGTCCTTTGAACTGAAATAACAAAAATATTGTGAAATGCACATGAGCAATGTGTACCAGCCTTAATTTAACAGCAGTGTTTAATCAATTCACATAAATTTCAAATTACTGACATCAACAAAAATTGACGACAATTAAAGAGATTTGATTTGAAGACAAAAAGAACAAGAGGCACCATAGGGCCTGAAGTGCTCACCTTGAACAGAACCTGATATAAACAGAGTCCAAGAATGAATCTACATCAAGCAATCAGACTCTGTAGGATACATTGTCGATCCTTGAGCCCCTCAGGAATGATTAAAATAGTCCATGCATCATACCTTATCTTCAGTTGACCATAATGTAAAAAGTGAGCCCCTTGATACAACCTATGTGGATTAATCTTGGTTGCATACCTCTTGAGAGTATTTAATAAAAACTTTCTAATTCTTCAGCTGCAGGGCCAATTCTGGATCCCAAAGGGGGCCCAAATATTAACCTAGCGACTCGATTTGAACAAACTTGAATCTCACCTCACTAGAGATGTTGTATACCAAATATGAAAGCATTCCAATTGGTGGATTTGAAGATTTTTGAAGAAATTTCTCATATTGAACTAAGTTAAAATTCAGGCTACCATAGGACGCCTAAATATTAACCCAGACATTCGATTAGAACACCCCCCCCCCCCACCCCCCCCCCCCCCCACCCCCCACCGTCCACTCTGAGATGTTGTATAGCAAATATGAAAGTATTCTGACTCGTGGATTTTAGAAATTATCCACCATATTGCACAAAGTTAAAATTTGGGCTTCCATATTAACCTAGGACTTGGTTGGAACAATCTTGAATCTGGCTCATAACAATGATGTATACCAAACATTAAACAATTGTGACTGGTGGTTCTGAAGAAGATTTTTAAAGAGATTATTCCCCATACTGACCTAGGTTAAAAATTTGCGCTCTTGTATTGAGCCCAAATATGATCCAAAAGACTTCATTTTTTAAAAAACTTATATCTGACACCCCCCTCCCTCCCCCCCCCCCCCCTATATGCTGTATACCAATGTTTCCGCTAGACCGGCTGCGGGTCCATTGACCAGACCCATTCCCCCTGCCGATCATACTATGATCAGTCAGAAAAGCTGGTGGTTAAAATGTCGAGTACAATGCTGTATCGTAACGACACTCAGGATCCTTTGTTTCCACGTAATATAGGCATAATTATGTTGTATACTATGCCTACTATTACTGGCAACAACCTGATACTTTATAACCCCCAGACGAGAGGGGGAAACAAAGTTCAAATCCGAAACGTCGCCTATAAAATTTCAGACTAAAATTGTCGTGTTTGGTCCGAAATCACTGGCTTTTATTTCGAGCGATAAATGATGTAATTGCACATGCATGACATCACATGTCCGTATCATGGTTCTTTTCGAATATTTCGTTCTCTCTGCATTTCCAATTATTTACGTTGGCACTTATCGGGTTGTATAAAAAACAAGAGACCCCAGGGGGACTGAGGGCGCTCACCTGACATGGTAGCCTAAATATCAACCCCGAGAACTGATTTCCACAAGTTGCATCTGCTCCTTCTAATAAAAGCTGAAACCAAATATCCAAATATTCTGACCAGTGGATCTAAAAAAAAGATTTTTAAAGAATATTCCTCATATTGAACTAAGTCATAATTCGGGCTCCCACAGGGAGCCCATATATGAACCCAGGGACTTGGCTTTAACAAACCTGAAACTCACACCCCTAAGGATTCTGCACACCAATTATCAAAACATTCCGACTGCTGGATCTGAAGAAGAAGATTTTTAAAGAAAATTCCTCATTTTGAACCAAGTTACAATTCGAGCTCCCACAATCAGCCCAAATATGGACCTAGGGACATGGTTTGAACAAACTTGAATCTTACCCCCCTAAGGATGCTGCATAAAAAATATCAAAAGCATTCATCTGCTGGATCTGAAGATTTTTAAAGAAAATTCCTCATTTTGAACTAAGTTGTCATTCAGGCTCCCATAGTGAGCCCAAATATGAACCAAGGGACTTGGCTTGAACAAACTTGAATCTCAGCCCCCTAAGGTTGCTCCATGCCAAATATCAAAACATTCCAACTGCTGAATCTGAAGAAGAAGATTTTTAAAGAAAAATTCCTCATATTGACTACGTTTTAATTTGGGTTCCCACAGGGAGCCCAAATATAGACCCATGGACTTGGCTTTAACACACTTGAATCCCCCCCTCCCCCCCAAGGATGCTACTCACCACATATCAAACCATTCCGACTGCTGGATCTGAAGAAGAAGGTTTTTAAAGAAAATTCCTCATTTTGAACAAAGTTACAATTCAAGCTCCCACAGTGAGCCCAAATATGGACATAGGGACATGGCTTGAACAAACTTGCATCTCACCCCCCTAAGGATGCTGCATACCAAATATCACAAGATTCTGCCTGCTGGATCTTGAGAAGAAGATTTGCCTGAAATGCACTAAGTTCAAATTTGGGCTCCTATACTGAGCCCAAATATAAACCCGGGGGCCGATTTGAACAAACTTGAATCAGATCCACCCCACAATGTTGCAAACCAAATATCAAAAGATTCTGCCTGCTGGATCTGGAGAAGATTTTTGAAGAAATTTGCCTGAAATGCACTAAGTTTGAATTTGGGCTTCTATAGTGAGCCCAAATATGAATCCAGGTGGCCGATTTGAACAAATTGGAATCAGATCCACCCCACAATGTTGCATACCAAATATCAAAAGATTCTGCCTGCTGGATCTGGAGAAGAAGATTTTTTAAGACATTTGCCTGAAATGCATTAAGTTCGAATTTGGGCTTCTATAGTGAGCCCAAATATGAATCCAGGGGGCCAATTTGAACAAACTTGAATCAGATCCACCCCACAATGCTGCATACCAAATATCAAAAGATTCTGCCTGCTGGATCTGGAGACGAAGATTTTCAAAGAAATTTGCCTGAAATGCACTAAGTTCAAATTTGGGCTCCTATACTGAGCCCAAATATAAACCCAAGGGGCCGATTTGAACAAACTTGAATCAGATCCACCCCACAATGTTGCATACCCAATATCAAAAGATTCTGCCTGCTGGATCTTGAGAAGAAGATTTTCAAAGAAATTTGCCTGAAATGCACTAAGTTCAAATTTGGGCTCCTATACTGAGCCCAAATATAAACCCAAGGGGCCGATTTGAACAAACTTGAATCAGATCTACCCCACAATGTTGCATACCAAATATCAAAAGATTCTGCCTGCTGGATCTGGAGAAGAAGATTTTTTAAGACATTTGCCTGAAATGCATTAAGTTCGAATTTGGGCTTCTATAGTGAGCCCAAATATGAATCCAGGGGGCCAATTTGAACAAACTTGAATCAGATCCACCCCACAATGTTGCATGCCAAATATCAAAAGATTCTGCCTGCTGGATCTGGAGAAGATTTTTTAAGAAATTTGTCTCAAATGCACTAAGTTCGAAATCGGGCTCCTATACTGAGCCCAAATATGAACACAGGGGGCCGTTTTGAACAAACTTGAATCAGATCCACCCTACAATGTTGCATACAAAATATCAAAAGATTCTGCCTGCTGGATCTGGAGAAGAAGATTTTTTTATGTTTTTCCCATTGCCTACAGTGTTAAAAAGTGCTGACTCAGAACTTTTTCAAAGTCCCGAAACTGTACCCTATGATAAAACCGATGGCAATTTTTTTTACCGATTCTTTCTGTTGGTCCTAAGGAAGCTTCACACCAAATAAAAATTCTCGGTGCCGTGCAGTTTTGGAGATATGGGCATTTTAATTTTTTTCTATTTTTAGCTCCTGAGGTTCCCATGGGGCTACGGGAAAAAAAATCAGCATAAATTAGGTACTTATGACCCAATAAGGCCTCACATAAAATTTGGTTCAAATCAGCCTCTCGGTTTGGAAAATACAAATTTTGGGCGGGGCAAAAAATTTTGCCCCTCCCATAACGACGCCAAGTATAGCCCCACAAACTTCTCTTGAACAAATCTGAGTCTACACCTCAAAAGGAAGCTGCACACCAAATATCAAGTCTCTGCTACTGCTGGTTCATGAGAAGAAGATTTTTTAAGATTTCAGCACACTTTTTGGGTGTGGCCCTACCCACGGGCGAGGCAACTTGATTGGAACAAAATCAAATTGCGATGTCATAACAAACTATCATCTCAAATATCAATTAAATTGGTTCAGCGGTTTGGGAGGAGAAGATGCAAACACCATGTTCACGGACGACGGACGATGGACACCGGATGACGGATGGTGAGTGATCACTATAGCTCTCCTGACTGAAAGTCAGTTGAGCTAAAAATTGAGGTCAAGTGTCGCAGTCACTGTCAGGATTTGTAGATTTTGTGTTGTTTTGGGTTTGTATTTTTATGAAACCTCCAACCAGATGTAGTATTGTGTGTCCCGTGGGAATTTAGAGAATTGTAGGAGGAAAAAATACATATTTTCCACTTCAATTATTCAGCATTTTTGCGATGAGAATGCCCCCAGAGGCCACCAGAGAGCACCTAAAAATTAAAAGAACCCCCCCCCCCCCACCCCCTCTACATGCACGTGCTGAAGCCTTCAGCATGTGCGGCAGATGCCTTTGGCGTCTTGAGTTTCATTTTCTTCCAACTTCCGGACCCACAAATTTTCTCTTAGCGGAAACCCGGTGTATACCAAATATCAAAAGATTCTGACCATTGCTTCTGGAAAAAATATTTTTCGAACCCCCCCCCCCCCCTCCACTCTACAGAACACCATGATAAAACCAATGGTAATTGGGACACAAAAAAATTGCATGAATCATTATTTATCACATACCAAATTTGGTTCAAGTCAGACCTTCAGTTTAGAAAATAGAAATTTTACGCATGGTCAAAAATCTTGCTCCTCTCATTACAAAGGCAAATATTGCTTCACGAACTTTGGTTGAAAAAAAGTTGATTCTACACCTCAAAAGGAAGCTTCATACCAAATATCAAGTCATTGTACCCACTGGTTCATGAGAAGAAAATTTTTAAAATATTTTGGAGCATTTTCCCCCACCTCCTTCCTAAGGGGCTGGGTATGTTGAGTTGAACAACAAGAGGCCCCAAGGGGCCTGAGGGCGCTCACCTGACATGGTAGCCAAAATATCAACCCAGAGAATTGATTTCAACAAGTTGCATCTGCTCCTCCTAAGAAAAGCTTATACCAAATATCCAAAGATTCTGACCAGTGGATCTAAAAAATAAAAGAAGATTTTTAAAGAATATTCCTCATATTGAACTAAGTTGTAATTCGGGCTCCCACAGGGAGCCCATATATGAACCCAGGGACTTGGCTTTAACAAACTTGAATCTCACCCCCCCCAAGGATGCTACACACCAAATATCAAAACATTCCAACTGCTGGATCTGAAGAAGATTTTTAAAGAAAATTCCTCATTTTGAACTAAGTTATAATTCGGGCTACCACAGTGAGCCCAAATATGAACCCAGGGACTTGGCTTGAACAAACTTGAATCTCTCCCTCCCCCCCCCCCCCCCCCCCCCAACCAAGCATGGTGCATACCCAGTATCAAAAGATTCTGCCTGCTGGATCTTGAGAAGAAGATTTTCAAAGAAATTTGCCTGAAATGCACTAAGTTCGAAATCGAGCTTCTATAGTGAGCCCAAATATAAACCCAGAGGGCCGATTTGAACAAACTTGAATCAGATCCACCCCACAATGTTGAATACCAAATATCTAAAGATTCTGCCTGCTGGATCTGGAGAAGAAGATTTTTTAAGAAATTTGCCTGAAATGCACTAAGTTCAAATTCGAGCTTCTATACTGAGCCCAAATATAAACCCAGGGGACCGATTTGAACAAACTTGAATCAGATCCACCCCACAATGTTGCATACCAAATATCAAAAGATTCTGCCTGCTGGATCTGGAGAAGAAGATTTTTGAAGAAATTTGCCTGAAGTGCACTAAGTTCGAATTCGAGCTTCTATACCGAGCCCAAATATAAACCCAGGGGGCCAATTTGAACAAACTTGAATCAGATCTACCCCACAATGTTGCATACCAAATATCAAAAGATTCTGCCTGCTGGATCTGGAGACGAAGATTTTTTAAGACATTTGCCTGAAATGCATTAAGTTCGAATTTGGGCTTCTATAGTGAGCCCAAATATGAATCCAGGGGGCCAATTTGAACAAACTTGAATCAGATCCACCCCACAATGTTGCATGCCAAATATCAAAAGATTCTGTCTGCTGGATCTGGAGACGAAGATTTTTGAAGAAATTTGCCTGAAATGCACCAAGTTCGAAATCGGGCTCCTATACTGAGCCCAAATATGAACCCAGGGGGCCAATTTGAACAAACTTGAATCAGATCCACCCTACAATGTTGTATACCAAAAATCAAAAGATTCTGCCTGCTGGATCTGGAGAAGAAGATTTTTTAAGAAATTTGCCTGAAATGCACTAAGTTCAAATTCGAGCTTCTATACTGAGCCCAAATATAAACCCAGGGGGCCGATTTGAACAAACTTGAATCAGATCCACCCCACAATGTTGCATACCAAATATCAAAAGATTCTGCCTGCGGGATCTGGAGAAGAAGGTTTTTTAAGACATTTGCCTGAAATGCACTAAGTTCGAATTCAGGCTTCTATAGTGAGCCCAAATATGAATCCAGGGGGCCGATTTGAACAAACTTGAATCAGATCCACCCCACAATGTTGCATACCAAATATCAAAAGATTCTGCCTGCTGGATTTGGAGAAGAAGATTTTTGAAGAAATTTGCCTGAAATGCACTAAGTTCGAAATCGGGCTCCTATACTGAGCCCAAATATGAACCCAGGAGGCCGATTTGAACAAACTTAAATCAGTTCCACCCTACAATGTTGCATACCAAATATCAAAAGATTCTGCCTACTGGATCTGGAGAAGATTTTTTAAGAAATGTGCCTGAAATGCACTAAGTTCGAATTCAGGCTTCTATAGTGAGCCCAAATATGAATCCAGGGGGGCCAATTTGAACAAACTTGAATCAAATCCACCCCACAATGTTGCATACCAAATATCAAAAGATTCTGCTTGTTGGATCTGGAGAAGAAGATTTTTGAAGAAATTTGCCTGAAATGCATTAGGTTCGAATTCGAGCTTCTATACTGAGCCCAAATATAAACCCAGGGGCCCGATTTGAACAAACTTGAAGCAGATCCACCCCACAATGTTGCATACCAAAAATCAAAAGATTCTGCCTGCTGGATCTGGAGAAGATTTTTTAAGAAATTTGCTTGAAATGCACTAAGTTCAAATTCAAGCTTCTATACTGAGCCCAAATATAAACCCAGGGGACCGATTTGAACAAACTTGAATCAGATCCACCCCACAATGTTGCATACCATATATCAAAAGATTCTGCCTGCTGGATCTGGAGAAGATTTTTGAAGAAATTTGCCTGAAATGCACTAAGTTCGAATTCGAACTTCTATACCGAGCCCAAATATAAACCCAGGGGGCCAATTTGAACAAACTTGAATCAGATCTACCCCACAATGTTGCATACCAAATATCAAAAGATTCTGCCTGCTGGATCTGGAGAAGAAGATTTTTTAAGACATTTGCCTGAAATGCATTAAGTTCGAATTTGGGCTTCTATAGTGAGCCCAAATATGAATCCAGGGGGCCAATTTGAACAAACTTGAATCAGATCCACCCCACAATGTTGCATGCCAAATATCAAAAGATTCTGCCTGCTGGATCTGGAGACGAAGATTTTTGAAGAAATTTGCCTGAAATGCACTAAGTTCGAAATCGGGCTCCTATACTGAGCCCAAATATGAACCCAGGGGGCCAATTTGAACAAACTTGAATCAGATCCACCCTACAATGTTGTATACCAAAAATCAAAAGATTCTGCCTGCTGGATCTGGAGAAGAAGATTTTTTAAGAAATTTGCCTGAAATGCACTAAGTTCAAATTCGAGCTTCTATACTGAGCCCAAATATAAACCCAGGGGGCCGATTTGAACAAACTTGAATCAGATCCACCCCACAATGTTGCATACCAAATATCAAAAGATTTTGCCTGCTGGATCTGGAGAAGATTTTTGAAGAAATTTGCCTGAAATGCACTAAGTTCGAATTCAAGCTTCTATACCGAGCCCAAATATAAACCCAGGGGCCCGATTTGAACAAACTTGAATCAGATCCACCCCACAATGTTGCATACCAAAAATCAAAAGATTCTGCCTGCTGGATCTGGAGAAGAAGATTTTTTAAGAAATTTGCCTGAAATGCACTAAGTTCAAATTCGAGCGTCTATACTGAGCCCACATATAAACCCAGGGGACCGATTTGAACAAACTTGAATCAGATCCACCCCACAATGTTGCATACCAAATATCAAAAGATTCTGCCTGCTGGATCTGGAGAAGAAGATTTTTGAAGAAATTTGCCTGAAATGCACTAAGTTCGAATTCGAGCTTCTATACCGAGCCCAAATATAAACCCAGGGGGCCAATTTGAACAAACTTGAATCAGATCTACCCCACAATGTTGCATACCAAATATCAAAAGATTCTGCCTGCTGGATCTGGAGAAGAAGATTTTTAAAGACATTTGCCTGAAATGCATTAAGTTCGAATTTGGGCTTCTATAGTGAGCCCAAATATGAATCCAGGGGGCCAATTTGAACAAACTTGAATCAGATCCACCCCACAATGTTGCATGCCAAATATCAAAAGATTCTGTCTGCTGGATCTGGAGACGAAGATTTTTGAAGAAATTTGCCTGAAATGCACTAAGTTCGAAATCGGGCTCCTATACTGAGCCCAAATATGAACCCAGGGGGCCAATTTGAACAAACTTGAATCAGATCCACCCTACAATGTTGTATACCAAAAATCAAAAGATTCTGCCTGCTGGATCTGGAGAAGAAGATTTTTTAAGAAATTTGCCTGAAATGCACTAAGTTCAAATTCGAGCTTCTATACTGAGCCCAAATATAAACCCAGGGGGCCGATTTGAACAAACTTGAATCAGATCCACCCCACAATGTCGCATACCAAATATCAAAATATTTTGCCTGCTGGATCTGGAGAAGAAGATTTTTAAAGAAATTTGCCTGAAATGCACTAAGTTCGAATTCAAGCTTCTATACCGAGCCCAAATATAAACCCAGGGGGCCAATTTGAACAAACTTGAATCAGATCCACCCCACAATGTTGCATACCAAATATCAAAAGATTCTGCCTGCGGGATCTGGAGAAGAAGATTTTTTAAGACATTTGCCTGAAATGCACTAAGTTCGAATTCAGGCTTCTATAGTGAGCCCAAATATGAATCCAGGGAGCCGATTTGAACAAACTTGAATCAGATCCACCCCACAATGTTGCATACCAAATATCAAAAGATTCTGCCTGCTGGATTTGGAGAAGAAGATTTTTGAAGAAATTTGCCTGAAATGCACTAAGTTCGAAATCGGGCTCCTATACTGAGCCCAAATATGAACCCAGGAGGCCGATTTGAACAAACTTAAATCAGATCCACCCTACAATGTTGCATACCAAATATCAAAAGATTCTGCCTACTGGATCTGGAGAAGATTTTTTAAGAAATGTGCCTGAAATGCACTAAGTTCGAATTCAGGCTTCTATAGTGAGCCCAAATATGAATCCAGGGGGGCCAATTTGAACAAACTTGAATCAAATCCACCCCACAATGTTGCATACCAAATATCAAAAGATTCTGCTTGTTGGATCTGGAGAAGAAGATTTTTGAAGAAATTTGCCTGAAATGCATTAGGTTCGAATTCGAGCTTCTATACTGAGCCCAAATATAAACCCAGGGGCCCGATTTGAACAAACTTGAATCAGATCCACCCCACAATGTTGCATACCAAAAATCAAAAGATTCTGCCTGCTGGATCTGGAGAAGATTTTTTAAGAAATTTGCTTGAAATGCACTAAGTTCAAATTCAAGCTTCTATACTGAGCCCAAATATAAACCCAGGGGACCGATTTGAACAAACTTGAATCAGATCCACCCCACAATGTTGCATACCAAATATCAAAAGATTCTGCCTGCTGGATCTGGAGAAGATTTTTGAAGAAATTTGCCTGAAATGCACTAAGTTCGAATTCGAGCTTCTATACCGAGCCCAAATATAAACCCAGGGGGCCAATTTGAACAAACTTGAATCAGATCTACCCCACAATGTTGCATACCAAATATCAAAAGATTCTGCCTGCTGGATCAGGAGAAGAAGATTTTTTAAGACATTTGCCTGAAATGCATTAAGTTCGAATTTGGGCTTCTATAGTGAGCCCAAATATGAATCCAGGGGGCCAATTTGAACAAACTTGAATCAGATCCACCCCACAATGTTGCATGCCAAATATCAAAAGATTCTGCCTGCTGGATCTGGAGACGAAGATTTTTGAAGAAATTTGCCTGAAATGCACTAAGTTCGAAATCGGGCTCCTATACTGAGCCCAAATATGAACCCAGGGGGCCAATTTGAACAAACTTGAATCAGATCCACCCTACAATGTTGTATACCAAAAATCAAAAGATTCTGCCTGCTGGATCTGGAGAAGAAGATTTTTTAAGAAATTTGCCTGAAATGCACTAAGTTCAAATTCGAGCTTCTATACTGAGCCCAAATATAAACCCAGGGGGCCGATTTGAACAAACTTGAATCAGATCCACCCCACAATGTTGCATACCAAATATCAAAAGATTTTGCCTGCTGGATCTGGAGAAGAAGATTTTTGAAGAAATTTGCCTGAAATGCACTAAGTTCGAATTCAAGCTTCTATACCGAGCCCAAATATAAACCCAGGGGCCCGATTTGAACAAACTTGAATCAGATCCACCCCACAATGTTGCATACCAAAAATCAAACGATTCTACCTGCTGGATCTGGAGAAGAAGATTTTTTAAGAAATTTGCCTGAAATGCACTAAGTTCAAATTCGAGCTTCTATACTGAGCCCAAATATAAACCCAGGGGACCGATTTGAACAAACTTGAATCAGATCCACCCCACAATGTTGCATACCAAATATCAAAAGATTCTGCCTGCTGGATCTGGAGAAGAAGATTTTTGAAGAAATTTGCCTGAAATGCACTAAGTTCGAATTCGAGCTTCTATACCGAGCCCAAATATAAACCCAGGGGGCCAATTTGAACAAACTTGAATCAGATCTACCCCACAATGTTGCATACCAAATATCAAAAGATTCTGCCTGCTGGATCTGGAGACGAAGATTTTTTAAGACATTTGCCTGAAATGCATTAAGTTCGAATTTGGGCTTCTATAGTGAGCCCAAATATGAATCCAGGGGGCCAATTTGAACAAACTTGAATCAGATCCACCCCACAATGTTGCATGCCAAATATCAAAAGATTCTGTCTGCTGGATCTGGAGACGAAGATTTTTGAAGAAATTTGCCTGAAATGCACCAAGTTCGAAATCGGGCTCCTATACTGAGCCCAAATATGAACCCAGGGGGCCAATTTGAACAAACTTGAATCAGATCCACCCTACAATGTTGTATACCAAAAATCAAAAGATTCTGCCAGCTGGATCTGGAGAAGAAGATTTTTTAAGAAATTTGCCTGAAATGCACTAAGTTCAAATTCGAGCTTCTATACTGAGCCCAAATATAAACCCAGGGGGCCGATTTGAACAAACTTGAATCAGATCCACCCCACAATGTCGCATACCAAATATCAAAATATTTTGCCTGCTGGATCTGGAGAAGAAGATTTTTAAAGAAATTTGCCTGAAATGCACTAAGTTCGAATTCAAGCTTCTATACCGAGCCCAAATATAAACCCAGGGGGCCAATTTGAACAAACTTGAATCAGATCCACCCCACAATGTTGCATACCAAATATCAAAAGATTCTGCCTGCGGGATCTGGAGAAGAAGGTTTTTTAAGACATTTGCCTGAAATGCACTAAGTTCGAATTCAGGCTTCTATAGTGAGCCCAAATATGAATCCAGGGGGCCGATTTGAACAAACTTGAATCAGATCCACCCCACAATGTTGCATACCAAATATCAAAAGATTCTGCCTGCTGGATTTGGAGAAGAAGATTTTTGAAGAAATTTGCCTGAAATGCACTAAGTTCGAAATCGGGCTCCTATACTGAGCCCAAATATGAACCCAGGAGGCCGATTTGAACAAACTTAAATCAGATCCACCCTACAATGTTGCATACCAAATATCAAAAGACTCTGCCTACTGGATCTGGAGAAGATTTTTTAAGAAATGTGCCTGAAATGCACTAAGTTCGAATTCAGGCTTCTATAGTGAGCCCAAATATGAATCCAGGGGGGCCAATTTGAACAAACTTGAATCAAATCCACCCCACAATGTTGCATACCAAATATCAAAAGATTCTGCTTGTTGGATCTGGAGAAGAAGATTTTTGAAGAAATTTGCCTGAAATGCATTAGGTTCGAATTCGAGCTTCTATACTGAGCCCAAATATAAACCCAGGGGCCCGATTTGAACAAACTTGAATCAGATCCACCCCACAATGTTGCATACCAAAAAGCAAAAGATTCTGCCTGCTGGATCTGGAGAAGATTTTTTAAGAAATTTGCTTGAAATGCACTAAGTTCAAATTCAAGCTTCTATACTGAGCCCAAATATAAACCCAGGGGACCGATTTGAACAAACTTGAATCAGATCCACCCCACAATGTTGCATACCATATATCAAAAGATTCTGCCTGCTGGATCTGGAGAAGATTTTTGAAGAAATTTGCCTGAAATGCACTAAGTTCGAATTCGAACTTCTATACCGAGCCCAAATATAAACCCAGGGGGCCAATTTGAACAAACTTGAATCAGATCTACCCCACAATGTTGCATACCAAATATCAAAAGATTCTGCCTGCTGGATCTGGAGAAGAAGATTTTTTAAGACATTTGCCTGAAATGCATTAAGTTCGAATTTGGGCTTCTATAGTGAGCCCAAATATAAACCCAGGGGGCCAATTTGAACAAACTTGAATCAGATCTACCCCACAATGTTGCATACCAAATATCAAAAGATTCTGCCTGCTGGATCAGGAGAAGAAGATTTTTTAAGACATTTGCCTGAAATGCATTAAGTTCGAATTTGGGCTTCTATAGTGAGCCCAAATATGAATCCAGGGGGCCAATTTGAACAAACTTGAATCAGATCCACCCCACAATGTTGCATGCCAAATATCAAAAGATTCTGCCTGCTGGATCTGGAGACGAAGATTTTTGAAGAAATTTGCCTGAAATGCACTAAGTTCGAAATCGGGCTCCTATACTGAGCCCAAATATGAACCCAGGGGGCCAATTTGAACAAACTTGAATCAGATCCACCCTACAATGTTGTATACCAAAAATCAAAAGATTCTGCCTGCTGGATCTGGAGAAGAAGATTTTTTAAGAAATTTGCCTGAAATGCACTAAGTTCAAATTCGAGCTTCTATACTGAGCCCAAATATAAACCCAGGGGGCCGATTTGAACAAACTTGAATCAGATCCACCCCACAATGTTGCATACCAAATATCAAAAGATTTTGCCTGCTGGATCTGGAGAAGAAGATTTTTGAAGAAATTTGCCTGAAATGCACTAAGTTCGAATTCAAGCTTCTATACCGAGCCCAAATATAAACCCAGGGGCCCGATTTGAACAAACTTGAATCAGATCCACCCCACAATGTTGCATACCAAAAATCAAACGATTCTACCTGCTGGATCTGGAGAAGAAGATTTTTTAAGAAATTTGCCTGAAATGCACTAAGTTCAAATTCGAGCTTCTATACTGAGCCCAAATATAAACCCAGGGGACCGATTTGAACAAACTTGAATCAGATCCACCCCACAATGTTGCATACCAAATATCAAAAGATTCTGCCTGCTGGATCTGGAGAAGAAGATTTTTGAAGAAATTTGCCTGAAATGCACTAAGTTCGAATTCGAGCTTCTATACCGAGCCCAAATATAAACCCAGGGGGCCAATTTGAACAAACTTGAATCAGATCTACCCCACAATGTTGCATACCAAATATCAAAAGATTCTGCCTGCTGGATCTGGAGACGAAGATTTTTTAAGACATTTGCCTGAAATGCATTAAGTTCGAATTTGGGCTTCTATAGTGAGCCCAAATATGAATCCAGGGGGCCAATTTGAACAAACTTGAATCAGATCCACCCCACAATGTTGCATGCCAAATATCAAAAGATTCTGTCTGCTGGATCTGGAGACGAAGATTTTTGAAGAAATTTGCCTGAAATGCACCAAGTTCGAAATCGGGCTCCTATACTGAGCCCAAATATGAACCCAGGGGGCCAATTTGAACAAACTTGAATCAGATCCACCCTACAATGTTGTATACCAAAAATCAAAAGATTCTGCCAGCTGGATCTGGAGAAGAAGATTTTTTAAGAAATTTGCCTGAAATGCACTAAGTTCAAATTCGAGCTTCTATACTGAGCCCAAATATAAACCCAGGGGGCCGATTTGAACAAACTTGAATCAGATCCACCCCACAATGTCGCATACCAAATATCAAAATATTTTGCCTGCTGGATCTGGAGAAGAAGATTTTTAAAGAAATTTGCCTGAAATGCACTAAGTTCGAATTCAAGCTTCTATACCGAGCCCAAATATAAACCCAGGGGGCCAATTTGAACAAACTTGAATCAGATCCACCCCACAATGTTGCATACCAAATATCAAAAGATTCTGCCTGCGGGATCTGGAGAAGAAGGTTTTTTAAGACATTTGCCTGAAATGCACTAAGTTCGAATTCAGGCTTCTATAGTGAGCCCAAATATGAATCCAGGGGGCCGATTTGAACAAACTTGAATCAGATCCACCCCACAATGTTGCATACCAAATATCAAAAGATTCTGCCTGCTGGATTTGGAGAAGAAGATTTTTGAAGAAATTTGCCTGAAATGCACTAAGTTCGAAATCGGGCTCCTATACTGAGCCCAAATATGAACCCAGGAGGCCGATTTGAACAAACTTAAATCAGATCCACCCTACAATGTTGCATACCAAATATCAAAAGACTCTGCCTACTGGATCTGGAGAAGATTTTTTAAGAAATGTGCCTGAAATGCACTAAGTTCGAATTCAGGCTTCTATAGTGAGCCCAAATATGAATCCAGGGGGGCCAATTTGAACAAACTTGAATCAAATCCACCCCACAATGTTGCATACCAAATATCAAAAGATTCTGCTTGTTGGATCTGGAGAAGAAGATTTTTGAAGAAATTTGCCTGAAATGCATTAGGTTCGAATTCGAGCTTCTATACTGAGCCCAAATATAAACCCAGGGGCCCGATTTGAACAAACTTGAATCAGATCCACCCCACAATGTTGCATACCAAAAAGCAAAAGATTCTGCCTGCTGGATCTGGAGAAGATTTTTTAAGAAATTTGCTTGAAATGCACTAAGTTCAAATTCAAGCTTCTATACTGAGCCCAAATATAAACCCAGGGGACCGATTTGAACAAACTTGAATCAGATCCACCCCACAATGTTGCATACCATATATCAAAAGATTCTGCCTGCTGGATCTGGAGAAGATTTTTGAAGAAATTTGCCTGAAATGCACTAAGTTCGAATTCGAACTTCTATACCGAGCCCAAATATAAACCCAGGGGGCCAATTTGAACAAACTTGAATCAGATCTACCCCACAATGTTGCATACCAAATATCAAAAGATTCTGCCTGCTGGATCTGGAGAAGAAGATTTTTTAAGACATTTGCCTGAAATGCATTAAGTTCGAATTTGGGCTTCTATAGTGAGCCCAAATATGAATCCAGGGGGCCAATTTGAACAAACTTGAATCAGATCCACCCCACAATGTTGCATGCCAAATATCAAAAGGTTCTGCCTGCTGGATCTGGAGACGAAGATTTTTGAAGAAATTTGCCTGAAATGCACTAAGTTCGAAATCGGGCTCCTATACTGAGCCCAAATATGAACCCAGGGGGCCAATTTGAACAAACTTGAATCAGATCCACCCTACAATGTTGTATACCAAAAATCAAAAGATTCTGCCTGCTGGATCTGGAGAAGAAGATTTTTTAAGAAATTTGCCTGAAATGCACTAAGTTCAAATTCGAGCTTCTATACTGAGCCCAAATATAAACCCAGGGGGCCGATTTGAACAAACTTGAATCAGATCCACCCCACAATGTTGCATACCAAATATCAAAAGATTTTGCCTGCTGGATCTGGAGAAGAAGATTTTTGAAGAAATTTGCCTGAAATGCACTAAGTTCGAATTCAAGCTTCTATACCGAGCCCAAATATAAACCCAGGGGCCCGATTTGAACAAACTTGAATCAGATCCACCCCACAATGTTGCATACCAAAAATCAAACGATTCTGCCTGCTGGATCTGGAGAAGAAGATTTTTTAAGAAATTTGCCTGAAATGCACTAAGTTCAAATTCGAGCTTCTATACTGAGCCCAAATATAAACCCAGGGGACCGATTTGAACAAACTTGAATCAGATCCACCCCACAATGTTGCATACCAAATATCAAAAGATTCTGCCTGCTGGATCTGGAGAAGAAGATTTTTGAAGAAATTTGCCTGAAATGCACTAAGTTCGAATTCGAGCTTCTATACCGAGCCCAAATATAAACCCAGGGGGCCAATTTGAACAAACTTGAATCAGATCTACCCCACAATGTTGCATACCAAATATCAAAAGATTCTGCCTGCTGGATCTGGAGACGAAGATTTTTTAAGACATTTGCCTGAAATGCATTAAGTTCGAATTTGGGCTTCTATAGTGAGCCCAAATATGAATCCAGGGGGCCAATTTGAACAAACTTGAATCAGATCCACCCCACAATGTTGCATGCCAAATATCAAAAGATTCTGTCTGCTGGATCTGGAGACGAAGATTTTTGAAGAAATTTGCCTGAAATGCACTAAGTTCGAAATCGGGCTCCTATACTGAGCCCAAATATGAACCCAGGGGGCCAATTTGAACAAACTTGAATCAGATCCACCCTACAATGTTGTATACCAAAAATCAAAAGATTCTGCCTGCTGGATCTGGAGAAGAAGATTTTTTAAGAAATTTGCCTGAAATGCACTAAGTTCAAATTCGAGCTTCTATACTGAGCCCAAATATAAACCCAGGGGGCCGATTTGAACAAACTTGAATCAGATCCACCCCACAATGTCGCATACCAAATATCAAAATATTTTGCCTGCTGGATCTGGAGAAGAAGATTTTTAAAGAAATTTGCCTGAAATGCACTAAGTTCGAATTCAAGCTTCTATACCGAGCCCAAATATAAACCCAGGGGGCCAATTTGAACAAACTTGAATCAGATCCACCCCACAATGTTGCATACCAAATATCAAAAGATTCTGCCTGCGGGATCTGGAGAAGAAGGTTTTTTAAGACATTTGCCTGAAATGCACTAAGTTCGAATTCAGGCTTCTATAGTGAGCCCAAATATGAATCCAGGGGGCCGATTTGAACAAACTTGAATCAGATCCACCCCACAATGTTGCATACCAAATATCAAAAGATTCTGCCTGCTGGATTTGGAGAAGAAGATTTTTGAAGAAATTTGCCTGAAATGCACTAAGTTCGAAATCGGGCTCCTATACTGAGCCCAAATATGAACCCAGGAGGCCGATTTGAACAAACTTAAATCAGATCCACCCTACAATGTTGCATACCAAATATCAAAAGATTCTGCCTACTGGATCTGGAGAAGATTTTTTAAGAAATGTGCCTGAAATGCACTAAGTTCGAATTCAGGCTTCTATAGTGAGCCCAAATATGAATCCAGGGGGGCCAATTTGAACAAACTTGAATCAAATCCACCCCACAATGTTGCATACCAAATATCAAAAGATTCTGCTTGTTGGATCTGGAGAAGAAGATTTTTGAAGAAATTTGCCTGAAATGCATTAGGTTCGAATTCGAGCTTCTATACTGAGCCCAAATATAAACCCAGGGGCCCGATTTGAACAAACTTGAATCAGATCCACCCCACAATGTTGCATACCAAAAATCAAAAGATTCTGCCTGCTGGATCTGGAGAAGATTTTTTAAGAAATTTGCTTGAAATGCACTAAGTTCAAATTCAAGCTTCTATACTGAGCCCAAATATAAACCCAGGGGACCGATTTGAACAAACTTGAATCAGATCCACCCCACAATGTTGCATACCATATATCAAAAGATTCTGCCTGCTGGATCTGGAGAAGATTTTTGAAGAAATTTGCCTGAAATGCACTAAGTTCGAATTCGAGCTTCTATACCGAGCCCAAATATAAACCCAGGGGGCCAATTTGAACAAACTTGAATCAGATCTACCCCACAATGTTGCATACCAAATATCAAAAGATTCTGCCTGCTGGATCTGGAGAAGAAGATTTTTTAAGACATTTGCCTGAAATGCATTAAGTTCGAATTTGGGCTTCTATAGTGAGCCCAAATATGAATCCAGGGAGCCAATTTGAACAAACTTGAATCAGATCCACCCCACAATGTTGCATACCAAATATCAAAAGATTCTGCCTGCTGGATCTGGAGAAGAAGATTTTTTAAGAAATTTGCCTGAAATGCACTAAGTTCGAAATCGGGCTCCTATACTGAGCCCAAATATAAACCCAGGGGGCCGATTTGAACAAACTTGAATCAGATCCACCCTACAATGTTGCATACCAAATATCAAAAGATTCTGCCTGCTGGATCTGGAGAATAAGATTTTTTAATCTTTTTCCCACTGCCTACAGTCTTAAAAAGTGCGGACTCAGCACTTTTTCAAAGTCCTGAAAAAAGTACCTTGTGATCAAACCGATAGGGATTTTTTTTTAACCATTCTATTCTACTGGATAAAAGTAAGCTTTATACAAAATAAGAATTCTCTGTGCCGTGTATTTTTGGAGATATGGCAGTTTTAAGGTTTTTCCTATTTTTATCTCCCGAGGTTCCCACGGGGCAATGAGAAAATTTTTTTTTGCATCAATCAACTACTTATGACCCATTATCATCTCATATCAAATTTGGTTCAAATCGACCTCACAGTTCTGAAAATAGAAATTTTAGGCGTGGCCAAAATTTTTGCCCCTCCCTAACGAAGGCAAATAATGCCCGACATACTTCTCTTGAACAAACTTGATTCGAAACCTCAAAAGGACTCTGTATACCACATATCAAGTCTCTGCTACTGGCGGTTCATTAGAAGAAGATTTTCAAAAAATTTGGCCATTTTTTCCCCACACCTCTGCTCAGTATGAGCCGAAACCTATTTTGGATAAAAATCAAAATGCCCCTATATAACCACTACTTACATGAAATTTAATTAAAATGTGGCCAGTGGTTTAGGGGAAAGAGGCTCAAACACCACCTTCACGCAGGACGACGGACGACAGACGACGGACGAAGAGTGATAAGAAAAGCTCACCCTGACTTTCAGTCAGGTGAGCTAAAAAACACATATTATATGTATGTATCCCATGGCACTAAACATTCACATAAAAAATTATTCAAATCAGAGCTTTCATATGGAAGTTCTGCGCAAAAATCTGATTGCCCCTAATTTTGTACAAAATGGCTGCCAGTGGCCATCTTGAATTTCATACAGGACCCAAAAACACTCGTTCTCGTCCCACAGTGATAACAAAGGTACCCATGAAGTTTTGTAAAGATCGGTTCATAAGTACGGCCTCTAGCCCGAGCCATATTGGCATTTGCAGTTACGGTGCTGAAAATAACACTAAATAGATCAAACTTAGTCTAATTGGCATAATAATTTATGCACGAGAAAAAAACCCGTATTATATGTATGTATCCCATGGCACTAAACATTCACATAAAAAATTATTCAGATCAGAGCTTTCATATGGAAGTTCTGTTAAAAAATCTGATTGGACCTAATTATGTACAAAATGGCTGCAAGCGGCCAACTTGTATTTTGGACCGGACCCCAAAACACTCGTTCTCGTCCCACGGTGATAACAATGGTACCCAAGAAGTTTCGTAAAGATCGGTTCATAAATGCGGCCTTTAGCCCGAGCCGTATTGAATTGTTGACGGACAGATGGACGACTGGCCATGGCATAAGCTCAAATTTGACTTACGTCAAAGTTGAGCTAAAAATGTAAACAAGCAGACGTAAGTTTAGAATGTGAAGGGAGCAACTCTATCTTTCAATCGTGTTGTGCTGAAGTGATTATCGATCGCAACAATTAACCTGCTTGTTGGGCATATTTCGATTTACACGGAGCTTTTGGATGGGGTTATTGATCAAAATAAGTTTCTCAATTTGAGACACATATTATAAACAGATTATTTCGTTTTGTTCAAGTGAGTTTAATGAAATTTTAATCACATTCAATGGACGATTTAGAACATTTGCTGCAAGATTTCCATTTTTTGAGAGGAGGCAGTTGCATTTTATTTTTAAAAGCAATATGGTGGACACACACCTAATATTGATTTCAATTGGGGTAACTAAAGATGCCATCATCAACCTGATATGCCTTGGTTGAACCCAAGAGCAGTCATAATAATAATTCAATATGCCGATACTGATGGTATATTAATTGTCACAGTCTACCATTTTGTGGTTATTGCAAAAATCACATTCGCAATAGAATTGGCACATCATTTTTTCAGTTCATTCGAGTCAAAAAGCAGGCAGAACAGTAAATGCACCCAAAAATGTCAAAGGCAATAAATCAATAATTTTCTTGTTGATTAATGAGATGCTGGATTATTCTCCTTCTTGCATAACATCACTACTTGTCTGCTTTTGAAAAATATGAATGCCGATTGGAAAATTTAACAAAAACATGAAACATTTTGCAAAAGCAACTGATGATGAAATTTCAGAGAAACAAATGGCTGGCATGATAAATATGTTTACAGCATGAGAAGAGAGGATTGTAACTAAATCCCCCATGGAGTGGAATTACCACCAAAAGTACCACTTTCAAATTCTGTGCATATGGAAAAAAACATAAGCAATGTTTCAGCTAATGCAACCATTGGCTGGAACTTTGCTTATGCTAGTTATGCTTTGCAACAAATTTGCAATTACTGCTTGGGTGGAATCTCCACTCTACAGGTGATTGTGATAATCCACTCTCCATGTACTGAAGTTTGTGGATAGGGTGTCAACATGACGATCAGTAAGCAAATATTAAGCTTTCAACAAGGTTTAGTTTCTAGCAAACAGATTCCCTTGTAAGAGTACACAACTGTGGTGCATTGCAATGAAGCAGTGAACATGGCATTATTATTTCTTGATGCCAACGAGTTCCAACTTAATTTGTAACAAAAAACAAAATAAGTGTGTGTTTTTCCCATTCTCATAAGTTGAAGCTACAAACTAAGCTTGAAAACTCTAGCAAAGAGCCATAATTCTGGTGGAAATGGGTGGAGCTGAAATTCAATGCCAATGTATATGCTCATATATATTTATGCTATGAACCAAATTTGAAAACTCTACATCAAATCAAACTGAAGGTATTGCATGGGAATCAACAAACAGCCCAATTTCAGACAAAGAGCTGTGGTAACTCTGGTGATAATAGTATACAGAGCTAAAATTCAATACCAACCTTATTCCCAAATGCTGATGCTAGAGACCAAGTTGGAGAACTGTAGGTCAAATCATACTGATCTTATTGCATAAAAACGAACCAACGGCCCAATTTTGTACAAAGATGCATAACTATGGCAGTGGCAAAAAATGGATGAGGAGAGCTGAAATTTAATACAAACCTGTATTCCAATATGTTGATGCTACAAACTAAATTTGAAAACAGATCAAATCATACTCAAATTATTGCACACGAACCAACAAAACGGTCCAATTTTGTACAAAGTGCCACAACTATGGTAATAAACAGCTGCACCATGAGCGCATGATACACCCGTTATTAATTACAAGAGGGAAGCACACAATATGAGCATACATGTGTACTAAGCATTTTCAAATTTTTGTTCAACATGTGGAAAATTGCTTATATTTTGACGAATAAAGTCCCATAACTCTGGAATGACATATTGGACAGCGACACAAATCAAAAGGGAGATTCCTTCCATCGACATATACTTTCCACCAAATGAAAGTGTCAATGACACTGTAGCTCAACTTGACAAACTTAAACTTGGTAAGTTATAAATGAAATGGCAAAATTGAAGCTCATTGGTACCAATGTTAGGCCTAAAAAATAAAAAATCTGTTTCTCAGGCCCTCCCGCATGGTCCTTTTGGCTGCCGCATACTCTCTTTTTATAACCAATTTAAACTTTAAAAAATTAAAAATTAAATGGTTTATGTCTGATATTTTATCCAAGTTAATAAAATTGATGAATTTGTCCCTTGAGTGCAAGAAGGCTTTGCAATGCTTTAGCATTGCAAAGTCTTCTTGCAATCAAGGGATGAAATACACCAACACTAGAGCTGTCTCGGTGTCGGTTTTTTCGGTGTACAAGAACACCGAAAATCGAACCGAAGCAATTTTTAAAAAATCGCGAAAGTCGATGTTATACCCATAATGCAATTTCCTGTTGCTGTTGTGCATTTGCAACATGGAGCGACGTGCCACTCGCATAAAAGAAAGTCAGCAAGTTACATAAGAGCGTGTGGTCAATACGCACACTAATCAGGGCTTGCCTTGAGTCGGGGCCGATCGACCCCCGTCCCGAGAGGGCAATTCTTGGGGATTTTTTTTTCGGCCCCGACTTTTTTTTCTGTCTTGGCTCCCGAAATCTCAGTGTTGGAAGGTTTGGGCAACGAAATTTTGCGAGATTAATTTTTCCATTCACGTCTCATTCATGCAAGTGTGATTACAATAGAAGCAGCAAATAACCGATAAAATAATAACACAAACTATTTTTGTCTGATTTGAATTAACACCCACCTAAATGATTAAATCCGCATGAGAACTGAAAAAATCCCAAGATTAAACAAACAAAAAACAAACACATTTACAAACTTCGAAAGCACGCTTGTCAACTAATGGGGGAATTCCCTTCAATCCCACAATACTATGCGCGGGTACATCCGATCCCAACATCTGAATAAATGCAACACAAGACACAGAAACTGCCATCAAAATAAATGTACGAAATAAAATAAAATGTGTACCTGTGTCTACGTGGAGATGTGGGGGCCGGGTGCATTCCATTTCTGAAATATCCAAAGCTGTGAGGAATTTTCATAGATTGAAATTATTTAAACGGTAAACTTGCACAACCCGAATAACTTTGCTTTATAATTTTATTTCCTTATGAATACTGAAATCGCAGTTTGTTGGTTGTTTTAGAAAAACAGAAAAAGAAACACAAACAGTCACTGGTTTGGGAGTAGCCTCAGCATGTTATCCATAACGGTTACAAAAAGGAAAAAATCCACCGATATGTGTTTCAGAAAGCTGAAGCAATTAATGAAATGAAAGGTTTCAGCACGTAGAGGGCGCACAGGGACGATGTGGGATTTAAATCCCTTGAGACCCGAACAACTTTATTTGCTTTATAACTTTATTTGCTTACGAATCCACAAGAGTTTTTTTAAAGCTGGAAGTCATCCATCAACCTATAAGGGAGAGGGATATAGTTACAATCTACATAAAAAGGTTTAAGTGTTCAAAGAAACTGTAAAAACAGTATATATGATCGCCCAATCAAGTGCGATTAAATCAATCAAGTTTGATTCGTACTGTAAAAACGCTGTATGAGTATCTCATCAGAGGCCAGAACTCTGATCACTACTTCAGAAGAACTTATAAAAACAAACTTTTAAAGCTGAGTTGTGCCAAACAACACCCAAAGAAGTATATCATTTCGGGTTTGCATGTCGGCATTGGAGCACACATATTGTCATTCTGTTATTCAATACAGTGGATTTTACACAATGGATTTTATATTTCATTATTCATTATGGATCGGTCTCGTGCTTAACATATTTCGACTTTAGGAATAAAGGTAGGTCATATATATTATTCTTTAAAAAAAATATTCTGGAAAAACACCTAATATACAAAAAAAACACAACAAAATGAACTAAAAAAATATCTTTTAAAGTTATTTTTCAACTCCCAAACTCAGAAATGTTTTACCAAAAGTGGGAACATTCAGCCTCAAAGGTGGGAACATTCTGCCTCGACTGAGGCCGAATGTTCCCGGAAAAATACCTGGGGCCGAATGTTCCCGAGGCCGAAAAGGCACCGGACCCTGCATATTCAGCACGCGCTCTTATGTTAATTAGATGTTTACACGTGAAACCTAAACTAACATTGTGGATTTAAAGGCTCTTAATTTCATTACGTTGATTGATAGAATATTCAATACACACCATGACATGCATAGATTATTAGATTAATGCCTGGCAATCATAAAGGTACTGTGTTGTTTTCAATATTTTACCAAAAAAGTGTTTTTATGGACTTGAAACGAGGCCCACTTTTCTCAAAACAGCGCTAAAAGTTACTAAAACCTCACTCGCGCACGATTTTCAAACTCGAAAGACTGAATGAGGCACATGTGTTATTAACATCGACATCGACATCGCGGTTTTTTGTCAAAAAAAATCGAAAATCGACATCGAAGTCAAATTTCAACACCGAGACAGCTCTAACCAACACTCATGCTATTCTGTAGATTATGAGGCCTAAAACTTGAACCAAGAACATGAACTTTTGATGGCAAAAAACTAATTACTGAAATAAAAAATAAAATAAAAAACCGCTCGCCGCATGCAATTTCACAAATAATGGCCTGAGAAACAGAAGATCTATTTTGTGTGGCCTTATTTGATGAAATTTCAACATAACAGCATTGTGTGTGCACAACGTCAGAGTAATCCATGCATTTTTAAATGTAAACTGTAAGACTGGCTAAAGGAAGAATGTTGATACACAAATGCAGTATGTTCAGAGGTTATTGTAAATGGCAACTTTTTTCACAGAAATTAATGCTAATCAACAGCTCTAATCTAGAGTTCTTGACTAACGAGCACACCAAGTTCAAAAACAATCCTATGATAATTGTGGCCTGTAGGCCATGTCAAAGAATGTTGATGCACAAATGCAAAAAATTCAAAGATTGTTGCCAACAGCAACAGTTTTTGATGGAAATGAAAAGAAAATCAATAGCTCCTATCTTTGTCATCCTGCATAAGCATACAAAGTTTCAAAACAACCTGATAATGAATGTGCCCTTTGAGACATGCCAAAGGAAGCTGTTAATGCACAAATGCACTAAGTAGAAGGTCATTGCTTTGTGGCAATGTTTTTTTTTGTTTTTTTTTTGGGGGGGGGGGGGGGGGGAGGGGGGGAGAGGGGTTATGGAAATTCATAAATATACCCTACAGAGAGTGCAAAAGGGATAAGTTGATGCACAAATGCAGTAAGTTCAAAGGCTGGTGATAACGACAATAACTTTTTACGGAAATTAAAAAATAGCTCACATCTAGAGGTCACCCCAAACACACATACCAAGTTTCAAAGTGATCTGATCAGAAATGTGCCCTGAAGGGTGTGTTAAAGGGAACTATTGAGGTCTGACTAAACTAAGTTCAAAGGTCAGCGGCAACATTTTTTGACAGAAATGGATGAAAATTGACAGCTCCCATATAGATGTCACCCCAAACAAGCACACCAAGTTTGCAAGCGATCCAATCTTAAATGTACCCTGCAGGGTGTGTCAAATGGAAATATTGATGCTTAACTGCACTAAGTTCATCGAAGGTCATTGCCAGTGGCAACATTTTTTGACAGAAATCGAAGAAAATCAATAGCTCCCATCCAGAGGTAACACCAAACAAGAATACAAAGTTTCAAACCGATCTGATCATAAATGTGCCCTGTTGGGCATGCCAAAGGAATATATTGATGCCTGACTAAACTTAGTTCAAAGATCGTTGCCAGTGGCAACATTTTTTGACGGACAGAATTGGAAGAAAATCGATAGCTCCAATCTAGAGGTCACCCCAAACAAGCATGCCAGGTTTCAAAGCAACCCGAACATAAATGTGCCCTGTAGGGTGTGCCAAAGGGAGGTATTGTGGTCTGACTAAACTAAGTTCTAAGAATGTTGGCCACGGCAACATTTTTCGACGGAAATGGAAGAAAATCGATAGCTCCCATCTAGAGGTCTCCCCAAACAGGCATACCAGGTTTCAAAGGAATCCGATCATAAATGTGCCCTGTAGGGTGTGCCAAAGGGAAATATTGAGGTCTGACTAAACTAAGTTCTAAGAACGTTGGCCGTGACAACATTTTTTGACGGAAATGGAATAAAATCGATAGCTCCCATCTAAAGGTCACCCCAAACAAGCATGCCAGGTTTCAAAGCAATCCGATCATAAATGTGCCCTGTAGTGTGTGCCAAAGGGAAATATTGAGGTCTTTTGACTAAACTAAGTTCCAAGAACGTTGGCCGCAGCAACATTTTTTGACGGAAATGGAAAAAAATCGATAGCTCCCATCTAGAGGTCACCCCAAACAAGCATACCAGGTTTCAAAGCAATCCAATCATAAATGTGCCCTGTAGGGTGTGCCAAAGGGAAATATTGTGGTCTGACTGAACTAAGTTCTAAGAACGTTGGTCGCGGCAACATTTTTGGACGGAAATTGAAGAAAATCGATAGCTCCCATCTAGAGGTCACCCTAAACAAGCATGCCAGGTTTTAAAGCAATCCAATCATAAATGTGCCCTGTAGGGTGTACCAAAGGGAAATATTGAGGTCTGACTAAATTAAGTTCAAAGAACATCGGCCGCGGCAATATTTTTTGATGGAAATAGAAGAAAATCGATAGCTCCCATCTAGAGGTTACCCCAAACAAGCATACCAAGTTTCAAAGCGATCTGATCATAAATGCGACCTGTGAGGTGTGCCAAAGGAAATTGTGGACGTACGTACTAACAACCGTACGTACGTACGTACTCCGACGGATGTGAAGTGATGGCAATAGCTCAGCTTGACTTTGTCAAGTTGAGCTAAAAATCACAAAAATTGCTAGAAGCGTTTTCGAGTTAATGTACGTGTGGACGGACGGACAGACAGACAGATGGACAGACAGACAGACGGTATACCATATACCCGTTTTTCAAAACGGGCACATAAAAATGGGCCGGTGGAGCTGAAATTCAATACCAACCTGTATTCCCATAGGTTAATGCTACAACCAAATTTGAAAGTCCTAGAAATCATACTCAAATTAATGCATGGAAACCAAAATGTTTATGGATAGATGGATGAATGGATGGATGGATATGAACCAATAACATATGTCCTGTTTTCAATGGGTGTATAAAAACATATTCTGAAAAGAAGCTGAAACTATTCAACATTCACCTTGATATGAGTATGTTCCTTTCTCTGATAAAAGAAGCCTGAGTTACAGCTCCCTTATGACCTTTCAATCTGAAGAGACCAGCTTCATTGACGATGTCCCATACAATCAAATCTGTATCCTGGAAAGAGAAATTCACAAATATCACTACTGTGATTGCAATCTGATCGGCACACACTTTCATGCATACCAGTAGACCAAGATTTCATAATTTTTTTGTTTTTTTGTTTTTTTTATGGGTGTTTAAACCCCATGGGAACCCTGGAAAGTGAAGCAGTGCTTTTTTACTGTGGTAAACAAGTTCTGTTTTACTGGTAAAATAGGACCATATTGCGGTCATGCTTAGCCACTGTGCAGATACATGTTCACCAAACCAATAAACAATACATATTGGTGTTTAAGGACACTTTCAGGAGCAATGCCTATATCATGACTGCAAATTTCATAAATAAAATAACAGATTCAACAGTGTTGTGTAGAGGAAAATGACCAAACATTTTGACTGTATTGTTTCCTTTTAATTTTATGACTTCACAGCGAGAGAAGCCTTTTTTGTTGGCTTGATATGGTGTGCATGTAATTAACCCTTTACCTAATGAAAATTGGCTGTATTGGTCGTAATTTACAAATTGTGCATTTACAAACTGTTAAAAAAAAAATTTTCATACAGTTTCAAATATATTATGTAATCCCTCATTGGAACATGCTCATCAAGCTTGTTCCAATGAGGGATCACATGATACGGCTGTGTTGGGATTTTTTTCTAAATTCAAAAACAAATGATTAAAAGGACAAATTTTGACACTTGTGCATTATATAAAGGGTTAACCCTTTACGCAACGCAGACGATATCAAAATTTATTATTTTAAATAACATGTTTTCAAATTTTTAAAAAAATGTCAACAAAACCATATCATGTGACCCCTCGTTGGATCGAGCTCGACGAGCTCGTTCCAACGAGGGGTCACATGATATGGTTTTGTTGAAATTTTTTGAATAATAATATTTTTTCAACTGCTGAATTTGTATATTACGCGGGCGGATGCGGGCGATTCGTTGGGTAAAGGGTTAAGTTATTTCGAGCTTCATTCTGCATAACACACTTCATCAACTCAACTAACCTTATAATCCAATTCCACCACATTTTTCATTTTGTAACAGCAGCTGGAAATTTGCGAGAAAGCATTAATGGAAAACTATATAACATGATTCAAATGATGTAAACTGTATCTCGTTTTCAGTTCCCAGCACAGAGAATTGGAATAAACATTAGTTTTCATTGCATCATAAAAATGATACAAAGAAAAACTGACAGGTAAATTTAAGTCTTTATATACATTCTTCCATCAATTCACTATCAGTACCATTCTGTCTCCATCTATGCTTTATTGTACTATAATGTTTTAACTTTGTTTAACAACTTGTTGAAATTCATCATTAAGCCAATATTACATGTACATAGTTTTTTTATTTATCCAATCTTGAATACCGTTGTTGCCCACTTGAGAGGACTTATGCAAAGGGCATTCAGTCAGAACTGGAAACAGGGGTCAGGATGTCAAACCGGTGTATTGCAGTGTGTAGTGTGTGACACAAAGTACCCAGGTGTCAGAAACGCATTTTCTCCAGATCATGTAAATCTTTTCCTTATTCATTTCTATTGTGTATTTTTGTCCCAAAACAAGGGACACACTCCGGCCGCATATTACCCTCTAACAAAAAGGAATGAGTAAGTTGTGTGTGACCAATATGACATCGTGTCAGAATAACATGATCTTTTCTACAAAGGTTACTGGATGGGTAGTGATCAGAAATAGTTGGTCGGAAGCGATGAAGCTTGTTATTAATTGCCCCATCCCAATCTGCCTGCCACATAGATTTGATGTAACTACTGATATGAGGCTTGAAATCACTGAACGGGATCTTAAAATCAGTGAGAGGCTTTGTCAAAGCCTGTTTTGCTGCACTGTCTGCTCTGGTGTTACCAGCAATACCTACATGTCCGGGTAACTAGCAAAACACGACATCATATTGGCCAGACACGAGAGTTAACTTCTCACAAAGTTCCAAAATGAAAGGGTTCTTCAACTTGGGATTGAGCAAAGCAAGCAAAGAGGAAAGAGAGTGAGAAAAAATAATCAACGTCTTTTCCTGTACATTCTCAATGTGTTCAAGTGCGAGTTGTAAAGCTTTAACTTCAGCTGTGAAAATAGAACTTTGATTCGGTATTCTGATTGAAGTGACATGATCATCAGTGACAGCAGCTGATGATACTTTGTCACCATCTTTTGATGCATCTGTACAGATCCTTGAATATGCACTATACTTTGACCTAATTTCAGCATATTTTTGCTTAAACTACAGAAAATTTGTTTCAGACTTTTTGGTAGAAGCAAGATCTAAAATAACCGTTGGTTTTTTAAAATGCCAGGGAGGAGTCTGTGATAAACGGTTTTCTTTAATGGCATCTGGTTCAATTTTGGCAGATTCCATATGGGGTTTAATTCTAATTCCCAATGGAGGAATATGTTTCTGGTGACGGTCAAAAAATTTGATATTTTGAGGTTCTGCAACACAGGTATAAGCTGTATTTGATAGATTAGAAAGAAGTTAAGAGGCATATTGAAGGGAGAGTTTAATTCTACGCTTCTCAAGAGAAGGCTCCTCCGCCTCAACAAGCATTGATTCTATTGGTGAAGTTCTAAATGCACACAGGCTTATTTGAATACCACTATTATGAATTGCATCAAGTGGTTTCAGGTATGATTTTCTTGCAGAACTGTAAATCACACAGCCATAATCTAATTTTGATCTGACAAGAGATCTATACAGATGGATTAGTGTGTTTTGATCAGCACCCCAATCAGTGCTGCCAACTACCTTAAGAAGGTTCAGTGCTCTTTTACACTTCACCTTTAGATGTTTTATATGGGAAGTGAAATTCAGTTTGTTGTCAAACAACAAACCAAAGAATTTCACTTCCTTAGCAACTTTAATAGTACTCCCATCTATTTTCAGCTCTGGATCAAGGTGATGTTTCCGAAGTTTACAAAAATGTACACAATTAGTTTTAGTCTTTGAAAATTTAAAACTGTTTGCTGAGGTCCACTTTTGAATTCTATTTTGGCACTGCTGAAGTTTGCGCTCTATAGCATTCATGTTTTTGCTGCTATAGCAGATTAAAAAGTCATCTACAAACAATGACAAGTCCACCATATTCTCAATTGCATCAATAATACTATTAATTTTCACTGAGAAAAGGGTAACAGATAAAATACTACCTTGGGGAACCCCCAATTCCTGCTCGCAAGGATCAAATAACATTGACCCAACACGAACCCGAAATTGGCAGTCCTTTAAGAAGTTTTCAATAAAAAGAGGCATATGCCCTCTCAACCCCATGTTAAAAAGATCTTTTAAAATCCCATACGTCGACTTTGTATCATATGCCTTCTCCAGATCAAAGAAGATGGCGACCACATGTTCTTTTCTAGCAAAGGCATTTCTAATAAAGGTTTCAAGTCTGACCAAATGATCCACAGTACTCCTCTGGCTTCTGAAACCACACTGAACATCCGTAAGCAGATTGTTTGATTCCAGAAACCAGACAAGTCGGTCATTGTTCATCCTCTCCATGGTTTTGCACAGACAACTTGTTAAGGCAATAGGTCTGTAATTGCTTGGGTTGCTGTGATCTTTATCAGGCTTAAGAATAGGAATTATTGTTGCTTTACGCCAGGATGGTGGAAACCTGCCAGTCACCCAAATGCCTTTAAAAATTCATAATAAAAGTTCTAGTGAAGATTGAGGCAGATGCTTTAAAATTTGGTAGTGAATTTCATCGGGACCAGTGGCAGTATCCTTTGCTCTATGCAAAGAGTTACGTAACTCTTCCATAGAGAAAGGTTCATTGTGATCCTCTACATTGTTGGTGGTAAATTTGATCTTTTGTTTTTCTTGCTGTTTTTTTAATTTTGATAAATTCTGGATTACAATTTTCAGACGACAAATGTTTCGAAAAAGTGGAGGCCAAAGTGTTTGAAATTTCTGTTTTAAAGGTAATTAAGGTGTTGTTTTCCTTCTGGTGTTGTACAGTTGATTTTGAGCAATATATATACATCCAAAGATAGGAAACTTGGGTGATTGTCACTGGAACTCATGTGGAGACAGGGGTGGGTGGTGCGTGGAAATGGGAAAAAAATGCATGCATTTTTTTCCAGACTGTGTCTACTTTGGAAGCAGTTCATAGGTTTTCATAATTTATGAATCCAGTTTCTACATTCAAACTCATGTAATACACAGAGATTACAGAAAATTGAAGATATCCCTGGATATTCACTTTATATGCTGTTGTGAGGTTACAATTGTTACTCTCATGCGTACCCCAATTGTCTAGAGTTAACTTGAGAGTTGTGGCAGCAACCAAGTTCACCACTGTGAATTCCACCACAGTGTCTAGCACAGGAAATCTTTGATAAAGACAGTTACATGCCTATATTTATTATTTATTTATTGGTGTTGAAGGTCACATACATCTGCTCAATGGCTAATCGTGACCACAACATGGAGATAAAGTCAAGGTCAGTCAATCGTTTTTACCCCATGTTGCCTATTTTAGAGGACTTGCACCCCAAGCATTGGTGACTGGGTCCTATTTTACCAGTAAAACCCAGCTTGTTTACCACAGTAAAAAAAACATTCTTTTATGCTGATTGGTGGATTTTGAAAAATCTTCTCCTCTGAAACCACAGTGCCAAAGCCTTTACCACAGTAAACATGCACTGCCTTATTTACCTGGGTTCTGACGGGGGAGTTACATGCCTTCAGTCTTTTGTAACCACAAGGAAATAAATAAAATGTTGACTGTTTATTGATTGGCATGAAAATGGAAGAAAAGGAAACAATAAAATCATCTGAAATATGTCGTCGCAGCAACTTGCTGTTGATAAAATATCACCCAACCTGATTCAACATCACAACAGAAATATCATTATTCATATATTTGTTAGTGCTACTGGAATTACCTTATCAGATCTGGTGTCAACTTTAACTGGTAGAGTGCTAAGAAATTTGTCGGAAAAAAATTGCAGGTAAGGGTGGGTTGGTCCAAAAATGGCAAAACTAAGCTAGAGGCTCTAAAGAGCCAGTAATCGCTCACCTGGAACTACATATAAAAATGTGATTTCCCATAGGCCTTCCACGGCAACTATGAGCTGCAATTGTGGCCATGTTTGCAACATTACATCAACATTACATGATCACTGGTAGGTGTCCCAGTTCTCAATCATGTGAAATTTCAAAACATTTGACTTTGCAGTTTCAGAGGGGAAGATTTTGGCAAAATCTATCAAAGAGAATCAGAGAATGTCTCTGTTGACCATATTTTACAACAAACGGGAACAAAAAGAGGATGGTTTGTACAGGGCCTCCTATAGACCATTCCTGCAAAGTTTGGTTCATGTTGGCTCAGTAGTTCCAGAGAAGAAGATGAAAATGCGATTTCCCATAGGGTTTCTACAGTAACTATAAGCCACAATTGTGGCCATGTTTGTAACACGATCAACATTAAATGAGGATCGTTAGTAGAGGGTGTCCCAGTCATCAACCAAGCAAAGTTTCAAAAGATTTGGCACTGTGGTTTCAGAGGAGAAGATTTTTCAAAATCCACCAATCAGAATAAAAGAATGCTTTTGGCAGCCACATTTTTTGATGCACAGTAACAAAATGAGGAGCATTTGTAGAGGACCTGCCATAGACTATCCCTGCCAGGTTTGGTTCACATCAGCTCAGTAGTTCCAGAGAAGAAGATGAAAATGTGATTTCCCATAGGGTTTCTGTAGTAACTATAAGCCATAATTGCTGCCATGTTTGTAACCCGATCAACATTAAATCAGGACTGTCGGTAGAGGGGGTGCCAGTCATCATTTATGTGAAGTTTCAAAATATTTGGCCTGGCAGTTTCAGAGAAGAAGGTTTTTGAAAATCCATCAACCAGAATCAAAGAATGCCTCTGACGGCCATGTTTTTCAACCAATGGGTACCAAATGAGGATTGTTTGTAGAGGACCAGGGACCAGCCTAGGGGGGAATTTTAGGGAGACTTCAGGTCTCCCTCCAGAAAAAATAGGGAGACTTCAGAGTCATGTAGGGAGACTTCATAGGCAAGTGGGGAAAATTAAGAATATTCATGTACCACCCCCGCCGCCCCTTCATATTTTCAACTTATGGTCCTCCATTAACTGGTAGAGTGCTAAATTATTTTCAGCCATCAAATCTTGTACACATGTCTTTGCCTTGCACTCTCCCATAAATTGTAACAAGGCAAACCCTTACAGACTAAATAATATCACTTCAAAGAAAATACAAAGCACATAGACTGAATATGAGCCTTCAAGTTGTGGTACCTGCATTTCAGAATAAAGCCCAAATATGGGCTTCCAGCACTCTACCAGTTAACGTACAAATAATCCAGGTCCAGTTGTCTATGATGCATCTGTGCCAGGTTAAAAAATCACAATGTAATTATTGACTGAAAATCCCCCACTGCTACCTTCTCCTTCATGACCCCTCACCTCTTCTTCGTGCCAATCCCCCATCACCCTCCTGTGGTTGCCTTTCAACAAAGTCTACTAAGCTAATAATTTCCTAAGTCTGAAAGTGTGAACAGGACCAGATGTAAGAAGGTTGCTTGGGAGGTACTTTGTTAGTTAATAAACAAAATACATTCTGGGGTCGAGTATTTTGTAAAAGAAATGTCATTCCGCATCATTTTTATGGCATTCCGGTGTCATTCCGCGTCATTTCATGTCATTCCGATGTTTAGGAGGACCCTTTTTCAAGATCGTCCACATGCACACTTGTGTCCTGTACAAAGCTTTTCTTGACATCACTAAAGCTTTTTTTCATGTGTTTCAATTCCATTCATGTTTTTCTGGGAATAGACAGCCCAACAGTTAACAGTCGTCAGCAAATCGAAATGAAAATAATGTGTTATAAAATACGTCCGTTGTGTATACATTTTCGGCATCCTAAGCGACGTAACCTACTTTCAAACTGGGTTGTTTTGTTGAGTCGCGTAAGTCACCTATTTTCGTTTCGACACTTGAAGCTCCGACTGGAACGCAACAAAACAGAAATAAAAAAAATCCGCCAAAAGCGACAATGGACAATTGCTTGTCGTGTGATTTCAAATAAATGGACGTTTATTTGACGAATTAAAATGCCCATTTATCACACTCGAGCACATTCAATTTTTGAAAATACTCGTTTTCATGTAAACCTCGCATCACTCAGTTCAGCCTTTTCTCATTTTGGCCAATTTTTAGAGGGCGACTTGCAATCGCCCCGACTATTTTTCTCGGCGATTTTGGGCTTAGAAGGGCGACTTAATCGCCCTAGTCGCCCTCACGGCTGGTCCCTGTAGAGGACCTCCCATAGACCATTCTTGCCAAGTTCGGTTCACATCGGTTCAGTAGTTCCACAGAAGAAGATGAAAATGTGATTTCCCATAGGGTTTCTATAGTAACTATAAGCTGCAACTGAAGCCATGTTTGCAACCCGGTCAACATTAAATGATGATCATTGGTAGAGGGGGTCCCAGTCATCAACCATGCAAAGTTTCAAAACATTTTGGCCCTGTGGTTTCAGAGGACAAGATTTTTCAAAATCCACCAATCAGAATCAAAGAATGCCTCTGGCAGCCATGTTTTCAAACCCATGGAAACAAAATGAGGATGCTTTGTAGAGGACCTCCCACAGACTATTCAGGTTTGGTTCACGTCGGCTCAGTAGTTCCAGAGAAGAAGATGAAATTGTGATTTCTCATAGGGTTTCTATAGTAACTATAAACTGCAACGGCCATGTTTGTAACCCGATCAACATTAAATGAGGAACGTTGGTAAAGGGGGTCCCAGGCATCATTTATGTTAAGTTCCAAAACATTTGGCCTGGCGGTTTCACAGAAGAAAATCCACCAACCAGAATCAAAGAATGACTCTGGAAGCCATGTTTTTCATCCAACAGTAACAAAATGAGGATCGTTTGTAGAGGACATTCCATAGACCATTCGTGCCAAGTTCGGTTCACACCAGCTCAGCGGTTACAGAGAAGAAAATGAAAATGTGAAAAGTGTACTGACACCGAACGGATGATGGACAACAGACAACGGACGCCAAGAGATGTGAAAAGCTCACATGGCCTTTTAGGCCAGGTGAGCTAAAAATGAGATGGTGTGTTAGCAGTTTCTTTCTGCCCACACCCACTGGAAGAAATAAACATTTTCTGTTGGACTCCTTTTCCATTTATTACACACCAGAAATTGTAATTGAACCCTTTACCTAACACGTAAGGCAGACAACACTTGCAAACAAAGTTCCTGAATAACTATTTTTTTCCTTTTTTTGCATAAAAAACATTGCTTATGACCCCTCAATGGACAAGCTCATTCCAATGAGGGGTCATAAGCTTTCTACAGATGAACAAGTCAGTTGGAACCATTTAAGATCTTTCAAAATCCTGGGGATTGAATTCAACCTGTTTAGTGATAAAAAAATCATAAAAAACTATATGAAGAAGAAAATGAAAATGTCAATGACACTGTAGCTCAACTTGTCAAGACAAAGACATGTACATGTATAGTATGTGACACAGCAATGACAAACATCTAGGTAATGACCTGATAACAAAAGTACATATAAAGTATTGTAACAGTCTGTACATAAATACTGACCGTTGCCTGTAACAAATGTATAGGTAAAGTATTGTAAAGGTGGGTGACAGTCAGATGCTAAACTAGAAAAGAAATCTTTGAGTCCCAGAGTTGGTCTGACTGAACGCCAAAATATTTGTTCTCATAGCACAGTGATAACAAAGGCACCCCAAAACACACTCGTTCCTGTCCCAATGTGAAAGCAAAGGTACCCAAGAAGTTTTGTGAGGATCAGTTCATAAATACGAGCTGTTTAGAACTTGTGACAAAAAACTGATTGGACCTAATTTCGGTACAAAATGGCCACTGGCAGACATCTTGAATTTTGGACAGCACCCAGAAACACTCGATCTCGTCCCAAGGTGATAACAAAGGTACCTAAGAAGTTTTGTGAAGATCGGTTCATAAATACAGCCTCTAGCCCGAGCCGTATTGACATGTGCACTTACTGTGTATAAGTAGCACTAAATAAATCAAAATTCATCTAATTTGCATAATTTCTGCACGAAAAAAACCCCCTTACAATATGTGATGTATTCCATGTTACTAAACATTCATACAAAAATTTATTCAAATCAGAACTTTCATACAGAAAACTGATTGTAAAGTACAAATGGCTGCTGGTGGCCATCTTGAATTTTGGACCGCGCCCAAAACCACTCGGTGATAACAAAGGTACTCAAGAAGTTTCGTAAAGATTGGTTCATAAATACAGCCTCTAGTCCGAGCCGTATCCAATTGTTGACATACGGACAGATCGACGGACGGATGGACAGACAGACAGACAGACAGATGATGGGCCATGACAAAAGTTCAAATTTGGCTTCGCCAAAGTTGAGCTAAAAATTAAAAAACTGGAAAAATTGGAATTGGAATTGGAATTGGAAAAACTGTGTGTAAGTCGCACTGAAAAAAATCAAAGTTCATCTAATTTGCATAATTTCTGCACGAGAAAAAAACCCGTGTTATAAGTGATGTATCCTATGGTACTAAACATTCACACAAAAAATTATTCAAATCAGCGCTTTCATATGGAAGTTCTCTGCAAAAATCTGATTGCACCTAATTTTGTACAAAATGGCTGCCATCGGCCATCTTGAATTTCGGAACTGACCCAAAAACACTCGTTCTTGTCCCACGGTAATACCAAAGGTACCCAAGAAGTTTTGTAAAGATCAGATCATAAATACGGCCTCTAGACCGAGCCATATTGGCATTTGCACTTACAGTGCTGAAAGCAACACCAAAAAACATCAAAATTAGTCTAATTTGCACAATTTACTCACGAGAAAAAACCTGTATTATATGTGATATATCCCATGGTACTAAACATTCATACAAAACATTGTTCAAATCAGAGCTTTCATATGGAAGTTCTGTACAAAAAACAGATTTCTGCATTGTCGGTACAAAATGGCGGCTGGCAGCCATCTTGAATTTCAGACCGCACCCCAAAACACTCGTTTTCGTCCCACGGTCATAACAAAGGTACCCAAGAAGTTTTGTAAAGATCGGTTCATAAATACGGTCTCTAGCCCGAGCCGTATCCAATTGTTGACATACAGACAGACGGATGGACGGACGGACAACGGGCCATGACAAAAGCTCAAATTTGGCTTCGCCAAAGTTGAGCTAAAATTAAAAAACTGGTGGCAGACTGGTCATTTCATAATTTAACTTTAATTGGAAAAACTACTGTCATCAAAACTACTGTCATCAAAACTCTGGCTCTACCTATTTTAACACATTGTTTAATAGTTTTGCCAGATCCCCTCCAAATACCTAATTGTAAAAATGCAGGAAAAAACTTATATTTTTTTATGGTCTGCAAAACCCCCAAAAATCAAACGTACCACAAACATTGATCTTTTCAAAAGGGTGGAATTAAATTCACACATATCAATACATTTAGTCATGCCTTAAAAATGATTTGGATAAAAAAAAACTTTTAGACTCTTCCACATTGGCCCCTTGAAAATACTGGTGGTCGACCACGTAGAACCCTTTGGGAATTACAAAATTTGGCATTTGCACAAAGAGGGTTTAAGAAAAATATAAATTTTATAGTAAATTTCCTTTCTTATTATACCTACCGCAATTGTTTACTACAGGCTTGCACTACAGTGGAAGACCCTAACTCAGATAAAATACTCTCTATTTTAATGTTTCCCAAGAGATTTGGGAAAGAAAAGTGGTGTAAAAACACCACGAAAAAATAAGCCAAAACTGGGTCAAGCGCCATTGGTGCACACCCAGTAGGGGACACTCTTCTCTTAGTACAATTCCACGACTTCCGTTAACCAGTGTGCAAGCAGTCATCAAATCATTCTTTTGAGTCCGCCAACATAAGAATTATGTGATCAGCAGGGAGGAAGGATGCTTACCCGAATGAGAAGATGGGAGGGCCTCCATGTAAACAATTGCGGTAGGTATAAGAAAGGAAATTTACTATAAAATTTTTATTTCTTATCAACCTACCATACAATTGTTTACTACAGGCTGAATAGACAATAGGATGGAGGGAATCACATAACCAACCCACACATAACTCAACTGCACTGGACAGAGGAAGAGATCCCTAGTCCTATCGAACCATAGCATCACAAACATTAGTAAAAGACAATGAAAGATGAGGCGTATGGTTATGTGCGACGCACAGACAGAAAGGGCAGTAACAGCACGGAGCTGGAACTGACCCTGTAAGAAGCTAAATGGCTGGGATAGACAACAACCTGAGCAGAAAAAAGAGGGCCCGTAGAACAAAGGTCCTCTGTCTGCTCCTGCAACTGTCGCAGATAAGAGGAGAAGGTAGCATTTCTCCAGTAGGCTGCCAGCATAACATCCGACAACATGACGGAGTTAGTATAAGCCCCGAGAGGAAGACAATGCACAGAAAAACGATTGAATACAATCGCCAGTAGCTAGACAAGCAGAAGCTGCACGAATAGCAAGACAAATCCACCGAGAAATGGATTCAGGAGAGATCTAGCATGTGAGAAAACACACATCCACCCGGGATAAAGGCGCGAATGCCCCTCCCCCCCTCCCCAAGCAGAGCAGCGCCCAAGAGAGTGTCCATCTTGGAATAAACTGCAAAGTCCAAGGCCTTTTCAAGGAAAAGTGCTGAACAAGTTTGGAGAGGCAAGGATGAGTGTTGAAACAATGCGGTACCACACATGAAAAAGGTCTCCGAAGCATGGACTTGTAACCATTGCTGTAGACCCCCAGAAACAAACATATACCAGAAACTCTGCAATCGGTGTGATCGAAGGAGTGACAGAAGCAACAGAGTGATCGCGCACCATCGACAGAAGAACCTTCTACTTAGCCACAGAGGCAAAACCAGTAGAGTAAGTGCCTCCTTGAAGAAAAAGCAACTCCACTGCTCGTCTCTAAAAACCACTACGGAGGAGAAAGGACCCGATAAAAGATATGCGCGAAGGCACAATGAAGTCGGGTCAACCTGAAAGCTCCTCGGGCGACTTTGGCAAAGAAAGTCGCGACGTAGAGGAAGACATGCCGGAACCGCTGCTAACAGAGAGCAGAGCAGATTTATCCACACCCACCGAGGCGACAGGGGTGTGATCGAAAGGATTCAACAACTGCAGGTTCATATCTGGGCTAGAACCTGAGGCAGAATCAGATCCGGCAGGAAGGCATAGCTGACAAGACCGTCCCAAAGGAGGGACAGAGCATCCACAGCGAAAGCCAGAGCATCTGGACACAGGGACACAAAAGTGTCCACCTGATGGTTCCAATGAGTTGCAAAGAGATCGATGTGGGGATGACCCCAGAGATCGCAAAGAGACTGGAACACCGCTATGTGAAGCATCCACTCAGTGGAAAGGAACCTGCCCTGTCGGGACAGGGAGTCGGCTAGGACGTTCAGATGACCGTGAATGTGACAAACCACCACTCCGGCGTTGACATCCTGAGCGGGCAGTAGAAGATCCTGAACCAAAGCGTACATGGGAACATACATGGTACATGGTTCCGAATGTAAACAACCACCGTAGAATTGTCAGATCACAGGACCTGACAATTCGAAAAGTGGGGGATCCACTGTCGGAAACACAGAAGACGAGGAGCAAGAAACACCTTCTGGTTGACAGGAAGAGCTGCTAGATCGTGGTCCCATGACCTGTGATGGAAAAGACCTAGAGGATTCAAAGTCACACCCCATCCGAGATCGCTGGCGTTTACCGTCAGAACACGATCAGACGTGGGGAAGTCCAACGGAACTCCCTGCATAATCCACTGAACATCTGTCAGGGGAGAAGGTGACGAGGAAGAGACTATGGTAATAGAAGCACCAGAACCAGAGGATCAACATTCGGTCTCCAACGACTGAGTAAAACGTGTTGGAGAGGTCAGACATGCAGTTGACCTAGAGGAATGAGATCCGTCACCGAAACGCAGAGACCAAGCAGTCGGGGAAGACTCCGAGCTGACGAAGTCTATCCCAGATGACAAGACGGAGAAGGGACCAGGTCCGACTTCTCTCCGTTGACTCTGAACCCTAGTGATGTGAGTAGGCTCAACAGTGTGACGACATCAGACTCCAGAAAAGCAGCATTGGATTGCCTCTGGAGGATATCAACTAGACAAGCCGTAGCAGACACCTTGGACTGTGTGTGATGTAAGACTAACACATGCGACATCAGACAGGTAAAGGCCCAAGGATCCAGGCCGAGGCCAAAGGGAATGGCCTTGAACTGGAAGACATCCTGGGGAAAGGAGCGGCGAACTGATCTGAAAGCCTCCATGCTGAACTGAGGAGCAATGAGAGACTGTGTCAGAATACTCAGATCGATAACCTATCTGAGTCGGCCGTCCTTCTTCGGCAAAAAGAACATGCGGGAACCAAATCCTACTGAAAGTTCTTGATGACCTTGATTGTCACTTTGACAGGAGATCGCCTATCTCTGTGGTCAAAAGTTCCCAATGTGTAACGTTGTAAGGGACTCATGTTGGAAGAGGCACTCTCTACTTATTGGAGTGCCTCAACCTGGGACAAAATCGAGGTGACTACTGCTGAAGCCTACCCCACCCTGTGAGTGAGTAGAAGTGGCGGTAGGAGGATCAGCCCTTAGCTTCACAGAGGAAGCAGGAGGGTACTTGTTAGGAACTGGACAGTGCCTACCTCCAACAGAAGGCCGATCAAGCTGACTAAGTAGCAGCAGATCAATGGAATGACAAAGGGAGCCATCCCGGACCGTCACCAAGGAACCCTGGAATAGTCGCGGACCCGCCGAAAGAAGCAGGTCGAAGAGCAGCGCACTGCCCCTCAAGAAGGGGGATGTCTTATTCCAGCACAGCATACCTGCAAACTAATTCCAAGCTAGCCGCGTAACAGGCGTGTGAGTGAGGAGATGCATGAGCACCTTGAACAGCACACACAAAACAAAAACCTGTTTGTCATCAAACTCATCTGTGAGCAGATAAGCAGCAAAGCAGAGACGACAGGATCGAAGAGAGAACACATTCCAGCATCCCTCTTGATAGGCCAACCTGGACTCTAGAGTCTCCATATGGCTGAGGAGTTGGAGTCCCGATCCAAGGCCGTCACAGTCTGGCAGACTGACGGATAGGCGAAATCGTAGGAACGATAACGCACCAGAGGCAAAAAGTGTCAACCTTGATGAAGAACGTCTTCATAGCCTTGGAACTCAGCTTAGAGTCCAAAGAGGTAAATGCTTTAACCACCTGTACCAACAGGCACGGTCGAAGGCGCCCAGAAGCATGTTGCTCCACAGGCTGTAGGCGTGTGACCGATGATCGCAGCAGGGCTGACACTGTCGGCTGGTTTGACGGTTTGAGGCCTGGAAGGAACCCAAACACAAAGTCAAGAACTGCCCCCAAGTCAGAAGACTGTTGGCTCTCGACGTCAGGAATGTCAGACTCATCCCATGAGTCGGAAGACACATAGCCCATCATGGGCAAACCAGCCGACACCTCCCATGGTGTGGTCACACCAGGGGATCAGAAAGCGACCTGTTTCCAATCCCGGAAGGCGGCGCCACAGTGGGTGCCCGGAAACCACTCGTAGCCTCGCTGGAAGCAACGGAAAAGGCTCTTGGACAGAACCGAAGTGAGCAAGGAGAGGGGCTCCCTAAGCTCACTGACTGTCGGAATGGAACGACGTGGGAACAAACCGACAAAGTGGTTTCACTCCTGACCCATTTACCAGCGAAGGGTCACGATCCTCATATACACCCGACACGGGTTGCAGCCGAAAACATCTGAAGGTAGATGTGTAGTGGGGTATCACATACCCCGAGGATCAACAGAGCGGAAACTCAGGAGAGTCACCGTGGACCTCTGCGGGACAGAAGGTCCAGGCTGCACAGAAAGCATTGGTCACACAAAACTGGCCATGGGACCAGAGCGTGGGGACAGAAACACCACGGAGCTCATGGTGACCCCACCATGAACATCCAAATCCAATGAGAAAAACTGAGGTACTCGACGGCTGAGAGACCACAGTAGAGGGTTTGGCCGGCAGCCCCTTCCATTTTTGCCAAGTTGAAGTCAGGGAAGGCTGTAGACGGAACAGCAGTAGCAGCAGATACGACGGGAGCTGTTGGAACTGGCGGAAAAGGGGACAGAGCCACCTAGCTCGGCCTCCAAAGGAGGAGTCACAACCCTAGTGACAGCCTCAGGTGTCGACTGGAGAGGGCGCATAGTCCCGGAACAAGGCATCTTTTCACCAGAAATCCAACAGCTCCCGTAGTATCCACCACGGTAAAAAAAACTGCACATTCCCCCCCCCCCCCCCCCCCCCCCACAGATGGGGAATAACTCTCACCAGACGTGGTCATGTCGGGAGGCCCCGAAACGACAGTGTTTCCCATCCCCCCACAGAGAGGGTGGAACTCTCACCAGACGTGGTCGTGTCGGGAGGCCCCAAAACGACAGCGTTCCCCACCCCCAGGGGAGTGGGAGGTGCTGAACATCCCCAACGGAGGGGGTATAACTCACACCAGATGTGGTCATGTCGGGAGGCCCTGAAACAGTGCCCCACCCCGCCCTCCTCCCCCCCACGGGGGTGGGAGGAACAGCCACAAGAATGCACCAAAAGTGAAGGCAAAAGGAACTGCCCTAAAGGAACCGAACTAGAAATAACAGAGCTGAGAGCAGTGGAAGAAAAAGGTGAACGCAACAGATACATGAAGTAGAAGAACACCCCCAACTACGAGAGAAGGTGACAGAAAAAGTATAAATTTTATAGTAAATTTCTTTTCTTATTATACCTACCGAAATTGTTTACTACAGGCTTGCACTACAGTGGAAGAACCTAACTCGGATAAAATACTCTCTATTTTAATCTTTCCCAAGATTTGGGAAAGAAAAGTGGTGTAAAAACACCACGAAAAAATAAGCTAAAACTGGGTCGAGCGCCATCGGTGCACACCCAGTATGGGACGCTCTTCCATAGTACAAATCCACGACTTCCGTAAAACAGTGTGCAATGCGTCAATTCATCATTCTTTTGATTCCGAACAACACAGGAGTTGTGTGATCAGCGGGGAGGAAGGATTCTTACCCAAATAAGAAGACGGGAGGGCCTCCATGTAAACAATTTCGGGGGTTTCTCCAGAAGGCTGCCAGAATAACATCCGTCATCTGACAACATGACAGAGTTGTTAAAAGAGGAAGACAAAGCACGCACCTCGTGGCAGAAAAAACAAATGGTAATACAATCACCAGTAACTAGACGAGCAGAAGCTGCACGAATAGCAAGACAAATCCATCAAGAAATGGATGCAGGAGAGATCTGGCATGTGAGAGAACGCATATTCATCCAGGATAAAGGCGTGAACGCCCTCCATCCCCAAGCAGAGCAGCGCCCAAGAAAGTGACCATCTTGGAGTAAATGGCAAAGTCCTTGGCCTTTTCAAGAAAAAGAGCTGAAAAAGCTTGGAGAGGCAAGGATGAGTGTCGAAACAATGCGGCATCACATATGAAAAAATGTCTCCGAAGCATGGACATGTACCCATTGCTGGAGACCCCCAGAAACAAACATATACCAGAAACTCCGCAAGCGGTGTGATGGATGGAGAGACAGAAGCAACAGAGTGATCGCATCGACAGAAGAACCTTCCACTTAGCCACAGAGGCTAAACCAGTGGAGTGAGTGCCTCCTTGAAGAAGAAAAGCAACTACACTGCGTGTCTCAAAAAACCACTACGGAGGAGACAGGTCCCGATAAAAGACATGTGCGAAGGCACAATGAAGTCGGGTCAACGTAAAACCTCCTCGGGCGACTTTGGCAAAGAAAGTCGCGAGGTAGAGGGAGACATGGTGGAACCGCCGCTAACAGAGAGCGGAGCAGATTGATCCACACCCACCGAGGCGACGGGTGTGATTGAAAGGATTCGACGACTGCAGGTTCATATCTGGGCGAGAACCTGAGGCGGAATCGGAACCGGTAGGAAGGCGTAGCCGACAAGACCATCCCAAAGGAGGGCCAGAGCGTCCACGGCGAAAGCCAGAGCATCTGGACATGGGGACACAAAAGTGTCCACCGGATGATTCCAACGAGTCGCAAGAGATCGATGGAACCCGCCATGTGGAGCATCCACCTGGTGGAAATGACCCTGCCCCGATGGGACAGGGAGTCAGCTAGAACGTTCAGACGACCGGGAATGTGACGAACAGCCACCCCGGCGTGGACATCCTGAGCGAGCAGTAGAAGATCCCGAGCCAATTTGTACATTGGAACAGAGTGCGTGTCGCCCTGGTTCCGAATGTAAGCAACCACCATTGAATGGTCGGACAACAGAAGGACCTGGCGATTCGACAGGTGAGGGATCCACTGCCTGAAACTCAGAAGAGCAAGAAGCTCCTTCTGGTTGATGTGTAGAGCTGCATGATCCCGGTCCCACATCCTGTGAATGGAAAGACTTAGAGGATCCAACATCGCACCCCATCCGAGATCGCTGGCATCTGCCGTCAGAACGCGATCGGACATGGGTAAGTCCAACGAAACACCCTGCGAAAGCCACTGGACATCCGCCCAGAGGAGAAGGTGAGGATAAAGATATTCTGGAAACTGAAGCACCAGATCCAGAAAATCTACATTCGGCCTCCAACGACTGAGCAGAAAGTGTTGGAGAGGTCTGACACACAGCCTACCTAGAGGAATGAGATCCGTCACCGAACAGCAGAGACCGATTAGCCGGAGAATACTCCGAGCCGTCGCGGAAGTGGACTGGGACAGAGTCAGAGCAAAAGCTGAGAGAATCACAGCCTTGGCCTGGGGAACCGCCACCAAATTGAATTGGGTGCGGAAAGCCATCCCCAGATGATAAAACGACTGAGAAGGGACCAGGTTGGACTTCTCCTCGTTGACTCTGAAACCTAGCGACGTGAGCAAGCTCAACAGAGTGGCGACATCCGACTCCAGTGAGGCAGCACTGGAATGCCCCTGGAGGATATCGTCCAGATATGCCGAAGTAGTCATCCTGGACTGTGTGCGATGGAAAGCTATCACATGCGACATCAGTCTGGTGAAGGCCCAAGGAACCAGGTTGAGGCTGAAAGGCATGGCCTTGAACTGGTAAACTCGCCCCAGAAAAACGAACCTGAGATACTTCCGTAACGCCCAATGAATCGGAACGTGAAAGTAAGCATCTCGCAGGTCGAAGCTGGAAGCAAAATCTCCCTAGTGAATTGAACGGAGGACCGACCTGAAAGTCTCCATGCTGAACTTGAGAGCAATGATAGACTGGTTCAGATCGATAACCGGTCGGAGTCGGCCGTCCTTCTTCGGCACCAAGAACAGGCGGGAATAGAAACCCACTGACTCAATGTTCTTGACGACCTCAATCGCCCCCTTCGTCAGGAGATTGTCTATCTCCGTGGACAAAAGTTCCCGACGTAAAATGTCTAAAGGAACTTTGGTTGGAAGAGGCACCCTGGACAGAGTGGGGTGCCTTCGGAAGGATATTTGCAGCCCGGACCAAACAACATCTAACACCCAAGGACCGGATGTGATGGTGGCCCAACGGTCTGCGAACTCTATCCTTCCTCCAACCTGGGACGAGTCGAGGTGAGGACCTTCATTTCGAACCCCGACGAGGCTCGCGAGAGGAGAAAACACCTCCTCTACTGAATGAAGAATCCTGGGACTTCCCTCAAGACTGCCGACGCTTACCCTTACCCCTTGAGTAAGAAGTAGAAGCGGAGAGAGAAGGATCAGCCCCTTTGCTTCGCAGAGGAAGCAGAGAGTACTTGTTAGGCTTGGAACGGCCCGTGCCTACCCTAGAAGGCTGATCAAGCTGAAGAAACAGCAGCTGATCGTTGGAATGACGTAGAACATCATCCCTGACCGTCAACACAGAACCATGGAAAAGTTGCAGACCTGCCTAAGAAGCAGATCGAAGAGTAGCGCACTGCTCCTCAGGAAGGGATCGGCCTGTGTCCAGCACAGAGACCCTTTGAACTAATTCCAGATTAGCCGTGTTACAGGCATGCGTGTGAGTAAGATGCATAAGCGCCTTGGACAGCACATGCAAAGGAGCCTGTACCTCGTCAAACTTATCTGGGGGCAGATAAGCAGCTAAAGCTGAGACGACGTGATCGGAGAGAGAAAGCATATAAAGCATCTCTCTCGATAAGCCCAATGTGGACTCCAGAGTCGTCATCGGAATGACGACAGACTTGGACTTGGAAAGCCCCAGGGAATTGGAGTCCTGATCCAAAACCGTCAAAGTCTGGTAGACCGAATGATTGGCAGAATCGTAGGAACGATAACGCGCCGGAGGCAAAAAGGTGTCAACCCTGGTGAAGAACGGAGCCTTCATAGCCTTGGAACTCCGCTTAGAGTCCAAGGCTGAAAATGCTTCAACCAACTGTACCGACTGGCACGGTCGAAGACGCCCAGAAGCGGGTTGCTCCATAGGCTGTTGACGCTGCGACCGATGATCGCGGCCTGGCTGACACTGTCGACAGGTTAGATGGTTTGAGATCCGGAAGGAACCCAAACACGAAATCAAGAGCTGCCCCAAAGTCCAAAGACTCCTGGCTCTCGACATCAAGCATGTCTTATTCTTCCCCTGAGTCGGAAGACACATGGCCCATCGTGGGCAAACCAGCCGACGCCTCCCATAGTGTCGGAACACCAGGGTGATCAGAAAGTGGCCTGTTTCCAATCCCGGGAAGCGGCGCCATAGGGGGCGCCTGGAAACCACTCGCTGGAAGCAACGGGAAGGCTCTTTGACAGAACCTGAGTGAGTAAGGAGAGGGCCTCCCTAAGCTCACTGCCCGTACTGGCCGGTTCGACAGGGGAACGAACCGGCAAAGTGGCTTCACCTCTGACCCTCTTAACCAGCGAAGGGTCACGATCCTCCAAAACATCTGACATGGGACGACGGGCGGCAGCCGAAACGTCTGAAGGCAGACGTGTATAGGGGTGTGACACACCCCGAGGATCAACATAGCGGGAACTCATGAGAGTCACCGCGGACCTCTGCAGGGCAGAAGGTCCAGGCTGCACAAAAGACGTTGGTCCCCCAAAACTGGTCGTGTGGCCAGAATGAGTGGACGGAAACGCCACGGAGTTCATAGTGTCCCACTAAGAACATCCGAATCCAATGACAACTGTGGTGCTCGACGGCGCTGACCACAGTAGAGGGTCCGGCCGGCAGCCACTTCCAACTTCGCCGAGTAGAAGTCTTAGTCAGGGAAGGTTGAGGCCAATACCCCCATGTCTACACAACCAGACACCGCAGCAGACCACTGCAGGTATAAAACTACTGTGCTCAATGGCTGAGAGGACACAGTAGGGGGTTCAGTCGGCAGCCCCATCAGACTTCACCGAGTGGAAGTCGGGGAAGGCTGAGGCCGATACCCCACAACCACACTACAGACATCCCTGCAGACCCTGGCAGGGATAAGCCGAGGCCGGCTAAAAACGGTGCCCAATGACGTTGTAGACAGAACAGCAGTAGCAGCAGATACGACGGGAGCTGTTGGAGCTGGCGGAAAAGTGGAGAGAGCCACCAAGCTCGGCCTCCAAAGGAGGAGTCACAACCCTAGTGACAGCCTCAGATGCCGACTGGAGAGGGCGCATAGTCCCGGAACCAGGCATCTCTTCACCAGAAATCCAACAGCTCCCGCAGTATCCACCACGGTAAAAAACTGCACATTCCCCACGGAAGGGGAATAATTCTCACCAGACATGGTCGAGTCCGGAAGCCCCGAAACGACAGCGTTCCCCACCCCCCGCTGGTGCAGGAGGAGCTGCACATCCCCCACGGAGGGGGAGCAATTCTCACCAGACATGGTCGAATCGGGCGACTCCGAAAGGATAGCGTTCCCCACCCCCCATGGGAGCGGGAGGAGCTGTACATCCCCACGGAGGGGTCAAACTCAAACCATACCTGGTCAAATTGGGGGGGGGGGGGGGGGGGGGGGGGAATGACAGTGTCTCACCCCCCCGTTCCCCCGGGGGTGGGGGGAGCTACACATCCCCCACAGAGGGGGGTAACCTCACACCAGACGTGGTCGAGTTGGGAGGCTCCCGAAATGACAGCGTTCCACACCACCTGTGGGTGCGGAAGAAACAGCCACGAGAACGCACCAAGGCGAGGGCAAAAGGAATTGCCTTAGAGGAACCGAACTGGAAATAACAGAGGTGAGAGCAGTAGAAGAAAAAGGTGAACTCAACAGAAACAGAAAGTAGAAGAACACCCTCAACTACGGGAGAAGGTGGCAGAAAAAAAACGGTGGGTACACGACAGAACCCAGACGGTCGACAGGGACCGAAAAAACAGAAATTCAGCCCTCAACAGAGTGAAGAAATCCTGTCCAGACAGTCCCAGATTGACACGTAACTCCAAAAATTAATTCATCAACCGAAAAATTCATTGTCGAATCGCGTGATGTCGAAAACAAAACATTCGCGAAAACGGAATAGTAAATAATATACAATGAGAATGTGGTTGAAAATATAAACGAGAATATATAAAAACACAGTCCTGTTATTATACGATCTTCAGATCCATAAATCCAGTCACAGGAAAACCATTATCGACGAGTTAAAATATCTCTGTTACTACAGCAAAGATGGCACACATCCACCACGTGGGCGGATAATCAAAAGAATGACGAATTGACGCATTGCGCACTGTTTAACGGAAGTCGTGGATTTGTACTATGGAAGAGCATCCATACTGGCGCTCGACCCAGTTTTGGCTTATTTTTTCGTGGTGTTTTTACACCACTTTTCTTTCCCAAATCTTGGGCAAGATTAAAATAGAGAGTATTTTATCCGAGTTAGGTTCTTCCACTGTAGTACAAGCCTGTAGTAAACAATTGAGGTAGGTTGATAAGAAATGACCGGTGGGTACACAACAGAACCCAGACGGCCGACAAGGACCTAAAAAAAAGAAATTCAGCCCTCAACAGAGTGAAGAAATCCTGTCCATACAGTCCCTCATTGACACCAAACTCCAATAATAATAATGAAATTTATCAACCGAAAAATTTTATTTCTGAACCGCATTGACACAATGTCAAAAAAAAAAAACATTCGCGAAAACGGAATATATAAATAAAATACAATGAGAATATGGTTGAAAATATTAACGAGAATATATAAAACACAGTCCTTTTATTATACGATCTTCAGATCCATAATTCCTGTCACAGGAAAACCATTATCGACGAGTTGAATTATCACTGTTTCGTAATGCAAAATGGCGACATGTCATCCACGTTTCGCGGACAAAAAAAGAATGGTTTGATGACTGCTTGCACACTTGTTAACAGAAGTCATGGAATTGTACTAAGAGAAGAGCATCCCCTACAGGGTGTGCGCCGATGGCGCTCGACCCAGTTTTGGCTTATTTTTTCGTGGTGTTTTTACACCACTTTTCTTTCCCAAATCGCTTCGGAAAGATTAAAATAGAGAGTATTTTATCCAAGTTAAGGTCTTCCACTGTAGTGCAAGCCTGTAGTAAACAACTGTAAGGTAGGTTGATAAGAAATTGGAAAACACCTGAACTCATTTTGGGATGATGTTCTGTCGGCTTCATCTCTTCTTGATAATAAAACCACACAACCCCAGAAGAGATATTTGGAGAAACCATTTTTTTTTAATAATAGCATAAAAATTCAATAAATCTTGGTGCGAAAAAGGTATCTCTTTCATAAATGACTTGCTATCTGAGAACAACAGTCTCTTAACCTTCTCTGACTTCTCCAACAAATATAACATTAAGACCCCATTCACAATCTGTCAAGGCATTATAAATGCAATAGCTACATCCTGGAAAGCGGCAGCCAAATCACATAAAGAAATATTGTCTCTCTATAATGCAGACATTGGTATGCTACAATCTAGGCACAGGATTTGACAAGCATTCTATATTAATTTCTCAGAACTATATGCAACATCTCCCACGAATTCCTAGATAAAATGGAACGAGATTCTAAATATAAATTTGCAGCCGGACGACTGGAATTTCATATATAGAATTCCATTTTCAACCACAGACAATACAATGTATCAGATACATACCAACAAAGTTCACACGTCAATAATATTCTAGGTGGGACCTTGACAATTGCCTGCTTAACTTATGAACTCTGACTGCATCCAGACTATTCACCAACATATTTGATTATCTAAGAAACTCAACTGGAGTTTATTTGTCAAAGTTGGGAAGATGACCCTCCCTCTGTGGAGAAAGGAATATGCAGTTAACATGATTACAAAAATGTAGCTCACATTGCAACTGCATCTCTCCAGTAGGTTTCTGCTGGAGGGAGGTAACTGCAAATTTTTAATGCTACCTATCAGATTCTGATTGGACGTCTATGGCAATCAAACACCAGGTGGTACAGGCTTTGAATTATTGATTGTACATGAGATAGGTAACCAAATTGAGATAAACACAGCAGTTTAAAAGTCTATGTGCAGCAACAAACTTACAAAAAATATAAATATCCAAATATCTATTATGTACTGTGTTAATGGTTTATCGAGAAAGTACATTCCAATTTCTTTAAAAGAATGTAATGTATTATCTGTAAATATTCATATAAAATCTGAATAAAAATATTAAAAAAAAAAATAGCTGCATTGAGAATTAAGAAGGCAATTGCACTCTTTGGCAAACTGAGAAGGGCAATTATTTGTACTCCCATACTTTCCAGAATGCCAGACCTGGTGTCATGTGATTGTGTTGTATCTTTATACTTCTTTCCCATATCAATTACAATGTATTTTGATATTCTACAGTCTCTGAGACTTATCACGAGTATGATGGGGGGGGGGGGGGGGGGATGGGGGAGGGGGGGGGGGGGGCAGATAATAACTTATAATCATCAGTAATGGAGTGATGAAAACCTCAAATCATCAACTTTGAAATTGTAGTTGTTATGGGTGTTTCAAACGATTAACTGACTTCTCAATTAATCATGACTGGCCTGGTCATAGATAGTGAAAGGGTTCTTAGAGGTCTGAAGAATTCTTATTTTTTTGCTCCCTTATAACCAGGTCCACACTTTGACCAAGAGAATATGTAGTGCTTAGTTAAGTCAAAACTTCACTAGAAACCACTGCAAAGGTACTGTATTTTGCATCAGTAAGACCACCGGAGGTCTGTATTTTGGAACATGTCTTATACATGTTGTATTGTACATGTAAGATAAGCAACTCGGCCAAATTGGAATTTTATAAATATACAGGGTAAGGTTTGTTTTTCCATTAAGGAACATTTCGTGGATACACTCAATCAGGTGTAACCGAACTCTCAGATTCTAGATTATTCCACAACAAAACAGCAGGTTTTGTTTCTCGTGAACTGGGAAAAATTTTAAGACATGTCATAACAGATTCTGAGACTTGAACAACTAAGAAAACTCATACATACCTTTGCACCAGAAACCAGTTTCAACCCAAGTGAATCAAAGTTCAGTGCAGTAATGGCCGATTTATGACCACTAAAAGCAATTAAACACTCTCCTGAGGACAAGTCAAACACACGCACAGTACCATCATTGTAACCAACAGCAAGGTGTTTCTTGGAGTTTGATTTAGCAATCTGGGTAACTTCATGCTTTTCACCCTTCAGAACCAAATGCTGTAACAATAAATACATAGAGTGTAGAAATGATCACAGAACTTTGTAACCAGTAAACCATTTAGTTATAACCATTTGTTGACCCATAAACCTCCCGTTACTTTAGAACAGAGATTATCCAAATGTTATAAAATTAAACCATGTTAACTCCTAGCATACTGTTGAAGCAACAAAATTTTCTCCAATCACTCTGTTTTTCTCTTGTTTAACTATGAATTTAACCAATTATATCTTGTTTGACAGAGCTCACTGAGCTCTGTCAAACAAGGTATATTTGGTTAAATATCAAACTGCATTATGGGAAATATTTGCTGCTGAAACCCCTAACATTTTGACATCAGAGTGCAGAGGGTTAAAGTAGTCAGAAACTAGATGAAAAGATTTTGCAATAGAAGTGTAACAGAATATAAGTTACACACCTCTAGCACAAAATACTTGAGCCCAACGAGACATAATCTGTGCATATAAAACACTTGAGCCTGATGAGCAAGCCCTATAATTAGAGGATCCATGAGGCATACCTGGCATGTAACTGCCAACCATACTCTTAGCATACACCTTCCCTCCTCTGCAGGTGTCCTGTGAGCTGTTATAAATTGGCTTCCTTTTTTTCAAAATTTGAAGAAATCTATAAAAAAACTGCAGGAATATTTTGGCTAAATGGAGTGTGGTCATGCGCAAAGAAAGGACGGAGACCTTCCATTTTCCATATTTTCTTCAGCAGGGCTAGCATTTTAGAATCATGACCGGCTGATCAATAGGCCTGGTGAAGGGGTCGACCAGGATTTTTCTTCACTGGGGCCGATTTATTTTTTTACACTTGCATGTGCACATTATATTGATATTTCATGTATATTGTGTTATTTGATGATTTGATAGGAATAAAGATGAATAATTCCAACCTATTTGTCTTTTATTAATTTGCTATGGGCTATTACCAGGCAATATTAAAAATGCAAACTTGATCTGTAGGCCACCATGTCAGACTAACATACCAAAAATCAGCTCAATATCTGGAAGCTTGTAGAAAAAAAGTCCAGAAAACTGTAATTTTGATGCATTTTTCAGAGTCCAAGGGCCATAATTTCAGGAAAAATCAGTGGAGCGGAACAAAATGCAAACTTGTTCTGTAGGCCACCACGTTAGACTAATATACGAAAAAACAGCTCAATATCTGGAAGCGTGTAGAAAAAAAAGTCTGCAAAACTGTAATTTTGATGAACTTTTCAAAGTTCAAGGGCCGTAATATCGGTAAAAATCAGTGGAGCGGAACAAAATTCAAACTTGATCTGTAGGCCACCATGTCGGACTAACATACCAAAAATCAGCTCAATATCTGGAAGCGTGTAGAAAAAAAGTCCAGAAAACAAGTAGGACTGACTGACGGACTGTCAGACTGACAGACTGACGGACTGATGGACGGACCAGTCAAAAACATTATACCCCCGCAACTTCATTGCGTGGGGTATAATAAAATCCATTCCAAAGCAAAAACGGTGTTGTTTTTATTTTCACAAATCACTTTGCTGAAGATCAACAAACTTGACATCATGCACTCTCACTTGTCAATTATTCCCTGAAAATGCAAATAATGTAAATCACTCATGAATAATTAATGCAGGAAACAGTATGTGTTTAGTGCATATTTTTCCAATTAAATTGTAACTGCTATGTTTTGTGATGGATTATTTTCGAAGACAGCTTGGAGAGAGGGAAGGAGGGAACCCACATAAGATGCAGAAATTACAAATTCTTGTGTAAACATTTCAGAATAAATGCTCAATCAATCAGAGGTTATGTTTACTCTATTATAATAGACGCTCACGGTTGTGTTGACAACAGTCATACACACAATAATTTTTTTTCAAGTCTGTCGTTGATATTTGTCTGGCTTTTCCAACCATATGTATAAAATTTGTGCCAGGCAATCAAACAGTAATAGCAATGGAATGTGGTAATAAATAAGGGATTCAAAGTCGTTACAAAATAAAAGGTTTATATGGTCAGTATCAACCCATTTGGGCATGATTTTCACCATATCCACCCCCTCACGTTTTCTATGCTCATCTGTGATCGTAGTCTGGTACATCACCGGCAGAAGTGCACAAATAAACCCAGAATCGCATGATCGATTAGTCGCATTTCCCGAAGTTATTTTGTTTTATGAAATCACTCGTCGCTTGATGCGCTGAGATTTGGTAAACAATAGATTGCTGACACAGCCGATTGATCAGCCTCGTTAGATTATTTTTGTGGCCGATTACCAGGCCGGGGCCGATCTGGTCAAATTGCAAGCCCTGCTTCAGGGAGCCCGCCAACATGATATGGATCCCCACTTTTGTGTTCATCACTATGCCATGATGCATGATTGAAAAGTGGTGTCATCCCCTCCCCTTTGACACTCATTAGTTTGGGGGGGGGGAGGGGGGGGGCTGGTGGAGGGAGGGAGGGAGTTCACAATTATTGATTATCCTAATAATCGATTAACATGGCCACGATAAATTATAGCTGATTAACTGTAAGCAAGTGACATACTTCTCATGAGTATTAAAAAAAAACACACTTGGACAAAAAACGAACATCACGAATGTCTTGTAACTCCTCCTGCAATGCCATCTGATTCAACTACAAATGAAACAGTTCTTGCATAACAGCCTATCTCAGTGGTTTTTGAAAAAAACTCTTTTGGAACTTCATAAGAATACATGTAATTAACCACAACAGCATTTTTGAGAACTATGAGGGCATTTGGGGGGGGGGGGGGGCATATCTGCCGTTAATGGCAACATCTGTGATGCAATGCACAGATGTAACAGGTTAACGATACATGTATGTTCTGTGATATAATGTGAAAGGTAAATTTAGGTTTCTGTGATGTGAAGTTTTATAGGACAGATATAGCATTACAGATTAATTTAATGGTATGTTCATTGGTTTGATGTTACAAGTTAAATGCATGTACTATGATATGATTTTTCAGGTTAACGATATGCTCTGTGATATGATGCTACAGGTTAATAATATGCTCCAAGATCTGATGTTACAGGTTAATGGTATTCTGAGGTCTCTAATACAATGTTACAGGTTAATGGTATGTTTTGTGCAATGATGTCATATGTTGGTACACTCTGTGATATGGTGTTACAAGTTGATGATATGCTTTGTGGTATGACTTTACAGGTCAATAGTTTTCTTTGCAATATGATAATAAAGTTCAATGGTATGATGTTTTGATATGTTACACGTTAAAGGTATGCTGCATCATATGATGTTACTGGTACACTGTGTGATATGATGCCATAGGTTAATGGTATGAAGTGGCATGGTAATGGTTTGATCTGTGTATACTCTGTGAGGTAATGTTACAGGCTAATTGTACATTCTGTGGCATAATGTTACAGGCCATTTCTATGCTCTGTGATATAATGTCACAAGCTATTTGCATTCTCTGTAATATGATGTTACGGGTTAATGAAATGCACTGTGACCCGATGTGACACATTAATGGTACATTTAGTTAGTGTTTATTGGAGTTTTAATGACACTTTCAAGAGCAAGGATTACATCAGATCTGACAGTTTTATGGGCGCAGGAAGCCAGAGTACCTGAAGAGAAGGTAGCAGCAAGCAACTGTCAGACTCTCCAACTATGCATGAGCAGAGTCAGCAGTGGTTGAAGGCAAGAACAGCTTAGTATACAATGCCAATGTGTAACCACTGCGATCTCCTGATGTTACAAGGCTGCAGGATAATGGTATGCTCCGGAATATGATGTTACAGGTTAATCATATAAGTGCTCTAATGTTACAGGCTGTCCACTGGTCATCTTAGTCAAAAAGTTGTTAAGACGCCCCTTGTTTGAATACTCAATCTAGGTTCAGCCCCATAAAGATTTCTCACTTTACCTCTTCTCCAGTTCTCAAATCCCAAATAATAACATTCTCACATGTTCCTGTGGCACAATATTTTCCTTTGATACCGCGAATTTCCAAGAAGATAATGTTTGACTTTTGACTAGCTACAACTCCAAAAACTGAGCTTGGCACATATCTCAAATACTGTTTGGTTAAACCCATTTTTCACTTCTAATAAGTCAACCTGCAAAGAAAGACGTGTTCTAATATGAATATTGGAACCGGACATTGTCAAGTGAAGCAAGTGTCTGTACACATAGAACTAAAATGTTTTTCTGCCAAAATATATATTTCATTATTTCCAAATGCAACAAAATACTGTATGTTGATTGGCTGAGAGATAAGGTGTAACTTGCAATCCACAGTAGCTTTTTTTTACACCATGGTTAACCACAGTGTAAAAACAAGAATACACAATAGCAGGGTATATGGCTAAAAAAGTACCCATTTTTAATAATTCATACCTTCTGCTTGGTTATGTTAGAACAAAAATAACAAGAGCACTGCCTAGTGGGGGAACATACGCCCGTGGTGATCATCATGTGTGCAAAGTTTGAACAATATAGCATGTAAAATGTTGAAGGAGTAGGCGACACAATACTGTAATGTTTTAAGTACTAAAAGGGGGCATAACTCTGGAAATACAAAACAGAGTTACCTGCTCTTGTCACATGCACAATGGCAATTGGTGATCAACATGTGTTCAAAGTTTGAACAATATAGCATGTAAAATGTTGAAGGAGTAGGGGACACAATAGTGTAATGTTTCAAGTATTAAAAGGGGGCATAACTCTGGAAATACAAAACAGAGTTACCTGCTCTTGTCACATGCACAATGGCAATTGATGATCAACAGGTGTGCAAAGTTTGAACAATATAGCATATAAAATGTTGAAGGAGTAGGCGACACAAAACTTTAATGTTTTAAGTACAAAAAACAAAAAAGGGGGCATAACTCTGGAAATACAAAAGAGAGTTACTTGAGTTACTTACTCTTGTCACATGCACAACAGCAATTGGTGGTCAACATGTGTGCAAAGTTTGAACAATATAGCATGTAAAATGTTGATGGAGTAGGCGACACAATACAGTAATGTTTTAAGTACTAAAAGGGGTCATACCTCTGGAAATACAAAATGGAGTTACCTCCACTTGTCATATGCACAACGTCAATTACTGATCAACATGTGTGCAAAGTTTGAACACTGTAGCATGTAAACTTTTGGAGGAGTAGCCGACACAAAAATTGTTGATGGACGGACAGACGGACAGACAGACGGACAACGCCATAACATAATACTCCAGTTTGTTTCAAAACGGCGTATAAAAATTCAGGAAATTTAATATTTATGTGTAATAAAATATTACAGATATGGATGTCATTGGAACTGGCTCATTGAGCCAGTTCTGTTGACATCTATATCTGGTTTTAGTAAGAAACTTACAAAGTACAAAATTTCTGTCACTTTTTCCCACAATTTAGGTTAAAGTATTAAGTACACCAAAATTCTTGGAAATAAATCTGTTATCCTTGTGTTTTCCAGGGTGTATGGGAATTTACACCGGTCTGGGAACTCATACACCCTTCGGCTTTGCCTCAGGGTGTATGAGTTCCCAAAATGGTGTAAATTACCCTACACCATGGAAAACAGAAGGATAACTAATATTACCGTATTTCAAACTGCCACTGATTCATTCAAGCAGGAAATGAATACAGACAAGTCAATGAGGCCTTTGTTAATTTATTCTTTGTTTAGAATAGAATAGAATAGAATTTATTCAACAATATACCAAATCATGCTATTTACATAATACATATAAAACAGAATTAACAGAACTTATGGTACATCGTTAGGAGAAAGCATAGCCCGTTTAGGCTGTCTTCCTGCAATCTCCTTATAAACAAAATTTCAAGTAACACAATGGAATAGAAAGATCTAACTACTTTTATCACTACCTAGGGTGAAATGGCTACGTGTCAAATCACTAATCCAGTACTACGGAGCTTATAGATATTGTTTAGGATGAGATAACAGCTAAACTTACTTTCGGTTGGCCCTATAAAAAAGTATCGGGTTTTTGATTGCACATGCGGGGGTGTGAGGTGATAGAGAAAACGTGGAATTTTGACACCAGTATTCAAAAAATTAAACGCCGGGTCTGCAGTCAGGACACATGCGATACGAGCATGTTACGCTTGACGAGTAGCTGTCTATATATTTCTCAAATAGTTGTTTTTTAAACGCGCGTCTGGAGGAAATTGAGCGTAAGGCAGTCTCAAGCTCGTTCCAAATTTTTGGAAAATTATGTTTTGGAAGTTTTGCAGAAAATTGAGTCCTGGCTTTATCTATATTAATTAATCCCGCCTGTCTGGTAAGACTCCCGGTTGTTGAGCGAATCGTAAAAAAAGTCCTGAAGGATACAGGCAAGATCATGGTCTTCCAGTCAAACATGAACAGGGAAACGTTTAATTTGTATAAATCATTAAATTTTAATACACGATTGGCCTTGAATAATGGATCAGTGTGGCTATTAAATTTTTTACGGCTAATAACTCGCATCGCACGCTTCTGTAAAGAGTATATTTTACTGGTAAATAACGAATGCCCCCAGGCCTGTATTGCATACATTAGGTGACTATGAACAAGGGCATAGTATAGTGTCTTTAGTGCTTTGGCTGGAAGAATATTCTTTACTTTGTTCAGGCAGTAGATTGCGTTAGACATTTTGGAGCATATTTTTGATATGTGGTGTTTGAACGTGAGGTTTTCGTCGAAGTAAACTCCTAAAAATTTAACCACGGTCTCGTTTAAGGAGTTCCCTACAGATGAAAGTTTAGTACTATTGAGGAGTATATTTAAATTATTAGCCTTTAATGGACTGTTTTGCGGGTGCAAAACAATATACTTGCACTTGTTCTCGTTCACCTGGAGTTTATTGCAGCAACACCAATTAAATATATTTGTTAGCTCAGTGTTGACCGTCGTCTCCAGATCTTTCAGATCATACCCAGCTGTATATGGCGTTGTGTCATCAGCATAAGAGAGCAGATTAAGAGAAGTAGAGAATCTCATGTCGTTTACGTACAGAAGAAACAGGATCGGCCCCAACACAGATCCTTGTGGAACACCGCAACTAACGACCCTAGTCGGGGATTTGTGCGAACTATAATCAACGAATTGTTGCCTATCCGATAAATAACTTTGGAACCACTTGTTACCCACACCCCTGATGCCGTAATATTCTAATTTTTTTAGTAATATATCATGGCTGATTGAATCAAATGCCTTAGACAAGTCTAAGAACACAGCCAGAGTAGAGTCCTTCGTTGGTTTGTTGTTATATTCTGCAACATGTTGTAATAGGTGCAGTATGGGATGGGAGGTAGAGTGATTTTTACGGAAGCCATACTGGTGTTCGTAAAGAATTCCAAATTCATCTAAAAAACCGAGGAGTCTTTGACACATTATTTTTTCAAGAATCTTGGAGAAGACCGGTAATATGCTTATAGGTCTGTAGTTTCCTAATTCGTTCGGACTACCTGCTTTAAATATTGGAATTACTCTGGCTATTTTCATTTTTTCTGGCACTCTGCCCTCAGTAAGTGATAGATTAAAAATGTATTCCAATGGTTTAGCAATTTCTGATATGGATTGTTTAACAATCTCAGTGGACAAGTTGTTGCAATCGAGGCTAGTTTTTCCTTTCAGTTTGTTAGTTATTAACATAATTTCCTGTTCTGTTGTTGGGGCAATGAAGAAAGTATTGGGGTAATTATCGTTTAAAAAGTCGCTGAAAACGTTGTTTGAGGTTGGTACCTTGTCATTGATGGACTGCCCAATTTCTACAAAATAATCATTAAATTTTGAAGCTATTTCTTCAGGTGTTGTACGTTGATTGTTTTGACAAAAAGTAAGTGAAGGTTTGACGGCGGACTGCGATTTATTTATAATTGTGCGTAGTATTTGCCAAGTCTGTTTTGTGTCATATTTATTACGTTCTATAATATCGTTATAATATGAAGATTTACTTCTCCTTTTCACTTGGTTGAAAACCAAGAGGAATTTCTTATATTTTTCTTTATTTTCTTCAGAGGGTTTTCTTACTTTAAGTAAATAAAGTCTGTCTTTATTACGTGAAGATTGTATTAGACCAGCGGTCATCCATGGTTTACGTTTAATCAGCTTTTTGGGTAGATTTATGTTTCTTAAGGGGAATGCGGTGTCGAAAGCTTCAGTGTAAATATCCATAAAAGATTCATATGCCTCGTCTGCAGTGGTAGAAATGTAAACTGAATCAAATGTATTATGTTGCAATAAGTTTTTGAATAATCTTACATTTTCTGCTTTAAATGACCTTCTGTAACAAGGACCAGAGTCAACAACTCCCCGGTCTCCTTCGTCTATATAGAATGTCGCAAAATGATCTGAGATATCCGTAATTATTATTCCTGCGTGGTAATTTGATAAAGTATTATTTGAGTAGATATGGTCAATTAATGTAGCCGAATGTTCCGAAATTCTTGTTGGTTTTGTTATGAGTGGCATGTAGCCGTTACTGAACATATTGTCTATAAAACTATTTGTTTTTTCATGACCGCTAAAATTTAGTAGGTCAATATTGAAATCCCCTATAAGAAAGGCTTTACCGTTTTCGAGGTTTATTTTAAGGATAATATCTTGTAATGTGGAAGTGAAAGCGTCAATGTCGGCCAAGGGTGGAGAATTGGGTCTATAGATGCATCCTACAATGTATGAATTTTTGCGTCCTGGATTGATCTCAACAAAAATGGTCTCTATGACGTGTGGAATAAAAATGGACAAATCAGGTCTAATTTTGAATGTTACATTCTCAGAGATAAACATGCCCACCCCACCCCTACCTTCATCTTTTCCAGGGCGTGTCTTGTAGACAATAGGGTGGTATCCGTCAATCTTGTAACTAAAGTGCGCGTGTATTTTGAATATTTCAGTTAGCCCAATAACTTCAAACTTATTATTACCTTGCTGAAGGTCACATAAAAAGTTTGTTATTGAGTCCCAGTTTGCATTGATACTTCTGCAGTTCAGGCTAAGAAGGCTTGATTTTTTACCTCGCGTAGAAAAACTATGGCTAAAATTGGAAGGCGAATAATAGTTGCAGGAGTGATTATGAATAGAAAATGGGGATTCAAGGACATTTTCCTGGGTCGTGTCCATTACATCGTTGTATTTTGATACAAAATTGAATTGGTCGCTGTGCTGTATCTCATCCAAAGTTAAGCCATTAGTCGCCATCGATAGTCAAAATACAGATAAATGCCATGATAGCCAAAGGTAGTGATAAATAATAGATCTGTGAATTTATGTACATAATTTGACATTTAAAGAAGAAAAACCTAATAAACTTTAGCTTCTGCTGAACAATCATAGGTTAACCTAGGTTAACTGGAAGGAAAGAATGCGCGTAATTATTGCCGCTGTGGAAGCCAAGAAGAAGAATTCTATAGTTTAGGGAGTATTTACTAATCTGAGAATACGGGCAAGAGGGAAGTGGGGAGGGGGGGTCGGAATGGGGGGGGGGGGGGTACAAAAATGACAGAGTAAGTACACAGCAAGACTATGCAAAATCGGACAGCTACGCCTCCACATAAATCGTTGATAATCTCGAATCACAATAGTTGTGCAACGACAAAACGATAGCCACATTCGGAGTGTATAAGATTTACCAAGAAGTAATATACAGTCATCAATCTTGGTAGAATCGTTTTGACGGGCATGAAGAGATATTCAATACGTAATTGGAAAACAAAGCGTGCTCGTGTGAGTGGACGAAAGTGGCAGACTGTCGGTATGTCGTCAGTCCATGACTGACTGGCGCTTTATGCGAGCAACTTACTGATCACGATCATTTCATCGACTTTGGAACTAAATAAAGAACGACTTCAAAAACGATGGGCATGTGTTTGTTCATTACAAACCATTGGAGGGTGTCGGTGCGTCCCAATAATTTGCAATAAACAAACATCAATAAGCAATGCTAAAGCTTTGAACCAAATAAGGTCTCCTTACGATCGGATGTCCGGTCAAATCCGAAATTATTACTGCAATATTCACTCGTTGACGCACAGTGTTTTAACGGTTCTGTTTGTTATGAAATGGCAACAAGTTAGCGCCAGGCCTAATCAGATTTACTGCATTGGTAACGGCTCAATGGATTACCAGTCAACATTTACAGAGGGAGCTGACTAGTACTAGCACCCAATTTCACTAGTCGCAGTTACGTAAAACTCTTGCGTTTTAAATTACTTCTTACGATACGACTATTTCATTAACTGGTGACATCAGAAACTAAATTAAGAACGATTTCAAGATAAATGGACATGGATATGTTTATTTCAAACCATTGGAGTGCACGTGGCAGCTGGCATGAAACAGCACTCAAATCCACTGGCAGTATTTACACACAGTAGTCTTGCCTTTTATGAGGCTCGTGTTCTCGTAAATGTCTTTGAGCTGCCACTTTGTGGGACCTGACCTATGCCGCATTATAGCTGGCAATTTGTGGGACCTATCTTATGCCACATTACATGCCAAATATAGTGTTTATATATATATAATGTTTTATGTCAATCATGTGCATTTATAACATGAAATAACAGCACATTTTGGTTATATATGGGCTATGGCCCACTTCTGATCTCAACACTATTTAACAAGTTGTTACCGACTGTCAGTGGCAAAAATCAGCTATAATGTTTCATTTTTTATAACTGTCTGATAGTATCCAAGACTGTGATAGGAGGGTAATCAGAAGGTGACTTACATGTAGTACCATCAGGTTATGAAATAATTTTTGGTGTGGTACATCCAGTGAATTTATCTATCTATTTATTGGTATTTAAGGTCACATACTTCTGCACAATGGCTAATCGTGAACACAATATGGAGATAAAGTCAAGTCCAGCCAATCGTTTTTACTCTTGTTGCCCATTTTAGAAGACCTCCACCCCAAGCATTGATGACTAGGTCCTTTTTAACCAATAAAACAGAGCTTGTTTACCACAGTAAAAAGCACTGCTTCACTTCCCAGAGTTCCATGGGGAAGTGAATTTAAAATCCCTGTTAACTGTATATGACTTCCAAACACTAAACCATTCAACAATTTACAATATATTCAATACTTAGATGTGAGTCTTCAATGGAAGACGTGTGTCGCCTGGCATGTTCAGACAGAATTCTAAGTGGAAAAGGGGCATAACTCTGGAAAAAAATACAGCGGATCAAAAAATAAAATAGGTGGTGCACAATGCCATGATGTGATAAAGAATCACTGAAAGTTTCATCAAAATCCATTCATAGGTTAAAGAGGAGTGGCAGATAAGAGAAGCCTGGCGTTTCAGACAGAATTCTAAGTGGAAAAGGGGCATAACTCTGGAAAAAATACAGTGGATCAAAAAATAAAATAGGAGGTGCACAATGCCATGATGTGATAAAGAATCACTGAAAGTTTCATCAAAATCCATTCATAGGTTAAAGAGGAGTGGCGGATAAGAGAAGCTTGGAGTTTGAGACAGAATTCTAAGTGGAAAAGGGGCCTTAATTTTGGAAACAATACAGCGGATCAAAAAATAAAATAGGAGGTGCACAATGTCATGATGTGATAAAGAATCACTGAAAGTTTCATCAAAATCCATTCATAGGTTAAAGAGGAGTGGCGGATAAGAGAAGCCTGGCGTTTCAGACAGAATTCTAAGTGGAAAAGGGGCATAACTCTGGAAAAAATACAGCGGATCAAAAAATAAAATAGGAGGTGCACAATGCCATGATGTGATAAAGAATCACTGAAAGTTTCATCAAAATCCATTCATAGGTTAAAGAGGAGTGGCGGATAAGAGAAGCCTGGCATTTCAGACAGAATTCTAAGTGGAAAAGGGGCATAACTCTAGAAAAAATACAGCGGATCAAAAAATAAAATAGGAGGTGCACAATGCCATGATGTGATAAAGAATCACTGAAAGTTTCATCAAAATCCATTCATAGGTTAAAGAGGAGTGGCGGATAAGAGAAGCTTGGCGTTTCAGACAGAATTCTAAGTGGAAAAGGGGCATAACTCTGGAAAAAATACAGCGGATCAAAAAATAAAATAGGAGGTGCACAATGCCATGATGTGATAAAGAATCACTGAAAGTTTCATCCAAATCCATTCATAGGTTAAAGAGGAGTGGCAGATAAGAGAAAGTGTGACGCAGACGACGCAGACAACGACGCAAGACGACAAAAGTAATCCCTATATGTCGCTCCCCACTTCATGGGGCGGCGACACAATAAAGTTGACTTCTAATTGTATGTACAAACGTGTAGGTTATAGAGTAAACTCTACAACAATAAATAGCCAGTCTTGCACCACAAATAGCATACTAAACCAGATATAAGCCCATAATAGAAAATAAGCCCACCTACCAATCTTACAGATTTCAGTTTAAGAATCCCCTCCTTGTAAATAAGGCCAGCTCCTTACTTTGGAATGACAATATCAATGGCAGCCATGCTGGTAAGCTGTTACATGTACAATAAAAGGCCACCCAGTCACACGTCCACCCCCACCCCCCCCCCCCCCCCCCCCCCCCACCCAAAGAGTGTGCAATTCGAGATTTGAAAAAAATTGAATTTTTCGAAGTCGAAAAAGGGACATAACTTTGGCAAAAAATGTTAGACCAAACCCTGATTTGAACTTTACCTGTATGTTTTGTAGATACATCTACATACCAAATTTTATTGGAACTGGTCACTAGCACCTAAAGTTATCAAGAAACCAAAAAAATACAAAGTGAGCAGGGGCTCATGAGAAGTCCACCCCCTCCCCCTCCACCCCTTTGCTGTTCAGCAATACAAAAAACATGTTTCCTAAGTAGAAAAAGGACCATGACTCTGGTGAAAATAAATGGACCATGTCCATTTTCATTCTTAACCTGCATTACCTCCCAAGTAAGCTGTATACCAAATTTGGTTACAATCAATTCACCCAAACTCAAGTTAAAATTTGGATGCCAAAGTGTTCGGTTTTAGACTGGGGCCATTGAAAGGACTTGCGAGGTTATTTTAAAGCAAATATATTGTTTTACAAAACATTAATTATATAAATAACCCCACTTCTGTCACGCCACTGTTTATGCGTGCCTCCCCAGACTTTGCGTGCGGCTTATGAATAAAAAACACTTATCAATATCAGGGTTAATTCTGTCACAAGTCTCCTTTCAAAGGTGTCAGGATATATAAATTTTATAGTAAATTTCCTTTCTTATTATACCTACCGAAATTGTTTACTACAGGCTTGTACTACAGTGGAAGAATCTAACTCGGATAAAATACTCTCTATTTTAATCTTTTAAGATTTGGGGAAGAAAAGTGGTGTACAAACACCACGAAAAAAAATAAGTCAAAACTGGGTCGAGCGCCATCGGCGCACACCCAGTATGGGACGCTCTTCCATAGTACAAATCCATGACTACCGTAAAACAGTGTGCAGTGCGTCAAGTCGTCATTCTTTTGATTCCGAACAACACAGGAGTTATGTGATCAGTGGGGAGGAAGGATTCTTACCCGAATAAGAAGATGGGAGGGCCTCCATGTAAACAATTTCGGTAGGTATAATGAAGGAAATTTACTATAAAATTTATATTTCTTATCAACCTACCTCAATTGTTTACTACAGGCTGAATAGACAAAAGGATGGAGGGAATCACATAACCAACCCACACATAACTCAATAGCACTGGAACCGTGGACAGAGGAAGAGATCCCTAGGCCTATCAAACCATAGCATCACAAACATCAGAAAAGACAATGAAAGATGAGGCGTATGGTGAAGTGCGACGCACAGACAGAAATGGCAGTAACAGCACAGAGCTGCAACTGACCCTGAAAAAAGCTGAAAGGCTGGGATAGACAACAGCCTGAGCCGAAGAAAGAGGGACCCAAGAACCAAGGTCCTCTATCGGCTCCTGCAATTATCGCAGATAAAAGGAGAATGTAGCATTTCTCCAGTAGGCTGCCAGTATAACATCCGTCATCCGACAACATGACAGAGTTATTAAAAGAGGAAGACAATGCACGCATCTCGTGGCAGAAAAAACAATTGGTAATACAATCACCAGTAGCTAGACGAGCAGAAGCTGCACGAATACCAAGACAAATCCATTGAGAAAAGGATGCAGGAGAGATCTGGCATGTGAGAAAATGCATAGTCATCCAGGATAAAGGCACGAACGCCCCCCACCCCCAAGCAGAGCAGTGCCCAAGAAAGCGACCATTTTGGAGTAAGTCCTAGGCCTTTTCAAGGAAAAGAGCAGAACAAGCTTGGAGAGGCAAGGATGAGTGTCGAAACAATGCGGTACCACATATGAAAAAGGTCTCCGAAGCATGGTCTTGTACCCATTGCTGGAGACCCCAGAAACAAACATAAACCAGAAACTCTGCAAGCGGTGTGATCGAAGGAGTGACAGAAGCAACAGAGTGATCGCACACCATCGACAGAAGAACCTTCCACTTAGCCACAGAGGCGAAACCAGTGGAGTGAGTGCCTCCTTGAAGAAGAAAAGCAACTCCACTACGTGTCTCGAAAAACCACTACTACGGAGACAGAACCCGATAAAAGACATGTGCTAAGGCACAATGAAGTCGGGTTAACTTGAAACCTCCTCGGGCGACTTTGGCAAAGAAAGTCGCTATGTAGAGAGAGACATGCCGGAACCGCCGCTAACAGAGAGTGGAGCAGGTTGACCCACACCCACCGAGGAGACGGGTGTGATCGAAAGGATTCGACGACTGCAGGTTCATATCTGGGAGAGAACCTGAGGCAGAATCGGAACCGGCAGGAGTAGTAGCCGACAAGACCGTCTCAAAGGAGAGCCAGATCCACGGCGAAAGCCAGAGCATCTGGACACGGGGACACGAAAGTGTCCACCTGATGGTTCCAACGAGCTGCAAAGCGATCGATGGAACCCGCTATGTGGAGCATCCACTCAGTGGAAAAGAACCTGCCCCGTCGGGACAGGAAGTCGGCTAGGACGTACAGACGACCGGAAATGTGACGAACAACCACACCGGCGTTGACATCCTGAGCGAGCAGTAGAAGATCCTGAGCCAATTCGCGTGCCGCCCTGGTCCTGAATGTAAGCAACCACTGTCGAATAGCTGAACAACAGAAGGACCTGACGATTCGACAGGTGAGGGATCCACTGCCTGAAACTCAGAAGAAGAGCAAGAAGCTCTGCTGGCTGATGTGTAGAGATGCCCGATCCTGGTCCCACATCCCATGAAGGGAAAGACCTAGAGGATCCAACGTCGCACCCCATCCGAGATCGCTGACATATGCCGTCAGAACGCGATCGGACATGGGTAAGTCCTACAGGACACCCTGCGTGATCTACTGAACATTCGTCCAGTGGAGAAGGTGAGGATAAGAGAATCTGGTAACTCAAGCACCAGATACAGAAAATCGACATTTGGCCTCCAACGACTGAGCAGAAAGTGTTGGAGAGGTCTGATGACACGCAGCCGACCTAAAGGAATGAGATCCGTCACCGAACCGCAGAGACCGATCAGCCGGAGAATACTCCGTGCCGTCGCGGATGTGGACTGGGACAGAGTCAGAGCAAAAGCTGAGAGAACCACAGCCTTGGCCTGGGGAACCGTCACCAAATTGAATTGGGTGCGGAAAGCCATCCCCAGATGACAAAATGACAAATGACTGAGAAGGGACCAGTTCCGACCTCTCCTCGTTGACTCTGAATCAAAGCGACGTGAGCAAGCTCAACAGAGTGGCGATGTCCGACTCCAGTAAGGCAGCATCGGAATGCCTATGGAGGATATCAACCAGATATGCAGAAGTTGTCACCCTGGACTGTGTGCAATGGAAAGCTATCACATGCGACATCAGTCAGGTGAAGGCCCAAGGAGCCAGGTTGAGGCCGAAAGGCATGGCCTTGAGCTGGTAAACTCGCCCCAGAAAAGCGAACCTGAAATACTTTTGTGACGCCCGATGAATCGGAACGTGAAAGTAAATGTCTCGCAGGTTGAAGCTGGAAGCAAAATCTCCCTGGTGAATTGAACGGCGGACCGACCTGAAAGTCTCCATGCTGAACTTGGGAGCAATGATAGACTGGTTCAGGATACTCAGATCGATAACCGGTCGGAGTCGGCCGTCCTTTTTCTGCACCAAGAACAGGCAGGAATAGAACCCCACTGACTGAATGTTCTTGATGACCTCGATCACCACCTTTGTCAGGAGATTGTCTATCTCCGTGGACAAAAGTTCCCGACGTAAAACGTCTGAAGGAACTGTGGTTGGAAGAGGCACCCTGGTGGGGTGCTGTCGGAAGGATATTCGCAGCCCGGACCGAACAACATCTAACACTCAAGGATCGGATGTGATGGTGGCTCAACGGTCTGCGAGCTCTGCTATCCTTCCTCCAACCTGGGAGGAGTCGAGGTGAGGACCTTCATTTCGAACCCCGACGAGGCCTGCGAGAGGAGAAACCACCTCCTCAACTGAATGAAGAATCCTGATACTTCCCTCTAGTCTGTCGACGGTTACCCTTACCCCTGGAGTAAGAAGTAGAAGTGGTGGCAGAAGGATCAGCCTTTTGCTTCGCAGAGGAAGCAGAAGGGTACTTGTTAGGCTTGGAACGGCCCCTGCCTCCCCTAGAAGGCTGATCAAGCCGAAGAAACAGCAGATCTTTGGAATGACGTAGGACGTCATCCCGGACCGTCGACACGGAACCATGGAAAAGTTGTGGACCTGCCAAAGAAGCAGATCGAACAGTAGCATGCTGCTCCTCAGGAAAGGATCGGTCTGTGTCCTGTCCTGTGAGTCCCTCTACTATTTCCAGATTAGCTGTGTTACAGGCATGCGTGTGAGTAAGATGCATGAGCGCCTTGGGCAGCACACACAAAGGAGCCTGTACCTCGTCAAACTTATCTGGGGGCAGATAAGCAGCTAAAGCTGAGACAAAGTGATCTGAGAGAGAAAGCATACCAAGCATCTCTCCCGATAAGCCCAACATGGACTCCAGAGTTGTCATCGGAATGACAGCAGACTTGGGCTTGGAAAGCCCGTGGGAATTGGAGTCCTGATCTAAAACCGTCAAAGTCTGGCAGACTGACAGATTGGCGAAATCGTAGTAATGATAACGCACCGGAGGCAAAAGGTTGTCAACCCTGGTGAAGAATGGAGCCTTCATAGCCTTGGAACTTCGCTTAGAGTCCAAGGTTGAAAATGCTTCAACCAACTGTACCAACTGGTACGGTCGAAGACACCCAGAAGCAGATTGCTCCATAGGCTGTTGGCACGCGACCGATGATCGCGGCCTGGCTGATCCAGAAGGAACCCAAACACAAAATCAAGAGCTGCCCCCAAGTCCGAAGACTGCTGACTCTCGACATCAAGCATGTCTGATTCTTCCCCTGAGTCGAAAGACACATAGCCCATCGTGGGCAAACCAGCCGATGCCTCCCATGGTGTCGGAACACCAGGGGGATCAGAAAGCGGCCTGTTTCCAATCCCGGGAGGCGGCGCCATAGAGGGCGCCTGGAAACCACTCGCTGCCTTGCTGGAAGCAACAGGAAGGCCCCTTGACAGAACCTGAGTGAGTAAGGAGAGGGCCTCCCTAAGCTCACTGCCCGTACTGGCCGGTTCGACAAGGGAACAAACCGGCAAAGTGGCTTCACCTCTGACCCTCTTAACCAGCGAAGGGTCACGATCCTCCAAACATCTGATGCGGGACGACGAGCGGCAGCCGAAACGTCTGAAGGCAGATGTGTATAGGGGTACGACACACCCCGAGGATCAACAGAGCGGGAACTCATGAGAGTCACCGCAGACCTCTGCGTGGCAGAAGGTCCAGGCTGCACAAAAGACATTGGTCCCCCAAAACTGGTCGTGTGGCCAGAATGAGTGGACGGAAACGCCACGGAGTTCAGAGTGTCCCCACTAAGAACATCCGAATCCAATAACACAACTGTGTTGCTCGACGGCGCAGAGACCACAGTAGGGGGTCCAGCCGGCAGCCACTTCCAACTTCGCCGAGTAGAAGTCAGGAAAGGCTGAGGCCGATACCCCAACGTCTATACTCCCAGACACCGCAGCAGACCACTGCAGGTATAAAACTACTGTGCTCAACGGCTGAGAGGACACAGTAGGGGGTTCAGTCGGCAGCTCCTTCTGACTTCACCGAGTTGAAGTCGGGGAAGGCTGAGGCCGATACCCCACAACCACACTGGACATCCCTGCAGACCCTTGCAGGGATAAGCCAAGGTCGGCTAAAAACGGTGCCCAATGACGTTGTAGACGGAACAGGAGTAGCAGCAGATACGACGGGAGCTTTTGGAACTGGCAGGTCGGGAGGCTCCCGAAACGACAGCGTTCCACACCACCCGCGGATGCGGAAGAAACGGCCACGAGAACGTACCAAGGCGAGGGCAAAAGGAATTGCCTTAGAGGAACCGAACTGGAAATAACAGAGGTGAGAGCAGTAGAAGAAAAAAGGTGAACTCAACAGAAACAGAAAGTAGAACACCCTCAACTACGAGAGAAGGTGGCAGAAAAAAAAAACGGTGGGTACACGACAGAACCCAGACGGTCGACAGGGACCGAAAAAACAGAAATTCAGCCCTCAACAGAGTGAAGAAATCCTGTCCAGACAGTCCCTGATTGACACCTAACTCCAAAAACAATTAATTCATCAACCGAAAAATTCATTGTCGAATCGCGTGATGTCGAAAACAAAACATTCGCGAAAACGGAATAGTAAATACAGTAATATACAATGAGAATGTGGTTGAAAATATAAACGAGAATATATAAAACACAGTCCAGTCATTATACGATCTTCAGATCCATAATTCCAGTCACAGGAAAACCATTATCGACTTGTTAAAATATCACTGTTACTGAGCAAGATGGCACACATCCACCATGTGTGCGGATAATCAAAAGAATGACGAATTGACGCACTGCGCACTGTTTTACGGTAGTCGTGGATTTGTACTATGGAAGAGCGTCCCATACTGGGTGTGCGCCGATGGTGCTCGACCCAGTTTTGGCTTATTTTGTTTCGTGGTGTTTTTACACCACTTTTCTTTCCCAAATCTTGGGAAAGATTAAAATAGAGAGTATTTTATCCGAGTTAGGTTCTTCCACTGTAGTGCAAGCCTGTAGTAAACAATTGAGGTAGGTTGATAAGAAATGAGTGTTCATGGGTGGGATGCCCCCATCCACCTCCTCCCCACACCAGAAAATTTAGAAATCAGTTATTAAATGGAGACTTTTGGTGGCTTTCGGAATAAAAAATGAAAGTGTCAATGACACTGTAGCTCAACTTGTCAAGACATGTACATGTATAGTATGTGACACAGCAATGATAAACATCTAGGTAATGACCTGATAACAAAGGTACATATAAAGTGTTGTAACAGCCTGTACATAAATACTGACCAAAGCATGTAACAAATGTATAGGTAAAGTATTGTAAAGGTGGGTGACAGTCAGATGCTAAACTAGAAAAGAAATCTTTGAGTCCCAGACTGAACCCCAAAATATTTGTTCTCATAGCACAGTGATAACAAAGGCACCCCAAAACACACTCATTCCTGTCCCAAGGTGAAAACAAAGGTACCCAAGAAGTGTTGTGAAGATCAGTTCATAAATACGAGCTGTATAGAAGTTGTGACGAAAAACTGATTGGACCTAATTTCAGTACAAAATGGCCACTGGCAGCCATCTTGAATTTTGGACCGCACTCAGAAACACTCGTTTTTGTCCCAAGGTGATAACAAAGGTACCAAAGAAGTTTTGTGAAGATTGGTTGATAAATACAGCCTGTAGCCCGAGCAGTATTGACATGTGCACTTACAGTGTATAAGTAGCACTAAATAAATCAAAATTCATCAAATTTGCATAATTTCTGCACGAGAAAAAAACCTGGACTGTATGTGATGTATTCCATTTTACTAAACATTCATACAAAAAATTTATTCAAATCAGAACTTTCATACAGAAGTTCTGTACAAAAGACTGATTGCACTAATTTTGGTACAAAATGGCGGCTGGTGGCCATGTTGAATTTCGGACCACACCCAAAAACACACATTCTCATCCCACGGTGATAACAAAGGTACCCAAGACGTTTTATAAAGATTGGTTCATAAATACGGCCTTTAGCCTGAGCTGTATAGAAGTTGTGTACAAAAACTGATTAGACCTAATTTCTTTACAAAATGGCCACTGGCAGCCATCTTGAATTTCGGACCGCACTCAGAAACACTCGTTCTCATCCCAAGGTGATAGCAGAGGTACCCAAGAAGTTTCGTGAAGATTGGTTGATAAATACAGCCTCTAGCCTAAGCCGTATTGACATGTGTACTTACTGTGTGTAAGTAGCACTGAAAAAATCAAAGTTCATCTAATTTGCATAATTTCTGCACGAGAAAAAAACCTGTATTATATGTGATCATTGTGATGTATCCCATGGTACTAAACATTCACACAAAAAATTATTCAAATCAGAGCTTTCATGTGGAAGTTCTGCACAAAAATCTGATTGCCCCTAATTTTGAACAAAATTGCTGCCAGCGGCCATCTTGAATTTCAGACCGCACCCAAAAACACTCGTTCTCATCCCACGGTGATACCAAAGGTACCCAAGAAGTTTCGTAAAGATCGGTTCATAAATGCGGCCTCTAGCTCGAGGCATATTGGCATTTGCACTGACAGTACTGAAAGTAATACTAAATGCATCAAAGTTAGTCTAATTTGTATAATTTACGTACGAGAAAAAAACCCGTATTATATGTGATGTATCCCATGGTACTAAACATTCATACAAAAAATTATCCAAATCAGCGCTTTCATATGAAAGTTCTGTGTAAAAAACAAATTTCTGCATCGTCGGTACAAAATGGCGGCTGGCAGCCATCTTGAATTTCAGACAGGACCCAAAAATACTCGTTCTCGTCCCACGGTCATAACAAAGGTACCCAAGAAGTTTTGTAAAGATCGGTTCATAAAAACGGCCTCTGGCCCGAGCCGTATTGAATTGTTGATGGACAGACGGCCAGACAGACGGACGGACGACAGACAACTTGCCATGGCATAAGCTCAAATTTGGCTTCGCCAAAGTTGCACTAAAAATCACACTATTTTTCGGCCATCGTTTACAGCAGCATGTTTCAAATTCTCAAGTTCATCAATGAGTATCCAGTGACCTAGAATTAAAGCTTTTGACTACACAATTATCACATCAAGTTGATTTAATAAAGTTATTTCTCCAAGCATCACACAGTCAAGAATTGCAACCGTCGGTCAAGTGCAGAGCTCCATTCACGATACAGCCCCATTCTTGTCTGTCAGCACAGGGGTCAGAACATGAGGGAGGAGCTCGTCCAAACATGGCCTGAAAACTTGTATTTTAATTTCTTGGTTTGGTTTGTACCTTGAAATCAGTTAAATTAAAACATTATTTCAGGTCATTTTTGGACTGGAGGAGGGGGCAGGCCTAACCTATTTGTAAACAGGGCCTATATGCACCAAGATATGGAAAGCAGAGCCTGGTATTTCTCAGTAAATAATTGTGAAATAATTCTAACATATAGCCTACTATGGCTTACACTACTACATATTAGCAGCATGACACAACTTTAAATTATTTTGCAATTATATATTTAAAATTCAACACCTGGTACTGCACAATTAACTCAGTTTTTTTGCCAGAATTGCGAGGGCCAGAATGCTTAAAAGGTCACTTACTAGAATTTTTGTTGGTCATAATATAATGAAATAATTTCACCGAATTTTAAAGCACACATACAGTCAATACATTAATTTGACCATCCCAGTTTTTAACAATATCTTTGACAAGACCCAATGAAATAATTGTATAGGGATCAAAGAAGGCAGAGAACAATAGACTACTATTATATGACAATCACATGGCTCATGAAATAGCCAATCAGAATCAACACGGTGAAACATTTAATTAAATTATTGAGAAAAAGTTGTGACAAATAGGTGTAGCGATAATTTTTTTCTGGCTTGTTTATGTTATGCATTGTTATCTGGTAATTCTTATATGAAAAGGTTAACTGATTTTTTAGGATGAATTCTTCCTTGGATGAAATTTATAGCAAAAGCACTCAAAGATATCATTAGTTTAAATCACTGATTTATTTAATTATTTATTAGGGTTTACGCTCACATACTTATGCACAATGGCTAATCGTGACCATCACAGTTTTACAGGTGGAGGAAGTACCCATAGAGAACTACCGAGCACCGACGAGCAACTGTCAGCTCCTCAACATTCTAACTCTGTTGAAGCTTCGCTCAAGCAGGGCACATCGACAAGCAGTACGCCCAAGTAGACGGCGTCATCGTGCCCCCCATGTTGGCAACCGAGATAAAGTGCCTTGCCCAAGGACATAACACGGGTCGTCCCGGACAGGGATCGAACTCAGTACCTCTAGCATAGTCGCCCAACAGTCTACCACTGAGTCATCGCACTCCCGTGTCATAGATATTGATTGTAAGTGGGAGTGGCCTGTTATTTTATTTATTCTGTCTAATCTTGTCATTTGTTAATCGGAATAATTGTGGGATAATTCTGGCTTGAAAAAATGCATCGTTACGGTAACAAAAAAGGGAGATTGGTATTCTTTTTTATTAATGGCCAGGAATGAATTATGATGGATGAACGGAAAAAATATGTTGAACTACTGGCTTATTCTCAATAGAACAGATCAAACACTGTCGCCGGTGTGGGTCTGCCAAATGGTAGGCCCTATGGGTTTTCCACCATCAAGGTTTTGTAGACCGGCCATTGTGCAAATATGTACACACCCAAAGTTGGGAATATATCAATTACTTCTGAAGTAGTTATGCATTATATGGGGTCAAATGTAACATCTGTTACTGTCGTTTTTTTACATATTGCATCTCTGTTTGCTAAAATGTTCCAGCGGGTAGATTATATTTGCATGTTTAAATTTAGCACTATAGACACTGCTAACAAGTGAGGTAAACAACATTGTAGGGTCTTACTTGACGACACTGATTACCGAGAAAATGAAATGTCACCAAAAATTGGAAACTTCCATTACAATACATTCAGTTAGGTCTTCAGAATAAAAATAACATACCCCTAATGGCAAATGGTTGTTTGTTGTGAATGGCAGTGTGTGTACTTTGAGACTGTGTCATATTAGTGCTTCAATGGGGCACCTACACCGTCAGATCATTCGTGAAAAGCCTGAACCGACGAGCGTGAATATTAGAAACATCCGTTACGCACATTTTCATGGACCCACCTGACCAAACCTTCGTATCTAACTCATTGTGGGGTTTATTATAACCACTTCTACAGAACTGATCACTTGCGGATGAACACTTATAGGTATTGCATCAAAAACACCTCTGATAGCTTCGAGTATATACCTTTACGTCGACGTAACATCCGTTACAACAATTTAGTCACAATCTGTGTTTGTCTCCCTTTATGAGCGTGCATGCGTTTACAACCATTTCTGTCACCTTCAAGGATGATATTTACAGTTATTAATCAAGGTAAGTGGTTAGTTTGTCAGTGCAACTACCAATGCCCTGCTTCCCGACCCATTCCAAGTGGATACAAATGTTTCTCTGATTTTAGATTTGATTAAATTCCATTTACCTCCTATTTCCGATGCACGCCACTTAAAATTCCCATAACGTTCCAATCAACGTTTTACCCTTATTCAAGTATGGGTGAGTGCCGTTACAATTGGTAACAGAAGTTACATGGAGAAGTGATTCGGTTTGAGTATCATTACTGTTAAACTTCCAAATAAAGGATTGTTCTTAGAATATGAAAACATTTTTACCAAACAGAATACCAAAATATTTCCCCACAAATTATGTTAATTAACCCTTTTTACGTGGGTGAATGACTGGGCCTAAACATACATGTTTAACTGTGGAATGGATGCATAACTATTTTATTATGTTATATAAATTCCATCAGGCAGTGATGGCAGGGGTGCTAGTTCCCCAACCCCACCTCACTTTTCCCTAGGGTCTCCAAAAATAAAACGTCAAATTGCAATCCGACTGGTTTTCCCACCCAATATCATACCCACGAATACACAGACAACAACACCGCAAGACATCATGTTAGGTGTTGGTGAAATGCTCAGATATCGCTCCTAGGGCATCGAGATATTAGCTGGGGAAGCTATCAGAGACCCCTGCCAATGGGAGGAGGACCTGTGGCCTTCTGGAGATGCCTTAAGACATCTTGACCCTCCCCCTCCCCACGTATCTCACTTAGGCACCCCTAAATCGAAATCCTGTGTATGAAGGGGAATGGTTTGTAGGGAAAATCATTGATATAGATGATGGGGTGTTCAAAATCAGCTTCATGGAGCAAAGAAAAAAAATTTTCAAGTGGCCGCAACCACCTGATGAACTTTCGATGAGTTGGCGCAATATACTCACACATTTGAAACCTCCAGTACAATCAGGCAAATCGGCAAGAATGCTAAAAGTTCCCGAGGAAGATGATATAATACATTTATTTTCTAAAAGGAAATAAATGTTCGTTGTTCTTGCCATACGTTTTTGGCCATTTGAAAATTAATTCATACTCTGTATAAATGTGTCTCTTCATATATGATGACAGATCATATATGAGGAGACACATTTATACAGAGTAAAAATCGGCAAGAATGTTTGAAGTCTCCAAAGAAGAAAGATAACCCATAACAGTGACATTTATTTCCAAAAAGGAAATACATATTCTTTGTTCCTGCCACATGTCTTTGGCAAACTGCAAACCAGTCTTCAGTCTGTATAAATGTGTCTCTTCATATATGGCGATGACATATTTATAGAGACTTATAATTGGCGAGAATGTTTCAACTTCCAGAGGAGGGTGGTATATTACATTAATTTTTAGAAAGAGAAATTTTTTTTTTTTTTGTTCTTGCAATATGTTGTTGTCCAATTTAAAGTTACACTTCACTCGGTATAAATGTGTCTGTTCATATATGATAATGAATTAACAAACACAAGCCTCAACACCACCACCTCACCCCAACCCAATTACCCTTGATACAAGACATAAGGTCTTGCAGGTGGTTATATATGGCCAACACAATGTATATATGTTTATTAACTAAATAAGACAGTAAAAAAACACAAAATATCCAACGCTCCTGGAATGCTATCACTTGTGCGTCTTTGAGAATCTTTCTTTCTATTCGTACCAGAACTGATAATTTAATAATATTTCACGAGAACAATTTGTGGCCAAATGTGCTTTACATATCCAAGAACAAAGCTAGGGTATTAAAATTCTTCAAAACACAGCGACAGAGCTGCATGGGGGTAATTTCCAAAATCTTTGCTTTTGTTTACATATGAATTTACTTTTGATTTCCGGTTGACGTCATCGGATGGAAAAAGCATTTATATACGACGTCTAAAATCAAATAATGAGAAAGATCACCTTAATACAGTATACTGTTATTAGCTGGAGACTGCACAGTTGCCATATTCAATGCAAGGTATCATGATACCTGTCGAAATTTCTTAGAATTACGATTTTGGTTTTCGATGGAAATTCATGGTATCGAGTGATTTGCGCATGTCTGTCGAGCATGGAAGCCATCTTCAATAAAAAATGCAGACAGTGTTGTCCTTTTCCAAAATGCAGTCCTGTCACTGCACCCGAAAGTGTTTTGACTGCCTTGCTTTGTTATTGTATATCTGAAGCACATTCGACCACGCGTTGTTCTTGCGAAATATTATTTTATTATCAGTTCTGGTACGAATACGATAGCAGACTTCCAGGAACCAGTGGTGCCTGCTATCAACTATTATTATTTACTATTTATTGATGTTTAAGGTCACATACTTATGCACAATGGTCAATGGCTAATCGTGACCGTGACAGTTTTACGGGTGGAGAAAGCTGGAGTACCCGGAGAGAATCACCGAGCATCGACGAGCAACTGTCAGCTCCTCAACTGCTGTCAGCTCCTCAACTGCTGTCAACTCTATTCGTGTTTCCTGTTCTATACATTTATTTATTTATTTATTGGTGTTTAAGGTCACATACTTATGCACAATGGCTAATCGTGACCGTGACAGTTTTACGGGTGGAGGAAGCCGGAGTACCCGGAGAGAACCACCGAGCAATGACGAGCAGCTGTCAGCTCTCCAACATCGTAACTCTGAACTCTGCACCGCAGCACAGACAGGGTTAGATTGGTTGAAGACATACGCACCATCGACGTGCAGTACGCCTCAGTACCAGCGTCATCGTGCCCCCATGTAGGCAATCGGGGTGAAGTTTTTTGCCCAAGGACACAACGCGGTTGCCGCAGGTGGGTGTTCTATACATCCCAACCTTCATTTTGATGTATAATTTGTGCATATTTAATCTGAATTTAAGGAATATCAGAGGTGAGAATTTCAAAATAAACGAAATTCCATTACTTATATAGCCCCTTAAAAATGGCCAAATATATGCGAATACAAATTTAAAAGGGGTAGAGGGTGTGTGTAGGGGTACTTTTTACTTGTGTGAAACCTTCGAGGTTCTCAGGGTCCAACCATTATCTTACTGCCAGTACGTACAGTCTTGGTTCGCACAGTCAAACCAAGAAGATTGTTGGCCCTCGTCTCCGTCCCAACTCTTGTGGATACAAAAGCAAGTAAAGTTATTAAGGTTACAAGGAATTTCAATCCCAAACCACCCCAGTGGGCCGCTTTGGTGCACTGAAACTTTCCATTCATTCATTCCAGAACTGTAGACGTCTGCTCTTGCCCAGCTGAGAGCAGAGTATTGTCTATTGACCAGTACAACTGGGAACAGGACAACCTGCCACAGGGACAACCCGCCCCAAACCAGCTGGGACAACCCGTCCCAAGTTGTTCACCCGCCGCAGTTACCAGCTATTTGACTACGATATTGGACTATGATTGGATTATAAGTAATAATAAATGAACTATTCAGCTGTTATTACTTATAATACGATCTTTATTAATTAGTGGACAATGCATTTGTTTATTGGACTTAATTATGATGGTATTATAATAACATAGGAATAATTTCAAATGAATTATTCAGCTGTTGTTACTTATAATACGATCATAATAATAATTACGTGCCGGGACATAAGACTGAAGTCTTTGGGTGTTGTAGAAATGCAGGTCGCTCTCCAGACAATTTATTCGTTGGTGCCAGTCTGAAAGATAAAGAAAGAATTAGTAAATAAACAGACAACATAGCAAAGATTTCACTTGTAAATAAGCAAAGGTATTAATATTTTTCAAAGCTGTGATGAATCCATATCACACTAAAACAACATGTCTTGTCATTTGATTTTTTGCATCAATCATATGTGATTCCTCTTAGAGGGTACCCAACGAAAAGTCGGAAACAACATGACTAAAACAATATGCCTCTTCTGACTGGTCTGTACATGTATGGCCTGTGTTCATATACTACTCAAAGTTTGCTAAGCACCAAGTATTTGACACATCATTGTGAAATTTGCTTGCGACATAAATATAACGGAGGCTGAATGTTCCCGTGGCCGAAAAGACCCAGATCCCGCATCCGCCCCTCATGGATTCATTAGAAAATAAAGTTATTCGAGTCGCTTGGGAAATCTCCTGTAAGAATTAATATACTACTCAAAGTTTGCTAAGCACAAAATATTTGACACATCATTGTGAAATTTGCTTGTGACATATTTGCAATATTTTTGGTGGATATGATTGAGGAATGTGTTGAGATGGTCCCCAGTATTTACATTTGCTCTCTTGACAGGCAGACTTTTCGTGACAGTCATGGAAAGCATGTACCCCTTGATTTTCAAGATGTTTTCATGTACATAACATGTGTAGGGTATTCAGTCTTCATTTCAACACAAACCTTTGTGATTTAATGATTGAATATGGCAAATGCAAATGTAAGAAGACATTTATCTGAAGCAGAAATGTGGCAGGCTGTAGGGATAGTGGAGCAAGGGGCTACTCTGGGGATCCAAATAAACATACAGGTACTCTTATTAAATTTTGAGAAAAAATCCCCCCTGTACTCTTCCTATTTGGGTCTCTTTATTGTATTTTATTTCATATCAAATGATTGATTTTTATATAATAATCACTTCAATGTAATTTTAAATAATTACTGACAGTCAAACAAAGGCAGAGGCATATTCTTTTGGTCCTTACAGGAGTAAACAAAGAATATTTTGGAAAATCAATCCATTTTTTCACCCCTGTACTATTATTTAATTTTGAGGAAATTTCCCCACTGTACTATTATTAGGCCCCCTATGTTTATTTGGACCCTAAGAGTACCCATCGTCAGGTTGGTGAAGCCTTTGGTGTGCACCATACGGTGATCACCAGAACCTGGGCAAGATTTCAGCAGTATGGCACACCAGTAAGACGGCATGGTGGTAGCAGAGAGAGAGGGCAACATCTGCAGCTGAAGATTGGTTTTTGATCATTCAGGCCCGTAGGAACCTCTTTGCCACAGCAACCCAATTCACAGTGATCTTCAGAATGCATCCGGGGTTAATGTTTCAATGCAGACTATCCGGGCAAGGTGGCATGAAGGTAGTCTCTGATCTAGAAGATCATGTATTCGCCTTCCGCTGTCCCAGAACCACCGCCAGGCACGATATGAATGGGCCATGGAACACGTTGGATGGACCAGAGAAGATTGGCGACCTGTCCTTTTCACAGGTGAGTCAAGGTACTGCCTAGACCACACAGATAGACATTCTAGGGTATGGAGAAGACCAGGAGAGTGATTCCATGCAGCCAACATTGCTGAGCATGACCGCTATGGTGGAGGGTCAATCATGGTCTGGGGCGGCACCAGCTGGGATGGACGTACAGAGCTCTGTGTTCTTGAACATGGTACATTGACTGCACAACGGTATGTTGATGAGATCCTGGATGTCCACGCCAGATTGTATGCAGGTGCAGTGGGTGATAGATTCATTCTGATGGACGATAATGCCTGTCCTCATGTTGCCCATGCTGTCAGGGAGTACCGACAGAGGGAGGGGATTGAGCGTATTGACTGGTCAGCAAGATCCCCTGACCTCAATCCTATCGAACATGTCTGGAATGAGTTGCAGCTTGCAATTTCAGCCCATCCAGTCCAGCCAAGAAGTGTCCAGGAGCTTGGTGCCATGCTGGTCCAAGAATGGAACAACATCCCACAAAGGACCACCAGGAACCAAATTGGGAGCATGAGAAGGCGTCGCCAAGCTGCAATGAACAGTAATGGGTTTCATACTCGATATTGAAGCCATACCAGTTTGCTCTGTCCACTTTTTGCCATACTGAAAAATTTCCTCTTTTACCAATAATATCCATTTTCCATGGATATCGTATTCAAAGGCTAAAGAATAGTGTCAAACACAAATAAAATCTTAATTTCTGTACTTAAATCATTAAAGATACAATTAAATAAAAAACATATACACTTTTCACTACAATATTTCAACTAAAACGTAAAACAGATAGTTGGATGTACTTGGTGCTTAGCAAACTTTGAGTAGTATATATTAATAGGATCAATATGGATTGTCAATTTGTGGATAATTTTCGATAAAAAAAAGTGAGTAAAATTCTTGGTAAAGCTGAAGAATAGGGGACTTTTCCATTTACGTAAAAACAACGCACTTTTCTCACCTTTTTTCTACATTTTCCTATTACTAGTCATGTTTTCGATAAAATGACCTAAAGATATTCACTTTTACTGGCAATTATAACCGCCCAACGCATGTTTTTTACCGGTGCGATTTGTGACATTCGCGTTTATCTTTCCTACATGTTTTTTGTGTTTTTTTCGGCGTCTGCTCTTGTGTATTGGTTGTTTTTGGTACACTTGTTTGTTCTGTTCTCAACATGGTCTAGGGTCAGAGTAGTGAGCGTTAGGGTTAGCTTACCCGTAAGCTAACCCTTACCCTCACTACACTGACCCTAGACCTACAATCGCCGGCCAAAGAGAAAGCGAAAGTTATGTAAACGCGCACCTCAAAATGGCGAGAATGCAGAAGAATCTCCGGCACCGTGACATTAAAAGGGTTGAAATTATTTCTAATCTTAGTCATAAGTGAATATCTTTCGATCATTTTATCGAAAACACGACTAATAACAGGACAATGTAGAAAAAAGGTGAGAAATATGCGTTGTTTTTACATAAAATGAAAAGTCCCCTATTCTTCAGCTTTACCAAATTCTTTTTTATATATTACTATCCCCATTTTTTTTTTCAAATATCAGAAAAAAATCGGGAGAACCCGCCCAAATAAGTGGGACAACCCGCCCCAAAAATAGGCCTGGGGCGGGTTGTACCTGGGGCGAGTTGTCCCTGATCCGTACAACCGACCTGGATTTCCAGGTTTCAACCGAATACATGCAACAGTATAAACATTGCCAAATTAAAATATGAAAAATGACCAGCACCCAAAATATTTCGTTCGATATCAGCCAAAAGTCAAAAACGACTTTCTTACGTATTCTATTAGTATGGAATCATCAGTCCAACTCGTTGGAGTGTTGTTTGTTTTTTGGCCACACGTGCTTCTTCGGGGTAACAGGTCAGTACGACCCCAAAGACGATCCGTCCCCAGACGATCCGACCTCAGCCGTTTCTTCACCCAAGACGACTATCCCCAGTCGATCCTTCCCCAGACGATCCGGCCCCATGTTCAATTCATTAGTTGTTCCATATATTGCCTTGGGGTGGGGGGGGGGGGGGATCGACTCGAAAACCTTCTTCATCAGATGAGAAAGACGGTCCTCCGATACACCGAATAACCCAAATAACCCGAAATGCCCCATTTAAAAAAGATTTTTTTTTTTTTCATTTATTTTCTTGTCCTTTATGTTTTGAGTACTTGCACAAAAATTCAGCAGAAAAGTATGTCCGGTTAGTGATTTTTGAAGGCATTTTATATATCTCATCTCATATCGGTCGGTCTATTTTCAGTAAGTTCCTGAATTGCAGTGCACACTAAAATGTGTACCCCGGCCCCGGCCCCGGCTGGGAACGGGAAGATTCCGCCTCGGGCAGATTCGGCCTCGGGCAGATTCGGCCCGGGAAGATTCGGCCTGGGAAGATTCGGCCTCGGGAGAGATGGAATGATAGCAAGTGTTGTGAAGCGGGTAGAAAGAGGATTAGTGAGTAGAAAAGGGATTATTTCGTGAGTGACAGCAGGAAAAATGTAAGTATTCACAAGGTGTGAATACTTAGATTTTCCTTGTACTGACGAATGAGATTCACTTCAATCTATTGTTTGGTAATGTTTTAATTGCAATTAAAACATAAAGAAAAACATAACAATGTTCTTAAAACTCATCTATCATTTATGGTTTACCGATTACGAAAACATTGGCATTGCATTTGTGAATAGGTAATGATAATTAATAATTTACAATATTCTTGACAAAAAACATATCTCTGACATAATTCGATTAATTGCATGTGTAAATAAACTTGGATAATAATTTACAATATTTTTGACGGAGTTGAGGGATTGATCTTCGACAATCTATCACTCCAATGCAAACGGCCGGGAATTCTAACCGCGTGCATACCCCATGCCGTGTACGCTGCCCATATGAACACAGAAATTGAGACCCCACTAATTACACTACGAGGTGGGGTCTCAAAACCCCACCACGTGACTTCAATTTGTCTATAATTAACTTGTGTTTTTTGCGAGTGCGGTAATCAGGTTTATTCTTCCACCCAAAATAGTTTCAGTTCATTGTTGTTCAGTGATTATTAGGCATTGGACTTAAGTATAAATGGAATACGTATGCTTCATACGTGTTTTTTGATAATAAAAAGCATTAATATGGCAAAAAAATAATCAAAATATGGAGTTTGAATCGTGTTTTTAATCTCGCATGAATATGTCAAACTGTGTGATGGGATGTTCGACTGACGTCCGTTCATCTTTTGATCTCTCAGTCACCGGCTCTTAATTGAATCAAATTTTTCACAGTCAGTGAAAAATTACTTTTACTTGAAATATTAAAAAGATAGTTCAATATGTGAAAAAGTTATTAAAAGTTGTTCATCAAAATCGAATCAGAACTCGAGGAATTACGAAAACATAAATATTATACCGTACTAAAATCATGGATGTGAGTTGAAATAATTATAACTTGACCAGCACAATATCTGGACATTTCCCTGACGGTCTTTTACCTTACTGTGGCTATTGACGGAGAAGAATCATGTTACCGGTACTGAATTTTGAATAAATTGGGGGGGGGGGGGGGGGGGGGAGGTATCCGATTTACGATTTTATTTATTTATTTGTTGGTGTTTAAGGTCATATACTTATGCACAATGGCTAATCATGACCGTGACAGTTTTACAGGTGGAGGAAGCGGGAGTAACCGGAGAGACCCACCGAGCGCCTGCATGCACTGGCAAGGAAAACTTGCCAAGATGGGGGGGGGGGGGGGGGGGGCAGATGGGCAAGCTATCAATGATATAGGCCTATTTCTGCGTGTGGGTTTATGGGAGTCTGGGGTCCAAGTGCCTCGTTTCGAAGATGGGGAGGGAGGCGGGGGGGGGGGGGCTATTTATTTCACCATTTAGGAGTGGTATGGATGACTGAATCTTACACTGCCAAGACACTGGAATGTTTGATGTGCGGGCTGCGCCAGAAAATCTCCGATAGAGGAATTAAAATCTTCTATCTGAAAGACTTATTTAATTTTTGGGTTTTCAAGACACGTGTGGGGGGACAAAACCAAAAACTTATAATACGAAATTTCGGGGCATGTTTAAGCTAGGGTTATGATGTGTGGTGGTCTGGCTTGTCGATCGGCATGTCATTATTGAAAAATAAAAAAAAAATATTATTTTCTATTGATTTTATTTACATATGGTTATAATTATGATTGCTGAATTAATAAAAAGTAATTAAAAATGTTGATTTGTCTCATTTTTTCTCAAGCTTGTCATGTGCAGAGGTGTTAAAAAAGATGTTGGTTTGAAGGACAGCCCTGTGCTTTGTCGCGCCACTCAAATGTTATTTCACACCTTGTGCAAGTGGTAGTTTAATCTACTCTATTCAATTAATCACTTCAATCCCGACTACTTTAATGTGGTAGTAGTAGTAGAATATTTTATCTAAGTGTCACATTTCAATTTCAATACACATACATAATATGCATAGAGTATTTACAAAATATTTATATGAAATCCAGCCTATGGAGGCTTATGAGACACATTTTCATCAGAGGTAGGTCTTTTTTGGTATCCATTCAAAAACACTATATTTTTTTTTTACTATATCCCTTTTATAAGAATCTTTAATTGCGTTGTCCGACAAGAGTAAGACAGGAAAGAGGATGAGCTGGTCGAGTTGACTCAATGTTGTAAACTGGTATCACTTCGATCATTAGCCGTGCGCCGTGGGCGCTTTCGTGCGCAGGAGGCTTTTTCCCACCCAAGAAAAACACGGTTCATCACGTGTTGGCCTACAGCTGTACACAAAATATGAAATTGGGAACTTCGCGAATAGTAGTTGTTTTTTTCAAGTCTGGTTTATTTATTTCCTCGATCAAATCGATCGAGCAAACACAACAGTTTAGTTTCGAAAGTGACGAGGACTTTGTACTTAACCAAATGGAACTGACTGTTCTATTCCCAATTTACAATTTCAAACCACAGCGATAGTTTCCGTCTGCCTCCTCCAAATTCCAATTTTAATTTAAAATAAATTATCTGCTACCAGTAACAAAGGGTCGTACTAAATACAGCAAGTCCCTAATAAGTCGCTAAGTCCCTAACTCCCCTCATGTACTAATTACAGCAAGTCCCTTTAAAACACAGCATTTATCATGTAAAGCACTCACAAAATTTAACCTCAGACATGAATTTGCAAAGGACTGTCAAATTTGTTTATTAGGCCTATGTGCAATTATTAAGTATATATCGAGCATTTTCATCGATAAATTCGGAACTTTTTGACTTTATAAAGAAACACTTCAGAAATTCGGGTTGGCAGTTTCGTTGTTTATAATTATTCCATTATTTACTGAAATTGTCATTTTTAAAGCATGATTCTCAATGATGATTTTCGTAAATTATTTTCTAGATTTAATTCACAAAACATGATGAAATTAAAGCAAGCTTGCTATTCGGTGTTTGCGTTTGTTTGACCCGTTACGACTTGCGTCGACTAGTTTTGCTTAAACTATTTATTTATTTATTTATTTATTTATTTATTTATTTATTTATTTATTTATTTCTCTGCACTTTTAGCAGCCAGGGTCGGAGCAGAGAGATTTAATTGTGGACGAAAGCCGGAGAGAACTTAAGCACTAGCTTGTTTTGAACAGGTAAAATATTAGAGTGCTCAAGCCGGCGGACCTTCTTTAAACATGAAAGAATAAACAAACAAATAAAAAAATCAAATAAAATAAAAAATAAAACAAGTATCAAAAAACATTTTCAGATAGCATTTCAAAAACATCTCTTTTAAAAGTTGTACTTTTATTTTACACACACGCGACTCGGAGATCGCCGGAACTGCTGTTCAAAACAACAAAAAATTGTCAAGCATTTACTGCTTTTAAATTTGAAAAAAAAACAAAACAAATAAAAACAAAAATAAATAGTCAACATGCAGTTCTATGATAAAGTCTCTATTTTTTATTTTTGACGCTATTAGCGGTGTGTTTGAGGGTCTTACTGTATTTTGTATCCGAGGGGACTTAGGGACTTATTAGGGACTTGCTGTATTTAGTACAACCGGTAACAAACGCAGTTGTCTTGCCAGTTGACGTCACAAGACAATATGTATTAATCAGCAAGAAAACTGACATGCAAAAGCAATTAAACTAATCGTTAAAGCTCGTGACCACGGTGGGTCACAGTGTTTTGAAACTGTCTTCCACTGATCAAACACTGCGGTCCACTGGAACTCCACGGTGGAGAACACACCGCGGCGGCGTTTTTGTTTCAATTCACGTTGAACGTACTGTAATGTTAGTTATAAAGAAACCAAATGAAGTTAAAATATTAAAAAAGACAACTCTTTTATGTAAATATCTATGTGCAAAAAACAAACTTATTTATGTAAATATCTATGTGCAGTGTCTTGTATTTCTATAGCTTATCGCTTGTTAAATGCTGAAACACTTGAATTAAATAAAATATATCAAAGCCAATGTTCTGGTTATTGTTGCTCTGTTGTCAATGAAGATAAGTAATTAATTGTACACGCCCACTCATAAATAGTTCCTCTATAAATAGACAGCACTAATCTAAATTTAGCATCAATAAGTGGGGTATTAATTGACCAGTCTCATATGGGTACTGTACACGTAATGCCTTCAGACCATGGGCGCAGTTCATGGGGGGGGGGGGGACGGGTCCCCCCCAGATCTCATCAGGGGGGGGGGGGGACATGGTATGACATGTCCCCCACTATGCTCCCCCACTGCTGCACCCTCTCATCAATTTTAATGCGAGATTCACTTCTGATACACGTTCAACTAGTCCAAACTTGGACCCACAGTTCGTAATATAATTTTGGGGTTGGTACGGCCTGTACTGTAGCCGTATCAACCACAAAAATTATATTACGGACTATGTCTGTGGGTCCATGTTTGGACTGACGTAACGTTCAAGGAACAGTTGTTCAACACTGCGCCTTCAAATAAGTTGTTACTCAGCCAGACACAGCTGTGGGTTGCACGAATGCATAAGCAGCATTACTATTTGATATCGGAATATCAATGTTGCAGACAGAATTCTTATGCAGAGAGAGTAATAGGCCGGTAATGAGCTCGTGAAAATGTGCAAGACAGTATCGTCTGTTTTGTTTACATTTTGAAAACGAAATTTATCGATCGAATTCATTCAATTCACGCGACTTGTTGATGACGTATGTGTCGGGCTGTTATTGGATCTGTTAATCCATTAACGGGCCCGACACATACGTCGTCGCTCCATCTGTTGGGCCCTTATGCTAATCCACCGCACAGTTGAATTGTGTTAATCTAATAGGGAACGCTCGGTAAAGCGGGAACAATTATTTATGGTCAAGCATTTTGACAAAATTACAACAGGCTGTTGAAAAACATATTTTTTTCTACTAAATAATTAAGAGAAATTATACCCCAGAGGCCACCAGAATGCACCATTTGAAAGCGCAATTTAAAAATTTTCTTGGGGGTAGAACCACCCCAAACCCCCCTCTGCCGGCTCGTGTCTGCGGCACTCGCTGCAGATGCCCCCCCCCCCCCCCCCCCCCCCCCCACTTTTGGGAAGAGATCTGCGCCCATGCTTCAGACCCCATTTGAGGCAATAGGAAAGCCAGGCCTGTGTGATCCAAGATCCAAGTGAAATAAAATAAGGCTAACCGGGTCGCAAGGGATTTGTAAATCCCACATCGTCCCTGCGCGCCTTCGGCGCGCTAAAACCTTTCATTCATTCATGTTGTTCACAATTGCAATCATGTTCCCTTGCCTGAAATGTTCAAACGAAGTTAGGGTTAGACAGCATGCAATATCTTGTGATGAGTGCGGAAACTGGCAACACAGAAAGTGTGATATGGATATCAGCTATCAGGAATACGTGATTGCTAGGAGGTGAAACACAGAGCTCAACTGTACTTGCGAAGCATGCAGCAATAGAATGGACACAGGAGACCACTTATCCAGTTTGATTGACGATGAGAGTAGAAGTTTTTATAAATTGGCGCCGATATTAATTAAAGAAGCACACATTGTCAGGGTGAATGTTACAGCAGGAGACAGAGACACGTCAAAAGTATACAAAGATAGCAAAGAAATTAGAAGAAATATGGCAGAAATATAGAGATAATGACATAACAACTTCAAGACTTTTGAAGACCTGTGGTACCATTTATAAAGTAGGGTGATTTTTGGTGTGTATATATGCAGTGCCACATGTTGTGGATGAATCGAATCAGTATGACTGTCAAACCGTCACTGACCGGAAATGTGAACAACAGACGCCGAATGGAATGGTTTAACGTGCCGAAGGCGCGCAGGGACGGTATGGGGAACAAGCCCCTTTCGACCCCAAATTTAAAAAGAAAATCGGGAAGATTCGGCCTCGAAAGTGGGAAGATTCGGCCGCCTCCGTTGAGGCCGAATCTTCCCACTTATTTTGATGGGGCCGAATCTTCCCGAGGCCGAATCTACATGACCCCCCACCCCCCCCACCCCCACCCCCCCCCCCGGCTTGGGAAAAAGTGTGCCTGGGAAATATAATGAAGCATTTCTTTCTTGTTCTTGGGTATACTTTGATCATTTTTGGTATGTAGCATCCTTAAGGGGTACTTTACAGGTTTGGGGAGAAACATTTAGAATTATTTTATTTTTGTGAGTTTTATCGAAGTTTTCCCTTCAGAAACACACTAAAAAGTGTAACCCGGCCGGATCGTTAATTAATTGGCTCGCAGTTTATCTGACGATTATACAGTCATTTTACTGATATCGAACCACTTTCAGACCATATCCGATTTCGTTTTGAAAATGTTCTCCACCAATAACTTTTCTATGCTGTTTCAATTCAGAAAAGTATCCCAAATCATGTGATAAAAAAATGGAAATTATTCTGAATGTTATATTTTATGGGTCCTCCTAAATACCAGAACCGCACAGAACCCCACAGAACCGCACAGAAACCCCCTCTAAATTACATTTGCGTAGTGTTTTACGATGAAATATGTTTATTTTATGCAATAATCGTTACAGGAAAGAAGAATAGAAGTAAATTCATTCTTATAGTTGCCTTTGTGTAGGCGATTCTGGGGGGTTCTGGTATTTAGTATTTTTCTCCTTAATACCAGAACCCCCCAGAACCGCACAGAATTCGCTAAACCCACCCTTTAAATGACATTTGCACGCCGCTGTGGGGGAAAATATTCCATTTTCAGTTTCTTTTTAGCATCCAAATTCATACATGGTCTGAATGCCAGACACTTCCCCCGTCACCCCCCCCCCCCCCCACACACACACACCTAAATTGGTAATTTTTCCCCAAATTTGTTATTTCCCCCTGAAGTAGACATTGTTCCCCCCAAGAAAGTAGTCCTCCCCCTGTTGGTCCTTTCTTGTCTTTGTAACACTGGCCTTGGGCTCCCTCCCGGGCCGGGAGAGGAAGGGGGCCCTAGGTCACAATCTTACAAAGACTTGGTCATCCCCCCCCCCCCCCACCACCAATTTGTCCATTCCCGAACACATTTCCACACTGCTTTCTGTGCAGTAATTTAATTAAATAATGTTTAATCATTTAACCCTTCTAGAGTTTACATGCTGCAAACAAACATTGCAGACGGGGTTTTTTTTTCAAGAAAAAATGAAAAAAAAAAACATGGGGGGACTACTTTTTTTTGGGGGGGGGGGGGTGACTACTTTGGGGAAAATGGCTACTTTTGGAGGGATGACTACTTTGGGGGAAATGACCAATTTGGGGGAAGTGACCGGGGGAAAATTGCTGGGGGAGAGTCTTGCACCCCATGGTCTGTATCGGCATTTGCTTGGCGCTTGTATTCTTCTTTCCTGTAACGATTATTGCATAAAATAAACATATTTCATCGTAAAACACTGCGCAAATGTAATTTAGAGGGGGGTTCGGGGGGGGGGGGGGGGTTCTGTGAGGTTCTGGGGGGTTCTGTGCGGTTCTGGTGGGTTCTGGTATTTAGGAGAACCGTATTTTTATGGATAAGGAAATAGTTGGACCTACCCATTTTACCATTTCGAACCAATTTATGATACTCACTCTAAGTCATTTTTTGCAGACAGTGCTATTTTTAAGCGGCCAAAGCACATGTTTCATTAAGTCCCAGAACATAACTAAAGCCGGATTTATTGATTAAACATCTCTGCATATAGAAAAGCAAAGTGTCTCAAATTAACCCATTCCAAAATGATAGTAGAGAGTAACCAAAGTTGGATAATTTGGGTATTTCCAAATGGTACACTTATTCTCACTCTCATTGTGCTTGAGGGTCAAATCTGAGATTGAAAAGGTATACCAATCTTACTCAGGGAAGGTGAGTACACAAAAGTACGAAATTAATCAGAAAATGAATTTTGTCTGACGGCACAAATATTTGTACGAGCAAAACAGGTACTGAATTTATTTATTAGGTTTTAACGACACATTAACAGCCACTGTCATATTATGTCGGTGACAGTTGTATGGGTGGAGGAAGCCGGAGTACCCAGAGAGAACCACCGAGCAATGACGAGCAGCTTCCAGCTCCCCAACATAGTACCTCCGCACTGTAGCACAGGCAGGGTTAGATTGGTTGAAGACATGCGCACCATCGACGTGCAGTATGCCTTAGTACACGGCGTCATGGTGCCCCCATGCGGACAGTCGGGGTGAAGTGATCGGGACATAATTGGAATATATCCGACAGATACAATGTCGGATATATTCTAATTATGTCCCGATCATGCAAGGCAGCAACTTGAAATTCTCAGAATGTTTCCTACTGTCCCTGCCCGACAGTTTAGTATCTTTGTCAAGTGCCGAGACCGCGTGGAAATACCGTGGATCAGGTGGAAACCGAGGGCACGATTCGTCCCTACTTTATTCTCAACTCAACGACTTTTCCATTCATTATTTACCTGTCACCGACTGAGTTAGGTTTGTTTGTTTGTTTGTTTGTTAGTGGTTAACGTCACATATTTATGCACCATGGCTAATCGTGACACAACATGGAGATGAAGTCAAGTGTAGTCAATCGTTGATCTACATGTTGCCCATTTTAGAGGACTTTCACCCCAAGCATTGGTGACTGGGTCCTATTTTACTAGTAAAGCGGAACTGGTTTACCACAGTAAACAAGTGCTGCTTACTTCCCGGGGTTCCCACGGGGAGACTGAGTTAGGTATTATATTTGTCTATTTGATGAACTTTTCAACCTTAACTATTTGCGGCTTCATGTAGCACCACTGAAAGGCCACCGCACGGTTACCAATATATTCAGGGATTGATTTTACGAAAATAACAATTATTCCGACTATACCCACATGGGAACTCCTAAATATGTTAAGGGTTAAACTTTTGATAATGACGTATAAAACAGAAGTTGTTATGCTATGCTTGCTGCATGCAGGCATAGAAAACATTCAGCGCTCAATGAATTAGGAATGGAGTAAATTGTCACTTAAACCAACGAAATTCTGAAAAAAATGAGTTTTTTTCGACGGCATCTACCATTATGCATTTGAGACAGGGATTGCGTTAAACTTTACAGCAAACTCATAACAGAAAATATTCTTGGAATTGAACTGTGAATCCGAATTTCGAAAGCATTTTCGGATATTGTATTCCAAACTACCACTGCACGCTTATCAATATTCAGTGATTTTATGAAAATTAAAATTATTCCGACCATACCCATATGGACAGTCTCGAATCTGCCAATGGTTAAACTTTTAATAATGACATATAAAACAAAAGTTGTCATATTATGACTGCTGCATACAGCCATAGAAAACGTCTCAGCGCTCAATCAATTAGGAATGGAGTAAATCGTCACTTAAACTTACCAAATTCTGAAAACGAGAGTTTTTTTGGACTGCACCTATCTTTTTGCAAACAGAACGAGCATAGGGTTAAACTTTACAACCAAACTTACAACAGCAAATATGCTCGGTAAGCAATTGTAAATACGAACATGTTAATCATTTTTCAATATTCCTTTCGAAAATGGAAGAAAAGTGCGCTCCAAATTAGCCAATTTTATGAAGAATTTTAGGGCACTCAAATTCAAGGCCTGAAAACTGCGTGAAAGTTAAAACTTTGAATAAAATATATAACAGCAAAATTGTTCTTGGATGAAGGCCCAATCCTCTCGTGGATAAGGTTTTCAGACAAATATGGCTCCAGTGCTGAGAAAGTGCATGTAAACGTTGGCGAAAATAACAATTATCTTGACAGTAGCCTTATGGGAAGTCTCAAATCTGCCAAGGGTTAAACTTTTAATAATAACATATAGAACACAATTTGTCATACTTTGACTGCTGCAAGCAGCTATAGAACACATTCAGAGCTCAAGCAATTAAAAATGGAGTAAAGCGTCACCTAAACTTACCAAATTCTGAAAAAATTGGAGTTTTTTTTGGACGGTACCTACTTTTATGCAACCAGAATGGGATAGGGTTAAACTTTACAACCAAACTAACAACAGCAAATATGCTCGATAGTCAATAGTGAATACGTACATGAAAAGTGTTTGAAATTAACCCTTTCCAAAATGATAGAAAAGGCAACGCAAAATGGCTAATTTTGGCATTTTCAAACGGTACTCTTATTCTCGCCCTCATTGTGCTAGAGGGTTAAATCTGAGATTAAGAAGTAAACAGTAACTTTCTTCCACAATCATGGTTGCATCTAGCCATACCAAAATAATTATTACAACTACCTTGTAATTAGAAAAATTTGCTCTTGAAGTTGGCGAAAATAACAAATATTTCGACAGTACCCTTATGGGAAGTCTCAAATCTGCCAAGGGTTAAACTTTTAATAATAACATATAGAACAAAATTTGTCATACTTTGACTGCTGCAAGCAGCTATAGAAAACATTCAGAGCTCAAGCAATTAAAAATGGAGTAAATCGTCACCTAAACTTACCAAATTCTGAAAAAAATTGGAGTTTTTATGGACGGTACCTACTTTTATGCAACCAGAGTGGGATCGGGTTAAACTTTACAACCAAACTTACAACAGCAAATATGCTCGGTAGTCAATTGTGAATACGTACATGAAAAGTTTTTGAAATTAACCCTTTTCCAAAATGATAGAAAAAGCAACCAAAGTTGGCTAATTTTGGCATTTTCAAACGGTACTCTTATCCTCGCCCTCATTGTGCTTGAGGGTTGAATCGGAGATTAAAAAGTAAACAGTAACTTTCTTCCGCAATCATTGTTGCATCTATCCAAACCAAAATAATTGTTACAACAACCTTGTTATTAGAGAAATTTGCCCTTGAAGTTGATCAATTTTGAAGAAAAATTCTATATTCATGTCATTTTTGGTCAGTGGGGGTTAAAGTTGAAAGATCTGAGTGGCGATTGTGGTGTATCATATTATGCTCTAAATGTGTGGAAAATTTGAGCTAAATAACTGTAAACAATTTTGAGACATTCGAAAAATGGTGAAATTTTGAAGGTTTTGGCAGAATATTTTGAGAACACGCGTTTTCACAGATATGAGGATACCGCATTTCACTAGATTTTATGACATTACATAAGTGTGCCAAATTTGGTCAAAATCGTACAGCTTGTTTTCGAGCAGTTCAACAGACAAAATTCAGGGAGGAAAAAAAAAAATAAAAAAAAAATAAAAAAATAGAGAAGAAAAATTTTGAAAAAGAAGAATAACAATAGTCTTTCCCAAACTGGGTTTGGGAAAGCCTAAAAAATAGAGAAGAAAATTTTGAAAAAGAAGAATAACAATAGTCTTTCCCAAACTGGGTTTGGGAAAGCCTAATTATGTTTTAATCCAACTGGCAGGGCAATTCAATCAATTTTTTTTCACTCAACTTTTACAGCACCTCCATTGTCATCGGATTGACGTGTGAGCCAATTAATTAACGATCCGGCCGGGGTACACTTTTTAGTGTGTTTCAGAAGGGAAAACTTCGATAAAACTCACAAAAATAAAATAATTCTATATATTTCCCCTTAAACCTGTGAAGTACCCCTAAAGGATGCTACATACCAAAACTGATCAAATTACACCCAAGAACAAGAAAGAAATGCAACTTTATATTTCCCAGGCACACTTTTTTCCGAGCCGGGGTACACATTTTAGTCTGTCCCCTGAATTGCAGTTCCTGAATTGCAGTAACTGAATTGCAATAAGTAACTTTGCGCAAGTTCCTCAGTGTGCGCGAAGGTGTTATTAATCCTTTGTCTTGTTGGTTATTAATTGGATTACAAAGTTGTCACCTACATTAATTAGTCTATTGTTAATAACTGATTTTTTTTTACCGTATCCATTAATGTTGTGCGGGATTTCCCTTGCGACGTGAATAACTTATCTGTATACTTCTCAAAGTTTGCTAAGCACTAAGTACATCCAACTGCCTGTTTTACGCTTTAGTTGAAATATTGTTATGAAAAGTGTATATACTTTTTATTTAATTATATCTTTAACTATTTAAGTACAGAAATTAAGATTTTATTTGTGTTTGACATTATTTATTAGCTTTTGAATACGATAACCATGGAGAATGGATGTTTTTGGTAAAAGAGGACATTTTTGGTAACAGGACAAAACTCCCTCAGGACAAAACCCCATCAGACAAAACCCCCTCATTTTTTGAATCGTAGGACAAAAAACCCCTCAGGGAAAAAACCCCTCAGGACAAATGAATGAATGAAAAGTTTTAGCGCGCCGAAGGCGCGCAGGGACGATGTGGGATTTACAAACTCCTTGCGACCCGGTTAACGTTATTTGTTTCCCTTGGATCACACAGGCCTAGCTTTCCTATTGCCCAAAATGGAGTCTGAGGGGGTTATGCACGCGGTTAGAATACCCGGCAGTTTACGCTGGAGTGTTAGATGGTCAATACTCAATCCCTCAACGCCTTTAAAACTATTAGAGAGCGAGCTCTATTCGGTTCCAGTTCGGCGATGGTAGAGGTTTGAGTCCCACCATGGTGGCGAGCCAGAATGTAATGTTGTGCGATGGCAAGTTTAAGGGAAGAAGAGAAAAGAAAACCAAACAGCAACGCCGGTTTGGTAGCGGCCCCGGTATATGACCATAGCGGTTACAAAAAAGAAGTGGAGAAAGCTCCAACAGTTTAGTTTTAAGAAACCGGGAGTCATCCATCAAGCCTTCTGGGAGATAGGATGCCGTATGTGATTTTGAGGTATCTGGTTATCCTTCGGGAATTCCAAATGACCTCCTCCACCCCACGCCCCCCCCCCCCCCCCACAAAAAAAAAAAAAACCAAAAAAAAAACACTCACTGACACACACCCTCAAGCCCTTAAAAGGGCTGTTAAATCTTTATTCAAATGTTTATTTATATCAAATGTACACTCGTTCCCAGCCAGACAAGCTTGTTTCAATCCTTGCCTAGCGTTTGGTGGTTTCTTGTATATGTTGCAGAAAGGTAGGTTGCACCAATTCCTCCTACGCTTTGTCTACCATTTCCATGCGTCTTCTTGATAAGAGTGTTGCAAGAAAATTTGAGAATGTTCAGTTAGAAAAGTTATAGGTAGAGAGAAAGATAGGTATCCGCTATTGTATATTGTGCATGCTGTGTGATTGTTGCTATGGATGGGGTAAGGGGTGTGTTTCTTCGGAGCCCACTCCCCATACGCAGAGTTGCGAGGCAATCCTCACAGACTCAATCCTAAAGATCTCAATGAGTAGCGAGGCAATCCTCACTGACTCCACACAGTTTAATTCTATTGAGTAATTTTAATTTACTGTGGATTATTTTGTTTTTCTGTTTAGGGTTCGGTGTTCGTTCAGCTTCACCATTGATTCACTATCCTGGAGTATGTGGAGGGTTTTGTTATATAGATCTTATTAAACGCGTTTCAATCGCGCTTCAGCAGAGTTGCGAGGCAGTCCTCACAGACTCTATCCTAAAGTTCCCAAGGAGTAGCGAGGCAATCCTCACTGACTCCACGCGATTTAGTTATATTGTATAATTTTTATTTTATTTTATTTTATTATTTTTTTTTTTCTGGAAACTTATTTTGTTTTTCTGTTAAGGGATCGGTGTTCGTTCAACTCAACCATTAATTCACTATCTTGGAGTCTGTTGAGGGTTTTGGTTTGTAGGTCTTTTAATCGCGTATCAATAGTTTCTATTTTTTGCTAGCTCGTGAAGTTCCTTTATCGGTGTCCATTTCGGTTTGCATAGTGCCACTCGCAGGGCATAATTTTGAACCCTCTGTAGCTTCTGAATGTTGGTTTTGCTTAGGTCGCTTGTTATTATGGCACCGTATTCTAGTACCGGGCGTATAAATGATTTGTAGAGCTTGAGAAGCACATCTTTGTTTGCTCCCCAATTTCTACCTCTGATCATCTTCAGAAAATTGATACGTTTAGTAGCTCTAACCGTAATGGATTTTACGTGACTGTTTAGACTGAGATTGCTATCTAGGATAAATCCCAAAAATTTGGCCTCTTTGTTTGCTTCTAGTTTGTGATCGTATAACTGGAGATCGATACTCGGGACTGGTTTTTTCCTTTGCTTTTTGAAGAACGTAACTTTTTGAGTTTTGGCGGCATTGAGTTTGATGCGCCACAGGGCACACCAGCTCTCAAGATCGCGAATGGTATCCTGCAGACGATTTTTAATTATGTTTCTGGACTTGCTGGCTGTCCAAATGCCTTTGTCGTCTGAGAATTGCGATAGTTCAACAAAATTTTTCCCTACTTTTTCTATATCATTCACATATATTATGAAAAGAAGCGGACTTAGAACCGACCCTTGTGGTGTTCCCGCTTCGAGTATTACTTCCTCTGACACCTCGCGATTAACCCTCACCTTGATTTTTCGGTCAGTTAGAAATGATGATATTATCCTTAGAATTTTAGTGGGTAATCCCATTTTCGCTAGTTTATATCTCACGCCATTGTGCCATACCGAGTCGAACGCTTTTTCTACATCCAAGAAAATTGCGGTTCCGATTTCGTTTTGACTAAATGCTGTTTTCATATAATCGACCAGTCTATATACGTGTTCGATTCCCTCTTTCTGACTCCTATACGCTCTTTGCCATTTGTTGAAAAAATTGATTGATTCGAGATAGCTGCGAAGTCTCGTAGTGAGAATCCGCTCAAATATTTTCCCAACACAGCTAAGCAAGCTGATTGGGCGGTAGTTAGAAGGGTTGGTAAGGTCTTTGTCGGGTTTAGGTATCATGACTCCCGTGGCCACTTTCCAGCATTTTGGGAAGTACCCACAGGAGAGACAGCAGTTTAAGAGTTTGGTAAGTCTGCAGTAGAAGATGTTGGGGCACTGTTTCATTATTTTGTAAGAGACTTCATCTTCTCCTGGGGACGAAGATGACCTGCATTTTCTGATTATACCCATGACCTCTTCTACGCTTATTGGTTCGGTTAATTCATGGTCGTCCCCGTCTTCATGCCTTTGGTCGAAGTTCGGTTCATTGAAGATTGAGTTGTTATCTTGGACAAATTTATTTACTCGTACCTTAAAATCGTTGTCATATCTGTTCCCTTCTTGTGGACGATGTGCCTTCTTTAGAAGTTCGGCAAAAGCACTGGCCTTTGCCTTGTCGTCTATGGCCATAGATCCGTCGCTAGTCTTTAGCGCATTATTATTGGCAATTTTGCTCTTTTGGCCAGTAAGAGTTTTAAATGTATCCCAGAACCTCTTAGGTTCTCTCAGCCCATTTAGGTTTTCGGTTGCTTTTTCCCATCTCACACGATTGTCGTTAGCTATGGCCTTTTTTACTTCCCCATGAAGGCGATTATACGCGGTTTTAAGTTCTGCTCTTTTCATTTGATCATTCTCTGATTGGTAAGCCCGGAAGGCTTTTCTTTTTTGTTTGATTATTTGAAGAGTTGTTTGGGTTATTCTGTTTATCCGCGTCTTTACTGTTTGCTTGGGACAGATTTCATCTAGCGTACTGTTGATAAGCTCGTTAAGGTGGGTGCAGGCTTTTTCTAGTTCATGAACATTTGAGGGGTAATTTGCCTTTATTTTTGCTTCGATAATGTTTCTGAAGAGGTTCCAGTCAATTTTTGATAGGTTCCTCCTATTCACGGGAGGATACCTTGCGGGTCCAGTATTGCATTTCAGAGTGGCGTGAACCGGCAGGTGATCACTGCCTAGATCATCATCTCCTACAAATATGTCTTGCATTTGGCTGGTTAGTGATTTGCTGGTGATAATCAAGTCTAGGATATCTGATTGATGGAGTGGGTTGTTGCTTATGTATGTTACGTCTTGATCGTTATTTACCACGAATAGATCGAGTTCTTCAATGATATGGAAAAGGGCGTCACCATTAGGCTCAGTCTTATGACAACCGAATACCTGGTGTTTGGAATTGAAATCACCCAAGAATATGCAGTGCTTGTACTTGTTGGTAAAAAATTCAAATACTTTACTGTCTACTGTTGCTTGCGGCTTGTTATAATATGATATGATGGCCACGTGTTTGTGGTCAAGTTCAATTTCAGCTGCAATCACTTCAGCATTGAGGTGGTCGCATGGTATTGATTTGTATTTAATCTCCTGCCTTATTAACAGAGCGACACCGCCGCCTTTTTGGGCGGGGCGATCTCTTCTAATAATATCAAAACCACATAACGAGAATTGTTTGTTTGGTTTAAGCCAGGTTTCGCTAATTCCAATTACGTCCGTATTTTTTAAATAATGTGACATTTGCAAATTTTTCTGATTAACGCTTCGAGCGTTCCACTGGACTATTTTTAGTGTATCCATGAATGGTTTAGGAATAACTGTACTAAGTTTATTTAAGTTTAATTACTATTTGTAATATTGTTACATAATTATATTCTGTTGACGGCCGCTTCTAATAGCGTGTGAGATATTTGAGTATTATATAACTTAGAGGCTGTTTTACTAATCTCTTTGCAAACGTCCGAAAGACTGGTGTCCAAGTGTTTCTTCATTATGCTGAAAATAGAGCCAGCCATTAGAGTACACGTGGAATAAGGGGAAGATGAGTTCTCGACATTACTTACATTTAGAGCTTTAAGCTGGATGTTTGTTTTAACTTTTTTGAAGTAGCTACAACCCCGGTAGTTGCTGGGGTGTTGACCACCGCAATTGGGGCACTTCAGAGTTTTAGCACTACATGCCTTCGCGATGTGTTTGTCACCGCATTTCATACATCGTTGCTCCCCGTTGCATTTGTGTGACAAGTGCCCAAATTTCTGACACTTGTGACACTGAACGGGCTGCGGAAGAACACGATATTCCTCGGTTTCGTATTTTTTGCCATTAATAATTACCCCTTTGCTTATCAGATTTAATTTCGTTGCTCTATTAGGGCATTTTACTTTTATTTTCCAAGTATGGTTACCCGTGGCTTTGGAGATTAGTCTCTCCCACGAGCATCCTGGAAGGGCTTTATCAATCGAGTTTTTTTCCGTTTTGGGGTGGACGCGTGTGATTACGACACAGGGGTTTGGTTGCGGGTGGCCCTGTGTCTTGTTGGTTTTATTGGTCACCTTAGGGGGCGTTTTGGCTTTTACTTTATCGGCGTACGTCGCTCTATCGGTTGGGCTAGCTGTCGCATTCACTATTTCCGGTGATGTAGACTCTGTTGCGTTAATAGAGTCCCCATTTCTTGGTGTGACCACCGAGTCCTTTCCAGTAGCGGTGCTCTGTGAATTTTTCTTGATGATTTTTGTCTTCTTAACATGCCGATCAATAGTCATACAGAAACCATTTTCGTCTTCGACGTCCACGGTTTCATCATTTTCACGGAACTCATTGGAGTTTCCTTTTCGATCGATTTTGGTTTGGTGATTTTTTCTGTCGCTGCGATTTGGGGACTTTAGCTGAATTTTTATCCAATTGAATTTCAACCGCCACGGCTGGGGAAACTCCGACCGTGTTGGTAGCTTCTTCTACTATGGAACGCAGCCAGTTATCCTGGCTGGGGGTAATTAGATCTGAATCTATTTCAGATATCCCCGGCAGCGAGACGGCGGACGCAGGTCTTCTCATTTCTGTAGCAGCGTCAATACATGGTAAATCAGGAACTGGAGGAGCATGGTCCTCCTTACCTGGTTTGGCTTTCAGAATTGCCTTTTCCAATTCCCTTCTCAATTCAGCCTTTTCTTTATCTGCCTGTCGCTTCTGGGCTTGAAGCTCTGACCGCAAACCCTCTATGGTGTCATTTAATCTGGCTATTTCTTTCTGGAAGCCAGACATCATCGACATCATCGATGTCATATCAGTATTAGTGGAATTTCCACTGTTGCTCAGACTACCAGAATTAAAGGCAGAACTGTTTAACTGAGCTTGACTTTGTTTATGCATTATTTTTATATGTAAATAATTCTAAATTTCTAAATTTTATTTTTTAAGTTATTAAAGATTTTAATTTAATTGCATTGACTTAAATTGTATTGACTTAAATATTTGTTTTTAGTTTTAACAGAGAAAAGCAGACAGAAAATAGATAGAGTTAAAGATAAACACTTACAAAATTACACTAGAGTGCACAGAAGTGGTACAGAGAACAATAGGCTTTGTTAATATCCAAGCTGTGAGATGTGTTCAGTCAGGAGCTTTCACAGACACGTCCGATCAGTACGACTGTCAATCGCTGATTGGACAAAATCCCCTCAGACATTATATATATACTAACTTGTGTCTTGTGTTTCAGTAACACCATTTTGCAAGTCATCTGTACTTAACCATTAAAAGTACAGATGGCTGTTGTTGTTGTTGTTATAACAACAAATCTCCAAAGTACTGGGATACTAGCTTGTGTCTTCTGTTCCATTATTTCTTTGATGTATAGCTTTGTTGTTTTAGTAATACCGTTTTGCAAGCTATCTGCACTTTCAATTTTTCAATTTTGCTCAAATTGCTGGGATACTAGCTTGTGTCTTCTGTTCCATTACTTCTTTGAGGTATAGCTTTGTTGTTTTAGTAATACCATTTTGCAAGCTATCTGCACTTTCAATTTTTTAATTTTGCTCAAATTGCTGGGATACTAGCTTGTGTCTGCGAGCTAAATATTTGCCACAGAGCCCAAAGACTTTATCAGAGTTGATAGTTGAGGGAGAGTGGGCATTATCATCAGATGGAGACTCTTTTCTAATATATGATAATGGTGTTGACAGTACCAACCGTATGTTGGTGTTTGCTACCAATGAAGGGTTAAGACATCTCGCTAATTCCTCATCTTGGTTTATGGATGGAACTTTTAATGTGGTACCAAAACTCTTTAACCAGCTGTATGTAATCCATGCTGCCCTTGGTGAAAGTTCAGTGGCTTGTGTGTATGCTCTGTTGGTGGACAAAAACAATCTACATATGAAGAAATGTTTGGGGCAATTCAGGACTATTGTGAAACTTTAGGATTCCAAGTAGACCCAACGACCATTACAATGGACTTTGAAATAGCTGCAATGAAGGCAGCGACAGAAATATTTGGTCCACAACTTGTTATACATGGATGTTTTTATCATTTGACTCAAAGGACGTGGCGCAAAATTCAGAGTTTGGGTTTGGTAACCTGTTACAGGGAGGATGACAATGTTAAGCATTTTTGTGGAATGTTGGACAGTCTAGCCTTTCTGCCAGTAGATGACATTCATGAAGGCATGTCACATCTGCGAGATGTCACCCCTGATGGACTAGAACATCTCTTGGCCTATTTTAACAATACATATGTGACTGGGTCTTATAGAACTATCAAACCACCATCTCGACCTGATGGAACACTTGCCCCAATTAAAGTCAGGCGCTTACCGCCTACGTTTCCACCTCCAGTTTGGAATGTGCATGACATAACAGTTTGTGGTAATGCTCGCACAAATAACATTTGTGAAGGTTGGAATAATGGGTTTATGAAACTTGTAGGCCATGCACATCCAACAGTCTGGAGAGTAATAGACAGTCTCAAGAAAGACCAGGTATTGGTCTCTACAACTCTCCTTAGACATGAACGAGGTGAACCTCCATCAAAACGTCAAAGAAAACACACAGTTAAACTTCAGAAGAAACTTGTAAAACTGTGTGAGGATGGGCGTGAGGGTAAACTCAATGTGGCAGACTTCTTGAAATATGTTGGTTATTGTATTCGGTTTTAGAAACTTCACTCATATATATGAAACAGTTTTAAAAATATAGTGCTTCACCTATACGTCCGTCCGTCAACACGGTAAAAACATTACATGGTATCCATATCACAGGTTAGATTTGTGTAATAAATAGAGGATCTACAACGGGTTCCCATTTTATAGCTCTATTTACAAAACGAGTTCAGCAAATTAGGTATTGGCCGAGCTTTAGCGAGGCCAAGACCTAATTTACTGGACGAGTTTTGTAAATAGAGCTACAAAATAGGGATCCGTTGTAGATTCTATTTATTACATGATCCAGGGTAACTCAAAAACGCGACTTGAACCACATTGAATTTTTGTGAGTGTCAATTAGATTTATTATCATTGGATAATTACTTTATAGATGTTGTAATTTGTAAGGCAAGATGATCCTAATTAATATAATATTTGTATGTTCTATAGTTCTGTGTTAAAAAGATCGCTAGCTGTTACATGTTGTCAGTATTAAATATATATATGTCATTAAATATTAATTACAATTACCTGGAAACAAATTTAATAAAACTCTATATTTGTTTAAATATTCTTTTTATTTATTCACTTCAACATTTATCACCTCATTTTCTTCATCATCATTTTTTTCTCAAGTGCGGGGGTTTTGTCCATTTTGTCAGTAAAAGTGAGGGGGTTTTGTCCGAGGGTGTTTTGTCCTGAGGGGGTTTTGTTCGAGAGTGTTTTGTCCGAGGGGGTTTTGTCCTATATTCACATTTTTCAATATGCCAAAAAGTTGACGGAGCCTTCTCGTACTCCCAATCAGGTGTTTGGTGGTCCTTTGTACATAGGATGTTGTTCCATTCTTGGACCAGCACGGCACCAAGCTACTGGACACTTCTTGGCTGGACTGGACGGGTTGAAATTGCAAGCTGCAACTCATCCCAGACATGTTCGATTGGATTGAGGTCAGGGGATCTTGCTGGCCAGTCCATAAGCTCAATCCCCTCCCTCTGTCGGTACTCCCCGACAGCATGGGCAACATGAGGACGGGCTTTATCGTCCATTAGAGTGGATCTATCACCCATTGCACCTGCATACAATCTGACGTGGACATCCAAGATCTCAATATACCGCTGTGCAGTCAATGTACCACGTTCAAGGACACAGAGCTCTGTACGTCCATCCCAACTGATGCCGCCCCAGAGCATGATTGACCCTCCTCCGTAGCGGTCATGTTCAGCAATGTTTGCTGCATGGAATCGCTCTCCTGGTCTTCTCCATACCCTAGAACGCCTATCTGTGTGGTCTAGGCAGTACTTTGACTCATCTGTAAGAAGGACAGGTCGCCAATCTTCTCTGGTCCATCCAACGTGGTCCATGGCCCATTCATATCGTGCCTGGCGGTGGTTCTGGGACAGTGGAATGCGAATACATGGTCTTCTCGATCGGAGACCACCTTCGTGCAACCTTACCCGGATATTCTGCTCAAAACATTTACCCCGGATGCATTCTGAAGGTCACTGCGAAGATGGGTTGCTGTGGCAAAGCGGTTCCAACAGGCCTGAATGACCAAAAACCGACCTTCAGCTGCAAATGTTGCCCTGTCTGTGCCGCCACCATGCAGTCTTACTGCTGAAATCTTGCCCAGGCTCTGATGATAACTGTATGGTGCACACCAAGGGCTTCATCAACCTGACGATGGGTAGCCCCTTGCTCCACCATCCCCACAGCCCGCCAGATTTCTGCTTCGACAAATGTCTTCTTACATTTGCATTTGTCATATTCAATCATTAAATCACAAGGGTTTGTGTTGAAATGAAGATTGAATACCCTCCACATGTCATGTGCATGTAGACAGTACACGAAAACATCATGAAAATCAAGGGGTACATGCTTTCCATGACTGTCAGGAAAAGTCTGCCTGTCAAAAGAGCTAATGTAAACACCGGGACCATCTCAATACCCCGGTATGTTCCTCAATCATATCCACCAAAAATATCGCAAATATGTCAAGCAAATTTCACAATGATGTGTCAAATATTTGGTGCTTAGCAAACTTTGAGTTGGCTATTAATTCTTACAGGAGATTTCCCAAGCGACTCGAATAACTTTATTTTCTAATGAATCCACGAGGGGCGGATGAGGGACCCGGGTCTTTTCGGCCTCGGGAACATTCGGCCTCAGTAATTTTTCCGGGAACAATCGGCCTCAGTCGAGGTCGAATGTTGCCACTTTTGAGGCCGAAAGTTCCAATTTTTGGAGTTTGGGAGTTGAAAAATAACTATAAAAAATATTTTTTTAGTTCATTTTTTTGTGTTTTTTTTTGTATATTAGACGTTTTCCAGAATATTTTTTAAAGAATAATATATACGGCGAACCTACCTTTTAATTCCTAAAGTCGAATATATATTAAGCACGAGACCAATGAATAATGAATTATAATGAAATATAAAATCCATTGTATAAAATCCACTGCATTGAATAACAGAATGATAAAAACTGTAACTAGGGCCCTTTCCCTTATAGGTTGGTAGATGACTCCCAGCTTTCAGCCAGCATTGCATGGTTGGGCCAACATTGGTAGATGGTGGAGTACGTAGGCGACGGTCGCCGACGGCATACACTCGTTGAGGCAACACTGGATGACCGTTGGCAATTACCCTGTCAGCAAGCGTACGTTGGTCAATGTTGGAACATCGTCGAATCCGCATGCGACGTTCGCCAGAGAAGATCAGGGACTGTGCCAACACCGGTAGACTGTTGGAATTCCCACAGTAGAAATTCTACACGTGTTGTTAATTAGTGGGCCGAATTCAGACCGAGTATCGAATTGTCTCGATAGTTTCGAAGTTGCACAGTTAATAAAAATACCAGAATTTTTAATTTTAATATAATACTGTGAATTTAGTTACTTATTCCCGTTTCATTATTCAACATCCAAAATTCGAAAAAAATCACGGGATATTTTGATGTTGATGGGTGGCCCCCGAGGAGTAAAGGAGATTGACGCCTCCACCACCCCAATCGGACCACATTTATGGGCCCTACTAAGGCCCCAAAAGAGTCAGTTACAAAATATCACCAAAGCAGGTTAAAATCACGGGATATTTTGATGTTGATGGGTGGCCCCCGAGGAATAAAGAAGACTGACGCCTGAACCGCCCCAATCGAACCACATTTAGGGGCCGCACTAAGGCCCAATAAGGGCCAGTTACAAAATATCACCAAAGTAGGTTAAAATCAAGGGAATAAAGAAGATTGGCACCTCAACTGCACCAATCGGAAAACATTTAGGGGCCCTACTATGGCCCCTATAAGGGCCAGTTACAAAATATCACTAATGGAGGTTAAAATCACGGGATATTTTGGTATTGATGGGTGGCCCCCGATGAATAAAGAAGATTGACGCCTGAACCACCACAATCGAACCATATTTAGGGCCCTACTAAGGCCCCAAAAAGGGCCAGTTACAAAATATCACCAAATCAGGTTAAAATCATGGGATATTTTGGTGTTGATGGGTGGCCCTGGGGAATAAAGAAGATTGGCACCTCAACCGCCCCAATCTGACCACATTTAGGGGCCCTACTAAGGCCCCCAAAAGGGCCAGTTACAAAATATCACTAATGCAGGTTAAAATCACGGGATATTTTGGTGATGCTGGGTGGCCCCCAAGGAATAAAGAAGATTGGCACCTCAGCCGCCCCAATCGGACCACATTTAGGGGCCCTACTAAGGCCCCAAAAAGGGTCAGTTACAAAATATCACCAAAGCAGGTTAAAATCACGGGATATTTTGGTGTTGATGGGTGGCACCAAGGAATAAAGAAGATTGACGCCTGAACCACCACAATCGAACCATATTTAGGGCCCTACTAAGGCCCCAAAAAGGGCCAGTTACAAAATATCACCAAATCAGGTTAAAATCATGGGAGATTTTGGTGTTGATGGGTGGCCCCGGGGAATAAAGAAGATTGGCACCTCAACTGCCCCAATCGGACCACATTTAGGGGCCCTACTAAGGCCCCCAAAAGGGCCAGTTACAAAATATCACTAATGCAGGTTAAAATCACGGGATATTTTGGTGATGCTGGGTGGCCCCCGAGGAATAAAGAAGATTGGCACCTCAGCCGCCCCAATCGGACCACATTTAGGGGCCCTACTAAGGCCCCAAAAAGGGTCAGTTACAAAATATCACCAAAGCAGGTTAAAATCACGGGATATTTTGGTGTTGATGGGTGGCACCAAGGAATAAAGAAGATTGACGCCTGAACCACCACAATCGAACCATATTTAGGGCCCTACTAAGGCCCCAAAAAGGGCCAGTTACAAAATATCACCAAATCAGGTTAAAATCATGGGAGATTTGGTGTTGATGGGTGGCCCCGGGGAATAAAGAAGATTGGCACCTCAACTGCCCCAATCGGACCACATTTAGGGGCCCTACTAAGGCCCCCAAAAGGGCCAGTTACAAAATATCACTAATGCAGGTTGAAATCATGGGATATTTTGGTGATGCTGGGTGGCCCCCGAGGAATAAAGAAGATTGGCACCTCAGCCGCCCCAATCGGACCACATTTAGGGGCCCTACTAAGGCCCCAAAAAGGGTCAGTTACAAAATATCACCAAAGCAGGTTAAAATCACGGGATATTTTAGTGTTGATGGGTAGCCCCCGAGGAATAAAGAAGATTGACGCCTCAACCGCCCCAATCGGACCACATTTAGGGGCCCCAAAAAGGGCCAGTTACAAAATATCACCAAAGCAGGTTAAAATCATGAGATATTTTGGTGTTGATAGGTGGCCCCCGACGAAAAAAGAAGATTGACGCCTCAACCGCCCCAATCGGACCACATTTAGGGGCCCTACTAAGGCCCAGTTACAAAATATCACCGAAGCAGATTAAAATCACGGGATATTTTGGTGTTGATCGGTGGCTCCCGAGGAATAAAGAAGATTGACACCTCAACCGCCACAATCGGACCACATTTAGGGGCCCTACTAAGGCCCCAAAAAGGGCAAGTTACAAAATATGACCAAAGGTGGTTAAAATCACGGGATATTTTGGTGTTGGTGGGTGGCCCCTGAGGAATAAAGAAGATTGGCACCTCAATCGGACCATATTTGGGGGCCCTACTAAGGCCCCCAAAAGGGGTCAGTTACAAAATATCACCAAAGCAGGTTAAAATCACGGGATATTTTAGTGTTGATGGGTAGCCCCCGAGGAATAAAGAAGATTGACGCCTCAACCGCCCCAATTGGACCACATTTAGGGGTCCAACTAAGGTCCCAAAAAGGGACAGTTACAAAATATCACCAAAGCTACAGGTGACACTTACTCGACTGGCCATCGGTGCCCCGTTTTCTTTGTATGAGGCCATGGGGGCTATGAGGGCCATAAGGAAATGTCATTACTGTCATCCTCATCTCGGTATTTTGTCACCACGGTCCACAGAATTCCAATTTTGGGATCTCTTTCTAGTATCTGGATGGCCTTCAGAATCCCCTTTCACCGTATGAGACCATGAGGACTATAAGTGCCATAAGTAAATGCTGTTACTCTCATCCTAAACATGTGTTAACTCGTGGATTAGCTACCGTTAAGCTAGCATTAAACTCACGTTAAACTCGCCTGAACATCAGGGATAAATTCGCGTTAAACTCGCGGGTAAACACACTTTAACATCGTGGATGTAAGTTGCGTTACACTCACGTTAACCTCGCTGATAAACTCTCGTTAATCTCGCGGATAAACATGCGTTAACCTCCCAGATTAATTCCTGTTAAACTTGAGTTAACCTCGTGTTAAACTCACTTTAACCTAGCGGGTAGACTCCCGTTAATCTCGCGGATAAACTCGCGTTAAGCTCGTGTTAGCATGGCGCATAAACTAGCGCTAACCCCGTTAACCTCGCGAATTAACTCGCGTTAACCGCAGGGATAAACTTGTGTAAAACTCGCGAACAAACACGGGTTAACTTCGTGTTAACCTCGTGGATAAACTCGCGATAACGTATATAAACTCCTGATAACCTCAAGCATAAATTACTGTTAACATCACCGACAAACTCGCGTTTAACTTGAGTTAACTTTGTGGATAAACTCGCGTTAGCGTCGGGCAAACCCGCGTTAACTCGTTGATAAACTCGCGTGAACAACGCATATAAACTCGCGATAACTTTGCACACAAACTCTCATGAATATCGCGATAATCTTGCGGACAAAAACTCTCGTTAACATCGTCCCCAAAACATGCGCTGACTGTGCCGATGAACAAAAGTTAACCTCGCAGATTAACTCGCTTTAAACTCGCGTTGACCTCTCGGATAAACTCGCATTATACTCTTGGATGAACACACGCCAAATCACGTTAACTTTGCAGACAAACGCCCACTAAACTGGAGTTATTTATTTATTTATTTATTTATTTATTTATTTATTTATTTATTTATTTATTTATTTATTGGTGTTTTAAGGTCACATACTTATGCACAATGGCTAATCGTGACCGTGACAGTTTTACAGGTGGAGGAAGCCGGAGTACCCGGAGAGAACCACCGTGCAACGACGAGCAGCTGTCAGCTCTCCAACATCGTACCTCTGAACTCTACACCACGACACAGGTAGGTTGAAGACATGCGCACCATCGACGCGCAGTACGCCTTAGTACACAACGTCATCGTGCCCCCATGTAGGCAATCAGGGTTAAGTGCCTTGCCCAAGGACACAATGCGGGAGTGTGAATCAGTCGCTGAAATGGTCACCCATCCAACTACTAACCACGCTCAACGTTGCTTTACTTCGGTGATCTGACGAGAACCGGTTACCGCGACACCACCACGCCCCTTAAACTAGAGTTAACCTCGTGGATAAATTCGTGGTAACCTCGTGGATAAAGTCGCGTTAATCTTACGTAAACGTTGAGGATATACTCTCTCCAAACTCGCGATAACCTAGCGGATAAACTCGCAGTAACCTAGCAGAAAAACTTGCGTTAACATCGCGTTTAACTCGCACTGACAACGCAGGTAAATTCGCGATAACCTCACCATAAACTTGCATTAACATCGCCGTTAAACTCGTGTTAAAGTCGAGTTAACCTCGTGGATGAACTCGTGTTAAACTCGCATTAATCTTGCAGATAAACTAGCGTTAAACACGCGCTAACCTCACGGATAATCTTGCGATAACCTCGAGGATTAACTGTCCCTAACAACGCAGGTAAACACGTAATAACCTCGCCGATAAATTCGCTTTAAACTCGCGTTAACCTATCGTTAAAGTCGAGTTAACCTCATGGATAAACTCGTGTTAAACTCGCTTTAACCTTGTGGATGTGGATAACTAGCGTAAAACACATGCTAACCCTACGGATAATGTCGTGCTGACAATGCGGATAATCTCCCGTTAAACTTGAGTTAACCTCGTGAATGAATTCGCGTTAAACTCGAGTTAACTTCACTTTAAACTTGCGTTAACCTAGCGGATATAATCTCGCGGATAAACTCGCGTTAACATCACGCATAAACTCGCGCTAATTTCGCGCTAATCTCACGGATAAACACGTATTCACCTCGCGAATTAACTCGCGTTAATCTCAAATTAACCTTGGGGATAAACGCGCGTTGACCTTGCAGTTTAACTAGCGGGAAAGGCGTGTTAAACTCGCCTTAACCTCAGCGATGTATTAGCGTTGCACTCGCAGGTAAACACATGTTAACATCGTGGATTAACTTGCGTTAAACTTGCATTACACTCGCGTTAACCTAGCTGATAACCTCGCAGGAACCTAGCGGTTAACATGCATTAACCTCCCGGATTAACTAGAGGATATTCTCACGCCAAACGCAGTCTAACCACGTGGATAAACACGAGTTAACCTCAGGGATTACATCGCTTTAATCTCGCTTTAACCTCTGGGATAAACTAGCGTTAAACTCGCGGGCAAACACGCGTTAAATTCGCGGTACTCTCGCAGATTAACTCATGGATAAACTCGAAATAAGCTTGGGGATAAATTCGCGTTAAGCTCGCATTCAACTCGCGCTAACAACGCGGATAAACTCGCGATATTCTCGCGCATAAACTCACGTCAACATCACCAATACACTCGCGTTTAACTCCCGCTAAACTCGCAGACAAACTCGCGTTAACCTCGTGCATAACCTCGCGCAAAACTCGTGTTAACCTCGCGTTAAACTTGCATTACCCTCGTGGATAAGCTCGGGTTAAACTCGCGTTAAACTTGCGGATAAGCTCGCTTTAAACACGCGCTGACCTCACGGATAAACTCGTGTTAAACTCGTGCTTACAAGGCGGATAAACTAGCATTAAACTCGAGTTAACCTCATGGATAAAAGCACGTTAAACTCGAGTTAACTTCGCGTTAAACCCGCATTAACCTAGTGGTTAGACTCGCGTTAATTTCGCCGATAAACGCGCGTTAAAATCGAATTAACGTCGGAGATAAACTTGCGTTTATAAAATCGCGCCAAATAAAATCGGGGATAAACTCTAAATACCCATGCGCATAAACTCGCATTAATATCCAGATAAACTCGCGTTAAACTCGCGCTAACCTCACGGATAAACTCCCGTTAATCTCGAGGTAACATCGCGCATAAACCTGCGATATCCTCGTGGACAAATTTGCGTTAAACTTGACTTAACCTCGCGTTGTATTCGCGCTAGCAACGTGGATAAACTCGGGATAACCTCACGCATAAACTCGCGTAAACATTGCCGCGTTAAACTCGAGGTAGCCTCACTGATAAACTCGTGTTAACCTCGTGGATAAACTCACGCCAAACTCGCAGATTAACTCATAATAACCTCGCGTTAACCTCCCGGATAAACTCGCGTTAACCTCCCGGATAAACTCGTGGATAAATTCGCGTTAACTTCCAGAATAAACTCGAGCCAATCCCGCGTTAACCTTGCGGATGAACACGCATTAAACTCGCGTTAACCTCACGCATATGCTCACGTTAACATTGCAGATAAACTCGCGTTTAACTCGCGTTTAACTCGCGTTATCCTCATGGATAAACTCATGATAACCTCGAGTTAACATCGCTGATAAACTCGCGTTAAACTCATGTTAACCTCGCGAATAAACTTGAGTTAACCTCCGGATAAACTTGTGTCAAACTTGCGTTAACTGCACGGACGGACACGCATTAAACCTCACGCATATACTCGCGTTAACATCATGGATAAACTCGCATTTAACTGAACTAAACTGGCGTTTAACTGGCATTAACCTTGCGGATAGACTTGCGTTAACCTCCCGAACAGACTCCCGTTAAACTCGTGTTATTCTTGTGGATAAACTCGAGTTAACCACGAGGATTACCTCGCGATAAACACAACACGCGTTAAACACGTGGATAACCTCACAGATAAACTTGGATTAAAGTAGTGTTAACCTTGCTGATTAACTCGAGGATAAACTCACGTTAACCTCGCGGATTACCTCGGGGATAAACTCGCGTTAACCGCACAGATAAACACGTGTTAACATCGCGGATTAACTTGTGTTAATCTCGTGTTAAACTCGGGAATATACCCGTGGAGTCTATCCACTAGGTTAACACAAGTTTATCCGCGGTGCCACCCTACAGCATCTTTTATTTGATCAGATTTGCCCATCTAGAAGGTTTTCTGGTAGGTTGTCACTTTTAGGGCCTTCGTTGCCCCATAAGGCAGGGTCATATGGGGACAGGCAACATGTCAATCAACTCATCTTCATTTGTGCCACCCTACAGCACCTTTTATTTGATCAGATCTGCCTTTCTAGCAGATTTTCTGCGAGGTTGTCACTCTTTTAGGGCCTTTGTTGCCCCATAAAGAGGGGTCATATGGGGAAAGGCAACATGTCAATCAACTCGTCTTCATTTGCGCCACCCTGCAGCACCTTTTATTTGATCAGATTTGCCCATCTACATTTTCTGGGAGGTTGTCACTTTTAGGGCCTTGGTTACCCCACAAAGAGGGGTCATATGGGGACAGGCAACATGTCAATCATCTCGTCTTCATTTGTGCCACCCTACAGTACCTTTTATTTGATCAGGTTTGCCCATCTAGAAGGTTTTCTGGGAGGTTGTGACTTTTAGGGCTTTGGTTGCCCCATAAAGAGGGGTCATATTGGGACGGGAAACAAGTCAATCAACTCGTCTTCATTTGTGCCACCCTACAGCACCTTTTATTTGATCAGATTTGCACATCTAGAAGGTTTTCTGGAAGGTTATCACCTTTAAGGCCTTGGTTGACCCATAAAGAGGGGTCATATGGGGATGGGCAACATGTCAATCAACTCGTCTTCATTTGTGCCACCCTACAGCACCTTTTATTTGATCAGATTTGTCCATCTAGAAGGTTTTCTGGGAGGTTGTCACTTTTAAGGCCTTGGTTGCCCCATAAAGAGGGGCCATATGGGGACAGGCAACATGCCAATCAACTCGTCTTCATTTCTGCCGCCCACAGCACCTTTTATTTGATCAGATTTGCCCATCTAGAAGGTTTTCCGGGAGGTTGTCACTTTTAGGGCCTTGGTTGCCCCATAAAAGGGGTCATATGGGGACGGGCAACATGTCAATCACCTCGTCTTCATTTGTGCCACCCTACAGCACCTTTTATTTGATCAGATTTGCCCATCTAGAAGGTTTTCTGGGAGGTTGTCACTTTTAGGGCCTTGGTTGCCCCATAAAGAGGGGTCATATGGGAACGGGAAACATGTCAATCAACTCGTCTTCATTTGTGCCACCCAACAGCACCTTTTATTTGATCAGATTTGTCAATCTAGAAGGTTTTCTGGGAGGTTGTCACTTTTAGGGCCTGGGTTGCCCCATAAAGAGGGGTCGTATAGGGACAGGCAACATGCCAATCAACTCGTCTTCATTTGTACCACTCCACAGCACCTTTTATTTGATCAGATTTGCCCATCTAGAAGGTTTTCTGGGAGGTTGTCACTTTTAGGGCTTTGGTTGCCCCATAAAGAGGGATCATATGGGTATGGGCAACATGTCAATCAAGTCGTCTTCATTTGTGCCACCCTACAGCTCCTTTTATTTGATCAGATTTGCCCATCTAGAAGGTTTTCTGGGAGGTTGTCACTTTTAGGGCCTTGGTTGACCCATAAAGAGGGGCCTTTTGTGGACGGGCAACATGTCAATCAACTCGACTTCATTTGTGCTACCCTACAGCACCTTTTATTTGATCAGATTTGTCAATCTAGAAGGTTTTCTGGGAGGTTGTCACTTTTAGGGCCTGGGTTGCCCCATAAAGAGGGGTCGTATAGGGACGGGCAACATGCCAATCAACTCGTCTTCATTTGTACCACTCCACAGCACCTTTTATTTGATCAGATTTGCCCATCTAGAAGGTTTTCTGGAAGGTTATCACCTTTAAGGCCTTGGTTGACCCATAAAGAGGGGTCATATGGGGACGGGCAACATGTCAATCAACTCGTCTTCATTTGTGCCACCCTACAGCACCTTTTATTTGATCAGATTTGTCCATCTAGAAGGTTTTCTGGGAGGTTGTCACTTTTAAGGCCTTGGTTGCCCCATAAAGAGGGGCCATATGGGGACAGGCAACATGCCAATCAACTCGTCTTCATATCTGCCGCCCACAGCACCTTTTATTTGATCAGATTTGCCCATCTAGAAGGTTTTCCGGGAGGTTGTCACTTTTAGGGCCTTGGTTGCCCCATAAAAGGGGTCATATGGGGACGGGCAACATGTCAATCACCTCGTCTTCATTTGTGCCACCCTACAGCACCTTTTATTTGATCAGATTTGCCCATCTAGAAGGTTTTCTGGGAGGTTGTCACTTTTAGGGCCTTGGTTGTCCCATAAAGAGGGGTCATATGGGAACGGGAAACATGTCAATCAACTCGTCTTCATTTGTGCCACCCAACAGCACCTTTTATTTGATCAGATTTGTCAATCTAGAAGGTTTTCTGGGAGGTTGTCACTTTTAGGGCCTGGGTTGCCCCATAAAGAGGGGTCGTATAGGGACAGGCAACATGCCAATCAACTCGTCTTCATTTGTACCACCCTACAGCACCTTTTATTTGATCAGATTTGCCCATCTAGAAGGTTTTCTGGGAGGTTGTCACTTTTAGGGCTTTGGTTGCCCCATAAAGAGGGATCATATGGGTATGGGCAACATGTCAATCAAGTCGTCTTCATTTGTGCCACCCTACAGCTCCTTTTATTTGATCAGATTTGCCCATCTAGAAGGTTTTCTGGGAGGTTGTCACTTTTAGGGCCTTGGTTGACCCATAAAGAGGGGCCTTTTGTGGACGGGCAACATGTCAATCAACTCGACTTCATTTGTGCTACCCTACAGCACCTTTTATTTGATCAGATTTGTCAATCTAGAAGGTTTTCTGGGAGGTTGTCACTTTTAGGGCCTGGGTTGCCCCATAAAGAGGGGTCGTATAGGGACGGGCAACATGCCAATCAACTCGTCTTCATTTGTACCACTCCACAGCACCTTTTATTTGATCAGATTTGCCCATCTAGAAGGTTTTCTGGGAGGTTGTCACTTTTAGGGCTTTGGTTGCCCCATAAAGAGGGATCATATGGGTATGGGCAACATGTCAATCAAGTCGTCTTCATTTGTGCCACCCTACAGCTCCTTTTATTTGATCAGATTTGCCCATCTAGAAGGTTTTCTGGGAGGTTGTCACTTTTAGGGCCTTGGTTGACCCATAAAGAGGGGCCTTTTGTGGACGGGCAACATGTCAATCAACTCGACTTCATTTGTGCTACCCTACAGCACCTTTTATTTGATCAGATTTGCCCGTCTAGAAGGTTTTCTGGGAGGCTGTCACTTTTAGGGCCTTGGTTGCCCCATAAAGAGGGGTCATATGGGGGCAGGCAACATGTCAATCAACTCGTCTTCATTTGTGCCATTTTTCCTGTTTTGATGGAATAAAAAGTGTTAAAATGTCAAATAAGGAATAAGTAACTAACTTCACATCGCTGGTCCACCGCGGGGTTCACCAGATCTTGCTCGAAAGGAACAAACACTACTACTTTGATCCATGCACATGGAATAATAATCCGTGCGCATGAAATGAAAGATACAAAAACTATGCTATAGGTTATTAAGTCAAAATGGCCCACAACCTGTGACCTTGGCATACTGGTATCCTATCATCTTAACGCTGAAATAACAATTTTTAGGTCTACTTATTCTTGTTTGGACCTAAGTTATCTAGGACCCTTCGGCCCTCGGTCGATACCGCCTCCTCTTCTCTTCAAGAAGGAAGGTCAGGAGGGGTAACCTAACGACCCGAGGACCATCCTTGTTAGGCCTGCTTCCCCCTTTTGACGTGCGATATGCCAGCTAGGACGAAGTGAAGTCTGCGTAAGACCTCACATCGCTGCACTCTGGGTCTGTGGCCTCTGGCAGTAAGAGTGTGTATGTATGCGTGGCGGGAGAGCGTGATCTCTTGTTGAGACGTGGGGGCGCAAAAATATGTCAGCGAAGACCTAAAATTCAGATGTCTAAAAGGGCCTATAAAGCAGCCATCGAAAAGTACCTCACAATGCCGGAGGAATTTGGGATGTGACGTCACCTATGGTTGGCTGGGATGGCAACATATGCCTATGCTTGTCCGTTACATTACTAATCTTGGTGGTATTATATATATTTTTGGTAGGCCCTGGGAAGGTTGGACTCAGTGGCGAGGACATAGGGAAACACCCCCACCCCCCTCAAAATAAATACAAATTGCCACATATGATTTCGACTCCCCTCCCCCACCTTCCATTAGGAGACTACAAAACTGTTGATATAGCTTCGAAATTCGAGAATATTTCAGAGTGACTCAGGCCCTTACCAATGACATCGCCATCCTCCATTGGGCTCCAGAATCGCGCACAAAGCTTTACAGTTAAAATTGAAAAATTTACCGAGGGAGGATAACCGGCTCCCACCAATGGCCTCACCTCCTCTAAGGAGGCTTTCGAGTCGCTTACAGAGCTCCAAAAATTTATATTTTATATACTTTTATAAATATAGTATGACTGCGACAGGAAATAAGGCAGCTATGAATTTGAGAGTCAGAACGTGTCAAGATTCTCTATCATGCTGACTGAAAACTGTTGAAACACAATAAACAGCTGAGGCTTTGGTACCTATTTTTGTTGAGAGTACTAATACTTTATTGGTTACCAGTGTACTTTTCTACCATGGTACTGAGTTACATTGTTTTATAAGTATAGTATGACTTCAACAGGAAATAAGGCAGCCATGAATTTGAGTGTCAGAATTTGTCAAGATTCTCTATCATGCTGACTGAAAACTGCTGAAACACAGTGAACAGCAGTAGCTTTGGTACCTAGTTATGCTGAGAGTTCTAATACTCTATTCGTTACCAGGGTATTTTTCAACAATGGTATTGTGTAATATCGTTTTATAAGTATAGTATGACTGCGAAAGGAGATAAGGCAGCCATGAATTTATAATCAGAATGTCTCAAGATTCTCTATCGTGCCGACTGAAAACTGGTGAAACACAGTAAACAGCTGCAGCTTTGGAACCCAGTTTTGTTGAGAGTACTAATACCCTATTGGTTACCAGTGTATTTTTCTACCATGGAACTGAGTTATATCGTTTTATAAGTATAGTATGACTGCGACAGGAAATGAGGCAGCCATGAATTTGAGAGTCAGATTGTATCAAGATTCTCTATCATGCTGGCTGAAAACTGTTGAAACACAGTAAATAGCTGTAGCTTTGGTACCTATTTTTGTTGAGAGCACTAATACTCTATTCGTTGCCAGGGTATTTTTCAATAATGGTCGTGTGTTTTATCGTTATATAAGTATAGTATGACTGCGACAGGAAATAAGGTAGCCATGAATTTGAGAGTCAGAATGTGTCAAGATTCTCTATCAGGCTGACTTAAAACTGTTGAAACACAGTAAACAGCTGTAACTTTGGTACCTATTTTTGTCGAGAGTACTAATACTCTATTGGTTACCAGTGTATTTTTCTACTGTGGTATTGAGTTATATCGTTATATAAGTATAGTATGGGTTCGACAGGAATGCAGGCAGACATGAGTTTGAGAGTCAGAATGTGTCAAGATTCTCTATCATACTGACTGAAAACTGTTGAAACACAGTAAACAGCTGTAGCTTTGGTACCTATTTTTGTTGAGAGTACTAATATACTCTATTTGTTACCAGGGTATTTTTCAACAATGGTATTATGTTATATCGTTTTATAAGTATAGTATGACTGCGACAGGAAATAAGGCAGCCCTAAATTTTAGAGACAGAATGTGTCAAGATTCTCTATCATGCTGACTGAAAACTGTTGAAACACAGTAAACAGCTGTAACTTTGGTACCTATTTTTGTTGAGAGTACTAATACTCTATTGGTTACCAGTGTATTTTTCTATTGTGGTATTGAGTTATATCGTTATATAAGTATAGTATGGGTCCGATAGGAATTGAGGCAGTCATGAGTTTGAGAGTCAGAATGTGTCAAGATTCTCTATCATGCTGACTGTAAACTGTTGAAAGACTAAACAGCTGTAACTTTGGGACCTATTTTTGTTGAGAGTACTAATACTCTATTCGTTACCAGGGTATTTTTCAATAATGGTAGTGTGTTATATCGTTTTATAAGTATAGTATGACTGCGACATGAAATAAAGCAGCCATGAATTTGAGAGTCAGAATGTATCAAGATTCTCTATCATGCTGACTGAAAACTGTTGAAACACAGTAAATAGCTGTAGCTTTCGTACCTATTTTTGTTGAGAGCACTAATACTCTATTCGTTGCCAGGGTATTTATCAATAATGGTTGTGTGTTTTATCGTTATATAAGTATAGTATGACTGTGACAGGAAATAAGGTAGCCATGAATTTGAGAGTCAGAATGTGTTAAGCTTTTCTATCATGCTGACTGAAAACTGCTGAAACACAGTAAACAACGGTAAATTTGGTACCCATTTTTGCTGATACTCTATTCGATACCAGGGTATTTTTCAACAATGGTATTGTGTTATATCGTTTTATAAGTATAGAATGACAGCAACAGGAAATAAGGCAGCCATGAGTTTGAGAGTCAGAATGTGTCAATATTCTCAATCACGCTGACTGAAAACGTTCAAACACAGTAATCAGCAGCAGCTTTGGTACCTATTTTTGTTGCGAGTACTAATTCTCTATTTCTTACCAGGGTATTTTTCATGTTTGGTATTGCGTTATATCGTTTTATAACTACAGTATGACTGCGATAGGAAATAAGGCAGCCATGAATTTTAGAGTCAGAATGTGTCAAGATTCTCTATCATGCTGACTGGAAATTGTTGACACACAGTGAACAGCTGTAGCTTTGGTACCTAGTTATGTTGAGAGGACTAATACTCTATTGGTTACGAGAATATTTTTCTACCATGGTATTGAGTTATATCTTTTTATAAGTATAGTATGGGTTCGACAGGAATTAAGGCAGTCACGAGTTTGAGAGAGTATACTAATATTCTATATGTTACAAGGGTATTTTTCAGCAATGGTATTGTGTTATATCATTCTATAAGTATAGAATGACTGCGACAGAAAATAAGGCAGCCATGAATTTTAGAGTTAGTATGTGTAAAGATTCTCTATCATGCTGACTGAGAACTGTTGAAAGACACTAAACAGCTGTAGCTTTGGGACCTATTTTTGTTGAGAGTACTAATACTATATTGGTTACCAGTGTATTTTTCTACTGTGGTATTGAGTAATATCGTTATATAAGTATAGTATGGGTTCGACAGGATTTAAGGCAGTCATGAGTTTGAGAGAGTTTACTAATATTCTATTTGTTACCAGGGTATTTTTCAACAATGGTATTTTTTTTTCGTTTTATAAGTATAGAATGACTGCGACAGAAAATAAGGCAGCCATGAATTTTAGAGTTAGAATGTGTCAAGATTCTCTATCATGCTGACTGAGAACTGTTGAAACACAGTAAACAGCTGTAGCTTTGGTACCTTTTTTCTTGAGAGTACTAATACTCTATTTGTTACCAGGGTCTTTTTCAACAATAGTATTGTGTTATATTGTTTTATAAGTATAGTATGACTGCGACAGGAAATAAAGAAGCCATGAATTTTAGAATCAGAATGTGTCAAGATGCTCTATCATGCTGACCGAAAACAGTTGAAACACAGTAAACAGCTGTAACTTTGGTACCTATTTTTGTCGAGAGTACTAATACTCTATAGGTTACTAGTGTATTTTTCTACTGTGGTATTGAATTATATCGTTTTAAAAGTATAGTATAACTGCGACAGGAAATAAGGCAGCCATGAATTTTATCGTTATATAAGTATAGTATCGGTTCGACAGGAATTAAGGCAGTCATGAGTTTGAGAGTCAGAATGTGTCAAGATTCTCTATCATGCTGACTGAAAACTGTTGAAACACAGCAAACATCTGTAACTTTGGTACCTATTTTTGTCGAGAGTACTAATACTCTATTGATTACCAGTGTATTTTTCTACTGTGGTATTGGGTAATATCGTTATATAAGTATAGTATGGGTTCGACAGGAATTAAGGCAGTCATGAGTTTGAGAGTCAGAATGTGTCAAGATTCTCTATCATGCTGACTGAAAATTGTTGAAACACAGTAAATAGCTGTAACTTTGGTACCTATTTTTGTCGAGAGTACTAATACTCTATTGGTTACCAGTGTATTTTTCTACTGTGGTATTGAGTTATATCGTTATATAAGTATAGTATGGGTTCGACAGGAATGCAGGCAGTCATGAGTTTGAGAGTCAGAATGTGTCAAGATTCTCTATCATACTGACTGAAAACTGTTGAAACACAGTAAACAGCTGTAGCTTTGGTACCTATTTTTGTTGAGAGTACTAATATACTCTATTTGTTACCAGGGTATTTTTCAACAATGGTATTATGTTATATCGTTTTATAAGTATTGAATGACTGCGACAGAAAATAAGGCAGCCATGAATTTTAGAGCCAGAATGTGTCAAGATTCTCTATCATGCTGACTGAAAACTGTTGAAAGACACTAAACAGCTGTAGATTTGGGACCTATTTTTGTTGAGAGTACTAATACTATATTGGTTACCAGTGTATTCTTCTACTGTGGTATTGAGTTATATCGTTATATAAGTATAGTATGGGTTCGACAGGAATTAAGGCAGTCATGAGTTAGAGAGAGTACACTAATACTCTATTTGTTACCAGGGTATTTTTCAACAATGTTATTGTGTTATATTGTTTTATAAGTATAGTATGACTGCGACAGGAAATAAGGCAGCCCTAAATTTTAGAGACAGAATGTGTCAAGATTCTCTATCATGCTGACTGAAAACTGTTGAAACACAGTAAACAGCTGTAACTTTGGTACCTATTTTTGTCGAGAGTACTAATACTCTATTGGTTACCAGTGTATTTTTCTATTGTGGTATTGAGTTATATCGTTATATAAGTATAGTATGGGTCCGATAGGAATTGAGGCAGTCATGAGTTTGAGAGTCAGAATGTGTCAAGATTCTCTATCATGCTGACTGTAAACTGTTGAAAGACTAAACAGCTGTAACTTTGGGACCTATTTTTGTTGAGAGTACTAATACTCTATTCGTTACCAAGGTATTTTTCAATAATGGTAGTGTGTTATATCGTTTTATAAGTATAGTATGACTGCGACATGAAATAAAGCAGCCATGAATTTGAGAGTCAGAATGTATCAAGATTCTCTATCATGCTGACTGAAAACTGTTGAAACACAGTAAATAGCTGTAGCTTTCGTACCTATTTTTGTTGAGAGCACTAATACTCTATTCGTTGCCAGGGTATTTATCAATAATGGTTGTGTGTTTTATCGTTATATAAGTATAGTATGACTGTGACAGGAAATAAGGTAGCCATGAATTTGAGAGTCAGAATGTGTTAAGCTTTTCTATCATGCTGACTGAAAACTGCTGAAACACAGTAAACAACGGTAAATTTGGTACCCATTTTTGCTGATACTCTATTCGATACCAGGGTATTTTTCAACAATGGTATTGTGTTATATCGTTTTATAAGTATAGAATGACAGCAACAGGAAATAAGGCAGCCATGAGTTTGAGAGTCAGAATGTGTCAATATTCTCAATCACGCTGACTGAAAACGTTCAAACACAGTAATCAGCAGCAGCTTTGGTACCTATTTTTGTTGCGAGTACTAATTCTCTATTTCTTACCAGGGTATTTTTCATGTTTGGTATTGCGTTATATCGTTTTATAACTACAGTATGACTGCGATAGGAAATAAGGCAGCCATGAATTTTAGAGTCAGAATGTGTCAAGATTCTCTATCATGCTGACTGGAAATTGTTGACACACAGTGAACAGCTGTAGCTTTGGTACCTAGTTATGTTGAGAGGACTAATACTCTATTGGTTACGAGAATATTTTTCTACCATGGTATTGAGTTATATCTTTTTATAAGTATAGTATGGGTTCGACAGGAATTAAGGCAGTCACGAGTTTGAGAGAGTATACTAATATTCTATATGTTACAAGGGTATTTTTCAGCAATGGTATTGTGTTATATCATTCTATAAGTATAGAATGACTGCGACAGAAAATAAGGCAGCCATGAATTTTAGAGTTAGTATGTGTAAAGATTCTCTATCATGCTGACTGAGAACTGTTGAAAGACACTAAACAGCTGTAGCTTTGGGACCTATTTTTGTTGAGAGTACTAATACTATATTGGTTACCAGTGTATTTTTCTACTGTGGTATTGAGTAATATCGTTATATAAGTATAGTATGGGTTCGACAGGATTTAAGGCAGTCATGAGTTTGAGAGAGTTTACTAATATTCTATTTGTTACCAGGGTATTTTTCAACAATGGTATTTTTTTTTCGTTTTATAAGTATAGAATGACTGCGACAGAAAATAAGGCAGCCATGAATTTTAGAGTTAGAATGTGTCAAGATTCTCTATCATGCTGACTGAGAACTGTTGAAACACAGTAAACAGCTGTAGCTTTGGTACCTTTTTTCTTGAGAGTACTAATACTCTATTTGTTACCAGGGTCTTTTTCAACAATAGTATTGTGTTATATTGTTTTATAAGTATAGTATGACTGCGACAGGAAATAAAGAAGCCATGAATTTTAGAATCAGAATGTGTCAAGATGCTCTATCATGCTGACCGAAAACAGTTGAAACACAGTAAACAGCTGTAACTTTGGTACCTATTTTTGTCGAGAGTACTAATACTCTATAGGTTACTAGTGTATTTTTCTACTGTGGTATTGAATTATATCGTTTTAAAAGTATAGTATAACTGCGACAGGAAATAAGGCAGCCATGAATTTTATCGTTATATAAGTATAGTATCGGTTCGACAGGAATTAAGGCAGTCATGAGTTTGAGAGTCAGAATGTGTCAAGATTCTCTATCATGCTGACTGAAAACTGTTGAAACACAGCAAACATATGTAACTTTGGTACCTATTTTTGTCGAGAGTACTAATACTCTATTGATTACCAGTGTATTTTTCTACTGTGGTATTGGGTAATATCGTTATATAAGTATAGTATGGGTTCGACAGGAATTAAGGCAGTCATGAGTTTGAGAGTCAGAATGTGTCAAGATTCTCTATCATGCTGACTGAAAATTGTTGAAACACAGTAAATAGCTGTAGCTTTGGTACCTATTTTTGTAAAGATCACTAATACTCTATTTGTTGCCAGGGTATTTTTCAATAATGGTAGTGTGTTTTATCGTAAAATAAGTATAGTATGACTGTGACAGGAAATAAGGTAGCCACGAGTTTGAGAGTCAGAATGCGTCAAGATTCTCTATCATGCTGACTGAAAACTGTTGGAACACAGTAAACAGCTGTAGCTTTAGTACCTAGTTATGTTGAGAGTACTAATACTCTATTCATTACCAGGGTATTTTTCAACAAAGGTATTGTGTTATATCGTTTAAAAAGTATAGTATGACTGCGACAGGAAATAAGGCGGACATGAGTTTGAGAGTCAGAATGTGTCCAGATTCTCCATCATGCTAACTGACAACTGTTGAAACACAGTAAACAGCTGTAGCTTTGGTACCTATTTTTGTTGAGAGTACTAATACTCTATTCGTTACCAGGGTATTTTTCAACAATGGTATTGTGTTATATCGTTTTATAGGTACAGTATGACTGGGACAGGAAATAAGACAGCCATGAATTGGATAGTCACAATGTGTCAAGATTCTCTATCATGCTCACAGTGAATAGCTGTAGCTTTGGTATCTAGTTATGTTGAGGGTACTAATACTCTATTGGTTACGAGTGTATTTTTCTACAATGGTAGTGAGTTATATCCTTCTATAAGTACAGTATGACTGCGACAGTGAATAAGGCAGCAATGAATTTTAGAGTCAGAATGTGTCAAGATTCTCTATCATGCTGACTGAAAACTGTTGAAACATAGTGAACAGCGGTAGCTTTGGTACCTAGTTATGTTGAGAGTACTAATACTCTATTTGTTACCAGGGTATTTTTCAACAATGGTATCGTGTTATATCGCTTTATAAGTATAGTATGACTGCGACAGGAGATAAGGCAGCCATGTGTCTGAGAGTCCGAATGTCCGAACAGATTCTCTATCATGCTGAGTGAAAACTGTTGAAACACAGTAAACAGCTGTAGCTTTGGTACCTATTTTTGTCGAGAGTACTAATACTCTATTCATTACCAGGGTATTTTTCAACAATTGTATTGAGTTATATCGTTTCATAAGTATAGTATGGCTGTGACAGGAAACAAGGCCGCCATGAATTTCAGAATCAGTATGTGTCAAGATTCTCTATCATGCTGACTGAAAACTGTTGAAACACAGTGAACAGTGGTAGTTTGGTACCTTGTTATATTGAGAGTACTAATACTCTTTTAGTTACCTGTGTATTTTCCTGCCGTGGTATTGAGTTATATCATTTTATAAGTATAGTATGACTGCGACAGGAAATAAGGCAGCCATGAATTTGAGAGTCCGAATATGTTAAGATTCTCTAGCATGCCGACTGAAAACTGTTGAAACACAGTAAACAGCTGTAACTTTCGTACCTATTTTTGTTGAGAGTACTAATACTCTATTGGTTACCAATGTATTTTTCTACCGTGGTATTGAGTTATATCGTTATTTAAGTATAGTATGACTGCGATAGGAAATAAGGCAGTCATGAATTTGAGAGTCCGAATATGTTAAGAATCTCTAGCATGCTGACTGAAAACTGTTGAAACACAGTAAACAGCTGTAACTCTGGTACCTATTTTTGTTGAGAGTACTAATACTCTATTGGTTACCAGTGTATGTTTCTATCGTGGTATTGAGTTACATCGTTTTATAAGTATACTATGGTTGCGACAGGAAATAAGGCAGGCATGAAATTTAGAGCCAGAATGTGTCAAGATTCTCTATCATGTTGACTGAAAACTCTTGAAACAACAGTGTACAGTGGTAGATTTGGTACCTAGTTATATTGTGAGTACTAATACTGTATTAGTGACCAGGATATTTTCTACCGTGGTATTGAGTTATATCGTTTTATAAGTATAATATAACTGCAACAGGAAATAAGGCAACCATGGATTTTAGAATCAGAATGTGTGTAGATTCTCTATCATGCTGACAAAAAACTGTTGAAACACAGTAAACAGCTGTAGCTTTGGTACCTATTTTTGTTGTGAGTACTAATACTTTATTCGTTAGCAGGGTATTTTTCTACCGAGGGATTGAGTTATATCGTTTTATAACGATAGAACGACTGTGACATGAAATAAGGCAGCCATGAGTTTGAAAGTCAGAATGTGTCAAGATTCTCTATCATGCTGATTGAAAACTGTTGAAACACAGTAAACAGCTGTAGCTTTGATAACTATTTTTGTTGAGAGTACTATTACTCTATTGGTTACCAGTGAATTTTTTTACCGTGGTATCGAGTTATATCGTTTTATAAGTATAGTATGACTGCGACAGGCAATAAGGCAGCCATGAGTTTGAAAGAGAGTATGTCTCAGGATACTCTATCGTGCTGACAGAAAACTCTTGAAACAGTAAACAGCTGAAGCTTTGGTACCTATTTTTGTTTAGAGTACAAATACTTTATTCGTTACCAGGGTATTTTCTACCGTGGTATTGAGTTATATCATTTAATAAGTATAATATGACTGCAACAGGAAATCAGGCAACAATGGATTTTAGAATCAGAATGTGTCAAGATTCCCTATCATGCTGACTGAAAACTGTTGAAACACAGTAAACAGCTGTAGCTTTGGTAAATATTTTTGTTGAAAGTACAAATACTTTATTCGTTAGCCAGTTATTTTCTACCATGGTATTGAGTTATATCTTTTTATAACTATAGTACAACTGCGACATGAAATAAGGCGGCCATGAGTTTGAAAGACAGAATGTGTCATGATTCTCTATCATGCTGACTGAAAACTGTTGAAACACAGAAAACAAGTGTAGGTTTGGTACCTATTGTTGTTCAGAGTACTAATACTCTATTCGTTGCCAGGGTATTTTTCAACAATGGTGTTGTGTTATATCGTTTATAAGTATAGTATGACTGCGTCAGGAAATGAGACAGCCATGAATTTGAGAGTCAGAATGTATCAAGATTCTCTATCATTCTGACTGAAAACTTTTGAAACACAGTAAACAGCTGTAGCTTTGGTACCTAGTTATGTTGAGAGTATTAATACTCTATTGGTTTCCAGTGTATTTTTCTACCGTGGTATTGAGTTTATATTGTTTTATAGGTATAGTACAACTGCGACAGGAAATAAGGCAACCATGAGATTGAGAGTCAGAATGTGTCAAGATTCTCTTTCATTCTGACTGAAAACTGTTGAAACACAGTAAACAGCTGTATCTTTGGTACCTATTTTTGTTCAGAGTACCAATACACTACTCGTTACCAGGGTATTTTACAACAATGGTATTGTGTTATATTGTTTTATAAGTCTAGTATGACTGCGACTGGAAATAAAGCAGCCATGAGTTTGAAAGACACAATGTGTCAAGATTCTCTATCATGTTGACTGAAAACTGTTGAAACACAGTAAACAGCTGGAGTTTTGGTACCTATTTTTGTAGAGAGTACTAATACTTTATTCGTTAGCAGGGTATTTTCTAATGTGGTATTGAGTTATATCGTTTTATAACAATAGTACGACTGCGACATGAAATGAGGCGGCCATGAGTTTGAGAGTCAGCATGTGTCAAGATTCTCTACCATGCTGACTGAAAACTGTTGAAACACAGTAAACAGCTGCAGCTTTGGTACCTATTTTTGTTGAGAGTACTAATACTCTATTGGTTACCGGTGTATTTTTCTACCCTGGTATTGAGTTATATCGTTTTATAAGTCTAGCATGGCGGCGACTGGAAATAAAGCAGCCATGAATTTGAAAGACACAATGTGTGAAGATTCTCTATCATGCTGACTGAAAACTGTTGAAACACAGTAAACAGCTGTAGCTTTGGTACCTATTTTTGTTGAGAGTACTAATACTCTATTCGTTAAGAGGGTATATTTCAACAATGGTATTGTATTATATCGTTTTATTAGTATAGTATGACTGCGACAGGAAATAAAGCAGCCATGAATTTGAGAGTAAGAATGTATCAAGATTCTCTATCATGCTGACTGAAAACTGTTGAAACACAGTAAACAGCTGCAGCTTTGGTACCTATTTTTGTTGAGAGTACTAATACTTTATTCGTTACCAGGGTATTTTCTACCGTGGTATTGAGATATATCGTTTTATAAGTATAGTATGACTGCGACAGGAAATAAGGCAGCCATGGATTTTAGAATCAGAATATGTCAAGATTCTCTATCATGCTGACTGAAATCTGTTGAAACATAGTGAACAGTGGTAGCTTTGCTACCTAGTTATATTGAGAGTACTTATACTCTATTAGTTACCAGTGTATTTTTCTACCGTGGTATTGAGTTATATCGTTTCATAGGTATAGTAGGACTGCGACAGGAAATAAGGCAGCCATGAATTTGAAAGTCAGAAAGTATCAAGATTCTCTATCATGCTGACTGAAAACTGTTGAAACACAGTAAACAGCTGCAGCTTTGGTACCTATTTTTGTTGAGAGTACTAATACTTTATTCATTACCAGCGTATTTTCTACTGTGGTATTGAGTTATATCGTTTTAAAAGTATAGTATAACTGCGACAGGAAATAAGGCAGCCATGAATTTTAGAATCAGAATGTGTCAAGATTCTCTATCGTGCTGGCTGAAAACTGTTGAAACACAGTGAACAGTGGTAGTTTGCTACCTAGTTATATTGAGAGTACTTATACTCTATTAGTTACCAGTTTATTTTTCTATCATGGTATTCAGCTATATAGTTTCATAAGTACAGTATGACTGCGACAGAAAATAAGGTAGCCATGAGTTTGAAAGTCAGAATGTGTCAAGATTCTCTATCATGCCGACTGAAAACTGTTGAAACACAGTAAACAGCTGTAGCTTTGGTCCCTATTTTTGTTGAGAGTGCAACTACTTTTTTCGTTACCAGGGTATTTTCTACCGTGGTATTGAGGTATATCATTTAATAAGTATAATATGACTGCAAAAGGAAATAAGGCAACCATGGATTTTAGAATTAGAATGTGTCAAGATTCTCTATCATGCTGACTGAAAACTGTTGAAACACAGAAAACAGCTGTTGATTGGTACCTATTTTTGTTGTGAGTACTAATACTTTATTCGTTAGCAGGGTATTTTTCTACCGTGGGATTGAGTTGTATCGTTTTATAACGATAGAACGACTGTGACATGAAATAAGGCAGCCATGAGTTTGAAAGTCAGAATGTGTCAAGATTCTCTATCATGCTGATTGAAAACTGTTGAAACACAGTAAACAGCTGTAGCTTTGGTAACTGTTTTTGTTGAGAGTACTAATACTCTATTGGTTACCAGTGTATTTTTTTTACCGTGGTATCGAGTTATATCGTTTTATAAGTATAGTATGACTGCGACAGGCAATAAGGCAGCCATGAGTTTGAAAGAGAGTATGTCTCAAGATACTCTATCATGCTGACAGAAAACTCTTGAAACAGTAAACAGCTGAAGCTTTGGTACCTATTTTTGTTTAGAGTACAAACACTTTATTCGTTACCAGGGTATTTTCTACCGTGGTATTGAGTTATATCATTTAATAAGTATAATATGACTGCAAAAGGAAATAAGGCAACCATGGACTTTAGAATCAGAATGTGTCAAGATTCTCTATCATGCTGACTGAAAACTGTTGAAACACAGTAAACAGCTGTAGCTTTGGTAACTATTTTTGTTGAGAGTACTAATACTTTATTCGTTAGCAGGGTATTTTCTACCGTGGTATTGAGTTATATCGTTTTATAACTATAGTACAACTGCGACATGAAATAAGGCGGCCATGAGGTTCAGAGTCAGAATGTGTCATGATTCTCTATCATGCTGACTGAAAACTGTTGAAACACAGTAAACAGCTGTAGATTTGGTAACTATTTTTGTTGAGAGTACTAATACTTTATTCGTTTGCAGGGTATTTTCTACCGTGATATTGAGTTATATCATTTTATAACTATAGTACGACTGCGACATGAAATAAGGCAGCCATGAGGTTCAGAGTCAGAATGTGTCAAGATTCTCTATCATGCTGACTGAAAACTGTTGAAACACAGTAAACAGCTGTAGCTTTGGTAATAATAATAATAATAATAATATACACATTTATACAGCGCCAAAATTATAGTTCAGAAGATATAGAACCATATTCTTCGGCGCTGTACATGTTACTGAGCGCATGCAAATATACAAACAAATATATACATTATCTTACAGTCCAGAACATCACTTATAGGCATTTTGAAACAGGTATGTTTTGAGATCTTTCTTGAAAAGATTGACATTTGACAGTCTTTTTAGGTGTTCTGGTAAATTATTCCACAAGTGAGGGCCAGCAAATGAGAATGACCTATCTCCAAATTTCTTACACCTATGTTTTGGAACAAGTAGCAGCATTTTACCATCGGACCTCAGGTTGTATTGACACACATTCTTGGCATTAAGGAGTTTTAAGTAGGCTGGTGGCATGTTGTTTTGGGTCTTAAAAACTAATAACAAAGTTTTGAAAATTATTCTGTACTTGACTGGAAGTCAGTGCATATCGCTCAGAACAGGAGTGATGTGTCGAGATCGTGATATCCTACATACCACTCGGGCTGATGCATTTGGTACCTATTTTTGTTGAGTGTGCAAATACTTTATTCGTTACCAGGGTATTTTCTACCGTGGTATTGCGTTATATCGTTTTATAAGTATAATATGACTGCAACAGGAAATAAGGCAACCATGGATTTTAGAATCAGAATGTGTCAAGATTCTCTATCATGCTGACTGAAAACTGTTGAAACACAGTAAACAGCTGTAGCTTTGGTACCTATTTTTGTTTGGAGTACTAATACCTTACTCGTTAGCAGGGTATTTTCTACCGTGGTATTTAGTTATAAAACGAGATAACTCTAGTACGACAGCGACATGAAATAAGGCGCCCATGACGTTGCGAGTGAGAATGTGTCAAGATTCTCTATCATGCTGACTGAAAACAGTTGGAACACAGTGAACAGCTGTAGCTTTGGTACCTAGTTGTGTTGAGAGTACTAATACTCTATTGGTTACCAGTGTATTTTTCTACCGTGGTATTGAGTTATATAGTTTTATAGGTATAGTATGACTACGACAGGAACTATGGCAGCCATGAGTTTGAGAGTCAGAATGTTTCAAGATTCTCTACCATGCTGACTGAAAACTGTTGAAAGACAGTAAACAGCTGTAGCTTTGGTACCTATTTTTGTTCAGAGTACTAATACTTTACTCGTTACTAGGGTATTATTGAACAATGGTATTGTGTTATATCGTTTTACAAGTATAGTATGACTGCATCAGGAAATGAGGCAGCCATGAATTTGAGAGTCAGAATGTATCAAGATTCTCTACCGTGCTGACTGAAAGCTGTTGAAACACAGTAAATAGCTGAATCTTTGGTACCTATTTTTGTTCAGAGTACTAATACTCTACTCGTTACCAGGATATTTTTCAACAATGGTATTGTGTTATATCGTTTTATAAGTATAGTATGACTGCGACAGGAAATCCGACAGCCATGAGTTTGAAAGACAGAATGTGTCAAGATTCTCTATCATGCTGACTGAAAACTGTGGAAACAACAGTGAACAGTGGTAGCTTTTGTACCTAGTTATATTGAGAGTACTAATACTCTATTAGTTACCATTGTAGTTTTCTAACATGGTATTGAGTTATATCGTTTCATAAGTATAGTATGACTGCGACAGAAAATAAGGCAGTCATGAGTTTGAAAGTCAGAATGCATCAAGATTCTCTATCATGCTGACTGAAAACTGTTGAAATACAGTAAACAGCTGTAGCTTTGGTACCTATTTTTGTCGAGAGTACTAATACTTTATTCGTTACCAGGGTATTTTCTACCGTGGTATTGAGTTATATTGTGATACAAGTATAGTATGACTGTGACAGGAAATACGGCAGCCATCAATTTGAGAGAATCTATGAAGATTCTCCTTCTTGCTGAATGAAAACTGTTGAAACACAGTGAACAGCTGTAGCTTTGGTAGTAGCTATGTTGAGAGTACTAATACTGTATTGGTTACCAGTGTATGTTTCTACCGTGGTATTGAGTTATATAGTTTTATATGTAAAGTATGACTGCGACAGGAAATAAGGCAGATATGAGTTTGAAAGAAAGAATGTGTCAAGATTCTCTATCATGCTGACTGAAAAACTCGTGAAACACAGTGAACAGCTGTAGCTTTGGTACCTAGTTATGTTGAGAGAATTAATAATACTCAATTGGTTACCAGTGTATTTTTATACCGTGGTAGTGAGTTACATCGTTTAATAAGTATAGTATGATTGCGACAGGAAATAAGGCAGCCATGAGTTTGAAAGACAGAATGTGTCAAGATTCTCTATCATGCTGACTGAAAACTGTTGAAACACAGTAAACAGCTGCAGCTTTGGTACCCAGTTATGTTGAGAGTACTAATACTCTATTGGTTACTAGCGTGTTTTTCCACCGCGGTATCGAGTTATATCGTTTTATAAGTATACTATGACTGCGACAGGAAATAAAGCAGCCAAGAATTTGAGAGTCATAATGCATCAAGATTCTCTATCATGCTGACTGAAAACTGTTGAAAGACAGTAAACAGCTGTAGCTTTGGTACCTATTTTTGTCGAGAGTACTAATACTCTATTCATTACCAGGGTATTTTTCAACAATGGTATTGAGTTATATCGTTTCATAAGTATAGTATGACTGCGACAGGACATAAGGCAGCCACGTATTCTAGAATCAGAATGTGTCAACATTCTCTATCATGCTGACTGAAAACTGTTGAAATAACAGTGAACAGTGGTAGCTTTGGCACCTAGTTATACTGAGAGTACTAATACCCTATTAGTTACCAGTGTATTTTATACCGTGGTATTGAGTTATATAGTTTCATAAGTACACTATGACTGCGACAGGAAATAAGGCAGCCATGAGCTTGAGAGTCAGAATGTATCAATATTCTCTTTCATGGTGACTGAAAACTGTTGAAACACGGTAAACAGCTGTAGCTTTGGTACCTATTTTTGTTGAGAGTACAAATACTCTATTCGTTAAGAGAGTATATTTCAACAATGGTATTGTGTTATATCATTTTATAAGTATAGTATGACTGCGACAGGAAATAAGGCAGCCATGAGTTTGAAAGACACAATGTGTCAAGATTCTCTATCATGCTGACTAAAAACTGTTGAAACACAGTAAACAGCAGCAGCTTTGGTACCTATTTTAGGTGAGAGTACTAATACCCTATTCATTACAAGGGTATTTTTCAACAATCGTATTGTGTTATATCGTTTTATAAATATAGTATGACTGCGACAGGAAATAAGGCAGCCATGAGTTTGAAAGCCAGAATGTGTCCAGATTCTCTATCATGATGACTGAAAACTGTTGAAACACAGTAAACAGCTGTAGCTTTGGTACCTATTTTTGTTGAGAGTACTAATACTTTATTCGTTATCAGGGTATTTTCTACCGTGGTATTGAGTTATATCGTTTTATAACTATAGTATGACTGCGACATGAAACAAGGCGGCTATGAATTTGAGAGTCAGAATGTGCCAAGATTCTCTCTATCATGCTGACTGAAAACTGTTGAAACACAGTGAACAGCTGTAGCTTTGGTACCTAGTTATGTTGAGAGTACTAATAATCTATTGGTTACCAGTGTATTTTTCTACCGTGGTATTGAGTTATACAGTTTTATAAGTATAGTATGACTGAGACAGGAAATAAGGCAGCCATGATTTTGAGAGTCAGAATGTGTCAAGATTCTCCACCATGCTGACTGAAACCTGTTGAAACACAGTAAACAGCTGTAGCTTTGGTACCTATTGTTGTTCAGAGTACTAATACCCAAATCGTTACCAGAGTATTTTTCAACAATGGTATTGTGTTATATTATTTTATAAGTATAGTATGACTGCGTCAGGAAATGAGGCAGCCATGAATTTGAGAGTCAGAATGTATCAAGATTCTCTATCATGCTGACTGAAAACTGTTGAAAGACAGTAAACAGCTGTAGCTTTGGTACCTATTGTTGTTGAGAGTGCAAATACTTTATTCGTTACCAGGGTATTTTTCAACAATGGTATTGTGTTATATTGTTTTATATGTATAGTATGACTGCAACAGGAAATAAGGCAGCCAGGAATTTGAGAGTCAGAATGCGTCAAGATTCTCTATGATGCTGACTAAAAACTGTTGAAACACAGAAAACGGCTGTAGCTTTGGTACTTATTTTTGTTCAGAGTACTAATACTCTATTCGTTACCAGGGTATGTTTCGCCAAAGGTATTCTGTTATATCGTTTTATAAGTCTAGTATGACTGCATCAGGAAATAAGGAAGCCATGAATTTGATAGTCAGAATGTATCAAGATTCTCTATCATGCTGACTGAAAACTGTTGAAACACAGTAAACAGCTGTAGTTTTGGTACCTATTATTGTTGAGAGTACTAATACTTTATTCGTTACCAGGGTATTTTCTATCGTGGTATTGAGTTATATCATTTTATAACTATAGTATGACTGCGACAGGAAATAACGCGGCCATGAATTTGAGAGTCAGTATGTATCGAGATTCTCTATCATGCTGACTGAAAACTCTTGAAAGACAGTAAAGAGCCGTAGCTTTGGGATCTATTGTTGTTCAGAGTAATAATACCCTATTCGTTACCAGGGTATTTTTCAACAATGGTATTGTGTTATATTATTTTACAAGTATAGTATGACTGCGCCAGGAAATGAGGCAGCCATGAATTTGAGAGTCAGAATGTATCAAGATTCTCTATCATGCTGACTGAAAACTGTTGAAAGACAGTAAACAGCTGTAGCTTTGGTACCTATCTTTGTTGAGAGTACTGATACTTTATTCGTTACCAGGGTATTTTCTATCGTGGTATTGAGTTATATCATTTTATAACTATAGTATGACTGCGACAGGAAATAACGCGGCCATGAATTTGAGAGTCAGTATGTATCGAGATTCTCTATCATGCTGACTGAAAACTCTTGAAAGACAGTAAAGAGCCGTAGCTTTGGGATCTATTGTTGTTCAGAGTAATAATACCCTATTCGTTACCAGGGTATTTTTCAACAATGGTATTGTGTTATATTATTTTATAAGTATAGTATGACTGCGTCAGGAAATGAGGCAGCCATGAATTTGAGAGTCAGAATATATCAAGATACTCTATCATGCTGACTGAAAACTGTTGAAAGACAGTAAACAGCTGTAGCTTTGGTACCTATTGTTGTTCAGAGTACTAATGCCCTATTCATTACCAGGTTATTTTTAAACAATGGTATTGTGTTATATTGTTTTATAAGTATAGTATGACTGCTACAGGATATAAGGCAGACAGGAATTTGAGAGTCAGAATGTGTCAAGATTTTCTATCATGCTGACTGGAAAGTGTTGAAACACAGTAAACAGCTGTAGCTTTGGTACCTAGTTATGTTGAGAGTACTAATACTCTATTGGTTACCAGTGTATTTTTCTACCGTGGTATTGATGTATAGAGTATTATAAGTATTGTATGACTGCGACAGGAAATAAGGCAGCCATGAGTTTGAAGGACACAATGTGTCAAGATTCTCTATCATTCTGACTGACAACTGTTGAAACACAGTAAACAGCTGTAGCTTTGGTACCTATTTTTGTTGAGAGTACTAATACTTTATTCGTTAAGAGGGTATTGTTCAACAATGGTATTGTGTAATATCATTTTATAAGTATAGTATGACTGCGACGGGAAAAAAAGCAGCCATCAATTTGAGAGTCAGAATGTATCAAGATTCTCTATCATCCTAACTGAAAACTGTTGAAATTCAGTAGGCAGCTGTAGCTTTGGTACCTATTTTTGTCGAGAGTACTAATACTCTACTAGTTACCAGTGTATTTGTTTATAGTGGTATTGAGTTTTATCGTTTTATATGTATAGTATGACTGCGACATGAAATAAGGCAACCATCAGTTTGAGAGTCAGAATGTGTCAAGATTTTTTATCATGCTGACTGAAAACTGTTGAAACACAGTAAACAGCTGTAGCTTTGGTACCTATGTTTGTTCAGAGTACTAGTACTCTATTTGTTACCATGGTATTTTTCAACAATGGTATTGCGTTATATTGTTTTATAAGTATAGTATGACTGCGACAGGAAATAAGCAGCCATGAATTTGAGAGACAGACTGTGTCAAGAGTCTCTACCATGCTGACTGAAAACTGCTGGAACACAGTAAGCAGCTGCAGCATTGGTACCTATTTTTGTCGAGAGTCCTAATACTTTATTCGTTACCAGGGAATGTTTTACCGTGGTGTTGAGTTATATTGTTTTATAAGTAGAGTATGACTGCGACAGGAAATAAGGCACCCATGAATTTGAGAGTCAGAATGTATCAAGATTCTCTATCATATTGACTGAAAACTGTTGAAACACAGAAAAGAGCTGTAGCTTTGCTACCTATTTTTGTTGAGAGTACTAATACTCTATTCGTTACCAGGGTATGTTTCGCCAAAGGTATTCTGTTATATCGTTTTATAAGTCTAGTATGACTGCATAAGGAAATAAGGAAGCCATGAATTTGATAGTCAGAATGTATCAAGATTCTCTATCATGCTGACTGAAAACTGTTGAAACACAGTAAACAGCTGTAGCTTTGATACCTAGTTATGTTGAGAGTACTAATAATCTATTGGTTACCAGTGTATTTTTCTACCGTGGTATTGAGTTACACAGTTTTATAAGTTTTGGATGACTGAGACAGGAAATAAGGCAGCCATGAGTTTGAGAGTAAGAATGTGTCAAGATTTTCTACCGTGCTGACTGAAAACTGTTGAAACACAGTGAACAGCTGTAGCTTTGGTACCAAGTTATGTTGAGAGTACTAATACTTTTTTGGTTTCTAGTGTATTTTTCTACCGTGGTATCGAGTTATATAGTATTATAAGTATAGTATGACTGCGATAGGAAATAAGGCAGCCATGAGTCTGAGAGTCAGAAGGTGTCAAGATTCTCTAACATGCTGACTGAAAACTGCTGAAACACAGTAAACAGCTGCAGCTTTGGTACCTATTTTTGTTGAGAGTACTAATACTCTATTCGTTACGTGGGTATTTTTCAACAATGGTATTGTGTTATATCATTTTATAAGTATAGTATGACTGCGACAGGAAATGAGGCAGCCATGGATTTTAGAATCGGAATGTGTCAAGATTCTCTATCATGCTGACTGAAAACTGTTGAAACACAGTGAACAGGTCCAGCTTTGGTACCTATTATTTTTGAGAGTACTAATACTCTATTCGTTACGAGGGTATTTTTCAACAATGGTATTGTGTTATATCGTTTTATAAGTACAGTATGAATGCGACAGGAAATAAAGCAGCCATGAATTTGAGAGAATCTATGAAGATTCTCCTTCTTGCTGAATGAAAAGTGTTGAAACACAGTAAATAGCTGTAGATTTGGTACCTATTTTTGTTCAGAGTACTAATACTCTATTCATTACCAGGGTATTTTTCAACACTGGTATTGAGTTATATCGTTTCATAAGTATAGTATGACCGCGACAGGAAATAAGGCAGCCATGAATTTTAGAAGCAGAATGTGTCCAGATTCTCTATCCTGCTGACTGAAAACTGTTGAAACACATTGAACAGCTGTAGCTTTGGTACCTATTTTTGTCGCGAGTACTAATACTTTATTCGTTACCAGGGTATTTTCTATCGTGGTATTGTGTTATATCGTGTTATAAGTATAGTTTGACTGCGACAGGAAATAAGGCAGCCATGAGTTTGAAAGTCAGAATGTGTCAATATTCTCTATCATGCTGACTGAAAACTGTTGAAACACAGTAAGCAGCTGTAGCTTTGGTATCTATTTTTGTTGAGAGTACTAATACTCTACTGGTTACCAGCGCATTTTTTACCGTGGAATTGAGTTATATCGTTTTATAAGTATAGTATGACTGCGACAGGAAATAAGGCAGCCATGGATTTTAGAATCAGAATGTGTCAAGATTCTCTATCATGCTGACTGAAAACTGTTGAAACAACAGTGAACAGTGGTAGCGTTGCTACCTATTTTTGTTGAGAGTACTAATACTCTATTAGTTACCAGTTTATTTTTCTACCATGGTATTGAGTTATATAGTTTCATAAGTATAGTATGACTGCGAAAGTAAATAAGGCAGCCATGAGTTTGAAAGACAGAATGTGTCAAGATTCTCTATCATGCTGACTGAAAACTATTGAAACACAGCAAACAGCTGTAGCTTTGGTACCAATGTTTGTTCAGAGTACTAATACACTATTCGTTACCAGGGTATTTTTCAACAAAGGTATTGTGTTATATTGTTTTATAAGTATAGTATGACGGCGACAGGAAATAAGGAAGCCATGAATTTGAGAGTCAGAATGTGTCAAGATTCTCTACCATGCTGACTGAAAAATGTTGAAACACAGCAAACAACTGTAGCTTTGGTACCTATCTTTGTTGAGAGTACTAATACTGTATTCGTTACCAGGTTATTTTCTACCGTGGTATTGAGTTACATCGTTTTATAACTATAATATGACTGCGACAGGAAATAAGGCAGCTATGAGTTTGAGAGACAAACTGTGTCAAGATTCTCGACCATGCTGACTTAAAACTGTTGAAACACAGTGAACAGCTGTAGCTTTGGTACCTAGTTATGTTGAGAGTACTAATACTTTTTTGGTTTCCAGTGTATTTTTCTACCGTGGTATCGAGTTATATATTATTATAAGTATAGTATGACTGCGATAGGAAATAAGGCAGCCATGAGTCTGAGAGTCAGAAGGTGTCATGATTCTCTAACATGCTGACTGAAAACTGCTGAAACACAGTAAACAGCTGCAGCTTTGGTACCTATTTTTGTTGAGAGTACTAATACTCTATTCGTTACGTGGGTATTTTTCAACAATGGCATTGTGTTACATCATTTTATAAGTATAGTATGACTGCGACAGGAAATGAGGCAGCCATGGATTTTAGAATCAGAATGTGTCAAGATTCTCTATCATGCTGACTGAAAACTGTTGAAACACAGTGAACAGGTCCAGCTTTGGTACCTCTTATTTTAGAGAGTACTAATACTCTATTCGTTACGAGGGTATTTTTCAACAATGGTATTGTGTTATATCGTTTTATAAGTATAGTATGACTGCGACAGGAAATAAGGCTGCCATGAATTTGAGAGAATGTATGAAGATTCTCTTTCTTGCTGAATGAAAACTGTTGAAACACAGCAAACAGCTGTAGCTTTGGGGCCTATTTTTGTTCAGAGTACTAATACCCTATTCATTACCAGGGTTATTTTTCAACATTGGTATTGAGTTATATCGTTTCATAAGTATAGTATGACTGCGACAGGAAATAAGGCAGCCATGAATTTTAGAAACAGAATGTGTCCAGATTCTCTATCATGCTGACTGAAAACTGTTGTAAGACAGTAAACAGCTGTAGCTTTGGCACCTATTTTTGTTGAGAGTACTAATACTCTATTCCTTAGGAGGGAATTTTTCAACAATGGTATTGTGTTATATCGTTTTATAAGTATAGTATGACTGCGACAGGAAATAAAGCAGCCATGAATTTGAGAGCCAGAATGTATCAAGACTCTCTATCAAGCTGACTGAAAACTGTTGAAACACAGTAAACAGCTGGAGCCTTGGTACCTATTTTTGTTGAGAGTACTAATACTCTATTCGTTAAGAGGGTATTTTTCAACAATGGTATCGAATTATATCATTTCATAAGTGTAGTATGACTGCGACAGGAAATAACTCAGATATGAATTTTAGAATCAGAATGTGTCAAGGTTCTCTATCGTGCTGACTGAAAACTGTTGAAACACAGTTAACAGTGGTAGTTTGGTACCTAGTTATATTGAGAGTACTAATACTTTATTAGTTACCCGTGTATTTTTCTGCCGTGGTATTCAGTGATATCGTTTCATAAGTATAGTATGACTGCGACAGGAAATAACTCAGCCATGAATTTTAGAATCAGAATGTGTCAAGGTTCTCTATCAAGCTGACTGCACACTGTTGAAACACAGAAAACAGCTGTAGCTTTGGTACCCAGTTATGTTAAGAGTACTAATACTCTATTGAATACCAGTGTATTTTTCTATCGTGGTATTGAATTATATAGTTTTATAGGTATAGTATGACCACAACAGGAAATAAGGCAGTCATGAGTTTGAGAGACAGAATGTGACAAGATTCTCTATCATGCTGACTGAAAACTGTTGAAACACAGTAAACAGCTGTAGCTTTGGTACCTATGTTTGTTCAGAGTGCTAATACTCTATTCGTCACCATGGTATTTTTCAACAAAGGCATTGTGTTTTATTGTTTTATAAGTATAGTATGACTGCGACAGGAAATAAGCAGCCATGAATTTTAGAGACACAATGTGTCAAGATTCTCTATCATGCTGCCTGAAAACTGTTGAAACACAGAAAACAGCTGTAGCTTTGGTACCTATTTTTGTTCAGAGTACTAATACTCTATTCGTTACCAGGGTATGTTTCGCCAAAGGTATTCTCTTATATCGTTTGATAAGTGTAGTATGATTGCATCAGGAAATAAGGTAGCCATGAATTTGAGAGTCAGAATGTATCAAGATTCTCTATCATGCTGACTGAAAACTGTTGAAACACAGTAAACAGCTGTAGCTTTGGTACATATTTTTGGTCAGAGTACTAATACTCTATTCGTTACCAGGGTATGTTTCGCTAATGGTATTTTGTCATATCGTTTTATAAGTGTAGAATCACTGCGTCAGGAAATAAGGCAGCCATGAATTTGAGAGTCAGAAAGTATCAAGATTCTCTATCATGCTGACTGAAAACTGTTGAAACACATTGAATAGCTTTAGCTTTGGTACCTATTTTTGTTGAGAGTACTAATACTCTATTGGTTACCAGTGTATTTTTCTACCGTGGTATTGACTTATATCGTTTTATAAGTATAGTATGACTGTGACCGGAAATAAGGCAGCCATGAGTTTGATAGAAAGAATGTGTCAGGTTTCCCTATCGTGCTGACTGAAAACTGTTGCAACACAGTAAACAGCTGTAGCTTTGGTACCTATTTTTGTCGAGAGTATTAATACTCTACTGGTTACCAGTGTATTTTTTTACCGTGGTATTGAGTTATATCATTTTATAAGTATAGTATGACTGCGACATGAAATAAGGCAGCCATGAGTTCGAAAATCAGAATGTCTCACGATTCTCTATCATGCTGACTGGAAAGTGTTGAAACACAGTAAACAGCTGTAGCTTTGGTACCTATTTGTGTTGAGAGTACAAATACTTTATTCGTAACCAGGGTATTTTCTACCGTGGTATTGAGTTATATCGTTTTATAAGTATAATCTGACTACAACAGGAAATAAGGAAACCACAGATTTTAGAATCAGAATGTGTCAAGATTCTCTATCATGCTGACTGAAAACTGTTGAAAGACAGTACACAGCTGTAGCTTCGGTACCTATTTTTCTTGCGAGTACTAATACTTTATTCATTAGCTGGGTATTTTCTACCATGGTATTGAGTTAAATCGTTTTATAACTATAGTACAACTGCGATATGAAATAAGGTGGCTATGGGGTTCAGAGTCAGAATGTGTCAAGATTCTCTATCATGCTGACTGAAAACTGTTGAAACCCAGTAAACAGCTATATCATTGGTACCTATTTTTCTTGAGAGTACTAATACTCTATTCGTTACGAGTGTATTTTTCCACCGTGGTATTGAGTTATATCGTTTAATAAGTATAGTATGACTGTGACAGGAAATAAGGCAGCCATGAGTTTGAAAATCAGAATGTCTCAAGATTCTCTATCATGCTGACTGGAAACTGTTGAAACACAGAAAACAGCTGTAGCTTTGGTACCTATTTGTGTTGAGAGTACAAGTACTTTATTCGTTACCAGGGTATTTTCTATCGTGGTATTGTGTTATATCGTGTTATAAGTATAGTTTGACTGCGACAGGAAATAAGGCAGCCATGAGTTTGAAAGTCAGAATGTGTCAGTATTCTCTATCATGCTGACTGAAAACTGTTGAAACACAGTAAGCAGCTGTAGCTTTGGTATCTATTTTTGTTGAGAGTACTAATACTCTACTGGTTACCAGCGCATTTTTTACCGTGGAATTGAGTTATATCGTTTTATAAGTATAGTATGACTGCGACAGGAAATAAGGCAGCCATGGATTTTAGAATCAGAATGTGTCAAGATTCTCTATCATGCTGACTGAAAACTGTTGAAACAACAGTGAACAGTGGTAGCGTTGCTACCTATTTTTGTTGAGAGTACTAATACTCTATTAGTTACCAGTTTATTTTTCTACCATGGTATTGAGTTATATAGTTTCATAAGTATAGTATGACTGCGAAAGTAAATAAGGCAGCCATGAGTTTGAAAGACAGAATGTGTCAAGATTCTCTATCATGCTGTCTGAAAACTATTGAAACACAGCAAACAGCTGTAGCTTTGGTACCAATGTTTGTTCAGAGTACTAATACACTATTCGTTACCAGGGTATTTTTCAACAAAGGTATTGTGTTATATTGTTTTATAAGTATAGTATGACGGCGACAGGAAATAAGGAAGCCATGAATTTGAGAGTCAGAATGTGTCAAGATTCTCTACCATGCTGACTGAAAAATGTTGAAACACAGCAAACAACTGTAGCTTTGGTACCTATCTTTGTTGAGAGTACTAATACTGTATTCGTTACCAGGTTATTTTCTACCGTGGTATTGAGTTACATCGTTTTATAACTATAATATGACTGCGACAGGAAATAAGGCAGCTATGAGTTTGAGAGACAGAATGTGTCAAGATTCTCGACCATGCTGACTTAAAACTGTTGAAACACAGTGAACAGCTGTAGCTTTGGTACCTAGTTATGTTGAGAGTACTAATACTTTTTTGGTTTCCAGTGTATTTTTCTACCGTGGTATCGAGTTATATATTATTATAAGTATAGTATGACTGCGACAGGAAATAAGCAGCCATGAATTTTAGAGACAGAATGTGTCAAGATTCTCTATCATGCTGCCTGAAAACTGTTGAAACACAGAAAACAGCTGTAGCTTTGGTACCTATTTTTGTTCAGAGTACTAATACTCTATTCGTTACCAAGGTATGTTTCGCCAAAGGTATTCTCTTATATCGTTTGATAAGTGTAGTATGATTGCATCAGGAAATAAGGTAGCCATGAATTTGAGAGTCAGAATGTATCAAGATTCTCTATCATGCTGACTGAAAACTGTTGAAACACAGTAAACAGCTGTAGCTTTGGTACATATTTTTGGTCAGAGTACTAATACTCTATTCGTTACCAGGGTATGTTTCGCTAATGGTATTTTGTTATATCGTTTTATAAGTGTAGAATCACTGCGTCAGGAAATAAGGCAGCCATGAATTTGAGAGTCAGAAAGTATCAAGATTCTCTATCATGCTGACTGAAAACTGTTGAAACACATTGAATAGCTGTAGCTTTGGTACCTATTTTTGTTGAGAGTACTAATACTCTATTGGTTACCAGTGTATTTTTCTACCGTGGTATTGAGTTATATCGTTTTATAAGTATAATCTGACTACAACAGGAAATAAGGAAACCATAGATTTTAGAATCAGGATGTGTCAAGATTCTGTATCATTCTGACTGAAAACTGTTGAAAGACAGTACACAGCTGTAGCTTCGGTACCTATTTTTGTTGAGAGTACAAATAATTTATTCATTAGCAGGGTATTTTCTACCGTTGTATTGAGTTAAATCGTTTTATAACTATAGTACAACTGCGACATGAAATAAGGTGGCCATGAGGTTCAGAGTCAGAATGTGTCAAGATTCTCTATCATTCTGACTGAAAAACTGTTGAAACACAGTGAACAGCTGTAGCTTTGGTACCTAGTTATGTTGAGAGTATTAATACTCTATTCGTTACCAGGGTATTTTACAACAATGGTATTGTGTTATATCATTTTATAAGTATAGTATGACTGTGACAGGAAATGAGGCAGCCATGAATTTGATTCAGAATGTATCAAGATTCTCTATCATGCTGACTGAGAACTGTTGAAACACAGTAAACAGCTGTAGCTTTGGTACCTATTTTTGTTCCGAGTACTAATACACTATTCATTACAAGGGTATTTTTCGACAATGGTATTGTGTTATATCGCTTGATAAGTATAGTATGACTGCGACAGCAAATAAGGCAGCCATGAGTTTGAAAGAGAGAATGTATCAAGATTCTCTATCTTGCTGACTGAAAACTGTTGAAACACATTGAACAGCTGTAGCTTTGGTACCCATTTCTGTTGAGAGTACTAATACTTTATTCGTTACCAGGGTATTTTCTGCCATGGTATTGACTTATATCGTTTTATAAGTATAGTATGATTGCGACTAGAAATAAGGCAGCCATGGATTTTCGAATCAAGATGTGGCAAGATTCTCTATGATGCTGACGGAAAACTGTTAAAACAGAGTGAACAGCTGCAGCTTTGGTACCTATTTTTGTTGAGAGTACTAATACTCTATTGGTTACCAGTGTATTTGTCTATCCGTGGTTTTGAGTTATATCGTTTGATAAGTATAGTATGACTGCAACAGGAAAAAAGGCAGCCATGACTTTGAAAGACACACTGTGTCAAGATTCTCTGTCATGCTGACTGAAAACTGTTGAAACACAGTAAACAGCTGTAGCTTTGGTACCTATTTTTGTTGAGAGTACAAATACTTTATTCGTAACCAAGATATTTTCCACACTGATATTGAGTTATATCGTTTTGTAAGTATGGCATGGCTGCGACAGGAAATAAGACAGCCATGAGTTTTAGAGTCAGAATGAGTCAAGATTCTCTATCATGCTGACTGGAAACTGTTGAAACACAGTAAACAGCTGCAGCTATGGTACCTATTTTTGTTGAGAGTACTAATACTTTATTCGTTAGCAGGGTATTTTATACCGTGGTATTGAGTTATATGATTTTATAACTATAGTACGACTGCGACATGAAATATGGCGGCCATGAGGTTCAGAGTCAGAATGTGTCAAGATTCACTATCATGCTGACTGAAAACTGTTGAAACAGAGTAAACAGCTGATGTTTTGGTACCTATTTTTGTTCGGAGTACTAATACACTATTCATTACAAGGGTATTTTTCAACGATGGTATTGTGTTATATCGTTTTATAAGTATAGTATGACTGCGACAGGAAATAAGGCAGCCATGAGTTTTAGAGTCAGAATGAGTCAAGATTCTCTATCATGCTGACTGGAAACTGTTGAAACACAGTAAACAACTGTAGCTTTGGTACCCATTTTTGTTGAGAGTACTAATACTTATTCGTTACCAGGGTATTTTCTACCATGGTATTGAGTTATATCGTTTTATAAGTATATTATAACTGTGACAGGAAATAAGGCGGCCATGGATTTTAGAATCAGAATGTGTCAAGATTCTCTATCATGCTGACTGAAAACTGTTGAAACACAGTGAGCAGGTCCAGCTTTGGTACCTATTATTGTTGAGAGTGCTAATACTCTATTCGTTACGAGGGTATTTTTAAACAATGGTATTGAGTTATATCGTTTTATAAGTATAGTATGACTGCGACAGGAAATAAGGCAGCCATGAATTTGGTACAATGTATGAAGATTCTCTTTCTTGCAGAATGAAAACTGTTGAAATACAGTAAACAGCTGTAGCATTGGTACCTATTTTTGTTGAGAGTGCAAATACTTTATTCGTTACCAGGGTATTCTCTACCGTGGTAATGAGTGATATCGTTTTATAAGAATAGTATGACTGCATCAGGAAATAAGGCAGCCATGAATTTGAGAGTCAGAATGTATCAAGATTCTCTATCATGCTGACTGAAAACTGTTGAAACACAGTGAATAGCTGTAGCATTGGTACCTATTTTTGTTGAGAGTACTAATACTCTATTGGTTACCAGTGTATTTTTCTACCGTGGTATTGAGTTATATCGTTTTATAAGTATAGTATGACTGCGACAGGAAATAAGGCAGCAATGAGTTTGAAAGACAGAATGTCTCAAGATTCTCTACCATGCTGACTGAAAACTGTTGAAACACAGTAAACAGCTGTAGCTTTGGTACCTATGTTTGTTGAGAGTCCTAATAGTTTATTAGTTAAGAGGGTATTTTTCAACAACGGTATTGTGCAATATCATTTTATAAATATAGTATAACTGCGACAGGAAATAAAGCAGCCATGAATTTGAGAGTTAGAATGTATCAAGATTCTCTATCATGCTGACTGAAAACTGTTGAAACACAGTAAACATCTGTAGATTTGGTACCTATTTCTGTTCCGAGTACTAATACACTATTCATTACAAGGGTATTTTTCAACAATGGTATTGTGTTATCGTTTTATAAGTATAGTATGACTGCAGCAGGAAATAAGGCAGCCATGAGTTTGAAAAACAGAATGTATCAAGATTCTCTATCATGCTGACTGAAAACTGTTGAAACACAGTAAACAGCTGTAGATTTGGTAACTATTTTTGTTGAGAGTACTAATACTTTATTCGTTTGCAGGGTATTTTCTACCGTGATATTGAGTTATATCATTTTATAACTATAGTACGACTGCGACATGAAATAAGGCAGCCATGAGGTTCAGAGTCAGAATGTGTCAAGATTCTCTATCATGCTGACTGAAAACTGTTGAAACACAGTAAACAGCTGTAGCTTTGGTAATAATAATAATAATAATAATATACACATTTATACAGCGCCAAAATTATAGTTCAGAAGATATAGAACCATATTCTTCGGCGCTGTACATGTTACTGAGCGCATGCAAATATACAAACAAATATATACATTATCTTACAGTCCAGAACATCACTTATAGGCATTTTGAAACAGGTATGTTTTGAGATCTTTCTTGAAAAGATTGACATTTGACAGTCTTTTTAGGTGTTCTGGTAAATTATTCCACAAGTGAGGGCCAGCAAATGAGAATGACCTATCTCCAAATTTCTTACACCTATGTTTTGGAACAAGTAGCAGCATTTTACCATCGGACCTCAGGTTGTATTGACACACATTCTTGGCATTAAGGAGTTTTAAGTAGGCTGGTGGCATGTTGTTTTGGGTCTTAAAAACTAATAACAAAGTTTTGAAAATTATTCTGTACTTGACTGGAAGTCAGTGCATATCGCTCAGAACAGGAGTGATGTGTCGAGATCGTGATATCCTACATACCACTCGGGCTGATGCATTTGGTACCTATTTTTGTTGAGTGTGCAAATACTTTATTCGTTACCAGGGTATTTTCTACCGTGGTATTGCGTTATATCGTTTTATAAGTATAATATGACTGCAACAGGAAATAAGGCAACCATGGATTTTAGAATCAGAATGTGTCAAGATTCTCTATCATGCTGACTGAAAACTGTTGAAACACAGTAAACAGCTGTAGCTTTGGTACCTATTTTTGTTTGGAGTACTAATACCTTACTCGTTAGCAGGGTATTTTCTACCGTGGTATTTAGTTATAAAACGAGATAACTCTAGTACGACAGCGACATGAAATAAGGCGCCCATGACGTTGCGAGTGAGAATGTGTCAAGATTCTCTATCATGCTGACTGAAAACAGTTGGAACACAGTGAACAGCTGTAGCTTTGGTACCTAGTTGTGTTGAGAGTACTAATACTCTATTGGTTACCAGTGTATTTTTCTACCGTGGTATTGAGTTATATAGTTTTATAGGTATAGTATGACTACGACAGGAACTATGGCAGCCATGAGTTTGAGAGTCAGAATGTTTCAAGATTCTCTACCATGCTGACTGAAAACTGTTGAAAGACAGTAAACAGCTGTAGCTTTGGTACCTATTTTTGTTCAGAGTACTAATACTTTACTCGTTACTAGGGTATTATTGAACAATGGTATTGTGTTATATCGTTTTACAAGTATAGTATGACTGCATCAGGAAATGAGGCAGCCATGAATTTGAGAGTCAGAATGTATCAAGATTCTCTACCGTGCTGACTGAAAGCTGTTGAAACACAGTAAATAGCTGAATCTTTGGTACCTATTTTTGTTCAGAGTACTAATACTCTACTCGTTACCAGGATATTTTTCAACAATGGTATTGTGTTATATCGTTTTATAAGTATAGTATGACTGCGACAGAAAATCCGACAGCCATGAGTTTGAAAGACAGAATGTGTCAAGATTCTCTATCATGCTGACTGAAAACTGTGGAAACAACAGTGAACAGTGGTAGCTTTTGTACCTAGTTATATTGAGAGTACTAATACTCTATTAGTTACCATTGTAGTTTTCTAACATGGTATTGAGTTATATCGTTTCATAAGTATAGTATGACTGCGACAGAAAATAAGGCAGTCATGAGTTTGAAAGTCAGAATGCATCAAGATTCTCTATCATGCTGACTGAAAACTGTTGAAATACAGTAAACAGCTGTAGCTTTGGTACCTATTTTTGTCGAGAGTACTAATACTTTATTCGTTACCAGGGTATTTTCTACCGTGGTATTGAGTTATATTGTGATACAAGTATAGTATGACTGTGACAGGAAATAAGGCAGCCATCAATTTGAGAGAATCTATGAAGATTCTCCTTCTTGCTGAATGAAAACTGTTGAAACACAGTGAACAGCTGTAGCTTTGGTAGTAGCTATGTTGAGAGTACTAATACTGTATTGGTTACCAGTGTATGTTTCTACCGTGGTATTGAGTTATATAGTTTTATATGTAAAGTATGACTGCGACAGGAAATAAGGCAGATATGAGTTTGAAAGACAGAATGTGTCAAGATTCTCTATCATGCTGACTGAAAAACTCGTGAAACACAGTGAACAGCTGTAGCTTTGGTACCTAGTTATGTTGAGAGAATTAATAATACTCAATTGGTTACCAGTGTATTTTTATACCGTGGTAGTGAGTTACATCGTTTAATAAGTATAGTATGATTGCGACAGGAAATAAGGCAGCCATGAGTTTGAAAGACAGAATGTGTCAAGATTCTCTATCATGCTGACTGAAAACTGTTGAAACACAGTAAACAGCTGCAGCTTTGGTACCCAGTTATGTTGAGAGTACTAATACTCTATTGGTTACTAGCGTGTTTTTCCACCGCGGTATCGAGTTATATCGTTTTATAAGTATACTATGACTGCGACAAGAAATAAAGCAGCCATGAATTTGAGAGTCATAATGCATCAAGATTCTCTATCATGCTGACTGAAAACTGTTGAAAGACAGTAAACAGCTGTAGCTTTGGTACCTATTTTTGTCGAGAGTACTAATACTCTATTCATTACCAGGGTATTTTTCAACAATGGTATTGAGTTATATCGTTTCATAAGTATAGTATGACTGCGACAGGACATAAGGCAGCCACGTATTCTAGAATCAGAATGTGTCAACATTCTCTATCATGCTGACTGAAAACTGTTGAAATAACAGTGAACAGTGGTAGCTTTGGCACCTAGTTATACTGAGAGTACTAATACCCTATTAGTTACCAGTGTATTTTATACCGTGGTATTGAGTTATATAGTTTCATAAGTACACTATGACTGCGACAGGAAATAAGGCAGCCATGAGCTTGAGAGTCAGAATGTATCAATATTCTCTTTCATGGTGACTGAAAACTGTTGAAACACGGTAAACAGCTGTAGCTTTGGTACCTATTTTTGTTGAGAGTACAAATACTCTATTCGTTAAGAGAGTATATTTCAACAATGGTATTGTGTTACATCATTTTATAAGTATAGTATGACTGCGACAGGAAATAAGGCAGCCATGAGTTTGAAAGACACAATGTGTCAAGATTCTCTATCATGCTGACTAAAAACTGTTGAAACACAGTAAACAGCAGCAGCTTTGGTACCTATTTTAGGTGAGAGTACTAATACCCTATTCATTACAAGGGTATTTTTCAACAATCGTATTGTGTTATATCGTTTTATAAATATAGTATGACTGCGACAGGAAATAAGGCAGCCATGAGTTTGAAAGCCAGAATGTGTCCAGATTCTCTATCATGATGACTGAAAACTGTTGAAACACAGTAAACAGCTGTAGCTTTGGTACCTATTTTTGTTGAGAGTACTAATACTTTATTCGTTATCAGGGTATTTTCTACCGTGGTATTGAGTTATATCGTTTTATAACTATAGTATGACTGCGACATGAAACAAGGCGGCTATGAATTTGAGAGTCAGAATGTGCCAAGATTCTCTCTATCATGCTGACTGAAAACTGTTGAAACACAGTGAACAGCTGTAGCTTTGGTACCTAGTTATGTTGAGAGTACTAATAATCTATTGGTTACCAGTGTATTTTTCTACCGTGGTATTGAGTTATACAGTTTTATAAGTATAGTATGACTGAGACAGGAAATAAGGCAGCCATGATTTTGAGAGTCAGAATGTGTCAAGATTCTCCACCATGCTGACTGAAACCTGTTGAAACACAGTAAACAGCTGTAGCTTTGGTACCTATTGTTGTTCAGAGTACTAATACCCAAATCGTTACCAGAGTATTTTTCAACAATGGTATTGTGTTATATTATTTTATAAGTATAGTATGACTGCATCAGGAAATGAGGCAGCCATGAATTTGAGAGTCAGAATGTATCAAGATTCTCTATCATGCTGACTGAAGACTGTTGAAAGACAGTAAACAGCTGTAGCTTTGGTACCTATTGTTGTTGAGAGTGCAAATACTTTATTCGTTACCAGGGTATTTTTCAACAATGGTATTGTGTTATATTGTTTTATATGTATTAGCGGGGGAGGAATTCGTCACATACAGGTGAATTGTGCACTTGGTGATACCTTCTTGAAATTTGGCACACTGTTAGTGTAGGCTATGAGGTTCTCAAAAACGATCGGCTACAAGTTGACACCGACCGGTGGCGACCAGTAGCGGCACAATCCAAAATGGCCGCCAGCGGCTGAAGGGAACCTCCTTTTCGACGGTCTACCGACTATACATCCGATTGTAAGGGCGCGAAAGTGAACTCTGATCCACGCACGTGTTGGAAACAGACGTGGGAGATGATGTAGAATAAAACGAGATTCTCTATACGGACGCATCAATTTCTTGGAACTTGAAAAGAGCGTTGTTTCTCCGGGATCAGCGTCATTCAGGCAAACCTGAATGACGCTGATCCCGGAGAAACAACGCTCTTTATGAAGCAGTCTCTTTGCCATACAATCTCTTGTTTGGCGTAATTCCGCAAGCAATTCTGATTTGTCTGTCGAAATTAATTCGAGAACGCGATTGTTCACAAAAATCATTCACAGAATGAGTGAGAATCCTCTTCGTGTACGGACTAGTACTGACTGGGAACGTTGTTGCTTTTGCCAGCAAGACAGTTCCAAGAAATTGATGCGTCCGTATAGAGAATCTCGTTTTCATGACGCCTATAAAGCTATTGAGGAAGACATAACGCGCTTCCTAGATAATGGCGTTGAGCTTCCATATAATTTGACCATTGATTGTTTGATGAGAGAGAGTGATGAGTGTATGTCGATGTCACTGTTGACGAATAAGGCAATATATCATAAGACATGCCGTGACAGTATTCGGACTCACATCGTACAGCGCGTGCTACACAAGCGAGAGCGAAATGAGGCAGTGGCATCCTGCTCCACGCTGAGTCCTAAAAGAACACGGACAAGTTTTGAATCTGGCTGTGACAGGAAACTGCCCCAGTGTGTTTATTGTCACAAACGCGAAGGTGACAGCAGTGAGCCTATTTGCAGATCAATGTCTGATAACAATAAACTCAAAATTATGGCAAAGGAAGCCGAGAACTGGGTTGTTTTTTCTCGGGTCAATGCAGCATTTGATTCCGCTGCTAGTGATCTTTACTATCACAAAACCTGTTATTGTAAGCTTGCCAATGAAGCACGAGCGGCTAAATCTAAAAAGTCGAAGAACGCCGAACATTCCGCGTCAGGCCTGCCCTATGACCCTCTCGTTATGGCAGAGCTCATAACATTTGTTGAACACAACGATTCCGCGATGAAGCTTGTCGATCTCAAGAATCTGTACAGTCGGAGGTTGAAGCAAGTCGGTTCTGATTGGCTTAGTGAAGAAATACATTCCACTCGATTCAAAGAACATTTGTTGCAGAAATTGGGCGATGGCTGGGACGCCTTCACACAGGGTAGAGATGTGTTTATTTCAAGTAGGTTTCGAGTTGGCTCCTTGTTGTCCGAATCTTTAACTCGTATAGTGTCTGAGGAAGAGGCAAAAAAGATAGTTGATGTGGGTCTTCTTCTGCGTAAACACATACTCATATCTCAAGCTCCTTTCACGGGATCATTTTCATCTTATTGCTTGAGCGAGCCTGTACCCAACTCACTCCTGACTCTTCTTAGAGTTCTACTTGAGGGCACATGTAGTATACAGAACTTAGGCGATGATGAGACTGTTAATGCCAAGACTCGAGTGGCTTGTACTATTTCACAGATGTTGATCAGCAATTCAGCGAAACGCTCCGAACATGCACAAAATGTTCACCAGAGACGTGACAGAGAAACTCCAATGCCTCTTTATGTGGGTTTGAAGTTGCATGCCCATGATCGTATGAAAAATCTTATCAGAGATTTTCATCAAATGGGACTCTCTGTCTCTTATGATCGCGTAATGGATGTTCGCAGGAGTTTCGCGAGAGCTGTTTCACTGCGGTTCAAGAACGAAGGTGTTGTAGTCCCAGCTAACTGCAAACGTAATGTTTTCTCGATAGGAACCACTGATAACATTGATGTATCTGGTAGATCTGATATGCATGGTACGTCCATCACACTCATTGGTCAACTGAGCAGGGACAATGTGGGTACTGATCCCCCACCACTGAGTTTAGATGTTCCAGAAGACACACAAATTGAACTCCCAGACGACTATGCATTTGTTCCTTTCGTTGAAGACTTTGGTGGGGACATCAGGCTTGAATCTCCAGATGAATGTAATGTACGGCCCAATGAATATGCAGATTTGAACGTGGGAGAGAATGACTGGTTGTCTCATGTGTCACAGATCAGCAATAAAGGGAAGGTTGATGGCAGCTGGCAGCTTGATGAAGTCCCTGTGACCTTTTCAGGCTTCTTTTCAAAACATGAAGATCAAGACAATGTCAAACCTCGTGCAGTTATTGGGGTATTCCCTGTTTTCAGTGAGCAGAAAGCGGACTCACTCAGTATGCAGAAGCATGCTATGTATGTGGTCAGGGAAGCTACTGCTTTCGTAAACCCCGGCCAGATACCTGTCATTGAAGGTGACTGTCCGTTGTATGCCAGGCAGAAAAAATGTCAATGGCTGTTCCCAGAGGAGATAGGTGAGGATCGAATGGTGTGTATGATTGGATTCCTGCATCTTGAAATGTGCACCCAAGAAGCTGGTGGTAAGCTTATGGGTGGTTCTGGTTGGGAGCGAATGTTTCACCTCGCAAAGATATTCACACCCGGTGTAGCATCATCCCTACTTGGTGGGAAACATGTCAAGAGGACGCGACAGGCATATCTTCTCACTCTAGCTTGGCTTGAGATCCTCAGAAAGAATGCTTATGAGATTTACTGTCAGCAGACTGGGCCCCATGAGTCATTTGAAATGTGGGAACAGAGGATTCTTTCACAATCTCCAACTGCGCGCTATTGGGGTGAAATCGTTCGGAACTTTCTCTTGACAAGCTGTCAATTCGTTCGGAACCAACGAATCGGTAACTGGCCTGGTACACTGTGTTCTATCGATGAGTTGTGCAGTTACTTTTTTGCCCTAGGACATACAAATTATTGTCGGTGGGTCCCCGTATTTCTGAGAGACATGTCTCAGCTACCCAGGCGGCATCCTTCAATCCACAACAAATTCATGGAAGGCCATTTTGTGGTCCAGCGTAGTGAGAGGAAGTTCAGTATGATGGGTTTAGATCAGAGCCAAGAACATAGTATCCAACTACTCAAAGAAGACAGTGGTCCAAAAGGTCTCTATGGCCAGGCTGAAGAGAAAGTCGTTATTGAGCTTTCAAGGTCAGAAGTTCTGCGTGTTATAGATGAGTATGAATATGCAAGTTTCCACACAACATCATCAGATAACACGGAACACCCGGAAAGTTCGGTATCAGAGCAGAAAAAATTTCTGAATCAATTGAAATCTCTCCTCGATCTGGTGAATCAGGGACTCATTATCAACCCTTATGATGAAACTAGTGGTCAGCTGGTGACATTAGATACTGGTGAATATATGGACCCCGAAGTTAGTAAGAGTTTACGGTCATTACCCGAAAGGGGCAAGCATTTATATTCCACTTTCTTGAAGGAAAGGCTTGTGGAATGCACCGTACCCCTGAATGATGTTATTCCCAAGGCAAATATATATACCTTCCTTAACCCACCCCCAGCCAACCTGGACAAAGGCCGAGACAAACTCATGTCAAGTAAAGCAACTGCCGCAATAGTTACCCAGATGTTCGTTTCACTGCAAGCCCGGCCTGATTCAAACATGGATGAGTTTTTCATGCACGAGAATGCACGTGATCCGCCAGCATTATCCGATAGAGGTAAGCTACGGAGTGGGACAAAATCTCAAATTCTCAATTGTTTACCAGCTATTCCTGCACAAGGGAAGAATTCAGCAGCTAGACAAGCTTCAGTTGTCATCTTGGATATGCCTGCTGTAGTCCATGTAATCAAACCACAGAAAGCGGATCTGTTTGGAGAATATGCTCGATTGCAATTATTGCCATACATCGAATCTCTGATTAACACGAACACCACAAGGGTTGATGCGATCTATGACTGTTACCCCGAAGGCAGTTTGAAGAATCAGACGCGAGCAAAACGCCTCGGTGAGACAGCAGTTAGGTTGATACGGGTGTCCGAGAACGTCCCTTTACCTAAAGGGAAGAATTGGCAGGCATTCTTGAAAGTTAGTGAGAATAAAGACGAATTTTTCAAGTTCCTGTCTGCTGAACTGCTGAAATTAACATCAACATCCGAGTACCAGTTGTTAACGACATCAGGAGAATATGTACTATGCAATAAGGATGTTAGCTTATGTGACATATCTCCATCGAACCACGAGGAAGCAGACACGCGCATGATGCTTCATCTCAACCATGCAGTCTCACAAGGTCACAAAATAGCTTTTCTTCGCACGGTTGATTCTGATGTCGTCATTCTGTCTTTGCACCATTTCGCAACATTCCGTGACCTTGGACTCAGTGAGCTGTGGATTGGGTTTGGAATTGGAAAGGCATATAAAGATATGCCAATTCATGAGATAGCTTCACAACTTGGACCTGATTACTGTAAGGCCCTGACTTTCTTCCACGCCTTCACAGGTTGTGATGTAACATCCAGCATGCTCGGCATTGGGAAGAAGACAGGATGGAATGCATGGATGAATTTTCCCGCATCAACTGAAATGATGATAGAATTGACTGAGAATCCGCAAGTCTTTTCAGAGGATTCCCCTCATATGCAGCATATCGAAAAACTCACCATACAGATGTACAGTAACAGTTGTGTCAGTACACGTGTCAATGATGCGAGACGGCATATGTTCACACATGGCCTTAAGTCTATGGAAAACATCCCGCCCACCAAAGCAGCTCTGTATCAACATGTAAAAAGGGTAATTCTTGTGTCATCTTTCATTTGGCATCGTGCTCTGCAGAAACACTTATGTGTGCCAGACCCATCACAGTACGGATGGGAGTGGAATCCACGTCTCAATATTCTGGTCCCATTTTGGACTCACCTAGGAGACGCAAGTGCTGCATGTGCACTGATGCTCCACTGTAGTTGTGCCAAGGCCTGCAAGGGCAATTGCAAATGCTTGAAAGCTGGATTAAGGTGCACACCTTTGTGTAAGTGTGAAGGTGGCTGTTGTAACAATATTGAGTAGTATACTGTCATGTTAGGACCAGTCATCTCCTATTCTGGTATTTTTTTTTCCATTTTCGGCCAGTTAACACATGTCATGTTTCTAGTTGAGTTGATTTTGCTAACAAATGTTCATCCCATGTGGCTTGCTACATTGTCCGGGGTATAGGAATACAGTTTTAGATTTCGGAAAATAGTCTGTTATTTACTGCACAAGACGGTGTTAATTCATGCATAGCATGATACAATATCCCCAACTATTTTGCCTCTGTACAACAGTTGATACCTTCGTTCACCCGTGTGTTCATCTATGGTATCCTTGTCTTTCTCTGGCCATAGGCCACATGTGACTAGTCAGTTCCTACTCCATAGCAAATCAACTTGGAAATCCTTCATCTTGTAGCGCACTCATGTCTCAATGAATCCATGCCTGAGTTGATCTAATAAATCTAACGTAAGGTATCAAATTGCCATACCGGATCATATTTCGATAAGTTATTCGCTAAAACATTTCGACCACTCATCGACATCAAAGGTCATGTTTTGGCTCCCAGTGGTGGCTATATCTCTATATCCCTGGTAAAGTAGCATACCATGAGGGATGGGCATTAAGTGTCGGCAACATTAATCCTGACTTGGAACACACCACATCTTAACTGGCCGAAAATGAAGAATACTACTTGTAGTCAAAAAATATTCCTGTACCTCGAATGACTGCAAACATACACTCACCCCTTCTAGTCCCATTTTGCCAATGTTCTATACTGGCAAGATAACATTGTATAATTAACAACGGGAACTAATGCATCCCGAGTTCATTCCAGCACTGCCCTTGCTGGCAGACGTGTCGCTATGGTGTTGAGATTGAACCAGAACTCCTCTAGAAATTTGATAGTTTTATTTTCTTAGAAAATAAATCTATCGAAAATGCCGGAAGTTGAGAATAGACTGTCACTTTAATTGGATTATCAAATGTCCAAGTATCCCCACTGCTGCATACTATCGAGTACCCTTGTTCATGTGTTGACAGGAATCTCTCATACCATGTTCATTTGACCATTGCATTCCCGAGAAACATTCAACACTAATTTATCTACGGACGGACGATCATACTGACAGTCAGACACACAGACGCACACATCGACGGAAATTCTGATCCCATTATCCATTAATCTTCCCCCCAACTTGTTCCAAGGGCTTCACTCCATCATTCACATCAATTACAGCACATGTATGGTGTTAGGTTTGGAGCTTCAGTTGTGCGATCGGCGAAAATAGCTTTTTTTCGATCCGCTTGGCGGCCATTTTGGATTTCGCTGCTAGTGGTGGCTAGAGGATGGTGCCAACTTGTAGCCGATCGATTTTGAAATCTCTGATGCCTACCCTTACATCATGCCAAATTTCAGGAAGGTATCACCAAGTGCACAATTCTAGCGAATTCCTCCCCCGCTATATAGTATGACTGCAACAGGAAATAAGGCAGCCAGGAATTTGAGAGTCAGAATGCGTCAAGATTCTCTATGATGCTGACTAAAAACTGTTGAAACACAGAAAACGGCTGTAGCTTTGGTACTTATTTTTGTTCAGAGTACTAATACTCTATTCGTTACCAGGGTATGTTTCGCCAAAGGTATTCTGTTATATCGTTTTATAAGTCTAGTATGACTGCATCAGGAAATAAGGAAGCCATGAATTTGATAGTCAGAATGTATCAAGATTCTCTATTATGCTGACTGAAAACTGTTGAAACACAGTAAACAGCTGTAGTTTTGGTACCTATTATTGTTGAGAGTACTAATACTTCATTCGTTACCAGGGTATTTTCTATCGTAGTATTGAGTTATATCATTTTATAACTATAGTATGACTGCGACAGGAAATAACGCGGCCATGAATTTGAGAGTCAGTATGTATCGAGATTCTCTATCATGCTGACTGAAAACTCTTGAAAGACAGTAAAGAGCTGTAGCTTTGGGATCTATTGTTGTTCAGAGTACTAATACCCTATTCGTTACCAGGGTATTTTTCAACAATGGTATTGTGTTATATTATTTTATAAGTATAGTATGACTGCGCCAGGAAATGAGGCAGCCATGAATTTGAGAGTCAGAATGTATCAAGATTCTCTATCATGCTGACTGAAAACTGTTGAAAGACAGTAAACAGCTGTAGCTTTGGTACCTATCTTTGTTGAGAGTACTGATACTTTATTCGTTACCAGGGTATTTTCTATCGTGGTATTGAGTTATATCATTTTATAACTATAGTATGACTGCGACAGGAAATAACGCGGCCATGAATTTGAGAGTCAGTATGTATCGAGATTCTCTATCATGCTGACTGAAAACTCTTGAAAGACAGTAAAGAGCCGTAGCTTTGGGATCTATTGTTGTTCAGAGTAATAATACCCTATTCGTTACCAGGGTATTTTTCAACAATGGTATTGAGTTATATCGTTTTATAAGTATAGTATGACTGCAACAGGAAATAAGGCAGCCAGGAATTTGAGAGTCAGAATGCGTCAAGATTCTCTATGATGCTGACTAAAAACTGTTGAAACACAGAAAACGGCTGTAGCTTTGGTACCTATTGTTGTTCAGAGTACTAATGCCCTATTCATTACCAGGTTATTTTTAAACAATGGTATTGTGTTATATTGTTTTATAAGTATAGTATGACTGCTACAGGATATAAGGCAGACAAGAATTTGAGAGTCAGAATGTGTCAAGATTCTCTATCATGCTGACTGGAAAGTGTTGAAACACAGTAAACAGCTGTAGCTTTGGTACCTAGTTATGTTGAGAGTACTAATACTCTATTGGTTACCAGTGTATTTTTCTACCGTGGTATTGATGTATAGAGTATTATAAGTATTGTATGACTGCGACAGGAAATAAGGCAGCCATGAGTTTGAAGGACACAATGTGTCAAGATTCTCTATCATTCTGACTGACAACTGTTGAAACACAGTAAACAGCTGTAGCTTTGGTACCTATTTTTGTTGAGAGTACTAATACTTTATTCGTTAAGAGGGTATTGTTCAACAATGGTATTGTGTAATATCATTTTATAAGTATAGTATGACTGCGACGGGAAAAAAAGCAGCCATCAATTTGAGAGTCAGAATGTATCAAGATTCTCTATCATCCTAACTGAAAACTGTTGAAATTCAGTAGGCAGCTGTAGCTTTGGTACCTATTTTTGTCGAGAGTACTAATACTCTACTAGTTACCAGTGTATTTGTTTATAGTGGTATTGAGTTTTATCGTTTTATATGTATAGTATGACTGCGACATGAAATAAGGCAACCATCAGTTTGAGAGTCAGAATGTGTCAAGATTCTTTATCATGCTGACTGAAAACTGTTGAAACACAGTAAACAGCTGTAGCTTTGGTACCTATGTTTGTTCAGAGTACTAGTACTCTATTTGTTACCATGGTATTTTTCAACAATGGTATTGTGTTATATTGTTTTATAAGTATAGTATGACTGCGACAGGAAATAAGCAGCCATGAATTTGAGAGACAGACTGTGTCAAGAGTCTCTACCATGCTGACTGAAAACTGCTGGAACACAGTAAGCAGCTGCAGCATTGGTACCTATTTTTGTCGAGAGTCCTAATACTTTCTTCGTTACCAGGGAATGTTTTACCGTGGTGTTGAGTTATATTGTTTTATAAGTAGAATATGACTGCGACAGGAAATAAGGCACCCATGAATTTGAGAGTCAGAATGTATCAAGATTCTCTATCATATTGACTGAAAACTGTTGAAACACAGAAAAGAGCTGTAGCTTTGCTACCTATTTTTGTTGAGAGTACTAATACTCTATTCGTTACCAGGGTATGTTTCGCCAAAGGTATTCTGTTATATCGTTTTATAAGTCTAGTATGACTGCATAAGGAAATAAGGAAGCCATGAATTTGATAGTCAGAATGTATCAAGATTCTCTATCATGCTGACTGAAAACTGTTGAAACACAGTAAACAGCTGTAGCTTTGGTACCTAGTTATGTTGAGAGTACTAATAATCTATTGGTTACCAGTGTATTTTTCTACCGTGGTATTGAGTTACACAGTTTTATAAGTTTTGGATGACTGAGACAGGAAATAAGGCAGCCATGAGTTTGAGAGTAAGAATGTGTCAAGATTTTCTACCGTGCTGACTGAAAACTGTTGAAACACAGTGAACAGCTGTAGCTTTGGTACCAAGTTATGTTGAGAGTACTAATACTTTTTTGGTTTCTAGTGTATTTTTCTACCGTGGTATCGAGTTATATAGTATTATAAGTATAGTATGACTGCGATAGGAAATAAGGCAGCCATGAGTCTGAGAGTCAGAAGGTGTCAAGATTCTCTAACATGCTGACTGAAAACTGCTGAAACACAGTAAACAGCTGCAGCTTTGGTACCTATTTTTGTTGAGAGTACTAATACTCTATTCGTTACGTGGGTATTTTTCAACAATGGTATTGTGTTATATCATTTTATAAGTATAGTATGACTGCGACAGGAAATGAGGCAGCCATGGATTTTAGAATCGGAATGTGTCAAGATTCTCTATCATGCTGACTGAAAACTGTTGAAACACAGTAAACAGCTGTAGCTTTGGTACCTATTTTTGTTGAGAGTCCTAATAGTTTATTAGTTAAGAGGGTATTTTTCAACAACGGTATTGTGCAATATCATTTTATAAATATAGTATAACTGCGACAGGAAATAAAGCAGCCATGAATTTGAGAGTTAGAATGTATCAAGATTCTCTATCATGCTGACTGAAAACTGTTGAAACACAGTAAACATCTGTAGATTTGGTACCTATTTCTGTTCCGAGTACTAATACACTATTCATTACAAGGGTATTTTTCAACAATGGTACTGTGTTATCGTTTTATAAGTATAGTATGACTGCGGCAGGAAATAAGGCAGCCATGAGTTTGAAAAACAGAATGTATCAAGATTCTCTATCATGCTGACTGAAAACTGTTGAAACACAGTAAACATCTGTAGCTTTGGTCCCTATTTTTGTTGAGAGTAAGATTCCTTATTCGTTGAGAGTACTAATACTCTATTGGTTACCAGTGTATTTTTCTACCGTGGTAATGACTTATATAGTTTTATAAGCATAGTATGACTGCGACATGAAATAAGGCAGCCATGGATTTTAGAATCAGAATGTGTCAAGATTCTCTATCATGCTGACTGAAAACTGTGGAAAGAACAGTGAACAGTGGTAGCTTTGGCACCTAGGTATATTGAGAGTACTAATACTCTATTAGTTACCAGTGTATTTTTCTACCATGGTATTGAGTTATAGCATTTCATAAGTATAGTATGACTGCGACAGAAAATAAGGAAGCCATGAGTATGAAAGACCGAATGTGTCAAGATTCTCTATCATGCTGACTGAAAACTGTTGAAACACAGTAAACAGCTGTAGCTTTCCTACCTATTTTTGATGAGAGTATTAATACTTTATTCGTTAGCAGGGTATTTTCTACCGTGGTATTGAGTTATATCATTTTATAACTGTAGTACGACGGCGACTTAAAATAAGGCAGACATGAGTTTGAGAGTCAGAATGTGTCAAGATTCTCTATCAAGCTGACTGAAAACTGTTGAAACAGAGTGAACAGCTGTAGCTGTAAATAAAGCAGCCATGAGTTTGAAAGTCAGAATGTGCCAAGATTTTCTATCATGCTGACTGAAAAGTGTTGAAACATAGTAAACAGCTGTAGCTTTGGTACCTATTTTTGTTGAGAGTACTAATACTCTATTAGTTACCAGTTTATTTTTCTACCATGGTATTGAGTTATATAGTTTCATAAGTATAGTATGACTGCAAAAGGAAATAAGGCAGCCATGAGTTTGAAAGACAGAATGTGTCAAGATTCTCTATCATGCTGACTGAAAACTGTTGAAACACAGCAAACAGCTGTAGCTTTGGTACCAATTTTTGTTCAGAGTACTAATACACTACTCGTTAACAGGGTATTTTTCAACAATGGTACTGTGTTATATTGTTTTATAAGTATAGTATGACGGCGACAGGAAATAAGGCAGCCATGAATTTGAGAGTCAGAATGTGTCAAGATTCTCTACCATGCTGACTGAAAACTGTTGAAACACAGCAAACAGCTGTAGCTTTGGTATCTATCTTTGTTGAGAGTACTGATACTTTTTTCGTTACCAGGGTATTTTCTACCGTGGTATTGAGTTATATCGTTTTATAACTATAATATCACTGCGACAGGAAATAAGGCAGCTATGAGTTTGAGAGACAGAATGTGTGAAGATTCTCGACCATGCTGACTGAAAACTGCTGAAACACAGTAAACAGCTGCAGCGTTGGTACCTATTTTTGTTGGGAGTACTAATACTCTATTGGTTACCAGTGTATTTTTCTACCGTGGTATTGAGTTATACCGTTTTATAAGTATAGTATGACTGCGACAGGAAATACGGCAGCCATGAGTTTGAAAGACACAATGTGTCAAGATTCTCTATCGGGCTGACTGAAAACTGTTGAAACACCACAGTAAACACCTGTAGCTTTGGTACTTATTTTTGTTGAGAGTACTAATACTCTATTCGTTACGAGGGTATTTTTCAACAATGGTATCGTGTTATATCATTTTATAAGTATAGTATGACTGCGACAGGAAATGAGGCAGCCATGGATTTTAGAATCAGAATGTGTCAAGATTCTCTATCATGCTGACTGAAAACTGTTGAAACACAGTGAACAGGTCCAGCTTTGATACCTATTATTTTTGAGAGTACTAATACTCTATTCGTTACGAGGGTATTTTTCAACAATGGTATTGTGTTATATCGCTTTATAAGTATAGTATGACTGCGACAGGAAATAAGGCTGCCATGAATTTGAGAGAATGTATGAAGATTCTCCTTCTTGCTGAATGAAAACTGTTGAAACACAGCAAACAGCTGTAGCTTTGGGACCTATTTTTGTTCAGAGTACTAATGCTCTATTCATTACCAGGGTTATTTTTCAACATTGGTATTGAGTTATATCGTTTCATAAGTATAGTATGACTGCGACAGGAAATAAGGCAGCCATGAATTTTAGAAGCAGAATGTGTCCAGATTCTCTATCATGCTGACTGAAAACTGTTGTAAGACAGTAAACAGCTGTAGCTTTGGCACCTATTTTTGTTGAGAGTACTAATACTCTATTCGTTAAGAGGGAATTTTTCAGCAATGGTATTGTGTTATATCGTTTTATAAGTATAGTATGGCTGCGACAGGAAATAAAGCAGCCATGAATTTGAGAGCCAGAATATATCAAGATTCTTTATCAAGCTGACTGAAAACTGTTGAAACACAGTTAATAATGGTAGTTTGGTACCTAGTTATATTGAGAGTACTAATACTCTATTAGTTACCAGTGTATTTTTCTGCCGTGGTATTGAGTGATATCGTTTCATAAGTATAGTATGACTGCGACAGGAAATAACTCAGCCATGAATTTTAGAATCAGAATGTGTCAAGGTTCTCTATCAAGCTGACTGCAAACTGTTGAAACAGAGTGAACAGCTGTAGCTTCGGTACCCAGTTATGTTGAGAGTACTAATACTCTATTGATTACCAGTGTACTTTTCTACCGTGGTATTGAATTACATAGTTTTATAGGGATAGTATGACTACAACAGGAAATAAGGCAGCCATGAGTTTGAGAGTCAGAATGTGACAAGATTCTCTATCATGCTGACTGAAAACTGTTGAAACACAGTAAAAAGCTGTAGCTTTGGTACCTATGTTTGTTCAGAGTACTAATACTCTATTCGTCACCATGTTATTTTTCAACAATGGCATTGTGTTATATTATTTTATAAGTATAGTGTGACTGCGATAGGAAATAAGTAGCCATGAATTTTAGAGACAGAATGTGTCAAGATTCTCTATCATGCTGCCTGAAAACTGTTGAAACACAGAAAAAAGCTGTAGCTTTAGTACCTATTTTTGTTCAGAGTACTAATACTCTATTCGTTACCAGGGTATGTTTCGCCAAAGGTATTCTCTTATATCGTTTGATAAGTGTAGTATGACTGCATCAGGAAATAAGGTAGCCATGAATTTGAGAGTCAGGATGTATCAAGATTCTCTATCATGCTGACTGAAAACTGTTCAAACACAGTAAACACCTGTAGCTTTGGTACATATTTTTGTTCAGAGTACTAATACTCTATTCATTACCAGGGTATGTTTCGCTAATGGTATTGTGTTATATCGTTCTATAACTGTAGAATCACTGCGTCAGGAAATAAGGCAGCCATGAATTTGAGAGTCAGAAAGTATCAAGATTCTCTATCATGCTGACTGAAAACTGTTGAAACACAGTAAACAGCTGTAGCTTTGGTACCTATTTTTGTTGAGAGTCCTAATAGTTTATTCGTTAAGAGGGTATTTTTCAACAATGGTATTGTATAATATCATTTTATAAATATAGTATAACTGCGACAGGAAATAAAGCAGCCATGAATTTGAGAGTTAGAATGTATCAAGATTCTCTATCATGCTGACTGAAAACTGTTGAAACACAGTAAACAGCTGTAGCTTTGGTACCTATTTTTGTCGAGAGTACTAATACTCTTTTCATTACCACGGTATTTTTCAACAATGGTATTGAGATATATCGTTTAATAAGTATAGTATGACTGCGACAGGAAATAAGGCAGCCATGACTTTGAAAGACAGAATGTATCAAGATTCTCTATCATGCTGACTGAAAACTGTTGAAACACAGTAAACATCTGTAGCTTTGGTACCTATTTTTGTTGAGAGTAAGATACTTTATTCGTTGAGAGTACTAATACTCTATTGGTTACCAGTGTATTTTTCTAGCGTGGTAATGAGTTATATAGTTTTATAAGTATAGTATGACTGCGACATGAAATAAGGCAGCCATGGATTTTAGAATCAGAATGTGTCAAGATTCTCTATCATGCTGACTGAAAACTGTGGAAAGAACAGTGAACAGTGGTAGCTTTGGCACCTAGGTATATTGAGAGTACTAATACTCTATTAGTTACCAGTGTATTTTTCTACCATGGTATTGAGTTATAGCATTTCATAAGTATAGTATGACTGCGACAGAAAATAAGGCAGCCATGAGTTTTAGAATCGTACCTTTTTTGTTGACAGTACTAATACTCTATTGGTTGCCAGTGCATTTTTCTACCATGGTACTGAGTTATATCGTTTTATAAGTATAGTATCACTGCGACAGGAAATAAGGCAGCCATGAGTTTGAAAGACAGAATGTGTCAAGATTCTCTATCATGCTGACTGAAAACTGTTGAAACACAGTAAACAGCTGTAGCTTTGGTACCTATTTTTGTTCAGAGTACTAATACTCTATTCGTTACCAGTGTATTTTTCGACCGTGATATTGAGTTATATAGTTTGATAAGTATAGTATGACTGTGATAGGAAATAAGGCAGACATGAGTTTGAGAGTCGGAATGTGTCAAGATTCTATCACATGCTGACTGAAAACTGTTGAAACACAGTAAACAGCTGTAGCTTTGGTACCTATTTTTGTTGAGAGTACTAATACTGCATTGGTTACCAGTGTATTTTTCTACCGTGGTATTGAGTTATATCGTTTTATAAGTATAGTATGACTGCGACAGGAAATAAGGCAGCCATGAGTTTGAAAGACACAATGTGTCAAGATTCTCTATCATGCTGACTGAAAACTGCTCAAACACAGTAAACAGCTGTAGCTTTGGTACCTATTTTTGGTGAGAGTACTAAGATGCTATTCGTTAAGAGGGTATTTTTCAACAATGGTATTGTGTTATATCGTATTATATGTATAGTATGACTGTGACAAGAAATAAAGCAGCCATGAATTTGAGAGTCAGAATGTATCAAGATTCTCAATCATGCTGACTGAAAACTGTTGAAACACAGTAAACAGCTGTAGCTTTGGTACCTATTTTTGTCGAGAGTACTAATACTCTATTCATTACCAGGGTATTTTACAACAATGGTATTGAGATATATCGTTTCATAAGTATAGAATGACTGCGACAGGAAATAAGGCAGCCATGAGTTTTAGAATCGTACCTTTTTTTGTTGACAGTAATAATACTCTATTGGTTACCAGTGCATTTTTCTACCGTGGTACTGAATTATATCGTTTTATAAGTATACTATGACTGCAATAGGAAATAAGGAAGCCACGAGTTTGAAAGACAGAATGTGTGAAGACTCTCTATCATGCTGACTGAAAACTGTTGAAACACAGTAAACAGCTGTAGCTTTGGTACCTATTTTTGTTGAGAGTACTAATACTCTATTGGTTACCAGTGTATTTTTATACCGTGGTATTGAGTTATATCGTTTTATAAGTATGGTATGATTGCGACAGGAAATAAGGCAGCCATGAGTTTGAAAGACAGAATGTGTCAAGATTCTCTATCATGCTGACTGAAAACTGTTGAAACATAGTAAAAAGCTGTAGATTTGGTACCTATTTTTGTTAAGAGTACTAATACTCTATTCGTTACTAAGGTATTTTTCAGCAATGGTAATTTGTTATATCGTTTTATAAGTATAGTATGAATGCGGCAGGAAATAAAGCAGCCATGAATTTGAGAGAATCTATGAAGATTCTCCTTCTTGCTGAATGAAAAGTGTTGAAACACAGTAAACAGCTGTAGATTTGGTACCTATTTTTGTTCAGAGTACTAATACTCTATTCATTACCAGGGTATTTTTCAACACTGGTATTGAGTTATATCGTTTCATAAGTATAGTATGACCGCGACAGGAAATAAGGCAGCCATGAATTTTAGAAGCAGAATGTGTCCAGCTTCTCTATCCTGCTGACTGAAAACTGTTGAAACACATTGAAGAGCTGTAGCTTTGGTACCTATTTTTGTCGCGAGTACTAATACTTTATTCGTTACCAGGGTATTTTCTACCGTGGTATTGTGTTATATCGTGTTATAAGTATAGCATGACTGCGACAGGAAATAAGGCAGCCATGAGTTTGAAAGTCAGAATGTGTCAATATTCTCTATCATGCTGACTGAAAACTGTTGAAACACAGTAAACAGCTGTAGCTTTGGTATCTATTTTTGTTGAGAGTACTAATACTCTACTGGTTACCATCGCATTTTTTTACCGTGGAATTGAGTTATATCGTTTTATAAGTATAGTATGACTGCGACAGGAAATAAGGCAGCAATGGATTTTAGAATCAGAATGTGTCAAGATTCTCTATCATGCTGACTGAAAACTGTTGAAACAACAGTGAACAGTGGTAGCGTTGCTACCTATTTTTGTTGAGAGTACTAATACTCTATTAGTTACCAGTTTATTTTTCTACCATGATATTGAGTTATATAGTTTCATAAGTATAGTATGACTTCGAAAGGAAATAAGGCAGCCATGAGTTTGAAAGACAGAATGTGTCAAGATTCTCTATCATGCTGATTGAAAACTGTTGAAACACAGCAAACAGCTGTAGCTTTGGTACCAATGTTTGTTCAGAGTACTAATACACTACTCGTTACCAGGGTATTTTTCAACAAAGGTATTGTGTTATATTGTTTTATAAGTATAGTATGACGGCGACAGGAAATAAGGAAGCCATGAATTTGAGAGTCAGAATGTGTCAAGATTCTCTACCATGCTGACTGAAAAATGTTGAAACACAGCAAACAACTGTAGCTTTGGTACCTATCTTTGTTGAGAGTACTAATACTGTATTCGTTACCAGGTTATTTTCTACCTTGGTATTGAGTTATCTCGTTTTATAACTATAATATGACTGTGACAGGAAATAAGGCAGCTATGAGTTTGAGAGATTCTCTGTCATGCTGACTTAAAACTGTTGAAACACAGTGAACAGCTGTAGCTTTGGTACCTAGTTATGTTGAGAGTACTAATACTTTTTTGGTTTCCAGTGTATTTTTCTACCGTGGTATCGAGTTATATAGTATTATAAGTATAGTATGACTGCGATAGGAAATAAGGCAGCCATGAGTCTGAGAGTCAGAAGTTGTCAAGATTCTCTAACATGCTGACTGAAAACTGCAGAAACACAGTAAACAGCTGCAGCTTTGGTACCTATTTTTGTTGAGAGTACTAATACTCTATTCGTTACGTGGGTATTTTTCAACAATGGTATTGTGTTATATCATTTTATAAGTATAGTATGACTGCGACAGGAAATAAGGCTGCCATGAATTTGAGAGAATGTATGAAGATTCTCTTTCTTGCTGAATGAAAACTGTTGAAATACAGCAAACAGCTGTAGCTTTGGGACCTATTTTTGTTGAGAGTACTAATACCCTATTCGTTACCAGGGTTATTTTACAACATTGGTATTGAGTTATATCGTTTCATAAGTATAGTATGACTGCGACAGGAAATAAGGCAGCCATGAATTTTAGAAGCAGAATGTGTCCAGATTCTCTATCATGCTGACTGAAAACTGTTGAAACACAGTAAACAGCTGTAGCTTTGGAACCTATTTTTGTTGAGAGTACTAATACTCTATTCGTTAAGAGGGTATTTTTCAACAATGGTATCGAATTATATCATTTCATAAGTGTAGTATGACTGCGACAGGAAATAACTCAGATATGAATTTTAGAATCAGAATGTGTCAAGGTTCTCTATCGTGCTGACTGAAAACTGTTGAAACACAGTTAAAAGTGGTAGTTTGGTACCTAGTTATATTGCGAGTACTAATACTTTATTAGTTACCCGTGTATTTTTCTGCCGTGGTATTGAGTGATATCGTTTCATAAGTATAGTATGACTGCGACAGGAAATAACTCAGCCATGAATTTTAGAATCAGAATGTGTCAAGGTTCTCTATCAAGCTGACTGCACACTGTTGAAACAGAGTGAACAGCTGTAGCTTTGGTACCCAGTTATGTTGAGAGTACTAATACTCTATTGATTACCAGTGTATTTTTCTACCGTGGTATTGAATTATATAGTTTTATAGGTATAGTATGACTACAACAGGAAATAAGGCAGTCATGAGTTTGAGAGACAGAAGGTGACAAGATTCTCTATCATGCTGACTGAAAACTGTTGAAACACAGTAAACAGCTGTAGCTTTGGTACCAATGTTTGTTCAGACTGCTAATACTCTATTCGTCATCATGGTATTTTTCAACAAAGGCATTGTGTTATATTGTTTTATAAGTATAGTATGACTGCGACAGGAAATAAGCAGCCATGAATTTTAGAGACAGAATGTGTCAAGATTCTCTATCATGCTGCCTGAAAACTGTTGAAACACAGAAAACAGCTGCAGCTTTGGTACCTATTTTTGTTCAGAGTACTAATACTCTATTCTTTACCAGGGTATGTTTCGCCAAAGGTATTCTCTTATATCGTTTGATAAGTGTAGTATGATTGCATCAGGAAATAAGGTAGCCATGAATTTGAGAGTCAGAATGTATCAAGATTCTCTATCATGCTGACTGAAAGCTGTTGAAACACAGTAAACAGCTGTAGCTTTGGTACATATTTTTGGTCAGAGTACTAATACTCTATTCGTTACCAGGGTATGTTTCGCTAATGGGATTGAGTTATATAGTTTCATAAGTATAGTATGACTGCGACATGAAATAAGGCAGCCATGAGTTCGAAAATCAGAAAGTCTCAAGATTCTCTATCATGCTGACTGGAAACTGTTGAAACACAGTAAACAGCTGTAGCTTTAGTACCTATTTGTGTTGAGAGTACAAATACTTTATTCATAACCAGGGTATTTTCTACCGTGGTATTGAGTTATATCGTTTTATAAGTATAAACTGACTACAACAGGAAATAAGGAAACCACAGATTTTAGAATCAGAATGTGTCAAGATTCTCTATCATGCTGACTGAAAACTGTTGAAAGACAGTACACAGCTGTAGCTTCGGCACCTATTTTTGTTGAGAGTACTAATACTTTATTCATTAGCTGGGTATTTTCTACCATGGTATTGAGTTAAATCGTTTTATAACTATAGTACAACTGCGACATGAAATAAGGTGGCCATGGGGTTCAGAGTCAGAATGTGTCAAGATTCTCTATCATGCTGACTGAAAACTGTTGAAACCCAGTAAACAGCTATATCATTGGTACCTATTTTTGTTGAGAGTACTAATACTCTATTCGTTACGAGTGTATTTTTCCACTGTGGTATTGAGTTATATCGTTTTATAAGTATAGTATGACTGTGACAGGAAATAAGGCAGCCATGAGTTTGAAAGACAGAATGTGTCAAGATTCTCTATCATGCTGACTGAAAACTGTTGAAAGACAGTAAACAACTGTAGCTTTGGTACCTATTTTTGTCGAGAGTATTAATGCTCTACTGGTTTCCAGTGTATTTTTTTACCATGGTATTGAGTTATATCATTTTATAATTATAGTATGACTGCGACATGAAATAAGGCAGCCATGAGTTTAAAAATCAGAATGTCTCAAGATTCTCTATCATGATGACTGGAAACTGTTGAAACACAGTAAACAGCTGTAGCTTTGGTACCTATTTGTGTTGAGAGTACAAATACTTTATTCGTAACCAGGGTATTTTCTACCGTGGTATTGAGTTATATCGTTTTATAAGTATAATCTGACTACAACAGGAAATAAGGAAACCATAGATTTTAGAATCAGGATGTGTCAAGATTCTGTATCATTCTGACTGAAAACTGTTGATAGACAGTACACAGCTGTAGCTTCGGTACCTATTTTTGTTGAGAGTACTAATAATTTATTCATTAGCAGGGTATTTTCTACCGTTGAATTGAGTTAAATCGTTTTATAACTATAGTACAACTGCGACATGAAATAAGGTGGCCATGAGGTTCAGAGTCAGAATGTGTCAAGATTCTCTATCATTCTGACTGAAAACTGTTGAAACACAGTGAACAGCTGTAGCTTTGGTACCTAGTTATGTTGTGAGAAGTAAAACTCTGTTGGTTACCAGTGTATTTTTCCACAATGGTATTGAGTTATATAGTTTTATAGGTATAGTATGACTACAACAGGCAGCCATGAGTTTGAGAGTCAGAATGTCTCAAGATTCTCTATCATGCTGACTGAAAACTGTTGAAACACAGTAAACTGCTGTATCTTTGGTACCTATTTTTGTTCCGGTACTAATATACTATTCGTTACAAGGGTATTTTTCGACAATGGTATTGTGTTATAGAAGTCAGAATGTGTCAAGATTCTCTACCATGCTCACTGAAAACAGTTGAAACACAGTAAACAGCTGCAGGTTTGGTACCTATTTTTGTTGAGAGCATTAATGCTCTATTCGTTACCAGGGTATTTTTCAACAATGGTATTGTGTTATATCATTTTATAAGTATAGTATGACTGTGACAGGAAATGAGGCAGCCATGAATTTGAGTCAGAACGTATCAAGATTCTCTATCATGCTGACTGAAAACTGTTGAAACACAGTAAACAGCTATAGCTTTGGTACCTATTTTTGTTCCGAGTACTAATACCCTATTCATTACAAGGGTATTTTTCGACAATGGTATTGTGTTATATCGTTTGATAAGTATAGTATGACTGCGACAGCAAATAAGGCAGCCATGAGTTTGAAAGAGAGAATGTATCAAGATTCTCTATCTTGCTGACTGAAAACTGTTGAAACACATCAACAGCTGTAGCTTTGGTACCTAGTTATGTTGTGAGAACTAAAACTCTGTTGGTTACCAGTTTTTTTTCCACAATGGTATTGTGTTATATCGTTTGATAAGTATAGTATGACTGCGACAGGAAATAAGGCAGCCATGAGTTTGAAAGAGAGAATGTATCAAGATTCTCTATCTTGCTGACTGAAAACTGTTGAAACACACTGAACAGCTGTAGCTTCGGTACCCATTTCTGTTGAGAGTACTAATACTTTATTCGTTACCAGGGTATTTTCTGCCATGGTATTGACTTATATCGTTTTATAAGTATAGTATGATTACGACTAGAAATAAGGCAGCCATGGATTTTCGAATCAGGATGTGGCAAGATTCTCTATCATGCTGACTGAAAACTGTTAAAACAGAGCGAACAGCTGCAGCTTTGGTACCTATTTTTGTTGAGAGTACTAATACTTTATTCGTTAGCAGGGTATTTTCTACCGTGGTATTGAGTTATATGATTTTATAACTATAGTACGACTGCGACATGAAATATGGTGGCCATGAGGTTCAGAGTCAGAATGTGTCAAGATTCACTATCATGCTGACTGAAAACAGTTGAAACACAGTAAACAACTGTAGCTTTGGTACCCATTTTTGTTGAGAGTACTAATACTTATTCGTAACCAGGGTATTTTCTACCATGGTATTGAGTTATATCGTTTTATAAGTATAGTATAACTGTGATAGGAAATAAGGCGGCCATGGATTCTAGAATCAGAATGTGTCAAGATTCTCTATCACGCTGACTGAAAACTGTTGAAACACAGTGAGCAAGTCCAGCTTTGGTACCTATTATTGTTGAGAGTGCTAATACTCTATTCGTTACGAAGGTATTTTTAAACAATGGTATTGAGTTATATCGTTTTATAAGTATAGTATGACTGTGACAGGAAATAAGGCAGCCATGAATTTGGGACAATGTATGAAGATTCTCGTTCTTGCAGAATGAAAACTGTAGAAATACAGTAAACAGCTGTAGCATTGGTACCTATTTTTGTTGAGAGTGCAAATACTTTATTCGTTACCAGGGTATTCTCTACCGTGGTATTGAGTGATATCGTTGTATAAGTATAGTACGACTGCGTCAGGAAATAAGGCAGCCATGAATTTTAGAGTCAGAAAGTATCAAGATTCTCTATCATGCTGACTGAAAACTGTTGAAACACATTGAATAGCTGTAGCTTTGGTACCTATTTTTGTTGAGAGTACCAATCTCTATTCGTTAGCAGTGTATTTTTCTACCGTGGTATTGAGTTATATCATTTTATAAGTATAGTATGACTGTGACAGGAAATAAGGCAGCCATGAGTTTGAAAGAAAGAATGTGTCAAGTTTCCCTATCGTGTTGACTGGAAACTGTTGCAACACAGTAAACAGCTGTAGCTTTGGTACCTATTATTGTTGAGAGTACTGATACTTTATTCGTTACCAGGGTATTTTCTACCGTGGTATTGAGCTATATCATTTTATAACTATAGTATGACTGCAACAGGAAATAAGGCGGCCATGAATTTGAGAGTCAGTATGTATCAAGATTCTCTATCATGCTGACTGAAAGCTGTTGAAAGACAGTAAACAGCTGTAGCTTTGGTACCTATTGTTGTTCAGAGTACTAATACCCTATTCGTTACCAGGGTATTTTTCAACAATGGTATTGTGTTATATTATTTTATAAGTATAGTATGACTGCGCCAGGAAATGAGGCAGCCATGAATTTGAGAGTCAGAATGTATCAAGATTCTCTATCATGCTGACTGAAAACTGTTGAAAGACAGTAAACAGCCGTAGCTTTGGTACCTATTGTTGTTCAGAGTACTAATATTTTTCAACAATGGTAATGTGTTATATAGTTTTATAAGTATAGTATGAATGCGACACGAAATAAAGCTGCCATGAATTTGAGAGAATGTATGAAGATTCTCCTTCTTGCTGAATGAAAAGTGTTGAAACACAGTAAACAGCTGTAGATTTGGTACCTATTTTTGTTCAGAGCACTAATACTCTATTCATTACTAGGGTATTTTTCAACACTGGTATTGAGTTATATCGTTTCATAAGTATAGTATGACCGCGACAGGAAATAAGGCAGCCATGAGTTTGAAAGTCAGAATGTGTCAATATTCTCTATCATGCTGACTGAAAACTGTTGAAACACAGTAAACAGCTGTAGCTTTGGTATCTATTTTTGTTGAGAGTACTAATACTCTATTGGTTACCAGCATATTTTTTTACCGTGGAATTGAGTTATATCGTTTTATAAGTATAGTATGACTGCGACAGGAAATAAGGCAGCCATGAGTTTGAAAGACAGAATGTGTCAAGATTCTCTATCATGCTGACTGAAAACTGTTGAAACACAGTAAACAGCTGTAGTTTTGGTACCTATTATTGTTGAGAGTACTAATACTTTATTCATTACCAGGGTATTTTTCAACAATGGTATTGTGTTATATTATTTTATAAGTATAGTATGACTACGTCAGGAAATGAGCAGCCATGAATTTGAGAGTCAGAATATATCAAGATTCTCTATCATGCTGACTGAAAACTGTTGAAAGACAGTAAACAGCTGTAGCTTTGGTACCTATTTTTGTTGAGAGTGCAAATACTTTATTTGCTACCGGGGTATTTTCTACCATGGTATTGAGTTATATCGATTCATGAGTACAGTATGACTGCGACAGGAAATAAGGCAACCATGAGTTTGAGAGTCAGAATGTGTCAAGATTCTCCTCTACCAAGCTGACTGAAAACTGTTGAAACACGTTAAACAGCGGTAGCTTTGGTACGTATTTTTGTTGAGAGTACTAATACTCTATTCGTGACGAGGGTAGTTTTCAACAATGGTATTGTGTTATATCATTTTATAGGTATATTATGACTGCGAAAGGAAATAAGGCAGCCATGAATTCGAGAGAATGTATGAAGATTCTCTTTCTTGCTGAATGAAAACTGTTGAAACACAGTAAACAGCTGTAGCTTTGGGACCTATTATTGTTCAGAGTACTAATACTCTATTCATTACCAGGGTATTTTTCAACATTGGTATTGAGTTATATCGTTTCATAAGTATAGTATGACTGCGACAGGAAATAAGGCAGCCATGAATTTTAGAAGCAGAATGTGTCCAGATTCTCTATCATGCCGACTGAAAACTGTTGTAAGACAGTAAACAGCTGTAGCTTTGGCACCTATTTTGGCTGAGAGTACTGATACTCTATTCGTCAAGAGGGTATTTTTCAACAATGGCATTGTGTAATATCGTTTTACAAGTATAGTATGACTGCGACAGGAAATAACGCAGCCATGAATTTGAGAGCCAGAATGTATCAAGATTCTCCATCAAGCTGACTGAAAACTGTTGAAAGACAGTAAACAGCTGGAGCTTTGGTACCTATTTTTGTTGAGAGTACTAATACTCTATTCATTAACAGAGTATTTTTCAACAATGATATCGAGTTATATCGTTTCATAAGTATAGTATGACAGCGACAGGAAATAAGTCAGTCATGAATTTTAGAATCAGAATGTGTCAAGATTCTCCATCATGCTGACTGAAAACTGTTGAAACACAGTGAACAGTGGTAGTTTGGTACCTAGTTATATTCAGAGTACTAATACTCTATTAGTTACCAGTTTATTTTTCTACCATGGTATTGAGTTATACAGTTTCATAAGTATAGTATGACTGCGACAGAAAATAAGGCAGCCATGAGTTTGAAAGTCAGAATGTGTCAAGATTTTCTATCATGCTGACTGTAAACAGCTGTAGCTTTGGTACCTATTTTTGTTGAGAGTACTAATACTCTATTGGTTACCAGTGTATTTTTTGACCGTGGTGTTGAGTTATATGGGTTTATAAGTATAGTATGACTGCAAAAGGAAATAAGGCAGCCATGAGTTTCAAAGATAGAATGTGACAAGATTCTCTATCACGGTGACTGAAATCTGTTGAAACACAGCAAACAGCTGTAGATTTGGTACCAATTTTTGGTCAGAGTACTAATAGACTACTCGTTACCAGGGTACTTTTTAAAAATGGTATTGTGTTATACTGTTCTATAAGTATAGTATGACGACGACAGGAAATAAGGCAGCCATGAATTTGAGAGTCAGAATGGGTCAAGATTCTCTACCATGCTGACTGAAAACTGTTGAAATACAGTGAACAGCTGTAGCTTTGGTACCTAGTTATGTGTACTAATACTCTATTGATTACCAGTGTATTTTTCTACCGTGGTATCGAGTTATATAGTATTATAAGTATAGTATGACTGAGATAGGAAATAAGGCAGCCATGAGTCTGAGAGTCAGAAGGTGTCAAGATTTTCTATCATGCTGACTGAAAACTGTTGAAACACAGTAAATAGCTGTAGCTTTGGTACCTATTTTTGTTGAGAGTACTAATACTCTATTGCTTACCAGTGTATTTTTTAACGTGGTATTGATTTATATCGTTTTATAAGTATAGTATGACTGCGAAAGGAAATAAGGCAGCCATGAGTTTGAAAGATAGAATGTGTCAAGATTCTCTATCATGCTGACGGAAAACTGTTGAAACACAGTAAACAGCTGTAGCATTGGTACCTATTTTTGTTGAGGGTGCAAATACTTTATTCGCTACCGGGGTATTTTCTACCGTGGTATTGAGTTATATCGTTTTATAAGTATAATATGACAGCAACAGGAAATAAGGCAACCATGGATTTTAGAATCACAATGTGTCAAGATCCTCCACCATGCTGACTGAAAACTGTTGAAACACAGTAAACAGCTGTAGCTTTGGTACCTATCTTTGTTGAGAGTACTAATACTTTATTCGTTACCAGGGTATTTTCTACCGTGGTATTGAGTTATATCGTTTTATAACTATAATATGAGTGCGACAGGAAATAAGGCAGCCACGAGTTTGAGAGTCAGAATGTGTCAAGATTCTCTAACATGGTGACTGAAAACTGTTGAAGCACAGTAAACAGCTGCAGCTTTGGTACCTATTTTTGTTGCGAGTACTAATACTCTATTGGTTACCAGTGTATTTTTCTACCGTGGTATTGTGTTATATCGTTTTATAAGTATATGACTGCGACAGGAAATAAGGCATCCATGAGTTTGAAAGACACAATGTGTCAAGATTCTCTATCATGCTGACTGAAAACTGTTGAAACGCAGTAAACAGCTGTAGCTTTGGTACCTATTTTTGTTGAGAGTACTAATACTCTATTCGTTAAGAGGGTATTTTTCAACAATGGTATTGTGTTATATCGTTTTATAAGTATAGCATGACCGTGACAGGAAATAAAGCAGCCATGAATTTGAGAGTAAGAATGTATCAAGATTCTCTATCAAGCTGACTGAAAACTGTTGAAACACAGTAAAAAGCTGGATCGTTGGTACCTATTTTTGTTGAGAGTACTAATACTCTATTGATTAACAGGGTATTCTTCAAAAATGGTATCAAGTTATATCATTTCATAAGTGTAGTATGACTGCGACAGGAAATAACTCAGCTATGAATTTTAGAATCAGAATGTGTCAAGGTTCTTTATAATGCTGACTGAAAAGTGTTGAAACACAGTGAACAGTGGTAGTTTGGTACCTAGTTATATTGAGAGTACTAATACTCTATTAGTTAACCGTGTATTTTTCTGCCGTGGTATTGAGTGATATCGCTTTATAAGTATAGTATGACTGCGACAAAAAATAAGGCAGCCATGAGTTTGAAAGTCAGAATGTGTCAAGATTTTCTACCATGCTGACTGAAAACTGTTGAAACACAGAAAACAGCTGTTGCTTTGGTACCTATTTTTGTTCAGAGTACTAATACTTTATTCGTTACCAGGGTATTTTCTACCATGGTACTGAGTTATATCCTTTTATAAGTATAGTATGACTGCAACAGGAAATCAGGCACCCATGAATTTAACAGTCAGAATGTATAAAGATTCTCTATCATGCTGACTGAAAACTGTTGAAACACAGAAAACAGCTGTAGCTTTGGTACTTATTTTTGTTCGGAGTACTAATACTCTATTCGTTACCAGTGTATGTTTCGCCAATGGTATTGTGTTATATCGTTTTATAAGTGTAGTATGACTGCGTCAGGAAATAATGCAGCCATGAATTTGAGAGTCAGAATGTATCCAGATTCTCTATCATGCTATCTGAAAACTGTTGAAACACAGAGAATAGCTGTAGCATTGGTACCTATTTTTGTTGAGAGTACTAATACTCTATTGGTTACCAGTGTATTTTTCTACCGTGGTATTGAGTTATATCGTTTTATAAGTATAGTATGACTGCGACAGGAAATAAGGCAGCAATGAGTTTGAAAGACAGAATGTCTCAAGATTCTCTACCATGCTGACTGAAAACTGTTGAAACACAGTAAACAGCTGTAGCTTTGGTACCTATTCTTGTTGAGAGTCCTAATAGTTTATTAGTTAAGAGGGTATTATTCAACAACGGTATTGTGCAATATCATTTTATAAACATAGTATAACTGCGACAGGAAATAAAGCAGCCATGAATTTGAGAGTTAGATTGTATCAAGATTCTCTATCATGCTGACTGAAAACTGTTGAAACACAGTAAACAGCTGTAGATTTGGTACCTATTTCTGTTGCGAGTACTAATACACTATTCATTACAAGGGTATTTTTAAACAATGGTATTGTGTTATCGTTTTATAAGTATAGTATGACTGCGCCAGGAAATAAGGCAGCCATGAGTTTGAAAGCCAGAATGTGTCCAGATTCTCTATCATGCTGACTGAAAACTGTTGAAACACAGTAAACATCTGTAGCTTTGGTACCTATTTTTGTTGAGAGTAAAATACCTTATTCGTTGAGAGTACTAATACTCTATTGGTTACCAGTGTATTTTTCTACCGTGGTAATGAGTTATATAGTTTTATAAGCTTAGTATGACTGCGATATGAAATAAGGCAGCCATGGATTTTAGAATCAGAATGTGTCAAGATTCTCTATCATGCTGACTGAAAACTGTGGAAAGAACAGTGAACAGTGGTAGCTTTGGCACCTAGGTATATTGACAGTACTAATACTCTATTAGTTACCAGTGTATTTTTCTACCATGGTATTGAGTTATAGCATTTCATAAGTATAGTATGACTGCGACAGAAAATAAGGAAGCCATGAGTATGAAAGACCGAATGTGTCAAGATTCTCTATCATGCTGACTGAAAACTGTTGAAACACAGTAAACAGTTGTAGCTTTGCTACCTATTTTTGATGAGAGTACTAATACTTTATTCGTTAGCAGGGTATTTTCTACCGTGGTATTGAGTTATATCATTTTATAACTGTAGTACGACGGCGACTTGAAATAAGGCAGACATGAGTTTGAGAGTCAGAATGTGTCAAGATTCTCTATCAAGCTGACTGAAAACTGTTGAAACAGAGTGAACAGCTGTAGCTGTAAATAAAGCAGCCATGAGTTTGAAAGTCAGAATGTGTCAAGATTTTCTATCATGCTGACTGAAAAGTGTTGAAACACAGTAAACAGCTGTAGCTTTGGTACCTATTTTTGTTGAGAGTACTCATACTCTATTAGTTACCAGTTTATTTTTCTACCATGGTATTGAGTTATATAGTTTCATAAGTATAGTATGACTGCAAAAGGAAATAAGGCAGCCATGAGTTTGAAAGACAGAATGTGTCAAGATTCTCTATCATGCTGACTGAAAACTGTTGAAACACAGCAAACAGCTGTAGCTTTGGTACCAATTTTTGTTCAGAGTACTAATACACTACTCGTTACCAGGGTATTTTTCAACAATGGTACTGTGTTATATTGTTTTATAAGTATAGTATGACGGTGACAGGAAATAAGGCAGCCATGAATTTGAGAGTCAGAATGTGTCAAGATTCTCTACCATGCTGACTGAAAACTGTTGAAACACAGCAAACAGCTGTAGCTTTGGTACCTATCTTTGTTGAGAGTACTGATACTTTATTCGTTACCAGGGTATTTTCTACCGTGGTATTGAGTTATATCGTTTTATAACTATAATATGACTGCGAAAGGAAATAAGGCAGCTATGAGTTTTAGAATCAGAATGTGTCAAGGTTCTCTGTCAAGCTGACTGCAAACTGTTGAAACTGGTGGACAGCTGTAGCTTCGGTACCAAGTTATGTTGGGAGTTCTAATACTCTATTGATTACTAGTGTATTGAATTATATAGTTTTGGAGGTATAGTATGACTACAACAGGAAATAAGGCAGCCATGAGTTTGAGAGTCAGAATGTGACAAGATTCTCTATCATGCTGACTGAAAACTGCTGAAACACAGTAAACAGCTGTAGCTTTGGTACCTATGTTTGTTCAGAGTGTAGTATGACTGCATCAGGAATTAAGGTAGCCATGAATTTGAGTGTCAGGATGTATCAAGATTCTCTATCATGCTGACTGAAAACTGTTCAAACAGTGTAAACACCTGTAGCTTTGGTACATATTTTTGTCAGAGTACTAATACTCTATTCGTTACCAGGGTATGTTTTGCTAATGGTATTGTGTTATATCGTTCTATAACTGTAGAATCACTGCGTCAGGAAACAAGGCAGCCATGAATTTGAGAGTCAGAAAGTATCAAGATTGTCTATCATGCTGACTGAAAACTGTTGAAACACATTGAATAGCTGTAGCTTTGGTACCTAGTTTTTTTGAGAGGATTAATACTCTATTTGTTACGAGTGTATTTTACTACCGTGGTATTGAGTTATATCGTTTTATAAGTATAGTATGACTGTGACAGGAAATAAGGCAGCCATGAGTTTGAAAGACAGAATGTCTCAAGATTCTCTATCATGCTGACTGAAAACTGTTGAAACACAGTAAACAGCTGTAGCTTTGGTACCTATTTTTGTTGAGAGTCCTAATAGTTTATTCGTTAAGAAGGTATTTTTTAACAATGGTATTGTGTAATATCCTTTTATAAGTATAGTATGACTGCAACAGGAAATCAGGCACCCATGAATTTAACAGTCAGAATATATCAAGATTCTCTATCATGCTGACTGAAAACTGTTGAAACACAGAAAACAGCTGCAGCTTTGCTACCTATTTTTATATATATTAATACTCTATTCGTTACCAGTGTATGTTTCGCCAATGGTATTGTGTTATATCGTTTTATAAGTGTAGTATGACTGCGTCAGGAAATAATGCAGCCATGAATTTGAGAGTCAGAATGTATCAAGATTCTCTATCATGATGACTGAAAACTGTTGAAACACAGTGAATAGCTGTAGCATTGGTACCTATTTTTGTTGAGAGTACTAATACTCTATTGGTTACCAGTGTATTTTTCTACCGTGGTATTGAGTTATATCGTTTTATAAGTATAGTATGACTGCGACAGGAAATAAGGCAGCAATGAGTTTGAAAGACAGAATGTGTCAAGATTCTCTATCATGCTGACTAAAAACTGTTGAAACACAGTAAACAGCTGTAGCTTTGGTACCCATCTTTGTTGAGAGTACTAATACTTTATTCGTTACCAGGGTATTTTCTACCGTGGTATTGAGTTATATCGTTCTATAACTATAATATGAGTGCGACAGGAAATAAGGCAGCCATGGGTTTGAGTGTCAGAATGTGTCAAGATTCTCTAACATGGTGACTGAAAACTGTTGAAACACAGTAAACAGCTGCAGCTTTGGTACCTATTTTTGTTGAGAGTACTAATACTCTATCGGTTACCAGTGTATTTTTCTACCGTGGTATTGTGTTATATCGTTTTATAAGTATATGACTGCGACAGGAAATAAGGCATCCATGAGTTTGAGTGTCAGAATGTGTCAAGATTCTCTATCATGCTTACTGAAAACTGTTGAAACGCAGTCAACAGCTGTAGTTTTGGTACCTATTTTTGTTGAGAGTAATAATATTCTATTCGTTAAGAGGGTATTTTTCAACAATGGTATTGTGTTATATCGTTTTATAAGTATAGCATGACTGTGACAGGAAATAAAGCAGCCATGAATTTGAGAGTAAGAATGTATCAAGATTCTCTATCAAGCTGACTGAAAACTGTTGAAAGACAGTAAACAGCTGGATCGTTGGTACCTATTTTTGTTGAGAGTACTAATACTCTATTGATTAACAGGGTATTCTTCAAAAAATGGTATAAAGTTATATCATTTCATAAGTGTAGTATGACTGCGACAGGAAATAACTCAGCCATGAATTTTAGAATCAGAATGAGTCAAGGTTCTTTATCATGCTGACTGAAAACTGTTGAAACACAGTGAACAGTGGTAGTTTGGTACTAGTTATATCGCGAGTACTAATACTCTATTAGTTAACCGTGTATTTTTCTGCCATGGTATTGAGTGATATCGTTTTATAAGTATAGTATGACTGCGACAAAAAATAAGGCAGCCATGAGTTTGAAAGTCAGAATGTGTCAAGATTTTCTACCATGCTGACTGAAAACTGTTGAAACACAGAAAACGGCTGTAGATTTGGTACCTATTTTTGTTCAATGTACTAATACTCTATTCGTTACCAGGGTATTTTCTACCATGGTACTGAGTTATATCCTTTTATAAGTATAGTATGACTGCAACAGGAAATCAGGCACACATGAATTTAACAGTCAGAATGTATCAAGATTCTCTATCATGCTGACTGAAAACTGTTGGTACCTATTTTTGTTGAGAGTATTAATACTCTATTCATTAAGAGGGTATTTTTCAACAATGGTATTGTGTTATATCGTTTTATAAGTATACTATGACTGCGACAGGAAATAAAGCAGCCATGAATTTGAGAGTCAGAATGCATCAAGATTCTCTGTCATGCTGACTGGAAATTGTTGAAGTTCAGTAAACAGATGTAGCTTTGGCTCCTATTTTCGTTGAGAGTACTAATATTCTTTTCATTACCAGGGTATTTTTCAACAATGCTATTGTGTTATATCGTTTCATAAGTATAGTATGACTACGACAGGAAATAAGGCAGCCAGGTATTTTAGAATAAGAATGTGTCAAGATTCTCTGTCATGCTGACTTAATACAGTGTATTTGTCAACCGTGGTATTGAGTTATATTGTTTCATAAGTATAGTATGACTGCGACAAAAAATAAGGCAGCCATGAGTTTGAAAGATAGAATGTGTCAAGATTCTCTATGATGCTGACTGAAAACTGTTGAAACACAGTAAACAGCTGTAGCTTTGGTACCTATTTTTGTTGAGACTACTAATACTTTATTCGTTACCAGTGTGTTTTCTACCATGGCATTGAGTTATATCGTTTTATAAGTATAGTATGACTGCGACAGGAAATAAGGCACCCATGAATTTGACAGTCAGAATGTATCAAGATTCGCTATCATGCTGAGTGAAAACTGTTGAAACACAGAAAACAGCTGTAGCTTTGGAACCTATTTTTGTTCAGAGTACTAATACTCCTCTATTCGTTACCAGGGTATGTTTCGCCCAAGGTATTCTGTTGTATCGTTTTATAAGTGTAGTATGACTGCATCAGGAAATAAGGCAGCCATGAATTTGAGAGTCAGAATGTATCAAGATTCTGTATCATGCTCACTGAAAACTGTTGAAACACAGTAAACAGCTGCAGCTTTGGTACCTATTTTTGAGTACAAATACTCCATTCGTTACCAGGGTATGTTTGGCCAATGGTATTGTGTAATATCGTTTTACAAGTGTAGTATGACTCCGTCAGGAAATAATGCAGCCATGAATTTGAGAGTCAGAATGCATCAAGATTCTCTATCATGCTTACTGAAAACTGTTGAAACACAGTGAATAGCTGTAGCATTGGTACCTATTTTTGTTGAGAGTACTCATACTCTATTGGTTACCAGTGTATTTTTCTACTGTGGTATTGAGTTATATCGTTTTATAAGTATTGTATGACTGCGACAGGAAATAAGGCAGCCATGAGTTTGAAAGACACAATGTGTCAAGATTCTCTATCATGCTGACTGAAAACTCTTGAAAGTCAGTAGGCAGCTGTAGCTTTGGGACCTATTTTTGTCGAGAGTACTAATACTCTATTGGTTACCAGTGTATGTTTTTACCGTGGTATTGAGTTATATCGTTTTATATGTATAGTATGACTGCGACATGAAATAAGGCAACCATGAGTTTGAGAGTCAGAATGTGTCAAGATTCTCTATCATGCTGACTGAAAACTGTTGAAACACAGTAAACAGCTGTAGCTTTGGTACCTATGTTTGTTCAGATTACTAATACTCTATTTGTTACCATGGTATTTTTCAACAATGGTATTGTGTTATATTGTTTTATAAGTATAGTATGACTGCGACAGGAAATAAGCAGCCATGAATTTGAGAGACAGACTGTGTAAAGAGTCTCTACCATGCTGACTGAAAACTGCTGAAACGCAGTGAACAGCTGCAGCATTGGTACCTATTTTTGTCGAGAGTCCTAATACTTTATTCGTTACCAGGGAATTTTTTACCGTGGTATTGAGTTATATCGTTTTATAAGTATAATATGACTGCGACAGGAAATAATTTGAGAGTCAGAATGTATCAAGATTTTCTATCATGTTGACTGAAAACTGTTGAAACACAGTAAACAGCTGCAGCTTTGGTACCTATTTTTGTTCAGAGTACTAATACTCTATCCGGTACCAGGGTACGTTTCGCTAATGGTATTGTGTTACATCGTTTTATAAGTGTAGTATGAATGCGTCAGGTAATAAGGCAGCCATGAATTTTAGAATCAGAATGTGTCAAGATTCTCTATCATGCTGACTGAAAACTGTTGAAACACAGTAAACAGCTGTAGCTTTGGTAGCTATTTTTGTTCAGAGTACTAATACTCTATTAGTTACCAGTTTATTTTTCTACCATGGTATTGAGTTATATAGTTTCATAAGTATAGTATGACGGCGACAGGAAATAAGGCACCCATGAATTTGAGAGTCAGAATGTATCAAGATTCTCTATCATGTTGACTGAAAACTGTTGAAACACAGAAAACAGATGCAGCTTTGGTACCTATTTTTGTTCAGAGTACTAATACTCTATCCGGTACCAGGGTACGTTTCGCTAATGGTATTGTGTTACATCGTTTTATAAGTGTAGTATGAATGCGTCAGGTAATAAGGCAGCCATGAATTTTAGAATCAGAATGTGTCAAGATTCTCTATCATGTTGACTGAAAACTGTTGAAACACAGAAAACAGCTGCAGCTTTGGTACCTATTTTTGTTCAGAGTACTAATACTCTATCCGTTACCAGGGTATGTTTCGCCAAAGGTATTCTGTTATATCGTTTTATAAGTCTAGTATGACTGCATCAGGAAATAAGGAAGCCATGAATTTGATAGTCAGAATGTATCAAGATTCTCTATCATGCTGACTGAAAACTGTTGAAACACAGTAAACAGCTGTAGCTTTGGTACCTATTTTTGTTCAGAGTACTAATACTCTATCCGGTACCAGGGTACGTTTCGCTAATGGTATTGTGTTACATCGTTTTATAAGTGTAGTATGAATGCGTCAGGTAATAAGGCAGCCAGGAATTTTAGAATCAGAATGTGTCAAGATTCTCTATCATGCTGACTGAAAACTTTTGAAACACAGTGAACAGTGGTAGTTTGGAACCTAGTTATATTGAGAGTACTAATACTCTATTAGGTACCAGTTTATTTTTCTACCATGGTATTGAGTTATATAGTTTCAAAAGTATAGTATGACTGCGACAGAAAATAAGGCAGCCATGAGTTTGAAAGTCAGAATGTGTCAAGATTTTCTATCATGCTGACTGAAAACTGTTGAAACACAGTAAACAGCTGTAGCTTTGGTACCTATTTTTGTTGGGAGTACTAATACTCTATTGGTTACCAGTGTATTTTTTTACTGTGGTATTGAGTTATATGGTTTTATAAGTATAGTATGACTGCGAAAGGAAATAAGGCAGCCATGAGTTTGAAAGATAGAATGTGACAAGATCCTTTATCATGCCGACTGAAAACTGTTGAAACACAGTAAACAGCTGTAGCTTTGTAACCTATTTTTGATGAGAGTACTAATACTTTATTCGTTAGCAGGGTATTTTCTACCGTGGTATTGAGTTATATCGTTTTATAACTGTAGTACGACTCCGACTTGAAATAAGGCAGACATGAGTTTGAGAGTCAGAATGTGTCAAGATTCTCTATCAAGCTGACTGTAAACTGTTGAAACAGAGTGAACAGCTGTAGCTGTAAATAAGGCAGCCATGAGTTTGAGAGACAGACTGTGTCAAGATTTTCTATCATGCTGACTGAAAACTGCTGAAACACAGTAAACAGCTGCAGCGTTGGTACCTATTTTTGTTGAGAGTACTAATACTCTATTGGTTACCAGTGTATTTGTCTACCATGGTATTGAGTTATATAGTTTCATAAGTATAGTATGACTGCGACAGGAAATAAGGCAGCTATGAGTTTGAGAGACAGAATGTGTCAAGATTCTCGACCATGCTGACTGAAAACTGCTGAAACACAGTAAACAGCTGCAGCGTTGGTACCTATTTTTGTTGGGAGTACTAATACTCTATTGGTTACCAGTGTATTTTTCTACCATGGTATTGAGTTATATAGTTTCATAAGTATAGTATGACTGCGACAGGAAATACGGCAGCCATGAATTTGAAAGACACAATGTGTCAAGATTCTCTATCAGGCTGACTGAAAACTGTTGAAACACCACAGTAAACACCTGTAGCTTTGGTACCTATTTTTGTTGAGAGTACTAATACTCTATTCGATACGAGGGTATTTTTCAACAATGGTATTGTGTGATATCATTTTATAAGTATAGTATGACTGCGACAGGAAATAAGGCAGCCATGGATTTTAGAATCAGAATGTTTCAAGATTCTCTATCATGCTGACTGAAAACTGTTGAAACACAGTGAACAGGTCCAGCTTTGATACCTATTATTTTTGAGAGTACTAATACTCTATCCGTTACGAGGGTATTTTTCAACAATGGTATTGTGTTATATCGTTTTATAAATATAGTATGACTGCGACAGGAAATAAGGCTGCCATGAATTTGAGAGAATGTATGAAGATTCTCTTTCTTGCTGAATGAAAACTGTTGAAATACACCAAACAGGTGTAGCTTTCGGACCTATTTTTGTTCAGAGTACTAATACTCTATTCATTACCAGGGTTATTTTTCAACATTGGTATTGAGTTATATCGTTTCATAAGTATAGTATGACTGAGACAGGAAATAAGGCAGCCATGAATTTTAGAAGCAGAATGTGTCCAGATTCTCTATCATGCTGACTGAAAACTGTTGTAAGACAGTAAACAGCTGTAGCTTTGGCACCTATTTTTGTTGAGAGTACTAATAATCTATTCGTTAAGAGGGAATTTTTCAACAATGGTATTGTGTTATATCGTTTTATAAGTATAGTATGACTGCGACAGGAAATAAAGCAACCATGAATTTGAGAGCCAGAATATATCAAAATTCTCTATCAAGCTGACTGAAAACTGTTGAAACACAGTTAACCAGCCATGAATTTTAGAATCAGAATGTGTCAAGGTTCTCTATCAAGCTGACTGCAAACTGTTGAAACAGAGTGAACGGCTGTAGCTTCGGTACCCAGTTATGTTGAGAGTACTAATACTCTATTGATTACCAGTGTATTTTTCTACCGTGGTATTGAATTACATAGTTTTATAGGTATAGTATGACTACAACAGGATATAAGGCAGCCATGAGTTTGAGAGTCAGAATGTGACAAGATTCTCTATCATGCTGACTGAAAACTGTTGAAACACAGTAAACAGCTGTAGCTTTGGTACCTATGTTTGTTCAGAGTACTAATACTCTATTCGTCACCATGGTATTTTTCAACAATGGCATTGTGTTATATTGTTTTATAAGTATAGTATGACTGCGACAGGAAATAAGTAGCCATGAATTTTGGAGACAGAATGTGTCAAGATTCTCTATCATGCTGCCTGAAAACTGTTGAAACACAGAAAAAAGTTGTAGCTTTGGTGCCTATTTTTGTTCAGAGTACTAATACTCTATTCGTTTCCAGGGTATGTTTCGCCAAAGGTATTCTCTTATATCGTTTGATAAGTGTAGTATGACTGCATCAGGAAATAAGGTAGCCATGAATTTGAGAGTCAGGATGTATCAAGATTCTCTATCATGCTGACTGAAAACTGTTCAAACACAGTAAACACCTGTAGCTTTGGTACATATTTTTGTTCAGAGTACAAATACTCTATTCGTTACCAGGGTATGTTTCGTTAATGGTATTGTGTTATATCGTTCTATAACTGTAGAATCACTGCGTCAGGAAATAAGGCAGCCATGAATTTGAGAGTCAGAAAGTATCAAGATTCTCGATCATGCTGACTGAAAACTGTTGAAACACACTGAATAGCTGTAGCTTTGGTACCTATTTTTGTTGAGAGTACTAATACTCTATTTGTTACGAGTGTATTTTTCTACCGTGGTATTGAGTTATATCGTTTTATAAGTATAGTATGACTGTGACAGGAAATAAGGCAGCCATGAGTTTGAAAGACAGAATGTCTCAAGATTCTCTATCATGCTGACTGAAAACTGTTGAAACACAGTAAACAGCTGTAGCTTTGGTACCTATTTTTGTTGAGAGTCCTAATAGTTTATTCGTTAAGAGGGTATTTTTCAACAATGGTATTGTATAATATCATTTTATAAATATGGTATAACTGCGACAGGAAATAAAGCAGCCATGAATTTGAGAGTTAGAAAGTATCAAGATTCTCTATCATGCTGACTGAAAACTGTTGAAACACAGTAAACAGCTGCAGGTTTGGTACCTATTTTTGTTGAGAGCATTAATGCTCTATTCGTTACCAGGGTATTTTTCAACAATGGTATTGTGTTATATCATTTTATAAGTATAGTATGACTGTGACAGGAAATGAGGCAGCCATGAATTTGAGTCAGAACGTATCAAGATTCTCTATCATGCTGACTGAAAACTGTTGAAACACAGTAAACAGCTATAGCTTTGGTACCTATTTTTGTTCCGAGTACTAATACACTATTCATTACAAGGGTATTTTTCGACAATGATATTGTGTTATATCGTTTGATAAGTATAGTATGACTGCGACAGCAAATAAGGCAGCCATGAGTTTGAAAGAGAGAATGTATCAAGATTCTCTATCTTGCTGACTGAAAACTGTTGAAACACATCAACAGCTGTAGCTTTGGTACCTAGTTATGTTGTGAGAACTAAAACTCTGTTGGTTACCAGTTTTTTTTCCACAATGGTATTGTGTTATATCGTTTGATAAGTATAGTATGACTGCGACAGGAAATAAGGCAGCCATGAGTTTGAAAGAGAGAATGTATCAAGATTCTCTATCTTGCTGACTGAAAACTGTTGAAACACACTGAACAGCTGTAGCTTCGGTACCCATTTCTGTTGAGAGTACTAATACTTTATTCGTTACCAGGGTATTTTCTGCCATGGTATTGACTTATATCGTTTTATAAGTATAGTATGATTACGACTAGAAATAAGGCAGCCATGGATTTTCGAATCAGGATGTGGCAAGATTCTCTATCATGCTGACTGAAAACTGTTAAAACAGAGCGAACAGCTGCAGCTTTGGTACCTATTTTTGTTGAGAGTACTAATACTTTATTTGTTAGCAGGGTATTTTCTACCGTGGTATTGAGTTATATGATTTTATAACTATAGTACGACTGCGACATGAAATATGGTGGCCATGAGGTTCAGAGTCAGAATGTGTCAAGATTCACTATCATGCTGACTGAAAACAGTTGAAACACAGTAAACAACTGTAGCTTTGGTACCCATTTTTGTTGAGAGTACTAATACTTATTCGTAACCAGGGTATTTTCTACCATGGTATTGAGTTATATCGTTTTATAAGTATAGTATAACTGTGACAGGAAATAAGGCGGCCATGGATTCTAGAATCAGAATGTGTCAAGATTCTCTATCACGCTGACTGAAAACTGTTGAAACACAGTGAGCAAGTCCAGCTTTGGTACCTATTATTGTTGAGAGTGCTAATACTCTATTCGTTACGAAGGTATTTTTAAACAATGGTATTGAGTTATATCGTTTTATAAGTATAGTATGACTGTGACAGGAAATAAGGCAGCCATGAATTTGGGACGATGTATGAAGATTCTCGTTCTTGCAGAATGAAAACTGTTGAAATACAGTAAACAGCTGTAGCATTGGTACCTATTTTTGTTGAGAGTGCAAATACTTTATTCGTTACCAGGGTATTCTCTACCGTGGTATTGAGTGATATCGTTGTATAAGTATAGTACGACTGCGTCAGGAAATAAGGCAGCCATGAATTTGAGAGTCAGAAAGTATCAAGATTCTCTATCATGCTGACTGAAAACTGTTGAAACACATTGAATAGCTGTAGCTTTGGTACCTATTTTTGTTGAGAGTACTAATCTCTATTCGTTAGCAGTGTATTTTTCTACCGTGGTATTGAGTTATATCATTTTATAAGTATAGTATGACTGTGACAGGAAATAAGGCAGCCATGAGTTTGAAAGAAAGAATGTGTCAAGTTTCCCTATCGTGTTGACTGGAAACTGTTGCAACACAGTAAACAGCTGTAGCTTTGGTACCTATTATTGTTGAGAGTACTGATACTTTATTCGTTACCAGGGTATTTTCTACCGTGGTATTGAGCTATATCATTTTATAACTATAGTATGACTGCAACAGGAAATAAGGCGGCCATGAATTTGAGAGTCAGTATGTATCAAGATTCTCTATCATGCTGACTGAAAACTGTTGAAAGACAGTAAACAGCTGTAGCTTTGGTACCTATTGTTGTTCAGAGTACTAATACCCTATTCGTTACCAGGGTATTTTTCAACAATGGTATTGTGTTATATTATTTTATAAGTATAGTATGACTGCGCCAGGAAATGAGGCAGCCATGAATTTGAGAGTCAGAATGTATCAAGATTCTCTATCATGCTGACTGAAAACTGTTGAAAGACAGTAAACAGCCGTAGCTTTGGTACCTATTGTTGTTCAGAGTACTAATATTTTTCAACAATGGTAATGTGTTATATAGTTTTATAAGTATAGTATGAATGCGACACGAAATAAAGCTGCCATGAATTTGAGAGAATGTATGAAGATTCTCCTTCTTGCTGAATGAAAAGTGTTGAAACACAGTAAACAGCTGTAGATTTGGTACCTATTTTTGTTCAGAGCACTAATACTCTATTCATTACTAGGGTATTTTTCAACACTGGTATTGAGTTATATCGTTTCATAAGTATAGTATGACCGCGACAGGAAATAAGGCAGCCATGAGTTTGAAAGTCAGAATGTGTCAATATTCTCTATCATGCTGACTGAAAACTGTTGAAACACAGTAAACAGCTGTAGCTTTGGTATCTATTTTTGTTGAGAGTACTAATACTCTATTGGTTACCAGCATATTTTTTTACCGTGGAATTGAGTTATATCGTTTTATAAGTATAGTATGACTGCGACAGGAAATAAGGCAGCCATGAGTTTGAAAGACAGAATGTGTCAAGATTCTCTATCATGCTGACTGAAAACTGTTGAAACACAGTAAACAGCTGTAGTTTTGGTACCTATTATTGTTGAGAGTACTAATACTTTATTCATTACCAGGGTATTTTTCAACAATGGTATTGTGTTATATTATTTTATAAGTATAGTATGACTACGTCAGGAAATGAGCAGCCATGAATTTGAGAGTCAGAATATATCAAGATTCTCTATCATGCTGACTGAAAACTGTTGAAAGACAGTAAACAGCTGTAGCTTTGGTACCTATTTTTGTTGAGAGTGCAAATACTTTATTCGCTACCGGGGTATTTTCTACCATGGTATTGAGTTATATCGATTCATGAGTACAGTATGACTGCGACAGGAAATAAGGCAACCATGAGTTTGAGAGTCAGAATGTGTCAAGATTCTCCTCTACCAAGCTGACTGAAAACTGTTGAAACACGTTAAACAGCGGTAGCTTTGGTACGTATTTTTGTTGAGAGTACTAATACTCTATTCGTGACGAGGGTAGTTTTCAACAATGGTATTGTGTTATATCATTTTATAGGTATATTATGACTGCGAAAGGAAATAAGGCAGCCATGAATTCGAGAGAATGTATGAAGATTCTCTTTCTTGCTGAATGAAAACTGTTGAAACACAGTAAACAGCTGTAGCTTTGGGACCTATTATTGTTCAGAGTACTAATACTCTATTCATTACCAGGGTATTTTTCAACATTGGTATTGAGTTATATCGTTTCATAAGTATAGTATGACTGCGACAGGAAATAAGGCAGCCATGAATTTTAGAAGCAGAATGTGTCCAGATTCTCTATCATGCCAACTGAAAACTGTTGTAAGACAGTAAACAGCTGTAGCTTTGGCACCTATTTTGGTTGAGAGTACTGATACTCTATTCGTCAAGAGGGTATTTTTCAACAATGGCATTGTGTAATATCGTTTTACAAGTATAGTATGACTGCGACAGGAAATAACGCAGCCATGAATTTGAGAGCCAGAATGTATCAAGATTCTCCATCAAGCTGACTGAAAACTGTTGAAAGACAGTAAACAGCTGGAGCTTTGGTACCTATTTTTGTTGAGAGTACTAATACTCTATTCATTAACAGAGTATTTTTCAACAATGATATCGAGTTATATCGTTTCATAAGTATAGTATGACAGCGACAGGAAATAAGTCAGTCATGAATTTTAGAATCAGAATGTGTCAAGATTCTCCATCATGCTGACTGAAAACTGTTGAAACACAGTGAACAGTGGTAGTTTGGTACCTAGTTATATTCAGAGTACTAATACTCTATTAGTTACCAGTTTATTCTTCTACCATGGTATTGAGTTATACAGTTTCATAAGTATAGTATGACTGCGACAGAAAATAAGGCAGCCATGAGTTTGAAAGTCAGAATGTGTCAAGATTTTCTATCATGCTGACTGTAAACAGCTGTAGCTTTGGTACCTATTTTTGTTGAGAGTACTAATACTCTATTGGTTACCAGTGTATTTTTTGACCGTGGTGTTGAGTTATATGGGTTTATAAGTATAGTATGACTGCAAAAGGAAATAAGGCAGCCATGAGTTTCAAAGATAGAATGTGACAAGATTCTCTATCACGGTGACTGAAATCTGTTGAAACACAGCAAACAGCTGTAGATTTGGTACCAATTTTTGGTCAGAGTACTAATAGACTACTCGTTACCAGGGTACTTTTTAAAAATGGTATTGTGTTATACTGTTCTATAAGTATAGTATGACGACGACAGGAAATAAGGCAGCCATGAATTTGAGAGTCAGAATGGGTCAAGATTCTCTACCATGCTGACTGAAAACTGTTGAAATACAGTGAACAGCTGTAGCTTTGGTACCTAGTTATGTTGAGAGTACTAATACCCTTTTGGTTACCAGTGTATTTTTCTACCGTGGTATCGAGTTATATAGTATTATAAGTATAGTATGACTGAGATAGGAAATAAGGCAGCCATGAGTCTGAGAGTCAGAAGGTGTCAAGATTTTCTATCATGCTGACTGAAAACTGTTGAAACACAGTAAATAGCTGTAGCTTTGGTACCTATTTTTGTTGAGAGTACTAATACTCTATTGCTTACCAGTGTATTTTTTAACGTGGTATTGATTTATATCGTTTTATAAGTATAATATGACTGCGAAAGGAAATAAGGCAGCCATGAGTTTGAAAGATAGAATGTGTCAAGATTCTCTATCATGCTGACGGAAAACTGTTGAAACACAGTAAACAGCTGTAGCATTGGTACCTATTTTTGTTGAGAGTGCAAATACTTTATTCGCTACCGGGGTATTTTCTACCGTGGTATTGAGTTATATCGTTTTATAAGTATAATATGACAGCAACAGGAAATAAGGCAACCATGGATTTTAGAATCACAATGTGTCAAGATCCTCCACCATGCTGACTGAAAACTGTAGAAACACAGTAAACAGCTGTAGCTTTGGTACCTATCTTTGTTGAGAGTACTAATACTTTATTCGTTACCAGGGTATTTTCTACCGTGGTATTGAGTTATATCGTTTTATAACTATAATATGAGTGCGACAGGAAATAAGGCAGCCACGAGTTTGAGAGTCAGAATGTGTCAAGATTCTCTAACATGGTGACTGAAAACTGTTGAAGCACAGTAAACAGCTGCAGCTTTGGTACCTATTTTTGTTGCGAGTACTAATACTCTATTGGTTACCAGTGTATTTTTCTACCGTGGTATTGTGTTATATCGTTTTATAAGTATATGACTGCGACAGGAAATAAGGCATCCATGAGTTTGAAAGACACAATGTGTCAAGATTCTCTATCATGCTGACTGAAAACTGTTGAAACGCAGTAAACAGCTGTAGCTTTGGTACCTATTTTTGTTGAGAGTACTAATACTCTATTCGTTAAGAGGGTATTTTTCAACAATGGTATTGTGTTATATCGTTTTATAAGTATAGCATGACCGTGACAGGAAATAAAGCAGCCATGAATTTGAGAGTAAGAATGTATCAAGATTCTCTATCAAGCTGACTGAAAACTGTTGAAAGACAGTAAAAAGCTGGATCGTTGGAACCTATTTTTGTTGAGAGTACTAATACTCTATTGATTAACAGGGTATTCTTCAAAAATGGTATCAAGTTATATCATTTCATAAGTGTAGTATGACTGCGACAGGAAATAACTCAGCCATGAATTTTAGAATCAGAATGTGTCAAGGTTCTTTATAATGCTGACTGAAAAGTGTTGAAACACAGTGAACAGTGGTAGTTTGGTACCTAGTTATATTGAGAGGACTAATACTCTATTTGTTACGAGTGTATTTTTCTACCGTGGTATTGAGTTATATCGTTTTATAAGTATAGTATGACTGTGACAGGAAATAAGGCAGCCATGAGTTTGAAAGACAGAATGTCTCAAGATTCTCTATCATGCTGACTGAAAACTGTTGAAACACAGTAAACAGCTGTAGCTTTGGTACCTATTTTTGTTGAGAGTCCTAATAGTTTATTCGTTAAGAGGGTATTTTTCAACAATGGTATTGTATAATATCATTTTATAAATATGGTATAACTGCGACAGGAAATAAAGCAGCCATGAATTTGAGAGTTAGAAAGTATCAAGATTCTCTATCATGCTGACTGAAAACTGTTGAAACACAGTAAACAGCTGTAGATTTGGTACCTATTTTTGTTCCGAGTACTAATACACTATTCATCACAAGGGTATTTTTCAACAATGGTATTGTGTTATCGTTTTATAAGTACAGTATGACTGCGACAGGAAATAAGGCAGCTATGAGTTTGAGAGGCAGAATGTGTCAAGATTCTCGACCATGCTGACTGAAAACTGCTGAAACACAGTAAACAGCTGCAGCTTTGGTACCTATTTTTGATGGGAGTACTAATACTCTATTCATTACCAGTGTATTTTTCTACCGTGGTATTGAGTTATACCGTTTTATAAGTATAGTATGACTGCGACAGGAAATACGGCAGCCATGAGTTTGAAAGACACAATGTGTCAAGATTCTCTATCAGGCTGACTGAAAAGTGTTGAAACACCACAGTAAACACCTGTAGCTTTGGTACCTATTTTTGTTGAAAGTACTAATACTCTATTCGTTACGAGGGTATTTTTTAACAATGGTATTGTGTTATATCATTTTATAAGTATAGTATGACTGCGACAGGAAATAAGGCAGCCATGGATTTTAGAATCAGAATGTGTCAAGATTCTCTATCATGCTGACTGAAAACTGTTGAAACACAGTGAACAGGTCCAGCTTTGGTACCTATTATTTTTGAGAGTACTAATACTCTATTCGTTACGAGGGTATTTTTCAACAATGGTATTGTGTTATATCGTTTTATAAGTATAGTATGACTACGACAGGAAATAAGGCTGCCATGAATTTGAGAGAATGTATGAAGATTCTCTTTCTTGCTGAATGAAAACTGTTGAAACACAGCAAACAGCTGTAGCTTTGGGACCTATTTTTGTTCAGAGTACTAATACTCTATTCCTTACCAGGGTTATTGTTCAACATTGGTATTGAGTTATATCGTTTCATAAGTATAGTATGACTGCGACAGGAAATAAGGCAGCCATGAATTTTAGAAGCAGAATGTGTCCAGATTCTCTATCATGCTGACTGAAAACTGTTGAAACACAGTAAACAGCTGTAGCTTTGGTACCTATGTTTGTTCAGAGTACTAATACTCTATTCGTCACCATGGTATTTTTCAACAATGGCATTGTGTTATATTGTTTTATAAGTATAGTATGACTGCGACAGGAAATAAGTAGCCATGAATTTTGGAGACAGAATGTGTCAAGATTCTCTATCATGCTGCCTGAAAACTGTTGAAACACAGAAAAAAGTTGTAGCTTTGGTACCTATTTTTGTTCAGAGTACTAATACTCTATTCGTTTCCAGGGTATGTTTCGCCAAAGGTATTCTCTTATATCGTTTGATAAGTGTAGTATGACTGCATCAGGAAATAAGGTAGCCATGAATTTGAGAGTCAGGATGTATCAAGATTCTCTATCATGCTGACTGAAAACTGTTCAAACACAGTAAACACCTGTAGCTTTGGTACATATTTTTGTTCAGAGTACAAATACTCTATTCGTTACCAGGGTATGTTTCGTTAATGGTATTGTGTTATATCGTTCTATAACTGTAGAATCACTGCGTCAGGAAATAAGGCAGCCATGAATTTGAGAGTCAGAAAGTATCAAGATTCTCGATCATGCTGACTGAAAACTGTTGAAACACACTGAATAGCTGTAGCTTTGGTACCTATTTTTGTTGAGAGTACTAATACTCTATTTGTTACGAGTGTATTTTTCTACCGTGGTATTGAGTTATATCGTTTTATAAGTATAGTATGACTGTGACAGGAAATAAGGCAGCCATGAGTTTGAAAGACAGAATGTCTCAAGATTCTCTATCATGCTGACTGAAAACTGTTGAAACACAGTAAACAGCTGTAGCTTTGGTACCTATTTTTGTTGAGAGTCCTAATAGTTTATTCGTTAAGAGGGTATTTTTCAACAATGGTATTGTATAATATCATTTTATAAATATGGTATAACTGCGACAGGAAATAAAGCAGCCATGAATTTGAGAGTTAGAAAGTATCAAGATTCTCTATCATGCTGACTGAAAACTGTTGAAACACAGTAAACAGCTGTAGATTTGGTACCTATTTTTGTTCCGAGTACTAATACACTATTCATCACAAGGGTATTTTTCAACAATGGTATTGTGTTATCGTTTTATAAGTACAGTATGACTGCGACAGGAAATAAGGCAGCTATGAGTTTGAGAGGCAGAATGTGTCAAGATTCTCGACCATGCTGACTGAAAACTGCTGAAACACAGTAAACAGCTGCAGCTTTGGTACCTATTTTTGATGGGAGTACTAATACTCTATTCGTTACCAGTGTACTTTTCTACCGTGGTATTGAGTTATACCGTTTTATAAGTATAGTATGACTGCGACAGGAAATACGGCAGCCATGAGTTTGAAAGACACAATGTGTCAAGATTCTCTATCAGGCTGACTGAAAAGTGTTGAAACACCACAGTAAACACCTGTAGCTTTGGTACCTATTTTTGTTGAAAGTACTAATACTCTATTCGTTACGAGGGTATTTTTTAACAATGGTATTGTGTTATATCATTTTATAAGTATAGTATGACTGCGACAGGAAATAAGGCAGCCATGGATTTTAGAATCAGAATGTGTCAAGATTCTCTATCATGCTGACTGAAAACTGTTGAAACACAGTGAACAGGTCCAGCTTTGGTACCTATTATTTTTGAGAGTACTAATACTCTATTCGTTACGAGGGTATTTTTCAACAATGGTATTGTGTTATATCGTTTTATAAGTATAGTATGACTACGACAGGAAATAAGGCTGCCATGAATTTGAGAGAATGTATGAAGATTCTCTTTCTTGCTGAATGAAAACTGTTGAAACACAGCAAACAGCTGTAGCTTTGGGACCTATTTTTGTTCAGAGTACTAATACTCTATTCCTTACCAGGGTTATTGTTCAACATTGGTATTGAGTTATATCGTTTCATAAGTATAGTATGACTGCGACAGGAAATAAGGCAGCCATGAATTTTAGAAGCAGAATGTGTCCAGATTCTCTATCACGCTGACTGAAAACTGTTGTAAGACAGTAAACAGCTGTAGCTTTGGCACCTATTTTTGTTGAGAGTATTAATACTCTATTCATAAGAGGGAATTTTTGAACAATGGTATTGTGTTATATCGTTTTATAAGTATAGTATGACTGCGACAGGAAATAAAGCAGCGATGAATTTTTGTATCATAATGTGTCATGGTTCTCTTATCATGCTGACTGAAAACTGTTGAAATACAGTTAACAGTGGTAGTTTGGTGCCTAGTTATATTGAGAGTACTAATACTCTATTAGTTACCCGTGTATTTTTCTGCCGTGGTATTGAGTGATATCGTTTCATAAGTATACTATGACTGCGACAGGAAATAACTCAGCCATGAATTTTAGAATCAGAATGTGTCAAGGTTCTCTATCTAGCTGACTGCAAACTGTTGAAACAAAGTGAACGGTTGTAGCTTCGGTACCCAGTTATGTTGAGAGTACTAATACTCTATTGATTACCAGTGTATTTTTCTACCGTGGTATTGAATTACATAGTTTTATAGGTATAGTATGACTACAACAGGAAATAAGGCAGCCATGAGTTTGAGAGTCAGAATGTGACAAGATTCTCTATCATGCTGACTGAAAACTGTTGAAACACAGTAAACAGCTGTAGCTTTGGTACCTATGTTTGTTCAGAGTACAAATACTCTATTCGTCACCATGGTATTTTTCAACAATGGCATTGTGTTATATTGTTTTATAAGTATAGTATGACTGCGACAGGAAATAAGTAGCCATGAATTTTAGAGACAGAATGTGTCAAGATTCTCTATCATGCTGCCTGAAAACTGTTGAAACACAGAAAAAAGTTGTAGCTTTGGTACCTATTTTTGTTCAGAGTACTAATACTCTATTCGTTACCAGGGTATGTTTCGCCAAAGGTATTCTCTTATATCGTTTGATAAGTGTAGTATGACTGCATCAGGAAATAAGGTAGCCATGAATTTGAGAGTCAGGATGTATCAAGATTCTCTATCATGCTGACTGAAAACTGTTCAAACACAGTAAACACCTGTAGCTTTGGTACATATTTTTGTTCAGAGTACTAATACTCTATTCGTTACCAGGGTATGTTTCGGTAATGGTATTGTGTTATATCGTTCTATAACTGTAGAATCACTGCGTCAGGAAATAAGGCAGCCATGAATTTGAGAGTCAGAAAGTATCAAGATTCTCGTTCATGCTGACTGAAAACTGTTGAAACACACTGAATAGCTGTAGCTTTGGTACCTATTTTTGTTGAGAGTACTAATACTCTATTTGTTACGAGTGTATTTTTCTACCGTGGTATTGAGTTATATCGTTTTATAAGTATAGTATGACTGTGACAGGAAATAAGGCAGCCATGAGTTTGAAAGACAGAATGTCTCAAGATTCTCTATCATGCTGATTGAAAACTGTTGAAACACAGTAAACAGCTGTAGCTTTGGTACCTATTTTTGTTGAGAGTCCTAATAGTTTATTCGTTAAGAGGGTATTTTTCAACAATGGTATTGTGTTATATTGTTTTATAAGTATAGTATGACTGCGACAGGAAATAAAGCAGCCATGAATTTTTGAATGAGAATGTGTCAAGGTTCTCTATCAAGCTGACTGCAAACTGTTGAAACAGAGTGAACAGCTGTAGCTTCGGTACCCAGTTATGTTGAGAGTACTAATACTCTATTGATTACCAGTGTATTTTTCAACCGTGGTATTGAATTATATAGTTTTATAGGTATAGTATGACTACAACAGGAAATAAGGCAGCCATGAGTTTGAGAGTCAGAATGTGACAAGATTCTCTATCGTGCTGCCTGAAAACTGTTGAAACACAGAAAACAGCTGTAGCTTTGGTATCTATTTTTGTTCAGAGTACTAATACTCTATCCGTTACCAGGGTATGTTTCGCCAAAGGTATTCTCTTATATCGTTTGATAAGTGTAGCATGACTGCATCAGGAAATAAGATAGCCATGAATTTGAGAGTCAGGATGTATCAAGATTCTCTATCATGCTGACTGAAAACTGTTCAAACACAGTAAACACCTGTAGCTTTGGTACATATTTTTGTTCAGAGTACTAATACTCTATTCGTTACCAGGGTATGTTTCGCTAATGGTATTGTGTTATATCGTTTTATAAGTGTAGAATCACTGCGTCAGGAAATAAGCCAGCCATGAATTTGAGAGTCAGAAAGTACCAAGATTCTCGATCATTCTGACTGAAAACTGTTGAAAGACAGTAAAAAACTGTAACTTTGGTTCCTATTTTTGTCGAGAGTATTAATACTCTACTGGTTACCAGTGTATTTTTTTACCATGGTATTGTGTTATATCGTTTTATAAGTATAGTATGACTGCGACATGAAATAAGGCAGCCATGAGTTTGAAAGACAGAATGAGTCAAGATTCTCTATCATGCTGACTGGAAACTGTTCAAACACAGTAAACAGCTGTAGCTTTGGTACCTATTTGTGTTGAGAGTACAAATACTTTATTGGGTAACCAGGGTATTTTCTACCGTGGTATTGAGTTATATCGTTTTATAAGTATAATCTGACTACAACAGGAAATAAGGAAACCATAGATTTTAGAATCAGAATATGTCAAGATTCTCTACCATGCTGACTGAAAACTGTTGAAACACAGCAAACACCTGTAGCTTCGGTACCTATTTTTGTTGAGAGTACTAATACTTTATTCATCAGCAGGGTATTTTCTACCGTGGTATTGAGTTAAATCGTTTTATAACTATAGTACAACTGCGACATGAAATAAGGTGGCCATGAGGTTCAGATTCAGAATGTGTTAAGATTCTCTATCATGCTGACTGAAAACTGTTGAAACACACTGAACAGCTGTAGCTTTGGTACCTAGTTATGTTGAGAGAACTAAAACTCTGTTGGTTACCAGTGTATTTTTCCACCATGGTATTGAGTTATATAGTTTTATAGGTATAGTATGACGACAACAGGCAGCCATGAGTTTGAGTGTCAGAATGTGTCAAGATTCTCTATCATGCTGACTGAAAACTGTTGAAACACAGTAAACAGCTGTACCTTTGGGACCTATTTTTGTAGAGAGTACTAATACTTTATTCGTTACTAGGGTATTTTCTACCGTGGTATTGAGTTATATCGTTTTATAACTATAGTGTGACTACGACAGGAAATAAGGCAGCCATGAGTTTGAAAGACACAATATGTCAAGATTCTCTATCATGCTGACTGAAAACTGTTGCAACACAGTAAACAGCAGTAGCTTTGGTACCTATTTTTGTTCAGAGTAGTAATACTCAATCCGTCACCAGGGTATGTTTCGCGAAAGGTATTCCGTTATATCGTTTTATAAGTTAGTATGACTGCGTCAGGAAATAAGGCAGCCACGAATTTGAGAGTCAGAATGTGTCAAGATTCTCTATCATTCCGACTGAAAACTATTGAAGCACAGTAAACAGCTGTAGCATTGGTACCTAGTTATACTGAGAGTACTAATACTCTATTAGTTACCAGTGTGTTTTTCTACCATGTTATTGAGTTATATCGTTTTATAAGTATACTATGACTGTGACAGGAAATAAGGCAGTCATGAGTTTGAAAGACAGAATGTGTCAAGATTCTCTATCATGCTGACTGAAAATTGTTGAAGTACATTAAACAGCTGTAGCTTTGGCACCTATTTTCGTTGAGAGTACTAATATTCTATTCATTACCAGAGTATTTTTCAACAATGCTATTGTGTTATATCGTTTCATAAGTATAGTATGACTACGACAGGAAATAAGGCAGCCAGGTATTTTAGAATCAGATGTGTCAAGATTCTCTATCATGCTGACTGAAAACAGTTGCAACACTGTAAACAGCTGTAGCTTTGGTACCTATTTTTGTTGAGAGTACTAATACTTTATTCATTACCAGGGTATTTTCTACCGTGGTATTGAGTTATATCATTTTATAAGTATAGTACGACTGCGACTGGAAATAAGGCAGCCATGGATTTTAGAATCAGAATGTGTCAAGATTCTCTATCATGCTGACTGAAAACTGTTGAAACAACAGTGAACAGTGGTAGCTTTGGTACCTAGTTATATTGAGAGTACTAATACTGTTTTAGTTAACAGTGTATTTTTCTACCATGGTATTGAGTTATATCGTTTCATAATTATAGTATGACTGCGACAGAAAATAAGGCAGCCATGAGCTTCAAAGTCAGAATGTGTCAAGATTCTCTATAATGCTGACTGAAAACTGTTGAAACACAGTAAACAGCTGCAGCTTTGGTACCTATTTTTGTTGAAAGTAGTAATACTCTATTGGTTCCCAGTGTATTGTTTTACCGTGGTATTGAGTTATATCGTTTTATAAGTATAGTATGATTGTGACAGGAAATAAGGCAGCCATGACTTTAAGAGACACATTGTGTCAAGATTCTCTATCATGCTGACTGAAAACTGTTGAAACACAGTAAACAGCTGTAGCTTACGTACCTATTTTTGTTGAGAGTACAAATACTTTATTCGTTACCAAGGTATTTTCTACCATGGTATTGAGTTATATCGTTTTATAAGTACAATATGATTGCAACAGGAAATAAGGCAGCCATGGAATTTAGTGGAATCAGAATGTGTCAAGATTCTCTAGCATGCTGACTGTAAACTGTTGAAACAAAGTAAACAGCTGTAGCATTGCTACCTATTTTTATTGAGAGTATTAATACTCTATTGGTTACCAGTGTATTTGTCAACCGTGGTATTGAGTTATATCGTTTTATAAGTATAGTATGACTGCGACAGGAAATAAGGCAGCCATGAGTTTGAAAGACACACTGTGTCAAGATTCTCTGTCATGCTGACTGAAAACTGTCGAAACACAGTAAAAAGCTGCAGCTTTGGTACCTATTTTTGTCGAGAGTACTAATACTCTATTCATTACCAGGGTATTTTTCAACAATGGCATTGAGATATATCGTTTCATAAGTATAGTATGACTGCGACAGGAAATAAGGCAGCTATGAGTTTTAGAATCGTACTTTTTTTGTTGACAGTACTAATACTCTATTGGTTACCAGTGCATTTTTCTACCGTGGTACTGAGTTATATCGTTTTATAAGTATAGTATCACTGCAATGGGAAATAAGGCAGCCATGAGTTTGAAAGACAGAATGTGTCAAGATTCTCTATCATGTTGACTGAAAACTGTTGCAACACAGTAAACAGCTGTAGCTTTGGTACCTTTTTTGTTGAGAGTACTAATACTTTATTCATTACCAGGGTATTTTCTACCGTGGTATTGAGTTATATCGTTTTATATGTATAGTATGACTGCAACAGCAAATAAGGCAGCCATGGATTTTAGAATCAGAATGTGTCAAGATTCTCTATCATGCTGACTGAAAACTGTGGAAACAACGGTGAACAGTGGTAGCTTTAGTACCTAGTTATATTGAGTACTAATACTCTATTAGTTACCAGTGTATTTTTCAATCATGGTATTGAGTTATATCGTTTTATAAGTATAGTATGACTGCGACAGAAAATAAGGCAGCCATGAGTTTGAAAGATAGAATGTGTCAAGATTCTCTATGATGCTGACTGAAAACTGTTGAAACACAGTAAACAGCTGTAGCTTTGGGACCTATTTTTGTAGAGAGTACTAATACTTTGTTCGTTAGCAGGGTATTTTGTACCGCGGTATTGAGTTTTATTGTTTGATAAGTATAGTACGACTGCGACATGAAATGAGACAGCCATCAGTTTGAGAGTTAGAATGTGTGAAGATTCTCTATCATGCTGACTGAAAACTGTTGAAACACAGTAAACGGCTGTAGCTTTGGTACCTATTTTTGTTGAGAGTACTAATACTTTATTGGTTACCAGTGTATTTTTCTACCGTGGTATTGAGTTATATCGTTTTATAAGTATAGTATGACTGCGACAGGAAATAAGGCAGCCATGAGTTTGAAAGACACAATGTGTCAAGATTCTCTATCATGCTGACAGAAAACTGTTTAAACACAGTAAACAGCTGTAGCTTTGGTACCTATTTTTGTTGAGAGTACTAAGACTCTATTCGTTAAGAGTGTATTTTTCAACAATGGTATTGTGTTATATCGTTTTATAAGTATAGTATGACTGCGACAGGAAATAAAGCAGCCATGAATTTGAGAGTCAGAATGTATCAAGATTCTCAATCATGCTGACTGAAAACTGTTGAAACACAGTAAACAGCTGTAGCTTTGGTACCTATTTTTGTCGAGAGTATTAATACTCTTTTCATTACCAGTGTATTTTTCAACAATGGTATTGAGATATATCGTTTCATAAGTATAGTATGCCTGTGACAGAAAATAAAGCAGCCATGAATTTGAGAGTCAGAATGTATTAAGCTTCTCAATCATGCTGACTGAAAACTGTTGAAACACAATAAACAGCTGTAGCTTTGGTACCTATTTTTGTCGAGAGTACTAATACTGTATTGATTACCAGGGTATTTTTCAACAATGGTATTGAGATATATCGTTTCATAAGTATAGTATGACTGCGACAGGAAATAAGGCTGCCATGAGTTTTAGAATCGTACCTTTTTTTGTTGACAGTACTAATACTGTATTGGTTGCCAGTGCAATTTTCTACCATGGTACTGAATTATATCGTTTTATAAGTATAGTATGACTGCAATAGGAAATAAGAGACCCATGAGTTTGAAAGACAGAATGTGTCAAGATTCTCTATCATGCTGACTGAAAACTGTTGAACCACAGTAAACAGCTGTAGCTTTGGTACCTATTTTTGGTGAGAGTACAAATACTCTATTCATTACAAGGGTATTTTTCAACAATGGTATTGTGTTATATCGTTTTGTAAGTATAGTTTGACTGCGACAGGAAATAAGGCAGCCATGAGTTTGAAAGACAGAATGTGTCAGGGATTCTCTATCATGCTGACTGAAAACTGTTGAAACAAAGTAAACAGCTGTAGCTTTGGTACCTATTTTTGTTGAGAGTACTAATACTTTATTCGTTACCAGGGTACTTTCTACCGTGGTATTGAGTTATATCGTTTTATAAGTATAGTATGACTGCAACAGGAAATAAGGCAGCCATGGATTTTAGAATCAGAATGTGTCAAGATTCTCTATCATGCTGACTGAAAACTGTGGAAAGAACATTGAACAGTGGTAGTTTTGGTACCTAGTTATATTGAGAGTACTAATACTCTATTAGTTACCAGTATATTTTTCTACCATGCTATTGAGTTATATAGTTTTATAAGTATCGTATGACTGCGATAGGAAATGAGGCAGCCATGAGTCTGAGAGTCGGAATGTGTCAAGATTCTCTCACATGCTGACTGAAAACTGTTGAAACACAGTAAACAGCTGTAGCTTTGGTACCTATTTTTGTTGAGAGTACTAATACTCCATTGGTTACCAGTGTATTTTTCTACCGTGGTATTGAGTTATATCGTTTTATAACTATAGTGTGACTGCGACAGGAAATAAAGCAGCCATGAATTTGAGAGTCAGAATGTATCAAGATTCTCAATCATGCTGACTGAAAACTGTTGAAACACAGTAAACAGCTGTAGATTTGGTACCTATTTTTGTTGAGAGTACTAATACTCTATTCATTACCAGGGCATTTTTCAACAATGGTATTGAGATATATCGTTTCATAAGTATAGTATGAATGCGACAGGAAATAAGGCAGCCATGAGTTTTAGAATCGAACCTTTTTTAGCTGCCAGTACTAATACTGTGTTGGTTACCAGAGCATTTTTCTACCGTGGTACTGAGTTATATCGTTCTATAAGTATAGTATGACTGCAATAGGAAATAAGGAAGCCACGAGTTTGAAAGACAGAATGTGTGAAGACTCTCTATCATGCTGACTGAAAACTGTTGAAACACGGTAAACAGCTGTAGCTTTGGTACCTATTTTTGGTGAGAGTACTAATACTCTATTCATTACAAGGGTATTTTTCAAGAATGGTATTGATTTATATCGTTTTATAAGTATAGTATGACTGCGACAGGAAATAAGGCAGCCATGAGTTTGAAAGACAGAATGTGTCAAGATTCTCTATCATGCTGACTAAAAACTGCTGCAACACAGTAAACAGCTGTAGCTTTGGTACCTATTTTTGTTGAGAGTACTAATACTTTATTCGCTACCAGAGTTTTTTCTACCGTGATATTGAGTTATCTCGTTTTATAAGTGTAGTATGACTGCAACAGAAAATAAGGCAGCCATAGATTTTAGAATCAGAATGTGTCAAGATTCTCTATCATGCTGACTGAAAACTGTGGAAACAACAGTGAACAGTGGTAGCTTTGGTACCTAGTCATATTGAGAGTACTAATACTCTATTAATTACCAGTGTATTTTTCTACCATGGTATTGAGTTATATCGTTTTATAAGTATAGTATGACTGCGACAGCAAATAAAGCAGCCATGAATTTGAGAGTCAGAATGTATCACGATTCTCAATCATGCTGACTGAAAACTGTTGAAACACAGTAAACAGCTGTAGCTTTGGTACCTATTTTTGTCGAGAGTACTAATACTCTTTTCATTACCAGGGTATTTTTCAACAATGGTATTGAGATATATCGTTTCATAAGTATAGTATGACTACGACAGGAAATAAAGCAGCCATGAATTTGAGAGTCAGAATGTATCAAGATTCTCAATCATGCTGACTGAAAACTGTTGAAACACAATAAACAGCTGTAGCTTTGGTACCTATTTTTGTCGAGAGTACTAATACTCTATTCATTACCAGGGTATTTTTCAACAATGGTATTGAGATATATCGTTTCGTAAGTATAGTATGACTGCGACAGGAAATAAGGCAGCCATGAATTTTAGAATCGTACCTTTTTTTGTTGACAGTACTAATACTCTATTGGTTGCCAGTGCATTTTTCTACCATGGTACTGAGTTATATCGTTTTATAAGTATAGTATGACTGCAATAGGAAATAAGGGACCCATGAGTTTGAAAGACAGAATGTATCAAGATTCTCTATCATGCTGACTGAAAACTGTTGAACCACAGTCAACAGCTGTAGCTTTGGTACCTATTTTTGGTGAGAGTACAAATACTCTATTTATTACAAGGGTATTTTTCAACAATGGTATTGTGTTATATCGTTTTGTAAGTATAGTTTGACTGCGACAGGAAATAAGGCAGCCATGAGTTTGAAAGACAGAATGTGTCAGGGATTCTCTATCATGCTGACTGAAAACTGTTGAAACAAAGTAAACAGCTGTAGCTTTGGTACCTATTTTTGTTGAGAGTACTAATACTTTATTCGTTACCAGGGTACTTTCTACCGTGGTATTGAGTTATATCGTTTTATAAGTATAGTATGACTGCAACAGGAAATAAGGCAGCCATGGATTTTAGAATCAGAATGTGTCAAGATTCTCTATCATGCTGACTGAAAACTGTGGAAACAACATTGAACAGTGGTAGTTTTGGTATCTAGTTATATTGAGAGTACTAATACTCTATTAGTTACCAGTATATTTTTCTACCATGCTATTGAGTTATATAGTTTTATAAGTATCGTATGACTGCGATAGGAAATAAGGCAGCCATGAGTCTGAGAGTCGGAATGTGTCAAGATTCTCTCACATGCTGACTGAAAACTGTTGAAACACAGTAAACAGCTGTAGCTTTGGTGCCTATTTTTGTTGAGAGTACTAATACTCCATTGGTTACCAGTGTATTTTTCTACCGTGGTATTGAGTTATATCGTTTTATAACTATAGTATGACTGCGTCAGGAAATAAAGCAGCCATGAATTTGAGAGTCAGAATGTATCAAGATTCTCAATCATGCTGACTGAAAACTGTTGAAACACAGTAAACAGCTGTAGATTTGGTACCTATTTTTGTCGAGAGTACTAATACTCTATTCATTACCAGGGTATTTTTCAACAATGGTATCGAGATATATCGTTTCATAAGTATAGTATGACTGCGACAGGAAATAAGGCAGCCATGAGTTTTAGAATCGTACCTTTTTTAGCTGCCAGTACTAATACTGTGTTGGTTACCAGAGCATTTTTCTACCGTGGTACTGAGTTATATCGTTCTATAAGTATAGTATGCCTGCAATAGGAAATAAGGAAGCCACGAGTTTGAAAGACAGAATGTGTGAAGACTCTCTATCATGCTGACTGAAAACTGTTGAAACACAGTAAACAGCTGTAGCTTGGTTCCTATTTTTGTTGAGAGTACTAAAACTTTATTCGTTAAGAGGGTATTTTTCAACAATGGTATTGAGTTATATCGTTTTATAAGTATAGTATGACTGCGACAGGAAATGAAGCAGCCATCAATTTGAGAGTCAGAATGTATCAAGATTCTCTCTCATGCTGACCGAAAACTGTTGAAGCACAGAAAACAGCTGTAGCTTCAGAACCTATTTTTGGTGAGAGTACTAATACTCTATTCATTACAAGGGCATTTTTCAACAATGGTATTGTCTTATATCGTTTCATAAGTATAGTATGACTGCGACACGAAATAAGGCAGCCATGAGTTTTAGAATCGTACCTTTTTTTGTTGACAGTACTTATACTCTGTTGGTTACCAGTGCATTTTTATACCGTGGTACTGAGTTATATGGTTTTATAAGTATAGTATGATGACTGCAATAGGAAATAAGGGAGCCATGAGTTTGAAAGACAGAATGTGTCAAGATTCTCTATCATGCTGACTGAAAACTGTTGAACCACAGTAAACAGCTGTAGCTTTAGTACCTATTTTTGTTCAGAATACTAATACTTTATTCGTTACCATGGTATTTTCTACAGTGGTATTGAGTTATATAGTTTTATAAGTATAGTATGACTGCGACAGGAAATAAGGCAGCCATGGATTTCAGAATCAGAATGTGTCAACATTCTCTATCATGCTGACTGAAAACTGTTGAAACACAGTAAACAGCTGTAGGTTTGGTACCTATTTTTGGTGAGAGTACTAGTACTCTATTCATTACAAGGGTATTTTTCAACAATGGTATTGTGTTATATCGTTTTATAAGTATAGTATGACTGCGACAGGAAATAAGGCAGCCATGAGTTTGAAAGACAGAATGTGTCAGGGATTCTCTATCATGCTGACTGAAAACTGTTGAAACACGGTAAACAGCTGAAGCTTTGGTACCTATTTTTGTTGAGAGTACTAATACTGGGGGCGCGGTGGCTCAGTAGGTGGAGGTGGTGGCTGCAAGCCGAGAGGTCCTCGGTTCGAATCCCACCTGCAGTAACCGCGTTGTGTCCTTGGGCAAGACACTTCATCCCCCATTGCCCATGTGGGGGCACGGTGACGCCGTGTACTAAGGCGTACTGCACGTCGATTGTACGCTTGTCTTCAACCAATCTAATCCTGCCTGTGCTGCAGTGCGGAGTTACGATGTTGGGGAGCTGGTAGCTGCTCGTCGTTGCTCGGTGGTTCTCTCCGGATACTCCGGCTTCCTCCACCCGAAAAACTGTCACGGTCATCATTAGCCATTGTGCACAAGTATGTGACCTTAAACACCAATAAATAAATAAATAAACAAGTACTAATACTTTATTCGTTAGCAGGGTATTTTCTACCGCGGTATTGAGTTATATCATTTTATAAGTATAGTGTGACTGCAACAGGTAATAAGGCAGCCATGGATTTTAGAATCAGAATGTGTCAAGATTCTCTCACATGCTGACTGAAAACTGTTGAAACACTGTAAACAGCTGTAGCTTTGGTACCTATTTTTGTTGAGAGTACTAATACTCCATTGGTTACCAGTGTATTTTTCTACCGTGGTATTGAGTTATATAGTTTTATAAGTATAGTATGACTGCGACAGGAAATAAGGCAGCCATGAGTTTGAAAGACAGAATGTGTCAAGATTCTCTATCATGCTGACTGAAAACTGTTGAAACACAGTAAACAGCTGCAGCTTTGGTACCCAGTTATGTTGAGAGTACTAATATTCTATTGGTTACTAGTGTGTTTTTCCACCGCAGTATTGAGTTATATCGTTTTATAAGTATACTATGACTGCGACAGGAAATAAAGCAGCCATGAATTTGAGAGTCATAATGCATCAAGATTCTCTATCATGCTGACTGAAAACTGTTGAAAGACAGTAAACAGCTGTAGCTTTGGTACCTATTTTTGGGGAGAGTACTAATACCCTATTCATTACAAGGGTATTTTTCAACAATGGTATTGAGTTATATCGTTTCATAAGTATAGTATGACTGCGACAGGACATAAGGCAGCCACGTATTCTAGAATCAGAAAGTGTCAACATTCTCTATCATGCTGACTGAAAACTGTTGAAATAACAGCGAACAGTGGTAGCTTTGGCACCTAGTTATATTGAGAGTACTAATATCCTATTAGTTACCAGTGTATTTTATACCGTGGTATTGAGTTATATAGTTTCATAAGTACAGTATGACTGCGACAGGAAATAAGGCAGCCATGAGCATGAGAGTCAGAATGTATCAATATTCTCTTTCATGCTGACTGAAAACTGTTGAAACACGGTAAACAGCTGTAGCTTTGGTACCTATTTTTGGGGAGAGTACTAATACCCAATTCGTTAAGAGAGTATTGTTCAACAATGGTATTGTGTTATATCATTTTATAACTATAGTATGACTGCGACAGGAAATAAGGCAGCCATGAGTTTGAAACTCAGAATGTTTCAAGATTCTCTCCCATGCTGAATGAAAGACTATTGAAACACAGTAAACAGCTGAAGCTTTGGTACCTATTTTTGTTGAGAGTACAAATACTCTATTCGTTAAGAGAGTATTTTTCAACAATGGTATTGTATTATATCATTTTATAAGTATAGTATGACTGCGACAGGAAATAAGGCAGCCATGAGTTTGAAAGACACAATGTGTCAAGATTCTCTATCATGCTGACTAAAAACTGTTGAAACACAGTAAACAGCTGCAGCTTTGGTACCTATTTTTGGTGAGAGTACTAATACCCTATTCATTACAAGGGTATTTTTCAACAATCGTATTGTGTTATATCGTTTTATAAATATAGTATGACTGCGACAGGAAATAAGGCATCCATGAGTTTGAAAGCCAGAATGTGTCCAGATTCTCTATCATGATGACTGAAAACTGTTGAAACACAGTAAACATCTGTAGCTTTGGTACCTATTTTTGTTGAGAGTACTAATACTTTATTCGTTATCAGAGTATTTTCTACCGTGGTATTGAGTTATATCGTTTTACAACTATAGTATGACTGCGACAGGAAACAAGGCGGATATGAATTTGAGAGTCAGAATGTGTCAAGATTCTCTCTATCATGCTGACTGAAAACTGTTGAAACACAGTGAACAGCAGTGTATATTTCTACTGTGGTATTGTGTAATATCGTTTTATAAGTATAGTATGACTGCGACAGGAAATAATGCAGCCATGAGTTTGAATGGCACAATGTGTCAAGATTCTCTATCATGCTGACTGAAAACTGTTGAAACACAGTAAACAGCTGTAGCTTTGGTACCTAGTTATGTTGAGAGTACTAATAATCTATTGGTTACCAGTGTATTTTTCTACCGTGGTATTGAGTTATACAGTTTTATAAGTATAGTATGACTGAGACAGGAAATAAGGAAGCCATGAGTTTGAGAGTCAGAATGTGTCAAGATTCTCTACCATGCTGACTGAAAACTGTTGAAAGACAGTAAACAGCTGTAGCTTTGATACCTATTGTTGTTCAGAGTACTCATACCCAATTCGTTACCAGAGTATTTTTCAACAATGGTATTGTGTTATATTATTTTATAAGTATAGTATGACTGCGTCAGGAAATGAGGCAGCCATGAATTTGACAGTCAGAATGTATCAAGACTCTCTATCATGCTGACTGAAAACTGTTGAAAGACAGTAACCAGCTGTAGCTTTGGTACCTATTGCTGTTCAGAGTACTAATATTTTTCAACAATGGTATTGTGTTATATTGTTTAATAAGTATAGTATGACTGCAACAGGAAATAAGGCAGCCATGAGACTGAAAGACAGAATGTGTCAAGATTCTCTATCATGCTGACTGAAAACTGTTGAAACACAGTAAACAGCTGTAGCTTGGTTCCTATTTTTGTTGAGAGTACTAAAACTCTATTCGTTAAGAGGGTATTTTTCAACAATGGTATTGTGTTATATCGTTTGGTACCTAGTCATATTGAGAGTGCTAATACTCTATTAATTACCAGTGTATTTTTCTACCATGGTATTGAGTTATATCGTTTCATAAGTATAGTATGACTGCGACAGAAAATAAGGCAGCCATGAGACTGAAAGACAGAATGTGTCAAGATTCTCTATCATGCTGACTGAAACTGTTGAAACACAGTAAACAGCTGTAGCTTGGTTCCTATTTTTGTTGAGAGTACTAAAACTCTATTCGTTAAGAGGGTATTTTTCAACAATGGTATTGTGTTATATCATTTTTTATAAGTATAGTATGACTGCGACAGGAAATGAAGCAGCCATCAATTTGAGAGTCAGAATGTATCAAGATTCTCTCTCATGCTGACCGAAAACTGTTGAAGCACAGAAAACAGCTGTAGCTTCGGTACCTATATTTGGTGAGAGTACTAATACTCTATCCATTACAAGGGCATTTTTCAAAATGGTATTGTCTTATATCGTTTCATAAGTATAGTATGACTGCGACACGAAATAAGGCAGCCATGAGTTTTAGAATCGTACCTTTTTTTGTTGACAGTACTTATACTCTGTTGGTTACCAGTGCATTTTTCTACCGTGGTACTGAGTTATATGGTTTTACAAGTATAGTATGACTGCAATAGGAAATAAGGGAGCCATGAGTTTGAAAGACAGAATGTGTCAAGATTCTCTATCATGCTGACTGAAAACTGTTGAACCACAGGAAACAGCTGTAGCTTTAGTACCTATTTTTGTTCAGAATATTAATACTTTATTCGTTACCAGGGTATTTTCTACAGTGGTATTGAGTTATATAGTTTTATAAGTATAGTATGACTGCGACAGGAAATAAGGCAGCCATGGATTTCAGAATCAGAATGTGTCAACATTCTCTATCATGCTGACTGAAAACTGTTGAAACACAGTAAACAGCTGTAGGTTTGGTACCTATTTTTGGTGAGAGTACTAGTACTCTATTCATTACAAGGGTATTTTTCAACAATGGTATTGTGTTATATCGTTCTATAAGTATAGTATGACTGCGACAGGAAATAAGGCAGCAATGAGTTTGAAAGACAGAATGTGTCAGGGATTCTCTATCATGCTGACTGAAAACTGTTGAAACACGGTAAACAGCTGAAGCTTTGGTACCTATTTTTGTTGAGAGTACTAATACTGGGGGCGCGGTGGCTCAGTAGGTGGAGGTGGTGGCTGCAAGCCGAGAGGTCCTCGGTTCGAATCCCACCTGCAGTAACCGCGTTGTGTCCTTGGGCAAGACACTTCATCCCCCATTGCCCATGTGGGGGCACGGTGACGCCGTGTACTAAGGCGTACTGCACGTCGATGGTACGCTTGTCTTCAACCAATCTAACCCTGCCTGTGCTGCAGTGCGGAGTTACGATGTTGGGGAGCTGGTAGCTGCTCGTCGTTGCTCGGTGGTTCTCTCCGGATACTCCGGCTTCCTCCACCCGAAAAACTGTCACGGTCATCATTAGCCATTGTGCACAAGTATGTGACCTTAAACACCAATAAATGAATAAATAAATAAGTACTAATACTTTATTCGTTACCAGGGAATTTTCTACCACGGTATTGAGTTATATCATTTTATAAGTATAGTATGACTGCAACAGGTAATAAGGCAGCCATGGATTTTAGAATCAGAATGTGTTAAGATTCTCTATCATGCTGACTGAAAACTGTGGAAACAACAGTGAACAGTGGTAGTTTTGGTACCTAGTTATATTGAGAGTACTAATACTTTATTCGCTACCAGTGTATGTTTCTACCGTGGTATTGAGTTATATAGTTTTATAAGTATAGTACGACTGCGATAGGAAATAAGGCAGCCATGAGTTTGAGAGTCGGAATGTGTCAAGATTCTCTCACATGCTGACTGAAAACTGTTGAAACACAGTAAACAGCTGTAGCTTTGGTACCTATTTTTGTTGAGAGTACTAATACTCCATTGGTTACCAGTGTATTTTTCTACCGTGGTATTGAGTTATATAGTTTTATAAGTATAGTATGACTGCGACAGGAAATAAGGCAGCCATGAGTTTGAAAGACAGAATGTGTCAAGATTCTCTATCATGCTGACTGAAAACTGTTGAAACACAGTAAACAGCTGCAGCTTTGGTACCCAGTTATGTTGAGAGTACTAATATTCTATTGGTTACTAGTGTGTTTTTCCACCGCAGTATTGAGTTATATCGTTTTATAAGTATACTATGACTGCGACAGGAAATAAAGCAGCCATGAATTTGAGATTCATAATGCATCAAGATTCTCTATCATGCTGACTGAAAACTGTTGAAAGACAGTAAACAGCTGTAGCTTTGGTACCTATTTTTGTCGAGAGTACTAATACTCTATTCATTACCAGGGTATTTTTCAACAATGGTATTGAGTTATATCGTTTCATAAGTATAGTATGACTGCGACAGGACATAAGGCAGCCACGTATTCTAGAATCAGAATGTGTCAACATTCTCTATCATGCTGACTGAAAACTGTTGAAATAACAGCGAACAGTGGTAGCTTTGGCACCTAGTTATATTGAGAGTACTAATATCCTATTAGTTACCAGTGTATTTTATACCGTGGTATTGAGTTATATAGTTTCATAAGTACAGTATGACTGCGACAGGAAATAAGGCAGCCATGAGCTTGAGAGTCAGTATGTATCAATATTCTCTTTCATGCTGACTGAAAACTGTTGAAACACGGTAAACAGCTGTAGCTTTGGTACCTATTTTTGGGGAGAGTACTAATACCCAATTCGTTAAGAGAGTATTGTTCAACAATGGTATTGTGTTATATCATTTTATAACTATAGTATGACTGCGACAGGAAATAAGGCAGCCATGAGTTTGAAACTCAGAATGTTTCAAGATTCTCTCCCATGCTGAATGAAAGACTATTGAAACACAGTAAACATCTGTAGCTTTGGTACCTATTTTTGTTGAGAGTACTAATACTTTATTCGTTATCAGAGTATTTTCTACCGTGGTATTGAGTTATATCGTTTTACAACTATAGTATGACTGCGACAGGAAACAAGGCGGATATGAATTTGAGAGTCAGAATGTGTCAAGATTCTCTCTATCATGCTGACTGAAAACTGTTGAAACACAGTGAACAGCAGTGTATATTTCTACTGTGGTATTGTGTAATATCGTTTTATAAGTATAGTATGACTGCGACAGGAAATAATGCAGCCATGAGTTTGAATGGCACAATGTGTCAAGATTCTCTATCATGCTGACTGAAAACTGTTGAAACACAGTAAACAGCTGTAGCTTTGGTACCTAGTTATGTTGAGAGTACTAATAATCTATTGGTTACCAGTGTATTTTTCTACCGTGGTATTGAGTTATACAGTTTTATAAGTATAGTATGACTGAGACAGGAAATAAGGAAGCCATGAGTTTGAGAGTCAGAATGTGTCAAGATTCTCTACCATGCTGACTGAAAACTGTTGAAAGACAGTAAACAGCTGTAGCTTTGATACCTATTGTTGTTCAGAGTACTCATACCCAATTCGTTACCAGAGTATTTTTCAACAATGGTATTGTGTTATATTATTTTATAAGTATAGTATGACTGCGTCAGGAAATGAGGCAGCCATGAATTTGACAGTCAGAATGTATCAAGACTCTCTATCATGCTGACTGAAAACTGTTGAAAGACAGTAACCAGCTGTAGCTTTGGTACCTATTGCTGTTCAGAGTACTAATATTTTTCAACAATGGTATTGTGTTATATTGTTTAATAAGTATAGTATGACTGCAACAGGAAATAAGGCAGCCATGAGACTGAAAGACAGAATGTGTCAAGATTCTCTATCATGCTGACTGAAAACTGTTGAAACACAGTAAACAGCTGTAGCTTGGTTCCTATTTTTGTTGAGAGTACTAAAACTCTATTCGTTAAGAGGGTATTTTTCAACAATGGTATTGTGTTATATCGTTTGGTACCTAGTCATATTGAGAGTGCTAATACTCTATTAATTACCAGTGTATTTTTCTACCATGGTATTGAGTTATATCGTTTCATAAGTATAGTATGACTGCGACAGAAAATAAGGCAGCCATGAGACTGAAAGACAGAATGTGTCAAGATTCTCTATCATGCTGACTGAAACTGTTGAAACACAGTAAACAGCTGTAGCTTGGTTCCTATTTTTGTTGAGAGTACTAAAACTCTATTCGTTAAGAGGGTATTTTTCAACAATGGTATTGTGTTATATCATTTTTTATAAGTATAGTATGACTGCGACAGGAAATGAAGCAGCCATCAATTTGAGAGTCAGAATGTATCAAGATTCTCTCTCATGCTGACCGAAAACTGTTGAAGCACAGAAAACAGCTGTAGCTTCGGTACCTATATTTGGTGAGAGTACTAATACTCTATCCATTACAAGGGCATTTTTCAAAATGGTATTGTCTTATATCGTTTCATAAGTATAGTATGACTGCGACACGAAATAAGGCAGCCATGAGTTTTAGAATCGTACCTTTTTTTGTTGACAGTACTTATACTCTGTTGGTTACCAGTGCATTTTTCTACCGTGGTACTGAGTTATATGGTTTTACAAGTATAGTATGACTGCAATAGGAAATAAGGGAGCCATGAGTTTGAAAGACAGAATGTGTCAAGATTCTCTATCATGCTGACTGAAAACTGTTGAACCACAGGAAACAGCTGTAGCTTTAGTACCTATTTTTGTTCAGAATATTAATACTTTATTCGTTACCAGGGTATTTTCTACAGTGGTATTGAGTTATATAGTTTTATAAGTATAGTATGACTGCGACAGGAAATAAGGCAGCCATGGATTTCAGAATCAGAATGTGTCAACATTCTCTATCATGCTGACTGAAAACTGTTGAAACACAGTAAACAGCTGTAGGTTTGGTACCTATTTTTGGTGAGAGTACTAGTACTCTATTCATTACAAGGGTATTTTTCAACAATGGTATTGTGTTATATCGTTCTATAAGTATAGTATGACTGCGACAGGAAATAAGGCAGCAATGAGTTTGAAAGACAGAATGTGTCAGGGATTCTCTATCATGCTGACTGAAAACTGTTGAAACACGGTAAACAGCTGAAGCTTTGGTACCTATTTTTGTTGAGAGTACTAATACTGGGGGCGCGGTGGCTCAGTAGGTGGAGGTGGTGGCTGCAAGCCGAGAGGTCCTCGGTTCGAATCCCACCTGCAGTAACCGCGTTGTGTCCTTGGGCAAGACACTTCATCCCCCATTGCCCATGTGGGGGCACGGTGACGCCGTGTACTAAGGCGTACTGCACGTCGATGGTACGCTTGTCTTCAACCAATCTAACCCTGCCTGTGCTGCAGTGCGGAGTTACGATGTTGGGGAGCTGGTAGCTGCTCGTCGTTGCTCGGTGGTTCTCTCCGGATACTCCGGCTTCCTCCACCCGAAAAACTGTCACGGTCATCATTAGCCATTGTGCACAAGTATGTGACCTTAAACACCAATAAATGAATAAATAAATAAGTACTAATACTTTATTCGTTACCAGGGAATTTTCTACCACGGTATTGAGTTATATCATTTTATAAGTATAGTATGACTGCAACAGGTAATAAGGCAGCCATGGATTTTAGAATCAGAATGTGTTAAGATTCTCTATCATGCTGACTGAAAACTGTGGAAACAACAGTGAACAGTGGTAGTTTTGGTACCTAGTTATATTGAGAGTACTAATACTTTATTCGCTACCAGTGTATGTTTCTACCGTGGTATTGAGTTATATAGTTTTATAAGTATAGTACGACTGCGATAGGAAATAAGGCAGCCATGAGTTTGAGAGTCGGAATGTGTCAAGATTCTCTCACATGCTGACTGAAAACTGTTGAAACACAGTAAACAGCTGTAGCTTTGGTACCTATTTTTGTTGAGAGTACTAATACTCCATTGGTTACCAGTGTATTTTTCTACCGTGGTATTGAGTTATATAGTTTTATAAGTATAGTATGACTGCGACAGGAAATAAGGCAGCCATGAGTTTGAAAGACAGAATGTGTCAAGATTCTCTATCATGCTGACTGAAAACTGTTGAAACACAGTAAACAGCTGCAGCTTTGGTACCCAGTTATGTTGAGAGTACTAATATTCTATTGGTTACTAGTGTGTTTTTCCACCGCAGTATTGAGTTATATCGTTTTATAAGTATACTATGACTGCGACAGGAAATAAAGCAGCCATGAATTTGAGATTCATAATGCATCAAGATTCTCTATCATGCTGACTGAAAACTGTTGAAAGACAGTAAACAGCTGTAGCTTTGGTACCTATTTTTGTCGAGAGTACTAATACTCTATTCATTACCAGGGTATTTTTCAACAATGGTATTGAGTTATATCGTTTCATAAGTATAGTATGACTGCGACAGGACATAAGGCAGCCACGTATTCTAGAATCAGAATGTGTCAACATTCTCTATCATGCTGACTGAAAACTGTTGAAATAACAGCGAACAGTGGTAGCTTTGGCACCTAGTTATATTGAGAGTACTAATATCCTATTAGTTACCAGTGTATTTTATACCGTGGTATTGAGTTATATAGTTTCATAAGTACAGTATGACTGCGACAGGAAATAAGGCAGCCATGAGCTTGAGAGTCAGTATGTATCAATATTCTCTTTCATGCTGACTGAAAACTGTTGAAACACGGTAAACAGCTGTAGCTTTGGTACCTATTTTTGGGGAGAGTACTAATACCCAATTCGTTAAGAGAGTATTGTTCAACAATGGTATTGTGTTATATCATTTTATAACTATAGTATGACTGCGACAGGAAATAAGGCAGCCATGAGTTTGAAACTCAGAATGTTTCAAGATTCTCTCCCATGCTGAATGAAAGACTATTGAAACACAGTAAACAGCTGAAGCTTTGGTACCTATTTTTGTTGAGAGTACAAATACTCTATTCGTTAAGAGAGTATTTTTCAACAATGGTATTGTGTTATATCATTTTATAAGTATAGTATGACTGCGACAGGAAATAAGGCAGCCATGAGTTTGAAAGACACAATGTGTCAAGATTCTCTATCATGCTGACTAAAAACTGTTGAAACACAGTAAACAGCTGCAGCTTTGGTACCTATTTTTGGTGAGAGTACTAATACCCTACTCATTACAAGGGTATTTTTCAACAATCGTATTGCGTTATATCGTTTTATAAATATAGTATGACTGCGACAGGAAATAAGGCAGCCATGAGTTTGAAACCCAGAATGTGTCCAGATTCTCTATCCTGCTGACTGAAAACTGTTGAAACACAGTAAACATCTGTAGCTTTGGTACCTATTTTTGTTGAGAGTAAAATACTTTATTCGTTGAGAGTACTAATACTCTATTGGTTACCAGTGTAGTTTTCTACCCTGGTATTGAGTTATAAAGTTTTATAAGTATAGTATGACTGCGACATGAAATAAGGCAACCATGGATTTTAGAATCAGAATATGTCAAGATTCTCTATCATGCTGACTGAAAACTGTTGAAACAACAGTCAACAGAGGTAGCTTTGCTACCTATTTTTGTTGAGAGTACTAATACTCTATTAGTTACCAGTTTATTTTTCTACCATGGTATTGAGTTATATAGTTTCATAAGTATAGTATGACTGAGAAAGGAAATAAGGCAGCCATGAGTTTGAAAGACAGAATGTGTCAAGATTCTCTATCATGCTGACTGAAAACTGTTGAAACACAGCAAACAGCTGTAGCTTTGGTACCAATTTTTGTTCAGAGTACTAATACACTACTCGTTACCAGGGTATTTTTCAACAAAGGTATTGTGTTATATTGTTTTATAAGTATAGTATGACGGCGACAGGAAATAAGGAAGCCATGAATTTGAGAGTCAGAATGTGTCAAGATTCTCTACCATGCTGACTGAAAACTGTTGAAACACAGCAAACACCTGTAGCTTTGGTACCTATCTTTGTTGAGAGTACTAATACTTAATTCGTTACCAGGTTATTTTCTACCGTGATATTGAGTTATATCGTTTGATAACTATAATATGACTGCGACAGGAAATAAGGCAGCTATGAGTTTGAGAGACAGAATGCTGACTTAAAACTGTTGAAACACAGTGAACAGCTGTAGCTTTGGTACCTAGTTATGTTGAGAGTACTTATACTTTTTTGGTTTCCAGTGTATTTTTCTACCGTGGTATCGAGTTATATAGTATTATAAGTATAGTATGACTGCGATAGGAAATAAGGCAGCCATGAGTCAGAAGGTGTCAAGATTCTCTAACATGCTGACTGAAAACTGTTGAAACACAGCAAACAGCTGTAGCTTTGGGACCTATTTTTGTTCAGAGTACTAATACTCTATTCATTACCAGGGTTATTTTTCAACATTGGTATTGAGTTATATCGTTTCATAAGTATAGTATGACTGCGACAGGAAATAAGGCAGCCATGAATTTTAGAAGCAGAATGTGTCCAGATTCTCTATCATGCTGACTGAAAACTGTTGTAAGACAGTAAACAGCTGGAGCTTTGGCACCTATTTTTGTTGAGAGTACCAATACTCTATTCCTTAAGAGGGAATTTTTCAACAATGGTATTGTGTTATATCGTTTTATAAGTATAGTATGACTGCGACAGGAAATAAAGCAGCCATGAATTTGAGAGCCAGAATGTATCAAGATTCTCTATCAAGCTGACTGAAAACTGTTTAAACACAGTAAACAGCTGGAGCTTTGGTACCTATTTTTGTTGAGAGTACTAATACTCTATTCGTTAAGAGGGTATTTTTCAACAATGGTATCGAATTATATCATTTCATAAGTGTAGTATGACTGCGACAGGAAATAACTCAGATATGAATTTTAGAATCAGAATGTGTCAAGGTTCTCTATCGTGCTGACTGAAAACTGTTGAAACACAGTTAACAGTGGTAGTTTGGTACCTAGTTATATTGAGAGTACTAATACTTTATTAGTTACCCGTGTATCTTTCTGCCGTGGTATTGAGTGATATCGTTTCATAAGTATAGTATGACTGCGACAGGAAATAACTCAGCCATGAATTTTAGAATCAGAATGTGTCAAGGTTCTCTATCAAGCTGACTACACACTGTTGAAACAGAGTGAACAGCTGTAGCTTTGGTACCCAGTTATGTTGAGAGTATTAATACTCTATTGATTACCAGTGTACTTTTCTACCGTGGTATTGAATTATATAGTTTTATAGGTATAGTATGACTACAACAGGAAATAAGGCAGTCATGAGTTTGAGAGACAGAATGTGACAAGATTCTCTATCATGCTGACTGAAAACTGTTGAAACACAGTAAACAGCTGTAGCTTTGGTACCTATGTTTGTTCAGAGTGCTAATACTCTATTCGTCACCATGGTATTTTTCAACAAAGGCATTGTGTTATATTCTTTTATAAGTATAGTATGACTGCGACAGGAAATAAGCAGTCGTGAATTTTAGAGACAGAATGTGTCAAGATTCTCTATCATGCTGCCTGAAAACTGTTGAAACACAGAAAAAAGCTGTAGCTTTGGTACCTAATTTTGTTGAGAGTACTAATACTTTATTTGTTAGCAGGGTATTTTCTACCGTGGTATTGAGTTATATCGTTTTATAACTGTAGTAAGACAGCGACTTCAAATAAGGCAGACATGAGTTTGAGAGTCAGAATGTGTCAAGATTCTCTATCAAGCTGACTGAAAACTGTTGAAACAGAGTGAACAGCTGTAGCTGTAAATAAGGCAGCCATGAGTTTGAAAGTCAGAATGTGTCAAGATTTTCTATCATGCTGACTGAAAACTGTTAAAACACAGTAAACAGATGTAGCTTTGGTACCTATTTTTGTTGAGAGTACTAATACTCTATTAGTTACCAGTTATATAGTTTCAGAAGTATAGTATGACTGCAAAAGGAAATAAGGCAGTCATGAGTTTGAAAGACAGAATGTGTCTAGATTCTCTATCATGCTGACTGAAAACTGTTGAAACACAGCAAACAGCTGTACCTTTGGTACCAATTTTTGTTCAGAGTACTAATACACTACTCGTTACCAGGGTATTTTTCAACAATGGTATTGTGTTATATTGTTTTATCAGTATAGTATGACGGCGACAGGAAATAAGGCAGCCATGAATTTGAAAGACAGAATGCGTCAAGATTCTCTACCATGCTGACTGAAAACTGTTGAAACACAGCAGACAGCTGTAGCTTTCGTACCTATCTTTGTTGAGAGTACTGATACTTTATTCGTTACCAGGGTATTTTCTACCGTGGTCTTGAGTTATATCGTTTTATAACTATAATATGACTGCGACAGGAAATAAGGCAGCTATGAGTTTGAGAGACAGAATGTGTCAAGATTCTCGACCATGCTGACTGAAAACTGCTGAAACACAGTAAACAGCTGCAGCCTTGGTACCTATTTTTGTTGGGAGTACTAATACTCTATTGGTTACCAGTGTATTTTTCTACCGTGGTATTGAGTTATACCGATTTATAAGTATAGTATGACTGCGACAGGAAATACTGCAGCCATGAGTTTAAAAGACACAATGTGTCAAGATTCTCTAGCAGGCTGACTGAAAACTGTTGAAACACCACAGTAAACACCTGTAGCTTTGGTACCTATTTTTGTTGAGAGTACTAATACTCTATTCTTTACGAGGGTATTTTTTCAACTATGGTATTGTGTTATACCATTTTATAAGTATAGTATGACTGCGACAGGAAATAAGGCAGCCATGGATTTTAGAATCAGAATGTGTCAAGATTCTCTATCATGCTGACTGAAAACTGTTGAAACACAGTGAACAGGTCCAGCTTTGGTACCTATTATTTTTGAGAGTACTAATACTCTATTCTTTACAAGGGTATTTTTCAACAATGGTATTGTGTTATATCGTTTTATAAGTATAGTATGACTACGACAGGAAATAAGGCTGTCATGAATTTGAGAGAATGTATGAAGATTCTCTTTCTTGCTGAATGAAAACTGTTGAAACACAGCAAACAGCTGTAGCTTTGGGACCTACTTTTGTTCAGAGTACTAATACTCTATTCATTACCAGGGTTATTGTTCAACATTGGTATTGAGTTATATCGTTTCATAAGTATAGTATGACTGCGACAGGAAGTAAGGCAGCCATGAATTTTAGAAGAAGAATGTGTCCAGATTCTCTATCATGCTGACTGAAAACTGTTGGAAGACAGTAAACAGCTCAAGCTTTGGCACCTATTTTTGTTGAGAGTACTAATACTCTATTCGTTAAGAGGGAATTTTTCAACAATGGTATTGTGTTATATCGTTTTATAAGTATAGTATGACTGCGACAGGAAATAAGTAGCCATGAATTTTAGAGACAGAATGTGTCAAGATTCTCTATCATGCTGCCTGAAAACTGTTGAAACACAGAAAACAGCTGTAGCTGTGGTACCTATTTTTGTTCAGAGTACTAATACTCTATTCGTTACCAGGGTATGTTTCGCCAAAGGTATTCTCTTATATCGTTTGATAAGTGTAGTATGACTGCATCAGGAAATAAGGTAGCCATGAATTTGAGAGTCAGAATGTATCAAGATTCTCTATCATGCTGACTGAAAACTGTTCAAACACAGTAAACTCCTGTAGCTTTGGTACATATTTTTGTTCAGAGTACTAATACTCTATTCGTTACCAGGGTATGTTTCGCTAATGGTATTGTGTTATATCGTTTTATAAGTGTAGAATCACTGCGTCAGGAAATAAGGCAGCCATGAATTTGAGAGTCAGAAAGTATCAAGATTCTCGATCATGCTGACTGAAAACTGTTGAAACACATTGAATAGCTGTAGCTTTGGTACCTCTTTGTGTTGAGAGTACAAATACTTTATTCGTAACTAGGGTATTTTCTACCGTGGTATTGAGTTATATCGTTTTATAATTATAATCTGACTACAACAGGAAATAAGGAAACCATAGATTTTAGAATCAGAATGTGTCAAGATTCTCTATCATGCTGACTGAAAACTGTTGAAAGACAGTACACAGCTGTAGCTTTGGTACCTATTTTTGTTGAGAGTACTAATACTTTATTCATCAGCAGGGTATTTTCTACCGTGGTATTGAGTTATATCGCTTTATAAGTATAGTATGACTGCAACAGGAAATAAGGCAGCCATGGATTTTAGAATCAGAATGTGTCAAGATTCTCTATCATGCTGACTGAAAACTGTGGAAACACAGTAAACAGCTGTAGCTTTGGTACCTAATTATGTTGAGATAACTAAAACTCTGTTGGTTACCAGTGTATTTTTCCACCATGGTATTGAGTTATATAGTTTGATAGGTATAGTATGACGACGACCGGCAGCCATGAGTTTGAGTGTCAGAATGTGTCAAGATTCTCTACCATGCTGACTGAAAACTGTTGAAACACAGTAAACAGCTGTAGGTTTGGTAACTATTTTTGTTGACAGTATTAATACTCTATTCGTTACCAGGGTATTTTCTACCGTGGTATTGAGTTATATCGTTTTATAACTATAGTGTGACTACGACAGGAAATAAGGCAGCCATGAGTTTGAAAGACACAATATGTCAAGATTCTCTATCATGCTGACTTAAAACTGTTGCAACACAGTAAACAGTAGTAGCTTTGGTACCTATTTTTGTTCCGAGTAGTAATACTCAATCCGTTACCAGGGTATGTTTCGCGAAAGGTATTCCGTTATATCGTTTTATAAGTTAGTATGACTGCGTCAGGAAATAAGGCAGCCACGAATTTTAGAGTCAGAATGTGTCAAGATTCTCTATCATTCCGACTGAAAACTATTGAAGCACAGTAAACAGCTGTAGCATTGGTACCTAGTTATATTGAGAGTACTAATACTCTGTTAGTTACCAGTGTGTTTTTCTACCATCTTATTGAGTTATATCTTTTTATAAGTATACTATGACTGCGACAGGAAATAAAGCAGCCATGAATTTGAGAGTCAGAATGCATCAAGATTCTCTATCATGCTGACTGGAAATTGTTGAAGTACAGTAAACAGCTGTAGCTTTGGCACCTATTTTCGTTGAGAGTACTAATATTCTATTCATTACCAGGGTATTTTTCAACAATGCTATTGTGTTATATCGTTTCCTAAGTATAGTACCACAGCGACAGGAAATAAGGCAGCCAGGTATTTTAGAATCGGAATGTGTCAAGATTCTCTATCATGCTGACTGAAAAATGTTGAAACAACAGTGAACAGTGGTAGCTTTGGTACCTAGTTATATTGAGAGTACTAATACTGTTTTAATTGACAGTGTATTTTTCTACCATGGTATTGAGTTATATCGTTTCATAAGTGTAGTATGACTGCGACAGAAAATAAGGCAGCCATGAGCTTCAAAGTCAGAATGTGTCAAAATTCTCTATACTACTGACTGAAAACTGTTGAAACACAGTAAACAGCTGCAGCTTTGGTACCTATTTTTGTTGAAAGTAGTAATACTCTATTGGTTCCCAGTGTATTGTTTTACCGTGGTATTGAGTTATATCGTTTTATAAGTATAGTATGATTGTGACATGAAATAATGCAGCCATGACTTTAAAAGACACAATGTGTCAAGATTCTCTATCATGCTGACTGAAAACTGTTGAAACACAGTAAACAGCTGTAGCTTACGTACCTATTTTTGTTGAGAGTTCAAATACTTTATTCGTTACCAGGGTATTTTCTACCATGGTATTGAGTTATATCGTTTTATAAGTGCAATATGATTGCCACAGGAAATAAGGCAGCCATGGATTTTAGTGGAATCAGAATGTGTCAAGATTCTCTAGCATGCTGACTGTAAACTGTTGAAACAAAGTAAACAGCTATAGCATTGCTACCTATTTTTTGTTGAGAGTATTAATACTCTATTGGTTACCAGTGTATTTGTCAACCGTGGTATTGAGTTATATCGTTTTATAAGTATAGTATGACTGCGACAGGAAACTAGAAAAACTGTGAGCACTGCTCACTAAATGATACCACCCACTCCCACCAAGAAACATTTTACAAAGTAAAAGTGTGTTTAATGTAGAGAGCACAAACACTGACAACCCCCCCCCCCCCCCCCAAAAAAAAAAAAAAAAAAAAAAATACCTGAAAGCAGAATAGAAGGTGCACATCTATAATGTATATAAAAGAATGTCTGAGAGTTTCAATGAAATTCGCCCACTGGTATAAGAGGAGTAGCGGATAGCAGGAGTGTACCCCCCTAAAGCATCACAACAATTTGGCTAAGTTCATTTCGCCCTTTGGGAAAGAGTAAAAAATAAAAATACCTGAAAGCAAAATAGGAGGTGCACATCTATAATGTATAGAAAAGAATGCCTGTAAGTTTCAATGAAATCCACCCACTGGTTTAAGAGGAGTAGCGGATAGCAGATGTGTACCCCAAAAGCGTCACAGACGTACGGACGTACGGAAGTACGGACGTACGGAAGTACGGACGTACGGACGTACGTAAGTACGGAAATACGGACACCATGAATGCTATATACCGCCCACTTTTCAAGTGGGTGGTATAATAAGGCAGCCATGAGTTTGAAAGACACACTGTGTCAAGATTCTCTGTCATGCTGACTGAAAACTGTCGAAACACAGTAAACAGCTGTAGCTTTGGTACCTATTTTTGTCGGAAGTACTAATACTCTATTATAGTCTATTCATTACCAGGGTATGTTTCAACAATGGCATTGAGATATATCGTTTCATAAGTATAGTATGACTGCGACAGGAAATAAGACAGCTACGAGTTTTAGAATCGTACTTTTTTTGTTGACAATACTAATACTTTATTGGTTACCAGTGCATTTTCTACCGTGGTACTGAGTTATATCGTTTTATAAGTATAGTATGACTGCAATGGGAAATAAGGCAGCCATGAGTTTGAAAGAAAGAATGTGTCAAGATTCTCTATCATGCTGACTGAAAACTGTTGCAACACAGTAAACAGGTGTAGCTTTGGTACCTTTTTTTTCTTGAGAGTACTAATACTTTATTCATTACCAGGGTATTTTCTACCGTCGTATTGAGTTATATCGTTCTATATGTATAGGATGACTGCAACAGGAAATAAGGCAGCCATGGATTTTAGAATCAGAATGTGTCAAGATTCTCTATCATGCTGACTGAAAACTGCGGAAACAACAGAGAACAGTGGTAGCTTTAGTACCTAGTTATATTGAGTACTAATACTCTATTAGTTACCAGTGTATTTTTCAACCATGGTATTGAGTTATATCGTTTCATAAGTATAGTATGACTGCGACAGAAAATAAGGCAGCCATGAGTTTGAAAGATAGAATGTGTCAAGATTCTCTATGATGCTGACTGAAAACTGTTGAAACACAGTAAACAGCTGTAGCTTTGGGACCTATTTTTGTAGAGAGTACTAACACTTTGTTCGTTAGCAGGGTATTTTGTACCGCGGTATTGAGTTATATTGTTTTATAAGTATAGTACGACTGTGACATGAAATGAGACAGCCATCAGTTTGAGAGTTAGAATGTGTGAAGATTCTCTATCATGCTGACTGAAAACTGATGAAACACAGTAAACGGCTGTAGCTTTGGTACCTGTTTTTCTACAGAGTACTAATACTCTATTGATTACAAGGGTATTTTTCAACAATGGTATTGTGTTATATCGTTTTATAAGTATAGTATGACTGCGACCGGAAATAAAGCAGCCATGAATTTGAGAATCAGAATGCATCAAAATTCTCTATCATGCTCACTGAAAACTATACACAATAAACAGCTGTAGCTTCGGTACCTACTATAGCTTGACTGCGACAGGAAATAAGGCAGCCATGAGTTTGAAAGACAGAATGTGTCAAGATTCTCTATCATGCTGAATGAAAAATGTTTAAACACAGTAAACAGCTGTAGCTTTGGTACCTATTTTTGTTGAGAGTACTAAGACTCTATTCGTTAAGAGAGTATTTTTCAACAATGGTATTGTGTTATATCATTTTATAAGTATAGTATGACTGCGACAGGAAATAAAGCAGCCATGAATTTGAGAGTCAGAATGTATCAAGATTCTCAATCATGCTGACTGAATACTGTTGAAACACAGTAAACAGCTGTAGCTTTGGTACCTATTTTTGTCGAGAGTACTAATACTCTTTTCATTACCAGGGTATTTTTCAACAATGGTATTGAGATATATCGTTTCATAAGTATAGTATGACTGCGACAGGAAATAAAGCAGCCATGAATTTGAGAGTCAGAATGTATCAAGATTCTCAATCATGCTGACTGAAAACTGTTGAAACACAGTAAACAGGTGTAGCTTTGGTACCTATTTTTGTCGAGAGTACTAATACTCTATTGGTTGCCAGTGCATTTTTCTACCGTGGTACTGAGTTATATCGTTTTATAAGTATAGTATGACTGCAATAGGAAATAAGGGACCCATGACTTTGAAAGACAGAATGTGTCAAGATTCTCTATCATGCTGACTGAAAAGTGTTGAACCACAGTAAACAGCTGTAGCTTTGGTACCTATTTTTGTTCAGAGTACTAATACTTTATTCGTTACCAGGGTATTATCTACCGTGGTATTGAGTTATATAGTTTATAAGTATAGTATGACTGCGACAGGAAATAAGGCAGCCATGGATTTCAGAATCAGAATGTGTCAAGATTCTCTATCATGCTGACTGAAAACTGTTGAAACACAGTAAACAGCTGTAGGTTTGGTACCTATTTTTGGTGAGAGTACTAATACTCTATTCATTACAAGGGTATTTTTCGACAATGGTATTCTGTTATATCGTTTTATAAGTATGGTTTGACTGCGACAGGAAATAAGGCAGCCATGAGTTTGAAAGACAGAATGTGTCAGGGATTCTCTATCATGCTGACTGAAAACTGTTGAAACAAAGTAAACAGCTGTAGCTTTGGTACCTATTTTTGTTGAGAGTACTAATACTTTATTCGTTACCAGGGTATTTTCTACCGTGGTATTGAGTTATATCGTTTTATAAGTATAGTATGACTGCAACAGGAAATAAGGCAGCCATGGATTTTAGAATCAGAATGTGTCAAGATTCTCTATCATCCTGACTGAAAACTGGGAAACAACATTGAACAGTGGTAATTTTGGTACCTAGTTATATTGAGAGTTCTAATACTCTATTAGTTACCAGTATATTTTTCTACCATGGTATTGAGTTATATAGTTTTATAAGTATAGTATGACTGCGAAAGGAAATAAGGCAGCCATGAGTTTGAGAGTCGGAATGTGTCAAGATTCTCTCACATGCTGACTGAAAACTGTTGAAACACAGTAAACAGCTGTAGCTTTGGTACCTATTTTTGTTGAGAGTACTAATACTCCATTGGTTACCAGTGTATTTTTCTACCGTGGTACTGAGTTATATCGTTTTATAAGTATAGTATGACTGCGACAGGAAATAAGGCAGCCATGAGTTTGAAAGACACAATGTGTCAAGATTCTGTATCATGCTGACAGAAAACTGCTCAAACACAGTAAACAGCTGTAGCTTTGGTACCCATTTTTGTTGAGAGTACTAAGACTCTATGCGTTAAGAGGGTATGTTTCGACAATGGTATTGTGTTATATCGTTTTATAAGTATAGTATGACTGTGACAGGAAATAAAGCAGCCATGAATTTGAGAGTCAGAATGTATCAAGATTCTCAATCATGCTGACTGAAAACTGTTGAAACACAGTAAACAGCTGTAGCTTTGGTACCTATTTTTGTCGAGGGTATTAATACTCTATTCATTACCAGGGTATTTTTCAACAATGGTATTCAGATATATCGTTTCATAAGTATAGTATGACTGCGACAGGAAATAAGGCAGTCATGAGTTTTAGAATCGTACCTTTTTTTGCTGACAGTACTAATACTCTATTGGTTACCAAAGCATTTTTCTACCGTGGTACTGAGTTATATCGTTCTATAAGTAGAGTATGACTGCAATTGGAAATAAGGAAGCCACGAGTTTGAAAGACAGAATGTGTGAAGACTGACTGCTGACTGAAAACTGTTGAAACACAGTAAACAGCTGTAGCTTTGGTACCTATTTTTGGTGAGAGTACTAATACTCTATTCATTACAAGGGTATTTTTCAACAATGGTATTGATTTATATCGTTTTATAAGTATAGTATGACTGCGACAGGAAATAAGGCAGCCATGAGTTTGAAAGACAGAATGTGTCAAGATTCTCTATCATGCTGACTGAAAACTGTTGCAACACATTAAACAGCTGTAGCTTTGGTACCTATTTTTGTTGAGAGTACTAATACTTTATTCGTTACCAGAGTTTTTTCTACCGTGATATTGAGTTATATCGTTTTATAAGTGTAGTATGACTGCAACAGAAAATAAGGCAGCCATGGATTTTAGAATCAGAATGTGTCAAGATTCTCTATCATGCTGACTGAAAACTGTGGAAACAACAGTGAACAGTGGTAGCTTTGGTACCTAGTCATATTGAGAGTTCTAATACTCTATTAATTACCAGTGTATTTTTCTACCATGGTATTGAGTTATATCTTTTCATAAGTATAGTATGACTGCGACAGAAAATAAGGCAGCCATGAGACTGCTTGACAGAATGTGTCAAGAATCTCTATCATGCTGACTGAAAACTGTTGAAACACAGTAAACAGCTCTAGCTTGGTTCCAATTTTTGTTGAGAGTACTAAAACTCTATTCGTTAAGAGGGTATTTTTCAACAATGGTATTGTTTGATATCGTTTTATAAGTATAGTATGACTTCGACAGGAAATGAAGCAGCCATCAATTTGAGAGTCAGAATGTATCAAGATTCTCTATCATGCTGACCGAAAACTGTTGAAACACAGAAAACAGCTGTAGCTTCGGTACCTATTTTTGGTGAGAGTACTAATACTCTATTCATTACAAGGGCATTTTTCAACAATGGTGTTGTCTTATATCGTTTCATAAGTATAGTATGACAGCGACAGGAGCGACAGGAAATAAGGCAGCCATGAGTTTTCGAATCGTACCTTTTTTTGTTGACAGTAATAATACTCTATTGGTTACCAGTGCATTTTTCTACCGTGGTACTGAGTTATATCGTTTTATAAGTATAGTATGACTGCAATAGGAAATAAGGAAGCCACGAGTTTGAAAGACAGAATGTGTGAAGACTCTCTATCATGCTGACTGAAAACTGTTGAAACACAGTAAACAGCTGTAGCTTTGGTACCTATTTTTGTTGAGAGTACTAATACTCTATTGGTTACCAGTGTATTTTGTTACTGTGGTATTGAGTTATATCGTTTTATAAGTATAGTATGACTGCGACAGGAAATAAGGAAGCCATGAGTTTGAAAGACAGAATGTGTCAAGATTCTCTATCATGCTGACTGAAAACTGTTGAAACACATAAACAGCTATAGCTTTGGTACCTATTTTTGTTGAGAGTGCAAATACTTTATTTGCTACCAGGGTATTTTCAACCGTGGTATTGAGCTATATCGTTTTAAAAGTATAATATGACTGCAACAGGAAATAAGGCAACCATGGATTTTAGAATCTGAATGTGTCAAGATTCTCTATCATGCTGACTGAAAACTGTTGAAACACAGTAAACAGCTGTAGCTTTGGTACCTAGTTATGTTGAGAGTACTAATACTCTATTGGTTACCAGTGTGTTTTTCTACCGTGGTATTGAGTTATATTGTTTTAGAAGTATACTATGACTGCGACAGGAAATAAAGCAGCCATGAATTTGAGAGTCATAACGCATCTAGATTCTCTATCATGCTGACTGAAAACAGTTGAAAGACAGAAAACAGCTGTAGCTTTGGCACCTATTTTCGTCGAGAGTACTAATATTCTATTCAATACCAGGGTATTTTACAACAATGGTACCGAGTTATATCATTTCATAAATATAGTATGACTGCGACAGGAAATAAGGCAGCCAGGTATTTTAGAATCAGAATGTGTCAAGATTCTCTATCATGGTGACTGAAGACTGTTAAAACACGGTGAACAGCTGTAGCTTTGGGACCTATTTTTGTTCAGAGTACAAATACTCATTACCAGGGTATTTTCTACCGTGGTATTGAGTTATATCGTTTTATAAGTATAGTATGACTGCGACAGGAAATAAGACAGCCATGGATTTTAGAATCAGAATGTGTCAAGGTTCTCTATCATGCTGACTGAGAACTGTTGAAACACAGTAAACAGCTGGAGCTTTGGCACCTATTTTTGTTGAGAGTACTAATACTCTATTCGTTAAGAGGGTATTTTTCTACCATGGTGCTGAGTTATATCGTTTCATAATTATAGTATGAATGCGACGGAAAATAAGGCAGCCATGACTTTGAAAGTCAGAATGGGTCAAGATTCTCTATCATGCTGACTGAAAACTGTTGAAACACAGTAAACAGCTGCAGCTTTGGAACCAATTTTTTGAGAATACAAATACTTTATTCGTTACCAGGGTATTTTCTACCGTGGTATTCAGTTATATCGTTTTATAAGTACAATATGATTGCAACAGGAAATAAGGCAACCATAGATTATAGAATCAGAATGTGTCAAGATTCTCTATCATGCTGACTGAAAACTTTTGAAACACAGTAAACAGCTGTAGCTTTGGTACCTATTTTTGTTCACAGTACTAATACTCTATTGATTACAAGGGTATTTTTCAACAATGGTATTGTGTTATATCGTTTATAAGTATAGTATGACTGCGACAGGAAATAAAGCAGCCATGAATTTGAGAGTCAGAATGTATCAAGATTCTCTATCATGCTGACTGAAAACTGTTGAAACACAGTAAACAGCTGTAGCTTCGGTACCTATTTTTGGTGAGAGTACTAATACTCTATTCATTACCAGGGTATTTTTCAACAATGCTATTGAGTTATATCGTTTCATAAGTATAGTATGACTACGACAGGAAATAAAGCAGCCAGGTATTTTAGAATCAGAATGTGTCAAGATTCTCTATCATGCTGACTGAAAACTGTTGAGTATTAATACTCTATTCATTAAGAGGGTATTTTTCAACAATGGTATTGTGTTATATCGTTTTATAAGTATAGTATGACTGCGACAGGAAATAAAGCAGCCTTGAATTTGAGAGTCAGAATGTATCAAGATTGTCTATCACGCTGACTGAAAACTGTTGAAACACAGTAAACAGCTGTAGCTTTGGTACCTATTTTTGTTCAGAGTACTAATACACTACTCCTTACCAGGGTATTTTTCAACAATGATATTGTGTTACATTGTTTTTAAAGTATAGTATGACTGCGACAGGAAATGAGGCAGCCATGAATTTGAGAGTCAGAATGTATCAAGATTCTCTACCATGCTGACTGAAAACTGTTGAAACACAGCAAACAGCTGTAGCTTTGGTACCTATTTTTGTTCAGAGTACTAATACTTTATTCGTTACCAGGGTATTATCTACCGTGGTATTGAGTTATATAGTTTATAAGTATAGTATGACAGCGACAGGAAATAAGGCACTCATGAGTTTTAGAATCGTACCTTTTTTTGTTGACAGTACTTATACTCTATTGGTTACCAGTGCATTTTTCTACTTTTTTTTCTATTTTTGTTAAGAGTACTAATACTTTATTCGTTACCATGGTATTTTCTACCGTGGTATTGAGTTATATAGTTTTATAAGTATAGTATAACTGCGACAGGAAATAAGGGAGCCATGGATTTCAGAATCAGAATGTGTCAAGATTCTCTATCATGCTGACCGAAAACTTTTGAAACACAGTAAACAGCTGTAGGTTTGGTACCTATTTTTCGTGAGAGTACTAATACTCTATTCATTACAAGGGTATTTTTCGACAATGGTATTGTGTTATATCGTTTTATAAGTATAGTATGACTGGGACAGGAAATAAGGCAGCCATGAGTTTGAAAGACAGAATGTGTCAGGGATTCTCTATCATGCTGACTGAAAACTGTTGAAACACGGTAAACAGCTGTAGCTTTGGTACCTATTTTTGTTGAGAGTACTAATACTGGGGGCGCGGTGGCTAAGTAGGTGGAGGTGATGGCTGCAAGACGAGAGGTCCTCGGTTCGAATCCCACCTGCAGTAATCGCGTTGTGTCCTTGGACAAGACACTTCACCACCATTGCCCATGTGGGGGCACGGTGACGCCGTGTACTAAGGCGTACTGCACGTCGATGGTACGCTTGTCTTCAACCAATCTAACCCTGTCTGTGCTGCAGTGCGGAGTTACGATGTTGGGGAGATGGCAGCTGCTCATCGTTGCTCGGTGGTTCTCTCCGGGTACTCCGGCTTCCTCCACCCGAAAAACTGTCACGGTCATGATTAGCCATTGTGCCTAAGTATGTGACCTTAAACACCAATAAATAAATAAATATATAAGTACTAATACTTTATTCGTTACCAGGGTATTTTCTACCGTGGTATTGAGTTTGTTGTTTGTTTGTTGGTGGTTAACGTCACATATTTATGCACAATGGCTAATCGTGACACAACATGGCGATGAAGTCAAGGATAGTCAATCGTTGATCAACATGTTGCCCATTTTAGAGGACTTTCACCCCAAGCATTGGTGACTGGGTCCTATTTTACTAGTAAAGCGGAACTGGTTTACCGCAGTGAACAAGTGCTGCTTACTTCCCGGGGTTCCCACGGGGATGGTATTGAGTTATATCATTTTATAAGTATAGTATGACTGCAACAGGAAATAAGGCAGCCATGGATTTTAGGATCAGAATGTGTTAAGATTCTCTATCATGCTGACTGAAAACTGTTGAAACACAGTAAACAGCTGTAGCTTTAGGTACCTATTTTTGTTGAGAGTACTAATACTCCATTGGTTACCAGTTTATTTTTCTACCGTGGTATTGAGTTATATCGTTTTATAAGTATAGTATGACTGCGACAGGAAATAAGACAGCCATGAGTTTGAAAGACACAATATGTCAAGATTCTCTATCATGCTGACTGAAAACTGCTCGAACACAGTAAACAGCTGTAGCTTTGGTACCTATTTTTGTTGAGAGTATTAATACTCTATTCATTAAGAGGGTATTTTTCAACAATGGTATTGTGTTATATCGTTTTATAAGTATAGTATGACTGCGACAGGAAATAAAGCAGCCTTGAATTTGAGAGTCAGAATGTATCAAGATTGTCTATCACGCTGACTGAAAACTGTTGAAACACAGTAAACAGCTGTAGCTTTGGTACCTATTTTTGTTCAGAGTACTAATACACTCCTCCTTACCAGGGTATTTTTCAACAATGATATTGTGTTACATTGTTTTTAAAGTATAGTATGACTGCGACAGGAAATGAGGCAGCCATGAATTTGAGAGTCAGAATGTATCAAGATTCTCTACCATGCTGACTGAAAACTGTTGAAACACAGTAAAAAGTTGTAGCTTTGGTATCTATTGTTCAGAGTACTAATACTCTATTCGTTACCAGGGTATTTTTCAACAATGGTATTGTGTTATATTGTTTAAAAAGTATAGTATGACTGCGACAGGAAATAAGGCAGCCATGAGTTTGAAAGACACAATGTGTCAAGATTCTCTATCACGCTGACTGAAAAGTGTTGAAACACATTAACAGCTGTAGCTTTGGTACCTAGTTATGTTGAGAGTACTAATACTCTATTGGTTAACAGTGCGTTGTTCTACCATGATATTGAGTTATATCGTTTCCCAAGTATAGTATGACTGCGACAGGAAATAAGGCAGCCATGAGTTTGAAAGACACAATGTGTCAAGATTCTCTATCATGCTGACTGAAAAGTTTTGAAACACAGTAAACAGCTGTAGCGTTGGTACCTATTTTTGTTCAGAGTACCAATACTTTATTCGTTACCAGGGTATTTTCTACCGTGGTATTCAGTTATATAGTTTTATAAGTATAGTATCACTGCGACAGAAAATAGGGCAGCCATGAGTTTGAAAGTCAGAATGTGTCAAGATTCTCTATCATGTTGACTGAAAACTGTTGAAACTCAGTAAACAGCTGTAGCTTTGGTACCTATTTTTGTTCAGAGTACTAATACTCTATTCATTACAAGGGTATTTTTCAACAATGGTATTGTGTTATATCGTTTTATAAGTATAGTATGACTGCGACAGGAAATAAAGCGGCATGAATTTGAGACTCAGAATGTATCAAGATTCTCTATCATGCTGACTGAAAACTGTAGAAACACAGTAAACAGCTGTAGCTTTGGTACCTATTTTTGGTGAGAGTACTAATACTCTATTCATTACAAGGGTATTTTTCAACAATGGTATTGTGTTATATCGTTTCATAAGTATAGCATGACTGCGACAGGAAATAAGGCACCCATGAGTTTTAGAATCGTACCTTTTTTTGTTGACAGTACTTATATTCTATTGGTTACCAGTGCATTTTTCTACTGTGGTACTGAGTTATATCGTTTTATAAGTATAAGTATATATGACTGCAATAGGAAATAAGGGAGCCATGAGTTTGAAAGACAGAATGTGTCAAGATTCTCTATCATGCTGATTGAAAACTGTTGCAACACAGTAAACAGCTGTAGCTTTGGTACCTATTTTTGTTGAGAGTACTAATACTCTATTCATTACAAGGGTATTTTTCAACAATGGTACTGCGTTATATCGTTTTATAAGTATAGTATGACTGCGACAGGAAATAAGGCAGCCATGAGTTTGAAAGACAGAATGTGTCAAGATTCTCTATCATGCTGATTGAAAACTGTTGCAACATAGTAAACAGCTGTAGCTTTGGTACCTATTTTTGTGGACAGTACTAATACTTTATTCGTTACCACGGTATTTTCTACCGTGGTATTGAGTTATATCGTTTCATAAGTATAATATGACTGCAACAGGAGATAAGGCAGCCATGGATTTTAGAATCAGAATGTATCAAGATTGTCTATCACGCTGACTGAAAACTGTTGAAACACAGTAAACAGCTGTAGCTTTGGTACCTATTTTTGTTCAGAGTACTAATACACTACTCCTTACCAGGGTATTTTTCAACAATGATATTGTGTTACATTGTTTTTAAAGTATAGTATGACTGCGACAGGAAATGAGGCAGCCATGAATTTGAGAGTCAGAATGTATCAAGATTCTCTACCATGCTGACTGAAAACTGTTGAAACACAGCAAACAGCTGTAGCTTTGGTACCTATTTTTGTTCAGAGTACTAATACTTTATTCGTTACCAGGGTATTATCTACCGTGGTATTGAGTTATATAGTTTATAAGTATAGTATGACAGCGACAGGAAATAAGGCACTCATGAGTTTTAGAATCGTACCTTTTTTTGTTGACAGTACTTATACTCTATTGGTTACCAGTGCATTTTTCTACTTTTTTTTCTATTTTTGTTAAGAGTACTAATACTTTATTCGTTACCATGGTATTTTCTACCGTGGTATTGAGTTATATAGTTTTATAAGTATAGTATAACTGCTACAGGAAATAAGGGAGCCATGGATTTCAGAATCAGAATGTGTCAAGATTCTCTATCATGCTGACCGAAAACTTTTGAAACACAGTAAACAGCTGTAGGTTTGGTACCTATTTTTCGTGAGAGTACTAATACTCTATTCATTACAAGGGTATTTTTCGACAATGGTATTGTGTTATATCGTTTTATAAGTATAGTATGACTGGGACAGGAAATAAGGCAGCCATGAGTTTGAAAGACAGAATGTGTCAGGGATTCTCTATCATGCTGACTGAAAACTGTTGAAACACGGTAAACAGCTGTAGCTTTGGTACCTATTTTTGTTGAGAGTACTAATACTGGGGGCGCGGTGGCTAAGTAGGTGGAGGTGATGGCTGCAAGACGAGAGGTCCTCGGTTCGAATCCCACCTGCAGTAATCGCGTTGTGTCCTTGGACAAGACACTTCACCACCATTGCCCATGTGGGGGCACGGTGACGCCGTGTACTAAGGCGTACTGCACGTCGATGGTACGCTTGTCTTCAACCAATCTAACCCTGTCTGTGCTGCAGTGCGGAGTTACGATGTTGGGGAGATGGCAGCTGCTCATCGTTGCTCGGTGGTTCTCTCCGGGTACTCCGGCTTCCTCCACCCGAAAAACTGTCACGGTCATGATTAGCCATTGTGCCTAAGTATGTGACCTTAAACACCAATAAATAAATAAATATATAAGTACTAATACTTTATTCGTTACCAGGGTATTTTCTACCGTGGTATTGAGTTTGTTGTTTGTTTGTTGGTGGTTAACGTCACATATTTATGCACAATGGCTAATCGTGACACAACATGGCGATGAAGTCAAGGATAGTCAATCGTTGATCAACATGTTGCCCATTTTAGAGGACTTTCACCCCAAGCATTGGTGACTGGGTCCTATTTTACTAGTAAAGCGGAACTGGTTTACCGCAGTAAACAAGTGCTGCTTACTTCCCGGGGTTCCCACGGGGATGGTATTGAGTTATATCATTTTATAAGTATAGTATGACTGCAACAGGAAATAAGGCAGCCATGGATTTTAGGATCAGAATGTGTTAAGATTCTCTATCATGCTGACTGAAAACTGTTGAAACACAGTAAACAGCTGTAGCTTTAGGTACCTATTTTTGTTGAGAGTACTAATACTCTATTGGTTACCAAAGCATTTTTCTACCGTGGTACTGAGTTATATCGTTCTATAAGTATAGTATGACTGCAATTGGAAATAAGGAAGCCACGAGTTTGAAAGACAGAATGTGTGAAGACTGACTGCTGACTGAAAACTGTTGAAACACAGTAAACAGCTGTAGCTTTGGTACCTATTTTTGGTGAGAGTACTAATACTCTATTCATTACAAGGGTATTTTTCAACAATGGTATTGATTTATATCGTTTTATAAGTATAGTATGACTGCGACAGGAAATAAGGCAGCCATGAGTTTGAAAGACAGAATGTGTCAAGATTCTCTATCATGCTGACTGAAAACTGTTGCAACACATTAAACAGCTGTAGCTTTGGTACCTATTTTTGTTGAGAGTACTAATACTTTATTCGTTACCAGAGTTTTTTCTACCGTGATATTGAGTTATATCGTTTTATAAGTGTAGTATGACTGCAACAGAAAATAAGGCAGCCATGGATTTTAGAATCAGAATGTGTCAAGATTCTCTATCATGCTGACTGAAAACTGTGGAAACAACAGTGAACAGTGGTAGCTTTAGTACCTAGTCATATTGAGAGTTCTAATACTCCATTAATTACCAGTGTATTTTTCTACCATGGTATTGAGTTATATCGTTTCATAAGTATAGTATGACTGCGACAGAAAATAAGGCAGCCATGAGACTGCTTGACAGAATGTGTCAAGAATCTCTATCATGCTGACTGAAAACTGTTGAAACACAGTAAACAGCTCTAGCTTGGTTCCAATTTTTGTTGAGAGTACTAAAACTCTATTCGTTAAGAGGGTATTTTTCAACAGTGGTATTGTTTGATATCGTTTTATAAGTATAGTATGACTTCGACAGGAAATGAAGCAGCCATCAATTTGAGAGTCAGAATGTATCAAGATTCTCTATCATGCTGACCGAAAACTGTTGAAACACAGAAAACAGCTGTAGCTTCGGTACCTATTTTTGGTGAGAGTACTAATACTCTATTCATTACAAGGGCATTTTTCAACAATGGTGTTGTCTTATATCGTTTCATAAGTATAGTATGACAGCGACAGGAAATACTTTACTGCGACAGGAAATAAGGCAGCCATGAGTTTTCGAATCGTACCTTTTTTTGTTGACAGTAATAATACTCTATTGGTTACCAGTGCATTTTTCTACCGTGGTACTGAGTTATATCGTTTTATAAGTATAGTATGACTGCAATAGGAAATAAGGAAGCCACGAGTTTGAAAGACAGAATGTGTGAAGACTCTCTATCATGCTGACTGAAAACTGTTGAAACACAGTAAACAGCTGTAGCTTTGGTACCTATTCTTGTTGAGAGTACTAATACTCTATTGGTTACCAGTGTATTTTGTTACTGTGGTATTGAGTTATATCGTTTTATAAGTATAGTATGACTGCGACAGGAAATAAGGAAGCCATGAGTTTGAAAGACAGAATGTGTCAAGATTCTCTATCATGCTGACTGAAAACTGTTGAAACACATAAACAGCTATAGCTTTGGTACCTATTTTTGTTGAGAGTGCAAATACTTTATTTGCTACCAGGGTATTTTCAACCGTGGTATTGAGCTATATCGTTTTAAAAGTATAATATGACTGCAACAGGAAATAAGGCAACCATGGATTTTAGAATCTGAATGTGTCAAGATTCTCTATCATGCTGACTGAAAACTGTTGAAACACAGTAAACAGCTGTAGCTTTGGTACCTAGTTATGTTGAGAGTACTAATACTCTATTGGTTACCAGTGTGTTTTTCTACCGTGGTATTGAGTTATATTGTTTTAGAAGTATACTATGACTGCGACAGGAAATAAAGCAGCCATGAATTTGAGAGTCATAACGCATCTAGATTCTCTATCATGCTGACTGAAAACAGTTGAAAGACAGAAAACAGCTGTAGCTTTGGCACCTATTTTCGTCGAGAGTACTAATATTCTATTCAATACCAGGGTATTTTACAACAATGGTACCGAGTTATATCATTTCATAAATATAGTATGACTGCGACAGGAAATAAGGCAGCCAGGTATTTTAGAATCAGAATGTGTCAAGATTCTCTATCATGGTGACTGAAGACTGTTAAAACACGGTGAACAGCTGTAGCTTTGGGACCTATTTTTGTTCAGAGTACAAATACTCATTACCAGGGTATTTTCTACCGTGGTATTGAGTTATATCGTTTTATAAGTATAGTATGACTGCGACAGGAAATAAGGCAGCCATGGATTTTAGAATCAGAATGTGTCAAGGTTCTCTATCATGCTGACTGAGAACTGTTGAAACACAGTAAACAGCTGGAGCTTTGGCACCTATTTTTGTTGAGAGTACTAATACTCTATTCGTTAAGAGGGTATTTTTCTACCATGGTGCTGAGTTATATCGTTTCATAATTATAGTATGACTGCGACGGAAAATAAGGCAGCCATGACTTTGAAAGTCAGAATGGGTCAAGATTCTCTATCATGCTGACTGAAAACTGTTGAAACACAGTAAACAGCTGCAGCTTTGGAACCAATTTTTTGAGAATACAAATACTTTATTCGTTACCAGGGTATTTTCTACCGTGGTATTCAGTTATATCGTTTTATAAGTACAATATGATTGCAACAGGAAATAAGGCAACCATAGATTATAGAATCAGAATGTGTCAAGATTCTCTATCATGCTGACTGAAAACTTTTGAAACACAGTAAACAGCTGTAGCTTTGGTACCTATTTTTGTTCACAGTACTAATACTCTATTGATTACAAGGGTATTTTTCAACAATGGTATTGTGTTATATCGTTTTATAAGTATAGTATGACTGCGACAGGAAATAAAGCAGCCTTGAATTTGAGAGTCAGAATGTATCAAGATTGTCTATCACGCTGACTGAAAACTGTTGAAACACAGTAAACAGCTGTAGCTTTGGTACCTATTTTTGTTCAGAGTACTAATACACTACTCCTTACCAGGGTATTTTTCAACAATGATATTGTGTTACATTGTTTTTAAAGTATAGTATGACTGCGACAGGAAATGAGGCAGCCATGAATTTGAGAGTCAGAATGTATCAAGATTCTCTACCATGCTGACTGAAAACTGTTGAAACACAGCAAACAGCTGTAGCTTTGGTACCTATTTTTGTTCAGAGTACTAATACTTTATTCGTTACCAGGGTATTATCTACCGTGGTATTGAGTTATATAGTTTATAAGTATAGTATGACAGCGACAGGAAATAAGGCACTCATGAGTTTTAGAATCGTACCTTTTTTTGTTGACAGTACTTATACTCTATTGGTTACCAGTGCATTTTTCTACTTTTTTTTCTATTTTTGTTAAGAGTACTAATACTTTATTCGTTACCATGGTATTTTCTACCGTGGTATTGAGTTATATAGTTTTATAAGTATAGTATGACTGCGACAGGAAATAAGGGAGCCATGGATTTCAGAATCAGAATGTGTCAAGATTCTCTATCATGCTGACCGAAAACTTTTGAAACACAGTAAACAGCTGTAGGTTTGGTACCTATTTTTCGTGAGAGTACTAATACTCTATTCATTACAAGGGTATTTTTCGACAATGGTATTGTGTTATATCGTTTTATAAGTATAGTATGACTGGGACAGGAAATAAGGCAGCCATGAGTTTGAAAGACAGAATGTGTCAGGGATTCTCTATCATGCTGACTGAAAACTGTTGAAACACGGTAAACAGCTGTAGCTTTGGTACCTATTTTTGTTGAGAGTACTAATACTGGGGGCGCGGTGGCTAAGTAGGTGGAGGTGATGGCTGCAAGACGAGAGGTCCTCGGTTCGAATCCCACCTGCAGTAATCGCGTTGTGTCCTTGGACAAGACACTTCACCACCATTGCCCATGTGGGGGCACGGTGACGCCGTGTACTAAGGCGTACTGCACGTCGATGGTACGCTTGTCTTCAACCAATCTAACCCTGTCTGTGCTGCAGTGCGGAGTTACGATGTTGGGGAGATGGCAGCTGCTCATCGTTGCTCGGTGGTTCTCTCCGGGTACTCCGGCTTCCTCCACCCGAAAAACTGTCACGGTCATGATTAGCCATTGTGCCTAAGTATGTGACCTTAAACACCAATAAATAAATAAATATATAAGTACTAATACTTTATTCGTTACCAGGGTATTTTCTACCGTGGTATTGAGTTATATCATTTTATAAGTATAGTATGACTGCAACAGGAAATAATAGTCCGGTAAATAAAGCTCAAAAATGGGGTCAGGTTCAACAAAATTTTTAACAAAGGTTTCTCGGTGGATTTCAACTAATTGATATCTCTGCTTTCAAAGGAAAAAAAGTTTGCCAGTGTTTACCTTGGGCAAAGTTGGTTAAAATGGGTATATTTAGAGAGACTAGGGTGTGTATTTGGGCGTTTTTAATGATTTGATTACTGACCTTTTCGCACGGCGAGTAGTCAACTCATAGTAGATAGGAAAGAAATTATTCTTTGTTTTACTGTGATGTGCAATGTTGTTTATTTTGGTACCAAGGTTGTTTTTAAAAACATGATATTGACTTGAAAACATTGCCACGAAGTGAAAATCACGACAAAATGACCTGCCGATTCAAAAATTATATCAAATATCATTTCTTGTAAAATGTGATTGTAGTGTTGAACTCAACATACTTGTATACCATTTGAACCGTGAATCATTTAACTTTTATACAATAGCAGGGACGTCCTCATATACGGCCCAGTTCTTGAGAAATGATTAAAAGATTAACCCCACCCCCTAAAAACGAAAATGGTCATTTTATATAAATATACGTTCCAACTCGAATTATAATACCGGACGCGAGATTAAATTCATTGTATCATTACCATTGGCTTAAATGCAAAATGAACGAACATTAATTGAAATTTAGTGACAAAATTACAAAAAAAAAAACACAAAAAAGGAACTTCAAATAATTTTTCTCAAGTGAGCAAATTTACCCGAATGGTGTGGCATGAGATTTTAAAATAATAATATTAGTACCTTTCTTGAGCGTGATTCAACTTTCTTTTGTCGATTTGCATTCCTTCTGGGGTTTTTAATAATCTAATAAAAAGTACTTTTTGGCCCCAACATGACACTAGAATCTGAGATTGCAGCAGTTTTTAAATAAATTTAAAAAATCAGTTTAAAGAGGAATTTCATAATTTTCATTTTAACATTATGCACAAATTTGGCTCACACGTTGTTTCATAAGCTATAATACACTGTACTAATTACAAGGTAGAAAGTTGAATTATAAATAGATATAAATATAAATACGAATTAAAAACAGATAGAACAAATAAGAAAATGAAATATAAAAAGGGGATGGGATGTTAATATTTGTAATGAAAAAAATATCTTAAGATTAAAAAATAATGTGACATTCATACAAAAATTCTAAATAAATTAAAAAGGATTGGTTACGGTGTACATGAAAAGTATAGTAATTAAAGATATCCAGGTGTGGGAAATATATGCATGAAATGTGGGAAATATATCCACAAGTTGATGAGATTATAAAATTCCACTTGGATCATTGTAGTCATTATGTAGTTATTATGTATTTAGTTACATATGCAGCAAACAAATCCCTTTAAAATTCAACTCTATTTTCAGGTGAATAGTGAAAGATTATAAATGGCAACCTGCATTTTATGTAAAGTACCAATAGATTTAGCAAGAAGTGAAGAATACTCCAAACTATCTGAAAAAGGATGTGAAGGCATCAACAATGCAAATAAACAGAGACAACTTGATGTTCCTGATGTTTTATACTCTGTTGATCATCCTTTGTTTGTTCATAAAAAATGTAGAAGCACGCACACAAACATAAAGATAATAAAAGCTGCTCTGAAGCGTGGACCTACATCAGATATCAGACCCAAACTAAGATCACAAGCAACCACATTCAATTTCAAGTCACATTGCCTTCTTTGTGGAACGTTTATAGACAGGGAGGAGGCACGAAAACATCGTTATGGACAGTCGTCACAATTTAGTGAAGTAATGACTTTGGAATTACAAAATACAATTCTCACACACTGTGCTGTGCGACAGGATGACTGGGCGTCTCAAGTCAAAGCACGAATTCTACCAATACACGATTTGCCCGCAGAGGAAGCTATTTATCATCGTGAGTGTTTTGTCTACTTCAAAGGCAGAAGCGACATTCCTCAAAGTCGCCAAGAACCTGGGCCATCTAAACACGCAAGAATTGGCCGTCCTAAAAACGAAACAAAAATGGCAGCATTTTGTGCGGCAGTCACTTACTTGGAAGACAACGACGATGAAACTATAACATTGAGTGACTTGCATTCAGTAATGAAAAAAACAAATAATTTATCTGATGATGATGTGTACACACCAGCTCAGCTTAAACGAGAATTAATAAGACATTATGGCGAAAGGGTGTCAATAACTACAATCAGACAACAACCTAACATTGTCACTCTAACATCAAATGTAAAAAACATTTTGCAAGAGGCCCATGCAAATGCTGCTAAAGCAGATAAAACCAACGTTGACTCTTTAATTAAATTAATTGGTGAATATATACGTACAGAAATTAAAAACATAAAGAAACACGAGGATGTGTATCCAGAACCAGAACTTATGAGTTCCCTTGAAAGCAACAGTGATTACATTCCACCATCACTCCGACTGCTTCTGAAAACAATCATAAGAAGTAAAGATGCACAACTTCACACTTCATCAATAGACCAGGCAATTATGCAATCAACGTGTCCCCGTTCATTCCTCCCACCACTTCAAATTGGACTTAGTGTCACACTGGAACACAAATACGGCCATCGTGAATTAGTGGATATGATAAACAAGTTAGGGTTTTGCTCGTCATACAGTGAAGCCATACTTTATAGAAAAAATGCAGCAGCAGTGCAAGAAGTTGATGTAGTGAAATTTTCTGGCACATTTTGTCAGTATCAGGCAGATAACATTGACCATGACAGCAAGACTATTGATGGGAGTGGAACTATCCACATAATGGGTCAAATGGCAACATTCACCCCCGAGATAAAAGTGTTGAGAAATGTTCCAAGAAAAAAAATTTCTATCGATGATCTTAAAAAGATCGGCCACGTGAAATTAGTCACACAGACCGATCCTAGGAAAGCCCAACAAAAAATTATATACACTAAGTTAGGTACATTTGACTGTGATAAATTGAATAGTATGGTTGATGCACTCTGGCGAGCATCGTTCTATTTTGTGAAACCTCGTCCACTCTGGTCCGGCTGTATGCAGCTGTTGCACTCACATGAATCATACCCAGCCAAAAGTTCAAAAATCTTCTTACCTGTTGTTGATTTGACGCCAAGTGATCCAACATGTGTTCGATCGACATTGGAGTATATATCAGAACATTCTCGTCGTCATAATGTAACACCAATCATAACATTCGACCAACAGTTATGGTGGATTGCATATATGGTTATTGAGTCCCAGCCAGATGAAAGCACCCTAAAGCAAATAGTATTAATTTTGGGTGGCTTCCACACAGAAATGAGTTTTTTGGGAACAATTGGTAGTTTAATGTCAGGATCTGGGTTAAAAGAAATAATGTCACAAATCTATGCCGAGGGCAGTGTTGATCAAATGTTATCTGGTAAGGCAGTTTCACGAGCCGTGAGAGCACATCTTCTGATTGACAGTGCTTTGAATACTATTACCATCTCTAAAATATTAAATGTTGCTCTCCCCAATCTAGCTTACAATGAAACAAGTGACGATATAGACTTATGTGATGTTGACACTGTGGTTTTGGACACATCGAACGACGGGAATGCAATAAAGGAATCTACTATTGATCCTGAAGATGTTTTTGCAGAAGGTACTTAGATGTCATCTCATACTTAAGTCCTTATGGTACTTTGAAGCAATTGTTATTACACTAATTTGTGCAACATTATTCTGTTGCCATTGTCTGGGGTGTGCCTACAGTTTCACTCTATTCAGTCTCAACAGAATAATGGGAGAGTCATACAATGACACATAAAATCATCATGGTCCCCACACATTGACATTAATTCTGCAATTCGAGTTAGTAAGCGCTGTGTAGTACAAATCCGATAGGGGGGGGGGGGGGCTGTGATGGGAGGGTGGGGGAGGGGGCCTCCAATTCGCTAGTTCAACAACAATTTAAATATCAACTTCTATGAAATTTTCCAGCGTGTGTCTGCGTCTTTGTGAAATTGTTGACCACTCATAATCATCTATTATTTTAGCCAATTTCAAATGTGTACTTTCTCTGTTATAGAATACAACAATGAGGCACAGAAACTCCTTGATTCTGCTGGTGAGATGATGTCGAATATAAATGATGGTACAATGCAGCTTGAAGATATCCAAAAAGCAGATGCATTATGTCAGTTGCAGTCAGCTACACAGAACTGGATTGACTCAATGAAACCTTATCGTACTGCTATGCTATGGATAATGTATATGAAAATGGTAGCAATACTTCGATCACTCATCAGGTCTGCCCGTACAGGAAATTGGCGCCTTTATATTCAAGCACTACACGAAATGCTTCCGTATCTAGCAGCATCCGGACACAATAACTATGTAAAATCACTAGTATTGTATTTGCACAAGATGGATCAGCTCCATGAGACGCACCCAAATGTACATTCCAAGTTCATGGATGGATACTTTGTTATAAGGCAAACAAACTGTTGTTGGGCAGGAATTTTTAGTGATTTGTGTATTGAACAAGTGTTAATGAATAGTGTCAAATCTGTTGGTGGACTTACAAGGGGGCGTGGTTTTGAAGAGTCAACTAGACTTGTGTGGTTGTTATCCATGCCATCATGTGGTGAAGTACACAGTGCTCTGCAAGACTTGACAAATTTGAGTGGGAAAGTTGGTAATGAGGTCCACAAGGATCTTACAAGGGCTCGAATGTCAAGAGATAGTAAAGACATACAAACTATAATAGACTTTTTCTGTGAGAGGAAACCTTTCTCAAAGGACACATTCGATCTCTGTAGTCTATCATCTGGTGTCATTGCAGAGGATTCGGTTAATGTTGATTCTGCCGAAATTATAGGAGCTAACATATTGACATCTATGATTGGGAAGTCAGTCTCTGAACACAAATTTTCAAAAAAGGATACGATAAATACCTTAGCATCCTCGTTGTATGCATCTGTCGATGGAGAAAAAATTAATATTGACCCAAAGCATCTGTACCAACGCCTTGTTGTTGCTGGTTGTGGAAGTATTGATCCACCAACACTTCTACAGTATGAATTGTGTTCTTATCCCCCTTCCTTGTTTGATAAAAATCTTCTGCTGCGTCTTGCGGATAAAGCTGATCTCCAAGGTGGACTTGTTAAAAAAAGCTCCATTATGTATTGTTCAGGAGCTGCCCAACAATGTGGTAAACATCTTAGATGGAGGTGCATTACTGCAGGGCGTTCCCTGGGCTAAAGGTTCATCATATGCCACTCTTTGTCACCAATATATCCAGTACGTTAACAGACACTACAGTAATGTTCTGGTGGTTTTTGATGGATATAGCAGTGGCCCGACAACTAAGGATGAAACCCATCAACGGAGGACCGGTAGTGAAATCGGAGTTGACATTGATTTCAAACCCGACATGGTGCTAAGAATGAAGAAAAAGACATTTCTTGCTAATCCCCGCAATAAGCAGAGCTTCATAAATCTGCTGAGTTTCTCACTCGAAGATAACGGCATTCAGACAAAACAGTCAAAGGGGGATGCTGATTACGATATTGTTATGTCAGCATGCCGTAGTGCATCAGACACAGAAGTTGTATTAGTGGCTGATGATACTGACATTCTTGTTCTGCTGCTACACCATTTCAATCCAGCTATTCACAAGACTATCTACCTTCAAACGAGCTCCAGACTTTTTGACATTTCTAAACTCTACAGTGAACTTGACCCTGCATTAACCCGTTCCATTCTTTTTTTGCATGCATTATCGGGATGCGATACAACCTCAAGACCATATGGTATAGGGAAGCTTTCAGCTGTTGCCAAATGTAGTGAGCTGAAGGACTGTGCTGAAATTTTTTTATCTGAAGGACGAAGTCAGGTGGAAACTGAGAATTCAGGACACCAGGCCCTTGCAACTCTGTATGGTTGCTCTGATCTCAATTCTGGACGGGCATCAAAGTTTACGGAGAAGGTTTTATCAGGCTCGGCATATTTACCACCGGAACGTCTTCCACCTACGGCAGATGCTGCCCGTTTCCACAGCCGCCGTGTCTATTTGCAAGTGCAAGCTTGGTTGGGCAAGGATATGGAGCCAACAGATTGGGGATGGATAGTTCATAAAACTATAAGAGGGAACATTATGAAACCTCAAAAAATGGAACAGGCACCAGCACCAGTATCACTCCTGAAGGTCATCAAATGTAGCTGCAGTGGACGGTGCGATAGAAACAATTGTTCTTGCAAAAAAATGGTCTTTTCTGCACATTAGCATGTGGCCAGTGCAAAGGAATCTCGTGTAATAACAGAGAAAGTTTGGAGGACTCGGATAGTTAGAAGTGTTGTGTGATGGAAAACACTAGCGGCCACCATGTTCTATTTGCTTGATCTATTTTCCAAACAGTTTGGTGCAGTATGACGTGATACTTATATAAAAAATCAAAGCACAGTCTGTACGCGAAAGGTTAATATGCAAATGTTTTGAAAACGAGGCCAAATTACCCTTATGGTTTGCATGATTCTAAACAATATTGGATCACTGTTCTGTACACAAGAATAGCATTCAAGTTGTTTAGAGCCCGAGAGAACACCTGTGTTATCCAGCCTCGTTTTGATTACATTTGCACATTTTAAATTCCAACCTCTTGAATACATATCTGTGAACTGTATGAGTAAGAGTTCATGATTATAATAATCACCAGAGCCGATTTGGAGAATGCATAATAATGGTACCTGATCAGTTGTGAAGTTTGATTTGAACAAATTGCAATTTATATTCGAATTTTTTTTTAATTTTAGTGGCTTATTTTCATGAAAGGTTTTGCAAGGTAAAGGGTTAAGCACCTCAAAATAGGAACAAATTTTTAATTAATTATAATTTTGAAAAAAATACCAAAAAACAGGGTCATTTGCCTTTTAAAGTTTGATAAACAAAACCTAACATGGCGTTACATACAGCAAAACCTGTATTTTTGGCGGCCATTTTGTATTTGACCTACTTCCAGGTCGTTGCCCAACACAAATTGTGGCAAACTTTTTTTTTCCTAAATACACACCCACCAATAAGTTTAAATCCACTAAAACACCTTTGTTAAAAATTTTGTTGAACCTTATCACTTTATTTACCGGACTATAAGGCAGCCATGGATTTTAGGATCAGAATGTGTTAAGATTCTCTATCATGCTGACTGAAAACTGTTGAAACACAGTAAACAGCTGTAGCTTTAGGTACCTATTTTTGTTGAGAGTACTAATACTCCATTGGTTACCAGTTTATTTTTCTACCGTGGTATTGAGTTATATCGTTTTATAAGTATAGTATGACTGCGACAGGAAATAAGACAGCCATGAGTTTGAAAGACACAATATGTCAAGATTCTCTATCATGCTGACTGAAAACTGCTCGAACACAGTAAACAGCTGTAGCTTTGGTACCTATTTTTGTTGAGAGTATTAATACTCTATTCATTAAGAGGGTATTTTTCAACAATGGTATTGTGTTATATCGTTTTATAAGTATAGTATGACTGCGACAGGAAATAAAGCAGCCTTGAATTTGAGAGTCAGAATGTATCAAGATTGTCTATCACGCTGACTGAAAACTGTTGAAACACAGTAAACAGCTGTAGCTTTGGTACCTATTTTTGTTCAGAGTACTAATACACTCCTCCTTACCAGGGTATTTTTCAACAATGATATTGTGTTACATTGTTTTTAAAGTATAGTATGACTGCGACAGGAAATGAGGCAGCCATGAATTTGAGAGTCAGAATGTATCAAGATTCTCTACCATGCTGACTGAAAACTGTTGAAACACAGTAAAAAGTTGTAGCTTTGGTATCTATTGTTCAGAGTACTAATACTCTATTCGTTACCAGGGTATTTTTCAACAATGGTATTGTGTTATATTGTTTAAAAAGTATAGTATGACTGCGACAGGAAATAAGGCAGCCATGAGTTTGAAAGACACAATGTGTCAAGATTCTCTATCACGCTGACTGAAAAGTGTTGAAACACATTAACAGCTGTAGCTTTGGTACCTAGTTATGTTGAGAGTACTAATACTCTATTGGTTAACAGTGCGTTGTTCTACCATGATATTGAGTTATATCGTTTCCCAAGTATAGTATGACTGCGACAGGAAATAAGGCAGCCATGAGTTTGAAAGACACAATGTGTCAAGATTCTCTATCATGCTGACTGAAAAGTTTTGAAACACAGTAAACAGCTGTAGCGTTGGTACCTATTTTTGTTCAGAGTACCAATACTTTATTCGTTACCAGGGTATTTTCTACCGTGGTATTCAGTTATATAGTTTTATAAGTATAGTATCACTGCGACAGAAAATAGGGCAGCCATGAGTTTGAAAGTCAGAATGTGTCAAGATTCTCTATCATGTTGACTGAAAACTGTTGAAACTCAGTAAACAGCTGTAGCTTTGGTACCTATTTTTGTTCAGAGTACTAATACTCTATTCATTACAAGGGTATTTTTCAACAATGGTATTGTGTTATATCGTTTTATAAGTATAGTATGACTGCGACAGGAAATAAAGCGGCATGAATTTGAGACTCAGAATGTATCAAGATTCTCTATCATGCTGACTGAAAACTGTAGAAACACAGTAAACAGCTGTAGCTTTGGTACCTATTTTTGGTGAGAGTACTAATACTCTATTCATTACAAGGGTATTTTTCAACAATGGTATTGTGTTATATCGTTTCATAAGTATAGCATGACTGCGACAGGAAATAAGGCACCCATGAGTTTTAGAATCGTACCTTTTTTTGTTGACAGTACTTATATTCTATTGGTTACCAGTGCATTTTTCTACTGTGGTACTGAGTTATATCGTTTTATAAGTATAAGTATATATGACTGCAATAGGAAATAAGGGAGCCATGAGTTTGAAAGACAGAATGTGTCAAGATTCTCTATCATTCTGATTGAAAACTGTTGCAACACAGTAAACAGCTGTAGCTTTGGTACCTATTTTTGTTGAGAGTACTAATACTCTATTCATTACAAGGGTATTTTTCAACAATGGTACTGCGTTATATCGTTTTATAAGTATAGTATGACTGCGACAGGAAATAAGGCAGCCATGAGTTTGAAAGACAGAATGTGTCAAGATTCTCTATCATGCTGATTGAAAACTGTTGCAACATAGTAAACAGCTGTAGCTTTGGTACCTATTTTTGTGGACAGTACTAATACTTTATTCGTTACCACGGTATTTTCTACCGTGGTATTGAGTTATATCGTTTCATAAGTATAATATGACTGCAACAGGAGATAAGGCAGCCATGGATTTTAGAATCAGAATGTGTCAAGATTCTCTATCATGCTGACTGAAAACTCTGGAAACAACAGTGAAGAGTGGTAGTTTCGATACCTAGTTATATTGTGGGTACTAATACTTTATTCGTTACCAGTGTATTTTTCTATAGTGGTATTGAGTTATATAGTTTTTGAAGTATAGTATGACTGTGAAAGGAAATAAGGCAGCCATGAGTTTGAGAGTCGGAATGTGTCAAGATTCTCTCACATGCTGACTGAAAACTGTTGAAACACAGAAAACAGCTGTAGTTTTGGTACCTATTTTTGTTGAGAGTACTAATACTCCATTGGTTACCAGTGTATTTTTCTACCGTGGTATTGACTTATATCGTTTCATAAGTATAGTATAACTGCGACAGGAAATAAGGCAGCCATGAGTTTGAAAGACACAATGTGTCAAGATTCTCTATCATGCTGACTGCAAACTGTTGAAACACAGTAAACAGCTGTAGTTTTGGTACCTATTTTTGTTCAGAGTACTAATACTCTATTCGTTACCAGGGTATGTTTCGCCAAAGTTATTCTGTTATATCATTTTATAAGTGTAGTATGACTGCGTCAGGAAATAAGACAGCCATGAGTTTGAAAGACACATTGTGTCAAGATTCTCTATCATGCTGACTGCAAACTGTTGAAACACAGTAAACAGCTGTAGCTTTGGTACCTATTTTTGTGGAGAGTACCAATACTCTATTCGTTAAGAGGGTATTTTTCAACAATGGTATTGTGTTATATCGTTTTATAAGTATAGTATGACTGCGACAGGAAATAAGGCAGCCACGGATTTTAGAATCAGAATGTGTCAAGATTCTCTATCATGCTGACTGAAAACTGTTGAAACAACAGTGAACAGTGGTAGCTTTGGTACCTAGTTTTATTGAGAGTACTAATACCCTATTAGTAAGCAGTGTATTTCTGTAGTATGGTATTGAGTTATATCGTTTCATAATTATAATATGACTGCGACAGAAAATAAGGCAGCCATGATTTTGAAAGTCAGAATGTGACGAGAATCTCTATCATGCTGACTGAAAACTGTTGAAACACAGTACACAGCTGTAGCTTTGTTACCTATTTTTGTAGAGAGTACTAACACTTTATTCGTTAGCAGGTTATTTTGTACCATGGCATTGAGTTATATCGTTTTATAACTATAGTACGACGGCGACATGAAATCAGGAGGCCATGAGTTTAAGAGTCAGAATGTGTCAAGATTCTCTATCATGGTGACTGAAAACTGTTGAAACACAGTAAAAAGCTGTAGTTTTGGAACCTATTTTTGTTGAGAGTACTAATACTTTATTCGTTACCAGGGTATTTTCTACCGTGGAATTGAGTTATATCGTTTTAGAAGTATAGTATGACTGCGATAGGAAATAAAGCAGCCATGGGTTTTAGAATGAGAATGTGTCAAGATTCTCTATCATGCCGACTGAAAACTGTTGAAACAACAGTGAACAGTGGTAGCTTTGGTACCTAGTTCTATTGAGAGCACTAATACTCTATTAGTTACCAGTATATTTTTCTACCATGGTATTGAGTTATATCGTTTCATAATTATAGTATGACTGCAACAGAAAAAAGGGCAGACATATATCTTTGGTACCTATTTTTGGTGAGAGTACTAATACTCTATTCATTACAAGGGTATTTTTCAACAATGGTATTGTGTTATATCGTTTTATAAGTATAGTATGACTGCGACAGGAAATAAGGCAGCCATGAGTTTGAAAGACAGAATGTGTCAAGATTCTCTATCATGCTGATTGAAAACTGTTGCAACACAGTAAACAGCTGTAGCTTTGGTACCTATTTTTGTGGACAGTACTAATACTTTATTCGTTACCAGGGTATTTTCTACCGTGGTATTGAGTTATATCGTTTCATAAGTATAATATGACTGCAACAGGAGATAAGGCAGCCATGGATTTTAGAATCAGAATGTGTCAAGATTCTCTATCATGCTGACTGAAAACTCTGGAAACAACAGTGAAGAGTGGTAGTTTCGATACCTAGTTATATTGTGGGTACTAATACTTTATTCGTTACCAGGGTATTTTTCTACTGTGGTATTGAGTTATATAGTTTTATAAGTATAGTATGACTGTGAAAGGAAATAAGGCAGCCATGAGTTTGAGAGTCGGAATGTGTCAAGATTCTCTCACATGCTGACTGAAAACTGTTGAAACACAGAAAACAGCTGTAGTTTTGGTACCTATTTTTGTTGAGAGTACTAATACTCCATTGGTTACCAGTGTATTTTTCTACCGTGGTATTGACTTATATCGTTTCATAAGTATAGTATAACTGCGACAGGAAATAAGGCAGCCATGAGTTTGAAAGGCACAATGTGTCAAGATTCTCTATCATGCTGACTGCAAACCGTTGAAACACAGTAAACAGCTGTAGTTTTGGTACCTATTTTTGTTCAGAGTACTAATACTCTATTCGTTACCAGGGTATGTTTCGCCAAAGTTATTCTGTTATATCGTTTTATAAGTGTAGTATGACTGCGTCAGGAAATAAGACAGCCATGAGTTTGAAAGACACATTGTGTCAAGATTCTCTATCATGCTGACTGCAAACTGTTGAAACACAGTAAACAGCTGTAGCTTTGGTACCTATTTTTGTGGAGAGTACCAATACTCTATTCGTTGAGAGGGTATTTTTCAACAATGGTATTGTGTTATATCGTTTTATAAGTATAGTATGACTGCGACAGGAAATAAGGCAGCCATGGATTTTAGAATCAGAATGTGTCAAGATTCTCTATCATGCTGACTGAAAACTGTTGAAACAACAGTGAACAGTGGTAGCTTTGGTACCTAGTTTTATTGAGAGTACTAATACCCTATTAGTAAGCAGTGTATTTCTGTAGTATGGTATTGAGTTATATCGTTTCATAATTATAATATGACTGCGACAGAAAATAAGGCAGCCATGATTTTGAAAGTCAGAATGTGACGAGAATCTCTATCATGCTGACTGAAAACTGTTGAAACACAGTACACAGCTGTAGCTTTGTTACCTATTTTTGTAGAGAGTACTAACACTTTATTCGTTAGCAGGTTATTTTGTACCATGGCATTGAGTTATATCGTTTTATAACTATAGTACGACGGCGACATGAAATCAGGAGGCCATGAGTTTAAGAGTCAGAATGTGTCAAGATTCTCTATCATGGCGACTGAAAACTGTTGAAACACAGTAAAAAGCTGTAGTTTTGGTACCTATTTTTGTTGAGAGTACTAATACTTTATTCGTTACCAGGGTATTTTCTACCGTGGAATTGAGTTATATCGTTTTAGAAGTATAGTATGACTGCGATAGGAAATAAAGCAGCCATGGGTTTTAGAATGAGAATGTGTCAAGATTCTCTATCATTCTGACTGAAAACTGTTGAAACAACAGTGAACAGTGGTAGCTTTGGTACCTAGTTCTATCGAGAGTACTAATACTCTATTAGTTAACAGTATATTTTTCTTCCATGGTATTGAGTTATATCGTTTCATAATTATAGTATGACTGCAACAGAAAAAAGGGCAGACATATATCTTTGGTACCTATTTTTGGTGAGAGTACTAATACTCTATTCATTACAAGGGTATTTTTCAACAATGGTATTGTGTTATATCGTTTTATAAGTATAGTATGACTGCGACAGGAAATAAGGCAGCCATGAATTTGAGAGTCAGAATGTGTCGAGATTCTTTATCATGCTGACTGAAAACTGTTGCAACACAGTAAACAGCTGTAGCTTGGGTACCTATTTTTGTTGAGAGTACTAATACTTTATTCGTTACCAGGGTATTTTCTACCGTGGTATTGAGTTATATCGTTTTATGACTACGACAGGAAATAAGGCAGCCATAGATTTAAGAATCAGAATGTGTCAAGATTCTCTATCATGCTGACTGAAAACTGTTGAAACAACAGTGAACAGTGGCAGCTTTGGTACCTAGTTCTATTGAGAGTACTAATACTCTATTAGTTACCAGTATATTTTTCTACCATGGTATTGAGTTATATCGTTTCATAATTATAGTATGACTGCAACAGAAAAAAGGGCAGACATATATCTTTGGTACCTATTTTTGGTGAGAGTACTAATACTCTATTCATTACAAGGGTATTTTTCAACAATGGTATTGTGTTATATCGTTTTATAAGTATAGTATGACGGCGACAGGAAAGAAGGCAGCCATGAGCTGGAAAGACAGAATGTGTCAAGATTCTCTATCATGCTGACTGAAAACTGTTGCAACACAGTAAACAGCTGTAGCTTTGGTACCTATTTTTGTTGAGAGTACTAATACTCTATCGGTTACCAGTTCGTTTTCTACCGTGGTATTGAGTTATATCGTTTTATAAGTATAATATGACTGCGACAGGAAATAAAGCAGCCATGAATTTGTCAGAATGTATCAAGATTCTCTATCATGCTGACTGAAAACTGTTGAAACATAGTAAACAGCTGTAGCTTTGGAACCTATTTTTGTTGAGAGTGCAAATACTTTATTTGCTACCAGGGTATTTTCAACCGTGGTATTGAGTTATATCGTTTTATAAGTATAATATTACTGCAACAGGAAATAAGGCAACCATGGATTTTAGAATCAGAATGTGTCAAGATGCTGTATCATGTTGACTGAAAACTGTTGAAACACAGTAAACAGCTGTAGCTTTGGTACCTAGTTATGGTGAGAGTACTAATACTCTATTGGTTACCAGTGTGTTTTTCTACCGTGGTATTGAGTTGTATTGTTTTAGAAGTATACTATGATTGCGACAGGAAATAAAGCAGCCATGAATTTGAGAGTCATAATGCATCTAGATTCTCTATCATGCTGACTGAAAACAGTTGAAAGACAGAAAACAGCTGTAACTTTGGCACCTATTTTCGTCGAGAGTACTAATATTCTATTCAATACCAGGGTATTTTACAACAATGGTATCGAGTTATATCATTTCATAAGTATAGTATGACTGCGACAGGAAATAAGGCAGCCAGGTATTTTAGAATCAGAATGTGTCAAGATTCTCTATCATGGTGACTGAAGACTGTTAAAACACGGTGAACAGCTGTAGCTTTGGGACCTATTTTTGTTCAGAGTACAAATACTCATTACCAGGGTATTTTCTACCGTGGTATTGAGTTATATCGTTTTACAAGTATAGTATGACTGCGACAGGAAATAAGGCAGCCATGGATTTTAGAATCAGAATGTGTCAAGATTCTCTATCATGCTGACTGAAAACTGTTGCAACACAGTAAACAGCTGTAGCTTTGGTACCTATTTTTGTGGAGAGTACTAATACTTTATTCGTTACCAGGGTATTTTCTACCGTCGTATTGAGTTATATCGTTTTATAAGTATAATCTGACTGTGACAGGAAATAAGGCAGCCATGAGTTTGAAAGACAGAATGTGTCAAGATTCTCTGTCATGCTGACTGAAAACTGTTGAAACACAGTAAACAGCGGTAGCTTTGGTACCTATTTGTGTTGAGAGCACAAATACTTCATTCGTAACCAGGGTATTTTCTACCGTGGTATTGAGTTATATCGTTTTATAAGTATAAACTGACGGAAACCAAGGAAACCATAGATTTTATAATCAGAATGTGTCGAGATTCTCTATCATGCTGACTGAAAACTGTTGAAACACAGTACACAGCTGTAGCTTTGTTACCTATTTTTGTAGAGAGTACTAACACTTTATTCGTTAGCAGGTTATTTTGTACCATGGCATTGAGTTATATCGTTTTATAACTATAGTACGACGGCGACATGAAATCAGGAGGCCATGAGTTTAAGAGTCAGAATGTGTCAAGATTCTCTATCATGGCGACTGAAAACTGTTGAAACACAGTAAAAAGCTGTAGTTTTGGTACCTATTTTTGTTGAGAGTACTAATACTTTATTCGTTACCAGGGTATTTTCTACCGTGGAATTGAGTTATATCGTTTTAGAAGTATAGTATGACTGCGATAGGAAATAAAGCAGCCATGGGTTTTAGAATGAGAATGTGTCAAGATTCTCTATCATTCTGACTGAAAACTGTTGAAACAACAGTGAACAGTGGTAGCTTTGGTACCTAGTTCTATCGAGAGTACTAATACTCTATTAGTTAACAGTATATTTTTCTTCCATGGTATTGAGTTATATCGTTTCATAATTATAGTATGACTGCAACAGAAAAAAGGGCAGACATATATCTTTGGTACCTATTTTTGGTGAGAGTACTAATACTCTATTCATTACAAGGGTATTTTTCAACAATGGTATTGTGTTATATCGTTTTATAAGTATAGTATGACTGCGACAGGAAATAAGGCAGCCATGAATTTGAGAGTCAGAATGTGTCGAGATTCTTTATCATGCTGACTGAAAACTGTTGCAACACAGTAAACAGCTGTAGCTTGGGTACCTATTTTTGTTGAGAGTACTAATACTTTATTCGTTACCAGGGTATTTTCTACCGTGGTATTGAGTTATATCGTTTTATGACTACGACAGGAAATAAGGCAGCCATAGATTTAAGAATCAGAATGTGTCAAGATTCTCTATCATGCTGACTGAAAACTGTTGAAACAACAGTGAACAGTGGCAGCTTTGGTACCTAGTTCTATTGAGAGTACTAATACTCTATTAGTTACCAGTATATTTTTCTACCATGGTATTGAGTTATATCGTTTCATAATTATAGTATGACTGCAACAGAAAAAAGGGCAGACATATATCTTTGGTACCTATTTTTGGTGAGAGTACTAATACTCTATTCATTACAAGGGTATTTTTCAACAATGGTATTGTGTTATATCGTTTTATAAGTATAGTATGACGGCGACAGGAAAGAAGGCAGCCATGAGCTGGAAAGACAGAATGTGTCAAGATTCTCTATCATGCTGACTGAAAACTGTTGCAACACAGTAAACAGCTGTAGCTTTGGTACCTATTTTTGTTGAGAGTACTAATACTCTATCGGTTACCAGTTCGTTTTCTACCGTGGTATTGAGTTATATCGTTTTATAAGTATAATATGACTGCGACAGGAAATAAAGCAGCCATGAATTTGTCAGAATGTATCAAGATTCTCTATCATGCTGACTGAAAACTGTTGAAACATAGTAAACAGCTGTAGCTTTGGAGCCTATTTTTGTTGAGAGTGCAAATACTTTATTTGCTACCAGGGTATTTTCAACCGTGGTATTGAGTTATATCGTTTTATAAGTATAATATTACTGCAACAGGAAATAAGGCAACCATGGATTTTAGAATCAGAATGTGTCAAGATGCTGTATCATGTTGACTGAAAACTGTTGAAACACAGTAAACAGCTGTAGCTTTGGTACCTAGTTATGGTGAGAGTACTAATACTCTATTGGTTACCAGTGTGTTTTTCTACCGTGGTATTGAGTTGTATTGTTTTAGAAGTATACTATGATTGCGACAGGAAATAAAGCAGCCATGAATTTGAGAGTCATAATGCATCTAGATTCTCTATCATGCTGACTGAAAACAGTTGAAAGACAGAAAACAGCTGTAACTTTGGCACCTATTTTCGTCGAGAGTACTAATATTCTATTCAATACCAGGGTATTTTACAACAATGGTATCGAGTTATATCATTTCATAAGTATAGTATGACTGCGACAGGAAATAAGGCAGCCAGGTATTTTAGAATCAGAATGTGTCAAGATTCTCTATCATGGTGACTGAAGACTGTTAAAACACGGTGAACAGCTGTAGCTTTGGGACCTATTTTTGTTCAGAGTACAAATACTCATTACCAGGGTATTTTCTACCGTGGTATTGAGTTATATCGTTTTACAAGTATAGTATGACTGCGACAGGAAATAAGGCAGCCATGGATTTTAGAATCAGAATGTGTCAAGATTCTCTATCATGCTGACTGAAAACTGTTGCAACACAGTAAACAGCTGTAGCTTTGGTACCTATTTTTGTGGAGAGTACTAATACTTTATTCGTTACCAGGGTATTTTCTACCGTCGTATTGAGTTATATCGTTTTATAAGTATAATCTGACTGTGACAGGAAATAAGGCAGCCATGAGTTTGAAAGACAGAATGTGTCAAGATTCTCTGTCATGCTGACTGAAAACTGTTGAAACACAGTAAACAGCGGTAGCTTTGGTACCTATTTGTGTTGAGAGCACAAATACTTCATTCGTAACCAGGGTATTTTCTACCGTGGTATTGAGTTATATCGTTTTATAAGTATAAACTGACGGAAACCAAGGAAACCATAGATTTTATAATCAGAATGTGTCGAGATTCTCTATCATGCTGACTGAAAACTGTTGAAAGACAGTACACAGCTGTAGCTTCGGTACCTATTTTTGTTGAGAGTACTAATACTTTATTCATCAGCAGGGTATTTTCTACCGTGGTATTGAGTCAAATCGTTTTATAACTATAGTACAACTGCGACATGAAATAAGGTGGCCATGAGGTTCAGAGTCAGAATGTGTCAAGATTCTCTATCATGCTGACTGAAAACTGTTGAAACACAGTGAACAGCTGTAGCTTTGGTACCTAGTTATGTTGAGAGAACTAAAACTCTGTTGTGTATTTTTCCACCATGGTATTGAGTTATATAGTTTTATAGGTATAGTATGACTACAACAGGCACCCATGAGTTTGAGTGTCAGAATGTGTCAAGATTCTCTACCATGCTGACTGAAAACTGTTGAAACACAGTAAACAGCTGTAGGTTTGGTACCTATTTTTGTTGAGAGTATTAATACTCTACTCGTTACCAGGGTATTTTTCAACAATGGTATTGTGTTATATCATTTTATAAGTATAGTATGACTGTGACAGGAAATGAGGCAGCCATGAATTTGAGTCAGAATGTATCAAGATTCTCTATCATGCTGACTGAAAACTGTTGAAACACAGTAAACAGCTGTAGCTTTGGGACCTATTTTTGTAGAGAGTAATAATACTTTATTCGTTAGCAGGGTATTTTCTACCGCGGTATTGAGTTATATCGTTTTATAAGTATAGTACGACTGCGACATGAAATGAAACAGCCATCAGTTTGAGAGTTAGAATGTGTGAAGATTCTCTATCATGCTGACTGAAAACTGTTGCAACACAGTAAACAGCAGTAGCTTTGGTACCTATTTTTGTTCAGAGTACTAATACTCAATCCGTTACCAGGGTATGTTTCGCGAAAGGTATTCTGTTATATCGTTTTATAAGTTACTATGACTGCGTCAGGAAATAAGGCAGCCACGAATTTGAGAGTCAGAATGTGTCAAGATTCTCTATCATGCCGACTGAAAACTGTTGAAGCACAGTAAACAGCTGTAGCATTGGTACCTAGTTATATTGAGAGTAATAATATTCTATTCATTACCAGGGTATTTTTCAACAATGGTACTGAGTTATATCATTTTATAAGTATAGTACGACTGCGACAAGAAATAAGGCAGCCATGGATTTTAGAATCAGAATGTGTCGAGATTCTCTATCATGCTGACTGAAAACTGTTGAAACAACAGTGAACAGTGGTAGCTTTGGTACCTAGTTATATTGAGAGTACTAATATTGTTTTACTTAACAGTGTATTTTTCTACCATGGTATTGAGTTATATCGTTTCATAATTATAGTATGACTGCGACAGAAAATAAGGCAGCCATGAGCTTCAAAGTCAGAATGTGTCAAGATTCTCTATAATGCTACCTGAAAACTGTTCAAACACAGTAAACAGCTGCAGATTTGGTACCTATTTTTGTTGAAAGTAGTAATACTCTATTGGTTCCCAGCGTATTGTTTTACCGTGGTATTGAGTTATATCGTTTTATAAGTATAGTACGATTGTGACAGGAAATAAGGCAGCCATGACTTTAAAAGACACAATGTGTCAAGATTCTCTATCATGCTGACTGAAAACTGTTGAAACACAGTAAACAGCTGTAGCTTACGTACCCATTTTTGTTGAGAGTACAAATACTTTATTCGTTACCAGGGTATTTTCTACCATGGTATTGAGTTATATCGTTTTATAAGTACAATATGATTGCAACAGGAAATAAGGCAGCCATGGATTCTAGTGGAATCAGAATGTGTCAAGATTCTCTAGCATGCTGACTGAAAACTGTTGAAACACAGTAAACAGCTGTAGTATTGCTACCTACTTTTGTTGAGAGTATTAATACTCTATTGGTTACCAGTGTATTTGTCATCCGTGGTATTGAGTTATATCGTTTTATAAGTATAGTATGACTTCGACAGGAAATAAGGCAGCCATGAGTTTGAAAGACACAATGTGTCAAGATTCTCTGTCATGCTGACTGAAAACTGTCGAAACACAGTAAACAGCTGTAGCTTTGGTACCTATTTTTGTCGAGAGTACTGATACTCTATTCATTACCAGGGTATTTTTCAACAATGGCATTGAGATATATCGTTTCATAAGTATAGTATGACTGCGACAAGAAATAAGGCAGCTATGTGTTTTAGAATCGTACTTTTTTGTTGACAGTAGTAATACTCTATTGGTTACCAGTGCATTTTTCTACCGTGGTACTGAGTTATATCGTTTTATAAGTATAGTATGACAGCAATAGGAAATAAGGAAGCCACGAGTTTGAAAGACAGAATGTGTGAAGATTCTCTATCATGCTGACTGAAAACTGTTGAAACACAGTAAACAGCTGTAGCTTTGGTATCTATTTTTGGTGAGAGTACTAATACTCTATTCATTACAAGGGTATTTTTCAACAATGGTATTGTGTTATATCGTTTTATGAGTATAGTATGACTGCGACAGGAAACAAGGCTGCCATGAATTTCAAAGACAGAATGTGTCAAGATTGCCTATCATGCTGACTGAAAACTGTTGCATAACAGTAAACAGCTGTAGCTTTGGTACCTTTTTTGTTGAGAGTACTAATACTTTATTCATTACCAGGGTATTTCCTACCGTGGTATTCAGTTATATCATTTGATATGTATAGTATGACTGCAACAGGAAATAAGGCAGCCATGGATTTTAGAATCAGAATGTGTCAAGATTCTCTATCATGCTGACTGAAAACTGTGGAAACAACAGTGAACAGTGGTAGCTTCAGTACCTAGTTATATTGAGTACTAATACTCTATTAGTTACCAGTGTATATTTCAACCATGGTATTGAGTTATATCGTTTCATAAGTACAATATGACTGCGACAGAAAATAAGGCAGCCTTGAGTTTGAAAGATAGAATGTGTCAAGATTCTCTATCATGCTGACTGAAAACTGCTGAAACACAGTAAACAGCTGTAGCTTTGGGATCTATTTTTGTAGAGAGTACTAATACTTTATTCGTTAGCAGGGTATTTTCTACTGCGGTATTGAGTTTTATTGTTTTATAAGTAGAGTACGACTGCGACATGAAATGAGACAGCCATCAGTTTGAGAGTTAGAATGTGTGAAGATTCTCTATCATGCTGACTGAAAACTGTTAAAACACAGTAAACGTCTGTAGCTTTGGTACCTATTTTTGTTCAGAGTACTAATACTCTATTGATTACAAGGGTATTTTTCAACAATGGTATTTTTGTTATATCTTTTTATAAGTATAGTATGACTGCGACTGGAAATAAAGCAGTCATGAATTTGAGAGTCAGAATGCATCAAGATTCTCTATCATGCTCACTGAAAACTCTTGAAACACAGTAAACAGCTGTAGCTTCGGTACCTAGTATAGTATGACTGCGACAGGAAATAAGGCAGCCATGAGTTTGAAAGACACAATGTGTCAAGATTCTCTATCATGCTGACTGAAAAATGTTCAAACACAGCAAACAGCTGTAGCTTTGGTACCTATTTTTGTTGAGAGTACTAAGACTCTATTCGTTGAGTGTATTTTTCAACAATGGTATTGTGTTATATCGTTCTATAAGTAAAGTATGACTGCGACAGGAAATAAAACAGCCATGAATTTGAGACTCAGAATGTATCAAGATTCTCAATCATGCTGACTGAAAACTGTTGAAACACAGTAAACAGCTGTAGCTTTGGTACCTATTTTTGTCGAGAGTACTAATACTCTATTCATTACCAGAGCATTTTTCAACAATGGTATTGAGATATATCGTTTCATAAGTATAGTATGACTGCGACAGGAAATAAAGCAGCCATGGATTTGAGAGTCAGAATGTATCAAGATTCTCAATCATGCTGACTGAAAACTGTTGAAACACAGTAAACAGCTGCAGCTTTGGTACCTATTTTTGTCGAGAGTACTAATACTCTATTCATTACCAGGGTATTTTTTAACAATGATATTGAGATATATCGTTTCATAAGTATAGTATGACTGCGACAGGAAATAAGGCAGCCATGAGTTTTAGAATCGTACCTTTTTTGTTGACAGTACTAATAGTCTATTGGTTACCAGTGCATTTTTCTACCGTGGTACTGAGTTATATCGTTTTATAAGTATAGTATGACTGCAATAGGAAATAACGGACACATGAGTTTGAAAGACAGAATGTGTCAAGATTCTCTATCATGCTGACTGAAAACTGTTGAACCACAGTAAACAGCTGTAGCTTTGGTACCTATTTTTGTTCAGAGTACTAATACCTTATTCGTTACCAGGGTATTATCTACCGTGGTATTGAGCTATATAGTTTATAAGTATAGCATTACTGCGACAGGAAATAAGGCAGCCATGGATTTCAGAATATGTCAAGATTCTCCATCATGCTGACAGAAAACTGTTGAAACACAGTAAACAGCTGTAGCTTTGGTACCTATTTTTGGTAAGAGTACTAATACTCTATTCATTACAAGGGTATTTTTCAACAATGGTATTCTGTTATATCGTTTTATAAGTATAGTTTGACTGCGACAGGAAATAAGGCAGCCATGAGTTTGAAAGACAGAATGTGTCAGGGATTCTCTATCATGCTGACTGAAAACTGTTGAAACAAAGTAAACAGCTGTAGCTTTGGTACCTATTTTTGTTGAGAGTACTAATACTTTATTCGTTACCAGGGTATTTTCTACCGTGGTATTGAGTTATATCGTTTTATAAGTATAGTATGACTGCAACAGGAGATAAGGCAGCCACGGATTTTAGAATCAGAATGTGTCAAGATTCTCTATCATGCTGATTGAAAACTCTGGAAACAACAGTGAACAGTGGTAGTTTCGGTACCTAGTTATATTGAGGGTACTAATACTTTATTCGTTACCAGTGTATTTGTATACCATGGTATTGAGTTACATAGTTTTATAAGTATAGTATGACTGTGACAGGAAATAAGGCAGCCATGAGTTTGAAAGACACAATGTGTCAAGATTCTCTATCATGCTGACTGCAAACTGTTGAAACACAGTAAACAGCTGTAGTTTTGGTACCTATTTTTGTTCAGAGCACTAATACTCTATTCGTTACCAGGGTATGTTTCGCCAAAGGTATTCTGTTATATCGTTTTATAAGTGTAGTATGACTCCGTCAGAAAATAAGGAAGCCATGAGTTTGAAAGACACAATGTGTCAAGATTCTCTATCATGCTGACTTCAAACTGTTGAAACACAGTAAACAGTCTTTTTTATAACTATAGTACAACTGCGACATGAAATAAGGTGGCCATGAGGTTCAGAGTCAGAATGTGTCAAGATTCTCTATCATGCTGACTGAAAACTGTTGAAACACAGTGAACAGCTGTAGCTTTGGTACCTAGTTATGTTGAGAGAACTAAAACTCTGTTGTGTATTTTTCCACCATGGTATTGAGTTATATAGTTTTATAGGTATAGTATGACTACAACAGGCACCCATGAGTTTGAGTGTCAGAATGTGTCAAGATTCTCTACCATGCTGACTGAAAACTGTTGAAACACAGTAAACAGCTGTAGGTTTGGTACCTATTTTTGTTGAGAGTATTAATACTCTATTCGTTACCAGGGTATTTTTCAACAATGGTATTGTGTTATATCATTTTATAAGTATAGTATGACTGTGACAGGAAATGAGGCAGCCATGAATTTGAGTCAGAATGTATCAAGATTCTCTATCATGCTGACTGAAAACTGTTGAAACACAGTAAACAGCTGTAGCTTTGGGACCTATTTTTGCAGAGAGTACTAATACATTATTCGTTAGCAGGGTATTTTCTACCGCGGTATTGAGTTATATCGTTTTATAAGTATAGTACGACTGCGACATGAAATGAAACAGCCATCAGTTTGAGAGTTAGAATGTGTGAAGATTCTCTATCATGCTGACTGAAAACTGTTGCAACACAGTAAACAGCAGTAGCTTTGGTACCTATTTTTGTTCAGAGTACTAATACTCAATCCGTTACCAGGGTATGTTTCGCGAAAGGTATTCTGTTATATCGTTTTATAAGTTACTATGACTGCGTCAGGAAATAAGGCAGCCACGAATTTGAGAGTCAGAATGTGTCAAGATTCTCTATCATGCCGACTGAAAACTGTTGAAGCACAGTAAACAGCTGTAGCATTGGTACCTAGTTATATTGAGAGTAATAATATTCTATTCATTACCAGGGTATTTTTCAACAATGGTACTGAGTTATATCATTTTATAAGTATAGTACGACTGCGACAAGAAATAAGGCAGCCATGGATTTTAGAATCAGAATGTGTCGAGATTCTCTATCATGCTGACTGAAAACTGTTGAAACAACAGTGAACAGTGGTAGCTTTGGTACCTAGTTATATTGAGAGTACTAATATTGTTTTACTTAACAGTGTATTTTTCTACCATGGTATTGAGTTATATCGTTTCATAATTATAGTATGACTGCGACAGAAAATAAGGCAGCCATGAGCTTCATAGTCAGAATGTGTCAAGATTCTCTATAATGCTACCTGAAAACTGTTCAAACACAGTAAACAGCTGCAGCTTTGGTACCTATTTTTGTTGAAAGTAGTAATACTCTATTGGTTCCCGGTGTATTGTTTTACCGTGGTATTGAGTTATATCGTTTTATAAGTATAGTACGATTGTGACAGGAAATAAGGCAGCCATGACTTTAAAAGACACAATGTGTCAAGATTCTCTATCATGCTGACTGAAAACTGTTGAAACACAGTAAACAGCTGTAGCTTACGTACCCATTTTTGTTGAGAGTACAAATAATTTATTCGTTACCAGGGTATTTTCTACCATGGTATTGAGTTATATCGTTTTATAAGTACAATATGATTGCAACAGGAAATAAGGCAGCCATGGATTCTAGTGGAATCAGAATGTGTCAAGATTCTCTAGCATGCTGACTGAAAACTGTTGAAACACAGTAAACAGCTGTAGTATTGCTACCTACTTTTGTTGAGAGTATTAATACTCTATTGGTTACCAGTGTATTTGTCATCCGTGGTATTGAGTTATATCGTTTTATAAGTATAGTATGACTGCGACAGGAAATAAGGCAGCCATGAGTTTGAAAGACACAATGTGTCAAGATTCTCTGTCATGCTGACTGAAAACTGTCGAAACACAGTAAACAGCTGTAGCTTTGGTACCTATTTTTGTCGAGAGTACTGATACTCTATTCATTACCAGGGTATTTTTCAACAATGGCATTGAGATATATCGTTTCATAAGTATAGTATGACTGCGACAAGAAATAAGGCAGCTATGTGTTTTAGAATCGTACTTTTTTGTTGACAGTAGTAATACTCTATTGGTTACCAGTGCTTTTTCTACCGTGGTACTGAGTTATATCGTTTTATAAGTATAGTATGACAGCAATAGGAAATAAGGAAGCCACGAGTTTGAAAGACAGAATGTGTGAAGATTCTCTATCATGCTGACTGAAAACTGTTGAAACACAGTAAACAGCTGCAGCTTTGGTATCTATTTTTGGTGAGAGTACTAATACTCTATTCATTACAAGGGTATTTTTCAACAATGGTATTGTGTTATATCGTTTTATGAGTATAGTATGACTGCGACAGGAAATAAGGCAGCCATGAGTTTGAAAGACAGAATGTGTCAGGGATTCTCTATCATGCTGACTGAAAACTGTTGAAACAAAGTAAACAGCTGTAGCTTTGGTACCTATTTTTGTTGAGAGTACTAATACTTTATTCGTTACCAGGGTATTTTCTACCGTGGTATTGAGTTATATCGTTTTATAAGTATAGTATGACTGCAACAGGAGATAAGGCAGCCACGGATTTTAGAATCAGAATGTGTCAAGATTCTCTATCATGCTGATTGAAAACTCTGGAAACAACAGTGAACAGTGGTAGTTTCGGTACCTAGTTATACTGAGGGTACTAATACTTTATTCGTTACCAGTGTATTTGTATACCGTGGTATTGAGTTACATAGTTTTATAAGTATAGTATGACTGTGACAGGAAATAAGGCAGCCATGAGTTTGAAAGACACAATGTGTCAAGATTCTCTATCATGCTGACTGCAAACTGTTGAAACACAGTAAACAGCTGTAGTTTTGGTACCTATTTTTGTTCAGAGCACTAATACTCTATTCGTTACCAGGGTATGTTTCGCCAAAGGTATTCTGTTATATCGTTTTATAAGTGTAGTATGACTCCGTCAGAAAATAAGGAAGCCATGAGTTTGAAAGACACAATGTGTCAAGATTCTCTATCATGCTGACTTCAAACTGTTGAAACACAGTAAACAGTTTTTTTTATAACTATAGTACAACTGCGACATGAAATAAGGTGGCCATGAGGTTCAGAGTCAGAATGTGTCAAGATTCTCTATCATGCTGACTGAAAACTGTTGAAACACAGTGAACAGCTGTAGCTTTGGTACCTAGTTATGTTGAGAGAACTAAAACTCTGTTGTGTATTTTTCCACCATGCTATTGAGTTATATAGTTTTATAGGTATAGTATGACTACAACAGGCACCCATGAGTTTGAGTGTCAGAATGTGTCAAGATTCTCTACCATGCTGACTGAAAACTGTTGAAACACAGTAAACAGCTGTAGGTTTGGTACCTATTTTTGTTGAGAGTATTAATACTCTATTCGTTACCAGGGTATTTTTCAACAATGGTATTGTGTTATATCATTTTATAAGTATAGTATGACTGTGACAGGAAATGAGGCAGCCATGAATTTGAGTCAGAATGTATCAAGATTCTCTATCATGCTGACTGAAAACTGTTGAAACACAGTAAACAGCTGTAGCTTTGGGACCTATTTTTGTAGAGAGTACTAATACTTTATTCGTTAGCAGGGTATTTTCTACCGCGGTATTGAGTTATATCGTTTTATAAGTATAGTACGACTGCGACATGAAATGAAACAGCCATCAGTTTGAGAGTTAGAATGTGTGAAGATTCTCTATCATGCTGACTGAAAACTGTTGCAACACAGTAAACAGCAGTAGCTTTGGTACCTATTTTTGTTCAGAGTACTAATACTCAATCCGTTACCAGGGTATGTTTCGCGAAAGGTATTCTGTTATATCGTTTTATAAGTTACTATGACTGCGTCAGGAAATAAGGCAGCCACGAATTTGAGAGTCAGAATGTGTCAAGATTCTCTATCATGCCGACTGAAAACTGTTGAAGCACAGTAAACAGCTGTAGCATTGGTACCTAGTTATATTGAGAGTAATAATATTCTATTCATTACCAGGGTATTTTTCAACAATGGTACTGAGTTATATCATTTTATAAGTATAGTACGACTGCGACAAGAAATAAGGCAGCCATGGATTTTAGAATCAGAATGTGTCGAGATTCTCTATCATGCTGACTGAAAACTGTTGAAACAACAGTGAACAGTGGTAGCTTTGGTACCTAGTTATATTGAGAGTACTAATATTGTTTTACTTAACAGTGTATTTTTCTACCATGGTATTGAGTTATATCGTTTCATAATTATAGTATGACTGCGACAGAAAATAAGGCAGCCATGAGCTTCAAAGTCAAAATGTGTCAAGATTCTCTATAATGCTACCTGAAAACTGTTCAAACACAGTAAACAGCTGCAGCTTTGGTACCTATTTTTGTTGAAAGTAGTAATACTCTATTGGTTCCCAGTGTATTGTTTTACCGTGGTATTGAGTTATATCGTTTTATAAATATAGTACGATTGTGACAGGAAATAAGGCAGCCATGACTTTAAAAGACACAATGTGTCAAGATTCTCTATCATGCTGACTGAAAACTGTTGAAACACAGTAAACAGCTGTAGCTTACGTACCCATTTTTGTTGAGAGTACAAATAATTTATTCGTTACCAGGGTATTTTCTACCATGGTATTGAGTTATATCGTTTTATAAGTACAATATGATTGCAACAGGAAATAAGGCAGCCATGGATTCTAGTGGAATCAGAATGTGTCAAGATTCTCTAGCATGCTGACTGAAAACTGTTGAAACACAGTAAACAGCTGTAGTATTGCTACCTACTTTTGTTGAGAGTATTAATACTCTATTGGTTACCAGTGTATTTGTCATCCGTGGTATTGAGTTATATCGTTTTATAAGTATAGTATGACTGCGACAGGAAATAAGGCAGCCATGAGTTTGAAAGACACAATGTGTTAAGATTCTCTGTCATGCTGACTGAAAACTGTCGAAACACAGTAAACAGCTGTAGCTTTGGTACCTATTTTTGTCGAGAGTACTGATACTCTATTCATTACCAGGGTATTTTTCAACAATGGCATTGAGATATATCGTTTCATAAGTATAGTATGACTGCGACAAGAAATAAGGCAGCTATGTGTTTTAGAATCGTACTTTTTTGTTGACAGTAGTAATACTCTATTGGTTACCAGTGCATTTTTCTACCGTGGTACTGAGTTATATCGTTTTATAAGTATAGTATGACAGCAATAGGAAATAAGGAAGCCACGAGTTTGAAAGACAGAATGTGTGAAGATTCTCTATCATGCTGACTGAAAACTGTTGAAACACAGTAAACAGCTGCAGCTTTGGTATCTATTTTTGGTGAGAGTACTAATACTCTATTCATTACAAGGGTATTTTTCAACAATGGTATTGTGTTATATCGTTTTATGAGTATAGTATGACTGCGACAGGAAATAAGGCAGCCATGAGTTTGAAAGACAGAATGTGTCAGGGATTCTCTATCATGCTGACTGAAAACTGTTGAAACAAAGTAAACAGCTGTAGCTTTGGTACCTATTTTTGTTGAGAGTACTAATACTTTATTCGTTACCAGGGTATTTTCTACCGTGGTATTGAGTTATATCGTTTTATAAGTATAGTATGACTGCAACAGGAGATAAGGCAGCCACGGATTTTAGAATCAGAATGTGTCAAGATTCTCTATCATGCTGATTGAAAACTCTGGAAACAACAGTGAACAGTGGTAGTTTCGGTACCTAGTTATATTGAGGGTACTAATACTTTATTCGTTACCAGTGTATTTGTATACCGTGGTATTGAGTTACATAGTTTTATAAGTATAGTATGACTGTGACAGGAAATAAGGCAGCCATGAGTTTGAAAGACACAATGTGTCAAGATTCTCTATCATGCTGACTGCAAACTGTTGAAACACAGTAAACAGCTGTAGTTTTGGTACCTATTTTTGTTCAGAGCACTAATACTCTATTCGTTACCAGGGTATGTTTCGCCAAAGGTATTCTGTTATATCGTTTTATAAGTGTAGTATGACTCCGTCAGAAAATAAGGAAGCCATGAGTTTGAAAGACACAATGTGTCAAGATTCTCTATCATGCTGACTTCAAACTGTTGAAACACAGTAAACAGCTGTAGCTTTGGTACCTATTTTTGTGGAGAGTACTAATACTCTATTCGTTAAGAGGGTATTTTTCAACAATGGTATTGTGTTATATCGTTTTATAAGTATAGTATGACTGCGATAGGAAATAAGGCAGCCATGGATTTTAGAATCAGAATGTGTCAAGATTCTCTATCATGCTGACTGAAAACTGTTGAAACAACAGTGAACAGTGGTAGCTTTGGTACCTAGTTTTATTGAGAGTACTAATACCCTATTAGTAAGCAGTGTATTTCTGTAGCATGGTATTGAGTTATATCGTTTCATAATTATAATATGACTGCGACAGAAAATAAGGCAGCCATGATTTTGAAAGTCAGAATGTGTCGAGAATCTCTATCATGCTGACTGAAAACTGTTGAAACACAGTACACAGCTGTAGCTCTGTTACCTATTTTTGTAGAGAGTACTAACACTTTATTCGTTAGCAGGTTATTTTGTACCATGGTATTGAGTTATATCGTTTTATAACTATACTACGACTGCGACATGAAATCAGGAGGTCATGAGTTTGAGAGTCAGAATGTGTCAAGATTCTCTATCATGGTGACTGAAAACTGTTGAAACACAGTAAAACGCTGTTGTTTTGGTACCTATTTTTGTTGAGAGTACTAATACTTTATTCGTTACCAGGGTATTTTCTACCGTGGAATTGAGTTATATCGTTTTAGAAGTATAGTATGACTGCAACAGGAAATAAGGCAGCCATGGGTTTTAGAATGAGAATGCGTCAAGATTCTCTATCATGCTGACTGTAAACTGTTGAAACAACAGTGAACAGTGGTAGCTTTGGTAACTAGTTCTATTGAGAGTACTAATACTCTATTAGTTACCAGTATATTTTTCTACCATGGTATTGAGTTATATCGTTTCATAATTATAGTATGACTGCAACAGAAAATAAGGCAGCCTTGTATCTTTGGTACCTATTTTTGGTGAGAGTACTAATACTCTATTCATTCCAAGGGTATTTTTCAACAATGGTATTGTGTTATATCGTTTTATAAGTATAGTGTGACTGCGACAGGAAATAAGGCAGCCATGAATTTGAGATTCAGAATGTGTCGAGATTCTTTATCATGCTGACTGAAAGCCGTTGCAACACAGTAAACAGCTGTACCTTTGGTACCTATTTTGTTGAGAGTACTAATACTTTATTCGTTACCAGGGTATTTTCTACCGTGGTATTGAGTTATATCGTTTTAGAAGTATAGTATGACTGCGATAGGAAATAAGGCAGCCATGGGTTTTAGAATGAGAATGTGTCAAGATTTTTTTTTTGTCCCGTGATTTGCCCTCTCGTACATTGGTAGCATTTCTCTCACAAACCGTTTACTATCCACCATAATATTATTCCAAAAGAGGTTCTATCACTAAACCAATGATAGAAACTATAGCCCTTACAGTATAGCCCTTACCGTATAGCCCTTACCGAATTGTTGCTTAGTGTATTACTTACTGTTGCTTAGTGTATTACTTATTGTATTAATTATCGTACTAAACAAAAAAGTTGTATCCTTTGTCTACATCCTTGTAGAGTGGTGAGGGAGGACGCTACAGAGGTATCAGTGGTGAATTCTCCACCCGACAGGTTTCTAATAACTGGCGAATATAGGCCACGGGAACTGGCGATGGGTTTTTGGTCGTGGGGGTTGGTCATATCCAACGGTTCACGGACCCACGGCTCTTCGGCGCTTTTTGTATTCTATGTTCGAGGGGTTGATATGCCCACACGTACATTGGTAGCGTTTCTCTCACAAACTGTTTACTATACTCCATAGTATCTTTCCAAGAAGAGGTTCCATCACTAAACCTAATGAGCCATCAACACAAATCTTGCTGTCAAGAATATACTTTTCGTCAAAAGGGAATGGCAGGAAGACAGCCTCTCAGGCTATGCCATTTCCTTGCAGCGCGTTCAACTATAACCTGTTTTATTGTTATCTTGTATACTCTTATGCTGCAAAATAAATCAATCAATCAATACCTATTTTTGTTGAGAGTACTAATACTTTATTCGTTACCAGGGTATTTTCTACCGTTGTATTGAGTTATATCGTTTTATGACTGCGACAGGAAATAAGGCAGCCATAGATTTAAGAATCAGAATGTGTCAAGATTCTCTATCATGCTGACTGAAAACTGTGGAAACAACAGTGAACAGTGGTAGCTTTGGTACCTAGTTATATTGAGAGTACTAAAACTCTATTAGCTACCAGTGTATTTTTCTACCATGGTATTGAGTTATATCGTTTCATAAGTATAGTATGACTGCGACAGGAAATAAGGCAGCCATGAGCTTGAAAGACAGAATGTGTCAAGATTCTCTGTCATGCTGACTGAAACCTGTTGCAACACAGTAAACAGCTGTAGCTTTGGTACCTATTTTTGTTGAGAGTACTAATACTCTATTGGTTACCAGTGCGTTTTCTACCGTGGTATTGAGTTATATCGTTTTATAAGTATAATATGACTGAGACAGGAAATAAAGCAGCCATGAATTTGTCAGAATGTATCAAGATTCTCTATCATGCTGACTGAAAACTGTTGAAAGACAGTAAACAGCTGTAGCTTTGGCACCTATATTCGCCAAGAGTACTAATATACCATTCATTACCAGGGTATTTTTCAACAATGGGACTGAGTTATATCCTTTCATAAGCATAGTATGACTGCGGCAGGAAATAAGGTAGCCAGGTATTTTAGAATCAGAATGTGTCAAGATTCTCTATCATGCTGACTGAAAACTGTTGAAACACAGTAAACAGCTGTAGCCTTGGTACCTATTTTTGTTGAGAGTACTAATACTTTGTTCGTTACTAGGGTATTTTCTACCGCGGTATTGAGTTATATCGTTTTCTAAGTAAAGTATGACTGCGACAGGAAATAAGGCAGCCATGGATTTTAGAATCAGAATGTGTCAAGATTCTCTATCATGCTGACTGAAAACTGTTGAAACAACAGTGAACAGTGGTAGCTTTGGAACCTTGTTATATTGAGAGTACTAATACTCTATTAGTTGCCAGTGTATTTTTCTACCATGGTATTGAGTTATATCGTTTCATAATTATAGTATGACTGCGACAGAAAATAAGGCAGCCATGATTTTGAAAGTCAGAATGTGTCAAGATTCTCTATCATCCTGACTAAAAACTGTTGAAACACAGTAAACAGCTGTAGCTTTGGTACCTATTTTTGTTGAGAATACTAATACTTTATACGTTACCAGGGTATTTTCTACCGTGGTATTGAGTTACATCGTTTTATAAGTATAGTATGACAGCGACAGGAAATAAAGCAGCCATGGATTTTAGAATCAGAATGTGTCAAGATTCTCTATCATGCTGACTGAAAACTGTGAAACAACAGTGAACAGTGGTAGCTTTGGTACCTAGTTATATTGAGAGTACTAATACTCTATTAGTTACCAGTATATTTTTCTACCATGGTATTGAGTTATATGGTTTTATAATTATAGTATGACTGCAACAGAAAATAAGGCGGCCATGATTTTGAAAGTCAGAATGTGTCGAGAATGTCTATCATGCTGACTGAAAACTGTTGAAACACAGTGAAAAGCTGTAGCTTTGTTACCTATTTTTGTAGAGGGTACTAATACTTTATTCGTTAGCAGGGTATTTTGTACCGTGGTATTGAGTTATATCGTTTTACAACAATAGTACGACTGTGACATGAAATCAGGCGGCCAAGAGTTTGAGAGTCAGAATGTGTCAAGATTCTCTATCATGCTGACTGAAAACTGTTGAAACACAGTAAACAGCTGTAGCTTTGGTACCTATTTTTGTTGAAAGTACTAATACTCTATTCGTTCCCAGTGTATTTTTTTTTTCCGTGGTATTGAATTATATCATTTTATAAGTATAGTATGGTTGTAACAGGAAATAAGGCAGCCAAGAGTTTGAAAGACACAATGTGTCAAGATTCTCTATCATGCTGACTGAAAACTGTTGAAACACAGTAACCAGCTGTAGCTTTGGCACCTATTTTTGTTCAGAGTACTAATGCTCTATTGATTACAAGTGTATTTTTCAACAATGGTATTGTGTTATATCGTTTTATAAGTATAGTATGACTGCGACAGGAAATAAAGCAGCCATGAATTTGAGAGTCAGAATGTGTCAAGATTCTCTATCATGCTGACTGAAAACTGTTGAAACACAGTAAACAGCTGTAGCTTTGGTACCTATTTTTGGTGACAGTACTTATACTCTATTGGTTACCAGTGCATTTTTCTACTGTGGTACTGAGTTATATCGTTTTATAAGTATAGTATGACTGCAACAGGAAATAAGGCAGCCATGAGTTTGAGAGTCGGAATGTGTCAAGGTTCTCTATCATGCTGACTGAAAACTGTTGAAAAAACAGTGAACAGTGGTAGTTTTGGTACCTAGTTATATTGAGAGTACTAATACTTTATTCGTTACCAGTGTATTTTTCTACCGTGGTATTGAGTTATATAGTTTTATAAGTATAGTATGTCTGCGATAGGAAATAAGGCAGCCATAAGTTTGAGAGTCGGAATGTGTCAAGCTTCTCTCACATGCTGACTGAAAACTGTTGATACACAGTAAACAGCTGTAGCTTTGGTACCTATTTTTGTTGAGAGTACTAAGACTCTGCTCGTTAAGAGGGTATTTTTCAACAATGGTATTGTGTTATATCGTTTTATAAGTATAGTATGACTGCAACAGGAAATAAAGCAGCCATGAATTTCAGAGTCAGAATGTATCAAGATTCTCAATCATGCTGACTGAAAACTGTTGAAACACAGTAAATAGCTGCAGCTTTGGTACCCATTTTTGTCGAGAGTACTAATACTCTATTCATTACCAGGGTATTTTTCAACAATGGTATTGAGATATATCGTTTCATAAGTATAGTATGACTGCGACAGGAAATAAGGCAGCCATGAGTTCTGGAATTGTACCTTTTTTTGTTGACAATACTAATACTCTATTGGTTACCAGTGCATTTTTCTAAAGTGGTACTGAGTTATATCGTTTTATAAGTATAGTACGACTGCAATAGGAAATAAGGAAGCCACAAGTTTGAAAGACAGAATGTGTGAAGACTCTCTATCATGCTGACTGAAAACAGCTGTAGCTTTGGTACCTATTTTTGTTGAGAGTACTAATACTCTATTGGTTACCAGCATATTTTGTTACTGTAGTATTGAGTTATATCGTTTTATAAATATAGTATGACTGCGACAAAAATTAAGGCAGCCATGAGTTTGAAAAAAAGAATGTGTCAAGATTCTCTATCATGCTGCCTGGAAACTGTTGAAACATAGTAAACTGCTGTAGCTTTGGTACCTATTTTTGTTGAGAGTGCAAATACTTTATTTGCTACCAGGGTATTTTCAACCGTGGTATTGAGTTATATCGTTTTATAAGTATAATATGACTGCAACAGGAAATAAGGCAACCATGGATTTTAGAATCAGAATGTGTCAAGATGCTCTATCATGCTGACTGAAAACTGTTGAAACACAGTAAACAGCTGTAGCTTTGGTACCTAGTTATGTTGAGAGTACTAATACTCTATTGGTTACCAGTGTGTCTTTCTACCGTGGTATTGAGTTATATTGTTTTATAAGTATACTATGACTGCGACAGGAAATAAAGCAGCCATAAATTTGAGAGTCATAATGCATCTAGATTCTCTATCATGCTGACTGAAAACAGTTGAAACACAGTAGACAGCTGTAGCTTTGGTACCTATTTTTGTCGAGAGTACTAATACTCTATTCATTACCAGGGTATTTTTCAACAATGGTATTGAGAAATATCGTTTCATAAGTATAGTATGACTGCGACAGGAAATAAGGCAGCCATGAGTTTTAGAATCGTACCTTTTTTGTTGACAGTACTAATACCCTATTGGTTACCAGTGCATTTTTCTACCGTGGTACTGAGTTATATCGTTTTATAAGTATAGTATGACAGCAATAGGAAATAAGGAAGCCACGAGTTTGAAAGACAGAATGTGTGAAGATTCTCTATCATGCTGACAGAAAACTGTTGAAACACAGTAAACAGCTGTAGCTTTGGTACCTATTTTTGGTGGGAGTACTAATACCCTATTCATTACAAGGGTATTTTTCAACAATGGTATTGAGTTATATCGTTTTATAAGTATAGTATGACTGCGACAGGAAATAAGGCAGCCATAAGTTTGAAAGACAGAATTCTCTATCATGCTGACTGAAAACTGTTGCAACACAGTAAACAACTGTAGCTCTGGTACCTATTTTCGTGGAGACTACTAATACTTTATTCGTTACCAGGGTATTTTCTACCGTGGGATTGAGTTATATCGTTTTATAATTATAGTATGACTGCAACAGGAGATAAGGCAGCCATGGATTTTAGAATCAGAATGTGTCAAGATTCTCTATCATGCTGACTGAAAATTCTGGAAACAACAGTGAACAGTGGTAGTTTCGGTACCTAGTTATCTTGAGGGTACTAATACTTTATGCGTTACCAGTCTATTTTTCTACCGTGGTATTGAGTTATATAGTTTTATAAGTATAGTATGACTGTGAAAGGAAATAAGGCAGCCATGAGTTTGAGAGTTGAAATGTGTCAAGATTCTCTCACATGCTGACTGAAAACTGTTGAAACACAGTAAACAGCTGTAGCTTTGGTACCTATTTTTGTTGAGAGTACTAATGTTCCATTGGTTCCCAGTGTATTTTTCTACCGTGGTATTGACTTATATCGTTTTATAAGTATAGTATAACTGAGACAGGAAATAAGGCAGCCATGAGTTTGAAAGACACAATGTGTCAAGATTCTCTATCATGCTGACTGAAAACTGTTGAAAGACAGTACACAGCTGTAGCTTTGGTATTATTTATTATTTATTTATTGGTGTTTAAGGTCACGTACTTATGCACAATGGCTAATCGTGACCGTGACAGTTTTACGGGTGGAGGAAGCCGGAGTACCCGGAGAGAACCACCGAGCAACGACGAGCAGCTGTCAGCTCCCCAACATCGTAACTCTGAACTCTGCACCACAGCACAGGCAGGGTTAGATTGGTTGAAGACATGTGCACCATCGACGTGCAGTACGCCTCAGTACACAGCGTCATCGTGCCCCCATGTAGGCAATCGGGGTGAAGTGTCTTGCCCAAGGACACAACGCGGTTGCCGCAGGTGGGATTCGAACCGAGGACCTCTCGGCTTGCAGCCTGCACCTCTACCAACTGAGCCACCGCGCCCCCTTGTAGCTTTGGTATCTATTTTTGTTGAGAGTACTAATACTTTATTCGTTAGCAGGTTATTTTGTACCATGGTAGAGTTATATCGTTTTATAACTATAGTACGACTGCGACATGAAATCAGGAGGCCATGAGTTTGAGAGTCAGAATGTGTCAAGATTCTCTATCATGGTGACTGAAAACTGTTGAAACACAGTAAAAAGCTGTAGTTTTGGTACCTATTTTTGTTGAGAGTACTAATACTTTATTCGTTACGAGGGTATTTTCTACCATGGTATTGAGTTATATCGTTTTAGAAGTATAGTATGACTGCGATAGGAAATAAGGCAGCCATGGGTTTTAGAATGAGAATGTGTCAAGATTCTCTATCATGCTGACTGAAAACTGTTGAATCAACAGTGAACAGTGGTAGCTTTGGTACCTAGTTCTATTGAGAGTACTAATACTCTATTAGTTACCAGTATATTTTTCTACCATGGTATTGAGTTATATCGTTTCATAATTATAGTATGACTGCAACAGAAAATAAGGCAGCCATGTATCTATGGTACCTATTTTTGGTGAGAGTACTAATACTCTATTCATTACAAGGGTATTTTTCAACAATGGTATTGTGTTATATCGTTTTATAAGTATAGTATGACTGCGACAGGAAATAAGGCAGACATGAATTTGAGAGTCAGAATGTGTCGAGATTCTTTATCATGCTGACTGAAAACTGTTGCAACACAGTAAACAGCTGTAGCTTTGGTGCCTATTTTTGTTGAGAGTACTAATACTTTATTCGTTACCAAGGTATTTTCTACCATGGTATTGAGTTATATCGTTTTATGACTGCGACAGGAAATAAGGCAGCCATAGATTTAAGAATCAGAATGTGTCAAGATTCTCTATCATGCTGACTGAAAACTGTGGAAACAACAGTGAACAGTGGTAGCTTTGGTACCTAGTTATATTGAGAGTACTAAAACTCTATTAGTTCCCAGTGTATTTTTCTACCATGGTATTGAGTTATATCGTTTCATAAGTATAGTATGACTGCGACAGGAAATAAGGCAGCCATGAGCTTGAAAGACAGAATGTGTCAAGATTCTCTATCATGCTGACTGAAAACTGTTGGAACACAGTAAACAGCTGTAGCTTTGGTACCTATTTTTGTTGAGAGTACTAATACTCTATTGGTTGCCAGTGCGTTTTCTACCGTGGTATTGAGTTATATCGTTTTATAAGTATAATATGACTGCGACAGGAAATAAAGCAGCCATGAATTTGTCAGAATGTATCAAGATTCTCTATCATGCTGACTGAAAACTGTTGAAACACAGTAAACAGCTGTAGCTTTGGCACCTATATTCGCCAAGAGTACTAATATTCCATTCATTACCAGGGTATTTTTCAACAATGGTATTGAGTTATATCGTTTCATAAGTATAGTATGACAGCGACAGGAAATAAGGTAGCCAGGTATTTTAGAATCAGAATGTGTCAAGATTCTCTATCATGCTGGCTGAAAACTGTTGAAACACAGTAAACAGCTGTAGCCTTGGTACCTATTTTTGTTGAGAGTACTAATACTTTGTTCGTTACTAGGGTAATTTCTACCGCGGTATTGAGTTATATCGTTGTCTAAGTAAAGTATGACTGCGACAGGAAATAAGAAAGCCATGGATTTTAGAATCAGAATGTGTCAAGATTCTCTATCATGCCGACTGAGAACTGTTGAAACAACAGTGAACAGTGGTAGCTTTGGTACCTTGTTATATTGAGAGTACTAATACTCTATTAGTTGTCAGTGTATTTTTCTACCATGGTATTGAGTTATATCGTTTCATAATTATAGTATGACTGCGACAGAAAATAAGGCAGCCATGATTTTGAAAGTCAGAATGTGTCAAGATTCTCTATCATGCTGACTGAAAACTGTTGAAACACAGTGAACAGCTGTAGCTTTATTACCTATTTTTGTAGAGGGTACTAATACTTTATTCGTTAGCAAGGTATTTTGTACTAATATTCCATTCATTACCAGGTATGTTTCAACAATGGTATGGAGTTATATCGTTTCATAAGTATAGTATGACTGCGACAGAAAATAAGGTAGCCAGGTATTTTAGAATCAGAATGTGTCAAGATTCTCTATCATGTTGACTACAAACTGTTGAAACACAGTACACAGCTGTAGCTTTGGTACCTATTTTTGTTGAGAATACTAATACTTTATTCGTTACCAGGGTATTTTCTACCGTGGTAATGAGTTACATCGTTTTATAAGTATAGTATGACAGCGACAGGAAATAAGGTAGCCATGGATTTTAGAATCAGAATGTGTCAAGATTCTCTATCATGCTGACTGAAAACTGTGGAAACAACAGTGAACAGTGGTAGTTTTGGTACCTAGTTATATTGAGAGTACTAATACTTTATTCGTTACCAGTGTATGTTTCTACCGTGATATTGAGTTATATAGTTTTATAAGTATAGTATGACTGCGATAGGAAATAAGGCAGCCATGAGTTTGAGAGTAGGAATGTGTCAAGATTCTCTCACATGCTGACTGAAAACTGTTGAAACACAGTAAACAGCTGTAGCTTTGGTACCTATTTTTGTTGAGAGTACTAATACTCCATTGGTTACCAGTGTATTTTTCTACCGTGGTATTGAGTTATATCCTTTTATAAGTATAGTATGACTGCGCCAGGAAATAAGGCAGCCATGAGTTTGAAAGACAGAATGTGTCAAGATTCTCTATCATGCTGACTGAAAACTGTTGAAACACAGTAAACAGCTGTAGATTTGGTACCTATTTTTGTTGAGAGTGCAAATACTTTATTTGCTACCATGGTATTTTCAACCGTGGTATTGAGTTATATCGTTTTATAAGTATAATATGACTGCAACAGGAAATAAGGCAACCATGGATTTTAGAATCAGAATGTGTCAAGATTCTCTATCATGCTGACTGAAAACTGTTGAAACACACAGTAAAGAGCTGTAGCTTTGTACCTAGTTATGTTCAGAGTACTAATACTCTATTGGTTACCAGTGTGTTTTTCTACCGTGGTACTGAGTTATATCGTTTTATAAGTATACTATGACTGCGACAGGAAATAAAGCAGCCATGAATTTGAGAGTCAGAATGCATCTAGATTCTCTATCATGCTGACCGAAAACAGTTGAAAGACAGAAAACAGCTCTAGCGTTGGCACCTATTTTCGTCGAGAGTACTAATATTCTATTCATTACCAGGGTATTTTTCAACAATGGTATTGAGTTATATTATTCCATAAGTATAGTATGACTGCGACAGGAAATAAGGCAGCCATGGATTTTAGAATCAGAATGTGTCGAGATTCTCTATCATGCTGACTGAAAACTGCTGAAACAACAGGGAACAGTGGTAGCTTTGGTACCTAGTTATACTGAGAGTACTAATACTCAATTAGTTACCAGTGTATTTTTCTACCATGGTATTGTTATATTGTTTTAAAAGTATAGTATGACTGCGACAGGAAATAAGGCAGCCATGACTTTGAAAGACACAATGTGTCAAGATTCTCTATCACGCTGACTGAAAACTGTTGAAACACATTAACAGCTGTAGCTTTGCTACCTAGTTATGTTGAGAGTACTAATACTCTATTGGTTAACAGTGCGTTGTTCTACCATGGTACTGAGTTATATCGTTTCCTAAGTATAGTATGACTGCGACAGAAAATAAGGCAGCCATGAGTTTGAAAATCAGAATGTGTCAAGATTTTCTATCATGCCGATTGAAAACTGTTGAAACACAGTAAACAGCTGTAGCTTTTGTACCTATTTTTGTTGAGAGTACTAATACTCTATTGATTACCAGTGTATTTTGTTACTGTGGTATTCAGTTATATCGTTTTATAAGCATAGTATGACTGCGACAGGAAATAAGGCAGCCATGAATTTGAAAAACAGAATGTGTCAAGATTCTCCATCATGCTGACTGAAAACTGTTGAAACACAGTAAACAGCTGTATCTTTGGTACCTATTTTTGTTGAGAGTGCAAATACTTTATTTGCTACCAGGGTATTTTCAACCGTGGTATTGAGTTATATCGTTTTATAAGTATAATATGACTGCAACAGGAAATAAGGCAACCATGGATTTTAGAATCAGAATGTGTCAAGATTCTCTGTCATGCTGACTGAAAACTGTTGAAACACAGTAAACATCTGTAGCTTTGGTACCTAGTTATGTTGAGAGTACTAATACTCTATTGGTTACCAGTGTGTTTTTCTACCGTGGTATTGAGTTATATTGTTTCATAAGTATACTATGACTGCGACAGGAAATAAAGCAGCCATGAATTTGAGAGTCATAATGCATCTAGATTCTCTATCATGCTGACTGAAAACAGTTGAAAGACACAGAACAGCTGTAGCCTTGGCACCTAGTTTCGTCGAGAGTACTAATATTCTATTCATTACCAGGGTATTTTACAACAATGGTATTGAGTTATATCATTTCATAAGTATAGTATGACTGCGACAGGAAATAAGGCAGCCAGGTATTTTAGAATCAGAATGTGTCAAGATTCTCTATCATGGTGACTGAAGACTGTTAAAACACGGTGAACAGCTGTAGCTTTGGGACCTATTTTTGTTGAGAGTACAAATACTCATTCCCAGGGTATTGTCTTCCGTGGTATTGAGTTATATCGTTTTATAAGTATAGTATGACTGCAACAGGAAATAAGGCAGCCATGGATTTTAGAATCAGAATGTGTCAAGATTCTCTATCATGCTGACTGAAAACTGCTGAAAAAAAAGGGAATAGTGGTAGCTTTGGTACCTAGTTATACTGAGAGTACTAATACTCTATTAGTTACCAGTGTATTTGTCTACCGTGGCATTGAGTTATATCGTTTTATAAGTACAATTTGATTGCAACAGGAAATAAGGCGACCATGGATTTTAGAATCAGAATGTGTCAAGATTCTCTATCATGCTGACTGAAAACTGTTGAAACACAGTAAACAGCTGTAGCTTTGGTACCTATTTTTTGAGAGTACTAATACTCTATTGGTTACCAGTGTATATTTTTCTAACGTGGTATTGAGTTATATCGTTTTATAAGTATAGTATGACTGCGACAGGAAATAAGGCAGCCATGAGTTTGAAAGGAACAATGTGTCAAGATTCTCTATCATGCTGACTGAAAACTGTTTAAACACAGTAACCAGCTGTAGCTTTGGTACCTATTTTTGTTGAGAGTACTAAGACTCTATTCGTGTTATATCATTTTATAAGTATAGTATGACTGCGACAGGAAATAAAGCAGCCATGAAGAGTCAGAATGTATCAAGATTCTCAATCATGCTGACTGAAAACTGTTGAAACACAGTAAACAGCTTTAGCTTTGGTACCTATTTTTGTCGAGAGTACTAATACTCTATTCATTACCAGGGTATTTTTCAACAATGGTATTCAGATATATCGTTTCATAAGTATAGTATGACTGCTACAGGAAATAAGGCAGCCATCAGTTTTAGAATCGTACCTTTTTTGTTGACAGTACTAATACTCTATTGGTTACCAATGCATTTTTCTACCGTGGTACTGAGTTATATCGTTTTATAAGTATAGGATGACCGCGACAGGAAATAATGCAGCCATGAGTTTGAAAGACAGAATGTGTCAAGATTCACTATCATGCTGACAGAAAACTGTTGCAACACAGTAAACAGCTGTAGCTTTGGTACCTATTTTTGCTGAGAGTACTAATACTTTATTCGTTACCAGAGTTTTTTCTACCGTGATATTAAGTTATATCGTTTTATAAGTGTAGTATGACTGCAACAGGAAACTAGAATTACTTTGAGCACTGCTCACTAAAGATACCACCCACTCCAACCAAGAAACATTTCACAACAGTAAAAAAGTATTTAATATACACAGCACATCTGTATGTTCTCCGAAAACATGAGAGCAATTTTCAATATGAGAAAGGGTAAATATTACAAAGAGCATGCAAGATGAAAAAATAAAAATACCTGAAAGCAGAATAGAAGGTGCACATCTATAATGTACATAAAAGAATGCCTGTAAGTTTCAATGAAATCCACCCACTGGTATAAGAGGAGTAGCGGATAGCAGGAGTGTACCCCCCTAAAGCATCACAACAATTTGGCTAAGTTCATTTCGCCCTTTGGGAAAGAGTAAAAAATAAAAATACCTGAAAGCAAAATAGGAGGTGCACATCTATAATGTATAGAAAAGAATGCCTGTAAGTTTCAATGAAATCCACCCACTGGTTTAAGAGGAGTAGCGGATAGCAGATGTGTACCCCCAAAGCGTCACGGACGTACGGACATACGGAAGTACGTAAGTACGGAAGTACGGACACCATGAATGCTATATACCGCCCACTTTTCAAGTGGGTGGTATAATAAGGCAGCCATGGATTTTAGAATCAGAATGTGTCAAGATTCTCTATCATGCTGACTGAAAACTGATGAAACACAGTGAACAGTGGTAGTTTGGTACCTAGTTATATTGAGAGTACTAATACTCTATTAGTTACCAGTTTATTTTCCTACCATGGTATTGAGTTATATAGTTCCATAAGTATAGTATCACTGCGACAGAAAATAAGGCAGCCCTGAGTTTGACAGTCAGAATGTGTCAAGATTTTCTATCATGCTGACTGAAAACTGTTGAAACACAGTAAACAGCTGTAGCTTTGGTACCTATTTTTGATGAGAGTACTAATCCTCTATTGGTTACCAGTGTATTTTTTGACCGTGGTATTGAGTTATATGGGTTTATAAGTATAGTATGACTGCGAAAGGAAATAAGGCAGCCATGAGTTTGAAAGATAGAATGTGACAAGATTCTCTATCACGCTGACTGAAAACTGTTGAAACACAGCAAACAGCTGTAGATTTGGTACCAATTTTTGTTCAGAGTACTAATAGACTACTCGTTACTAGGGTATTTTTCAACAATGATATTGTGTTATATTGTTTTATACGTATAGTATGACAACGACAGGAAATAAGGCAGCCATGAATTTGAGAGTCAGAATGTTTCAACATTCTCTACTATGCTGACTGAAAACTGTTGAAACACAGCAAACAGCTGTAGCTTTGGTACCTAGTTATGTTGAGAGTACTAATACCCTTTTGGTTACCAGTGTATTTTTCTACCGTGGTATCGAGTTATATAGTATTATAAGTATAGTATGACTGAGATAGGAAATAAGGCAGCCATGAGTCTGAGAGTCAGAAGGTGTCAAGATTCTCTCACATGCTGACTGAAAACTGTTGAAACACCACAGTAAACACCTGTAGCTTTGGTACCTATTTTTGTTGAGAGTGCTAATACTCTATTCGTTACGGGGGTATTTTTCAACAATGGCATGGTGTTATATCATTTTATAAGTATAGTATGACTGCGACAGGACATAAGGCAGCCATGGATTTTAGAATCAGAGTGTGTCAAGATTCTCTATCATGCTGACTGAAAACTGTTGACACACAGTGAACAGGTCCAGCTTTGGTACCTATTATTGTTGAGAGTACTAATACTCTATTCGTTACGAGGGTATTTTACAACAATGGTATTGTGTTATATCGTTTAACAAGTATAGTATGACTGCGACAGGAAATAAGGCTGCCATGAATTTGAGAGAATTTATGAAGATTCTCTTTCTTGCTGAATGAAAACTGTTGAAAAACAGCAAACAGCTGTAGCTTTGGGACCTATTTTTGTTCACAGTACTAATACACTACTCGTTACCAGGGTATTTTTCAACAATGGTATTGTGTTATATTGTTTTATAAGTACAGTATGACGGCGACAGAAAATAAGGCAGACATGAATTTGAGAGTCAGAATGTGTCAAGATTTTCGACCATGCTGACTTAAAACTGTTGAAACACAGTGAACAAGTGTAGCTTTGGTACCTAGTTATGTTGAGAGTATTAATACTGTTTTGGTTTCCAGTGTATTTTTCTACCGTGGTATCGAGTTATATAGTATTACAAGTATAGTATAACTGCGATAGGAAATAGGGCAGCCATGAGTTTGAGAGTCAGAAGGTGTCAAGATTCTCTAACATGCTGACTGAAAACTGCTGAAACACAGTAAACCGTTGCAGCTTTGGTACCTATTTTTCTTGGGAGTACTAATACTCTATTGGTTACCAGTGTATTTTTCTACCGTGGTATTGAGTTATATCGTTTCATAAGTATAGTATGACTGCGACAGGAAATACGGCAGCCATGAGTTTGAAAGACACAATGTGTCAAGATTCTCTATCAGGCTAACTGAAAGCTGTTGAAACACCACAGTAAACACCTGTAGCTTTGGTACCTATTTTTGTTGAGAGTACTAATACTCTATTCGTTACGAGGGTATTTTTCAACAATGGTATTGTGTTATATCATTTTATAAGTATAGTATGACGGCGACAGGAAATAAGGCAGCCATGGATTTTAGAATCAGAATGTGTCCTGATTCTCTATCATGATGACTGAAAACTGTTGAAACACAGTGAACAGGTCCAGCTTTGGTACCTATTATTTTTGAGAGTACTAATACTCTATTCGTTACGAGGGTATTTTTCAACAATGGTATTGTGTTATATCGTTTTATAAGTATAGTATGACTGCGACAGGAAATAAGGCTGCCACGAATTTGAGAGAATGTATGAAGATTCTCTTTCTTGCTGAATGAAAACTGTTGAAACACAGCAAACAGCTGTAGCTTTGGGACCTATTTTTATTCAGAGTACTAATACTCTATTCATTACCAGTGTTATTTTTCAACATTGGTATTGAGTTATATCGTTTCATAAGTATAGTATGACTGCGACAGGAAATAAGGCAGCCATGAATTTTAGAAGCAGAATGTGTCCATATTCTCTATCATGCTGACTGAAAACTGTTGTAAGACAGTAAACAGCTGGAGCTTTGGTCCCTATTTTTGTTGAGAGTACTAATACTCTATTCGTTAAGAGGGAATTTTTCAACAATGGTATTGTGTTATATCGTTTTATAAGTATAGTATGACTGCGACAGGAAATAAGGCAGCCATGAATTTTAGAAGCAGAATGTGTCCATATTCTCTATCATGCTGACTGAAAACTGTTGTAAGACAGTAAACAGCTGGAGCTTTGGTCCCTATTTTTGTTGAGAGTACTAATACTCTATTCGTTAAGAGGGAATTTTTCAACAATGGTATCGAGTTATATCATGTAATAAGTGTAGTATGACTGCGACAGGAAATAACTCAGATATGAATTTTAGAATCAGAATGTGTCAAGGTTCTCTATCATGCTAACTGAAAACTGTTGAAACACAGTTAACAGTGGTAGTTTGGTACCTAGTTATATTGAGAGTCCTAATACTCTATTAGTTACCCGTGTATTTTTCTGCCGTGGTATTGAGTGATATCGTTTCATAAGTATAGTATGACTGCGACAGGAAATAACTCAGCCATGAATTTTAGAATCAGAATGTGTCAAGGTTCTCTATCAAGCTGACTGCAAACTGTTGAAACAGAGTGAACAGCTGTAGCTTCGGTACCCAGGTATGTTGAGAGTACTAATACTCTATTGATTACCAGTGTATTTTTCTACCGTGGTATTGAATTATATAGTTTTATAGGTATAGCATGACTACAACAGGAAATAAGGCAGCCATGAGTTTGAGAGTGAATGTGACAAGCTTCTCTATCATGCTGACTGAAAACTGTTGAAACACAGTAAACAGCTGTAGCTTTGGTACCTATGTTTGTTCAGAGTACTAATACTCTATTCGTCACCATGGTATTTTTCAACAATGGCATTGTGTTATATTGTTTTATAAGTATAGTATGACTGCGACAGGAAATAAATAGCCATGAATTTTAGAGACAGAATGTGTCAAGATTCTCTATCATGCTGCCTGAAAACTGTTGAAACACAGAAAACAGCTGTAGCTTTGGTACCTATTTTTGTTCAGAGTACTAATACTCTATTCGTTACCAGGGTATGTTTCGCCAAAAGTATTCTCTTATATCGTTTGATAAGTGTAGCATGACTGCATCAGGAAATAAGGTAGCCATGAATTTGAGAGTCAGGATGTATCAAGATTCTCTATCATGCTGACTGAAAACTGTTCAAACACAGTAAACATCTGTAGCTTTGGTACATATTTTTGTTCAGAGTACTAATACTCTATTCGTTACCAGGGAATGTTTCGGTAATGGTATTGTGTTATATTGTTTTAAAAGTGTAGAATCACTGCGTTAGGAAATAAGGCAGCCATGAATTTGAGAGTCAGAAACTATCAAGATTCTCTATCATGCTGACTGAAAACTGTTGAAACACATTGAATAGCTGTAGCTTTGGTACCTATTTTTGTTGAGAGTACTAATACTCTATTTGTTACGAGTGTATTTTTCTGCCGTGGTATTGAGTTATATCGTTTTATAAGTATAGTATGACTGTGACAGGAAATAAGGCAGCCATGAGTTTGAAAGACAGAATGTGTCAAGATTCTCTGTCATGCTGACTGAAAACTGTTGAAACACAGTAAACAGCTGTAGCTTTGGTACCTATTTGTGTTGAGAGCACAAATACTTCATTCGTAACCAGGGTATTTTCTACCGTGGTATTGAGTTATATCGTTTTATAAGTATAATCTGACGACAACAGGAAATAAGGAAACCATAGATTTTATAATCAGAATGTGTCAAGATTCTCTATCATGCTGACTGAAAACTGTTGAAAGACAGTACACAGCTGTAGCTTCGGTACCTATTTTTGTTGAGAGTACTAATACTTTATTCATCAGCAGGGTATTTTCTACCGTGGTATTGAGTTAAATCGTTTTATAACTATAGTACAACTGCGACATGAAATAAGGTGGCCATGAGGTTCAGAGTCAGAATGTGTCAAGATTCTCTATCATGCTGACTGAAAACTGTTGAAACACAGTGAACAGCTGTAGCTTTGGTACCTAGTGATGTTGAGAGAACTAAAACTCTGTTGTGTATTTTTCCACCATGGTATTGAGTTATATAGTTTTATAGGTATAGTATGACTACAACAGGCACCCATGAGTTTGAGTGTCAGAATGTGTCAAGATTCTCTACCATGCTGACTGAAAACTGTTGAAACACAGTAAACAGCTGTAGGTTTGGTACCTATTTTTGTTGAGAGTATTAATACTCTATTCGTTACCAGGGTATTTTTCAACAATGGTATTGTGTTATATCATTTTATAAGTATAGTATGACTGTGACAGGAAATGAGGCAGCCATGAATTTGAGTCAGAATGTATCAAGATTCTCTATCATGCTGACTGAAAACTGTTGAAACACAGTAAACAGCTGTAGCTTTGGGACCTATTTTTGTAGAGAGTACTAATACTTTATTCGTTAGCAGGGTATTTTCTACCGCGGTATTGAGTTATATCGTTTTATAAGTATAGTACGACTGCGACATGAAATGAAACAGCCATCAGTTTGAGAGTTAGAATGTGTGAAGATTCTCTATCATGCTGACTGAAAACTGTTGCAACACAGTAAACAGCAGTAGCTTTGGTACCTATTTTTGTTCAGAGTACTAATACTCAATCCGTTACCAGGGTATGTTTCGCGAAAGGTATTCTGTTATATCGTTTTATAAGTTACTATGACTGCATCGGGAAATAAGGCAGCCACGAATTTGAGAGTCAGAATGTGTCAAGATTCTCTATCATGCCGACTGAAAACTGTTGAAGCACAGTAAACAGCTGTAGCATTGGTACCTAGTTATATTGAGAGTAATAATACTCTATTAGTTACCAGTGTGTTTTTCTACCATGTTATTGAGTTATATCGTTTTATTAGTATACTATGACTGCGACAGGAAATAAAGCAGCCATGAATTTGAGAGTCAGAATGCATCAAGATTCTCTATCATGCTGACTGGAAATTGTTGAAGTACAGTAAACAGCTGTAGCTTTGGCACCTATTTTCGTTGAGAGTACTAATATTCTATTCATTACCAGGGTATTTTTCAACAATGGTACTGAGTTATATCATTTTACAAGTATAGTACGACTGCGACAAGAAATAAGGCAGCCATGGATTTTAGAATCAGAATGTGTCAAGATTCTCTATCATACTGACTGAAAACTGTTGAAACAACAGTGAACAGTGGTAGCTTTGGTACCTAGTTATATTGAGAGTACTAATACTGTTTTACTTAACAGTGTATTTTTCTACCATGGTATTGAGTTATATCGTTTCATAATTATAGTATGACTGCGACAGAAAATAAGGCAGCCATGAGCTTCAAAGTCAGAATGTGTCAAGATTCTCAATAATGCTACCTGAAAACTGTTGAAACACAGTAAACAGCTGCAGCTTTGGTACCTATTTTTGTTGAAAGTAGTAATACTCTATTGGTTCCCAGTGTATTGTTTTACCGTGGTATTGAGTTATATCGTTTTATAAGTATAGTACGATTGTGACAGGAAATAAGGCAGCCATGACTTTAAAAGACACAATGTGTCAAGATTCTCTATCATGCTGACTGAAAACTGTTGAAACACAGTAAACAGCTGTAGCTTACGTACCCATTTTTGTTGAGAGTACAAATACTTTATTTGTTACCAGGGTATTTTCTACCATGGTATTGAGTTATATCGTTTTATAAGTACAATATGATTGCAACAGGAAATAAGGCAGCCATGGATTCTAGTGGAATCAGAATGTGTCAAGATTCTCTAGCATGCTGACTGAAAACTGTTGAAACACAGTAAGCAGCTGTAGTATTGCTACCTACTTTTGTTGAGAGTATTAATACTCTATTGGTTACCAGTGTATTTGTCATCCGTGGTATTGAGTTTTATCGTTTTATAAGTATAGTATGACTGCGACAGGAAATAAGGCAGCCATGAGTTTGAAAGAAACAATGTGTTAAGATTCTCTGTCATGCTGACTGAAAACTGTCGAAACACAGTAAACAGCTGTAGCTTTGGTACCTATTTTTGTCGAGAGTACTGATACTTTATTCATTACCAGGGTATTTTTCAACAATGGCATTGAGATATATCGTTTCATAAGTATAGTATGACTGCGACAAGAAATAAGGCAGCTATGTGTTTTAGAATCGTACTTTTTTGTTGACAGTAGTAATACTCTATTGGTTACCAGTGCATTTTTCTACCGTGGTACTGAGTTATATCGTTTTATAAGTATAGTATGACAGCAATAGGAAATAAGGAAGCCACGAGTTTAAAAGACAGAATGTGTGAAGATTCTCTATCATGCTGACTGAAAACTGTTGAAACACAGTAAACAGCTGTAGCTTTGGTATCTATTTTTGGTGAGAGTACTAATACTCTATTCATTACAAGGGTATTTTTCAACAATGGTATTGTGTTATATCGTTTTATGAGTATAGTATGACTGCGACAGGAAACAAGGCAGCCATGAATTTCAAAGACAGAATGTGTCAAGATTGCCTATCATGCTGACTGAAAACTGTTGCATAACAGTAAACAGCTGTAGCTTTGGTACCTTTTTTGTTGAGAGTACTAATATTTTATTCATTACCAGGGTATTTTCTACCGTGGTATTCAGTTATATCATTTGATATGTATAGTATGACTGCAACAGGAAATAAGGCAGCTATGGATTTTAGAATCAGAATGTGTCAAGATTCTCTATCATGCTGACTGAAAACTGTGGAAACAACAGTGAACAGTGGTAGCTTCAGTACCTAGTTATATTGAGTACTAATACTCTATTAGTTACCAGTGTATATTTCAACCATGGTATTGAGTTATATCGTTTCATAAGTACAATATGACTGCGACAGAAAATAAGGCAGCCATGAGGTTGAAAGATAGAATGTGTCAAGATTCTCTATCATGCTGACTGAAAACTGCTGAAACACAGTAAACAGCTGTAGCTTTGGGATCTATTTGTGTAGAGAGTACTAATACTTCATTCGTAAGCAGGGTATTTTCTACTGCGGTATTGAGTTTTATTGTTTTATAAGTAGAGTACGACTGCGACATGAAATGAGACAGCCATCAGTTTGAGAGTTAGAATGTGTGAAGATTCTCTATCATGCTGACTGAAAACTGTTAAAACACAGTAAACGTCTGTAGCTTTGGTACCTATTTTTGTTCAGAGTACTAATACTCTATTGATTACAAGGGTATTTTTCAACAATGGTATTGTGTTATATCGTTTTATAAGTATAGTATGACTGCGACTGGAAATAAAGCAGTCATGAATTTGAGAGTCAGAATGCATCAAGATTCTCTATCATGCTCACTGAAAACTCTTGAAACACAGTAAACAGCTGTAGCTTCGGTACCTAGTATAGTATGACTGCGACAGGAAATAAGGCAGCCATGAGTTTGAAAGACACAATGTGTCAAGATTCTCTATCATGCTGACTGAAAAATGTTCAAACACAGTAAACAGCTGTAGCTTTGGTACCTATTTTTGTTGAGAGTACTAAGACTCTATTCTTTGAGAGTGTATTTTTCAACAATGGTATTGTGTTATATCGTTCTATAAGTAAAGTATGACTGCGACAGGAAATAAAACAGCCATGAATTTGAGACTCAGAATGTATCAAGATTGTCAATCATGCTGACTGAAAACTGTTGAAACACAGTAAACAGCTGTAGCTTTGGTACCAATTTTTGTCGAGAGTACTAATACTCTATTCATTACCAGAGCATTTTTCAACAATGGTATTGAGATATATCGTTTCATAAGTATAGTATGACTGCGACAGGAAATAAAGCAGCCATGAATTTGAGAGTCAGAATGTATCAAGATTCTCAATCATGCTGACTGAAAACTGTTGAAACACAGTAAACAGCTGTAGCTTTGGTACCTATTTTTGTCGAGAGTACTAATACTCTATTCATTACCAGGGTATTTTTTAACAATGATATTGAGATATATCGTTTCATAAGTATAGTATGACTGCGACAGGAAATAAGGCAGCCATGAGTTTTAGAATCGTACCTTTTTTGTTGACAGTACTAATAGTCTATTGGTTACCAGTGCATTTTTCTACCGTGGTACTGAGTTATATCATTTTATAAGTATAGTATGACTGCAATAGGAAATAACGGACACATGAGTTTGAAAGACAGAATGTGTCAAGATTCTCTATCATGCTGACTGAAAACGGTTGAACCACAGTAAACAGCTGTAGCTTTGGTACCTATTTTTGTTCAGAGTACTAATACCTTATTCGTTACCAAGGTATTATCTACCGTGGTATTGAGCTATATAGTTTATAAGTATAGCATTACTGCGACAGGAAATAAGGCAGCCATGGATTTCAGAATATGTCAAGATTCTCCATCATGCTGACTGAAAACTGTTGAAACACAGTAAACAGCTGTAGCTTTGGTACCTATTTTTGGTAAGAGTACTAATACTCTATTCATTACAAGGGTATTTTTCAACAATGGTATTCTGTTATATCGTTTTATAAGTATAGTTTGACTGCGACAGGAAATAAGGCAGCCATGAGTTTGAAAGACAGAATGTGTCAGGGATTCTCTATCATGCTGACTGAAAACTGTTGAAACAAAGTAAACAGCTGTAGCTTTGGTACCTATTTTTGTTGAGAGTACTAATACTTTATTCGTTACCAGGGTATTTTCTACCGTGGTATTGAGTTATATCGTTTTATAAGTATAGTATGACCGCAACAGGAAATAAGGCAGCCATGGATTTTAGAATCAGAAAGTGTCAAGATTCTCTATCAGGCTGACTGAAAACTGTGGAAACAACAGTGAACAGTGGTAGTTTTGGTACCTAGTTATATTGAGAGTACAAATACTTATATATTTTTATAAGAATAGTATGACTGCGAAAGGAAATAAGGCAGCCATGAGTTTGAGAGTCGGAATGTGTGAAGACACGGTGAACAGCTGTAGCTTTGGTACCTATTTTTGTTGAGAGTACTAATACTCTATTTGTTAAGAGGGTATTTTTCAACAATGGTATTGTGTTATATGGTTTTATAAGTATAGTATTACTGCGACAGGAAATAAAGCAGCCATGAATTTGAGAGTCAGAATGTATCAAGATTCTCTATCATGCTGACCAAAAACTGTTGAAACACAGTAAACAGCTGTAGCTTCGGTACCTATTTTTGGTGAGCGTACTAATACTCTATTCATTACAAGGGCATTTTTCAACAATGGTATTGTGTTATATTGTTTCATAAGTATAGTATGACCGCGACAGGAAAAAAGGCACTCATGTGTTTTAGACTCGTACCTTTTTTTGTTTACAGTAGTTATACTCTATTGGTTACCAGTGCATTTTTCTACCGTGGTACTGAGTTATATCGTTTTATAAGTATAGTATGACTGCAATAGGAAATAAGAGAACCATGAGTTTGAAAGACAGAATGTGTCAAGATTCTCTATCATGCTGACTGAAAACTGTTGAACCACAGTAAACAGCTGTAGCTTTGGTACCTATTTTTGTTCAGAGTACTAATACTCTATTCATTACAAGGGTATTTTTCAACAATGGTATTGTGTTATATCATTTTATAAGTATAGTATGACTGCGACAGGAAATAAGGCAGCCATGAGTTTGAAAGACAGAATGTGTCAAGATTCTCTATCATGCTGACTGAAAACTGTTGGAACACAGTAAACAGCTGTAGCTTTAGTACCTATTTTTGTTCAGAGTACTAATACTTTATTCGTTACCAGGGTATTTTCTACCGTGGAATTGAGTTATATCATTTTATAAGTATAGTATGACTGCAACAGGAAATAAGGCAGCCATGGATTTTAGAATCAGAATGTGTCAAGATTCTCTATCATGCTGACTGAAAACTGTTGAAACAACAGTGAACAGTGGTAGTTTGGGTACCTAGTTATATTGAGAGTACTAATACTTTATTCGTTACCAGTGTATTTTTCTACCGTGGTATTGAGTTATATCATTTTAAAAGTATAGTATGACTGCGACAGGAAATAAGGCAGCCATGAGTTTGAAAGTCAGAATGTGTCAAGATTCTCTATCATGCTGACTGAAAACTGTTGAAACACAGCAAACAGCTGTAGCTTTGGTACCTATTTTTGTTGAGAGTACTAAGATTCTATTCGTTAAAAGGGTATTTTTCAACAATGGTATTGTGTTATAACGTTTTATAAGCATAGAATGACTGCGACAGGAAATAAAGCAGCCATGAATTTGAGAGTCAGAATGTATCAAGATTCTCAATCACGCTGACTGAAAACTGTTGAAACACAGTAAACAGCTGTAGCTTTGGTACCTATTTTTGTTGAGAGTACTAATACTCTATTGGTTACCAGTGTATTTTGTTACTGTGGTATTGAGTTATATCGTTTTATAAGTATAGTATGACTGCGACAGGAAATAAGGCAGTCATGAGTTTGAAAGACAGAATGTGTCAAGATTCTCTATCATGCTGACTGAAAACAGTTGAAAGACAGAAAACAGCTGTAGCTTTGGCACCTATTTTCGTCGAGAGTACTAATATTCTATTCAATACCAGGGTATTTTACAACAATGGTATCGAGTTATATCATTTCATAAGTATAGTATGACTGCGACAGGAAATAAGGCAGCCAGGTATTTTAGAATCAGAATGTGTCAAGATTCTCTATCATGGTGACTGAAGACTGTTAAAACACGGTGAACAGCTGTAGCTTTGGGACCTATTTTTGTTCAGAGTACAAATACTCATTACCAGGGTATTTTCTACCGTGGTATTGAGTTATATCGTTTTATAAGTATAGCATGACTGCAACAGGAAATAAGGCAGCCATGAATTTGAGAGTCAGAATGTATCAAGATTCTCTATTATGCTGACTGAAAACTCGTGAAACACAGTGAACAGCTGTAGCTTCGGTACCTATTTTAGGTGAGAGTACTAATACTCTATTCATTACCAGGGTATTTTTCAACAATGCTATTAGGTTATATCGTTTCATAAGTATAGTGTGATTACGACAGGAAATAAGGCAGCCAGGTATTTTAGAATCAGAATGTGTCAAAATTCTCTATCATGCTGACTGAAAACTGTTGAAACACAGTAAACAGCTGTAGCTTTGGTACCTATTTTTGTTGAGAGTACTAATACTCTATTCGTTAAAAGGGTATTTTTCAACAATGGTATTGTTTTATATCGTTTTATAAGTATAGTATGACTGCGATAGGAAATAAAGTAGCCATGAATTTGAGAGTCAGAATGTGTCAAGATTCTCTATCATGCTGACTGAAAACTGTTGAAACACAGTAAACAGCTGTAGCTTTGGTACCTATTTTTGTTGAGAGTACTAATACTCTATTCGTTAAAAGGGTATTTTTCAACAATGGTATGGTGTTATATCGTTTTATAAGTATAGTATGACTGCGATAGGAAATAAAGTAGCCATGAATTTGAGAGTCAGAATGTGTCAAGATTCTCTATCATGCTGACTGAAAACTGTTGAAACACAGTAAACAGCTGTAGCTTTGGTACCTATTTTTGTTCAGAGTATTAATACTTTATTCGTTACCAGGGTATTTTCTACTGTGGTATTGAGTTATATCATTTTATAAGTATAGTATGACTGCACCAGGAAATAAGGCAGCTATAGATTTTAGAATCAGAATGTGTCAAGATACTCTATCATGCTGGCTGAAAACTGTGGAAACCACAGTGAACAATGGTAGTTTTGGTATCAGTTACATTGAGAGTACTAATGCTCTATTAGTTACCAGTGTATTTTTCTACCATGGTATTGAGTTATATCGTTTCAAAAGTATAGTATGACTGCGACAGAAAATAAGGCAGCCATGAGTTTGAAAGACACAATGTGTCAAGATTCTCTATCATGCTGACTGTAAACTGTTGAAACACAGTAAACAGCTGTAGCTTTGGTACCTATTTTTGTTCAGAGTACTAATACTCTATTGATTACAAGGGTATTTTTCAACAATGGTATTGTGTTATATCGTTTTGTAAGTATAGTATGACTGCGACAGGAAATAAAGCAGCCATGAATTTGAGAGTCAGAATGTATCAAGATTCTCTATCATGCTGACTGAAAACTCTTGAAACACAGTAAACAGCTGCAGCTTCGGTACCTATTTTTGTTCAGAGTACTAATACTCTATTGATTACAAGGGTATTTTTCAACAATGGTATTGTGTTATATCGTTTTGTAAGTATAGTATGACTACGACAGGAAATAAGGCAGCCAGGTATTTTAGAATCAGAATGTGTCAAGATTCTCTATCATGCCGACTCTATCATATTGAAACACAGTAAACAGCTGTAGCTTTGTAACCTATTTTTCTTGAGTTTACAAATACTTTATTCGTTACCAGGGTATTTTCTACCGTGGTATTGAGTTATATAGTTTTATAAGTAGAATATGATTGCAACAGGAAATAAGGCAACCATGGATTTTAGAATCAGAATGTGTCAAGATTCTCTATTTTTCAACAATGCTATTGTGTTATATCGTTTTATAAGTATAGTATGACTGCGACAGGAAATAAGGCAGCCATGAGTTTGAAAGACACAATGTGTCAAGATTCTCTGTAATGCTAACTGAAAACTGTTGAAACACAGTAAACAGCTGTAGCTTTGGTACCTATTTTTGTTCAGAGTACTAACACTCTATTGATTACAAGGGTATTTTTCAACAATGGTATTGTGTTATATCGTTTATAAGTATAGTATGACTGCGACAGGAAATAAAGCAACCATGAATTTGAGAGTCAGAATGTGTCAAGATTCTCTATCATGCTGACTGAAAACTGTTGAAACACAGTAAACAGCTGTATCTTTGGTACCTATTTTTGGTGAGAGAACTAATACTCCATTCATTACAAGGGTATTTTTCAACAATGGTATTGTGTTATATCATTTATAAGTATAGTATGACTGCAAGAGGAAATAAGGCACTCATGTGTTTTAGAATCGTACCTTTTTTGTTGAAAGTACTTATACTCTATTGGTTACCAGTGCATTTTTCTACTGTGGTACTGAGTTACATCGTTTTATAAGTATAGTATGACTGCAATAGGAAATAAGGGAGCCATGAGTTTGAAAGACAGAATGTGTCAAGATTCTCTATCATGCTGACTGAAAACTGTTGAACCACAGTAAACAGCTGTAGCTTTGGTACCTATTTTTGTTCAGATTACTAATACTTTATTCGTTACCAGGGTATTATCTACCGTGGTATTGAGTTATATAGTTTTATAAGTATAGTATGACTGCGACAGGAAATAAGGCAGCCATGGATTTCAGAATCAGAATGTGTCAAGATTCTCTATCATGCTGACTGAAAACTGTTGAAACACAGTAAACAGCTGTGGCTTTGGTACCTATTTTTGGTGAGAGTACTAATACTCTATTCATTACAAGGGTATTTTTCAATAATGGTATTGTGTTATACCGTTTTATAAGTATAGTATGACTGCGGCAGGAAATAAGGCAGCCATGAGTTTGAAAGACAGAATGTGTCAGGGATTCTCTATCATGCTGACTGAAACCTGTTGAAGGAAAGTAAACAGCTGTAGCTTTGGTACCTATTTTTGTTGAGAGTACTAATACTTTATTCGTTACCAGGGTATTTTCTACCGTGGTATTGAGTTATATCGTTTTATAAGTATAGTATGACTGCAACAGGAAATAAGGCAGCCATGAGTTTGAGAGTCGGAATGTGTCAAGATTCTTTATCATGCTCACTGAAAACTGTGGAAAAAACAGTGAACAGTGGTAGTTTTGGTACCTAGTTATATTGAGAGTACTAATACTTTATTCGTTACCAGTGTATTTTTCTACCGTGGTATTGAGTTATATAGTTTTATAACTATAGTATGACTGCGATAGGAAATAGGGCAGCCATGAGTTTGAGAGTCGGAATGTGTCAAGATTCTCTCACATGCTGACTGAAAACTGTTGAAAGACAGAAAACAGCTGTAGCTTTGGCACCTATTTTCGTCGAGAGTACTAATATTCTATTCAATACCAGGGTATTTTACAACAATGGTATCGAGTTATATCATTTCATAAGTATAGTATGACTGCGACAGGAAATAAGGCAGCCAGGTATTTTAGAATCAGAATGTGTCAAGATTCTCTATCATGGTGACTGAAGACTGTTAAAACACGGTGAACAGCTGTAGCTTTGGGACCTATTTTTGTTCAGAGTACAAATACTCATTACCAGGGTATTTTCTACCGTGGTATTGAGTTATATCGTTTTATAAGTATAGCATGACTGCAACAGGAAATAAGGCAGCCATGAATTTGAGAGTCAGAATGTATCAAGATTCTCTATTATGCTGACTGAAAACTCGTGAAACACAGTGAACAGCTGTAGCTTCGGTACCTATTTTAGGTGAGAGTACTAATACTCTATTCATTACCAGGGTATTTTTCAACAATGCTATTAGGTTATATCGTTTCATAAGTATAGTATGATTACGACAGGAAATAAGGCAGCCAGGTATTTTAGAATCAGAATGTGTCAAAATTCTCTATCATGCTGACTGAAAACTGTTGAAACACAGTAAACAGCTGTAGCTTTGGTACCTATTTTTGTTGAGAGTACTAATACTCTATTCGTTAAAAGGGTATTTTTCAACAATGGTATTGTGTTATATCGTTTTATAAGTATAGTATGACTGCGATAGGAAATAAAGTAGCCATGAATTTGAGAGTCAGAATGTGTCAAGATTCTCTATCATGCTGACTGAAAACTGTTGAAACACAGTAAACAGCTGTAGCTTTGGTACCTATTTTTGTTGAGAGTACTAATACTCTATTGGTTACCAGTGTATTTTTCTACTGTGGTATTGAGTTATATCGTTTTATAAGTATAGTATGACTGCGACAGGAAATAGGGCAGCCAGGAGTTTGAAAGACACAATGTGTCAAGATTGTCTACCATGCTGACTGAAATCTGTTGAAACACAGTAAACAGCTGTAGCTTGGTACCTATTTTTCTTAAGAGTACTAATACTCTATTCATTAAGAGGGTGTTTTTCAACAGTGGCATTGTGTTATATCGTTTTATAAGTATAGTATTACTGCGACAGGAAATATAGCAGCCATGAATTTGAGAGTCAGAATGTATCAAGATTCTCTATCATGCTGACCGAAAACTGTTGGAACACAGTAAACAGCTATAGCTTCGGTACCTATTTTTCGTGAGCGTACTAATACTCTATTCATTACAAGGGCATTTTTCAACAATGGTATTGTGTTATATCGTTTCATAAGTATAGTATGACTGCGACAGGAAATAAGGCACCCATGAGTTTTAGAATCGTACCTTTTTTTGTTGACAGTACTTATACTCTATTGGTTACCAGTGCATTTTTCTACTGTGGAACTGAGTTATATCGTTTTATAAGTATAGTATGACTGCAATAGGAAATAAGGGGGCCATGAGTTTGAAAGACAGAATGTGTCAAGATTCTCTATCATGCTGACTGAAAACTGTTGAAACACAGTAAACAGCTGTAGCTTTGGTACCTATTTTTGTTCAGAGTACCAATACTTTATTCGCTACCAGGGTATTTTCTACCGTGGTATTCAGTTATATAGTTTTATAAGTATAGTATCACTGCGACAGAAAATATGGCAGCCATGAGTTTGAAAATCAGAATGTGTCAAGATTCTCTATCATGTTGACTGAAAACTGTTGAAACACAGTAAACAGCTGTAGCTTCGGTACCTATTTTTGGTGAGAGTACTAATACTCTATTCATTACAAGGGTATTTTTTAACAATGGTATTGTGTTATATCGTTTCATAAGTATAGCATGACTGCGGCAGGAAATAAGGAACCCATGAGTTTTAGAATCGTACCTTTTTTTGTTGACAGTACTTATACTCTATTGGTTACCAGTGTATTCTACCGTGGTATTGAGTTATATCGTTTCATAAGTACAGTATGACTGCAACAGAAAATAAGGCAGCCATGAGTCTGAAAGACAGAATGTGCCAAGATTCTCTATCATGCTGACTGAAAACTGTTGAAACAACAGTGAACAGTGTTAGCTTTGGTACCTTGTTATTTATTTATTTATTGATGTTTAAGGTCACATATTTATGCACAATGGCTAATCATGACCGTGACAGTTTTACGGGTGGAGGAAGCCGGAGGATCCGGAGAGAACCACCGAGCAACGACAAGCAGCTGCCAGCTCCCCAGCATCGTAACGCCTCACTGCAGCGTACCATCGACGTGTAGTACGCCTTAGTACACGGCGTCATCATGTCCCCACGTGGGCAATGGAGATGAAGTGTCTTGCCCAAGGACACAACGCGGTTGCCGCAGGTGGGATTCGAACCGAGGACCTCTCGGCTTGCAGCCTGCACCTCTACCTACTGAGCAACAGGTACCTTGTTATATTGAGAGTACTAATACTCTATTAGTTGCCAGTGTATTTTTCTACCATGGTATTGAGTTATATCGTTTCATAAGTATAGTATGACTGCGACAGAAAATAAGGCAGCCATGATTTTGAAAGTCAGAATGTGTCAAGATTCTCTATCATGCTGACTAAAAACTGTTGAAACACAGTAAACAGCTGTAGTTTTGGTACCTATTTTTGTTGAGAATACTAATACTTTATTCGTTACCAGGGTATTTTCTACCGTGGTATTGAGTTACATCGTTTTATAAGTATAGTATGACAGCGACAGGAAATAAGGCAGCCATGGAGTTTAGAATCAGAATGTGTCAAGATTCTCTATCATGCTGACTGAAAACTGTTGAAACAACAGTGAACAGTGGTAGCTTTGGTACCTAGTTATATTGAGAGTACTAATACTCTATTGGTTACCAGTATATTTTTCTACCATGGTATTGAGTTATATGGTTTTATAATTATAGTATGACTGCAACAGAAAATAAGGCAGCCATGATTTTGAAAGTCAGAATGTGTCGAGAATCTCTATCATGCTGACTGAAAACTGTTGAAACACAGTGAACAGCTGTAGCTTTGTTACCTATTTTTGTAGAGGGTACTAATACTTTATTCGTTAGCAGGGTATTTTGTACTGTGATATTGAGTTATATCGTTTTATAACTATAGTACGACTGTGACATGAAATGAGGCGGCCAAGAGTTTGAGAGTCAGAATGTGTCAAGATTCTCTATCATGCTGACTGAAAACTGTTGAAACACAGTAAACAGCTGTAGCTTTGGTACCTATTTTTGGTGAAAGTACTAATACTCTATTGGTCCCAGTGTATTTTTTTCTGTGGTATTGAATTATATCGTTTTATAAGTATAGTATGATTGTGACAGGAAATAAGGCAGCCATGAGTTTGAAAGACACACTGTGTCAAGATTGTCTATCATGCTGACTGAAATCTGTTGAAACACAGTAAACAGCTGTAGCTTTGGTACCTATTTTTGTTGAGAGTACAAATACTTCATTCGTTACCAGGGTATTTTCTACCGTGGTATTGAGTTATATCGTTTTATAAGTACAATATAATTGCAACAGGAAATAAGGCAACCATGGATTTTAGAATCAGAATGTGTCAAGATTCTCTATCATGCTGACTGAAAACTGTTGAAACACAGTAAACAGCTGTAGCTTTGGTACCTATTTTTGTTGAGAGTACTAATACTCTATTGGTTACCAGTCTATTTTTCTACTGTGGTATTGAGTTATATCATTTTATAAGTATAGTATGACTGCGACAGGAAATAAGGCAGCCATGAGTTAGAAAGACACAATGTGTCAAGATTGTCTATCATGCTGACTGAAATCTGTTGAAACACAGTAAACAGCTGTAGCTTGGTACCTATTTTAGTTGAGAGTACTAATACTCTATTCATGAAGAGGGTATTTTTCAACAATGGTATTGTGTTATATCGTTTTATAAGTATAGTATTACTGCGACAGGAAATAAAGCAGCCATGAATTTGTGAGTCAGAATGTATCAAGATTCTCTATCAAGCTGACCGAAAACTGTTGAAACACAGTAAACAGCTGTAGCTTCGATACCTATTTTTGGTGAGCGTACTATTACAGTATTCATTACATGGGCATTTTTCACCAATGGTATTGTGTTATATTGTTTCATAAGTATAGTATGACTGCGACAGGAAATAAGGCACTCATGAGTTTAAGAATCGCACCTTTTTTGTTGACAGTACTAATAGTCTATTGGTTACCAGTGCATTTTTCTACTGTGGTACTGAGTTATATCGTTTTATAAGTATAGTATGACTGCAATAGGAAATAAGGGAGCCATGAGTTTGAAAGACAGAATGTGTCAAGATTCTCTATCATGCTGACTGAAAACTGTTGAACCACGGTAAACAGCTGTAGCTTTGGTACCTATTTTTGGTGAGAGTACTAATACTCTATTCATTACAAGGGTATTTTTCAACAATGGTATTGTGTTATATCGTTTTATAAGTATAGTATGACAGCGACAGGAAATAAGGCAGCCATGAGTTTGAAAGACAGAATGTGTCAGGGATTCTCTATCATGCTGACTGAAAACTGTTGAAACAAATTAAACAGCTGCAGCTTTGGTACCTATTTTTGTTGAGAGTACTAATACTTTATTCGTTACCAGGGTATTTTCTACCATGGTATTGAGTTATATCGTTTTATAAGTATAGTATGTCTGCAACAGGAAATAAGGCAGCCATGGATTTTAGAATCAGAATGTGTCAAGATTCTCTATCATGCTGACCGAAAACTGTGGAAACAACAGTGAACAGTGGTAGTTTTGGTATCTAGTTATATTGAGAGTACTAATACTTTATTCGTTACCAGTGTATTTTTCTACCGTGGCATTGAGTTATATAGTTTTATAAGTATAGTATGACTGCGATAGGAAATAAGGCAGCCATGAGTTTGTGAACCGGATTGTGTCAAGATTCTCTCACATGCCGACTGAAAACTGTGGAAACACAGTAAACAGCTGTAGCTTTGGTACCTATTTTTGTTGAGAGTACTAATACTGCATTGGTTACCAGTGTATTTTTCTACTGTGGTATTGAGTTATATCGTTTTATAAGTATAGTATGAATGCAACAGGAAATAAGGCGGCCATGAGTTTGAAAGACACAATGTGTTAACATTCTCTATCATGCTGACTGAAAACTGCTCAAACACAGTAAACAGCTGTAGCTTTGGAACCTATTTTTGTTGAGAGTACTAAGACTCTATTCGTCAAGAGGGTATTTTTCAACAATGGTATTGTGTTATATCGTTTTATAAGTATAGTATGACTGCGACAGGAAATAAAGAGGGCCATGAATTTGAGTCAGAATGTATCAAGATTCTCAATCATGCTCACTGAAAACTGTTGAAACACAGTAAACAGCTGCAGCTTTGGTACCTATTTTTGTCGAGAGAACTAATACTCTATTCATTACCAGGGTATTTTTCAACAATGGTATTGAGATATATCGTTTCATAAGTATAGTATGACTGCGACAGGAAATAAGGCAGCCATGACTGAAAACTGTTGCAACACAGTAAACAGCTGTAGCTTTGGTACCTATTTTTGTTGAGGGTACTAATACTTTATTCCTTACCCGAGTTTTTTTCTACCGTGATATTGAGTTATATCGTTTCATAAGTTATAAGTGTAGTATGACTGCAACAGGAAATAAGGCAGCCATGGATTTTAGAATCAGAATGTGTCAAGATTCTCTATCATGCTGACTGAAAACTGTGGAAACACAGTAAACAGCTGTAGCTTTGGTACCTATTTTTGTTGAGAGTACTAATACTTTATTCGTTAGCAGGTTATTTTGTACCATGGCATTGAGTTATATCGTTTTATAACTATAGTACGACGGCGACATGAAATCAGGAGGCCATGAGTTTAAGAGTCAGAATGTGTCAAGATTCTCTATCATGGTGACTGAAAACTGTTGAAACACAGTAAAAAGCTGTAGTTTTGGAACCTATTTTTGTTGAGAGTACTAATACTTTATTCGTTACCAGGGTATTTTCTACCGTGGAATTGAGTTATATCGTTTTAGAAGTATAGTATGACTGCGATAGGAAATAAAGCAGCCATGGGTTTTAGAATGAGAATGTGTCAAGATTCTCTATCATGCCGACTGAAAACTGTTGAAACAACAGTGAACAGTGGTAGCTTTGGTACCTAGTTCTATTGAGAGCACTAATACTCTATTAGTTACCAGTATATTTTTCTACCATGGTATTGAGTTATATCGTTTCATAATTATAGTATGACTGCAACAGAAAAAAGGGCAGACATATATCTTTGGTACCTATTTTTGGTGAGAGTACTAATACTCTATTCATTACAAGGGTATTTTTCAACAATGGTATTGTGTTATATCGTTTTATAAGTATAGTATGACTGCGACAGGAAATAAGGCAGCCATGAGTTTGAAAGACAGAATGTGTCAAGATTCTCTATCATGCTGATTGAAAACTGTTGCAACACAGTAAACAGCTGTAGCTTTGGTACCTATTTTTGTGGACAGTACTAATACTTTATTCGTTACCAGGGTATTTTCTACCGTGGTATTGAGTTATATCGTTTCATAAGTATAATATGACTGCAACAGGAGATAAGGCAGCCATGGATTTTAGAATCAGAATGTGTCAAGATTCTCTATCATGCTGACTGAAAACTCTGGAAACAACAGTGAAGAGTGGTAGTTTCGATACCTAGTTATATTGTGGGTACTAATACTTTATTCGTTACCAGGGTATTTTTCTACTGTGGTATTGAGTTATATAGTTTTATAAGTATAGTATGACTGTGAAAGGAAATAAGGCAGCCATGAGTTTGAGAGTCGGAATGTGTCAAGATTCTCTCACATGCTGACTGAAAACTGTTGAAACACAGAAAACAGCTGTAGTTTTGGTACCTATTTTTGTTGAGAGTACTAATACTCCATTGGTTACCAGTGTATTTTTCTACCGTGGTATTGACTTATATCGTTTCATAAGTATAGTATAACTGCGACAGGAAATAAGGCAGCCATGAGTTTGAAAGGCACAATGTGTCAAGATTCTCTATCATGCTGACTGCAAACCGTTGAAACACAGTAAACAGCTGTAGTTTTGGTACCTATTTTTGTTCAGAGTACTAATACTCTATTCGTTACCAGGGTATGTTTCGCCAAAGTTATTCTGTTATATCGTTTTATAAGTGTAGTATGACTGCGTCAGGAAATAAGACAGCCATGAGTTTGAAAGACACATTGTGTCAAGATTCTCTATCATGCTGACTGCAAACTGTTGAAACACAGTAAACAGCTGTAGCTTTGGTACCTATTTTTGTGGAGAGTACCAATACTCTATTCGTTGAGAGGGTATTTTTCAACAATGGTATTGTGTTATATCGTTTTATAAGTATAGTATGACTGCGACAGGAAATAAGGCAGCCATGGATTTTAGAATCAGAATGTGTCAAGATTCTCTATCATGCTGACTGAAAACTGTTGAAACAACAGTGAACAGTGGTAGCTTTGGTACCTAGTTTTATTGAGAGTACTAATACCCTATTAGTAAGCAGTGTATTTCTGTAGTATGGTATTGAGTTATATCGTTTCATAATTATAATATGACTGCGACAGAAAATAAGGCAGCCATGATTTTGAAAGTCAGAATGTGACGAGAATCTCTATCATGCTGACTGAAAACTGTTGAAACACAGTACACAGCTGTAGCTTTGTTACCTATTTTTGTAGAGAGTACTAACACTTTATTCGTTAGCAGGTTATTTTGTACCATGGCATTGAGTTATATCGTTTTATAACTATAGTACGACGGCGACATGAAATCAGGAGGCCATGAGTTTAAGAGTCAGAATGTGTCAAGATTCTCTATCATGGCGACTGAAAACTGTTGAAACACAGTAAAAAGCTGTAGTTTTGGTACCTATTTTTGTTGAGAGTACTAATACTTTATTCGTTACCAGGGTATTTTCTACCGTGGAATTGAGTTATATCGTTTTAGAAGTATAGTATGACTGCGATAGGAAATAAAGCAGCCATGGGTTTTAGAATGAGAATGTGTCAAGATTCTCTATCATTCTGACTGAAAACTGTTGAAACAACAGTGAACAGTGGTAGCTTTGGTACCTAGTTCTATCGAGAGTACTAATACTCTATTAGTTAACAGTATATTTTTCTTCCATGGTATTGAGTTATATCGTTTCATAATTATAGTATGACTGCAACAGAAAAAAGGGCAGACATATATCTTTGGTACCTATTTTTGGTGAGAGTACTAATACTCTATTCATTACAAGGGTATTTTTCAACAATGGTATTGTGTTATATCGTTTTATAAGTATAGTATGACTGCGACAGGAAATAAGGCAGCCATGAATTTGAGAGTCAGAATGTGTCGAGATTCTTTATCATGCTGACTGAAAACTGTTGCAACACAGTAAACAGCTGTAGCTTGGGTACCTATTTTTGTTGAGAGTACTAATACTTTATTCGTTACCAGGGTATTTTCTACCGTGGTATTGAGTTATATCGTTTTATGACTACGACAGGAAATAAGGCAGCCATAGATTTAAGAATCAGAATGTGTCAAGATTCTCTATCATGCTGACTGAAAACTGTTGAAACAACAGTGAACAGTGGCAGCTTTGGTACCTAGTTCTATTGAGAGTACTAATACTCTATTAGTTACCAGTATATTTTTCTACCATGGTATTGAGTTATATCGTTTCATAATTATAGTATGACTGCAACAGAAAAAAGGGCAGACATATATCTTTGGTACCTATTTTTGGTGAGAGTACTAATACTCTATTCATTACAAGGGTATTTTTCAACAATGGTATTGTGTTATATCGTTTTATAAGTATAGTATGACGGCGACAGGAAAGAAGGCAGCCATGAGCTGGAAAGACAGAATGTGTCAAGATTCTCTATCATGCTGACTGAAAACTGTTGCAACACAGTAAACAGCTGTAGCTTTGGTACCTATTTTTGTTGAGAGTACTAATACTCTATCGGTTACCAGTTCGTTTTCTACCGTGGTATTGAGTTATATCGTTTTATAAGTATAATATGACTGCGACAGGAAATAAAGCAGCCATGAATTTGTCAGAATGTATCAAGATTCTCTATCATGCTGACTGAAAACTGTTGAAACATAGTAAACAGCTGTAGCTTTGGAACCTATTTTTGTTGAGAGTGCAAATACTTTATTTGCTACCAGGGTATTTTCAACCGTGGTATTGAGTTATATCGTTTTATAAGTATAATATTACTGCAACAGGAAATAAGGCAACCATGGATTTTAGAATCAGAATGTGTCAAGATGCTGTATCATGTTGACTGAAAACTGTTGAAACACAGTAAACAGCTGTAGCTTTGGTACCTAGTTATGGTGAGAGTACTAATACTCTATTGGTTACCAGTGTGTTTTTCTACCGTGGTATTGAGTTGTATTGTTTTAGAAGTATACTATGATTGCGACAGGAAATAAAGCAGCCATGAATTTGAGAGTCATAATGCATCTAGATTCTCTATCATGCTGACTGAAAACAGTTGAAAGACAGAAAACAGCTGTAACTTTGGCACCTATTTTCGTCGAGAGTACTAATATTCTATTCAATACCAGGGTATTTTACAACAATGGTATCGAGTTATATCATTTCATAAGTATAGTATGACTGCGACAGGAAATAAGGCAGCCAGGTATTTTAGAATCAGAATGTGTCAAGATTCTCTATCATGGTGACTGAAGACTGTTAAAACACGGTGAACAGCTGTAGCTTTGGGACCTATTTTTGTTCAGAGTACAAATACTCATTACCAGGGTATTTTCTACCGTGGTATTGAGTTATATCGTTTTACAAGTATAGTATGACTGCGACAGGAAATAAGGCAGCCATGGATTTTAGAATCAGAATGTGTCAAGATTCTCTATCATGCTGACTGAAAACTGTTGCAACACAGTAAACAGCTGTAGCTTTGGTACCTATTTTTGTGGAGAGTACTAATACTTTATTCGTTACCAGGGTATTTTCTACCGTCGTATTGAGTTATATCGTTTTATAAGTATAATCTGACTGTGACAGGAAATAAGGCAGCCATGAGTTTGAAAGACAGAATGTGTCAAGATTCTCTGTCATGCTGACTGAAAACTGTTGAAACACAGTAAACAGCGGTAGCTTTGGTACCTATTTGTGTTGAGAGCACAAATACTTCATTCGTAACCAGGGTATTTTCTACCGTGGTATTGAGTTATATCGTTTTATAAGTATAAACTGACGGAAACCAAGGAAACCATAGATTTTATAATCAGAATGTGTCGAGATTCTCTATCATGCTGACTGAAAACTGTTGAAAGACAGTACACAGCTGTAGCTTCGGTACCTATTTTTGTTGAGAGTACTAATACTTTATTCATCAGCAGGGTATTTTCTACCGTGGTATTGAGTCAAATCGTTTTATAACTATAGTACAACTGCGACATGAAATAAGGTGGCCATGAGGTTCAGAGTCAGAATGTGTCAAGATTCTCTATCATGCTGACTGAAAACTGTTGAAACACAGTGAACAGCTGTAGCTTTGGTACCTAGTTATGTTGAGAGAACTAAAACTCTGTTGTGTATTTTTCCACCATGGTATTGAGTTATATAGTTTTATAGGTATAGTATGACTACAACAGGCACCCATGAGTTTGAGTGTCAGAATGTGTCAAGATTCTCTACCATGCTGACTGAAAACTGTTGAAACACAGTAAACAGCTGTAGGTTTGGTACCTATTTTTGTTGAGAGTATTAATACTCTACTCGTTACCAGGGTATTTTTCAACAATGGTATTGTGTTATATCATTTTATAAGTATAGTATGACTGTGACAGGAAATGAGGCAGCCATGAATTTGAGTCAGAATGTATCAAGATTCTCTATCATGCTGACTGAAAACTGTTGAAACACAGTAAACAGCTGTAGCTTTGGGACCTATTTTTGTAGAGAGTAATAATACTTTATTCGTTAGCAGGGTATTTTCTACCGCGGTATTGAGTTATATCGTTTTATAAGTATAGTACGACTGCGACATGAAATGAAACAGCCATCAGTTTGAGAGTTAGAATGTGTGAAGATTCTCTATCATGCTGACTGAAAACTGTTGCAACACAGTAAACAGCAGTAGCTTTGGTACCTATTTTTGTTCAGAGTACTAATACTCAATCCGTTACCAGGGTATGTTTCGCGAAAGGTATTCTGTTATATCGTTTTATAAGTTACTATGACTGCGTCAGGAAATAAGGCAGCCACGAATTTGAGAGTCAGAATGTGTCAAGATTCTCTATCATGCCGACTGAAAACTGTTGAAGCACAGTAAACAGCTGTAGCATTGGTACCTAGTTATATTGAGAGTAATAATATTCTATTCATTACCAGGGTATTTTTCAACAATGGTACTGAGTTATATCATTTTATAAGTATAGTACGACTGCGACAAGAAATAAGGCAGCCATGGATTTTAGAATCAGAATGTGTCGAGATTCTCTATCATGCTGACTGAAAACTGTTGAAACAACAGTGAACAGTGGTAGCTTTGGTACCTAGTTATATTGAGAGTACTAATATTGTTTTACTTAACAGTGTATTTTTCTACCATGGTATTGAGTTATATCGTTTCATAATTATAGTATGACTGCGACAGAAAATAAGGCAGCCATGAGCTTCAAAGTCAGAATGTGTCAAGATTCTCTATAATGCTACCTGAAAACTGTTCAAACACAGTAAACAGCTGCAGATTTGGTACCTATTTTTGTTGAAAGTAGTAATACTCTATTGGTTCCCAGCGTATTGTTTTACCGTGGTATTGAGTTATATCGTTTTATAAGTATAGTACGATTGTGACAGGAAATAAGGCAGCCATGACTTTAAAAGACACAATGTGTCAAGATTCTCTATCATGCTGACTGAAAACTGTTGAAACACAGTAAACAGCTGTAGCTTACGTACCCATTTTTGTTGAGAGTACAAATACTTTATTCGTTACCAGGGTATTTTCTACCATGGTATTGAGTTATATCGTTTTATAAGTACAATATGATTGCAACAGGAAATAAGGCAGCCATGGATTCTAGTGGAATCAGAATGTGTCAAGATTCTCTAGCATGCTGACTGAAAACTGTTGAAACACAGTAAACAGCTGTAGTATTGCTACCTACTTTTGTTGAGAGTATTAATACTCTATTGGTTACCAGTGTATTTGTCATCCGTGGTATTGAGTTATATCGTTTTATAAGTATAGTATGACTTCGACAGGAAATAAGGCAGCCATGAGTTTGAAAGACACAATGTGTCAAGATTCTCTGTCATGCTGACTGAAAACTGTCGAAACACAGTAAACAGCTGTAGCTTTGGTACCTATTTTTGTCGAGAGTACTGATACTCTATTCATTACCAGGGTATTTTTCAACAATGGCATTGAGATATATCGTTTCATAAGTATAGTATGACTGCGACAAGAAATAAGGCAGCTATGTGTTTTAGAATCGTACTTTTTTGTTGACAGTAGTAATACTCTATTGGTTACCAGTGCATTTTTCTACCGTGGTACTGAGTTATATCGTTTTATAAGTATAGTATGACAGCAATAGGAAATAAGGAAGCCACGAGTTTGAAAGACAGAATGTGTGAAGATTCTCTATCATGCTGACTGAAAACTGTTGAAACACAGTAAACAGCTGTAGCTTTGGTATCTATTTTTGGTGAGAGTACTAATACTCTATTCATTACAAGGGTATTTTTCAACAATGGTATTGTGTTATATCGTTTTATGAGTATAGTATGACTGCGACAGGAAACAAGGCTGCCATGAATTTCAAAGACAGAATGTGTCAAGATTGCCTATCATGCTGACTGAAAACTGTTGCATAACAGTAAACAGCTGTAGCTTTGGTACCTTTTTTGTTGAGAGTACTAATACTTTATTCATTACCAGGGTATTTCCTACCGTGGTATTCAGTTATATCATTTGATATGTATAGTATGACTGCAACAGGAAATAAGGCAGCCATGGATTTTAGAATCAGAATGTGTCAAGATTCTCTATCATGCTGACTGAAAACTGTGGAAACAACAGTGAACAGTGGTAGCTTCAGTACCTAGTTATATTGAGTACTAATACTCTATTAGTTACCAGTGTATATTTCAACCATGGTATTGAGTTATATCGTTTCATAAGTACAATATGACTGCGACAGAAAATAAGGCAGCCTTGAGTTTGAAAGATAGAATGTGTCAAGATTCTCTATCATGCTGACTGAAAACTGCTGAAACACAGTAAACAGCTGTAGCTTTGGGATCTATTTTTGTAGAGAGTACTAATACTTTATTCGTTAGCAGGGTATTTTCTACTGCGGTATTGAGTTTTATTGTTTTATAAGTAGAGTACGACTGCGACATGAAATGAGACAGCCATCAGTTTGAGAGTTAGAATGTGTGAAGATTCTCTATCATGCTGACTGAAAACTGTTAAAACACAGTAAACGTCTGTAGCTTTGGTACCTATTTTTGTTCAGAGTACTAATACTCTATTGATTACAAGGGTATTTTTCAACAATGGTATTTTTGTTATATCTTTTTATAAGTATAGTATGACTGCGACTGGAAATAAAGCAGTCATGAATTTGAGAGTCAGAATGCATCAAGATTCTCTATCATGCTCACTGAAAACTCTTGAAACACAGTAAACAGCTGTAGCTTCGGTACCTAGTATAGTATGACTGCGACAGGAAATAAGGCAGCCATGAGTTTGAAAGACACAATGTGTCAAGATTCTCTATCATGCTGACTGAAAAATGTTCAAACACAGCAAACAGCTGTAGCTTTGGTACCTATTTTTGTTGAGAGTACTAAGACTCTATTCGTTGAGTGTATTTTTCAACAATGGTATTGTGTTATATCGTTCTATAAGTAAAGTATGACTGCGACAGGAAATAAAACAGCCATGAATTTGAGACTCAGAATGTATCAAGATTCTCAATCATGCTGACTGAAAACTGTTGAAACACAGTAAACAGCTGTAGCTTTGGTACCTATTTTTGTCGAGAGTACTAATACTCTATTCATTACCAGAGCATTTTTCAACAATGGTATTGAGATATATCGTTTCATAAGTATAGTATGACTGCGACAGGAAATAAAGCAGCCATGGATTTGAGAGTCAGAATGTATCAAGATTCTCAATCATGCTGACTGAAAACTGTTGAAACACAGTAAACAGCTGCAGCTTTGGTACCTATTTTTGTCGAGAGTACTAATACTCTATTCATTACCAGGGTATTTTTTAACAATGATATTGAGATATATCGTTTCATAAGTATAGTATGACTGCGACAGGAAATAAGGCAGCCATGAGTTTTAGAATCGTACCTTTTTTGTTGACAGTACTAATAGTCTATTGGTTACCAGTGCATTTTTCTACCGTGGTACTGAGTTATATCGTTTTATAAGTATAGTATGACTGCAATAGGAAATAACGGACACATGAGTTTGAAAGACAGAATGTGTCAAGATTCTCTATCATGCTGACTGAAAACTGTTGAACCACAGTAAACAGCTGTAGCTTTGGTACCTATTTTTGTTCAGAGTACTAATACCTTATTCGTTACCAGGGTATTATCTACCGTGGTATTGAGCTATATAGTTTATAAGTATAGCATTACTGCGACAGGAAATAAGGCAGCCATGGATTTCAGAATATGTCAAGATTCTCCATCATGCTGACAGAAAACTGTTGAAACACAGTAAACAGCTGTAGCTTTGGTACCTATTTTTGGTAAGAGTACTAATACTCTATTCATTACAAGGGTATTTTTCAACAATGGTATTCTGTTATATCGTTTTATAAGTATAGTTTGACTGCGACAGGAAATAAGGCAGCCATGAGTTTGAAAGACAGAATGTGTCAGGGATTCTCTATCATGCTGACTGAAAACTGTTGAAACAAAGTAAACAGCTGTAGCTTTGGTACCTATTTTTGTTGAGAGTACTAATACTTTATTCGTTACCAGGGTATTTTCTACCGTGGTATTGAGTTATATCGTTTTATAAGTATAGTATGACTGCAACAGGAGATAAGGCAGCCACGGATTTTAGAATCAGAATGTGTCAAGATTCTCTATCATGCTGATTGAAAACTCTGGAAACAACAGTGAACAGTGGTAGTTTCGGTACCTAGTTATATTGAGGGTACTAATACTTTATTCGTTACCAGTGTATTTGTATACCATGGTATTGAGTTACATAGTTTTATAAGTATAGTATGACTGTGACAGGAAATAAGGCAGCCATGAGTTTGAAAGACACAATGTGTCAAGATTCTCTATCATGCTGACTGCAAACTGTTGAAACACAGTAAACAGCTGTAGTTTTGGTACCTATTTTTGTTCAGAGCACTAATACTCTATTCGTTACCAGGGTATGTTTCGCCAAAGGTATTCTGTTATATCGTTTTATAAGTGTAGTATGACTCCGTCAGAAAATAAGGAAGCCATGAGTTTGAAAGACACAATGTGTCAAGATTCTCTATCATGCTGACTTCAAACTGTTGAAACACAGTAAACAGTCTTTTTTATAACTATAGTACAACTGCGACATGAAATAAGGTGGCCATGAGGTTCAGAGTCAGAATGTGTCAAGATTCTCTATCATGCTGACTGAAAACTGTTGAAACACAGTGAACAGCTGTAGCTTTGGTACCTAGTTATGTTGAGAGAACTAAAACTCTGTTGTGTATTTTTCCACCATGGTATTGAGTTATATAGTTTTATAGGTATAGTATGACTACAACAGGCACCCATGAGTTTGAGTGTCAGAATGTGTCAAGATTCTCTACCATGCTGACTGAAAACTGTTGAAACACAGTAAACAGCTGTAGGTTTGGTACCTATTTTTGTTGAGAGTATTAATACTCTATTCGTTACCAGGGTATTTTTCAACAATGGTATTGTGTTATATCATTTTATAAGTATAGTATGACTGTGACAGGAAATGAGGCAGCCATGAATTTGAGTCAGAATGTATCAAGATTCTCTATCATGCTGACTGAAAACTGTTGAAACACAGTAAACAGCTGTAGCTTTGGGACCTATTTTTGCAGAGAGTACTAATACATTATTCGTTAGCAGGGTATTTTCTACCGCGGTATTGAGTTATATCGTTTTATAAGTATAGTACGACTGCGACATGAAATGAAACAGCCATCAGTTTGAGAGTTAGAATGTGTGAAGATTCTCTATCATGCTGACTGAAAACTGTTGCAACACAGTAAACAGCAGTAGCTTTGGTACCTATTTTTGTTCAGAGTACTAATACTCAATCCGTTACCAGGGTATGTTTCGCGAAAGGTATTCTGTTATATCGTTTTATAAGTTACTATGACTGCGTCAGGAAATAAGGCAGCCACGAATTTGAGAGTCAGAATGTGTCAAGATTCTCTATCATGCCGACTGAAAACTGTTGAAGCACAGTAAACAGCTGTAGCATTGGTACCTAGTTATATTGAGAGTAATAATATTCTATTCATTACCAGGGTATTTTTCAACAATGGTACTGAGTTATATCATTTTATAAGTATAGTACGACTGCGACAAGAAATAAGGCAGCCATGGATTTTAGAATCAGAATGTGTCGAGATTCTCTATCATGCTGACTGAAAACTGTTGAAACAACAGTGAACAGTGGTAGCTTTGGTACCTAGTTATATTGAGAGTACTAATATTGTTTTACTTAACAGTGTATTTTTCTACCATGGTATTGAGTTATATCGTTTCATAATTATAGTATGACTGCGACAGAAAATAAGGCAGCCATGAGCTTCATAGTCAGAATGTGTCAAGATTCTCTATAATGCTACCTGAAAACTGTTCAAACACAGTAAACAGCTGCAGCTTTGGTACCTATTTTTGTTGAAAGTAGTAATACTCTATTGGTTCCCGGTGTATTGTTTTACCGTGGTATTGAGTTATATCGTTTTATAAGTATAGTACGATTGTGACAGGAAATAAGGCAGCCATGACTTTAAAAGACACAATGTGTCAAGATTCTCTATCATGCTGACTGAAAACTGTTGAAACACAGTAAACAGCTGTAGCTTACGTACCCATTTTTGTTGAGAGTACAAATAATTTATTCGTTACCAGGGTATTTTCTACCATGGTATTGAGTTATATCGTTTTATAAGTACAATATGATTGCAACAGGAAATAAGGCAGCCATGGATTCTAGTGGAATCAGAATGTGTCAAGATTCTCTAGCATGCTGACTGAAAACTGTTGAAACACAGTAAACAGCTGTAGTATTGCTACCTACTTTTGTTGAGAGTATTAATACTCTATTGGTTACCAGTGTATTTGTCATCCGTGGTATTGAGTTATATCGTTTTATAAGTATAGTATGACTGCGACAGGAAATAAGGCAGCCATGAGTTTGAAAGACACAATGTGTCAAGATTCTCTGTCATGCTGACTGAAAACTGTCGAAACACAGTAAACAGCTGTAGCTTTGGTACCTATTTTTGTCGAGAGTACTGATACTCTATTCATTACCAGGGTATTTTTCAACAATGGCATTGAGATATATCGTTTCATAAGTATAGTATGACTGCGACAAGAAATAAGGCAGCTATGTGTTTTAGAATCGTACTTTTTTGTTGACAGTAGTAATACTCTATTGGTTACCAGTGCTTTTTCTACCGTGGTACTGAGTTATATCGTTTTATAAGTATAGTATGACAGCAATAGGAAATAAGGAAGCCACGAGTTTGAAAGACAGAATGTGTGAAGATTCTCTATCATGCTGACTGAAAACTGTTGAAACACAGTAAACAGCTGCAGCTTTGGTATCTATTTTTGGTGAGAGTACTAATACTCTATTCATTACAAGGGTATTTTTCAACAATGGTATTGTGTTATATCGTTTTATGAGTATAGTATGACTGCGACAGGAAATAAGGCAGCCATGAGTTTGAAAGACAGAATGTGTCAGGGATTCTCTATCATGCTGACTGAAAACTGTTGAAACAAAGTAAACAGCTGTAGCTTTGGTACCTATTTTTGTTGAGAGTACTAATACTTTATTCGTTACCAGGGTATTTTCTACCGTGGTATTGAGTTATATCGTTTTATAAGTATAGTATGACTGCAACAGGAGATAAGGCAGCCACGGATTTTAGAATCAGAATGTGTCAAGATTCTCTATCATGCTGATTGAAAACTCTGGAAACAACAGTGAACAGTGGTAGTTTCGGTACCTAGTTATACTGAGGGTACTAATACTTTATTCGTTACCAGTGTATTTGTATACCGTGGTATTGAGTTACATAGTTTTATAAGTATAGTATGACTGTGACAGGAAATAAGGCAGCCATGAGTTTGAAAGACACAATGTGTCAAGATTCTCTATCATGCTGACTGCAAACTGTTGAAACACAGTAAACAGCTGTAGTTTGGGTACCTATTTTTGTTCAGAGCACTAATACTCTATTCGTTACCAGGGTATGTTTCGCCAAAGGTATTCTGTTATATCGTTTTATAAGTGTAGTATGACTCCGTCAGAAAATAAGGAAGCCATGAGTTTGAAAGACACAATGTGTCAAGATTCTCTATCATGCTGACTTCAAACTGTTGAAACACAGTAAACAGTTTTTTTTATAACTATAGTACAACTGCGACATGAAATAAGGTGGCCATGAGGTTCAGAGTCAGAATGTGTCAAGATTCTCTATCATGCTGACTGAAAACTGTTGAAACACAGTGAACAGCTGTAGCTTTGGTACCTAGTTATGTTGAGAGAACTAAAACTCTGTTGTGTATTTTTCCACCATGCTATTGAGTTATATAGTTTTATAGGTATAGTATGACTACAACAGGCACCCATGAGTTTGAGTGTCAGAATGTGTCAAGATTCTCTACCATGCTGACTGAAAACTGTTGAAACACAGTAAACAGCTGTAGGTTTGGTACCTATTTTTGTTGAGAGTATTAATACTCTATTCGTTACCAGGGTATTTTTCAACAATGGTATTGTGTTATATCATTTTATAAGTATAGTATGACTGTGACAGGAAATGAGGCAGCCATGAATTTGAGTCAGAATGTATCAAGATTCTCTATCATGCTGACTGAAAACTGTTGAAACACAGTAAACAGCTGTAGCTTTGGGACCTATTTTTGTAGAGAGTACTAATACTTTATTCGTTAGCAGGGTATTTTCTACCGCGGTATTGAGTTATATCGTTTTATAAGTATAGTACGACTGCGACATGAAATGAAACAGCCATCAGTTTGAGAGTTAGAATGTGTGAAGATTCTCTATCATGCTGACTGAAAACTGTTGCAACACAGTAAACAGCAGTAGCTTTGGTACCTATTTTTGTTCAGAGTACTAATACTCAATCCGTTACCAGGGTATGTTTCGCGAAAGGTATTCTGTTATATCGTTTTATAAGTTACTATGACTGCGTCAGGAAATAAGGCAGCCACGAATTTGAGAGTCAGAATGTGTCAAGATTCTCTATCATGCCGACTGAAAACTGTTGAAGCACAGTAAACAGCTGTAGCATTGGTACCTAGTTATATTGAGAGTAATAATATTCTATTCATTACCAGGGTATTTTTCAACAATGGTACTGAGTTATATCATTTTATAAGTATAGTACGACTGCGACAAGAAATAAGGCAGCCATGGATTTTAGAATCAGAATGTGTCGAGATTCTCTATCATGCTGACTGAAAACTGTTGAAACAACAGTGAACAGTGGTAGCTTTGGTACCTAGTTATATTGAGAGTACTAATATTGTTTTACTTAACAGTGTATTTTTCTACCATGGTATTGAGTTATATCGTTTCATAATTATAGTATGACTGCGACAGAAAATAAGGCAGCCATGAGCTTCAAAGTCAAAATGTGTCAAGATTCTCTATAATGCTACCTGAAAACTGTTCAAACACAGTAAACAGCTGCAGCTTTGGTACCTATTTTTGTTGAAAGTAGTAATACTCTATTGGTTCCCAGTGTATTGTTTTACCGTGGTATTGAGTTATATCGTTTTATAAATATAGTACGATTGTGACAGGAAATAAGGCAGCCATGACTTTAAAAGACACAATGTGTCAAGATTCTCTATCATGCTGACTGAAAACTGTTGAAACACAGTAAACAGCTGTAGCTTACGTACCCATTTTTGTTGAGAGTACAAATAATTTATTCGTTACCAGGGTATTTTCTACCATGGTATTGAGTTATATCGTTTTATAAGTACAATATGATTGCAACAGGAAATAAGGCAGCCATGGATTCTAGTGGAATCAGAATGTGTCAAGATTCTCTAGCATGCTGACTGAAAACTGTTGAAACACAGTAAACAGCTGTAGTATTGCTACCTACTTTTGTTGAGAGTATTAATACTCTATTGGTTACCAGTGTATTTGTCATCCGTGGTATTGAGTTATATCGTTTTATAAGTATAGTATGACTGCGACAGGAAATAAGGCAGCCATGAGTTTGAAAGACACAATGTGTTAAGATTCTCTGTCATGCTGACTGAAAACTGTCGAAACACAGTAAACAGCTGTAGCTTTGGTACCTATTTTTGTCGAGAGTACTGATACTCTATTCATTACCAGGGTATTTTTCAACAATGGCATTGAGATATATCGTTTCATAAGTATAGTATGACTGCGACAAGAAATAAGGCAGCTATGTGTTTTAGAATCGTACTTTTTTGTTGACAGTAGTAATACTCTATTGGTTACCAGTGCATTTTTCTACCGTGGTACTGAGTTATATCGTTTTATAAGTATAGTATGACAGCAATAGGAAATAAGGAAGCCACGAGTTTGAAAGACAGAATGTGTGAAGATTCTCTATCATGCTGACTGAAAACTGTTGAAACACAGTAAACAGCTGCAGCTTTGGTATCTATTTTTGGTGAGAGTACTAATACTCTATTCATTACAAGGGTATTTTTCAACAATGGTATTGTGTTATATCGTTTTATGAGTATAGTATGACTGCGACAGGAAATAAGGCAGCCATGAGTTTGAAAGACAGAATGTGTCAGGGATTCTCTATCATGCTGACTGAAAACTGTTGAAACAAAGTAAACAGCTGTAGCTTTGGTACCTATTTTTGTTGAGAGTACTAATACTTTATTCGTTACCAGGGTATTTTCTACCGTGGTATTGAGTTATATCGTTTTATAAGTATAGTATGACTGCAACAGGAGATAAGGCAGCCACGGATTTTAGAATCAGAATGTGTCAAGATTCTCTATCATGCTGATTGAAAACTCTGGAAACAACAGTGAACAGTGGTAGTTTCGGTACCTAGTTATATTGAGGGTACTAATACTTTATTCGTTACCAGTGTATTTGTATACCGTGGTATTGAGTTACATAGTTTTATAAGTATAGTATGACTGTGACAGGAAATAAGGCAGCCATGAGTTTGAAAGACACAATGTGTCAAGATTCTCTATCATGCTGACTGCAAACTGTTGAAACACAGTAAACAGCTGTAGTTTGGGTACCTATTTTTGTTCAGAGCACTAATACTCTATTCGTTACCAGGGTATGTTTCGCCAAAGGTATTCTGTTATATCGTTTTATAAGTGTAGTATGACTCCGTCAGAAAATAAGGAAGCCATGAGTTTGAAAGACACAATGTGTCAAGATTCTCTATCATGCTGACTTCAAACTGTTGAAACACAGTAAACAGCTGTAGCTTTGGTACCTATTTTTGTGGAGAGTACTAATACTCTATTCGTTAAGAGGGTATTTTTCAACAATGGTATTGTGTTATATCGTTTTATAAGTATAGTATGACTGCGATAGGAAATAAGGCAGCCATGGATTTTAGAATCAGAATGTGTCAAGATTCTCTATCATGCTGACTGAAAACTGTTGAAACAACAGTGAACAGTGGTAGCTTTGGTACCTAGTTTTATTGAGAGTACTAATACCCTATTAGTAAGCAGTGTATTTCTGTAGCATGGTATTGAGTTATATCGTTTCATAATTATAATATGACTGCGACAGAAAATAAGGCAGCCATGATTTTGAAAGTCAGAATGTGTCGAGAATCTCTATCATGCTGACTGAAAACTGTTGAAACACAGTACACAGCTGTAGCTCTGTTACCTATTTTTGTAGAGAGTACTAACACTTTATTCGTTAGCAGGTTATTTTGTACCATGGTATTGAGTTATATCGTTTTATAACTATACTACGACTGCGACATGAAATCAGGAGGTCATGAGTTTGAGAGTCAGAATGTGTCAAGATTCTCTATCATGGTGACTGAAAACTGTTGAAACACAGTAAAACGCTGTTGTTTTGGTACCTATTTTTGTTGAGAGTACTAATACTTTATTCGTTACCAGGGTATTTTCTACCGTGGAATTGAGTTATATCGTTTTAGAAGTATAGTATGACTGCAACAGGAAATAAGGCAGCCATGGGTTTTAGAATGAGAATGCGTCAAGATTCTCTATCATGCTGACTGTAAACTGTTGAAACAACAGTGAACAGTGGTAGCTTTGGTAACTAGTTCTATTGAGAGTACTAATACTCTATTAGTTACCAGTATATTTTTCTACCATGGTATTGAGTTATATCGTTTCATAATTATAGTATGACTGCAACAGAAAATAAGGCAGCCTTGTATCTTTGGTACCTATTTTTGGTGAGAGTACTAATACTCTATTCATTCCAAGGGTATTTTTCAACAATGGTATTGTGTTATATCGTTTTATAAGTATAGTGTGACTGCGACAGGAAATAAGGCAGCCATGACTGTGAGATTCAGAATGTGTCGAGATTCTTTATCATGCTGACTGAAAGCCGTTGCAACACAGTAAACAGCTGTACCTTTGGTACCTATTTTGTTGAGAGTACTAATACTTTATTCGTTACCAGGGTATTTTCTACCGTGGTATTGAGTTATATCGTTTTAGAAGTATAGTATGACTGCGATAGGAAATAAGGCAGCCATGGGTTTTAGAATGAGAATGTGTCAAGATTTTTTTTTTGTCCCGTGATTTGCCCTCTCGTACATTGGTAGCATTTCTCTCACAAACCGTTTACTATCCACCATAATATTATTCCAAAAGAGGTTCTATCACTAAACCAATGATAGAAACTATAGCCCTTACAGTATAGCCCTTACCGTATAGCCCTTACCGAATTGTTGCTTAGTGTATTACTTACTGTTGCTTAGTGTATTACTTATTGTATTAATTATCGTACTAAACAAAAAAGTTGTATCCTTTGTCTACATCCTTGTAGAGTGGTGAGGGAGGACGCTACAGAGGTATCAGTGGTGAATTCTCCACCCGACAGGTTTCTAATAACTGGCGAATATAGGCCACGGGAACTGGCGATGGGTTTTTGGTCGTGGGGGTTGGTCATATCCAACGGTTCACGGACCCACGGCTCTTCGGCGCTTTTTGTATTCTATGTTCGAGGGGTTGATATGCCCACACGTACATTGGTAGCGTTTCTCTCACAAACTGTTTACTATACTCCATAGTATCTTTCCAAGAAGAGGTTCCATCACTAAACCTAATGAGCCATCAACACAAATCTTGCTGTCAAGAATATACTTTTCGTCAAAAGGGAATGGCAGGAAGACAGCCTCTCAGGCTATGCCATTTCCTTGCAGCGCGTTCAACTATAACCTGTTTTATTGTTATCTTGTATACTCTTATGCTGCAAAATAAATCAATCAATCAATACCTATTTTTGTTGAGAGTACTAATACTTTATTCGTTACCAGGGTATTTTCTACCGTTGTATTGAGTTATATCGTTTTATGACTGCGACAGGAAATAAGGCAGCCATAGATTTAAGAATCAGAATGTGTCAAGATTCTCTATCATGCTGACTGAAAACTGTGGAAACAACAGTGAACAGTGGTAGCTTTGGTACCTAGTTATATTGAGAGTACTAAAACTCTATTAGCTACCAGTGTATTTTTCTACCATGGTATTGAGTTATATCGTTTCATAAGTATAGTATGACTGCGACAGGAAATAAGGCAGCCATGAGCTTGAAAGACAGAATGTGTCAAGATTCTCTGTCATGCTGACTGAAACCTGTTGCAACACAGTAAACAGCTGTAGCTTTGGTACCTATTTTTGTTGAGAGTACTAATACTCTATTGGTTACCAGTGCGTTTTCTACCGTGGTATTGAGTTATATCGTTTTATAAGTATAATATGACTGAGACAGGAAATAAAGCAGCCATGAATTTGTCAGAATGTATCAAGATTCTCTATCATGCTGACTGAAAACTGTTGAAAGACAGTAAACAGCTGTAGCTTTGGCACCTATATTCGCCAAGAGTACTAATATACCATTCATTACCAGGGTATTTTTCAACAATGGGACTGAGTTATATCCTTTCATAAGCATAGTATGACTGCGGCAGGAAATAAGGTAGCCAGGTATTTTAGAATCAGAATGTGTCAAGATTCTCTATCATGCTGACTGAAAACTGTTGAAACACAGTAAACAGCTGTAGCCTTGGTACCTATTTTTGTTGAGAGTACTAATACTTTGTTCGTTACTAGGGTATTTTCTACCGCGGTATTGAGTTATATCGTTTTCTAAGTAAAGTATGACTGCGACAGGAAATAAGGCAGCCATGGATTTTAGAATCAGAATGTGTCAAGATTCTCTATCATGCTGACTGAAAACTGTTGAAACAACAGTGAACAGTGGTAGCTTTGGAACCTTGTTATATTGAGAGTACTAATACTCTATTAGTTGCCAGTGTATTTTTCTACCATGGTATTGAGTTATATCGTTTCATAATTATAGTATGACTGCGACAGAAAATAAGGCAGCCATGATTTTGAAAGTCAGAATGTGTCAAGATTCTCTATCATCCTGACTAAAAACTGTTGAAACACAGTAAACAGCTGTAGCTTTGGTACCTATTTTTGTTGAGAATACTAATACTTTATACGTTACCAGGGTATTTTCTACCGTGGTATTGAGTTACATCGTTTTATAAGTATAGTATGACAGCGACAGGAAATAAAGCAGCCATGGATTTTAGAATCAGAATGTGTCAAGATTCTCTATCATGCTGACTGAAAACTGTGAAACAACAGTGAACAGTGGTAGCTTTGGTACCTAGTTATATTGAGAGTACTAATACTCTATTAGTTACCAGTATATTTTTCTACCATGGTATTGAGTTATATGGTTTTATAATTATAGTATGACTGCAACAGAAAATAAGGCGGCCATGATTTTGAAAGTCAGAATGTGTCGAGAATGTCTATCATGCTGACTGAAAACTGTTGAAACACAGTGAAAAGCTGTAGCTTTGTTACCTATTTTTGTAGAGGGTACTAATACTTTATTCGTTAGCAGGGTATTTTGTACCGTGGTATTGAGTTATATCGTTTTACAACAATAGTACGACTGTGACATGAAATCAGGCGGCCAAGAGTTTGAGAGTCAGAATGTGTCAAGATTCTCTATCATGCTGACTGAAAACTGTTGAAACACAGTAAACAGCTGTAGCTTTGGTACCTATTTTTGTTGAAAGTACTAATACTCTATTCGTTCCCAGTGTATTTTTTTTTTCCGTGGTATTGAATTATATCATTTTATAAGTATAGTATGGTTGTAACAGGAAATAAGGCAGCCAAGAGTTTGAAAGACACAATGTGTCAAGATTCTCTATCATGCTGACTGAAAACTGTTGAAACACAGTAACCAGCTGTAGCTTTGGCACCTATTTTTGTTCAGAGTACTAATGCTCTATTGATTACAAGTGTATTTTTCAACAATGGTATTGTGTTATATCGTTTTATAAGTATAGTATGACTGCGACAGGAAATAAAGCAGCCATGAATTTGAGAGTCAGAATGTGTCAAGATTCTCTATCATGCTGACTGAAAACTGTTGAAACACAGTAAACAGCTGTAGCTTTGGTACCTATTTTTGGTGACAGTACTTATACTCTATTGGTTACCAGTGCATTTTTCTACTGTGGTACTGAGTTATATCGTTTTATAAGTATAGTATGACTGCAACAGGAAATAAGGCAGCCATGAGTTTGAGAGTCGGAATGTGTCAAGGTTCTCTATCATGCTGACTGAAAACTGTTGAAAAAACAGTGAACAGTGGTAGTTTTGGTACCTAGTTATATTGAGAGTACTAATACTTTATTCGTTACCAGTGTATTTTTCTACCGTGGTATTGAGTTATATAGTTTTATAAGTATAGTATGTCTGCGATAGGAAATAAGGCAGCCATAAGTTTGAGAGTCGGAATGTGTCAAGCTTCTCTCACATGCTGACTGAAAACTGTTGATACACAGTAAACAGCTGTAGCTTTGGTACCTATTTTTGTTGAGAGTACTAAGACTCTGCTCGTTAAGAGGGTATTTTTCAACAATGGTATTGTGTTATATCGTTTTATAAGTATAGTATGACTGCAACAGGAAATAAAGCAGCCATGAATTTCAGAGTCAGAATGTATCAAGATTCTCAATCATGCTGACTGAAAACTGTTGAAACACAGTAAATAGCTGCAGCTTTGGTACCCATTTTTGTCGAGAGTACTAATACTCTATTCATTACCAGGGTATTTTTCAACAATGGTATTGAGATATATCGTTTCATAAGTATAGTATGACTGCGACAGGAAATAAGGCAGCCATGAGTTCTGGAATTGTACCTTTTTTTGTTGACAATACTAATACTCTATTGGTTACCAGTGCATTTTTCTAAAGTGGTACTGAGTTATATCGTTTTATAAGTATAGTACGACTGCAATAGGAAATAAGGAAGCCACAAGTTTGAAAGACAGAATGTGTGAAGACTCTCTATCATGCTGACTGAAAACAGCTGTAGCTTTGGTACCTATTTTTGTTGAGAGTACTAATACTCTATTGGTTACCAGCATATTTTGTTACTGTAGTATTGAGTTATATCGTTTTATAAATATAGTATGACTGCGACAAAAATTAAGGCAGCCATGAGTTTGAAAAAAAGAATGTGTCAAGATTCTCTATCATGCTGCCTGGAAACTGTTGAAACATAGTAAACTGCTGTAGCTTTGGTACCTATTTTTGTTGAGAGTGCAAATACTTTATTTGCTACCAGGGTATTTTCAACCGTGGTATTGAGTTATATCGTTTTATAAGTATAATATGACTGCAACAGGAAATAAGGCAACCATGGATTTTAGAATCAGAATGTGTCAAGATGCTCTATCATGCTGACTGAAAACTGTTGAAACACAGTAAACAGCTGTAGCTTTGGTACCTAGTTATGTTGAGAGTACTAATACTCTATTGGTTACCAGTGTGTCTTTCTACCGTGGTATTGAGTTATATTGTTTTATAAGTATACTATGACTGCGACAGGAAATAAAGCAGCCATAAATTTGAGAGTCATAATGCATCTAGATTCTCTATCATGCTGACTGAAAACAGTTGAAACACAGTAGACAGCTGTAGCTTTGGTACCTATTTTTGTCGAGAGTACTAATACTCTATTCATTACCAGGGTATTTTTCAACAATGGTATTGAGAAATATCGTTTCATAAGTATAGTATGACTGCGACAGGAAATAAGGCAGCCATGAGTTTTAGAATCGTACCTTTTTTGTTGACAGTACTAATACCCTATTGGTTACCAGTGCATTTTTCTACCGTGGTACTGAGTTATATCGTTTTATAAGTATAGTATGACAGCAATAGGAAATAAGGAAGCCACGAGTTTGAAAGACAGAATGTGTGAAGATTCTCTATCATGCTGACAGAAAACTGTTGAAACACAGTAAACAGCTGTAGCTTTGGTACCTATTTTTGGTGGGAGTACTAATACCCTATTCATTACAAGGGTATTTTTCAACAATGGTATTGAGTTATATCGTTTTATAAGTATAGTATGACTGCGACAGGAAATAAGGCAGCCATAAGTTTGAAAGACAGAATTCTCTATCATGCTGACTGAAAACTGTTGCAACACAGTAAACAACTGTAGCTCTGGTACCTATTTTCGTGGAGACTACTAATACTTTATTCGTTACCAGGGTATTTTCTACCGTGGGATTGAGTTATATCGTTTTATAATTATAGTATGACTGCAACAGGAGATAAGGCAGCCATGGATTTTAGAATCAGAATGTGTCAAGATTCTCTATCATGCTGACTGAAAATTCTGGAAACAACAGTGAACAGTGGTAGTTTCGGTACCTAGTTATCTTGAGGGTACTAATACTTTATGCGTTACCAGTCTATTTTTCTACCGTGGTATTGAGTTATATAGTTTTATAAGTATAGTATGACTGTGAAAGGAAATAAGGCAGCCATGAGTTTGAGAGTTGAAATGTGTCAAGATTCTCTCACATGCTGACTGAAAACTGTTGAAACACAGTAAACAGCTGTAGCTTTGGTACCTATTTTTGTTGAGAGTACTAATGTTCCATTGGTTCCCAGTGTATTTTTCTACCGTGGTATTGACTTATATCGTTTTATAAGTATAGTATAACTGAGACAGGAAATAAGGCAGCCATGAGTTTGAAAGACACAATGTGTCAAGATTCTCTATCATGCTGACTGAAAACTGTTGAAAGACAGTACACAGCTGTAGCTTTGGTATTATTTATTATTTATTTATTGGTGTTTAAGGTCACGTACTTATGCACAATGGCTAATCGTGACCGTGACAGTTTTACGGGTGGAGGAAGCCGGAGTACCCGGAGAGAACCACCGAGCAACGACGAGCAGCTGTCAGCTCCCCAACATCGTAACTCTGAACTCTGCACCACAGCACAGGCAGGGTTAGATTGGTTGAAGACATGTGCACCATCGACGTGCAGTACGCCTCAGTACACAGCGTCATCGTGCCCCCATGTAGGCAATCGGGGTGAAGTGTCTTGCCCAAGGACACAACGCGGTTGCCGCAGGTGGGATTCGAACCGAGGACCTCTCGGCTTGCAGCCTGCACCTCTACCAACTGAGCCACCGCGCCCCCTTGTAGCTTTGGTATCTATTTTTGTTGAGAGTACTAATACTTTATTCGTTAGCAGGTTATTTTGTACCATGGTAGAGTTATATCGTTTTATAACTATAGTACGACTGCGACATGAAATCAGGAGGCCATGAGTTTGAGAGTCAGAATGTGTCAAGATTCTCTATCATGGTGACTGAAAACTGTTGAAACACAGTAAAAAGCTGTAGTTTTGGTACCTATTTTTGTTGAGAGTACTAATACTTTATTCGTTACGAGGGTATTTTCTACCATGGTATTGAGTTATATCGTTTTAGAAGTATAGTATGACTGCGATAGGAAATAAGGCAGCCATGGGTTTTAGAATGAGAATGTGTCAAGATTCTCTATCATGCTGACTGAAAACTGTTGAATCAACAGTGAACAGTGGTAGCTTTGGTACCTAGTTCTATTGAGAGTACTAATACTCTATTAGTTACCAGTATATTTTTCTACCATGGTATTGAGTTATATCGTTTCATAATTATAGTATGACTGCAACAGAAAATAAGGCAGCCATGTATCTATGGTACCTATTTTTGGTGAGAGTACTAATACTCTATTCATTACAAGGGTATTTTTCAACAATGGTATTGTGTTATATCGTTTTATAAGTATAGTATGACTGCGACAGGAAATAAGGCAGACATGAATTTGAGAGTCAGAATGTGTCGAGATTCTTTATCATGCTGACTGAAAACTGTTGCAACACAGTAAACAGCTGTAGCTTTGGTGCCTATTTTTGTTGAGAGTACTAATACTTTATTCGTTACCAAGGTATTTTCTACCATGGTATTGAGTTATATCGTTTTATGACTGCGACAGGAAATAAGGCAGCCATAGATTTAAGAATCAGAATGTGTCAAGATTCTCTATCATGCTGACTGAAAACTGTGGAAACAACAGTGAACAGTGGTAGCTTTGGTACCTAGTTATATTGAGAGTACTAAAACTCTATTAGTTCCCAGTGTATTTTTCTACCATGGTATTGAGTTATATCGTTTCATAAGTATAGTATGACTGCGACAGGAAATAAGGCAGCCATGAGCTTGAAAGACAGAATGTGTCAAGATTCTCTATCATGCTGACTGAAAACTGTTGGAACACAGTAAACAGCTGTAGCTTTGGTACCTATTTTTGTTGAGAGTACTAATACTCTATTGGTTGCCAGTGCGTTTTCTACCGTGGTATTGAGTTATATCGTTTTATAAGTATAATATGACTGCGACAGGAAATAAAGCAGCCATGAATTTGTCAGAATGTATCAAGATTCTCTATCATGCTGACTGAAAACTGTTGAAACACAGTAAACAGCTGTAGCTTTGGCACCTATATTCGCCAAGAGTACTAATATTCCATTCATTACCAGGGTATTTTTCAACAATGGTATTGAGTTATATCGTTTCATAAGTATAGTATGACAGCGACAGGAAATAAGGTAGCCAGGTATTTTAGAATCAGAATGTGTCAAGATTCTCTATCATGCTGGCTGAAAACTGTTGAAACACAGTAAACAGCTGTAGCCTTGGTACCTATTTTTGTTGAGAGTACTAATACTTTGTTCGTTACTAGGGTAATTTCTACCGCGGTATTGAGTTATATCGTTGTCTAAGTAAAGTATGACTGCGACAGGAAATAAGAAAGCCATGGATTTTAGAATCAGAATGTGTCAAGATTCTCTATCATGCCGACTGAGAACTGTTGAAACAACAGTGAACAGTGGTAGCTTTGGTACCTTGTTATATTGAGAGTACTAATACTCTATTAGTTGTCAGTGTATTTTTCTACCATGGTATTGAGTTATATCGTTTCATAATTATAGTATGACTGCGACAGAAAATAAGGCAGCCATGATTTTGAAAGTCAGAATGTGTCAAGATTCTCTATCATGCTGACTGAAAACTGTTGAAACACAGTGAACAGCTGTAGCTTTATTACCTATTTTTGTAGAGGGTACTAATACTTTATTCGTTAGCAAGGTATTTTGTACTAATATTCCATTCATTACCAGGTATGTTTCAACAATGGTATGGAGTTATATCGTTTCATAAGTATAGTATGACTGCGACAGAAAATAAGGTAGCCAGGTATTTTAGAATCAGAATGTGTCAAGATTCTCTATCATGTTGACTACAAACTGTTGAAACACAGTACACAGCTGTAGCTTTGGTACCTATTTTTGTTGAGAATACTAATACTTTATTCGTTACCAGGGTATTTTCTACCGTGGTAATGAGTTACATCGTTTTATAAGTATAGTATGACAGCGACAGGAAATAAGGTAGCCATGGATTTTAGAATCAGAATGTGTCAAGATTCTCTATCATGCTGACTGAAAACTGTGGAAACAACAGTGAACAGTGGTAGTTTTGGTACCTAGTTATATTGAGAGTACTAATACTTTATTCGTTACCAGTGTATGTTTCTACCGTGATATTGAGTTATATAGTTTTATAAGTATAGTATGACTGCGATAGGAAATAAGGCAGCCATGAGTTTGAGAGTAGGAATGTGTCAAGATTCTCTCACATGCTGACTGAAAACTGTTGAAACACAGTAAACAGCTGTAGCTTTGGTACCTATTTTTGTTGAGAGTACTAATACTCCATTGGTTACCAGTGTATTTTTCTACCGTGGTATTGAGTTATATCCTTTTATAAGTATAGTATGACTGCGCCAGGAAATAAGGCAGCCATGAGTTTGAAAGACAGAATGTGTCAAGATTCTCTATCATGCTGACTGAAAACTGTTGAAACACAGTAAACAGCTGTAGATTTGGTACCTATTTTTGTTGAGAGTGCAAATACTTTATTTGCTACCATGGTATTTTCAACCGTGGTATTGAGTTATATCGTTTTATAAGTATAATATGACTGCAACAGGAAATAAGGCAACCATGGATTTTAGAATCAGAATGTGTCAAGATTCTCTATCATGCTGACTGAAAACTGTTGAAACACACAGTAAAGAGCTGTAGCTTTGTACCTAGTTATGTTCAGAGTACTAATACTCTATTGGTTACCAGTGTGTTTTTCTACCGTGGTACTGAGTTATATCGTTTTATAAGTATACTATGACTGCGACAGGAAATAAAGCAGCCATGAATTTGAGAGTCAGAATGCATCTAGATTCTCTATCATGCTGACCGAAAACAGTTGAAAGACAGAAAACAGCTCTAGCGTTGGCACCTATTTTCGTCGAGAGTACTAATATTCTATTCATTACCAGGGTATTTTTCAACAATGGTATTGAGTTATATTATTCCATAAGTATAGTATGACTGCGACAGGAAATAAGGCAGCCATGGATTTTAGAATCAGAATGTGTCGAGATTCTCTATCATGCTGACTGAAAACTGCTGAAACAACAGGGAACAGTGGTAGCTTTGGTACCTAGTTATACTGAGAGTACTAATACTCAATTAGTTACCAGTGTATTTTTCTACCATGGTATTGTTATATTGTTTTAAAAGTATAGTATGACTGCGACAGGAAATAAGGCAGCCATGACTTTGAAAGACACAATGTGTCAAGATTCTCTATCACGCTGACTGAAAACTGTTGAAACACATTAACAGCTGTAGCTTTGCTACCTAGTTATGTTGAGAGTACTAATACTCTATTGGTTAACAGTGCGTTGTTCTACCATGGTACTGAGTTATATCGTTTCCTAAGTATAGTATGACTGCGACAGAAAATAAGGCAGCCATGAGTTTGAAAATCAGAATGTGTCAAGATTTTCTATCATGCCGATTGAAAACTGTTGAAACACAGTAAACAGCTGTAGCTTTTGTACCTATTTTTGTTGAGAGTACTAATACTCTATTGATTACCAGTGTATTTTGTTACTGTGGTATTCAGTTATATCGTTTTATAAGCATAGTATGACTGCGACAGGAAATAAGGCAGCCATGAATTTGAAAAACAGAATGTGTCAAGATTCTCCATCATGCTGACTGAAAACTGTTGAAACACAGTAAACAGCTGTATCTTTGGTACCTATTTTTGTTGAGAGTGCAAATACTTTATTTGCTACCAGGGTATTTTCAACCGTGGTATTGAGTTATATCGTTTTATAAGTATAATATGACTGCAACAGGAAATAAGGCAACCATGGATTTTAGAATCAGAATGTGTCAAGATTCTCTGTCATGCTGACTGAAAACTGTTGAAACACAGTAAACATCTGTAGCTTTGGTACCTAGTTATGTTGAGAGTACTAATACTCTATTGGTTACCAGTGTGTTTTTCTACCGTGGTATTGAGTTATATTGTTTCATAAGTATACTATGACTGCGACAGGAAATAAAGCAGCCATGAATTTGAGAGTCATAATGCATCTAGATTCTCTATCATGCTGACTGAAAACAGTTGAAAGACACAGAACAGCTGTAGCCTTGGCACCTAGTTTCGTCGAGAGTACTAATATTCTATTCATTACCAGGGTATTTTACAACAATGGTATTGAGTTATATCATTTCATAAGTATAGTATGACTGCGACAGGAAATAAGGCAGCCAGGTATTTTAGAATCAGAATGTGTCAAGATTCTCTATCATGGTGACTGAAGACTGTTAAAACACGGTGAACAGCTGTAGCTTTGGGACCTATTTTTGTTGAGAGTACAAATACTCATTCCCAGGGTATTGTCTTCCGTGGTATTGAGTTATATCGTTTTATAAGTATAGTATGACTGCAACAGGAAATAAGGCAGCCATGGATTTTAGAATCAGAATGTGTCAAGATTCTCTATCATGCTGACTGAAAACTGCTGAAAAAAAAGGGAATAGTGGTAGCTTTGGTACCTAGTTATACTGAGAGTACTAATACTCTATTAGTTACCAGTGTATTTGTCTACCGTGGCATTGAGTTATATCGTTTTATAAGTACAATTTGATTGCAACAGGAAATAAGGCGACCATGGATTTTAGAATCAGAATGTGTCAAGATTCTCTATCATGCTGACTGAAAACTGTTGAAACACAGTAAACAGCTGTAGCTTTGGTACCTATTTTTTGAGAGTACTAATACTCTATTGGTTACCAGTGTATATTTTTCTAACGTGGTATTGAGTTATATCGTTTTATAAGTATAGTATGACTGCGACAGGAAATAAGGCAGCCATGAGTTTGAAAGGAACAATGTGTCAAGATTCTCTATCATGCTGACTGAAAACTGTTTAAACACAGTAACCAGCTGTAGCTTTGGTACCTATTTTTGTTGAGAGTACTAAGACTCTATTCGTGTTATATCATTTTATAAGTATAGTATGACTGCGACAGGAAATAAAGCAGCCATGAAGAGTCAGAATGTATCAAGATTCTCAATCATGCTGACTGAAAACTGTTGAAACACAGTAAACAGCTTTAGCTTTGGTACCTATTTTTGTCGAGAGTACTAATACTCTATTCATTACCAGGGTATTTTTCAACAATGGTATTCAGATATATCGTTTCATAAGTATAGTATGACTGCTACAGGAAATAAGGCAGCCATCAGTTTTAGAATCGTACCTTTTTTGTTGACAGTACTAATACTCTATTGGTTACCAATGCATTTTTCTACCGTGGTACTGAGTTATATCGTTTTATAAGTATAGGATGACCGCGACAGGAAATAATGCAGCCATGAGTTTGAAAGACAGAATGTGTCAAGATTCACTATCATGCTGACAGAAAACTGTTGCAACACAGTAAACAGCTGTAGCTTTGGTACCTATTTTTGCTGAGAGTACTAATACTTTATTCGTTACCAGAGTTTTTTCTACCGTGATATTAAGTTATATCGTTTTATAAGTGTAGTATGACTGCAACAGGAAACTAGAATTACTTTGAGCACTGCTCACTAAAGATACCACCCACTCCAACCAAGAAACATTTCACAACAGTAAAAAAGTATTTAATATACACAGCACATCTGTATGTTCTCCGAAAACATGAGAGCAATTTTCAATATGAGAAAGGGTAAATATTACAAAGAGCATGCAAGATGAAAAAATAAAAATACCTGAAAGCAGAATAGAAGGTGCACATCTATAATGTACATAAAAGAATGCCTGTAAGTTTCAATGAAATCCACCCACTGGTATAAGAGGAGTAGCGGATAGCAGGAGTGTACCCCCCTAAAGCATCACAACAATTTGGCTAAGTTCATTTCGCCCTTTGGGAAAGAGTAAAAAATAAAAATACCTGAAAGCAAAATAGGAGGTGCACATCTATAATGTATAGAAAAGAATGCCTGTAAGTTTCAATGAAATCCACCCACTGGTTTAAGAGGAGTAGCGGATAGCAGATGTGTACCCCCAAAGCGTCACGGACGTACGGACATACGGAAGTACGTAAGTACGGAAGTACGGACACCATGAATGCTATATACCGCCCACTTTTCAAGTGGGTGGTATAATAAGGCAGCCATGGATTTTAGAATCAGAATGTGTCAAGATTCTCTATCATGCTGACTGAAAACTGATGAAACACAGTGAACAGTGGTAGTTTGGTACCTAGTTATATTGAGAGTACTAATACTCTATTAGTTACCAGTTTATTTTCCTACCATGGTATTGAGTTATATAGTTCCATAAGTATAGTATCACTGCGACAGAAAATAAGGCAGCCCTGAGTTTGACAGTCAGAATGTGTCAAGATTTTCTATCATGCTGACTGAAAACTGTTGAAACACAGTAAACAGCTGTAGCTTTGGTACCTATTTTTGATGAGAGTACTAATCCTCTATTGGTTACCAGTGTATTTTTTGACCGTGGTATTGAGTTATATGGGTTTATAAGTATAGTATGACTGCGAAAGGAAATAAGGCAGCCATGAGTTTGAAAGATAGAATGTGACAAGATTCTCTATCACGCTGACTGAAAACTGTTGAAACACAGCAAACAGCTGTAGATTTGGTACCAATTTTTGTTCAGAGTACTAATAGACTACTCGTTACTAGGGTATTTTTCAACAATGATATTGTGTTATATTGTTTTATACGTATAGTATGACAACGACAGGAAATAAGGCAGCCATGAATTTGAGAGTCAGAATGTTTCAACATTCTCTACTATGCTGACTGAAAACTGTTGAAACACAGCAAACAGCTGTAGCTTTGGTACCTAGTTATGTTGAGAGTACTAATACCCTTTTGGTTACCAGTGTATTTTTCTACCGTGGTATCGAGTTATATAGTATTATAAGTATAGTATGACTGAGATAGGAAATAAGGCAGCCATGAGTCTGAGAGTCAGAAGGTGTCAAGATTCTCTCACATGCTGACTGAAAACTGTTGAAACACCACAGTAAACACCTGTAGCTTTGGTACCTATTTTTGTTGAGAGTGCTAATACTCTATTCGTTACGGGGGTATTTTTCAACAATGGCATGGTGTTATATCATTTTATAAGTATAGTATGACTGCGACAGGACATAAGGCAGCCATGGATTTTAGAATCAGAGTGTGTCAAGATTCTCTATCATGCTGACTGAAAACTGTTGACACACAGTGAACAGGTCCAGCTTTGGTACCTATTATTGTTGAGAGTACTAATACTCTATTCGTTACGAGGGTATTTTACAACAATGGTATTGTGTTATATCGTTTAACAAGTATAGTATGACTGCGACAGGAAATAAGGCTGCCATGAATTTGAGAGAATTTATGAAGATTCTCTTTCTTGCTGAATGAAAACTGTTGAAAAACAGCAAACAGCTGTAGCTTTGGGACCTATTTTTGTTCACAGTACTAATACACTACTCGTTACCAGGGTATTTTTCAACAATGGTATTGTGTTATATTGTTTTATAAGTACAGTATGACGGCGACAGAAAATAAGGCAGACATGAATTTGAGAGTCAGAATGTGTCAAGATTTTCGACCATGCTGACTTAAAACTGTTGAAACACAGTGAACAAGTGTAGCTTTGGTACCTAGTTATGTTGAGAGTATTAATACTGTTTTGGTTTCCAGTGTATTTTTCTACCGTGGTATCGAGTTATATAGTATTACAAGTATAGTATAACTGCGATAGGAAATAGGGCAGCCATGAGTTTGAGAGTCAGAAGGTGTCAAGATTCTCTAACATGCTGACTGAAAACTGCTGAAACACAGTAAACCGTTGCAGCTTTGGTACCTATTTTTCTTGGGAGTACTAATACTCTATTGGTTACCAGTGTATTTTTCTACCGTGGTATTGAGTTATATCGTTTCATAAGTATAGTATGACTGCGACAGGAAATACGGCAGCCATGAGTTTGAAAGACACAATGTGTCAAGATTCTCTATCAGGCTAACTGAAAGCTGTTGAAACACCACAGTAAACACCTGTAGCTTTGGTACCTATTTTTGTTGAGAGTACTAATACTCTATTCGTTACGAGGGTATTTTTCAACAATGGTATTGTGTTATATCATTTTATAAGTATAGTATGACGGCGACAGGAAATAAGGCAGCCATGGATTTTAGAATCAGAATGTGTCCTGATTCTCTATCATGATGACTGAAAACTGTTGAAACACAGTGAACAGGTCCAGCTTTGGTACCTATTATTTTTGAGAGTACTAATACTCTATTCGTTACGAGGGTATTTTTCAACAATGGTATTGTGTTATATCGTTTTATAAGTATAGTATGACTGCGACAGGAAATAAGGCTGCCACGAATTTGAGAGAATGTATGAAGATTCTCTTTCTTGCTGAATGAAAACTGTTGAAACACAGCAAACAGCTGTAGCTTTGGGACCTATTTTTATTCAGAGTACTAATACTCTATTCATTACCAGTGTTATTTTTCAACATTGGTATTGAGTTATATCGTTTCATAAGTATAGTATGACTGCGACAGGAAATAAGGCAGCCATGAATTTTAGAAGCAGAATGTGTCCATATTCTCTATCATGCTGACTGAAAACTGTTGTAAGACAGTAAACAGCTGGAGCTTTGGTCCCTATTTTTGTTGAGAGTACTAATACTCTATTCGTTAAGAGGGAATTTTTCAACAATGGTATTGTGTTATATCGTTTTATAAGTATAGTATGACTGCGACAGGAAATAAGGCAGCCATGAATTTTAGAAGCAGAATGTGTCCATATTCTCTATCATGCTGACTGAAAACTGTTGTAAGACAGTAAACAGCTGGAGCTTTGGTCCCTATTTTTGTTGAGAGTACTAATACTCTATTCGTTAAGAGGGAATTTTTCAACAATGGTATCGAGTTATATCATGTAATAAGTGTAGTATGACTGCGACAGGAAATAACTCAGATATGAATTTTAGAATCAGAATGTGTCAAGGTTCTCTATCATGCTAACTGAAAACTGTTGAAACACAGTTAACAGTGGTAGTTTGGTACCTAGTTATATTGAGAGTCCTAATACTCTATTAGTTACCCGTGTATTTTTCTGCCGTGGTATTGAGTGATATCGTTTCATAAGTATAGTATGACTGCGACAGGAAATAACTCAGCCATGAATTTTAGAATCAGAATGTGTCAAGGTTCTCTATCAAGCTGACTGCAAACTGTTGAAACAGAGTGAACAGCTGTAGCTTCGGTACCCAGGTATGTTGAGAGTACTAATACTCTATTGATTACCAGTGTATTTTTCTACCGTGGTATTGAATTATATAGTTTTATAGGTATAGCATGACTACAACAGGAAATAAGGCAGCCATGAGTTTGAGAGTGAATGTGACAAGCTTCTCTATCATGCTGACTGAAAACTGTTGAAACACAGTAAACAGCTGTAGCTTTGGTACCTATGTTTGTTCAGAGTACTAATACTCTATTCGTCACCATGGTATTTTTCAACAGTGGCATTGTGTTATATTGTTTTATAAGTATAGTATGACTGCGACAGGAAATAAATAGCCATGAATTTTAGAGACAGAATGTGTCAAGATTCTCTATCATGCTGCCTGAAAACTGTTGAAACACAGAAAACAGCTGTAGCTTTGGTACCTATTTTTGTTCAGAGTACTAATACTCTATTCGTTACCAGGGTATGTTTCGCCAAAAGTATTCTCTTATATCGTTTGATAAGTGTAGCATGACTGCATCAGGAAATAAGGTAGCCATGAATTTGAGAGTCAGGATGTATCAAGATTCTCTATCATGCTGACTGAAAACTGTTCAAACACAGTAAACATCTGTAGCTTTGGTACATATTTTTGTTCAGAGTACTAATACTCTATTCGTTACCAGGGAATGTTTCGGTAATGGTATTGTGTTATATTGTTTTAAAAGTGTAGAATCACTGCGTTAGGAAATAAGGCAGCCATGAATTTGAGAGTCAGAAACTATCAAGATTCTCTATCATGCTGACTGAAAACTGTTGAAACACATTGAATAGCTGTAGCTTTGGTACCTATTTTTGTTGAGAGTACTAATACTCTATTTGTTACGAGTGTATTTTTCTGCCGTGGTATTGAGTTATATCGTTTTATAAGTATAGTATGACTGTGACAGGAAATAAGGCAGCCATGAGTTTGAAAGACAGAATGTGTCAAGATTCTCTGTCATGCTGACTGAAAACTGTTGAAACACAGTAAACAGCTGTAGCTTTGGTACCTATTTGTGTTGAGAGCACAAATACTTCATTCGTAACCAGGGTATTTTCTACCGTGGTATTGAGTTATATCGTTTTATAAGTATAATCTGACGACAACAGGAAATAAGGAAACCATAGATTTTATAATCAGAATGTGTCAAGATTCTCTATCATGCTGACTGAAAACTGTTGAAAGACAGTACACAGCTGTAGCTTCGGTACCTATTTTTGTTGAGAGTACTAATACTTTATTCATCAGCAGGGTATTTTCTACCGTGGTATTGAGTTAAATCGTTTTATAACTATAGTACAACTGCGACATGAAATAAGGTGGCCATGAGGTTCAGAGTCAGAATGTGTCAAGATTCTCTATCATGCTGACTGAAAACTGTTGAAACACAGTGAACAGCTGTAGCTTTGGTACCTAGTGATGTTGAGAGAACTAAAACTCTGTTGTGTATTTTTCCACCATGGTATTGAGTTATATAGTTTTATAGGTATAGTATGACTACAACAGGCACCCATGAGTTTGAGTGTCAGAATGTGTCAAGATTCTCTACCATGCTGACTGAAAACTGTTGAAACACAGTAAACAGCTGTAGGTTTGGTACCTATTTTTGTTGAGAGTATTAATACTCTATTCGTTACCAGGGTATTTTTCAACAATGGTATTGTGTTATATCATTTTATAAGTATAGTATGACTGTGACAGGAAATGAGGCAGCCATGAATTTGAGTCAGAATGTATCAAGATTCTCTATCATGCTGACTGAAAACTGTTGAAACACAGTAAACAGCTGTAGCTTTGGGACCTATTTTTGTAGAGAGTACTAATACTTTATTCGTTAGCAGGGTATTTTCTACCGCGGTATTGAGTTATATCGTTTTATAAGTATAGTACGACTGCGACATGAAATGAAACAGCCATCAGTTTGAGAGTTAGAATGTGTGAAGATTCTCTATCATGCTGACTGAAAACTGTTGCAACACAGTAAACAGCAGTAGCTTTGGTACCTATTTTTGTTCAGAGTACTAATACTCAATCCGTTACCAGGGTATGTTTCGCGAAAGGTATTCTGTTATATCGTTTTATAAGTTACTATGACTGCATCGGGAAATAAGGCAGCCACGAATTTGAGAGTCAGAATGTGTCAAGATTCTCTATCATGCCGACTGAAAACTGTTGAAGCACAGTAAACAGCTGTAGCATTGGTACCTAGTTATATTGAGAGTAATAATACTCTATTAGTTACCAGTGTGTTTTTCTACCATGTTATTGAGTTATATCGTTTTATTAGTATACTATGACTGCGACAGGAAATAAAGCAGCCATGAATTTGAGAGTCAGAATGCATCAAGATTCTCTATCATGCTGACTGGAAATTGTTGAAGTACAGTAAACAGCTGTAGCTTTGGCACCTATTTTCGTTGAGAGTACTAATATTCTATTCATTACCAGGGTATTTTTCAACAATGGTACTGAGTTATATCATTTTACAAGTATAGTACGACTGCGACAAGAAATAAGGCAGCCATGGATTTTAGAATCAGAATGTGTCAAGATTCTCTATCATACTGACTGAAAACTGTTGAAACAACAGTGAACAGTGGTAGCTTTGGTACCTAGTTATATTGAGAGTACTAATACTGTTTTACTTAACAGTGTATTTTTCTACCATGGTATTGAGTTATATCGTTTCATAATTATAGTATGACTGCGACAGAAAATAAGGCAGCCATGAGCTTCAAAGTCAGAATGTGTCAAGATTCTCAATAATGCTACCTGAAAACTGTTGAAACACAGTAAACAGCTGCAGCTTTGGTACCTATTTTTGTTGAAAGTAGTAATACTCTATTGGTTCCCAGTGTATTGTTTTACCGTGGTATTGAGTTATATCGTTTTATAAGTATAGTACGATTGTGACAGGAAATAAGGCAGCCATGACTTTAAAAGACACAATGTGTCAAGATTCTCTATCATGCTGACTGAAAACTGTTGAAACACAGTAAACAGCTGTAGCTTACGTACCCATTTTTGTTGAGAGTACAAATACTTTATTTGTTACCAGGGTATTTTCTACCATGGTATTGAGTTATATCGTTTTATAAGTACAATATGATTGCAACAGGAAATAAGGCAGCCATGGATTCTAGTGGAATCAGAATGTGTCAAGATTCTCTAGCATGCTGACTGAAAACTGTTGAAACACAGTAAGCAGCTGTAGTATTGCTACCTACTTTTGTTGAGAGTATTAATACTCTATTGGTTACCAGTGTATTTGTCATCCGTGGTATTGAGTTATATCGTTTTATAAGTATAGTATGACTGCGACAGGAAATAAGGCAGCCATGAGTTTGAAAGAAACAATGTGTTAAGATTCTCTGTCATGCTGACTGAAAACTGTCGAAACACAGTAAACAGCTGTAGCTTTGGTACCTATTTTTGTCGAGAGTACTGATACTTTATTCATTACCAGGGTATTTTTCAACAATGGCATTGAGATATATCGTTTCATAAGTATAGTATGACTGCGACAAGAAATAAGGCAGCTATGTGTTTTAGAATCGTACTTTTTTGTTGACAGTAGTAATACTCTATTGGTTACCAGTGCATTTTTCTACCGTGGTACTGAGTTATATCGTTTTATAAGTATAGTATGACAGCAATAGGAAATAAGGAAGCCACGAGTTTAAAAGACAGAATGTGTGAAGATTCTCTATCATGCTGACTGAAAACTGTTGAAACACAGTAAACAGCTGTAGCTTTGGTATCTATTTTTGGTGAGAGTACTAATACTCTATTCATTACAAGGGTATTTTTCAACAATGGTATTGTGTTATATCGTTTTATGAGTATAGTATGACTGCGACAGGAAACAAGGCAGCCATGAATTTCAAAGACAGAATGTGTCAAGATTGCCTATCATGCTGACTGAAAACTGTTGCATAACAGTAAACAGCTGTAGCTTTGGTACCTTTTTTGTTGAGAGTACTAATATTTTATTCATTACCAGGGTATTTTCTACCGTGGTATTCAGTTATATCATTTGATATGTATAGTATGACTGCAACAGGAAATAAGGCAGCTATGGATTTTAGAATCAGAATGTGTCAAGATTCTCTATCATGCTGACTGAAAACTGTGGAAACAACAGTGAACAGTGGTAGCTTCAGTACCTAGTTATATTGAGTACTAATACTCTATTAGTTACCAGTGTATATTTCAACCATGGTATTGAGTTATATCGTTTCATAAGTACAATATGACTGCGACAGAAAATAAGGCAGCCATGAGGTTGAAAGATAGAATGTGTCAAGATTCTCTATCATGCTGACTGAAAACTGCTGAAACACAGTAAACAGCTGTAGCTTTGGGATCTATTTGTGTAGAGAGTACTAATACTTCATTCGTAAGCAGGGTATTTTCTACTGCGGTATTGAGTTTTATTGTTTTATAAGTAGAGTACGACTGCGACATGAAATGAGACAGCCATCAGTTTGAGAGTTAGAATGTGTGAAGATTCTCTATCATGCTGACTGAAAACTGTTAAAACACAGTAAACGTCTGTAGCTTTGGTACCTATTTTTGTTCAGAGTACTAATACTCTATTGATTACAAGGGTATTTTTCAACAATGGTATTGTGTTATATCGTTTTATAAGTATAGTATGACTGCGACTGGAAATAAAGCAGTCATGAATTTGAGAGTCAGAATGCATCAAGATTCTCTATCATGCTCACTGAAAACTCTTGAAACACAGTAAACAGCTGTAGCTTCGGTACCTAGTATAGTATGACTGCGACAGGAAATAAGGCAGCCATGAGTTTGAAAGACACAATGTGTCAAGATTCTCTATCATGCTGACTGAAAAATGTTCAAACACAGTAAACAGCTGTAGCTTTGGTACCTATTTTTGTTGAGAGTACTAAGACTCTATTCTTTGAGAGTGTATTTTTCAACAATGGTATTGTGTTATATCGTTCTATAAGTAAAGTATGACTGCGACAGGAAATAAAACAGCCATGAATTTGAGACTCAGAATGTATCAAGATTGTCAATCATGCTGACTGAAAACTGTTGAAACACAGTAAACAGCTGTAGCTTTGGTACCAATTTTTGTCGAGAGTACTAATACTCTATTCATTACCAGAGCATTTTTCAACAATGGTATTGAGATATATCGTTTCATAAGTATAGTATGACTGCGACAGGAAATAAAGCAGCCATGAATTTGAGAGTCAGAATGTATCAAGATTCTCAATCATGCTGACTGAAAACTGTTGAAACACAGTAAACAGCTGTAGCTTTGGTACCTATTTTTGTCGAGAGTACTAATACTCTATTCATTACCAGGGTATTTTTTAACAATGATATTGAGATATATCGTTTCATAAGTATAGTATGACTGCGACAGGAAATAAGGCAGCCATGAGTTTTAGAATCGTACCTTTTTTGTTGACAGTACTAATAGTCTATTGGTTACCAGTGCATTTTTCTACCGTGGTACTGAGTTATATCATTTTATAAGTATAGTATGACTGCAATAGGAAATAACGGACACATGAGTTTGAAAGACAGAATGTGTCAAGATTCTCTATCATGCTGACTGAAAACGGTTGAACCACAGTAAACAGCTGTAGCTTTGGTACCTATTTTTGTTCAGAGTACTAATACCTTATTCGTTACCAAGGTATTATCTACCGTGGTATTGAGCTATATAGTTTATAAGTATAGCATTACTGCGACAGGAAATAAGGCAGCCATGGATTTCAGAATATGTCAAGATTCTCCATCATGCTGACTGAAAACTGTTGAAACACAGTAAACAGCTGTAGCTTTGGTACCTATTTTTGGTAAGAGTACTAATACTCTATTCATTACAAGGGTATTTTTCAACAATGGTATTCTGTTATATCGTTTTATAAGTATAGTTTGACTGCGACAGGAAATAAGGCAGCCATGAGTTTGAAAGACAGAATGTGTCAGGGATTCTCTATCATGCTGACTGAAAACTGTTGAAACAAAGTAAACAGCTGTAGCTTTGGTACCTATTTTTGTTGAGAGTACTAATACTTTATTCGTTACCAGGGTATTTTCTACCGTGGTATTGAGTTATATCGTTTTATAAGTATAGTATGACCGCAACAGGAAATAAGGCAGCCATGGATTTTAGAATCAGAAAGTGTCAAGATTCTCTATCAGGCTGACTGAAAACTGTGGAAACAACAGTGAACAGTGGTAGTTTTGGTACCTAGTTATATTGAGAGTACAAATACTTATATATTTTTATAAGAATAGTATGACTGCGAAAGGAAATAAGGCAGCCATGAGTTTGAGAGTCGGAATGTGTGAAGACACGGTGAACAGCTGTAGCTTTGGTACCTATTTTTGTTGAGAGTACTAATACTCTATTTGTTAAGAGGGTATTTTTCAACAATGGTATTGTGTTATATGGTTTTATAAGTATAGTATTACTGCGACAGGAAATAAAGCAGCCATGAATTTGAGAGTCAGAATGTATCAAGATTCTCTATCATGCTGACCAAAAACTGTTGAAACACAGTAAACAGCTGTAGCTTCGGTACCTATTTTTGGTGAGCGTACTAATACTCTATTCATTACAAGGGCATTTTTCAACAATGGTATTGTGTTATATTGTTTCATAAGTATAGTATGACCGCGACAGGAAAAAAGGCACTCATGTGTTTTAGACTCGTACCTTTTTTTGTTTACAGTAGTTATACTCTATTGGTTACCAGTGCATTTTTCTACCGTGGTACTGAGTTATATCGTTTTATAAGTATAGTATGACTGCAATAGGAAATAAGAGAACCATGAGTTTGAAAGACAGAATGTGTCAAGATTCTCTATCATGCTGACTGAAAACTGTTGAACCACAGTAAACAGCTGTAGCTTTGGTACCTATTTTTGTTCAGAGTACTAATACTCTATTCATTACAAGGGTATTTTTCAACAATGGTATTGTGTTATATCATTTTATAAGTATAGTATGACTGCGACAGGAAATAAGGCAGCCATGAGTTTGAAAGACAGAATGTGTCAAGATTCTCTATCATGCTGACTGAAAACTGTTGGAACACAGTAAACAGCTGTAGCTTTAGTACCTATTTTTGTTCAGAGTACTAATACTTTATTCGTTACCAGGGTATTTTCTACCGTGGAATTGAGTTATATCATTTTATAAGTATAGTATGACTGCAACAGGAAATAAGGCAGCCATGGATTTTAGAATCAGAATGTGTCAAGATTCTCTATCATGCTGACTGAAAACTGTTGAAACAACAGTGAACAGTGGTAGTTTGGGTACCTAGTTATATTGAGAGTACTAATACTTTATTCGTTACCAGTGTATTTTTCTACCGTGGTATTGAGTTATATCATTTTAAAAGTATAGTATGACTGCGACAGGAAATAAGGCAGCCATGAGTTTGAAAGTCAGAATGTGTCAAGATTCTCTATCATGCTGACTGAAAACTGTTGAAACACAGCAAACAGCTGTAGCTTTGGTACCTATTTTTGTTGAGAGTACTAAGATTCTATTCGTTAAAAGGGTATTTTTCAACAATGGTATTGTGTTATAACGTTTTATAAGCATAGAATGACTGCGACAGGAAATAAAGCAGCCATGAATTTGAGAGTCAGAATGTATCAAGATTCTCAATCACGCTGACTGAAAACTGTTGAAACACAGTAAACAGCTGTAGCTTTGGTACCTATTTTTGTTGAGAGTACTAATACTCTATTGGTTACCAGTGTATTTTGTTACTGTGGTATTGAGTTATATCGTTTTATAAGTATAGTATGACTGCGACAGGAAATAAGGCAGTCATGAGTTTGAAAGACAGAATGTGTCAAGATTCTCTATCATGCTGACTGAAAACAGTTGAAAGACAGAAAACAGCTGTAGCTTTGGCACCTATTTTCGTCGAGAGTACTAATATTCTATTCAATACCAGGGTATTTTACAACAATGGTATCGAGTTATATCATTTCATAAGTATAGTATGACTGCGACAGGAAATAAGGCAGCCAGGTATTTTAGAATCAGAATGTGTCAAGATTCTCTATCATGGTGACTGAAGACTGTTAAAACACGGTGAACAGCTGTAGCTTTGGGACCTATTTTTGTTCAGAGTACAAATACTCATTACCAGGGTATTTTCTACCGTGGTATTGAGTTATATCGTTTTATAAGTATAGCATGACTGCAACAGGAAATAAGGCAGCCATGAATTTGAGAGTCAGAATGTATCAAGATTCTCTATTATGCTGACTGAAAACTCGTGAAACACAGTGAACAGCTGTAGCTTCGGTACCTATTTTAGGTGAGAGTACTAATACTCTATTCATTACCAGGGTATTTTTCAACAATGCTATTAGGTTATATCGTTTCATAAGTATAGTGTGATTACGACAGGAAATAAGGCAGCCAGGTATTTTAGAATCAGAATGTGTCAAAATTCTCTATCATGCTGACTGAAAACTGTTGAAACACAGTAAACAGCTGTAGCTTTGGTACCTATTTTTGTTGAGAGTACTAATACTCTATTCGTTAAAAGGGTATTTTTCAACAATGGTATTGTTTTATATCGTTTTATAAGTATAGTATGACTGCGATAGGAAATAAAGTAGCCATGAATTTGAGAGTCAGAATGTGTCAAGATTCTCTATCATGCTGACTGAAAACTGTTGAAACACAGTAAACAGCTGTAGCTTTGGTACCTATTTTTGTTGAGAGTACTAATACTCTATTCGTTAAAAGGGTATTTTTCAACAATGGTATGGTGTTATATCGTTTTATAAGTATAGTATGACTGCGATAGGAAATAAAGTAGCCATGAATTTGAGAGTCAGAATGTGTCAAGATTCTCTATCATGCTGACTGAAAACTGTTGAAACACAGTAAACAGCTGTAGCTTTGGTACCTATTTTTGTTCAGAGTATTAATACTTTATTCGTTACCAGGGTATTTTCTACTGTGGTATTGAGTTATATCATTTTATAAGTATAGTATGACTGCACCAGGAAATAAGGCAGCTATAGATTTTAGAATCAGAATGTGTCAAGATACTCTATCATGCTGGCTGAAAACTGTGGAAACCACAGTGAACAATGGTAGTTTTGGTATCAGTTACATTGAGAGTACTAATGCTCTATTAGTTACCAGTGTATTTTTCTACCATGGTATTGAGTTATATCGTTTCAAAAGTATAGTATGACTGCGACAGAAAATAAGGCAGCCATGAGTTTGAAAGACACAATGTGTCAAGATTCTCTATCATGCTGACTGTAAACTGTTGAAACACAGTAAACAGCTGTAGCTTTGGTACCTATTTTTGTTCAGAGTACTAATACTCTATTGATTACAAGGGTATTTTTCAACAATGGTATTGTGTTATATCGTTTTGTAAGTATAGTATGACTGCGACAGGAAATAAAGCAGCCATGAATTTGAGAGTCAGAATGTATCAAGATTCTCTATCATGCTGACTGAAAACTCTTGAAACACAGTAAACAGCTGCAGCTTCGGTACCTATTTTTGTTCAGAGTACTAATACTCTATTGATTACAAGGGTATTTTTCAACAATGGTATTGTGTTATATCGTTTTGTAAGTATAGTATGACTACGACAGGAAATAAGGCAGCCAGGTATTTTAGAATCAGAATGTGTCAAGATTCTCTATCATGCCGACTCTATCATATTGAAACACAGTAAACAGCTGTAGCTTTGTAACCTATTTTTCTTGAGTTTACAAATACTTTATTCGTTACCAGGGTATTTTCTACCGTGGTATTGAGTTATATAGTTTTATAAGTAGAATATGATTGCAACAGGAAATAAGGCAACCATGGATTTTAGAATCAGAATGTGTCAAGATTCTCTATTTTTCAACAATGCTATTGTGTTATATCGTTTTATAAGTATAGTATGACTGCGACAGGAAATAAGGCAGCCATGAGTTTGAAAGACACAATGTGTCAAGATTCTCTGTAATGCTAACTGAAAACTGTTGAAACACAGTAAACAGCTGTAGCTTTGGTACCTATTTTTGTTCAGAGTACTAACACTCTATTGATTACAAGGGTATTTTTCAACAATGGTATTGTGTTATATCGTTTATAAGTATAGTATGACTGCGACAGGAAATAAAGCAACCATGAATTTGAGAGTCAGAATGTGTCAAGATTCTCTATCATGCTGACTGAAAACTGTTGAAACACAGTAAACAGCTGTATCTTTGGTACCTATTTTTGGTGAGAGAACTAATACTCCATTCATTACAAGGGTATTTTTCAACAATGGTATTGTGTTATATCATTTATAAGTATAGTATGACTGCAAGAGGAAATAAGGCACTCATGTGTTTTAGAATCGTACCTTTTTTGTTGAAAGTACTTATACTCTATTGGTTACCAGTGCATTTTTCTACTGTGGTACTGAGTTACATCGTTTTATAAGTATAGTATGACTGCAATAGGAAATAAGGGAGCCATGAGTTTGAAAGACAGAATGTGTCAAGATTCTCTATCATGCTGACTGAAAACTGTTGAACCACAGTAAACAGCTGTAGCTTTGGTACCTATTTTTGTTCAGATTACTAATACTTTATTCGTTACCAGGGTATTATCTACCGTGGTATTGAGTTATATAGTTTTATAAGTATAGTATGACTGCGACAGGAAATAAGGCAGCCATGGATTTCAGAATCAGAATGTGTCAAGATTCTCTATCATGCTGACTGAAAACTGTTGAAACACAGTAAACAGCTGTGGCTTTGGTACCTATTTTTGGTGAGAGTACTAATACTCTATTCATTACAAGGGTATTTTTCAATAATGGTATTGTGTTATACCGTTTTATAAGTATAGTATGACTGCGGCAGGAAATAAGGCAGCCATGAGTTTGAAAGACAGAATGTGTCAGGGATTCTCTATCATGCTGACTGAAACCTGTTGAAGGAAAGTAAACAGCTGTAGCTTTGGTACCTATTTTTGTTGAGAGTACTAATACTTTATTCGTTACCAGGGTATTTTCTACCGTGGTATTGAGTTATATCGTTTTATAAGTATAGTATGACTGCAACAGGAAATAAGGCAGCCATGAGTTTGAGAGTCGGAATGTGTCAAGATTCTTTATCATGCTCACTGAAAACTGTGGAAAAAACAGTGAACAGTGGTAGTTTTGGTACCTAGTTATATTGAGAGTACTAATACTTTATTCGTTACCAGTGTATTTTTCTACCGTGGTATTGAGTTATATAGTTTTATAACTATAGTATGACTGCGATAGGAAATAGGGCAGCCATGAGTTTGAGAGTCGGAATGTGTCAAGATTCTCTCACATGCTGACTGAAAACTGTTGAAAGACAGAAAACAGCTGTAGCTTTGGCACCTATTTTCGTCGAGAGTACTAATATTCTATTCAATACCAGGGTATTTTACAACAATGGTATCGAGTTATATCATTTCATAAGTATAGTATGACTGCGACAGGAAATAAGGCAGCCAGGTATTTTAGAATCAGAATGTGTCAAGATTCTCTATCATGGTGACTGAAGACTGTTAAAACACGGTGAACAGCTGTAGCTTTGGGACCTATTTTTGTTCAGAGTACAAATACTCATTACCAGGGTATTTTCTACCGTGGTATTGAGTTATATCGTTTTATAAGTATAGCATGACTGCAACAGGAAATAAGGCAGCCATGAATTTGAGAGTCAGAATGTATCAAGATTCTCTATTATGCTGACTGAAAACTCGTGAAACACAGTGAACAGCTGTAGCTTCGGTACCTATTTTAGGTGAGAGTACTAATACTCTATTCATTACCAGGGTATTTTTCAACAATGCTATTAGGTTATATCGTTTCATAAGTATAGTATGATTACGACAGGAAATAAGGCAGCCAGGTATTTTAGAATCAGAATGTGTCAAAATTCTCTATCATGCTGACTGAAAACTGTTGAAACACAGTAAACAGCTGTAGCTTTGGTACCTATTTTTGTTGAGAGTACTAATACTCTATTCGTTAAAAGGGTATTTTTCAACAATGGTATTGTGTTATATCGTTTTATAAGTATAGTATGACTGCGATAGGAAATAAAGTAGCCATGAATTTGAGAGTCAGAATGTGTCAAGATTCTCTATCATGCTGACTGAAAACTGTTGAAACACAGTAAACAGCTGTAGCTTTGGTACCTATTTTTGTTGAGAGTACTAATACTCTATTGGTTACCAGTGTATTTTTCTACTGTGGTATTGAGTTATATCGTTTTATAAGTATAGTATGACTGCGACAGGAAATAGGGCAGCCAGGAGTTTGAAAGACACAATGTGTCAAGATTGTCTACCATGCTGACTGAAATCTGTTGAAACACAGTAAACAGCTGTAGCTTGGTACCTATTTTTCTTAAGAGTACTAATACTCTATTCATTAAGAGGGTGTTTTTCAACAGTGGCATTGTGTTATATCGTTTTATAAGTATAGTATTACTGCGACAGGAAATATAGCAGCCATGAATTTGAGAGTCAGAATGTATCAAGATTCTCTATCATGCTGACCGAAAACTGTTGGAACACAGTAAACAGCTATAGCTTCGGTACCTATTTTTCGTGAGCGTACTAATACTCTATTCATTACAAGGGCATTTTTCAACAATGGTATTGTGTTATATCGTTTCATAAGTATAGTATGACTGCGACAGGAAATAAGGCACCCATGAGTTTTAGAATCGTACCTTTTTTTGTTGACAGTACTTATACTCTATTGGTTACCAGTGCATTTTTCTACTGTGGAACTGAGTTATATCGTTTTATAAGTATAGTATGACTGCAATAGGAAATAAGGGGGCCATGAGTTTGAAAGACAGAATGTGTCAAGATTCTCTATCATGCTGACTGAAAACTGTTGAAACACAGTAAACAGCTGTAGCTTTGGTACCTATTTTTGTTCAGAGTACCAATACTTTATTCGCTACCAGGGTATTTTCTACCGTGGTATTCAGTTATATAGTTTTATAAGTATAGTATCACTGCGACAGAAAATATGGCAGCCATGAGTTTGAAAATCAGAATGTGTCAAGATTCTCTATCATGTTGACTGAAAACTGTTGAAACACAGTAAACAGCTGTAGCTTCGGTACCTATTTTTGGTGAGAGTACTAATACTCTATTCATTACAAGGGTATTTTTTAACAATGGTATTGTGTTATATCGTTTCATAAGTATAGCATGACTGCGGCAGGAAATAAGGAACCCATGAGTTTTAGAATCGTACCTTTTTTTGTTGACAGTACTTATACTCTATTGGTTACCAGTGTATTCTACCGTGGTATTGAGTTATATCGTTTCATAAGTACAGTATGACTGCAACAGAAAATAAGGCAGCCATGAGTCTGAAAGACAGAATGTGCCAAGATTCTCTATCATGCTGACTGAAAACTGTTGAAACAACAGTGAACAGTGTTAGCTTTGGTACCTTGTTATTTATTTATTTATTGATGTTTAAGGTCACATATTTATGCACAATGGCTAATCATGACCGTGACAGTTTTACGGGTGGAGGAAGCCGGAGGATCCGGAGAGAACCACCGAGCAACGACAAGCAGCTGCCAGCTCCCCAGCATCGTAACGCCTCACTGCAGCGTACCATCGACGTGTAGTACGCCTTAGTACACGGCGTCATCATGTCCCCACGTGGGCAATGGAGATGAAGTGTCTTGCCCAAGGACACAACGCGGTTGCCGCAGGTGGGATTCGAACCGAGGACCTCTCGGCTTGCAGCCTGCACCTCTACCTACTGAGCAACAGGTACCTTGTTATATTGAGAGTACTAATACTCTATTAGTTGCCAGTGTATTTTTCTACCATGGTATTGAGTTATATCGTTTCATAAGTATAGTATGACTGCGACAGAAAATAAGGCAGCCATGATTTTGAAAGTCAGAATGTGTCAAGATTCTCTATCATGCTGACTAAAAACTGTTGAAACACAGTAAACAGCTGTAGTTTTGGTACCTATTTTTGTTGAGAATACTAATACTTTATTCGTTACCAGGGTATTTTCTACCGTGGTATTGAGTTACATCGTTTTATAAGTATAGTATGACAGCGACAGGAAATAAGGCAGCCATGGAGTTTAGAATCAGAATGTGTCAAGATTCTCTATCATGCTGACTGAAAACTGTTGAAACAACAGTGAACAGTGGTAGCTTTGGTACCTAGTTATATTGAGAGTACTAATACTCTATTGGTTACCAGTATATTTTTCTACCATGGTATTGAGTTATATGGTTTTATAATTATAGTATGACTGCAACAGAAAATAAGGCAGCCATGATTTTGAAAGTCAGAATGTGTCGAGAATCTCTATCATGCTGACTGAAAACTGTTGAAACACAGTGAACAGCTGTAGCTTTGTTACCTATTTTTGTAGAGGGTACTAATACTTTATTCGTTAGCAGGGTATTTTGTACTGTGATATTGAGTTATATCGTTTTATAACTATAGTACGACTGTGACATGAAATGAGGCGGCCAAGAGTTTGAGAGTCAGAATGTGTCAAGATTCTCTATCATGCTGACTGAAAACTGTTGAAACACAGTAAACAGCTGTAGCTTTGGTACCTATTTTTGGTGAAAGTACTAATACTCTATTGGTCCCAGTGTATTTTTTTCTGTGGTATTGAATTATATCGTTTTATAAGTATAGTATGATTGTGACAGGAAATAAGGCAGCCATGAGTTTGAAAGACACACTGTGTCAAGATTGTCTATCATGCTGACTGAAATCTGTTGAAACACAGTAAACAGCTGTAGCTTTGGTACCTATTTTTGTTGAGAGTACAAATACTTCATTCGTTACCAGGGTATTTTCTACCGTGGTATTGAGTTATATCGTTTTATAAGTACAATATAATTGCAACAGGAAATAAGGCAACCATGGATTTTAGAATCAGAATGTGTCAAGATTCTCTATCATGCTGACTGAAAACTGTTGAAACACAGTAAACAGCTGTAGCTTTGGTACCTATTTTTGTTGAGAGTACTAATACTCTATTGGTTACCAGTCTATTTTTCTACTGTGGTATTGAGTTATATCATTTTATAAGTATAGTATGACTGCGACAGGAAATAAGGCAGCCATGAGTTAGAAAGACACAATGTGTCAAGATTGTCTATCATGCTGACTGAAATCTGTTGAAACACAGTAAACAGCTGTAGCTTGGTACCTATTTTAGTTGAGAGTACTAATACTCTATTCATGAAGAGGGTATTTTTCAACAATGGTATTGTGTTATATCGTTTTATAAGTATAGTATTACTGCGACAGGAAATAAAGCAGCCATGAATTTGTGAGTCAGAATGTATCAAGATTCTCTATCAAGCTGACCGAAAACTGTTGAAACACAGTAAACAGCTGTAGCTTCGATACCTATTTTTGGTGAGCGTACTATTACAGTATTCATTACATGGGCATTTTTCACCAATGGTATTGTGTTATATTGTTTCATAAGTATAGTATGACTGCGACAGGAAATAAGGCACTCATGAGTTTAAGAATCGCACCTTTTTTGTTGACAGTACTAATAGTCTATTGGTTACCAGTGCATTTTTCTACTGTGGTACTGAGTTATATCGTTTTATAAGTATAGTATGACTGCAATAGGAAATAAGGGAGCCATGAGTTTGAAAGACAGAATGTGTCAAGATTCTCTATCATGCTGACTGAAAACTGTTGAACCACGGTAAACAGCTGTAGCTTTGGTACCTATTTTTGGTGAGAGTACTAATACTCTATTCATTACAAGGGTATTTTTCAACAATGGTATTGTGTTATATCGTTTTATAAGTATAGTATGACAGCGACAGGAAATAAGGCAGCCATGAGTTTGAAAGACAGAATGTGTCAGGGATTCTCTATCATGCTGACTGAAAACTGTTGAAACAAATTAAACAGCTGCAGCTTTGGTACCTATTTTTGTTGAGAGTACTAATACTTTATTCGTTACCAGGGTATTTTCTACCATGGTATTGAGTTATATCGTTTTATAAGTATAGTATGTCTGCAACAGGAAATAAGGCAGCCATGGATTTTAGAATCAGAATGTGTCAAGATTCTCTATCATGCTGACCGAAAACTGTGGAAACAACAGTGAACAGTGGTAGTTTTGGTATCTAGTTATATTGAGAGTACTAATACTTTATTCGTTACCAGTGTATTTTTCTACCGTGGCATTGAGTTATATAGTTTTATAAGTATAGTATGACTGCGATAGGAAATAAGGCAGCCATGAGTTTGTGAACCGGATTGTGTCAAGATTCTCTCACATGCCGACTGAAAACTGTGGAAACACAGTAAACAGCTGTAGCTTTGGTACCTATTTTTGTTGAGAGTACTAATACTGCATTGGTTACCAGTGTATTTTTCTACTGTGGTATTGAGTTATATCGTTTTATAAGTATAGTATGAATGCAACAGGAAATAAGGCGGCCATGAGTTTGAAAGACACAATGTGTTAACATTCTCTATCATGCTGACTGAAAACTGCTCAAACACAGTAAACAGCTGTAGCTTTGGAACCTATTTTTGTTGAGAGTACTAAGACTCTATTCGTCAAGAGGGTATTTTTCAACAATGGTATTGTGTTATATCGTTTTATAAGTATAGTATGACTGCGACAGGAAATAAAGAGGGCCATGAATTTGAGTCAGAATGTATCAAGATTCTCAATCATGCTCACTGAAAACTGTTGAAACACAGTAAACAGCTGCAGCTTTGGTACCTATTTTTGTCGAGAGAACTAATACTCTATTCATTACCAGGGTATTTTTCAACAATGGTATTGAGATATATCGTTTCATAAGTATAGTATGACTGCGACAGGAAATAAGGCAGCCATGACTGAAAACTGTTGCAACACAGTAAACAGCTGTAGCTTTGGTACCTATTTTTGTTGAGGGTACTAATACTTTATTCCTTACCCGAGTTTTTTTCTACCGTGATATTGAGTTATATCGTTTCATAAGTTATAAGTGTAGTATGACTGCAACAGGAAATAAGGCAGCCATGGATTTTAGAATCAGAATGTGTCAAGATTCTCTATCATGCTGACTGAAAACTGTGGAAACACAGTAAACAGCTGTAGCTTTGGTACCTATTTTTGTTGAGAGTACTAATACTCTATTGGTTACCAGTGTATTTTTTTACTGTGGTATTGAGTTATATCGTTTTATAAATATAGTATGACCGCGACAGGAAATAAGGCAGCCATGAGTTTGAAAGACACAATGTGTCAAGATTGTCTATCATGCTGACTGAAAACTGTTGAAACAGAGTAAACAGCTGTAGGTTTGGTACCTATTTTTGGTGAGAGTACTAATACTCTATTCATTACAAGGGTATTTTTCAACAATGGTATTGTGTTATATCGTTTTATAAGTATAGTATGACAGCGACAGGAAATAAGGCAGCCATGAGTTTGAAAGACAGAATGTGTCAAGATTCTCTATCATGCTGACTGAAAACTGTTGAAACACAGTAAACAGCTGTAGCTTTGGTACCTATTTTTGTTCAGAGTACTAATACTTTATTCGTTACCAGGGTATTTTCTACCGTGGTATTGAGTTATATCATTTTATAAGTATAGTATGAATGCAACAGGAAATAAGGCAGCCATGGATTTTAGAAACAGAATGTGTCAAGATTCTCTATCATGCTGACTGAAAACTGTGGAAACAACAGTGAACAGTGGTAGTTTGGGTACCTAGTTATATTGAGAGTACTAATACTTTATTCGTTACCAGGGTATTTTTCTACCGTGGTATTGAGTTATATAGTTTTATAAGTATAGTATGACTGCGATAGGAAATAAGGCAGCCATGAGTTTCAGAGTCGGAATGTGTCAAGATTCTATCACATGGTGACTGAAAACTGTTGAAACACAGTAAACAGCTGTAGCTTTGGTACCTATTTTTGTTGAGAGTACTAATACTGCATTGGTTACCAGTGTATTTTTCTACCGTGGTATTGAGTTATATCGTTTTATAAGTATAGTATGACTGCGACAGGAAATAAGGCAACAATGAGTTTGAAAGACACAATGTGACAAGATTCTCTATCATGCTGACTGAAACTGCTCAAACACAGTAAACAGCTGCAGCTTTGGTTCCTATTTTTGTTGAGAGTACTAAGACTCTATTCGTTAAGAGGGTATTTTTCAACAATGCTAATGTGTTATATCGTTTTATAAGTTTAGTATGACTGCGACAGGAAATAAAGTAGCCATGAATTTGAGAGTCAGAATGTGTCAAGATTCTCTATCATGCTGATTGAAAACTGTTGAAACACAGTAAACAGCTGTAGCTTTGGTACCTATTTTTGTTGAGAGTACAAATACTTTATTCGTTACCAGGGTATTTTCTACTGTGGTATTGAGTTATATCGTTTTATAAGTACAATATGATTGCAACAGGAAATAAGGCAGCCATGGATTTTAGAAACAGAATGTGTCAAGATTCTCTATCATGCTGACTGCAAACTGTGGAAACAACAGTGAACAGTGGTAGTTTGGGTACCTAGTTATATTGAGAGTACTAATACTTTATTCGTTACCAGGGTATTTTTCTACCGTGGTATTGAGTTATATAGTTTTATAAGTATAGTATGACTGCGATAGGAAATAAGGCAGCCATGAGTTTGAGAGTCGGAATGTGTCAAGATTCTATCACATGCTGACTGAAAACTGTTGAAACACAGTAAACAGCTGTAGCTTTGGTACCTATTCTTGTTGAGAGTACTAATACTCTATTGGTTACAAGGGTATTTTTCAACAATGCTATTGTGTTATATCGTTTTATAAGTATAGTATGACTGCGACAGGAAATAAGGCAGCCAAGAGTTTGAAAGACACAAAGTGTCAAGATTGTCTATCATGCTGACTGAAATCTGTTGAAACACAGTAAACAGCTGTAGCTTCTTGGTACCTATTTATGTTGAGAGTACAAATACGCTATTGGTTACCAGAGTATTTTTCTAGCGTGGTATTGAGTTATATCGTTTTATAAGTATAGTATGACTGCGACAGGAAATAAGGCAGCCATGAGTTTGAAAGACACAATGTGTCAAGATTCTCTGTCATGCTGACTGAAAACTGTTGAAACACAGTAAACAGCTGTATCTTTGGTACCTATTTTTGTTCAGAGTACTAATACTCTATTGATTACAAGGGTATTTTTCAACAATGGTATTGTGTTATATTGTTTCATAAGTATAGTATGACTGCGACAGGAAAAAAGGCACTCATGTGTTTTAGACTCGTACCTTTTTTTGTTGACAGTAGTTATACTCTATTGGTTACCAGTGCATTTTTCTACTGTGGTACTGAGTTATATCGTTTTATAAGTATAGTATGACTGCAATAGGAAATAAGAGAGCCATGAGTTTGAAAGACAGAATGTGTCAAGATTCTCTATCATGCTGACTGAAAACTGTTGAACCACAGTAAACAGCTGTAGCTTTGGTACCTATTTTTGTTCAGAGTACTAATGCTTTATTTGTTACCAGGGTATTATCTACCGTGGTATTGAGTTATACAGTTTTATAAGTACAATATGATTGCAACAGGAAATAAGGCAACCATAGATTATACAATCAGAATGTGTCAAGATTCTCTATCATGCTGACTGAAAACTGTGGAAAAAACAGTTGACAGTGGTAGTTTTGGTACCTAGTTATATTGAGAGTACTAATACTTTATTCGTTACCAGTGTATTTTTCAACCGTGGTATTGAGTTATATAGTTTTATAACTATAGTATGACTGCGATAGGAAATAGGGCAGCCATGAGTTTGAGAGTCGGAATGTGTCAAGATTCTCTCACATGCTTACTGAAAACTGTTGAAACACAGTAAACAGCTGTAGCTTTGGTACCTATTTTTGTTGAGAGTACTAAGACTCTGTTCGTTAAGAGGGTATTTTTCAACAATGGTATTGTGTTATATCGTTTTATAAGTATAGTATGACTGCGACAGGAAATAAAGCAGCCATGAATTTGAGAGTCAGAATGTATCAAGATTCTCAATCATGCTGACTGAAAACTGTTGATACACAGTAAACAGCTGTAGCTTTGGTACCTATTTTTGTCGAGAGTACTAATACTCTATTCATTACCAGGGTATTTTTCAACAATGGTATTGAGATATATCGTTTCATAAGTATAGTATGACTGCGACAGGAAATAAGGCAGCCATGAGTTTTAGAATCGTACCTTTTTTTGTTGACAATACTAATACTCTATTGGTTACCAGTGCTTTTTTCTACAGTGGTACTGAGTTATATCGTTTTATAAGTATAGTACAACTGCAATAGGAAATAAGGAAGCCACAAGTTTGAAAGACAGAATGTGTGAAGACTCTCTATCATGCTGACTGAAAACTGTTGAAACACAGTAAACAGCTGTAGCTTTGGTACCTATTTTTGTTGAGAGTACTAATACTGTATTGGTTACCAGCGTATTTTGTTACTGTAGGATTGAGTTATATCGTTTTATAAATATAGTATGACTGCGACAGGAAATAAGGCAGCCATCAGTTTGAAAGACAGAATGTGTCAAGATTCTGTATCATGCCGACTGAAAACTGTTGTTACATAGTAAACAGCTGTAGCGTTGGTACCTATTTTTGTTGAGAGTGCAAATACTTTATTTGCTACCAGGGTATTTTCAACCGTGGTATTGAGTTATATCGTTTTATAAGTATAATATGACTGCAACAGGAAATAAGGCAACCATGGATTTTAGAATCAGAATGTGTCAAGACTCTCTATCATGCTGACTGAAAACTGTTGAAACACAGTAAACAGCTGCAGCTTTGGTACCTAGTTATGTTGAGAGTACTAATACTCTATTGGTTACGAGTGTGTTTTTCTACCGTAGTATTGAGTTATATTGTTTCATAAGTATACTATGACTGCGACAGGAAATAAAGCAGCCATAAATTTGAGAGTCATAATGCATCTAGATTCTCTATCATGCTGACTGAAAACAGTTGAAACACAGTAAACAGCTTTAGCTTTGGAACCTATTTTTTGAGAATACAAATACTTCATTCGTTATCAGGGTATTTTCTACTGTGGTATTCAGTTATATCGTTTTATAAGTACAGTATGATTGCAACAGGAAATAAGGCAACCATAGATTATAGAATCAGAATGTGTCAAGATTCTCTATCATGCTGACTGAAAACTGTTGAAACACAGTAAACAGCTGTAGCTTTGGTACCTATTTTTGTTCAGAGTATTAATACTTTATTCGTTACCAGGGTATTTTCTACTGTGGTATTGAGTTATATCATTTTATAAGTATAGTATGACTGCACCAGGAAATAAGGCAGCTATGGATTTTAGAATCAGAATGTGTCAAGATACTCTATCATGCTGGCTGAAAACTGTGGAAACCACAGTGAACAATGGTAGTTTTGGTATCAGTTACATTGAGAGTACTAATGCTCTATTAGTTACCAGTGTATTTTTCTACCATGGTATTGAGTTATATCGTTTCAAAAGTATAGTATGACTGCGACAGAAAATAAGGCAGCCATGAGTTTGAAAGACACAATGTGTCAAGATTCTCTATCATGCTGACTGTAAACTGTTGAAACACAGTAAACAGCTGTAGCTTTGGTACCTATTTTTGTTCAGAGTACTAATACTCTATTGATTACAAGGGTATTTTTCAACAATGGTATTGTGTTATATCGTTTTGTAAGTATAGTATGACTGCGACAGGAAATAAAGCAGCCATGAATTTGAGAGTCAGAATGTATCAAGATTCTCTATCATGCTGACTGAAAACTCTTGAAACACAGTAAACAGCTGTAGCTTCGGTACCTATTTTTGTTCAGAGTACTAATACTCTATTGATTACAAGGGTATTTTTCAACAATGGTATTGTGTTATATCGTTTTGTAAGTATAGTATAACTACGACAGGAAATAAGGCAGCCAGGTATTTTAGAATCAGAATGTGTCAAGATTCTCTATCATGCCGACTCTATCATGCTGAAACACAGTAAACAGCTGTAGCTTTGTAACCTATTTTTCTTGAGTTTACAAATACTTTATTCGTTACCAGGGTATTTTCTACCGTGGTATTGAGTTATATAGTTTTATAAGTAGAATATGATTGCAACAGGAAATAAGGCAACCATGGATTTTAGAATCAGAATGTGTCAAGATTCTCTATTTTTCAACAATGCTATTGTGTTATATCGTTTTATAAGTATAGTATGACTGCGACAGGAAATAAGGCAGCCATGAGTTTGAAAGACACAATGTGTCAAGATTCTCTGTCATGCTGACTGAAAACTGTTGAAACACAGTAAACAGCTGTAGCTTTGGTACCTATTTTTGTTCAGAGTACTAACACTCTATTGATTACAAGGGTATTTTTCAACAATGGTATTGTGTTATATCGTTTATAAGTATAGTATGACTGCGACAGGAAATAAAGCAACCATGAATTTGAGAGTCAGAATGTGTCAAGATTCTCTATCATGCTGACTGAAAACTGTTGAAACACAGTAAACAGCTGTATCTTTGGTACCTATTTTTGGTGAGAGAACTAATACTCCATTCATTACAAGGGTATTTTTCAACAATGGTATTGTGTTATATCGTTTATAAGTATAGTATGACTGCAAGAGGAAATAAGGCACTCATGTGTTTTAGAATCGTACCTTTTTTGTTGAAAGTACTTATACTCTATTGGTTACCAGTGCATTTTTCTACTGTGGTACTGAGTTACATCGTTTTATAAGTATAGTATGACTGCAATAGGAAATAAGGGAGCCATGAGTTTGAAAGACAGAATGTGTCAAGATTCTCTATCATGCTGACTGAAAACTGTTGAACCACAGTAAACAGCTGTAGCTTTGGTACCTATTTTTGTTCAGATTACTAATACTTTATTCGTTACCAGGGTATTATCTACCGTGGTATTGAGTTATATAGTTTTATAAGTATAGTATGACTGCGACAGGAAATAAGGCAGCCATGGATTTCAGAATCAGAATGTGTCAAGATTCTCTATCATGCTGACTGAAAACTGTTGAAACACAGTAAACAGCTGTGGCTTTGGTACCTATTTTTGGTGAGAGTACTAATACTCTATTCATTACAAGGGTATTTTTCAATAATGGTATTGTGTTATACCGTTTTATAAGTATAGTATGACTGCGGCAGGAAATAAGGCAGCCATGAGTTTGAAAGACAGAATGTGTCAGGGATTCTCTATCATGCTGACTGAAACCTGTTGAAGGAAAGTAAACAGCTGTAGCTTTGGTACCTATTTTTGTTGAGAGTACTAATACTTTATTCGTTACCAGGGTATTTTCTACCGTGGTATTGAGTTATATCGTTTTATAAGTATAGTATGACTGCAACAGGAAATAAGGCAGCCATGAGTTTGAGAGTCGGAATGTGTCAAGATTCTTTATCATGCTCACTGAAAACTGTGGAAAAAACAGTGAACAGTGGTAGTTTTGGTACCTAGTTATATTGAGAGTACTAATACTTTATTCGTTACCAGTGTATTTTTCTACCGTGGTATTGAGTTATATAGTTTTATAACTATAGTATGACTGCGATAGGAAATAGGGCAGCCATGAGTTTGAGAGTCGGAATGTGTCAAGATTCTCTCACATGCTGACTGAAAACTGTTGAAACACAGAAAATAGCTGTAGCGTTGGTACCTATTTTTGTTGAGAGTACTCAGACTCTGTTCGTTAAGAGGGTATTTTTCAACAATGGTATTGTGTTATATCGTTTTATAAGTATAGTATGACTGCGACAGGAAATAAAGCAGTGTGTTTTTCTACCGTAGTATTGAGTTATATTTTTTCATAAGTATACTATGACTGCGACAGGAAATAAAGCAGCCATAAATTTGAGAGTCATAATGCATCTAGATTCTCTATCATGCTGACTGAAAACAGTTGAAACACAGTAAACAGCTTTAGCTTTGGAACCTATTTTTTGAGAATACAAATACTTTATTCGTTACCAGGGTATTTTCTACTGTGGTATTCAGTTATATCGTTTTATAAGTACAATATGATTGCAACAGGAAATAAGGCAACCATAGATTATAGAATCAGAATGTGTCAAGATTCTCTATCATGCTCACTGAAAACTGTTGAAACACAGTAAACAGCTGTAGGTTTGGTACCTATTTTTGGTGAGAGTACTAATACACTATTCATTACAAGGGTATTTTTCAACAATGGTATTGTGTTATATCGTTTTATAAGTATAGTATGACTGCGACAGGAAATAAGGCAGCCATGAGTTTGAAAGACAGAATGTGTCAAGATTCTCTATCATGCTGACTGAAAACTGTGGAAACACAGTAAACAGCTGTAGCTTTGGTACCTATTTTTGTTCAGAGTATTAATACTTTATTCTTTACCAGGGTATTTTCTACCGTGGTATTGAGTTATATCATTTTATAAGTATAGTGTGACTGCACCAGGAAATAAGGCAGCTATGGATTTTAGAATCAGAATGTGTCAAGATACTCTATCATGCTGGCTGAAAACTGTGGAAACCACAGTGAACAATGGTAGTTTTGGTATCAGTTACATTGAGAGTACTAATGCTCTATTAGTTACCAGTGTATTTTTCTACCATGGTATTGAGTTATATCGTTTCAAAAGTATAGTATGACTGCGACAGAAAATAAGGCAGCCATGAGTTTGAAAAACACAATGTGTCAAGATTCTCTATCATGCTGACTGTAAACTGTTGAAACACAGTAAACAGCTGTAGCTTCGGTACCTATTTTTGGTGAGAGTACTAATACTCTATTCATTACCAGGGTATTTTTCAACAATGCTATTGAGTTATATCGTTTCATAAGTATAGTATGACTACGGCAGGAAATAAGGCAGCCAGGTATTTTAGAATCAGAATGTGTCAAGATTCTCTATCATGCCGACTCTATCAGGTTGAAACACAGTAAACAGCTGTAGCTTTGTAACCTATTTTTCTTGAGTTTACAAATACTTTATTCGTTACCAGGGTATTTTCTACCGTGGTATTGAGTTATATAGTTTTATAAGTAGAATATGATTGCAACAGGAAATAAGGCAGCCATGAGACTGAAAAGACAGAATGTGTCAAGATTCTCTATCATGCTGACTGAAAACTGTTGAAACACAGTAAACAGCTGTAGCTTTGGTACCTATTTTTGTTCAGAGGACTAATACACTACTCTTTACCAGGGTATTTTTCAACAATGGTATTGTGTTACATTGTTTCATAAGTATAGTATGACTGCGACAGAAAATAAGGCAGCCATGAGACTGAAAGACAGAATGTGTCAAGATTCTCTATCATGCTGATTGAAAACTGTTGAAACACAGTAACCAACTGTAGCTTTGGTACCTATTTTTGTTGAGAGTACTTATACTCTATCGGTTACCAGTGCGTTGTTCTACCATGGTATTGAGTTATATCGTTTCCTAAGTATAGTATGACTGCGACAGAAAATAAGCAGCTATGAGTTTGAAAGTCAGAATGTGTCAAGATTTTCTATCATGCCGATTGAAAACTGTTGAAATACAGTAAACAGCTGTAGCTTTGGTACCTATTTTTGTTGAGAGTACTAATACTCTATTCGTTAAGAGGGTATTTTTCAACAATGGTATTGTGTTATATCGTTTTATAAGTATAGTATGACTGCGACAGGAAATAAGGCAGCCATGAGTTTGAGAGTCAGAATGTATCAAGATTTTCTATCATGCTGACCGAAAACTGTTGAAACACAGTAAACAGCTGTAGCTTCGGTACCTATTTTTGGTGAGCGTACCAATACTCTATTCATCACAAGGGCATTTTTCAACAATGGTATTGTGTTATATCATTTCATAAGTATAGTATGACTGCGACAGGAAGTAAAGCAGCCATGAGTTTTAGAATCGTACCTTTTTTGTTGACAGTACTTATACTCTATTGGTTACCAGTGCATTTTTCTACTGTGGTACTGAATTATATCGTTTTATAAGTATAGTATGACTGCAATAGGAAATAAGGGAGCCATGAGTTGGAAAGACAGAATGAGTCAAGATTCTCTATCATGCTGACTGAAAACTGTTGAACCACAGTAAACAGCTGTAGCTTTGGTACCTATTTTTGTTCAGAGTACTAATACTTTATTCGTTACCAGGGTACTATCTACCGTGGTATTGAGTTATATAGTTTTATAAGTACAGTATGACTGCGACAGGAAATAAGGCAGCCATGGATTTCAGAATCAGAATGTGTCAAGATTCTCTATCATGCTGACTGAAAACTGTTGAAACACTGAAAACTGTTGAAACACAGTGAACAGCTGTAGCTTTGGTACCTATTTTTGTTCAGAGTACTAATAGTCTATTGATTACAAGGGTATTTTTCAACAATGGTATTGTGTTATATCGTTTTATAAGTATAGTATGACTGTGACAGGAAATAAAGCAGCCATGAATTTGAGAGTCAGAATGTATCAAGATTCTCTATCATGCTGACTGAAAACTCTTGAAACACAGTAAACAGCTGTAGCTTCGGTACCTATTTTTGGTGAGAGTACTAATACTCTATTCATTACAAGGGTATTTTTCAACAATGCTATTCAGTTATATCGTTTCATAAGTATAGTATGACTACGACAGGAAATAAGGCAGCCAGGTATTTTAGAATCAGAATGTGTCAAGATTCTCTATCATGCTGACTGAAAACTGTTGAAACACAGTAAACAGCCGTAGCTTTGGTACCTATTTTTGTTGAGAGTACTAATACTCTATTGGTTACCAGTGTATTTTTCTACCGTGGTATTGAGTTATATCGTTTTATAAGTATTGTATGACTGCGACAGGAAATATGGCAGCCATGAGTTTGAAAGAAACAATGTGTCAAGATTCTCTATCATGCTGACTGAAAACTGTTGAAACACAGTAAACAGCTGTAGCTTTGGTACCTATTTTTGTTGAGAGTACTAAGACTCTATTCGTTAAGACAGTATTTTTCAACAATGGTATTGTGTTATATCGCTTTAAAAGTAAAGTATGACTGCGACAGGAAACAAAGCAGCTATGAATTTGAGAGTCAGAATGTATCAAGATTCTCAATCATGCTGACGGAAAACTGTTGAAACACAGTAAACAGCTGTAGCTTTGGTACCCATTTTTGTCGAGAGTACTAATACTCTATTCATTACAAGGGTATTTTTCAACAATGGTATTGTGTCATATCGTTTTAGGAGTATAGTATGACTGCGACAGGAAATAAGGCAGCATGAATTTCAAAGACAGAATGTGTCAATATTGCCTATCATACTGACTGAAAACTGTTGCATAACAGTAAACAGCTGTAGCTTTGGTACCTTTTTTGTTGAGAGTACTAATACTTTATTCATTACCAGGGTATTTTCTACCGTGGTATTGAGTTATATCGTTTTATATGTATAGTATGACTGCAACAGGAAATAAGGCAGCCATGGATTTTAGAATCAGAATGTGTCAAGATTCTCTATCATGCTGACTGAAAACTGTGGAAACAACAGTGAACAGTGGTAGCTTCAGTACCTAGTTATATTGAGTACTAATACTCTATTGGTTACCAGTGTATTTTTCTACCATGGTATTGAGTTATATCGTTTCATAAGTATAGTATGACTGCGACAGAAAATAAGGCAGCCATGAGACTGAAAAGACAGAATGTGTCAAGATTCTCTATCATGCTGACTGAAAACTGTTGAAACACAGTAAACAGCTGTAGCTTTGGTACCTATTTTTGTTCAGAGGACTAATACACTACTCTTTACCAGGGTATTTTTCAACAATGGTATTGTGTTACATTGTTTCATAAGTATAGTATGACTGCGACAGAAAATAAGGCAGCCATGAGACTGAAAGACAGAATGTGTCAAGATTCTCTATCATGCTGATTGAAAACTGTTGAAACACAGTAACCAACTGTAGCTTTGGTACCTATTTTTGTTGAGAGTACTTATACTCTATCGGTTACCAGTGCGTTGTTCTACCATGGTATTGAGTTATATCGTTTCCTAAGTATAGTATGACTGCGACAGAAAATAAGCAGCTATGAGTTTGAAAGTCAGAATGTGTCAAGATTTTCTATCATGCCGATTGAAAACTGTTGAAATACAGTAAACAGCTGTAGCTTTGGTACCTATTTTTGTTGAGAGTACTAATACTCTATTCGTTAAGAGGGTATTTTTCAACAATGGTATTGTGTTATATCGTTTTATAAGTATAGTATGACTGCGACAGGAAATAAGGCAGCCATGAGTTTGAGAGTCAGAATGTATCAAGATTTTCTATCATGCTGACCGAAAACTGTTGAAACACAGTAAACAGCTGTAGCTTCGGTACCTATTTTTGGTGAGCGTACCAATACTCTATTCATCACAAGGGCATTTTTCAACAATGGTATTGTGTTATATCATTTCATAAGTATAGTATGACTGCGACAGGAAGTAAAGCAGCCATGAGTTTTAGAATCGTACCTTTTTTGTTGACAGTACTTATACTCTATTGGTTACCAGTGCATTTTTCTACTGTGGTACTGAATTATATCGTTTTATAAGTATAGTATGACTGCAATAGGAAATAAGGGAGCCATGAGTTGGAAAGACAGAATGAGTCAAGATTCTCTATCATGCTGACTGAAAACTGTTGAACCACAGTAAACAGCTGTAGCTTTGGTAACTATTTTTGTTCAGAGTACTAATACTTTATTCGTTACCAGGGTACTATCTACCGTGGTATTGAGTTATATAGTTTTATAAGTACAGTATGACTGCGACAGGAAATAAGGCAGCCATGGATTTCAGAATCAGAATGTGTCAAGATTCTCTATCATGCTGACTGAAAACTGTTGAAACACTGAAAACTGTTGAAACACAGTAAACAGCTGTAGCTTTGGTACCTATTTTTGTTCAGAGTACTAATAGTCTATTGATTACAAGGGTATTTTTCAACAATGGTATTGTGTTATATCGTTTTATAAGTATAGTATGACTGTGACAGGAAATAAAGCAGCCATGAATTTGAGAGTCAGAATGTATCAAGATTCTCTATCATGCTGACTGAAAACTCTTGAAACACAGTAAACAGCTGTAGCTTCGGTACCTATTTTTGGTGAGAGTACTAATACTCTATTCATTACAAGGGTATTTTTCAACAATGCTATTCAGTTATATCGTTTCATAAGTATAGTATGACTACGACAGGAAATAAGGCAGCCAGGTATTTTAGAATCAGAATGTGTCAAGATTCTCTATCATGCTGACTGAAAACTGTTGAAACACAGTAAACAGCCGTAGCTTTGGTACCTATTTTTGTTGAGAGTACTAATACTCTATTGGTTACCAGTGTATTTTTCTACCGTGGTATTGAGTTATATCGTTTTATAAGTATTGTATGACTGCGACAGGAAATATGGCAGCCATGAGTTTGAAAGAAACAATGTGTCAAGATTCTCTATCATGCTGACTGAAAACTGTTGAAACACAGTAAACAGCTGTAGCTTTGGTACCTATTTTTGTTGAGAGTACTAAGACTCTATTCGTTAAGACAGTATTTTTCAACAATGGTATTGTGTTATATCGCTTTAAAAGTAAAGTATGACTGCGACAGGAAACAAAGCAGCTATGAATTTGAGAGTCAGAATGTATCAAGATTCTCAATCATGCTGACGGAAAACTGTTGAAACACAGTAAACAGCTGTAGCTTTGGTACCCATTTTTGTCGAGAGTACTAATACTCTATTCATTACAAGGGTATTTTTCAACAATGGTATTGTGTCATATCGTTTTAGGAGTATAGTATGACTGCGACAGGAAATAAGGCAGCATGAATTTCAAAGACAGAATGTGTCAATATTGCCTATCATGCTGACTGAAAACTGTTGCATAACAGTAAACAGCTGTAGCTTTGGTACCTTTTTTGTTGAGAGTACTAATACTTTATTCATTACCAGGGTATTTTCTACCGTGGTATTGAGTTATATCGTTTTATATGTATAGTATGACTGCAACAGGAAATAAGGCAGCCATGGATTTTAGAATCAGAATGTGTCAAGATTCTCTATCCTGCTGACTGAAAACTGTGGAAACAACAGTGAACAGTGGTAGCTTCAGTACCTAGTTATATTGAGTACTAATACTCTATTAGTTACCAGTGTATTTTTCAACCATGGTATTGAGTTATATCGTTTTATAAGTATAGTATGACTGCGACAGAAAATAAGGCAGCCATGAGTTTGAAAGATAGAATGTGTCAGGATTCTCTATCATGCTGACTGAAAACTGCTGAAACACAGTAAACAGCTGTAGCTTTGGGACCTATTTTTGTAGAGAGTACTAATACTTTATTCGTTAGCAGGGTATTTTCTACCGCGGTATTGAGTTTTATTGTTTTATAAGTAGAGTACGACTGCGATATGAAATGAGACAGCCATCAGTTTGAGAGTTAGAATGTGTGAAGATTCTCTATCATGCTGACTGAAAACTGTTAAAACACAGTAAACGGCTGTAGCTTTGGTACCTATTTTTGTTCAGAGTACTAATACTCTATTGATTACAAGGGTATTTTTCAACAATGGTATTGTGTTATATCGTTTTATAAGTATAGTGTATGACTGCGACTGGAAATAAAGCAGTCATGAATTTGAGAGTCAGAATGCATCAAGATTCTCTATCATGCTCACTGAAAACTCTTGAAACACAGGAAACAGCTGTAGCTTCGGTACCTAGTATAGTATGACTGCGACAGGAAATATGGCAGCCATGAGTTTGAAAGACACAATGTGTCAAGATTCTCTATCATGCTGACTGAAAACTGTTTAAACACAGTAAACAGCTGTAGCTTTGGTACCTATTTTTGTTGAGAGTACTAATACTCTATTCGTTGAGAGTGTATTTTTCAACAATGGTATTGTGTTATATCGTTTTATAAGTATAGTATGACTGCGACAGGAAATAAAGCAGCCATGAATTTGAGAGTCAGAATGTATCAAGATTCTCAATCATGCTGACTGAAAACTGTTGAAACACAGTAAACAGCTGTAGCTTTGGTACCTATTTTTGTCGAGAGTACTAATACTCTATTCATTACCAGGGTATTTTTCAACAATGGTATTGAGATATATCGTTTCATAAGTATAGTATGACTGCGACAGGAAATAAAGCAGCCATGAATTTGAGAGTCAGAATGTATCAAGATTCTCAATCATGCTGACTAAAAACTGTTGAAACACAGTAAACAGCTGTAGCTTTGGTACCTATTTTTGTGGAGAGTACTAATACTCTATTGGTTACCAGTGTATTTTTTTACTGTGGTATTGAGTTATATCGTTTTATAAATATAGTATGACCGCGACAGGAAATAAGGCAGCCATGAGTTTGAAAGACACAATGTGTCAAGATTGTCTATCATGCTGACTGAAAACTGTTGAAACAGAGTAAACAGCTGTAGGTTTGGTACCTATTTTTGGTGAGAGTACTAATACTCTATTCATTACAAGGGTATTTTTCAACAATGGTATTGTGTTATATCGTTTTATAAGTATAGTATGACAGCGACAGGAAATAAGGCAGCCATGAGTTTGAAAGACAGAATGTGTCAAGATTCTCTATCATGCTGACTGAAAACTGTTGAAACACAGTAAACAGCTGTAGCTTTGGTACCTATTTTTGTTCAGAGTACTAATACTTTATTCGTTACCAGGGTATTTTCTACCATGGTATTGAGTTATATCATTTTATAAGTATAGTATGAATGCAACAGGAAATAAGGCAGCCATGGATTTTAGAAACAGAATGTGTCAAGATTCTCTATCATGCTGACTGAAAACTGTGGAAACAACAGTGAACAGTGGTAGTTTGGGTACCTAGTTATATTGAGAGTACTAATACTTTATTCGTTACCAGGGTATTTTTCTACCGTGGTATTGAGTTATATAGTTTTATAAGTATAGTATGACTGCGATAGGAAATAAGGCAGCCATGAGTTTCAGAGTCGGAATGTGTCAAGATTCTATCACATGGTGACTGAAAACTGTTGAAACACAGTAAACAGCTGTAGCTTTGGTACCTATTTTTGTTGAGAGTACTAATACTGCATTGGTTACCAGTGTATTTTTCTACCGTGGTATTGAGTTATATCGTTTTATAAGTATAGTATGACTGCGACAGGAAATAAGGCAACAATGAGTTTGAAAGACACAATGTGTCAAGATTCTCTATCATGCTGACTGAAACTGCTCAAACACAGTAAACAGCTGCAGCTTTGGTTCCTATTTTTGTTGAGAGTACTAAGACTCTATTCGTTAAGAGGGTATTTTTCAACAATGCTAATGTGTTATATCGTTTTATAAGTTTAGTATGACTGCGACAGGAAATAAAGTAGCCATGAATTTGAGAGTCAGAATGTGTCAAGATTCTCTATCATGCTGATTGAAAACTGTTGAAACACAGTAAACAGCTGTAGCTTTGGTACCTATTTTTGTTGAGAGTACAAATACTTTATTCGTTACCAGGGTATTTTCTACTGTGGTATTGAGTTATATCGTTTTATAAGTACAATATGATTGCAACAGGAAATAAGGCAGCCATGGATTTTAGAAACAGAATGTGTCAAGATTCTCTATCATGCTGACTGCAAACTGTGGAAACAACAGTGAACAGTGGTAGTTTGGGTACCTAGTTATATTGAGAGTACTAATACTTTATTCGTTACCAGGGTATTTTTCTACCGTGGTATTGAGTTATATAGTTTTATAAGTATAGTATGACTGCGATAGGAAATAAGGCAGCCATGAGTTTGAGAGTCGGAATGTGTCAAGATTCTATCACATGCTGACTGAAAACTGTTGAAACACAGTAAACAGCTGTAGCTTTGGTACCTATTCTTGTTGAGAGTACTAATACTCTATTGGTTACAAGGGTATTTTTCAACAATGCTATTGTGTTATATCGTTTTATAAGTATAGTATGACTGCGACAGGAAATAAGGCAGCCAAGAGTTTGAAAGACACAAAGTGTCAAGATTGTCTATCATGCTGACTGAAATCTGTTGAAACACAGTAAACAGCTGTAGCTTCTTGGTACCTATTTATGTTGAGAGTACAAATACGCTATTGGTTACCAGAGTATTTTTCTAGCGTGGTATTGAGTTATATCGTTTTATAAGTATAGTATGACTGCGACAGGAAATAAGGCAGCCATGAGTTTGAAAGACACAATGTGTCAAGATTCTCTGTCATGCTGACTGAAAACTGTTGAAACACAGTAAACAGCTGTATCTTTGGTACCTATTTTTGTTCAGAGTACTAATACTCTATTGATTACAAGGGTATTTTTCAACAATGGTATTGTGTTATATTGTTTCATAAGTATAGTATGACTGCGACAGGAAAAAAGGCACTCATGTGTTTTAGACTCGTACCTTTTTTTGTTGACAGTAGTTATACTCTATTGGTTACCAGTGCATTTTTCTACTGTGGTACTGAGTTATATCGTTTTATAAGTATAGTATGACTGCAATAGGAAATAAGAGAGCCATGAGTTTGAAAGACAGAATGTGTCAAGATTCTCTATCATGCTGACTGAAAACTGTTGAACCACAGTAAACAGCTGTAGCTTTGGTACCTATTTTTGTTCAGAGTACTAATGCTTTATTTGTTACCAGGGTATTATCTACCGTGGTATTGAGTTATACAGTTTTATAAGTACAATATGATTGCAACAGGAAATAAGGCAACCATAGATTATACAATCAGAATGTGTCAAGATTCTCTATCATGCTGACTGAAAACTGTGGAAAAAACAGTTGACAGTGGTAGTTTTGGTACCTAGTTATATTGAGAGTACTAATACTTTATTCGTTACCAGTGTATTTTTCAACCGTGGTATTGAGTTATATAGTTTTATAACTATAGTATGACTGCGATAGGAAATAGGGCAGCCATGAGTTTGAGAGTCGGAATGTGTCAAGATTCTCTCACATGCTTACTGAAAACTGTTGAAACACAGTAAACAGCTGTAGCTTTGGTACCTATTTTTGTTGAGAGTACTAAGACTCTGTTCGTTAAGAGGGTATTTTTCAACAATGGTATTGTGTTATATCGTTTTATAAGTATAGTATGACTGCGACAGGAAATAAAGCAGCCATGAATTTGAGAGTCAGAATGTATCAAGATTCTCAATCATGCTGACTGAAAACTGTTGATACACAGTAAACAGCTGTAGCTTTGGTACCTATTTTTGTCGAGAGTACTAATACTCTATTCATTACCAGGGTATTTTTCAACAATGGTATTGAGATATATCGTTTCATAAGTATAGTATGACTGCGACAGGAAATAAGGCAGCCATGAGTTTTAGAATCGTACCTTTTTTTGTTGACAATACTAATACTCTATTGGTTACCAGTGCTTTTTTCTACAGTGGTACTGAGTTATATCGTTTTATAAGTATAGTACAACTGCAATAGGAAATAAGGAAGCCACAAGTTTGAAAGACAGAATGTGTGAAGACTCTCTATCATGCTGACTGAAAACTGTTGAAACACAGTAAACAGCTGTAGCTTTGGTACCTATTTTTGTTGAGAGTACTAATACTGTATTGGTTACCAGCGTATTTTGTTACTGTAGGATTGAGTTATATCGTTTTATAAATATAGTATGACTGCGACAGGAAATAAGGCAGCCATCAGTTTGAAAGACAGAATGTGTCAAGATTCTGTATCATGCCGACTGAAAACTGTTGTTACATAGTAAACAGCTGTAGCGTTGGTACCTATTTTTGTTGAGAGTGCAAATACTTTATTTGCTACCAGGGTATTTTCAACCGTGGTATTGAGTTATATCGTTTTATAAGTATAATATGACTGCAACAGGAAATAAGGCAACCATGGATTTTAGAATCAGAATGTGTCAAGATTCTCTATCATGCTGACTGAAAACTGTTGAAACACAGTAAACAGCTGCAGCTTTGGTACCTAGTTATGTTGAGAGTACTAATACTCTATTGGTTACGAGTGTGTTTTTCTACCGTAGTATTGAGTTATATTGTTTCATAAGTATACTATGACTGCGACAGGAAATAAAGCAGCCATAAATTTGAGAGTCATAATGCATCTAGATTCTCTATCATGCTGACTGAAAACAGTTGAAACACAGTAAACAGCTTTAGCTTTGGAACCTATTTTTTGAGAATACAAATACTTCATTCGTTATCAGGGTATTTTCTACTGTGGTATTCAGTTATATCGTTTTATAAGTACAGTATGATTGCAACAGGAAATAAGGCAACCATAGATTATAGAATCAGAATGTGTCAAGATTCTCTATCATGCTGACTGAAAACTGTTGAAACACAGTAAACAGCTGTAGCTTTGGTACCTATTTTTGTTCAGAGTATTAATACTTTATTCGTTACCAGGGTATTTTCTACTGTGGTATTGAGTTATATCATTTTATAAGTATAGTATGACTGCACCAGGAAATAAGGCAGCTATGGATTTTAGAATCAGAATGTGTCAAGATACTCTATCATGCTGGCTGAAAACTGTGGAAACCACAGTGAACAATGGTAGTTTTGGTATCAGTTACATTGAGAGTACTAATGCTCTATTAGTTACCAGTGTATTTTTCTACCATGGTATTGAGTTATATCGTTTCAAAAGTATAGTATGACTGCGACAGAAAATAAGGCAGCCATGAGTTTGAAAGACACAATGTGTCAAGATTCTCTATCATGCTGACTGTAAACTGTTGAAACACAGTAAACAGCTGTAGCTTTGGTACCTATTTTTGTTCAGAGTACTAATACTCTATTGATTACAAGGGTATTTTTCAACAATGGTATTGTGTTATATCGTTTTGTAAGTATAGTATGACTGCGACAGGAAATAAAGCAGCCATGAATTTGAGAGTCAGAATGTATCAAGATTCTCTATCATGCTGACTGAAAACTCTTGAAACACAGTAAACAGCTGTAGCTTCGGCACCTATTTTTGTTCAGAGTACTAATACTCTATTGATTACAAGGGTATTTTTCAACAATGGTATTGTGTTATATCGTTTTGTAAGTATAGTATAACTACGACAGGAAATAAGGCAGCCAGGTATTTTAGAATCAGAATGTGTCAAGATTCTCTATCATGCCGACTCTATCATGTTGAAACACAGTAAACAGCTGTAGCTTTGTAACCTATTTTTCTTGAGTTTACAAATACTTTATTCGTTACCAGGGTATTTTCTACCGTGGTATTGAGTTATATAGTTTTATAAGTAGAATATGATTGCAACAGGAAATAAGGCAACCATGGATTTTAGAATCAGAATGTGTCAAGATTCTCTATTTTTCAACAATGCTATTGTGTTATATCGTTTTATAAGTATAGTATGACTGCGACAGGAAATAAGGCAGCCATGAGTTTGAAAGACACAATGTGTCAAGATTCTCTGTCATGCTGACTGAAAACTGTTGAAACACAGTAAACAGCTGTAGCTTTGGTACCTATTTTTGTTCAGAGTACTAACACTCTATTGATTACAAGGGTATTTTTCAACAATGGTATTGTGTTATATCGTTTATAAGTATAGTATGACTGCGACAGGAAATAAAGCAACCATGAATTTGAGAGTCAGAATGTGTCAAGATTCTCTATCATGCTGACTGAAAACTGTTGAAACACAGTAAACAGCTGTATCTTTGGTACCTATTTTTGGTGAGAGAACTAATACTCCATTCATTACAAGGGTATTTTTCAACAATGGTATTGTGTTATATCGTTTATAAGTATAGTATGACTGCAAGAGGAAATAAGGCACTCATGTGTTTTAGAATCGTACCTTTTTTGTTGAAAGTACTTATACTCTATTGGTTACCAGTGCATTTTTCTACTGTGGTACTGAGTTACATCGTTTTATAAGTATAGTATGACTGCAATAGGAAATAAGGGAGCCATGAGTTTGAAAGACAGAATGTGTCAAGATTCTCTATCATGCTGACTGAAAACTGTTGAACCACAGTAAACAGCTGTAGCTTTGGTACCTATTTTTGTTCAGATTACTAATACTTTATTCGTTACCAGGGTATTATCTACCGTGGTATTGAGTTATATAGTTTTATAAGTATAGTATGACTGCGACAGGAAATAAGGCAGCCATGGATTTCAGAATCAGAATGTGTCAAGATTCTCTATCATGCTGACTGAAAACTGTTGAAACACAGTAAACAGCTGTGGCTTTGGTACCTATTTTTGGTGAGAGTACTAATACTCTATTCATTACAAGGGTATTTTTCAATAATGGTATTGTGTTATACCGTTTTATAAGTATAGTATGACTGCGGCAGGAAATAAGGCAGCCATGAGTTTGAAAGACAGAATGTGTCAGGGATTCTCTATCATGCTGACTGAAACCTGTTGAAGGAAAGTAAACAGCTGTAGCTTTGGTACCTATTTTTGTTGAGAGTACTAATACTTTATTCGTTACCAGGGTATTTTCTACCGTGGTATTGAGTTATATCGTTTTATAAGTATAGTATGACTGCAACAGGAAATAAGGCAGCCATGAGTTTGAGAGTCGGAATGCGTCAAGATTCTTTATCATGCTCACTGAAAACTGTGGAAAAAACAGTGAACAGTGGTAGTTTTGGTACCTAGTTATATTGAGAGTACTAATACTTTATTCGTTACCAGTGTATTTTTCTACCGTGGTATTGAGTTATATAGTTTTATAACTATAGTATGACTGCGATAGGAAATAGGGCAGCCATGAGTTTGAGAGTCGGAATGTGTCAAGATTCTCTCACATGCTGACTGAAAACTGTTGAAACACAGAAAATAGCTGTAGCGTTGGTACCTATTTTTGTTGAGAGTACTCAGACTCTGTTCGTTAAGAGGGTATTTTTCAACAATGGTATTGTGTTATATCGTTTTATAAGTATAGTATGACTGCGACAGGAAATAAAGCAGTGTGTTTTTCTACCGTAGTATTGAGTTATATTTTTTCATAAGTATACTATGACTGCGACAGGAAATAAAGCAGCCATAAATTTGAGAGTCATAATGCATCTAGATTCTCTATCATGCTGACTGAAAACAGTTGAAACACAGTAAACAGCTTTAGCTTTGGAACCTATTTTTTGAGAATACAAATACTTTATTCGTTACCAGGGTATTTTCTACTGTGGTATTCAGTTATATCGTTTTATAAGTACAATATGATTGCAACAGGAAATAAGGCAACCATAGATTATAGAATCAGAATGTGTCAAGATTCTCTATCATGCTCACTGAAAACTGTTGAAACACAGTAAACAGCTGTAGGTTTGGTACCTATTTTTGGTGAGAGTACTAATACACTATTCATTACAAGGGTATTTTTCAACAATGGTATTGTGTTATATCGTTTTATAAGTATAGTATGACTGCGACAGGAAATAAGGCAGCCATGAGTTTGAAAGACAGAATGTGTCAAGATTCTCTATCATGCTGACTGAAAACTGTGGAAACACAGTAAACAGCTGTAGCTTTGGTACCTATTTTTGTTCAGAGTATTAATACTTTATTCTTTACCAGGGTATTTTCTACCGTGGTATTGAGTTATATCATTTTATAAGTATAGTGTGACTGCACCAGGAAATAAGGCAGCTATGGATTTTAGAATCAGAATGTGTCAAGATACTCTATCATGCTGGCTGAAAACTGTGGAAACCACAGTGAACAATGGTAGTTTTGGTATCAGTTACATTGAGAGTACTAATGCTCTATTAGTTACCAGTGTATTTTTCTACCATGGTATTGAGTTATATCGTTTCAAAAGTATAGTATGACTGCGACAGAAAATAAGGCAGCCATGAGTTTGAAAAACACAATGTGTCAAGATTCTCTATCATGCTGACTGTAAACTGTTGAAACACAGTTAACAGCTGTAGCTTCGGTACCTATTTTTGGTGAGAGTACTAATACTCTATTCATTACCAGGGTATTTTTCAACAATGCTATTGAGTTATATCGTTTCATAAGTATAGTATGACTACGGCAGGAAATAAGGCAGCCAGGTATTTTAGAATCAGAATGTGTCAAGATTCTCTATCATGCCGACTCTATCAGGTTGAAACACAGTAAACAGCTGTAGCTTTGTAACCTATTTTTCTTGAGTTTACAAATACTTTATTCGTTACCAGGGTATTTTCTACCGTGGTACTGAGTTATATAGTTTTATAAGTAGAATATGATTGCAACAGGAAATAAGGCAGCCATGAGACTGAAAAGACAGAATGTGTCAAGATTCTCTATCATGCTGACTGAAAACTGTTGAAACACAGTAAACAGCTGTAGCTTTGGTACCTATTTTTGTTCAGAGGACTAATACACTACTCTTTACCAGGGTATTTTTCAACAATGGTATTGTGTTACATTGTTTCATAAGTATAGTATGACTGCGACAGAAAATAAGGCAGCCATGAGACTGAAAGACAGAATGTGTCAAGATTCTCTATCATGCTGATTGAAAACTGTTGAAACACAGTAACCAACTGTAGCTTTGGTACCTATTTTTGTTGAGAGTACTTATACTCTATCGGTTACCAGTGCGTTGTTCTACCATGGTATTGAGTTATATCGTTTCCTAAGTATAGTATGACTGCGACAGAAAATAAGCAGCTATGAGTTTGAAAGTCAGAATGTGTCAAGATTTTCTATCATGCCGATTGAAAACTGTTGAAATACAGTAAACAGCTGTAGCTTTGGTACCTATTTTTGTTGAGAGTACTAATACTCTATTCGTTAAGAGGGTATTTTTCAACAATGGTATTGTGTTATATCGTTTTATAAGTATAGTATGACTGCGACAGGAAATAAGGCAGCCATGAGTTTGAGAGTCAGAATGTATCAAGATTTTCTATCATGCTGACCGAAAACTGTTGAAACACAGTAAACAGCTGTAGCTTCGGTACCTATTTTTGGTGAGCGTACCAATACTCTATTCATCACAAGGGCATTTTTCAACAATGGTATTGTGTTATATCATTTCATAAGTATAGTATGACTGCGACAGGAAGTAAAGCAGCCATGAGTTTTAGAATCGTACCTTTTTTGTTGACAGTACTTATACTCTATTGGTTACCAGTGCATTTTTCTACTGTGGTACTGAATTATATCGTTTTATAAGTATAGTATGACTGCAATAGGAAATAAGGGAGCCATGAGTTGGAAAGACAGAATGAGTCAAGATTCTCTATCATGCTGACTGAAAACTGTTGAACCACAGTAAACAGCTGTAGCTTTGGTACCTATTTTTGTTCAGAGTACTAATACTTTATTCGTTACCAGGGTACTATCTACCGTGGTATTGAGTTATATAGTTTTATAAGTACAGTATGACTGCGACAGGAAATAAGGCAGCCATGGATTTCAGAATCAGAATGTGTCAAGATTCTCTATCATGCTGACTGAAAACTGTTGAAACACTGAAAACTGTTGAAACACAGTAAACAGCTGTAGCTTTGGTACCTATTTTTGTTCAGAGTACTAATAGTCTATTGATTACAAGGGTATTTTTCAACAATGGTATTGTGTTATATCGTTTTATAAGTATAGTATGACTGTGACAGGAAATAAAGCAGCCATGAATTTGAGAGTCAGAATGTATCAAGATTCTCTATCATGCTTACTGAAAACTCTTGAAACACAGTAAACAGCTGTAGCTTCGGTACCTATTTTTGGTGAGAGTACTAATACTCTATTCATTACAAGGGTATTTTTCAACAATGCTATTCAGTTATATCGTTTCATAAGTATAGTATGACTACGACAGGAAATAAGGCAGCCAGGTATTTTAGAATCAGAATGTGTCAAGATTCTCTATCATGCTGACTGAAAACTGTTGAAACACAGTAAACAGCCGAAGCTTTGGTACCTATTTTTGTTGAGAGTACTAATACTCTATTGGTTACCAGTGTATTTTTCTACCGTGGTATTGAGTTATATCGTTTTATAAGTATTGTATGACTGCGACAGGAAATATGGCAGCCATGAGTTTGAAAGAAACAATGTGTCAAGATTCTCTATCATGCTGACTGAAAACTGTTGAAACACAGTAAACAGCTGTAGCTTTGGTACCTATTTTTGTTGAGAGTACTAAGACTCTATTCGTTAAGACAGTATTTTTCAACAATGGTATTGTGTTATATCGCTTTAAAAGTAAAGTATGACTGCGACAGGAAACAAAGCAGCTATGAATTTGAGAGTCAGAATGTATCAAGATTCTCAATCATGCTGACGGAAAACTCTTGAAACACAGTAAACAGCTGTAGCTTTGGTACCCATTTTTGTCGAGAGTACTAATACTCTATTCATTACAAGGGTATTTTTCAACAATGGTATTGTGTCATATCGTTTTAGGAGTATAGTATGACTGCGACAGGAAATAAGGCAGCATGAATTTCAAAGACAGAATGTGTCAATATTGCCTATCATACTGACTGAAAACTGTTGCATAACAGTAAACAGCTGTAGCTTTGGTACCTTTTTTGTTGAGAGTACTAATACTTTATTCATTACCAGGGTATTTTCTACCGTGGTATTGAGTTATATCGTTTTATATGTATAGTATGACTGCAACAGGAAATAAGGGAGCCATGGATTTTAGAATCAGAATGTGTCAAGATTCTCTATCATGCTGACTGAAAACTGTGGAAACAACAGTGAACAGTGGTAGCTTCAGTACCTAGTTATATTGAGTACTAATACTCTATTGGTTACCAGTGTATTTTTCTACCATGGTATTGAGTTATATCGTTTCATAAGTATAGTATGACTGCGACAGAAAATAAGGCAGCCATGAGACTGAAAAGACAGAATGTGTCAAGATTCTCTATCATGCTGACTGAAAACTGTTGAAACACAGTAAACAGCTGTAGCTTTGGTACCTATTTTTGTTCAGAGGACTAATACACTACTCTTTACCAGGGTATTTTTCAACAATGGTATTGTGTTACATTGTTTCATAAGTATAGTATGACTGCGACAGAAAATAAGGCAGCCATGAGACTGAAAGACAGAATGTGTCAAGATTCTCTATCATGCTGATTGAAAACTGTTGAAACACAGTAACCAACTGTAGCTTTGGTACCTATTTTTGTTGAGAGTACTTATACTCTATCGGTTACCAGTGCGTTGTTCTACCATGGTATTGAGCTATATCGTTTCCTAAGTATAGTATGACTGCGACAGAAAATAAGCAGCTATGAGTTTGAAAGTCAGAATGTGTCAAGATTTTCTATCATGCCGATTGAAAACTGTTGAAATACAGTAAACAGCTGTAGCTTTGGTACCTATTTTTGTTGAGAGTACTAATACTCTATTCGTTAAGAGGGTATTTTTCAACAATGGTATTGTGTTATATCGTTTTATAAGTATAGTATGACTGCGACAGGAAATAAGGCAGCCATGAGTTTGAGAGTCAGAATGTATCAAGATTTTCTATCATGCTGACCGAAAACTGTTGAAACACAGTAAACAGCTGTAGCTTCGGTACCTATTTTTGGTGAGCGTACCAATACTCTATTCATCACAAGGGCATTTTTCAACAATGGTTTTGTGTTATATCATTTCATAAGTATAGTATGACTGCGACAGGAAGTAAAGCAGCCATGAGTTTTAGAATCGTACCTTTTTTGTTGACAGTACTTATACTCTATTGGTTACCAGTGCATTTTTCTACTGTGGTACTGAATTATATCGTTTTATAAGTATAGTATGACTGCAATAGGAAATAAGGGAGCCATGAGTTGGAAAGACAGAATGAGTCAAGATTCTCTATCATGCTGACTGAAAACTGTTGAACCACAGTAAACAGCTGTAGCTTTGGTAACTATTTTTGTTCAGAGTACTAATACTTTATTCGTTACCAGGGTACTATCTACCGTGGTATTGAGTTATATAGTTTTATAAGTACAGTATGACTGCGACAGGAAATAAGGCAGCCATGGATTTCAGAATCAGAATGTGTCAAGATTCTCTATCATGCTGACTGAAAACTGTTGAAACACTGAAAACTGTTGAAACACAGTAAACAGCTGTAGCTTTGGTACCTATTTTTGTTCAGAGTACTAATAGTCTATTGATTACAAGGGTATTTTTCAACAATGGTATTGTGTTATATCGTTTTATAAGTATAGTATGACTGTGACAGGAAATAAAGCAGCCATGAATTTGAGAGTCAGAATGTATCAAGATTCTCTATCATGCTGACTGAAAACTCTTGAAACACAGTAAACAGCTGTAGCTTCGGTACCTATTTTTGGTGAGAGTACTAATACTCTATTCATTACAAGGGTATTTTTCAACAATGCTATTCAGTTATATCGTTTCATAAGTATAGTATGACTACGACAGGAAATAAGGCAGCCAGGTATTTTAGAATCAGAATGTGTCAAGATTCTCTATCATGCTGACTGAAAACTGTTGAAACACAGTAAACAGCCGTAGCTTTGGTACCTATTTTTGTTGAGAGTACTAATACTCTATTGGTTACCAGTGTATTTTTCTACCGTGGTATTGAGTTATATCGTTTTATAAGTATTGTATGACTGCGACAGGAAATATGGCAGCCATGAGTTTGAAAGAAACAATGTGTCAAGATTCTCTATCATGCTGACTGAAAACTGTTGAAACACAGTAAACAGCTGTAGCTTTGGTACCTATTTTTGTTGAGAGTACTAAGACTCTATTCGTTAAGACAGTATTTTTCAACAATGGTATTGTGTTATATCGCTTTAAAAGTAAAGTATGACTGCGACAGGAAACAAAGCAGCTATGAATTTGAGAGTCAGAATGTATCAAGATTCTCAATCATGCTGACGGAAAACTGTTGAAACACAGTAAACAGCTGTAGCTTTGGTACCCATTTTTGTCGAGAGTACTAATACTCTATTCATTACAAGGGTATTTTTCAACAATGGTATTGTGTCATATCGTTTTAGGAGTATAGTATGACTGCGACAGGAAATAAGGCAGCATGAATTTCAAAGACAGAATGTGTCAATATTGCCTATCATGCTGACTGAAAACTGTTGCATAACAGTAAACAGCTGTAGCTTTGGTACCTTTTTTGTTGAGAGTACTAATACTTTATTCATTACCAGGGTATTTTCTACCGTGGTATTGAGTTATATCGTTTTATATGTATAGTATGACTGCAACAGGAAATAAGGCAGCCATGGATTTTAGAATCAGAATGTGTCAAGATTCTCTATCATGCTGACTGAAAACTGTGGAAACAACAGTGAACAGTGGTAGCTTCAGTACCTAGTTATATTGAGTACTAATACTCTATTAGTTACCAGTGTATTTTTCAACCATGGTATTGAGTTATATCGTTTCATAAGTATAGTATGACTGCGACAGAAAATAAGGCAGCCATGAGTTTGAAAGATAGAATGTGTCAGGATTCTCTATCATGCTGACTGAAAACTGCTGAAACACAGTAAACAGCTGTAGCTTTGGGACCTATTTTTGTAGAGAGTACTAATACTTTATTCGTTAGCAGGGTATTTTCTACCGCGGTATTGAGTTTTATTGTTTTATAAGTAGAGTACGACTGCGATATGAAATGAGACAGCCATCAGTTTGAGAGTTAGAATGTGTGAAGATTCTCTATCATGCTGACTGAAAACTGTTAAAACACAGTAAACGGCTGTAGCTTTGGTACCTATTTTTGTTCAGAGTACTAATACTCTATTGATTACAAGGGTATTTTTCAACAATGGTATTGTGTTATATCGTTTTATAAGTATAGTGTATGACTGCGACTGGAAATAAAGCAGTCATGAATTTGAGAGTCAGAATGCATCAAGATTCTCTATCATGCTCACTGAAAACTCTTGAAACACAGGAAACAGCTGTAGCTTCGGTACCTAGTATAGTATGACTGCGACAGGAAATATGGCAGCCATGAGTTTGAAAGACACAATGTGTCAAGATTCTCTATCATGCTGACTGAAAACTGTTTAAACACAGTAAACAGCTGTAGCTTTGGTACCTATTTTTGTTGAGAGTACTAATACTCTATTCGTTGAGAGTGTATTTTTCAACAATGGTATTGTGTTATATCGTTTTATAAGTATAGTATGACTGCGACAGGAAATAAAGCAGCCATGAATTTGAGAGTCAGAATGTATCAAGATTCTCAATCATGCTGACTGAAAACTGTTGAAACACAGTAAACAGCTGTAGCTTTGGTACCTATTTTTGTCGAGAGTACTAATACTCTATTCATTACCAGGGTATTTTTCAACAATGGTATTGAGATATATCGTTTCATAAGTATAGTATGACTGCGACAGGAAATAAAGCAGCCATGAATTTGAGAGTCAGAATGTATCAAGATTCTCAATCATGCTGACTAAAAACTGTTGAAACACAGTAAACAGCTGTAGCTTTGGTACCTATTTTTGTGGAGAGTACTAATACTCTATTCATTGCCAGGGTATTTTTCAACAATGATATTGAGATATATCGTTTCATAAGTATAGTATGACTGCGACAGGAAATAAGGCAGCCATGAGTTTTAGAATCGTACCTTTTCTGTTGACAGTAATAATAGTCTATTGGTTACCAGTGCATTTTTCTACCGCGGTACTGAGTTATATCGTTTTATAAGTATAGTATGACTGCAATAGGAAATAACGGACACATGGGTTTGAAAGACAGAATGTGTCAAGATTCTCTATCATGCTGACTGAAAACTGTTGAACCACAGTAAACAGCTGTAGCTTTGGTACCTATTTTTGTTCAGAGTACTAATACTTTATTCGTTACCAGGGTATTATCTACCGTGGTATTGAGTTATATAGTTAATAAGTATACCATTACTGCGACAGGAAAAAAGGCAGCCATGGATTTCAGAATATGTCAAGATTCTCTATCATGCTGACTGAAAACTGTTGAAACACAGTAAACAGCTGTAGCTTTGGTACCTATTTTTGGTAAGAGTACTAATACTCTATTCATTACAAGGGTGTTTTTCAACAATGGTATTCTGTTATATCGTTTTATAAGTATAGTTTGACTGCGACAGGAAATAAGGCAGCCATGAGTTTGAAAGACAGAATGTGTCAGGGATTCTCTATCATGCTGACTGAAAACTGTTGAAACAAAGTAAACAGCTGTAGCTTTGGTACCTATTTTTGTTGAGAGTACTAATACTTTATTCGTTACCAGGGTATTTTCTACCGTGGTATTGAGTTATATCCTTTTATAAGTATAGTATGACCGCAACAGGAAATAAGGCAGCCGTGGATTTTAGAATCAGAATGTGTCAAGATCTCTATCAGGCTGACTGAAAACTGTGGAAACAACAGTGAACAGTGGTAGTTTTGGTACCTAGTTATATTGAGAGTACTAATACTTTATTCGCTACCTGTGTATTTTTCTACCGTGGTATTGAGTTATATATTTTTATAAGAATAGTATGACTGCGAAAGGAAATAAGGCAGCCATGAGTTTGAGAGTTGGAATGTGTCAAGATTCTCTCACATGCTGACTGAAAACTGTTGAAACACAGTAAACAGCTGTAGCTTTGGTACCTATTTTTGTTGAGAGTACTAATACTCCATTGGTTACCAGTGTATTTTTCTACCGTGGTATTGAGTTATATCGTTTTATAAGTATAGTATGACTGCGACAGGAAATAAGGCCGCCATGAGTTTGAAAGACAAAATATGCCAAGATTCTCTATCATGCTGACTGAAAACTGCTCAAACACAGTAAACAGCTGTAGCTTTGGTATCTATTTTTGTTGAGAGTATTAATACTCTATTCATTAAGAGGGTATTTTTCAACAATGGTATTGAGTTATATCGTTTTATAAGTATAGTATGACTGCAAACAGGAAATAAAGCAGCCTTCAATTTGAGAGTCAGAATGTATCAAGATTGTCTATCACGCTGACTGAAAACTGTTGAAACATAGTAAACAGCTGTAGTTTTGGTACCTATTTTTGTTCAGAGTACTAATACACTACTCTTTACCAGGGTATTTTTCAACAATGGTATTGTGTTACATTGTTTTTAAAGTATAGTATGACTGCGACAGGAAATGAGGCAGCCATGAATTTGAGAGTCAGAATGTATCAAGATTCTCTATCATGCTGACTGAAAACTGTTGAAACACAGTAAAAAGCTGTAGCTTTGGTACCTATTGTTGTTCAGAGTACTAATACTCTATTCCTTACCAGGGTATTTTTCAACAATGGTATTGTGTTATATTGTTTTAAAAGTATAGTATGACTGCGACAGGAAATAAGGCAGCCATGAGTTTGAAAGACACAATGTGTCAAGATTCTCTATCACGCTGACTGAAAACTGTTGAAACACAGTAAACAGCTGTAGCTTTGGTAACTAGTTATCTTGAGAGTACTAATACTCTATTGGTTAACAGTGCGTTGTTCTACCATGATATTGAGTTATATCGTTTCCTAAGTATAGTATGACTGCGACAGAAAATAAGGCAGCCATGAGTTTGAAAGTCAGAATGTGTCAAGATTTTATATCATGCTGATTGAAAACTGTTGAAATACAGTAAACAGCTGTAGCTTTGGTACCTATTTTTGTTAAGAGTACTAATACTCTATTGGTTACCAGTGTATTTTGTTACTGTGGTATTCAGTTATATCGTTTTATAAGTATAGTATGACTGCGACAGGAAATAAGACAGCCATGAGTTTGAAAGACAGAATGTGTCAAGATTCTCTATCATGCTGACTGAAAACTGTTAAAACACGGTGAACAGCTGTAGCTTTGGTACCTATTTTTGTTGAGAGTACTAATACTCTATTCGTTAAGAGGGTATTTTTCAACAATGGTTGTGTTATATCGTTTTATAAGTATAGTATTACTGCGACAGGAAATAAAGCAGCCATGAATTTGAGAGTGAGAATGTATCAAGATTCTCTATCATGCTGACCGAAAACTGTTGAAACACAGTAAACAGCTGTAGCTTCGGAACCTATTTTTGGTGAGCGTACTAATACTCTATTCATTACAAGGGCATTTTTCAACAATGGTATTGTGTTATATTGTTTCATAAGTATAGTATGACTGCGACAGGAAAAAAGGCACTCATGTGTTTTAGACTCGTACCTTTTTTTGTTGACAGTAGTTATACTCTATTGGTTACCAGTGCATTTTTCTACTGTGGTACTGAGTTATATCGTTTTATAAGTATAGTATGACTGCAATAGGAAATAAGACAGCCATGAGTTTGAAAGACAGAATGTGTCAAGATTCTCTATCATGCTGACTGAAAACTGTTGAACCACAGTAAACAGCTGTAGCTTTGGTACCTATTTTTGTTCAGAGTACTAATGCTTTATTTGTTACCAGGGTATTATCTACCGCGGTATTGAGTTATATAGTTTTATAAGTACAATATGATTGCAACAGGAAATAAGGCAACCATAGATTATACAATCAGAATGTGTCAAGATTCTCTATCATGCTGACTGAAAACTGTTGAAACAGAGTAAACAGCTGTAGTTTTGGTACCTATTTTTGGTGAGAGTACTAATACTCTATTCATTACAAGGGTATTTTTCAACAATGGTATTGTGTTATATCGTTTTATAAGTATAGTATGACTGCGACAGGAAATAAGGCAGCCATGAGTTTGAAAGACAGAATGTGTCAAGATTCTCTATCATGCTGACTGAAAACTGTTGAAACACAGTAAACAGCTGTAGCTTTAGTACCTATTTTTGTTCAGAGTACTAATACTTTATTCGTTACCAGGGTATCTTCTACCGTGGTATTGAGTTATATCATTTTATAAGTATAGTATGACTGCAACAGGAAATAAGGGCGCCATGGATTTTAGAATCAGAATGTGTTAAGATTCTCTATCATGCTGACTGAAAACTGTGGAAACAATTGTGAACAGTGGTAGTTTGGGTACCTAGTTATATTGAGAGTACTAATACTTTATTCGTTACCAGTGTATTTTTCTACCGTGGTATTGAGTTATATCGTTTTATAAGTATAGTATGACTCCGACACGAAATAAGGCAGCCATGAGTTTGAAAGACACAATGTGTCAAGATTCTCTAGCATGCTGACTGAAAACTGCTCAAACACAGTAAACAGCTGTAGCTTTGGTACCTATTTTTGTTGAGAGTACTAAGACTCTATTCGTCAAGAGGGTATTTGTCAACAATGGTATTGTGTTATATCGTTTTATAAGTATAGAATGACTGCGGCAGGAAATAAAGCAGCCATGAATTTGAGAGTCAGAATGTATCAAGATTTTCAATCACGCTGACTGAAAACTGTTGAAACACAGTAAACAGCTGTAGCTTTGGTACCTATTTTTGTCGAGAGTACTAATACTCTATTCATTACCAGGGTATTTTTGAACAATGGTGTTGAGATATATCGTTTCATAAGTATAGTATGACTGCGACAGGAAATAAGGCAGCCATGAGTTTTAGAATCGTACCTTTTTTGTTGACAGTACTAATACTCTATTGGTTACCAGTGCATTTTTCTACCGTGGTACTGAGTTATATCATTTTATAAGTATAGTATGACTGCAATAGGAAATAAGGAAGCCACGAGTTTGAAAGACAGAATGTGTGAAGACTCTCTATCATGCTGACTGAAAACTGTAGAAACACAGTAAACAGCTGTAGCTTTGGTACCTATTTTTGTTGAGAGTACTAATACTCTATTGGTTACCAGTGTATTTTGTTACTGTGGTATTGAGTTATATCGTTTTATAAGTATAGTATGATTACGACAGGAAATAAGGCAGTCATGAGTTTGAAAGACAGAATGTGTCAAGATTCTCTATCATGCTGACTGAAAACTGCTGAAACACAGTAAACAGCTATAGCTTTGGTACCTATTTTTGTTGAGAGTGCAAATACTTTATTTGCTACCAGGGTATTTTCAACCTATTTTTGTTGAGAGTACTAATACTCTATTGGTTACCAGTGTATTTTGTTACTGTGGTATTGAATTATATCATTTTATAAGTATAATATGACTGCGACAGGAAATAAAGCAGCCATGAATTTGAGAGTCATAATGCATCTAGATTCTCTATCATGCTGACTGAAAACAGTTGAAAGACAGAAAACAGCTGTAGCTTTGGCACCTATTTTCGTCGAGAGTACTAATATTCTATTCAATACCAGGGTATTTTACAACAATGGTATCGAGTTATATCATTTCATAAGTATAGTATGACTGCGACAGGAAATAAGGCAGCCAGGTATTTTAGAATCAGAATGTGTCAAGATTCTCTATCATGGTGACTGAAGACTGTTAAAACAAGGTGAACAGCTGTAGCTTTGGGACCTATTTTTGTTCAGAGTACAAATACTCATTACCAGGGTATTTTCTACCGTGGTATTGAGTTATATCGTTTTATAAGTATAGCATGACTGCGACAGTAAATAAGGCAGCCATGGATTTTAGAATCAGAATGTGTCAAGATTCTCTATCATGCTGACTGAAAACTGCTGAAACAACAGGGAAAAGTGATAGCTTTGTTACCTAGTTATACTGAGAGTACTAATACTCTATTAGTACCAGTGTATTTTTGAACAAAGGTACTGAGTTATATCGTTTCCTAATTATAGTATGACTGCGACAGAAAATAAGGCAGCCATGATTTTGAAAGTCAAAATGTGTCAAGATTCTCTATCATGCTGACTGAAAACTGTTGAAACACAGTAAACAGCTGTAGCTTTGGAACCTATGTTTTGAGAATACAAATACTTTATTCGTTACCAGGGTATTTTCTACCGTGGTATTCAGTTATATCGTTTTATATGTACAATATGATTGCAACAGGAAATAAGGCAACCATAGATTATAGAATCAGAATGTATCAAGATTCTCTATCATGCTGACTGAAAACTCGTGAAACACAGTAAATAGCTGTAGCTTCGGTACCTATTTTAGGTGAGAGTACTAATACTCTATTCATTACCAGGGTATTTTTCAACAATGCTATTAGGTTATATCGTTTCATAAGAATATTAGGACTACGACAAGAAATAAGGCAGCCAGGTATTTTAGAATCAGAATGTATCATGCTGACTGAAAACTGTTGAAACACAGTAAACAGCTGTAGCTTTGGTACCTATTTTTGTTGAGAGTACTAATACTCTATTGGTTACCAGTGTATTTTTCTACTGTGGTATTGAGTTATATCGTTTTATAAGTATAGTATGACTGCGACAGGAAATAGGGCAGCCATGAGTTTGAAAGACACAATGTGTCAAGATTGTCTACCATGCTGACTGAAATCTGTTGAAACACAGTAAACAGCTGTAGCTTGGTACCTATTTTTGTTGAGAGTACTAATACTCTATTCGTTAAGAGGGTGTTTTTCAACAATCGTATTGTGTTATATCGTTTTATAAGTATAGTATTACTGCAACAGGAAATAAAGCAGCCATGAATTTGAGAGTCAGAATGTATCAAGATTCTCTATCATGCTGACCGAAAAGTGTTGGAACACAGTAAACAGCTATAGCTTCGGTACCTATTTTTGGTGAGCATACTAATACTCTATTCATTACAAGGGCATTTTTCAACAATGGTATTGTGTTATATCGTTTCATAAGTATAGTATGACTGCGACAGGAAATAAGGCACCCATGAGTTTTAGAATCGTACCTTTTTTTGTTGACAGTACTAATACTCTATTGGTTACCAGTGCATTTTTCTACCGTGGTACTGAGTTATATCGTTTTATAAGTATAGTATGACTGCAATAGGAAACTAGAAAAACTGTGAGCACTGCTCACTAAATGATACCACCCACTCCCAACAAGAAACAATGGTAAAAGTGTGTTTAATGTAGAAAGCACGAACACTGCCCACCCCCCCCCCCCAACCCCACACCTCCACCCCAAAGCTTGAACTGACAAAGACCATTTTTGATTATGGGGAACTGTAAATACGAAAATATCTGAAGAGAAAATAGGAGGTGCACATCTGCAATGTATATAAAAGAATGTCTGAGAGTTTCAATGAAATTCGCCCACTGGTATAAGAGGAGTAGCGGATAGCAGGAGTGTACCCCCCCTAAAGCATCACAACAATTTGGCTAAGTTCATTTCGCCCTTTGGGAAAGAGTAAAAAATAAAAATACCTGAAAGCAAAATAGGAGGTGCACATCTATAATGTATAGAAAAGAATGCCTGTAAGTTTCAATGATATCCACCCACTGGTTTAAGAGGAGTAGCGGATAGCAGATGTGTACCCCCAAAGCGTCACGGACGTACGGACGTACGGAAGTACAGAAGTACGTAAGTACGGAAGTACGGACACCATGACTGCTATATACCACCCACTTTTCAAGTGGGTGGTATAATTAGGGGGGCATGAGTTTGAAAGACAGAATGTGTCAAGATTCTCTATCATGCTGACTGAAAACTGTTGAAACACAGTCAACAGCTGTAGCTTTAGTACCCATTTTTGTTCAGCATACCAATACTTTATTCGCTACCAGGGTATTTTCTACCGTGGTATTCAGTTATATAGTTTTATAAGTATAGTATCACTGCGACAGAAAATAGGGCAGCCATGAGTTTGAAAGTCAGAATGTGTCAAGATTCTCTATCATGTTGACTGAAAACTGTTGAAACTCAGTAAACAGCTGCAGCTTTGGTACCTATTTTTGTTCAGAGTACTAATACTCTATTCATTACAAGGTTATTTTTCAACAATGGTATTGTGTTATATCGTTTTATAAGGATAGTATGACTGCGACAGGAAATAAAGCAGCCATGAATTTGAGAGTCAGAATGTATCAAGATTCTCTATCATGCTGACTGAAAACTGTTGAAACACAGTAAACAGCTGTAGCTTCGGTAACAATTTTTGGTGAGAGTACTAATACTCTATTCATTACAAGGGTATTTTTCAACAATGGTATTGTGTTATATCGTTTCATAAGTATAGCATGACTGCGACAGGAAATAAGGCAGCCATGAGTTTTAGAATAGTACCTTTTTTTGTTGACAGTACTTATACTCTATTGGTTACCAGTGCATTTTCCTACCATGGTATTGAGTTATATCGTTTCATAAGTACAGTATGACTGCGACAGAAAATAAGGCAGCCATGAGTCTGAAAGCCAGAATGTGTCAAGATTCTCTATCATGCTGACTGAAAACTGTTGAAACACAGTAAACAGCTGTAGCCTTGGTACCTATTTTTGTTGAGAGTACTAATACTTTGTTCGTTACTAGGGTATTTTCTACCGCGGTATTCAGTTATATCATTTTCTAAGTAAAGTATGACTGCGACAGGAAATAAGGCAGCCATGGATTTTGGAATCAGAATGTGTCAAGATTCTCTATCATGCTGACTGAAAACTGTTGAAACAACAGTGAACAGTGCTAGCTTTGGTACCTTGTTATTTATTTATTTATTGATGTTTAAGGTCACATATTTATGCACAATGGCTAATCATGACCGTGACAGTTTTACGGGTGGAGGGAGCCGGAGGACCTGGAGAGAACCACCGAGCAACGACGAGCAGCTGCCAGCTCACCAACATCGTAATGCCGCACTGCAGCACAGGCAGGGTTAGATTGGTTGAAGACATGCGTACCATCGACGTGTAGTACGCCTTAGTACACGGCGTCATCGTGTCCCCACGTGGGCAATGGAGATGAAGTGTCTTGCCCAAGGACACAACGCGGTTGCCGCAGGTGGGATTCGAACCGAGGACCTCTCGGCTTGCAGCCTGCACCTTTACCTACTGAGCCACAGGTACCTTGTTATATTGAGAGTACTAATACTCTATTAGTTGCCAGTGTATTTTTCTACCATGGTATTGAGTTATATCGTTTCATAATTATAGTATGACTGCGACAGAAAATAAGGCAGCCATGATTTTGAAACTCAGAATGTGCCAAGATTCTCTATCATGCTGACTAAAAACTGTTGAAACACAGTAAACAGCTGTAGCTTTGGTACCTATTTTTGTTGAGAATACTAATACTTTATTCGTTACCAGGGTATTTTCTACCGTGGTATTGAGTTATATCGTTTTATAAGTATAGTATGACCGCAACAGGAAATAAGGCAGCCATGGATTTTAGAATCAGAATGTCTCAAGATTCTCTATCACGCTGACTGAAAACTGTGGAAACAACAGTGAACAGTGGTAGTTTTGGTACCTAGTTATATTGAGAGTACTAATACTTTATTCGTTACCTGTGTATTTTTCTACCGTGGTATTGAGTTATATCGTTTTATAAGTATAGTATGACTGCGACACGAAATAAGGCAGCCATGAGTTTGAAAGACACAATGTGTCAAGATTCTCTAGCATGCTGACTGAAAACTGCTCAAACACAGTAAACAGCTGTAGCTTTGGTACCTATTTTTGTTGAGAGTACTAAGACTCTATTCGTTAAGAGGGTATTTGTCAACAATGGTATTGTGTTATATCGTTTTATAAGTATAGAATGACTGCGGCAGGAAATAAAGCAGCCATGAATTTGAGAGTCAGAATGTATCAAGATTCTCAATCACGCTGACTGAAAACTGTTGAAACACAGTAAACAGCTGTAGCTTTGGTACCTATTTTTGTCGAGAGTACTAATACTCTATTCATTACCAGGGTATTTTTCAACAATGGTATTGAGATATATCGTTTCATAAGTATAGTATGACTGCGACAGGAAATAAAGCAGCCATGAATTTGAGAGTCAGAATGTATCAAGATTCTCAATCATGCTGACTAAAAACTGTTGAAACACAGTAAACAGCTGTAGCTTTGGTACCTATTTTTGTGGAGAGTACTAATACTCTATTCATTGCCAGGGTATTTTTCAACAATGATATTGAGATATATCGTTTCATAAGTATAGTATGACTGCGACAGGAAATAAGGCAGCCATGAGTTTTAGAATCGTACCTTTTCTGTTGACAGTAATAATAGTCTATTGGTTACCAGTGCATTTTTCTACCGCGGTACTGAGTTATATCGTTTTATAAGTATAGTATGACTGCAATAGGAAATAACGGACACATGGGTTTGAAAGACAGAATGTGTCAAGATTCTCTATCATGCTGACTGAAAACTGTTGAACCACAGTAAACAGCTGTAGCTTTGGTACCTATTTTTGTTCAGAGTACTAATACTTTATTCGTTACCAGGGTATTATCTACCGTGGTATTGAGTTATATAGTTAATAAGTATACCATTACTGCGACAGGAAAAAAGGCAGCCATGGATTTCAGAATATGTCAAGATTCTCTATCATGCTGACTGAAAACTGTTGAAACACAGTAAACAGCTGTAGCTTTGGTACCTATTTTTGGTAAGAGTACTAATACTCTATTCATTACAAGGGTGTTTTTCAACAATGGTATTCTGTTATATCGTTTTATAAGTATAGTTTGACTGCGACAGGAAATAAGGCAGCCATGAGTTTGAAAGACAGAATGTGTCAGGGATTCTCTATCATGCTGACTGAAAACTGTTGAAACAAAGTAAACAGCTGTAGCTTTGGTACCTATTTTTGTTGAGAGTACTAATACTTTATTCGTTACCAGGGTATTTTCTACCGTGGTATTGAGTTATATCCTTTTATAAGTATAGTATGACCGCAACAGGAAATAAGGCAGCCATGGATTTTAGAATCAGAATGTGTCAAGATCTCTATCAGGCTGACTGAAAACTGTGGAAACAACAGTGAACAGTGGTAGTTTTGGTACCTAGTTATATTGAGAGTACTAATACTTTATTCGCTACCTGTGTATTTTTCTACCGTGGTATTGAGTTATATATTTTTATAAGAATAGTATGACTGCGAAAGGAAATAAGGCAGCCATGAGTTTGAGAGTTGGAATGTGTCAAGATTCTCTCACATGCTGACTGAAAACTGTTGAAACACAGTAAACAGCTGTAGCTTTGGTACCTATTTTTGTTGAGAGTACTAATACTCCATTGGTTACCAGTGTATTTTTCTACCGTGGTATTGAGTTATATCGTTTTATAAGTATAGTATGACTGCGACAGGAAATAAGGCCGCCATGAGTTTGAAAGACAAAATATGCCAAGATTCTCTATCATGCTGACTGAAAACTGCTCAAACACAGTAAACAGCTGTAGCTTTGGTATCTATTTTTGTTGAGAGTATTAATACTCTATTCATTAAGAGGGTATTTTTCAACAATGGTATTGAGTTATATCGTTTTATAAGTATAGTATGACTGCGACAGGAAATAAAGCAGCCTTGAATTTGAGAGTCAGAATGTATCAAGATTGTCTATCACGCTGACTGAAAACTGTTGAAACATAGTAAACAGCTGTAGTTTTGGTACCTATTTTTGTTCAGAGTACTAATACACTACTCTTTACCAGGGTATTTTTCAACAATGGTATTGTGTTACATTGTTTTTAAAGTATAGTATGACTGCGACAGGAAATGAGGCAGCCATGAATTTGAGAGTCAGAATGTATCAAGATTCTCTATCATGCTGACTGAAAACTGTTGAAACACAGTAAAAAGCTGTAGCTTTGGTACCTATTGTTGTTCAGAGTACTAATACTCTATTCCTTACCAGGGTATTTTTCAACAATGGTATTGTGTTATATTGTTTTAAAAGTATAGTATGACTGCGACAGGAAATAAGGCAGCCATGAGTTTGAAAGACACAATGTGTCAAGATTCTCTATCACGCTGACTGAAAACTGTTGAAACACAGTAAACAGCTGTAGCTTTGGTACCTAGTTATCTTGAGAGTACTAATACTCTATTGGTTAACAGTGCGTTGTTCTACCATGATATTGAGTTATATCGTTTCCTAAGTATAGTATGACTGCGACAGAAAATAAGGCAGCCATGAGTTTGAAAGTCAGAATGTGTCAAGATTTTATATCATGCTGATTGAAAACTGTTGAAATACAGTAAACAGCTGTAGCTTTGGTACCTATTTTTGTTAAGAGTACTAATACTCTATTGGTTACCAGTGTATTTTGTTACTGTGGTATTCAGTTATATCGTTTTATAAGTATAGTATGACTGCGACAGGAAATAAGACAGCCATGAGTTTGAAAGACAGAATGTGTCAAGATTCTCTATCATGCTGACTGAAAACTGTTAAAACACGGTGAACAGCTGTAGCTTTGGTACCTATTTTTGTTGAGAGTACTAATACTCTATTCGTTAAGAGGGTATTTTTCAACAATGGTTGTGTTATATCGTTTTATAAGTATAGTATTACTGCGACAGGAAATAAAGCAGCCATGAATTTGAGAGTGAGAATGTATCAAGATTCTCTATCATGCTGACCGAAAACTGTTGAAACACAGTAAACAGCTGTAGCTTCGGAACCTATTTTTGGTGAGCGTACTAATACTCTATTCATTACAAGGGCATTTTTCAACAATGGTATTGTGTTATATTGTTTCATAAGTATAGTATGACTGCGACAGGAAAAAAGGCACTCATGTGTTTTAGACTCGTACCTTTTTTTGTTGACAGTAGTTATACTCTATTGGTTACCAGTGCATTTTTCTACTGTGGTACTGAGTTATATCGTTTTATAAGTATAGTATGACTGCAATAGGAAATAAGACAGCCATGAGTTTGAAAGACAGAATGTGTCAAGATTCTCTATCATGCTGACTGAAAACTGTTGAACCACAGTAAACAGCTGTAGCTTTGGTACCTATTTTTGTTCAGAGTACTAATGCTTTATTTGTTACCAGGGTATTATCTACCGCGGTATTGAGTTATATAGTTTTATAAGTACAATATGATTGCAACAGGAAATAAGGCAACCATAGATTATACAATCAGAATGTGTCAAGATTCTCTATCATGCTGACTGAAAACTGTTGAAACAGAGTAAACAGCTGTAGTTTTGGTACCTATTTTTGGTGAGAGTACTAATACTCTATTCATTACAAGGGTATTTTTCAACAATGGTATTGTGTTATATCGTTTTATAAGTATAGTATGACTGCGACAGGAAATAAGGCAGCCATGAGTTTGAAAGACAGAATGTGTCAAGATTCTCTATCATGCTGACTGAAAACTGTTGAAACACAGTAAACAGCTGTAGCTTTAGTACCTATTTTTGTTCAGAGTACTAATACTTTATTCGTTACCAGGGTATCTTCTACCGTGGTATTGAGTTATATCATTTTATAAGTATAGTATGACTGCAACAGGAAATAAGGGCGCCATGGATTTTAGAATCAGAATGTGTTAAGATTCTCTATCATGCTGACTGAAAACTGTGGAAACAATTGTGAACAGTGGTAGTTTGGGTACCTAGTTATATTGAGAGTACTAATACTTTATTCGTTACCAGTGTATTTTTCTACCGTGGTATTGAGTTATATCGTTTTATAAGTATAGTATGACTCCGACACGAAATAAGGCAGCCATGAGTTTGAAAGACACAATGTGTCAAGATTCTCTAGCATGCTGACTGAAAACTGCTCAAACACAGTAAACAGCTGTAGCTTTGGTACCTATTTTTGTTGAGAGTACTAAGACTCTATTCGTCAAGAGGGTATTTGTCAACAATGGTATTGTGTTATATCGTTTTATAAGTATAGAATGACTGCGGCAGGAAATAAAGCAGCCATGAATTTGAGAGTCAGAATGTATCAAGATTTTCAATCACGCTGACTGAAAACTGTTGAAACACAGTAAACAGCTGTAGCTTTGGTACCTATTTTTGTCGAGAGTACTAATACTCTATTCATTACCAGGGTATTTTTGAACAATGGTGTTGAGATATATCGTTTCATAAGTATAGTATGACTGCGACAGGAAATAAGGCAGCCATGAGTTTTAGAATCGTACCTTTTTTGTTGACAGTACTAATACTCTATTGGTTACCAGTGCATTTTTCTACCGTGGTACTGAGTTATATCATTTTATAAGTATAGTATGACTGCAATAGGAAATAAGGAAGCCACGAGTTTGAAAGACAGAATGTGTGAAGACTCTCTATCATGCTGACTGAAAACTGTAGAAACACAGTAAACAGCTGTAGCTTTGGTACCTATTTTTGTTGAGAGTACTAATACTCTATTGGTTACCAGTGTATTTTGTTACTGTGGTATTGAGTTATATCGTTTTATAAGTATAGTATGATTACGACAGGAAATAAGGCAGTCATGAGTTTGAAAGACAGAATGTGTCAAGATTCTCTATCATGCTGACTGAAAACTGCTGAAACACAGTAAACAGCTATAGCTTTGGTACCTATTTTTGTTGAGAGTGCAAATACTTTATTTGCTACCAGGGTATTTTCAACCTATTTTTGTTGAGAGTACTAATACTCTATTGGTTACCAGTGTATTTTGTTACTGTGGTATTGAATTATATCATTTTATAAGTATAATATGACTGCGACAGGAAATAAAGCAGCCATGAATTTGAGAGTCATAATGCATCTAGATTCTCTATCATGCTGACTGAAAACAGTTGAAAGACAGAAAACAGCTGTAGCTTTGGCACCTATTTTCGTCGAGAGTACTAATATTCTATTCAATACCAGGGTATTTTACAACAATGGTATCGAGTTATATCATTTCATAAGTATAGTATGACTGCGACAGGAAATAAGGCAGCCAGGTATTTTAGAATCAGAATGTGTCAAGATTCTCTATCATGGTGACTGAAGACTGTTAAAACAAGGTGAACAGCTGTAGCTTTGGGACCTATTTTTGTTCAGAGTACAAATACTCATTACCAGGGTATTTTCTACCGTGGTATTGAGTTATATCGTTTTATAAGTATAGCATGACTGCGACAGTAAATAAGGCAGCCATGGATTTTAGAATCAGAATGTGTCAAGATTCTCTATCATGCTGACTGAAAACTGCTGAAACAACAGGGAAAAGTGATAGCTTTGTTACCTAGTTATACTGAGAGTACTAATACTCTATTAGTACCAGTGTATTTTTGAACAAAGGTACTGAGTTATATCGTTTCCTAATTATAGTATGACTGCGACAGAAAATAAGGCAGCCATGATTTTGAAAGTCAAAATGTGTCAAGATTCTCTATCATGCTGACTGAAAACTGTTGAAACACAGTAAACAGCTGTAGCTTTGGAACCTATGTTTTGAGAATACAAATACTTTATTCGTTACCAGGGTATTTTCTACCGTGGTATTCAGTTATATCGTTTTATATGTACAATATGATTGCAACAGGAAATAAGGCAACCATAGATTATAGAATCAGAATGTATCAAGATTCTCTATCATGCTGACTGAAAACTCGTGAAACACAGTAAATAGCTGTAGCTTCGGTACCTATTTTAGGTGAGAGTACTAATACTCTATTCATTACCAGGGTATTTTTCAACAATGCTATTAGGTTATATCGTTTCATAAGAATATTATGACTACGACAAGAAATAAGGCAGCCAGGTATTTTAGAATCAGAATGTATCATGCTGACTGAAAACTGTTGAAACACAGTAAACAGCTGTAGCTTTGGTACCTATTTTTGTTGAGAGTACTAATACTCTATTGGTTACCAGTGTATTTTTCTACTGTGGTATTGAGTTATATCGTTTTATAAGTATAGTATGACTGCGACAGGAAATAGGGCAGCCATGAGTTTGAAAGACACAATGTGTCAAGATTGTCTACCATGCTGACTGAAATCTGTTGAAACACAGTAAACAGCTGTAGCTTGGTACCTATTTTTGTTGAGAGTACTAATACTCTATTCGTTAAGAGGGTGTTTTTCAACAATCGTATTGTGTTATATCGTTTTATAAGTATAGTATTACTGCGACAGGAAATAAAGCAGCCATGAATTTGAGAGTCAGAATGTATCAAGATTCTCTATCATGCTGACCGAAAAGTGTTGGAACACAGTAAACAGCTATAGCTTCGGTACCTATTTTTGGTGAGCATACTAATACTCTATTCATTACAAGGGCATTTTTCAACAATGGTATTGTGTTATATCGTTTCATAAGTATAGTATGACTGCGACAGGAAATAAGGCACCCATGAGTTTTAGAATCGTACCTTTTTTTGTTGACAGTACTAATACTCTATTGGTTACCAGTGCATTTTTCTACCGTGGTACTGAGTTATATCGTTTTATAAGTATAGTATGACTGCAATAGGAAACTAGAAAAACTGTGAGCACTGCTCACTAAATGATACCACCCACTCCCAACAAGAAACAATGGTAAAAGTGTGTTTAATGTAGAAAGCACGAACACTGCCCACCCCCCCCCCCCCCAACCCCACACCTCCACCCCAAAGCTTGAACTGACAAAGACCATTTTTGATTATGGGGAACTGTAAATACGAAAATATCTGAAGAGAAAATAGGAGGTGCACATCTGCAATGTATATAAAAGAATGTCTGAGAGTTTCAATGAAATTCGCCCACTGGTATAAGAGGAGTAGCGGATAGCAGGAGTGTACCCCCCCTAAAGCATCACAACAATTTGGCTAAGTTCATTTCGCCCTTTGGGAAAGAGTAAAAAATAAAAATACCTGAAAGCAAAATAGGAGGTGCACATCTATAATGTATAGAAAAGAATGCCTGTAAGTTTCAATGATATCCACCCACTGGTTTAAGAGGAGTAGCGGATAGCAGATGTGTACCCCCAAAGCGTCACGGACGTACGGACGTACGGAAGTACAGAAGTACGTAAGTACGGAAGTACGGACACCATGACTGCTATATACCACCCACTTTTCAAGTGGGTGGTATAATTAGGGGGGCATGAGTTTGAAAGACAGAATGTGTCAAGATTCTCTATCATGCTGACTGAAAACTGTTGAAACACAGTCAACAGCTGTAGCTTTAGTACCCATTTTTGTTCAGCATACCAATACTTTATTCGCTACCAGGGTATTTTCTACCGTGGTATTCAGTTATATAGTTTTATAAGTATAGTATCACTGCGACAGAAAATAGGGCAGCCATGAGTTTGAAAGTCAGAATGTGTCAAGATTCTCTATCATGTTGACTGAAAACTGTTGAAACTCAGTAAACAGCTGCAGCTTTGGTACCTATTTTTGTTCAGAGTACTAATACTCTATTCATTACAAGGTTATTTTTCAACAATGGTATTGTGTTATATCGTTTTATAAGGATAGTATGACTGCGACAGGAAATAAAGCAGCCATGAATTTGAGAGTCAGAATGTATCAAGATTCTCTATCATGCTGACTGAAAACTGTTGAAACACAGTAAACAGCTGTAGCTTCGGTAACAATTTTTGGTGAGAGTACTAATACTCTATTCATTACAAGGGTATTTTTCAACAATGGTATTGTGTTATATCGTTTCATAAGTATAGCATGACTGCGACAGGAAATAAGGCAGCCATGAGTTTTAGAATAGTACCTTTTTTTGTTGACAGTACTTATACTCTATTGGTTACCAGTGCATTTTCCTACCATGGTATTGAGTTATATCGTTTCATAAGTACAGTATGACTGCGACAGAAAATAAGGCAGCCATGAGTCTGAAAGCCAGAATGTGTCAAGATTCTCTATCATGCTGACTGAAAACTGTTGAAACACAGTAAACAGCTGTAGCCTTGGTACCTATTTTTGTTGAGAGTACTAATACTTTGTTCGTTACTAGGGTATTTTCTACCGCGGTATTCAGTTATATCATTTTCTAAGTAAAGTATGACTGCGTCAGGAAATAAGGCAGCCGTGGATTTTGGAATCAGAATGTGTCAAGATTCTCTATCATGCTGACTGAAAACTGTTGAAACAACAGTGAACAGTGCTAGCTTTGGTACCTTGTTATTTATTTATTTATTGATGTTTAAGGTCACATATTTATGCACAATGGCTAATCATGACCGTGACAGTTTTAAAGGTGGAGGGAGCCGGAGGACCTGGAGAGAACCACCGAGCAACGACGAGCAGCTGCCAGCTCACCAACATCGTAATGCCGCACTGCAGCACAGGCAGGGTTAGATTGGTTGAAGACATGCGTACCATCGACGTGTAGTACGCCTTAGTACACGGCGTCATCGTGTCCCCACGTGGGCAATGGAGATGAAGTGTCTTGCCCAAGGACACAACGCGGTTGCCGCAGGTGGGATTCGAACCGAGGACCTCTCGGCTTGCAGCCTGCACCTCTACCTACTGAGCCACAGGTACCTTGTTATATTGAGAGTACTAATACTCTATTAGTTGCCAGTGTATTTTTCTACCATGGTATTGAGCTATATCGTTTCATAATTATAGTATGACTGCGACAGAAAATAAGGCAGCCATGATTTTGAAACTCAGAATGTGCCAAGATTCTCTATCATGCTGACTAAAAACTGTTGAAACACAGTAAACAGCTGTAGCTTTGGTACCTATTTTTGTTGAGAATACTAATACTTTATTCGTTACCAGGGTATTTTCTACCGTGGTATTGAGTTATATCGTTTTATAAGTATAGTATGACCGCAACAGGAAATAAGGCAGCCATGGATTTTAGAATCAGAATGTCTCAAGATTCTCTATCACGCTGACTGAAAACTGTGGAAACAACAGTGAACAGTGGTAGTTTTGGTACCTAGTTATATTGAGAGTACTAATACTTTATTCGTTACCTGTGTATTTTTCTACCGTGGTATTGAGTTATATATTTTTATAAGAATAGTATGACTGCGAAAGGGAATAAGGCAGCCATCAGTTTGAGAGTCGGAATGTGTCAAGATTCTCTCACATGCTGACTGAAAACTGCTCAAACACAGTAAACAGCTGTAGCTTTGGTACCTATTTTTGTTGAGAGTACTAAGACTCTATTCGTTAAGAGGGTATTTGTCAACAATGGTATTGTGTTATATCGTTTTATAAGTATAGAATGACTGCGGCAGGAAATAAAGCAGCCATGAATTTGAGAGTCAGAATGTATCAAGATTCTCAATCACGCTGACTGAAAACTGTTGAAACACAGTAAACAGCTGTAGCTTTGGTACCTATTTTTGTCGAGAGTACCAATACACTATTCGTTAAGAGGGTATTTTTCAACAATGGTATTGTGTTATATCGTTTCATAAGTATAGTATGACTGCGACAGGAAGTAAGGCACTCATGAGTTTTAGAATCGTACCTTTTTTTGTTGACAGTACTTATACTCTATTGGTTACCAGTGCATTTTTCTAGTGTGGTACTGAGTTATATCGTTTTATAAGTATAGTATGACTGCAATAGGAAATAAGGGAGCCATGAGTTTGAAAGACAGAATGTGTCAAGATTCTCTATCATGCAGACTGATAACTGTTGAACCACAGTAAACAGCTGTAGCTTTGGTACCTATTTTTGTTCAGAGTACTAATACTTTATTCGTTACCAGGGTATTATCTACCGTGGTATTGAGTTATATAGTTTTGTAAGTATAGTATGACTGCGACAGGAAATAAGGCAGCCATGGATTTCAGAATCAGAATGTGTCAAGATTCTCTATCATGCTGACTGAAAACTGTTGAAACACAGTAAACAGCTGTAGCTTTGGAACCTATTTTTTGAGAATGCAAATACTTTATTCGTTACCAGGGTATTTTCTACCGTGGTATTCAATTATATCGTTTCATAAGTACAGTATGATTGCAACAGGAAATAAGGCAACCATAGATTATAGAATCAGAATGTGTCAAGATTCTATATCATGCAGACTGAAAACTGTTGAAACACAGTAAACAGCTGTAGGTTTGGTACCTATTTTTGGTGAGAGTACTAATACTCTATTCATTACAAGGGTATTTTTAAACAATGGTATTGTGTTATATCGTTTTATAAGTATAGTATGACTGTGACAGGAAAAAAAGCAGCCATGAATTTGGGAGTCAGAATGTATCAAGATTCTCTATCATGCTGACTGAAAACTGTTGAAACACAGTAAACAGCAGTAGCTTTGGTACCTATTTTTGTTGAGAGTCCTAATAATCTATTCGTTAAGAGGGTATATTTCAACAATGGTATTGTGTTATATCGTTCTAGAAGTAAAGTATGACTGCGACAGGAAATAAAGAGGGCCATGAATTTGAGACTCAGAATGTATCAAGATTCTCAATCATGCTGACTGAAAACTGTTGAAACACAGTAAACAGCTGTAGCTTTGGTACCCATTTTTGTCGAGAGTACTAATACTCTATTCATTACCAGGGTATTTTTCAACAATGGTATTGAGATATATCGTTTCATAAGTATAGTATGACTGCGACAGGAAATAAGGCAGCCATGAGTTTTAGAATCGTACCTTTTTTTGTTGACAGTACTAATACTCTATTGGTTACCAGTGCATTTTTCTACCGTGGTACTGAGTTATATCGTTTTATAAGCATAGTATGACTGCAATAGGAAATAAGGAAGCCATGAGTTTGAAAGACAGAATGTGTGAAGATTCTCTATCATGCTGACTGAAAACTGTTGAAACACAGTAAACAGCTGTAGCTTTGGTACCTTTTTTTGGTGAGAGTACTAATACTCTATTGATTACAAGGGTATTTTTCAACAATGGTATTGTGTTACATTGTTTTAAAAGTATAGTATGACTGCGACAGGAAATAAGGCAGCCATAAGACTGAAAGACAGAATGTGTCAAGATTCTCTATCATGCTGAATGAAAACTGTTGAAACACAGTAAACAACTGTAGCTTTGGTAGCTATTTTTGGTGAGAGTACCAATACTCTATTCATTACGAGGGTATTTTTCAACAATGCTATTGAGTTATATCGTTTCATAAGTATAGTATGACTACGACAGGAAATAAGGCAGCCAGGTATTTTAGAATCAGAATGTGTCAAGATTCTCTATCATGCCGACTGAAAACTGTTGAAACGCAGTAAACAGCTGTAGCTTTGTTACCTATTTTTCTTGAGTTTACAAATACTTTATTCGTTACCAGGGTATTTTCTACCGTGGTATTGAGTTATGTAGTTTTATAAGTGTAGTATGACTGTGACAGGAAAAAAAGCAGCCATGAATTTGGGAGTCAGAATGTATCAAGATTCTCTATCATGCTGACTGAAAACTGTTGAAACACAGTAAACAGCTGTAGCTTTGGTACCTATTTTTGTTGAGAGTACTAATACTTTATTCGTTACCAGAGTTTTTTCTAACGTGATATTGAGTTATGTCGTTTTATAAGTGTAGTATGACTGCAACAGGAAATAAGGCAGCCATGGATTTTAGAAACAGAATGTGTCAAGATTCTCTATCATGCTGACTGAAAACTGTGGAAACAACAGTGAACAGTGGTAGCTTCGGTACCTAGTTATATTGAGAGTACTAATACTCTATTAGTTACCAGTGTATTTTTCTACCATGGAATTGAGTTATATCGTTTCATAAGTATAGTATGACTGCGACAGAAAATAAGGCAGCCATGAGACTGAAAGACAGAATGTGTCAAGATTCTCTATCATGCTGACTGAAAACTGTTGAAACACAGTAAACAGCTGTAGCTTTGGTACCTATTTTTGTTGAGAGTACAAGTACATTATTCGTACCAGGGTATTTCGTACCGTGGTATTGAGTTATATCGTTTTATTAGTACGATATGATTGCAACAGGAAATAAGGCAACCATGGATATTAGAATCAGAATGTGTCAAGATTCTCTACCATGCTGACTGAAAACTGTTGAAACACAGTAAACAGCTGTAGCCTTGGTACCTATTTTTGTTGAGAGTACTAATACTCTATTCGTTAAGGGGGTATTTTTCAACAATGGTATTGTGTTATATCGTTTTATAAGTATAGTATTACTGCGACAGGAAATAAAGCAGCCATGAATTTGTGAGTCAGAATGTATCATGAATCTCTATCATGCTGACCGAAAACTGTTGAAACACAGTCAACAGCTGTAGCTTCGATACCTATTTTTGATGAGCGTACTATTACTCTATTCATTACATGGGCATATTTCAACAATGGTATTGTGTTATATTGTTTCATAAGTATAGTATGACTGCGACATGAAATAAGGCACTCATGAGTTTGAAAGACAGAATGTGTCAAGATTCTCTATCATGCTGACTGAAAACTGTTGAACCACGGTAAACAGCTGTAGCTTTGGTACCTATTTTTGGTGAGAGTACTAATACTCTATTCATTACAAGGGTATTTTTCAACAATGGTATTGAGTTATATCGTTTTATAAGTATAGTATGACAGCGACAGGAAATAAGGCAGCCATGAGTTTGAAAGACAGAATGTGTCAGGGATTCTCTATCATGCTGACTGAAAACTGTTGAAACAAAGTAAACAGCTGCAGCTTTGGTACCTATTTTTGTTGAGAGTACTAATATTTTATTCGTTACCAGGGTATTTTCTACCATGGTATTGAGTTATATCGTTTTATAAGTATAGTATGACTGCAACAGGAAATAAGGCAGCCATGGATTTTAGAATCAGAATGTGTCAAGATTCTCTATCATGCTGACTGAAAACAGTGGAAACAACAATGAACAGTGGTAGTTTTGGTATCTAGTTATATTGAGAGTACTAATACTTTATTCGTTACCAGTGTATTTTTCTACCGTGGTATTGAGTTATATAGTTTTATAAGTATAGTATGACTGCGATAGGAAATAAGGCAGCCATGAGTTTGTGAAACGGATTGTGTCAAGATTCTCTCACATGCCGACTGAAAACTGTGGAAACACAGTAAACAGCTGTAGCTTTGGAACCTATTTTTGTTGAGAGTACTAATACTGCATTGGTTACCAGTGTATTTTTCTACCGTGGTATTGAGTTATATCGTTTTATAAGTATAGTATGAATGCAACAGGAAATAAGGCAGCCATGAGTTTGAAAGACACAATGTGTCAACATTCTCTATCATGCTGACTGAAAACTGTTGAAACACAGTAAACAGCTGTAGCTTTGGTACCTATTTTTGTTGAGAGTACTAAGACTCTATTCGTCAAGAGGGTATTTTTCAACAATGGTATTGTGTTATATCGTTTTATAAGTATAGTATGACTGCGACAGGAAATAAAGAGGGCCATGAATTTGAGTCAGAATGTATCAAGATTCTCAATCATGCTCACTGAAAACTGTTGAAACACAGTAAACAGCTGCAGCTTTGGTACCTATTTTTGTCGAGAGAACTAATACTCTATTCATTACCAGGGTATTTTTCAACAATGGTATTGAGATATATCGTTTCATACGAATAGTATGACTGCGACAGGAAATAAGGCAGCCATGACTGAAAACTGTTGCAACACAGTAAACAGCTGTAGCTTTGGTACCTATTTTTGTTGAGGGTACTAATACTTTATTCCTTACCAGAGTTTTTTTCTACCGTGATATTGAGTTATATCGTTTTATAAGTTATAAGTGTAGTATGACTGCAACAGGAAATAAGGCAGCCATGGATTTTAGAATCAGAATGTGTCAAGATTCTCTATCATGCTGACTGAAAACTGTGGAAACACAGTAAACAGCTGTAGCTTTGGTACCTATTTTTGTTGAGAGTACTAATACTCTATTGGTTACCAGTGTATTTTTCTACTGTGGTATTGAGTTATATCGTTTTATAAGTATAGTATGACCGCGACAGGAAATAAGGCAGCCATGAGTTTGAAAGACACAATGTGTCAAGATTGTCTATCATGCTGACTGAAAACTGTTGAAACACAGTAAACAGCTGTAGCTTTGGTACCTATTTTAGTTGAGAGTACTAATACACTATTCGTTAAGAGGGTATTTTTCCACAATGGTATTGTGTTATATCGTTTTATAAGTATAGTATGACTGCGATAGGAAATAAAGTAGCCATGAATTTGAGAGCAGAATGTGTCAAGATTCTCTATCATGCTGACTGAAAACTGTTGAAACACAGTAAACAGCTGTAGCTTTGGTAACTATTTTTGTTGAGAGTACCAATACACTATTCGTTAAGAGGGTATTTTTCAACAATGGTATTGTGTTATATCGTTTTATAAGTATAGTATTACTGCGACAGGAAATAAAGCAGCCATGAATTTGAGAGTCATAATGTATCAAGATTCTCTATCATGCTGACCGAAAACTGTTGAAACACAGTAAATAGCTGTAGCTTTGGTACCTATTTTAGTTGAGAGTACTAATACTCTATTCGTGAAGAGGGTATTTTTCAACAATGGTATTGTGTTATAACGTTTTATAAGTATAGTATGACTGCGACAGGAAATAAAGTAGCCATGAATTTGAGAGTCAGAATGTGTCAAGATTCTCTATCATGCTGACTGAAAACTGTTCAAACACAGTAAACAGCTGTAGCTTCAGTACCTATTTTTGGTGAGCGTACCAATACTCTATTTATCACAACGGCATTTTTCAACAATGGTATTGTGTTATATCGTTTCCTAAGTATAGTATGACTGCGACAGGAAGTAAGGCACTCATGAGTTTTAGAATCGTACCTTTTTTTGTTGACAGTACTTATACTCTATTGGTTACCAGTGCATTTTTCTACTGTGGTACTGAGTTATATCGTTTTATAAGTATAGTATGACTGCAATAGGAAATAAGGGAGCCATGAGTTTGAAAGACAGAATGTGTCAAGATTCTCTATCATGCTGACTGAAAACTGTTGAAACACAGTAAACAGCTGTAGCTTTGGTACCTATTTTTGTTCAGAGTACTAATACTCTATTGATTACAAGGGTATTTTTCAACAATGGTATTGTGTTATATCGTTTTATAAGTATAGTATGACTGCGACAGGAAATAAATCAGCCATGAATTTGAGAGTCAAAATGTATCAAGATTCTCTATCATGCTGACTGAAAACTCGTGAAACGCAGTAAACAGCTGTAGCTTTGGTACCTATTTTTGGTGAGAGTACTAATACTCTATTCATTACCAGGGTATTTTTCAACAATGCTATTAGGTTATATCGTTTCATAAGTATAGTATGACTACGACAGGAAATAAGGCAGCCAGGTATTTTAGAATCAGAATGTGTCAAAATTCTCTATAATGCTGACTGAAAACTGTTGAAACACAGTAAGCAGCTGTAGCTTTGGGACCTATTTTTGTTGAGAGTACTAATACTCTATTCGTTAAGAGGGTATTTTTCAACAATGGTAATGTGTTATATCGTTTTATAAGTTTAGTACGACTGCAACAGGAAATAAAGTAGCCATGAATTTGAGAGTCAGAATGTGTCAAGATTCTCTATCATGCTGATTGAAAACTGTTGAAACACAGTAAACAGCTGTAGCTTTGGTACCTATTTTTGGTGAGAGTACAAATACTTTATTCGTTACCAGGGTATTTTCTACTGTGGTATTGAGTTATATCGTTTTATAAGTACAATATGATTGCAACAGGAAATAAGGCAACCATGGATGTTAGAATCAGAATGTGACAAAATTCTCTATCATGCTGACTGAAAACTGTTGAAACACAGTAAACAGCTATAGCTTTGGTACCTATTCTTGTTGAGAGTACTAATACTCTATTGGTTACAAGGGTATTTTTCAACAATGGTATTGTGTTATATCGTTTTATAAGTATAGTATGACTGCGACAGGAAATAAGGCAGCCATGAGTTTGAAAGACACAAAGTGTCAAGATTGTCTATCATGCTGACTGAAATCTGTTGAAACACAGTAAACAGCTGTAGCTTCTTGGTACCTATTTATGTTGAGAGTACAAATACGCTATTGGTTACCAGTGTATTTTTCTAGCGTGGTATTGAGTTATATCGTTTTATAAGTATAGTATGACTGCGACAGGAAATAAAGCAGCCATGAATTTGAGAGTCAGAATGTATCAAGATTCTCTATCATGCTGACTGAAAACTGTTGAAACACAGTAAACAGCTGTAGCTTTGGTACCTATTTTTGTTCAGAGTACTAATAGTCTATTGATTACAAGGGTATTTTTCAACAATGGTTTTGTGTTATATCGTTTTATAAGTATAGTATGACTGTGACAGGAAATAAAGCCGCCATGAATTTGAGAGTCAGAATGTATCAAGATTCTCTATCATGCTGACTGAAAACTCTTGAAACACAGTAAACAGCTGTAGCTTCGGTACCTATTTTTGGTGAGAGTACTAATACTCTATTCATTACCAGGGTATTTTTCAACAATGCTATTCAGTTATATCGTTTCATAAGTATAGTATGACTACGACAGGAAATAAGGCAGCCAGGTATTTTAGAATCAGAATGTGTCAAGATTCTCTATCATGCTGACTGAAAACTGTTGAAACACAGTAAACAGCCGTAGCTTTGGTACCTATTTTTGTTGAGAGTACTAATACTCTATTGGTTACCAGTGTATTTTTCTACCGTGGTATTGAGTTATATCGTTTTATAAGTATAGTATGACTGCGACAGGAAATATGGCAGCCATGAGTTTGAAAGAAACAATGTGTCAAGATTCTCTATCATGCTGACTGAAAACTGTTTAAACACAGTAAACAACTGTAGCTTTGGTACCTATTTTTGTTGAGAGTACTAAGACTCTATTCGTTAAGAGAGTATTTTTCAACAATGGTATTGTGTTATATCGTTTTATAAGTAAAGTATGACTGCGACAGGAAATAAAGCAGCTATGAATTTGAGAGTCAGAATGTATCAAGATTCTCAATCATGCTGACTGAAAACTGTTGAAACACAGTAAACAGCTGTAGCTTTGGGACCTATTTTTGTAGAAAGTACTAATACTTTATTCATTAGCAGGGTATTATCTACCGCGGTATTGAGTTTTATTGTTTTATAAGTAGAGTACGACTGCGACATAAAATGAGACAGCCATCAGTTTGAGAGTTAGAATGTGTGAAGATTCTCTATCATGCTCACTGAAAACTGTTAAAACACAGTAAACGGCTGTAGCTTTGGAACCTATTTTTGTTCAGAGTACTCATACTCTATTGATTAAAGGGTATTTTTCAAGAATGGTATTGTGTTATATCGTTTTATAAGTATAGTATGACTGCGACTGGAAATAAAGCAGTCATGAATTTGAGAGTCAGAATGCATCAAGATTCTCTATCATGCTCACTGAAAACTCTTGAAACACAGTAAACAGCTGTAGCTTCGGTACCTAGTATAGTATGACTGCGACAGGAAATAAGGCAGCCATGAGTTTGAAAGACACAATGTGTCAAGATTCTCTATCATGCAGACTGAAAACTGTTTAAACACAGTAAACAGCTGTAGCTTTGGTACCTATTTTTGTTGAGAGTACTAAGACTCTATTCGTTGAGAGTGTATTTTTCAACAATGGTATTGTGTTATATCGTTTTATAAGTATAGTATGACTGCGACAGGAAATAAAGAAGCAATGAATTTGAGAGTCAGAATGTATCAAGATTCTCAATCATGCTGACTGAAAACTGTTGAAACACAGTAAACAGCTGTAGCTTTGGTACCTATTTTTGTCGAGAGTACTAATACTCTATTCATTACCAGGGTATTTTTCAACAATGGTATTGAGATATATCGTTTCATAAGTATAGTATGACTGAGACAGGTAATAAAGCAGCCATGAATTTGAGAGTCAGAATGTATCAAGATTCTCAATCATGCTGACTAAAAACTGTTGAAACACAGTAAACAGCTGTAGCTTTGGTACCTATTTTTGTGGAGAGTACTAATACTCTATTCATTACCAGGGTATTTTTCAACAATGGTATTGAGATATATCGTTTCATAAGTATAGTATGACTGCGACAGGAAATAAGGCAGCCATGAGTTTTAGAATCGTACCTTTTTTGTTGACAGTACTAATAGTCTATTGGTTACCAGTGCATTTTTCTACAGTGGTACTGAGTTATATCGTTTTATAAGTATAGTATGACTGCAATAGGAAATAACGGACACATGAGTTTGAAAGACAGAATGTGTCAAGATTCTCTATCATGCTGACTGAAAACTGTTGAACCACAGTAAACAGCTGTAGCTTTGGTACCTATTTTTGTTCAGAGTACTAATACTTTATTCGTTACTAGGGTATTATCTACCGTGGTATTGAGTTATATAGTTTATAAGTATAGCATTACTGCGACAGGAAATAAGGCAGCCATGGATTTCAGAATATGTCAAGATTCTCTATCATGCTGACTGAAAACTGTTGAAACACAGTAAACAGCTGTAGCTTTGGAACCTCTTTTTTGAGAATGCAAATACTTTATTCGTTACCAGGGTATTTTCTACCATGGTATTCAATTATATCGTTTCATAAGTACAATATGATTGCAACAGGAAATAAGGCAACCATAGATTATAGAATCAGAATGTGTCAAGATTCTCTATCATGCTGACTGAAAACTGTTGAAACACAGTAAACAGCTGTAGGTTTGGTACCTATTTTTGGTGAGAGTACTAATACTCTATTGATTACAAGGGTATTTTTCAACAATGGTATTGTGTTATATCGTTTTATAAGTATAGTATGACTGCGACAGGAAATAAGGCAGCCATGAGTTTGAAAGACAGAATGTGTCAAGATTCTCTATCATGCTGACTGAAAACTGTTGAAACACAGTAAACAGCTGTAGCTTTGGTACCTATTTTTGTTCAGAGTACTAATAGTCTATTGATTACAAGGGTATTTTTCAACAATGGTATTGTGTTATATCGTTTTATAAGTATAGTATGACTGTGACAGGAAATAAAGCAGCCATGAATTTGAGAGTCAGAATGTATCAAGATTCTCTATCATACTGACTGAAAACTCTTGAAACACAGTAAACAGCTGTAGCTTCGGTACCTATTTTTGGTGAGAGTACTAATACTCTATTCATTACCAGGGTATTTTTCAACAATGCTATTCAGTTATATCGTTTCATAAGTATAGTATGACTACGACAGGAAATAAGGCAGCCAGGTATTTTAGAATCAGAATGTGTCAAGATTCTCTATCATGCTGACTGAAAACTGTTGAAACACAGTAAACAGCCGTAGCTTTGGTACCTACTTTTGTTGAGAGTACTAATACTCTATTGGTTACCAGTGTATTTTTCTACCGTGGTATTGAGTTATATCGTTTTATAAGTATAGTATGACTGCGACAGGAAATATGGCAGCCATGAGTTTGAAAGAAACAATGTGTCAAGATTCTCTATCATGCTGACTGAAAACTGTTTAAACACAGTAAACAACTGTAGCTTTGGTACCTATTTGTGTTGAGAGTACTAAGACTCTATTCGTTAAGAGAGTATTTTTCAACAATGGTATTGTGTTATATCGTTTTATAAGTAAAGTATGACTGCGACAGGAAATAAAGCAGCTATGAATTTGAGAGTCAGAATGTATCAAGATTCTCAATCATGCTGACTGAAAACTGTTGAAACACAGTAAACAGCTGTAGCATTGGTACCCATTTTTGTCGAGAGTACTAATACTCTATTCATTACAAGGGTATTTTTCAACAATGGTATTGTGTTATATCGTTTTATGAGTATAGTATGACTGCGACAGGAAATAAGGCAGCCATGAATTTCAAAGACAGAATGTGTCAAGATTGCCTATCATGCTGACTGAAAACTGTTGCATAACAGTAAACAGCTGTAGCTTTGGTACCTTTTTTGTTGAGAGTACTAATACTTTATTCATTACCAGGGTATTTTCTAGCGTGGTATTGAGTTATATCGTTTTATATGTATAGTATGAATGCAACAGGAAATAAGGCAGCCATGGATTTTAGAATCAGAATGTGTCAAGATTCTCTATCGTGCTGACTGAAAACTGTGGAAACAACAGTGAACAGTGGAAGCTTCAGTACCTAGTTATATTGAGTACTAATACTCTATTAGTTACCAGTGTATTTTTCAACCATGGTATTGAGTTATATCGTTTCATAAGTATGGTATGACTGCGACAGAAAATAAGGCAGCCATGAGTTTGAAAGATAGAATGTGTCAAGATTCTCTATCATGCTGACTGAAAACTGCTGAAACACAGTAAACAGCTGTAGCTTTGGGACATATTTTTGTAGAGAGTACTAATACTTTATTCGTTAGCAGGGTATTTTCTACTGCGGTATTGAGTTTTATTGTTTTATAAGTAGAGTACGACTGCGACATGAAATGAGACAGCCATCAGTTTGAGAGTTAGAATGTGTGAAGATTCTCTATCATGCTGACTGAAAACTGTTAAAACACAGTAAACGGCTGTAGCTTTCATACCTATTTTTGTTCAGAGTACTAATACTCTATTGATTACAAGGGTATTTTTCAACAATGGTATTGTGTTATATCGTTTTATAAGTATAGTATGACTGCGACTGGAAATAAAGCAGTCATGAATTTGAGAGTCAGAATGCATCAAGATTCTCTATCATGCTCACTGAAAACTCTTGAAACACAGTAAACAGCAGTAGCTTCGGTACCTAGTATAGTATGACTGCGACAGGAAATAAGGCAGCCACGAGTTTGAAAGACAGAATGTGTCAAGATTCTTTATCATGCTGACTGAAAACTGTTGCAACACAGTAAACAGCTGTAGCTTTGGTACCTATTTTTGTTGAGAGTACAATACTTTATTCGTTACCAGAGTTTTTTCAACCATGATATTGAGTTCTATCGTTTTATAAGTGTAGTATGACTGCAACAGGAAATAAGGCAGCCATAGATTTTAGAATCAGAATGTGTGAAGATTCTCTATCATGCTGACTGAAAACTGTTGAAACACAGTAAAGAGCTGTAGCTTTGGTACCTATTTTTGGTGAGAGTACTAATACTCTATTCGTTAAGAGGGTATTTTTCAACAATGGTATTGTGTTATATCATTTTATAAGTATAGTATCACTGCGACAGGAAATAAAGCAGCCTTCAATTTGAGAGTCAGAATGTATCAAGATTGTCTATCACGCTGACTGAAAACTGTTGAAACACAGTAAACAGATGTAGCTTTGGTACATATTGTTGTTCAGAGTACTAATACTCTATTCGTTACCAGGGTATTTTTCAACAATGGTATTGTGTTATATTGTTTTAAAAGTATCGTATGACTGCGACAGGAAATAAGGCAGCCATGAGTTTGAAAGACACAATGTGTCAAGATTCTCTATCACGCTGACTGAAAACTGTTGAAACACATTAACAGCTGTAGCTTTGCTACCTAGTTATGTTGAGAGTACTAATACTCTATTGGTTAACAGTGCGTTGTTCTACCATGGTATTGAGTTATATCGTTTCCTAAGTATAGTATGACTGCGACAGAAAATAAGGCAGCCATGAGTTTGAAAGTCAGAATGTGTCAAGATTTTCTATCATGCTGATTGAAAACTGTTGAAACACAGTAAACAGCTGTAGCTTTTGTACCTATTTTTGTTGAGAGTACTAATACTCTATTGGTTACCAGTGTATTTTGTTACTGTGGTATTGAGTTATATCGTTTTATAAGTATAGTATGAATGCGACAGGAAATAAGGCAGCCATGAGTTTGAAAAACAGAATGTGTCAAGATTCTCTATCATGCTGACTGAAAACTGTTGAAACACAGTAAACAGCTGTAGCCTTGGTACCTATTTTTGTTGAGAGTTCAAATACTTTATTTGCTAAGAGGGTATTTTCCAACCGTGGTATTGAGTTATATGGTTTTATAAGTATAATATGACTGCTACAGGAAATAAGGCAATCATGGATTTTAAACTGTTGAAAGATAGTAAACAGCTGTAGCTTTGGTACCTAGTTATGTTGAGAGTACTAATACTCTATTAGTTAACAGTGTGTTTTTCTACCGTGGTATTGAGTTATATTGTTCCATAAGTATACTATGACTGCGACAGGAAATAAAGCAGCCATGAATTTGAGAGTCATAATGCATCTAGATTCTCTATCATGCTGACTGAAAACAGTCGAAAGACAGAAAACAGCTGTAGCTTTGGCACCTATTTTCGTCGAGAGTACTAATATTCTATTCATTACCAGGGTATTTTACAACAATGGTATTGAGTTATATCATTTCATAAGTATAGTATGACTGCGACAGGAAATAAGACAGCCAGGTATTTTAGAGTCAGAATGTATCAAGATTCTCTATCATGCTGACTGAAAACTGTTGAAACACAGTAAACAGCTGTAGCTTTGGTACCTATTTTTTTTGAGAGTACTAATACTCTATTGGTTACCAGTGTATATTTTTCTACCGTGGTATTGAGTTATATCGTTTTATAAGTATAGTATGACTGCAACAGGAAATAAGGCAGCCATGAGTTTGAAAGAAACAATGTGTCAAGATTCTCTATCATGCTGACTGAAAACTGTTTAAACACAGTAAACAGCTGTAGCTTTGGTACCCATTTTTGTTGAGAGTACTAAGACTCTATTCGTTAAAAGGGTATTTTTCAACAATGGTATTGTGTTATAACGTTTTATAAGTATAGTATGACTGCGACATGAAATAAAGCAGCCATGAAGAGTCAGAATGTATCAAGATTCTCAATCATGCTGACTGAAAACTGTTGAAACACAGTAAACAGCTGTAGTTTTGGTACCTATTTTTGTTGAGAGTACAAATACTTTATTCGTTACCAGGGTATTTTCTAACTTGGTATTGAGTTATATCGTTTTATAAGTACAATATGATTGCAACAGGAAATAAGGCAACCATGGATTTTAGAATCAGAATGTGTCAAGATTCTCCATCATGCTGACTGAAAACTGTTGAAACACAGTAAACAGCTGTAGCTTTGGTACCTATTTTTGTTCAGAGTACTAATACTTTATTCGTTACCAGGGTACTATCTACCGTGGTATTGAGTTATATAGTTTTATAAGTACAGTATGACTGCGACAGGAAATAAGGCAGCTATGGATTTCAGAATCAGAATGTGTCAAGATTCTCTATCATGCTGACTGAAAACTGTTGAAACACAGTAAACAGCTGTAGCTTTGGTACCTATTTTTGTTCAAAGTACTAATAGTCTATTGATTACAAGGGAATTTTTCAACAATGGTATTGTGTTATATCGTTTTATAAGTCTAGTATGACTGCGACAGGAAATAAGGCAGCCATGAGTATGAAAGACAGAATGTGTCAAGATTCTCTATCATGCTGACTGAAAACTGTTGAACCACAGTAAACAGCTGTAGCTTTGGTACCTATTTTTGTTCAGAGTACTAATACTTTATTCGTTACCAGGGTACTATCTACCGTGGTATTGAGTTATATAGTTTTATAAGTACAGTATGACTGCGACAGGAAATAAGGCAGCCATGGATTTCAGAATCAGAATGTGTCAAGATTCTCTATCATGCTGACTGAGAACTGTTGAAACACAGTAAACAGCTGTAGCTTTGGTACCTATTTTTGTTCAGAGTACTAATAGTCTATTGATTACAAGGGTATTTTTCAACAATGGTATTGTGTTATATCGTTTTATAAGTATAGTATGACTGTGACAGGAAATAAAGCAGCCATGAATTTGAGAGTCAGAATGTATCAAGATTCTCTATCATGCTGATTGAAAACTCTTGAAACACAGTAAACAGCTGTAGCTTCGGTACCTATTTTTGGTGAGAGTACTAATACTCTATTCATTACCAGGCTATTTTTCAACAATGCTATTGAGTTATATCGTTTGATAAGTATAGTATGACTACGACAGGAAATAAGGCAGCCAGGTATTTTAGAATCAGAATGTGTCAAGATTCTCTATCATGCTGACTGAAAACTGATGAAACACAGTAAACAGCTGTAGCTTGGTACCTATTTTTGTTGAGAGTACTAATACTCTATTCGTTAAGAGGGTATTTTTCAACAATGGTATTGTGTTATATCGTTCTATAAGTAAAGTATGACTGCGACAGGAAATAAAGCAGCCATGAATTTGAGACTCAGAATGTATCAAGATTCTCAATCATGCTGACTGAAAACTGTTGAAACACAGTAAACAGCTGTAGCTTTGGTACCCATTTTTGTCGAGAGTACTAATACTCTATTCATTACCAGGGTATTTTTCAACAATGGTTTTGAGATATATCGTTTCATAAGTATAGTATGACTGCGACAGGAAATAAGGCAGCCATGAGTTTTAGAATCGTACCTTTTTTTGTTGACAGTACTAATACTCTATTGGTTACCAGTGCATTTTTCTACCGTGGTACTGAGTTATATCGTTTTATAAGTATAGTATGACAGCAATAGGAAATAAGGAAGCCACGAGTTTGAAAGACAGAATGTGTGAAGATTCTCTATCATGCTGACTGAAAACTGTTGAAACACAGTAAACAGCTGTAGCTTTGGTACCTATTTTTGGTGAGAGTACTAATACTCTATTCATTACAAGGGCATTTTTCAACAATGGTATTGAGTTATATAGTTTTATAAGTATAGTATGACTGCGACAGGAAATAAGTCAGCCATGAATTTGAGAGACAGAATGTGTCAAGATTCTCTACCATGCTGACTGAAAACTGTTGAAACACAGTAAACACATGTAGCTTTGGTGGCTACTTTTGGTGAGAGTACTTATACACTATTCATGACAAGGTATTTTTCAACAATGGTATTGTGTTATATCGTATTTTAAATATATTATGACTGTGACAGGAAATAAGGCAGCCATGAGTTTGAAAGACACAATGTGTCAAGATTCTCTATCATGCTGACTGAAAACTGTTGAAACACAGTAAACAGCTGTAGTTTTGGTACCTATTTTTGTTGAGAGTACAAATACTTTATTCGTTACCAGGGTATTTTCTACCGTGGTATTGAGTTATATCGTTTTATAAGTACAATATGATTGCAACAGGAAATAAGGCAACCATGGATTTTAGAATCAGAATGTGTCAAGATTCTCTATCATGCTGACTGAAAACTGTTGAAACACAGTAAACAGCTGTAGCTTTGGTACCTGTTTTTGTTGAGAGTACTAATACTCTATTCGTTAAGAGGGTATTTTTCAACAATGGTATTGTGTTATATCGTTTTATAAGTATAGTATGACTGCGACAGGAAGTAAGGCAGCCATGAGTTTGAAAGACAGAATGTGTCAAGATTCTCTATCTTGCTGACCGAAAACTGTTGAAACACAGTAAACAGCTGTAGCTTCGGTACCTATTTTTGGTGAGCGTACCAACACTCTATTCATCACAACGGCATTTTTCAACAATGGTATTGTGTTATATCGTTTCATAAGTATAGTATGACTGCGACAGGAAGTAAGGCACTCATGAGTTTTAGAATCGTACCTTTTTTTGTTGACAGTACTTATACTCGATTGGTTACCAGTGCATTTTTCTACTGTGGTACTGAATTATATCGTTTTATAAATGTAGTATGACTGCAATAGTAAATAAGGGAGCCATGAGTTTGAAAGACAGAATGTGTCAAGATTCTCTATCATGCTGATTGATAACTGTTGAACCACCGTAAACAGCTGTAGCTTTGGTACCTATTTCTGTTCAGAGTACTAATACTTTATTCATTACCAGGGTACTATCTACCGTGGTATTGAGTTATATAGTTTTGTAAGTATAGTATGACTGCGACAGGAAATAAGGCAGCCATGGATTTCAGAATCAGAATGTGTCAAGATTCTCTATCATGCTGACTGAAAACTGTTGAAACACAGTAAACAGCTGTAGGTTTGGAACCTATTTTTTGAGAAGGCAAATACTTTATTCGTTACCAGGGTATTTACTACCGTGGTATTCAATTATATCGTTTCATAAGTACAATATGATTGCAACAGGAAAAAAGGCAACCATAGATTATAGAATCAGAATGTGTCAAGATTCTATATCATGCTGACTGAAAACTGTTGAAACACAGTAAACAGCTGTAGGTTTGGTACCTATTTTTGGTGAGAGTACTAATACTCTATTCATTACAAGGGAATTTTTCAACAATGGTATTGTGTTATATCGTTGTATAAGTATAGTATGACTGCGACAGGAAATAAGGCAGCCATGAGTTTGAAAGACAGAATGTGTCAAGATTCTCTATCATGCTGACTGAAAACTGTTGAAACACAGTAAACAGCTGTAGCTTTGGTACCTATTTTTGTTCAGAGTACTAATACTTTATTCGTTACCAGGGTACTATCTACCGTGGTATTGAGTTATATAGTTTTATAAGTACAGTATGACTGCGACAGGAAATAAGGCAGCCATGGATTTCAGAATCAGAATGTGTCAAGATTCTCTATCATGCTGACTGAAAACTGTTGAAACACAGTAAACAGCTGTAGCTTTGCTACCTATTTTTGTTCAGAGTACTAATAGTCTAATGATTAGAAGGGTATTTTTCAACAATGGTATTGTGTTATATCGTTTTATAAGCATAGTAAGACTGTGACAGGAAATAAAGCAGCCATGAATTTGAGAGTCAGAATGTATCAAGATTCTCAATCATGCTGACTGAAAACTCTTGAAACACAGTAAACAGCTGTAGCTTCGGTACCTATTTTTGGTGAGAGTACTAATACTCTATTCATTACCAGGCTATTTTTCAACAATGCTATTGAGTTATATCATTTGATAAGTATAGTATGACTACAACAGGAAATAAGGCAGCCAGGTATTTTAGAATCAGAATGTGTCAAGATTCTCTATCATGCTGACTGAAAACTGTTGAAACACAGTAAACAGCTGTAGCTTGGTACCTATTTTTGTTGAGAGTACTAATACTCTATTCGTTAAGAGGGTATTTTTCAACAATGGTATTGTGTTACATCGTTCTATAAGTAAAGTATGACTGCGACAGGAAATAAAGCAGCCATGAATTTGAGACTCAGAATGTATCAAGATTCTCAATCATGCTGACTGAAAACTGTTGAAACACAGTAAACAGCTGTAGCTTTGGTACCCATTTTTGTCGAGAGTACTAATACTCTATTCATTACCAGGGTATTTTTCAACAATGGTATTGAGATATATCGTTTCATAAGTATAGTATGACTGCGACAGGAAATAAGGCAGCCATGAGTTTTAGAATTGTACCTTTTTTTGTTGACAGTACTAATACTCTATTGGTTACCAGTGCATTTTTCTACCGTGGTACTGAGTTATATCGTTTTATAAGTATAGTATGACAGCAATAGGAAATAAGGAAGCCACAAGTTTGAAAGACAGAATGTGTGAAGATTCTCTATCATGCTGACTGAAAACTGTTGAAACACAGTAAACAGCTGTAGCTTTGGTACCTATTTTTGGTGAGAGTACTAATACTCTATTCATTACAAGGGCATTTTTCAACAATGGTATTGAGTTATATAGTTTTATAAGTATAGTATGACTGCGACAGGAAATAAGTCAGCCATGAATTTGAGAGACAGAATGTGTCAAGATTCTCTACCATGCTGACTGAAAACTGTTGAAACACAGTAAACACATGTAGCTTTGGTGGCTACTTTTGGTGAGAGTACTTATACACTATTCATGACAAGGTATTTTTCAACAATGGTATTGTGTTATATCGTATTATAAATATATTATGACTGTGACAGGAAATAAGGCAGCCATGAGTTTGAAAGACAGAATGTGTCAAGATTCTCTATCATGCTGGCTGAAAACTGTGAAAACAACAGTGAACAATGGTAGTTTTGGTATCAGTTACATTGAGAGTACTAATGCTCTATTAGCTACCAGTGTATTTTTCTACCATGGTATTGAGTTATATCGTTTCAAATGTATAGTATGACTGCGACAGAAAATAAGGCAGCCATGAGTTTGAAAGACACAATGTGTCAAGATTCTCTATCATGCTGACTGTAAACTGTTGAAACACAGTAAACAGCTGTAGCTTTGGTACCTATTTTTGTTCAGAGTACTAATACTCTATTGATTACAAGGGTATTTTTCAACAATGGTATTGTGTTATATCGTTTTGTAAGTATAGTATGACTGCGACAGGAAATAAAGCAGCCATGAATTTGAGAGTCAGAATGTATCAAGATTCTCTATCATGCTGACTGAAAACTCTTGAAACACAGTAAACAGCTGTAGCTTCGGTACCTATTTTTGGTGAGAGTACTAATACTCTATTCATTACCAGGGTATTTTTCAACAATGCTATTGAGTTATATCGTTTCATAAGTATAGTATGACTACGACAGGAAATAAGGCAGCCGGGTATTTTAGAATCAGAATGTGTCAAGATTCTCTATCATGCCGACTGAAAACTGTTGAAACACAGTAAACAGCTGTAGCTTTGTAAACTATTTTTCTTGAGTTTACAAATACTTTATTCGTTACCAGGGTATTTTCTACCGTGGTATTGAGTTATATAGTTTTATAAGTAGAATATGATTGCAACAGGAAATAAGGCAACCATGGATTTTAGAATCAGAAGGTGTCAAGATTCTCTATCATGCTGACTGAAAACTGTTGAAACACAGTAAACAGCTGTAGCTTTGGTACCTATTTTTGTTGAGAGTACTAATACTCTATTGGTTACCAGTGTATTTTTCTACCGTGGTATTGAGTTATATCGTTTTATAAGTATAGTATGACTGCGACAGGAAATAAGGCAGCCATGAGTTTGAAAGAAACAATATGTCAAGATTCTCTATCATGCTGACTGAAAACTGTGGAAACAACAGTGAACAGTGGTAGCTTTGGTACCTAGTTATATTGAGAGTACTAATACTCTATTAGTTACCAGTGTATTTTTCTACCATCTTATTGAGTTATATCGTTTCATAAGTATAGTATGACTGCGACAGAAAATAAGGCAGCCATGAGACTGAAAGACAGAATGTGTCAAGATTCTCTATCATGCTGATTGAAAACTGTTGAAACACAGTAAACAACTGTAGCTTTGGAACCTATTTTTGTTGAGAGTACTAATACTCTATCGGTTACCAGTGCGTTGTTCTACCATGGTATTGAGTTATATCGTTTCCTAAGTATAGTATGACTGCGACAGAAAATAAGCAGCCATGAGTCTGCAAGTCAGAATGTGTCAAGATTTTCTATCATGCCGATTGAAAACTGTTGAAATACAGTAAACAGCTGTAGCTTTGGTACCTATTTTTGTTGAGAGTACTAATACTCTATTCGCTAAGAGCGTATTTTTCAACAATGGTATTGTGTTATATCGTTTTATAAGTATAGTATGACTGCGACAGGAAATAAGGCAGCCATGAGTTTGAGAGTCAGAATGTGTGACAGACAGAATGTGTCAAGATTCTCTATCATGCTGACTGAAAACTGTTGAAACACAGTAAACAGCTGTAGTTTTGGTACCTATTTTTGTTGAGAGTACAAATACTTTATTCGTTACCAGGGTATTTTCTACCGTGGTATTGAGTTATATCGTTTTATAAGTACAATATGATTGCAACAGAAAATAAGGCAACCATGGATTTTAGAATCAGAATGTGTCAAGATTCTCTATCATGCTGACTGAAAACTGTTGAAACACAGTAAACAGCTGTAGCTTTGGTACCTGTTTTTGTTGAGAGTACTAATACTCTATTCGTTAAGAGGGTATTTTTCAACAATGGTATTGTGTTATATCGTTTTATAAGTATAGTATGACTGCGACAGGAAGTAAGGCAGCCATGAGTTTGAAAGACAGAATGTGTCAAGATTCTCTATCATGCTGACCGAAAACTGTTGAAACACAGTAAACAGCTGTAGCTTCGGTACCTATTTTTGGTGAGCGTACCAATACTCTATTCATCACAACGGCATTTTTCAACAATGGTATTGTTATATCGTTTCATAAGTATAGTATGACTGTGACAGGAAGTAAGGCACTCATGAGTTTTAGAATCGTACCTTTTTTTGTTGACAGTACTTATACTCGATTGGTTACCAGTGCATTTTTCTACTGTGGTACTGAATTATATCGTTTTATAAATGTAGTATGACTGCAATAGTAAATAAGGGAGCCATGAGTTTGAAAGACAGAATGTGTCAAGATTCTCTATCATGCTGATTGATAACTGTTGAACCACCGTAAACAGCTGTAGCTTTGGTACCTATTTTTGTTCAGAGTACTAATACTTTATTCATTACCAGGGTACTATCTACCGTGGTATTGAGTTATATAGTTTTGTAAGTATAGTATGGCTGCGACAGGAAATAAGGCAGCCATGGATTTCAGAATCAGAATGTGTCAAGATTCTCTATCATGCTGACTGAAAACTGTTGAAACACAGTAAACAGCTGTAGCTTTGGAACCTATTTTTTGAGAATGCAAATACTTTATTCGTTACCAGTGTATTTTCTACCGTGGTATTCAATTATATCGTTTCATAAGTACAATATGATTGCAACAGGAAAAAAGGCAACCATAGATTATAGAATCAGAATGTGTCAAGATTCTATATCATGCTGACTGAAAACTGTTGAAACACAGTAAACAGCTGTAGGTTTGGTACCTATTTTTGGTGAGAGTACTAATACTCTATTCATTACAAGGGAATTCTTCAACAATGGTATTGTGTTATATCGTTTTATAAGTATAGTATGACTGCGACAGGAAATAAGGCAGCCATGAGTATGAAAGACAGAATGTGTCAAGATTCTCTATCATGCTGACTGAAAACTGTTGAAACACAGTAAACAGCTGTAGCTTTGGTACCTATTTTTGTTCAGAGTACTAATAGACTATTGATTACAAGGATATTTTTCAACAATGGTATTGTGTTATATCGTTTCATAAGTATAGTATGACTACGACAGGAAATAAGGCAGCCAGGTATTTTAGAATCAGAATGTGTCAAGATTCTCTATCATGCTGACTGAAAACTGTTGAAACACAGTAAACAGCAGTAGCTTGGTACCTATTTTTGTTGAGAGTACTAATACTCTATTCGTTAAGAGGGTATTTTTCAACAATGGTATTGTGTTATATCGTTCTATAAGTAAAGTATGACTGCGACAGGAAATAAAGCAGCCATGAATTTGAGACTCAGAATGTATCAAGATTCTCAATCATGCTGACTGAAAACTGTTGAAACACAGTAAACAGCTGTAGCTTTGGTACCCATTTTTGTCGAGAGTACTAATACTCTATTCATTACCAGGGTATTTTTCAACAATGGTATTGAGATATATCGTTTCATAAGTATAGTATGACTGCGACAGGAAATAAGGCAGCCATGAGTTTTAGAATCGTACCTTTTTTTGTTGACAGTACTAATACTCTATTGGTACCAGCGCATTTTTCTACCGTGGTACTGAGTTATATCGTTTTATAAGTATAGTATGACAGCAATAGGAAATAAGGATGCCACGAGTTTGAAAGACAGAATGTGTGAAGATTCTCTATCATGCTGACTGAAAACTGTTGAAACACAGTAAACAGCTGTAGGTTTGGTACCTATTTTTGGTGAGAGTACTAATACTCTATTCATTACAAGGGTATTTTTCAACAATGGTATTGTGTTATATCGTTTTATAAGTATAGTATGACTGTGACAGGAAATAAGGCAGCCATGAGTTTGAAAGACAGAATGTGTCAAGATTCTCTATCATGCTGACTGAAAACTGCTGAAACACAGTAATCAGCTGTAGCTTTGGTACCTATTTTTGTTCAGAGTATTAATACTTTATTCGTTACCAGGGTATTTTCTACCGTGGTATTGAGTTATATCATTTTATAAGTATAGTATGACTGCAACAGGAAATAAGGCAGCTATGGATTTTAGAATCAGAATGTGTCAAGATACTCTATCATGCTGGCTGAAAACTGTGAAAACAACAGTGAACAATGGTAGTTTTGGTATCAGTTACATTGAGAGTACTAATGCTCTATTAGCTACCAGTGTATTTTTCTACCATGGTATTGAGTTATATCGTTTCAAATGTATAGTATGACTGCGACAGAAAATAAGGCAGCCATGAGTTTGAAAGACACAATGTGTCAACATTCTCTATCATGCTGACTGAAAACTGTTGCAGCACAGTAAACAGCTGTAGCTTTGGTAACTATTTTTGTTGAAGGTACAAAAACTTTATTCGTTACCAGGGTATTTTCTACCATGGTATTGAGTTATATCGTTTTATAAGTATAATATGACTGCAACAGGAAATAAGGCAGCCATGAGTTTGAAAGACAGAATGTGTCAAGATTCTCTATCATGCTGACTGCAAACTGTTGAAACACAGTAAACAGCTGTAGCTTTGGTACCTAGTTTTGTTGAGAGTACTAATACTCTCTTCGTTAAGAGGGTATTTTTCAACAATGGTAATGTGTTATATCGTTTTATAAGTATAGTATGACAGCAACAGGAAATAAGGCAGCCATGAGTTTGAAAGACAGAATGTGTCAGGGATTCTCTATCATGCTGACTGAAAACTGTTGAAACAAAGTAAACAGCTGTAGCTTTGGTACCTATTTTTGTTGAGAGTACTAATACTTTATTCGTTACCAGGGTATTTTCTACCATGGTATTGAGTTATATCGTTTTATAAGTATAGTATGACCTCAACAGGAAAGAAGGCAGCCATGGATTTTAGAATCAGAATGTATCAAGATTCTCTATCATGCTGACTGAAAACTGTGGAAACAACAGTGAACAGTGGTAGTTTTGGTATCTAGTTATATTGAGAGTACTAATACTTTATTTGTTACCAGTGTATTTTTCTACCGTGGTATTGAGTTATATAGTTTTATAAGTATAGTATGACTGCAATAGGAAATCAGGCAGCCATGAGTTTGAGAGCCAGATTGTGTCAAGATTCTCTCACATGCCGACTGAAAACTGTGGAAACACAGTAAACAGCTGTAGCTTTGGTACCTATTTTTGTTGAGAGTACTAATACTGCATTGGTTACCAGTGTATTTTTCTACCGTGGTACTGAGTTATATCGTTTTATAAGTATAGTATGACTGCGACAGGAAATATGGCAGCCATGAGTTTTAAAGACACAATGTGTCAACATTCTCTATCATGCTGACTGAAAACTGCTCAAACACAGTAAACAGCTGTAGCTTTGGTACCTATTTTTGTTGAGAGTACTAAGACTCTATTCGTCAAGAGGGTATTTTTCAACAATGGTATTGTGTTATATCGTTTTATAAGTATAGTATGACTGCGACAGGAAATAAAGAGGGCCATGAATTTGAGTCAGAATGTATCAAGATTCTCAATCATGCTGACTGAAAACTGTTGAAACACAGTAAACAGCTGCAGCTTTGGTACCTATTTTTGTCGAGAGAACTAATACTCTATTCATTACCAGGGTATTTTTCAACAATGGTATTGAGATATATCGTTTCATAAGTATAGTATGACTGCGACAGGAAATAAGGCAGCCATGGATTTTAGAATCAGGATGTGTCAAGATTCTCTATCATGCTGACTGAAAACTGCTGAAACAACAGTGAACCGTGGTAGCTTTGGTACCTAGTTATATTGAGAGTACTAATACTCTATTAGTTACCAGTGTATTTTTCTACCATGGTATTGAGTTATATCGTTTCATAAGTATAGTATGACTGCGACAGAAAATAAGGCAGCCATGAGACTGAAAGACAGAATGTGTCAAGATTCTCCATGCTGACTGAAAACTGTTGAAACACAGTAAACAGCTGTAGCTTTGGTACCTATTTTTGTTGAGAGTACTAATACTCTATTGGTTACCAGTGTTTTTTTCTACTGTGGTATGGAGTTCTATCGTTTTATAAGTATAGTATGACTGCAACAGGAAATAAGGCAGCCATGAGTTTGAAAGACAGAATGTGTCAAGATTCTCTATCATGCTGACTGAAAACTGTTGAAACACAGTAAACAGCTGTAGCTTTGGTACCTATTTTTGTTCAGAGTACTAATACTTTATTCGTTACCAGGGTATTTTCTACCGTGGTATTGAGTTATATCATTTTAAAAGTATAGTATGACTGCAACAGGAAATAAGGCAGCCATGGATTTTAGAATCAGAATATGTCAAGATTCTCTATCATGCTGACTGAAAACTGTGGAAATAACAGTGAACAGTGGTAGTTTGGGTACCTAGTTATATTGAGAGTACTAATACTGCATTGGTTACCAGTGTATTTTTCTACCGAGGTACTGAGTTATATCGTTTTATAAGTATAGTATGACTGCGACAGGAAATAAGGCAGCCATGAGTTTGAAAGGCACAATGTGTCAAGATTCTCTATCATGCTGACTGAAATCTGCTCAAACACAGTAAACAGCTGTAGCTTTGGTACCTATTTTTGTTGAGAGTACCAAGACTCTATTCGTCAAGAGGGTATTTTTCAATAATGGTATTGTGTTATATCGTTTTATAAGAATAGTATGACTGCGACAGGAAATAAAGAGGGCCATGCATTTGAGTCAGAATGTATCAAGATTCTTAATCATGCCGACTGAAAACTGTTGAAACACAGTAAACAGCTGCAGCTTTGGTACATATTTTTGTCGAGAGTACTAATACTCTATTCATTACCAGGGTATTTTTCGACAATGGTATTGAGATATATCGTTTCATAAGTATAGTATGACTGCGACAGGAAATAAGGCAGCCATGAGTTTGAAAGACAGAATGTGTCAAGATTCTCTATCATGCTGACTGAAAACTGTTGCAACACAGTAAACAGCTGTAGCGTTGGTACCTATTTTTGTTGAGTGTACTAATACTTTATTCCTTACCAGAATTTTTTTCTACCGTGATATTGAGTTATATCGTTTTATAAGTTATAAGTGTAGTATGACTGCAACAGGAAATAAGGCAGCCATGGATTATAGAATCAGAATGTGTCAAGATTCTCTATCATGCTGACTGAAAACTGTGGAAACAACATTGAACAGTGGTAGCTTTGGTACCTAGTTATATTGAGAGTACTAATACTCTATTAGTTACCAGTGTATTTTTCTACCATGGTATTGAGTTATATCGTTTCATAAGTATAGTATGACAGTGACAGGAAAAAGGCAGCCATGAGTTTGAAAGACACAGTGTGTCAAGATTGTCTATCATGCTGACTGAAAACTGTTGAAACAGAGTAAACAGCTGTAGGTTTGGTACCTATTTTTGGTGTGAGTACTAATACTCTATTCATTACAAGGGTATTTTTGAACAATGGTATTGTGTTATATCGTTTTATAAGTATAGTATGACAGCGACAGGAAATAAGGCAGCCATGAGTTTGAAAGACAGAATGTGTCAAGATTCTCTATCATGCTGACTGAAAACTGTTGAAACACAGTAAACAGCTGTGGCTTTGGTACCTATTTTTGTTCAGAGTACTAATACTTTATTCGTTACCAGGGAATTTTCTACCGTGGTATTGAGTTATATCATTTTATAAGTATAGTGTGAATGCAACAGGAAATAAGGCAGCCATGGATTTTAGAATCAGAATGTGTCAAGATTCTCTATCATGCTGACTGAAAACTGTGGAAACAACAGTGAACAGTGGTAGTTTGGGTACCTAGTTATACTGAGAGTACTAATACTTTATTTGTTACCAGTGTATTTTTCTACCGTGGTATTGAGTTATATAGTTTTATAAGTATAGTATGACTGCGATAGGAAATAAGGCAGCCATGAGTTTGAGAGTCGGAATGTGTCAAGATTCTATCACATGCTGACTGAAAACTGTTGAAACACAGTACACAGCTGTAGCTTTGGTACCTATTTTTGTTGAGAGTACGAATACTGCATTGGTTACCAGTGTATTTTTCTACCGTGGTATTGAGTTATATCGTTTTATAAGTGTAGTATGACTGCGACAGGAAATAAGGCAGCCATGAGTTTGAAAGACACAATGTGTCAAGATTCTCTATCATGCTGACTGAAAACTGCTCAAACACAGTAAACAGCTGTAGCTTTGGTTCCTATTTTTGTTGAGAGTACAAAGACTCTATTCGTTAAGAGGGTATTTGTCAACAATGGTATTGTTTTATATCGTTTTATAAGTATAGTATGACTGCGACAGGAAATAAAGCAGCCATGAATTTGAGAGTCAGAATGTATCAAGATTCTCAATCACGCTGACTGAAAACTGTTGAAACACAGTAAACAGTTGTAGCTTTGGTACCTATTTTGTTCAGAGTACTAATACTCTATTGATTACAAGGGTATTTTACAACAATGGTACTGTGTTATATCGTTTTATAAGTATAGTATGACTGCGACAGGAAATAAAGCAGCCATGAATTTGAGAGTCAAAATGTATCAAGATTCTCTATCATGCTGATTGAAAACTCGTGAAACACAGTAAACAGCTGTAGCTTCGGTACCTATTTTTGGTGAGAGTACTAATACTCTATTCATTACCAGGGTATTTTTCAACAATGCTATTAGGTTATATCGTTTCATAAGTATAGTATGACTATGACAGGAAATAAGGCAGCCAGGTATTTTAGAATCAGAATGTGTCAAAATTCTCTATCATGCTGACTGAAAACTGTTGAAACACAGTAAGCAGCTGTAGCTTTGGTACCTATTTTTGTTGAGAGTACTAATACTCTATTCGTTAAGAGGGTATTTTTCAACAATGGTAATGTGTTATATCGTTTTATAAGCTTAGTATGACTGCGACAGGAAATAAAATAGCCATGAATTTGAGAGTCAGAATGTGTCAAGATTCTCTATCATGCTGATTGAAAACTGTTGAAACACAGTAAACAGCTGTAGCTTTGGTACCTATTTTTGTTGAGAGTACAAATACTTTATTCGTTACCAGGGTATTTTCTACTGTGGTATTGAGTTATATCGTTTTATAAGTACAATATGTTTGCAACAGGAAATAAGGCAACCATGGATTTTAGAATCAGAATGTGTCAAAATTCTCTATCATGCTGACTGAAAACTGTTGAAACACAGTAAACAGCTGTAGCTTTGGTACCTATTCTTGTTGAGAGTACTAATACTCTATTGGTTACAAGGGTATTTTTCAACAATGGTATTGTGTTATATCGTTTTATAAGTATAGTATGACTGCGACAGGAAATAAGGCAGCCATGAATTTCAAAGACAGAATGTGTCAAGATTGCCTATCATGCCGACTGAAAACTGTTGCATAACAGTAAACAGCTGTAGCTTTGGTACCTTTTTTGTTGAGAGTACTAATACTTTATTCATTACCAGGGTATTTTCTACCGTGGTATTGAGTTATATCGTTTTATATGTATCATGCTCACTGAAATCTGTTGAAACACAGTAAACAGCTGTAGCTTCTTGGTACCTATTTATGTTGAGAGTACAAATACGCTATTGGTTACCAGTGTATTTTTCTAGTGTGGTATTGAGTTATATCGTTTTATAAGTATAGTATGACTGCAACAGGAAATAAGGCAGCCATGAGTTTGAAAGACACAATGTGTCAAGATTCTCTGTCATGCTGACTGAAAACTGTTGAAACACAGTAAACAGCTGTATCTTTGCTACCTATTTTTGGTGAGAGTACTAATACTCTATTCATTACAAGGGTATTTATTTTTCAACAATGGTATTGTGTTATATCGTTTATAAGTATAGTATGACTGCGACAGGAAATAAAGCAGCCATGAATTTGAGAGTCAGAATATGTCAAGATTCTCTATCATGCTGACTGAAAACTGTTGAAACACAGTAAACAGCTGTATCTTTGCTACCTATTTTTGGTGAGAGTACTAATACTCTATTCATTACAAGGGTATTTTTCAACAATGGTATTGTGTTATATCGTTTATAAGTATAATATGACTGCGACAGGAAATAAGGCACTCATGTGTTTTAGAATCGTATCTTTTTTTTTGAAAGTACTTAAACTCTATTGGTTACCAGTGCATTTTTCTACTGTGGTACTGAGTTACATCAGATTATAAGTATAGTATGACTGCAATAGGAAATAAGGAAGCCATGAGTTTGAAAGACAGAATGTGTCAAGATTCTCTATCATGCTGACTGAAAACTGTTGAACCACAGTAAACAGCTGTAGCTTTGGTACCTATTTTTGTTCAGATTACTAATACTTTATTCGTTACCAGGGTATTATCTACCGTGGTATTGAGTTATATAGTTTTCTAAGTATAGTATGACTGCGCCAGGAAATAAGGCAGCCATGGATTTCAGAATCAGAATGTGTCAAGATTCTCTATCATGCTGACTGAAAACTGTTGAAACACAGTAAACAGCTGTAGCTTTGGTACCTATTTTTGGTGAGAGTACTAATACTCTATTCATTACAAGGGTATTTTTCAATAATGGTATTGTGTTATACCGTCTTATAAGTATAGTATGACTGCGGCAGGAAATAAGGCAGCCATGAGTTTGAAAGACAGAATGTGTCAGGGATTCTCTATCATGCTGACTGAGAACTGTTGAAACAAAGTATACAGCTGTAGCTTTGGTACCTATTTTCGTTGAGAGTACTAATACTTTATTCGTTACCAGGGTATTTTCTACCGTGGTATGAGTTATATCGTTTTATAAGTATAGTATGACTGCAACAGGAAATAAGGCAGCCATGAGTTTGAGAGTCGGAATGTGTCAAGATTCTCTATCATCCTGACTGAAAACTGTGGAAAAAACAGTGAACAGTGGTAGTTTTGGTACCTAGTTATATTGAGAGTACTAATACTTTATTCGTTACCAGTGTATTTTTCTACCGTGGTATTGAGTTATATAGTTTTATAACTATAGTATGACTGCGATAGGAAATAGGGCAGCCATGAGTTTGAGAGTCGGAATGTGTCAAGATTCTCTCACATGCTGACTGAAAACTGTTAAAACACAGTAAACAGCTGTAGCTTTGGTACCTATTTTTGTTGAGAGTACTAAGTCTCTGTTCGTTAAGAGGGTATTTTTCAACAATGGTATTGTGTTATATCGTTTTATAAGTATAGTATGACTGCGACAGGAAATAAAGCAGCCATGAATTTCAGAGTCAGAATGTATCAAGATTCTCAATCATGCTGACTGAAAACTGTTGATACACAGTAAACAGCTGTAGCTTTGGTAACTATTTTTGTCGAGAGTACTAATACTCTATTCATTACCAGGGTATTTTTCAACAATGGTATTGAGATATATCGTTTCATAAGTATAGTATGACTGCGACAGGAAATAAGGCAGCCATGAGTTTTAGAATCGTACCTTTTTTTGTTGACAATACTAATACTCTATTGGTTACCAGTGCATTTTTCTACAGTGGTACTCAGTTATAGCGTTTTATAAGTGTAGTACAACTGCAATAGGAAATAAGGAAGCCACAAGTTTGAAAGACAGAATGTGTGAAGACTCTCTACCATTCTGACTGAAATCTGTTGAAACACAGTAAACAGCTGTAGCTTGGTACCTATTTTTGTTGAGAGTACTAATACTCTATTGGTTACCAGCGTATTTTGTTACTGTAGTATTGAGATATATCGTTTTATAAATATAGTATGACTGCGACAGGAAATAAGGCAGCCATGAGTTTGAAAGACACAATGTGTCAAGATTCTCTATCATGCTGACTGAAAACTGTTGATACATAGTAAACAGCTGTAGCTTTGGTACCTATTTTTGTTGAGAGTGCAAATACTTTATTTGCTACCAGGGTATTTTCAACCGTGGTATTGAGTTATATCGTTTTATAAGTATAATATGACTGCAACAGGAAATAAGGCAACCATGGATTTTAGAATCAGAATGTGTCAAGATTCTCTATCATGCTGACTGAAAACTGTTGAAGCACAGTAAACAGCTGTAGCTTTGGTACCTAGTTATGTTGAGAGTACTAATACTCTATTGGTTACCAGTGTGTTTTTCTACCGTAGTATTGATTTATATTGTTTCATAAGTATACTATGACTGCGACAGGAAATAAAGCAGCCATAAATTTGAGAGTCATAATGCATCTAGATTCTCTATCATGCTGACTGAAAACAGTTGAAACACAGTAAACAGCTTTCGCTTTGGAACCTATTTTTTGAGAATACAAATACTTCATTCGTTACCAGGGTATTTTCTACTGTGGTATTCAGTTATATCGTTTTATAAGTACAATATGATAGCAACAGGAAATAAGGCAAAAATAGATTATAGAATCAGAATGTGTCAAGATTCTCTATCATGCTCACTGAAAACTGTTGAAACACAGTAAACAGCTGTAGGTTTGGTACCTATTTTTGGTGAGAGTACTAATACTCTATTCATTACAAGGGTATTTTTCAACAATGGTATTGTGTTATATCGTTTCATAAGTATAGTATGACTGCGACAGGAAATAAGGCAGCCATGAGTTTGAAAGACAGAATGTGTCAAGATTCTCTATCATGCTGACTGAAAACTGTTGAAACACAGTAAACAGCTGTAGCTTTGGTACCTATTTTTGTTCAGAGTATTAATACTTTATTCGTTACCAGGGTATTTTCTACCGTGGTATTGAGTTATATCATTTTATAAGTATAGTATGACTGCAACAGGAAATACGGCAGCTATGGATTTTAGAATCAGAATGTGTCAAGATTCTCTATCATGCTGACTGTAAACTGTGAAAACAACAGTGAACAATGGTAGTTTTGGTATCAGTTACATTGAGAGTACTAATGCTCTATTAGTTACCAGTGTATTTTTCTACCATGGTATTGAGTTATATCGTTTCAAATGTATAGTATGACTGCGACAGAAAATAAGGCAGCCATGAGTTTGAAAGACACAATGTGTCAAGATTCTCTATCATGCTGACTGTAAACTGTTGAAACACAGTAAACAGCTGTAGCTTTGGTACCTATTTTTGTTCAGAGTACTAATACTCTATTGATTACAAGGGTATTTTTCAACAATGGTATTGTGTTATATCGTTTTGTAAGCATAGTATGACTGCGACAGGAAATAAAGCAGCCATGAATTTGAGAGTCAGAATGTATCAAGATTCTCTATCATGCTGACTGAAAACTCTTGAAACACAGTAAACAGCTGCAGCTTCGGTACCTATTTTTGGTGAGAGTACTAATACTCTATTCATTACCAGGGTATTTTTCAACAATGCTATTGTGTTATATCGTTTCATAAGTATAGTATGACTCTGACAGGAAATAAGGCAGCCGGGTATTTTAGAATCAGAATGTGTCAAGATTCTCTATCATGCCGACTGAAAACTGTTGAAACACAGTAAACAGCTGTAGCTTTGTAACCTATTTTTCTTGAGTTTACAAATACTTTATTCGTTACCAGGGTATTTTCTACCGTGGTATTGAGTTATATAGTTTTATAAGTAGAATATGATTGCAACAGGAAATAAGGCAACCATGGATTTTAGAATCAGAAGGTGTCAAGATTCTCTATCATGCTGACTGAAAACTGTTGAAACACAGTAAACAGCTGTAGCTTTGGTACCTATTTTTGTTCAGAGTACTAATACTTTATTCGTTAACAGGGTACTATCTACCGTGGTATTGAGTTACATAGTTTTATAAGTACAGTATGACTGCGACAGGAAATAAGGCAGCCATGGATTTCAGAATCAGAATGTGTCAAGATTCTCTATCATGCTGACTGAAAACTGTTGAAACACAGTAAACAGCTGTAGCTTTGGTACCTATTTTTGTTCAGAGTACTAATAGTCTATTGATTACAAGGGTATTTTTCAACAATGGTATTGTGTTATATCGTTTTATAAGTATAGTATGACTGTGACAGGAAATAAAGCAGCCATGAATTTGAGAGTCAGAATGTTTCAAGATTCTCAATCATGCTGACTGAAAACTGTTGAAACACAGTAAACAGCTGTAGCTTTGGTACCCATTTTTGTCGAGAGTACTAATACTCTATTCATTACAAGGGTATTTTTCAACAATGGTATTGTGTTATATCGTTTTATGAGTATAGTATGACTGCGACAGGAAATAAGGCAGCCATGAATTTCAAAGACAGAATGTGTCAAGATTGCCTATCATGCTGACTGAAAACTGTTGCATAACAGTAAACAGCTGTAGCTTTGGTACCTTTTTTGTTGAGAGTACTAATACTTTATTCATTACCAGGGTATTTTCTACCGTGGTATTGAGTTATATCGTTTTATATGTATAGTATGACTGCAACAGGAAATAAGGCAGCCATGGATTTTAGAATCAGAATGTGTCAAGATTATCTATCATGCTGACTGAAAACTGTGGAAACAACAGTGAACAGTGGTAGCTTCAGTACCTAGTTATATTGAGTACTAATACTCTATTAGTTACCAGTGTATTTTTCAACCATGGTATTGAGTTATATCGTTTCATAAGTATAGTATGACTGCGACAGAAAATAAGGCAGCCATGAGTTTGAAAGATAGAATGTGTCAAGATTCTCTATCATGCTGACTGAAAACTGCTGAAACACAGTAAACAGCTGTAGCTTTGGGACCTATTTTTGTAGAGAGTACTAATACTTTATTCGGTAGCAGGGTATTTTCTACCGCGGTATTGAGTTTTATTGTTTTATAAGTAGAGTACGACTGCGACATGAAATGAGACAGCCATCAGTTTGAGAGTTAGAATGTGTGAAGATTCTCTATCATGCTGACTGAAAACTGTTAAAACACAGTAAACGGCTGTAGCTTTGGTACCTATTTTTGTTCAGAGTACGAAAACTCTATTGATTACAAGGGTATTTTTCAACAATGGCATTGTGTTATATCGTTTTATAAGTATAGTATGACTGCGACTGGAAATAAAGCAGTCATGAATTTGAGAGTCAGAATGCATCAAGATTCTCTATCATGCTCACTGAAAACTCTTGAAACACAGTAAACAGCTGTAGCTTTGGTACCTAGTATAGTATGACTGCGACAGGAAATAAGGCAGCCATGAGTTTGAAAGACACAATGTGTCAAGATTCTCTATCATGCTGACTGAAAATCGTTTAAACACAGTAAACAGCTGTAGCTTTGGTACCTATTTTTGTTGAGAGTACTAAGACTCTATTCATTGAGAGTGTATTTTTCAACAATGGTATTGTGTTATATCGTTTTATAAGTATAGTATGACTGCGACAGGAAATAAAGCAGCCAGGTATTTTAGAATCAGAATGTATCAAGATTCTCAATCATGAAATGAGACAGCCATCAGTTTGAGAGTTAGAATGTGTGAAGATTCTCTATCATGTTGACTGAAAACTGTTGAAACTCAGTAAACAGCTGTAGCTTTGGTACCTATTTTTGTTGAGAGTACTAAGACTCTATTCATTGAGAGTGTATTTTTCAACAATGGTATTGTGTTATATCGTTTTATAAGTATAGTATGACTGCGACAGGAAATAAAGCAGCCATGAGTTTGAAAGTCAGAATGTGTCAAGTTTCTCTATCATGTTGACTGAAAACTGTTGAAACTCAGTAAACAGCTGTAGCTTTGGTACCTATTTTTGTTCAGAGTACCAATACTCTATTCATTACCAGGGTATTTTTCAACAATGGTGTTGAGATATATCGTTTCATAAGTATAGTATGACTGCGACAGGAAATAAAGCAGCCACGAATTTGAGAGTCAGAATGTATCAAGATTCTCAATCATGCTGACTAAAAACTGTTGAAACACAGTAAACAGCTGTAGCTTTGGTACCTATTTTTGTGGAGAGTACTAATACTCTATTCATTACCAGGGTATTTTTCAACAATGATATTGAGATATATCGTTTCATAAGTATAGTATGACTGCGACAGGAAATAAGGCAGCCATGAGTTTTAGAATCGTACCTTTTTTGTTGACAGTACTAATAGTCTATTGGTTACCAGTGCATTTTTCTACCGTGGTACTGAGTTATATCGTTTTATAAGTATAGTATGACTGCAATAGGAAATAACGGACACATGAGGTTGAAAGACAGAATGTGTCAAGATTCTCTATCATGCTGACTGAAAACTGTTGAACCACAGTAAACAGCTGTAGCTTTGGTACCTATTTTTGTTCAGAGTACTAATACTCTATTGGTTACCAGTGTATTTTGTTACTGTGGTATTGAGTTATATCGTTTTATAAGTATAGTATGACTGCTACAGGAAATAAGGCAGTCATGAGTTTGAAAGACAGAATGTGTCAAGATTCTCTATCATGCTGACTGAAAACTGTTGAAACACAGTAAACAGCTATAGCTTTGGTACCTATTTTTGTTGAGAGTGCAAATACTTTATTTGCTACCAGGGTATTTTCAACCGTGGTATTGAGTTATATCGTTTTATAAGTATAATATGACTGCGACAGGAAATAAAGCAGCCATGAATTTGAATGCATCTAGATTCTCTATCATGCTGACTGAAAACAGTTGAAAGACAGAAAACAGCTGTAGCTTTGGCACCTATTTTCGTCGAGAGTACTAATATTCTATTCAATACCAGGGTATTTTACAACAATGGTATCGAGTTATATCATTTCATAAGTATAGTATGACTGCGACAGGAAATAAGGCAGCCAGGTATTTTAGAATCAGAATGTGTCAAGATTCTCTATCATGGTGACTGAAGACTGTTAAAACACGGTGAACAGCTGTAGCTTTGGGACCTATTTTTGTTCAGAGTACAAATACTCATTACCAGGGTATTTTCTACCGTGGTATTGAGTTATATCGTTTTATAAGTACAGCATGACTGCAACAGGAAATAAGGCAGCCATGGATTTTAGAATCAGAATGTGTCAAGATTCTCTATCATGCTGACTGAAAACTGCTGAAACAACAGGGAAAAGTGATAGCTTTGTTACCTAGTTATACTGAGAGTACTAATACTCTATTAGTACCAGTGTATTTTTCTACAAAGGTACTGAGTTATATCGTTTCCTAATTATAGTATGACTGCGACAGAAAATAAGGCAGCCATGATTTTGAAAGTCAGAATGTGTCAAGATTCTCTATCATGCTGACTGAAAACTGTTGAAACACAGTAAACAGCTGTAGCTTTGGAACCTATTTTTTGAGAATACAAATACTTTATTCGTTACCAGGGTATTTTCTACCGTGGTATTATAATAATAATAATAATAATAATATATACACTTATATAGCGCACGTATCACAATTTTGAAAGAGTTCCAAGGCGCTTTACAAAGATATTAGTAGGAATAAAAATTTAAGTATACAGTCCTTCCCCCACGTGTTCTTTAAAAATATTTTTCAAAAAGTAATGTTTTCAATTTGGATTTGAAGGAGTTAATGGAAGGGGCAGACTTGACGGATTCAGGTAAGCTGTTAAAAAGTTTAGGACCACTAATGCTGTAACAACGGCCTCCGTATGTTGACAAAGTATACGATTTTTCCTTCAAAAGGGTTTGACCTGCTGAACGAAGGAGGCGTTTGGGTCTGTAAGTTTCAACTAGCTTGGAAATATACTCTGGAGCTTGATTCAGGCATGATTTGTAAGTGAAAAGGAGAATTTTAAACTCTATTCTAGCCTTAATGGGGAGCCAGTGTAATGTTTTTAATTTGTGAGAAATGTGGTCCCTTTTCTTTGTTAAAGTAATGATGCGAGCTGCCGTATTTTGTATGACTTGTAATCTGTTAATCTGTTTACTGGTAATACCATAGAGGAGTGAGTTGCAGTAATCGAGTCGTGATGATATAAATGCATGCACAAGACATTCTGAGGCATTTTTCGTTAAGATTTTCCTCGCTCGACCAATTTTTCGAATATGTAAATTAGCTGACAGATTTTTGAAATATGAGGCGCCAAGGTCAAATGATTGTCAAAATAAACGCCAAGGTTCCTAACACTTGTAGATGGGTTTATTACCTTGTCGCCTACTTTAAGGCAGGGTAGTGTATCTGGGGCGGGTCTATACCTAGATGTAAACACTATGAGTTCTGTTTTCTCGTCATTCAATTTTAATTTGTTTACCAGCATAAATTTCCTAATGTCAATGATACAACGATCCAAAATTCGAAATTTAGTTTCTATGTCCAAACTATCTGTCGGGTCAATGTCTGTGTAGATCTGTGAATCGTCGGCATAGAAGTGATAATTTATACCATGGGAACATATAATTTCCCCCAGGGGCTGCATGTAAAGTGTGAAAAGAATGGGGCCTAGGAGCGATCCTTGAGGTACCCCGAATCTGAGTGGCACAAGTTCCGACCGAGTGCCATCAATGGTAACACATTGAGACCTATCTGATATGTATGACTGGAACCATCTCAGTGCTGACTCACCAATACCTAATTGAGCGAGCCTATCGGATAGAATCGTATGGTCAATGGTGTCGAATGCAGCTGAGAGATCTAACAAAATTAACACAACTGCTTTTCGATGATCAATGTATTGAAGAATATCATTTTGGACACTAAGTAGAGCTGACTCAGTAGAGTGTCCAGGACGATATGCTGACTGCTTAGGTTCCATTAGTTGGTGGTCATCTAAAAACACCCTTAGCTGTTGAGCTATTACCTTCTCAATAACTTTGGATATAAATGGCAGGTTAGAAACAGGTCGATAATTTTTCAGTTCACAAGGATCTGATGAAGCTTTTTTGAGAAGAGGTGTAACTAGAGCTGTCTTGAGACATGGGGGCATATAACCATTTGATACGGACTCATTAACAATTTTTGTGATGGAATCAATGAGAGCAGGTAGATAAGATTTTAACAACGAAGTGGGTATTGGGTCCAGCGCAGTTATATCGTTTTATAAGTACAATATGATTGCAACAGGAAATAAGGCAACCATAGATTATAGAATCAGAATGTGTCAAGATTCTCTATCATGCTGACTTTAAACTGTTGAAACACAGTAAACAGCTGTAGCTTTGGTATCTATTTTGTTCAGAGTACTAATACTCTATTGATTACAAGTGTATTTTTCAACAATGGTATTGTGTTATATCGTTTTATAAGTATAGTATGACTGCGACAGGAAATAAAGCAGTCATGAATTTGAGAGTCAGAATGTATCAAGATTCTCTATCATGCTGACTGAAAACTCGTGAAACACAGTAAATAGCTGTAGCTTCGGTACCTATTTTAGTTGAGAGTACTAATACTCTATTCATTACCAGGGTATTTTTCAACAATGCTATTAGGTTATATCGTTTCATAAGTATAGTATGACTACGACAGGAAATAAGGCACCCATGAGTTTGAAAGACACAATGTGTCAAGATTGTCTACCATGCTGACTGAAATCTGTTGAAACACAGTAAACAGCTGTAGCTTGGTACCTATTTTTGTCGAGATTACTAATACTCTATTCGTTAAGAGGGTGTTTTTCAACAATGGTATTGTGTTATATCGTTTTATAAGTATAGTATTACTGCGACAGGAAATAAAGCAGCCATGAATTTGAGAGTCAGAATGTATCAAGATTCTCTATCATGCTGACCGAAAACTGTTGGAACACAGTAAACAGCTATAGCTTCGGTACCTATTTTTGGTGAGAGTACTAATACTCTATTCATTACAAGGTCATTTTTCAACAATGGTATTGTGTTATATCGTATCATAAGTATAGTATGACTGCGACCGGAAATAAGGCACCCATGAGTTTTACAATCGTACCTTTTTTTGTTGACAGTACTTATACTCTATTGGTTACCAGTGCATTTTTCTACTGTGGAACTGAGTTATATCGTTTTATAAGTATAGTATGACTGCAATAGGAAATAAGGGGGCCATGAGTTTGAAAGACAGAATGTGTCAAGATTCTCTATCATGCTGACTGAAAACTGTTGAACCACAGTAAACAGCTGTAGCTTTGGTACCTATTTTTGTTCAGAGTACCAATACTTTATTCGCTACCAGGGTATTTTCAACCGTGGTATTCAGTTATATAGTTTTATAAGTATAGTATCACTGCGACAGAAAATAGGGTAGCCATGAGTTTGAAAGTCAGAATGTGTCAAGATTCTCTATCATGTTGACTGAAAACTGTTGAAACTCAGTAAACAGCTGTAGCTTTGGTACCTATTTTTGTTCCGAGTACTAATACTCTATTCATTACAAGGGTATTTTTCAACAATGGTATTCTGTTATATCGTTTCATAAGTATAGCATGACTGCGACAGGAAATAAGGAACCCATGAGTTTTAGAATCGTACCTTTTTTTGTTGACAGTAATTATACTCTATTGGTTACCAGTGCATTTTTCTACCATGGTATTGAGTTATATCGTTTCATAAGTACAGTATGACTGCGACAGAAAATAAGGCAGCCATGAGTCTGAAAGACAGAATGTGTCAAGATTCTCTATCATGCTGACTGAAAACTGTTGAAACACAGTAAACAGTTGTAGCCTTGGTACCTATTTTTGTTGAGAGTACTAATACTTTGTTCGTTACTAGGGTATTTTCTACCGTGGTATTCAGTTATATCGTTTTCTAAGTAAAGTATGACTGCGACAGGAAATAAGGCAGCCATGGATTTTGGAATCAGAATGTGTCAAGATTCTCTATCATGCTGACTGAAAACTGTTGAAACAACAGTGAACAGTGGTAGCTTTGGTACCTTGTTATTTATTTATTTATTGATGTTTAAGGTCACATATTTATGCACAATGGCTCATCATGACCGTGACAGTTTTACGGGTGGAGGGAGCCGGAGGACCCGGAGAGAACCACCGAGCAACGACGAGCAGCTGCCAGCTCCCCAACATCGTAACGCCGCACTGCAGCACAGGCCGGGTTAGATTGGTTGAAGACATGCCTACCATCGACGTGTAGTACGCCTTAGTACACGGCGTCATCGTGTCCCCACGTGGGCAAAGGAGATGAAGTGTCTTGCCCAAGGACACAACGCGGTTGCCGCAGGTGGGATTCGAACCGAGGACCTCTCGGCTTGCAGCCTGCACCTCTACCTACTGAGCCACAGGTACCTTGTTATATTGAGAGTACTAATACTCTATTAGTTGCCAGTGTATTTTTCTACCATGGTATTGAGTTATATCGTTTCATAATTATAGTATGACTGCGACAGAAAATAAGGCAGCCAAGATTTTGAAAGTCAGAATGTGCCAAGATTCTCTATCATGCTGACTAAAAACTGTTGAAACACAGTAAACAGCTGTAGCTTTGGTACCTATTTTTGTTGAGAATACTAATACTTTATTCGTTACCAGAGTATTTCTACCGTGGTATTGAGTTATATCGTTTTATAAGTATAGTATGACCGCAACAGGAAATAAGGCAGCCATGGATTTTAGAATCAGAATGTGTCAAGATTCTCTATCACGCTGACTGAAAACTGTGGAAACAACAGTGAACAGTGGTAGTTTTGATACCTAGTTATATTGAGAGTACTAATACTTTATTCGTTACCTGTGTATTTTTCTACCGTGGTATTGAGTTATATATTTTTATAAGAATAGTACGACTGCGAAAGGAAATAAGGCAGCCATGAGTTTGAGAGTCGGAATGTGTCAAGATTCTCTCACATGCTGACTGAAAACTGTTGAAACACAGTAAACAGCTGTAGCTTTGGTACCTATTTTTGTTGAGAGTACTAATACTCCATTGGTTACCAGTGTATTTTTCGACCGTGGTATTGAGTTATATCGTTTTATAAGTATAGTATGACTGCGACAGGAAATAAGGCAGCCATGAGTTTGAAAGACAAAATATGTCAAGATTCTCTATCATGCCGACTGAAAACTGCTCAAACACAGTAAACAGCTGTAGCTTTGGTATCTATTTTTGCTGAGAGTATTAATACTCTATTCATTAAGAGGGTATTTTTCAACAACAGTATTGTGTTATATCGTTTTATAAGTATAGTATGACTGCGACAGGAAATAAAGCAGCCTTGAATTTGAGAGTCAGAATGTATCAAGATTGTCTATCACGCTGACTGAAAATTGTGGAAACATAGTAAACAGCTGTAGCTTTGGTACCTATTTTTGTCGAGAGTACTAATACACTACTCTTTACCAGGGTATTTTTCAACAATGGTATTGTGTTACATTGTTTTTAAAGTATAGTATGACTGCGACAGGAAATGAGGCAGCCATGAATTTGAGAGTCAGAATGTATCAAGATTCTCTATCATGCTGACTGAAAACTGTTGAAACACAGTAAAAAGCTGTAGCTTTGGTACCTATTGTTGTTCAGAGTACTAATACTCTATTCCTCACCAGGGTATTTTTCAACAATGGTATTGAGTTATATCGTTTCATAATTATAGTATGACTGCGACAGAAAATAAGGCAGCCATGATTTTGAAAGTCAGAATGTGTCAAGATTCTCTATCATGCTGACTAAAAACTGTTGAAACACAGTGAACAGCTGTAGCTTTGGTACCTATTTTTGTTGAGAATACTAATACTTTATTCGTTACCAGGGTATTTTCTACCGTGGTATTGAGTTAAATCGTTTTATAAGTATAGTACGAAAGCGACAGGAAACAAGGCAGCCATGGAGTTTAGAATCAGAATGTGTCAAGATTCTCTATCATGCTGACTGAAAACTGTTGAAACAACAGTGAACAGTGGTAGCTTTGGTACCTAGTTATATTGAGAGTACTAATAGTCTATTGGTTACCAGTATATTTTTCTACCATGGTATTGAGTTATATGGTTTTATAATTATAGTATGACTGCAACAGAAAATAAGGAAGCCATGATTTTGAAAGTCAGAATGTGTCGAAAATCTCTATCATGCTGACTGAAAACTGTTGAAACACAGTGAATAGCTGTAGCTTTGTTACCTATTTTTGTAGAGGGTACTAATACTTTATTCGTTAGCAGGGTATTTTGTACCGTGATATTGAGTTATATCGTTTTATAACTATAGTACGACTGTGACATGAAATGAGGCGGCCAAGAGTTTGAGAGTCAGAATGTGTCAAGATTCTCTATCATGCTGACTGAAAACTGTTGAAACACAGTAAACAGCTGTAGCTTTGGTACCTATTTTTGTTGAAAGTACTAATACTCTATTGGTTCCCAGTGTATTTTTTTTCCGTGGTATTGAGTTATATCGTTTTATAAGTATAGTATGATTGTGACAGGAAATAAGGCAGCCATGAGTTTGAAAGACACACTGTGTCAAGATTCTCTATCCTGCTGACAGAAAACTGTTGAAACACAGTAAACAGCTGCAGGTTTGGTACCTATTTTTGGTGAGAGTACTAATACTCTATTCATTACAAGGGAATTTTTCAACAATGGTATTGTGTTATATCGTTTTATAAGTATAGTATGACTGTGACAGGAAATAAGGCAGCCATTAGTTTGAAAGACAGAATGTGTCAAGATTCTCTATCATGCTGACTGAAAACTGTTGAAACACAGTAAACAGCTGTAGCTTTGGTACCTATTTTTGTTCAGACTACTAATAGTCTATTGATTACAAGGGTATTTTTCAACAATGGTATTGTGTTATATCGTTTTATAAGTATAGTATGACTGTGACAGGAAATAAAGCAGCCATGAATTTGAGAGTCAGAATGTATCAAGATTCTCTATAATGCTGACTGAAAACTCTTGAAACACAGTAAACAGCTGTAGCTTCGGTACCTATTTTTGTTGAGAGTACTAATACTCTATTCGTTAAGAGGGTATTTTTCAACAATGGTATTGTGTTATATCGTTTTATAAGTATAGTATTACTGCAACAGGAAATAAAGCAGCCATGAATTTGACAGTCAGAATGTATCAAGATTCTCTATCATGCTGACCGAAAACTGTTGAAACACAGTAAACAGCTGTAGCTTCGATACCTATTTTTGGTGAGCGTACTATTACTGTATTCATTACAAGGGCATTTTTCAACAATGATATTGTGTTATATCGTTTCATAAGTATAGTATGACTATGATAGGAAATAAGGCAGCCAGGTATTTTAGAATCAGAATGTGTCAAGATTCTCTATCATGCTGACTGAAAACTGTTGAACCACGGTAAACAGCTGTAGCTTTGGTACCAATTTTTGTTCAGAGTACTAATACTTTATTCGTTACCAGGGTATTATCTACTGTGGTATTGAGTTATATAGTTTTATAAGTATAGTATGACTGCGATAGGAAATAAGGCAGCCATGGATTTCAGAATCAGAATGTGTCAAGATTCTCAATCATGCTGACTGAAAACTGTTGAAACACAGTAAACAGCTGTAGCTTTGGTACCTATTTTTGGTGAGAGTACTAATACTCTATTCATTACAAGGGTATTTTTCAACAATGGTATTGTGTTATATCGTTTCATAAGTATAGTATGACTGCAACAGAAAATAAGGCAGCCATGAGACGGAAAGACAGAATGTGTCAAGATTCTCCATCATGCTGACTGAAAACTGTTGAAACACAGTAAACAGCTGTAGGTTTGGTACCTATTTTTGGTGAGAGTACTAATACTCTATTCATTACAAGGGTATTTTTCAACAATGGTATTGAGTTATATCGTTTTATAAGTATAGTATGACTGCGACAGGAAATAAGGCAGCCATGAGTTTGAAAGACAGAATGTGTCAAGATTCTCTATCATGCTGACTGAAAACTGTTGAAACACAGTAAACAGCTGTAGCTTTGGTACCTATTTTTGTTCAGAGTACTAATACTTTATTCGTTACCAGGGTATTTTCTACCGTGGTATTGAGTTATATCATTTTATAAGTATAGTATGACTGCAACAGGAAATAAGGCAGCCATGGATTTTAGAATCAGAATGTGTCAAGATTCTCTATCATGTTGACTGAAAACTGTGGAAACAACAGTGAACAGTGGTAGTTTGGGTACCTAGTTATATTGAGAGTACTAATACTGCATTGGTTACCAGTGTATTTTTCTACCAAGGTATTGAGTTATATCGTTTTATAAGTATAGTATGACTGCGACAGGAAATAAGGCAGCCATGAGTTTGAAAGACACAATGTGTCAAGATTCTCTATCATGCTGATTGAAAACTGCTCAAACACAGTAAACAGCTGCAGCTTTGGTACCTATTTTTGTTGAGAGTACTAAGACTCTATTCGTCAAGAGGGTATTTTTCAACAATGGTATTGTGTTATATCGTTTTATAAGTATAGTATGACTGCGACAGGAAATAAAGAGGGCCATGCATTTGAGTCAGAATGTATCAAGATTCTCAATCATGCTGACTGAAAACTGTTCAAACACAGTAAACAGCTGCAGCTTTGGTACATATTTTTGTCGACAGTACTAATACTCTATTCATTACCAGGGTATTTTTCAACAATGGTATTGAGATATATCGTTTTATAAGTATAGTATGACTGTGACAGGAAATAAGGCAGCCATGAGTTTGAAAGACAGAATGTGTCAAGATTCTCTATCATGCTGACTGAAAACTGTTGCAACACAGTAAACAGCTGTAGCTTTGGTACCTATTTTTGTTGAGGGTACTAATACTTTATTCCTTACCAGAGTTTTTTTCTACCGTGATATTGAGTTATATCGTTTTATAAGTTATAAGTGTAGTATGACAGCAACAGGAAATAAGGCAGCCATGGATTTTAGAATCAGAATGTGTCAAGATTCTCTATCATGCTGACTGAAAACTGTGGAAACAACATTGAACAGTGGTAGCTTTGGTACCTAGTTATATTGAGAGTACTAATACTCTATTAGTTACCAGTGTATTTTTCTACCATGGAATTGAGTTATATCGTTTCATAAGTATAGTATGACTGCGACAGAAAATAAGGCAGCCATGAAACTGAAAGACAGAATGTGACAAGATTCTCTATCATGCTGACTGAAAACTGTTGAAACACAGTAAACAGCTGTAGCTTTGGTACCTATTTTTGTTGAGAGTACTAATACTCTATTGGTTACCAGTGTATTTTTCTACTGTGGTATTGAGTTATATCGTTTTATAAGTATAGTATGACTGCGACAGGAAATAAGGCAGCCATGAGTTTGAAAGACACAATGCGTCAAGATTGTCTATCATGCTGACTGAAAACTGTTGAAACAGAGTAAACAGCTGTAGGTTTGGTACCTATTTTTGGTGAGAGTACTAATACTCTATTCATTACAGGGGTATTTTTCAACAATGGTATTGAATTATATCGTTTTTGTAAGTATAGTATGACAGCGACAGGAAATAAGGCAGCCATGAGTTTGAAAGACAGAATGTGTCAAGATTTTCTATCATGCTGACTGAAAACTGTTGAAACACAGTAAACAGCTGTAGCTTTGGTACCTATTTTTGTTCAGAGTACTAATACTTAATTCGTTACCAGGGTATTTTCTACCGTGGTATTGAGTTATATCATTTTATAAGTATAGTATGAATGCAACAGGAAATAAGGCAGCCATGGATTTTAGAATCAGAATGTGTCAAGATTCTCTATCATGCTGACTGAAAACTGTGGAAACAACAGTGAACAGTGGTAGTGATATTGAGAGTACTAATACTTTATTCGTTACCAGTGTATTTTTCTACCGCGGTATTGAGTTATATAGTTTTATAAGTATAGTATGACTGCGATAGGAAATAAGGCAGCCATGAGTTTGAGAGTCGGAATGTGTCAAGATTCTATCACATGCTGACTGAAAACTGTTGAAACACAGTAAACAGCTGTAGCTTTGTTACCTATTTTTGTTGAGAGTACTAATACTGCATTGGTTACCAGTGTATTTTTCTACCGTGGTATTGAGTTATATCGTTTTATAAGTATAGTATGACTGCGACAGGAAATAAGGCAGCCATGAGTTTGAAAGACACAATGTGTCAAGATTCTCTATCATGCTGACTGAAAACTGCACAAACACAGTAAACAGCTGTAGCTTTGGTTCCTATTTTTGTTGAGAGTACTAAGACTCTACTCGTTAAGAGGGTATTTCTCAACAATGGTATTGTGTTATATCGTTTTATAAGTATAGTATGACTGCGACAGGAAATAAAGCAGCCATGAATTTGAGAGTCAGAATGTATCAACATTCTCAATCACGCTGACTGAAAACTGTTGAAACACAGTAAACAGCTGTAGCTTTGGTACCTATTTTTGTCGAGAGTACTAATACTCTATTCATTACCAGGGTATTTTTCAACAATGGTATTGAGATATATCGTTTCATAAGTATAGTATGACTGCGACACGAAATAAGGCAGCCATGAGTTTTAGAATTGTACCTTTTTTTGTTGACAGTACTAATACTCTATTGGTTACCAAAGCATTTTTCTACCGTGGTACTGAGTTATATCATTTTATAAGTATAGTATGACTGCAATAGGAAATAAGGAAGCCACGAGTTTGAAAGACAGAATGTGTGAAGATTCTCTATCATGCTGACTGAAAACTGTTGAAACACAAGAAACAGCTGTAGCTTTGGTACCTATTTTTGTTGAGAGTACTAATACTCTATTGGTTATCAGTGTATTTTGTTACTGTGGTATTGAGTTATATCATTTTATAAGTATAGTATGACTGCGACAGGAAATAAAGCAGCCATGAATTTGAGAGTCATAATCCATCTAGATTCTCTATCATGCTGACTGAAAACAGTTGAAAGACAGAAAACAGCTGTAGCTTTGGCACCTATTTTCGTCGAGAAGACGAATATTCTATTCAATACCAGGGTTTTTTACAACAATGGTATCGAGTTATATCATGTCATAAGTATAGTATGACGGCGACAGGAAATAAGGCAGCCAGGTATTTTAGAATCAGAATGTGTCAAGATTCTCTATCATGGTGACTGAAGATTGTTAAAACACGGTGAACAGCTGTAGCTTTGGGACCTATTTTTGTTCAGAGTACAAATACTCATTACCAGGGTATTTTCTACCGTGGTATTCAGTTATATCATTTTATAAGTATAGCATGACTGCGACAGGAAATAAGGCAGCCATGGCTTTAAGAATCAGAATGTGTCAAGATTCTCTATCATGCTGACTGAAAACTGCTGAAACAACAGGGAAAAGTGGTAGCTTTGTTACCTAGTTATACGGAGAGTACTAATACTCTATTAGTACCAGGGTATTTTTCTACCAAGGTACTGGGTTATATCGTTTCCTAATTATAGTATGACTGTGACAGAAAATAAGGCAGTCATGATTTTGAAAGTCAGAATGTGTCAAGATTCTCTATCATGCAGACTGAAAACTGTCGAAACACAGTAAACAGCTGTAGCTTTGGAACCTATTTTCTGAGAATACAAATACTTTATTCGTTACCAGGGTATTTTCTACCATAGTATTCAGTTATATCGTTTTATAAGTACAATATGATTGCAACAGGAGATAAGGCAACCATAGATTATAGAATCAGAATGTGTCAACATTCTCTATCATGCTGACTGAAAACTGTTGAAACACAGTAAACAGCTGTAGCTTTGGTACCTATTTTTGGTGAGAGTACTAATACTCTATTCATTACAAGGGTATTTTTCAATAATGGTATTGTGTTATACCGTTTTATAAGTATAGTATGACTGCGGCAGGAAATAAGGTAGCCATGAGTTTGAAAGACAGAATGTGTCAGGGATTCTCTATCATGCTGACTGAAAACTGTTGAAACACATTAAACAGCTGTAGCCATTTTTGTTGAGAGTACTAATATTCTATTGGTTACCAACGTATTTTGTTACTATAGTTTTGAGTTATATCATTTTATAAATATAGTATGACTGCGACAGGAAATAAAGAGGGCCATGCATTTGAGTCAGAATGTATCAAGATTCTCAATCATGCTGACTGAAAACTGTTCAAACACAGTAAACAGCTGCAGCTTTGGTACATATTTTTGTCGACAGTACTAATACTCTATTCATTACCAGGGTATTTTTCAACAATGGTATGGAGATATATCGTTTTATAAGTATAGTATGACTGTGACAGGAAATAAGGCAGCCATGAGTTTGAAAGACACAATGTGTCAAGATTCTCTATCATGCTGACTGAAAACTGTTGATACATAGTAAACAGCTGTAGCTTTGGTACCTATTTTTGTTGAGAGTGCAAATACTTTATTTGCTACCAGGGTATTTTCAACCGTGGTATTGAGTTATATCGTTTTATAAGTATAATATGACTGCAACAGGAAATAAAGTAGCCATAAATTTGAGAGTCATAATGCATCTAGATTCTCTATCATGCTGACTGAAAACAGTTGAAACACAGTAAACAGCTTTAGCTTTGGAACCTATTTTTTGAGAATACAAATACTTCATTCGTTACCAGGGTATTTTCTACTGTGGTATTCAGTTATATCGTTTTATAAGTACAATATGATTGCAACAGGAAATAAGGAAACCATAGATTATAGAATCAGAATGTGTCAAGATTCTCTATCATGCTCACTGAAAACTGTTGAAACACAGTAAACAGCTGTAGGCTTGGTACCTATTTTTGCTGAGAGTACTAATACTCTATTCATTACAAGGGTATTTTTTAACAATGGTATTGTGTTATATCGTTTTATAAGTATAGTATGACTGCGACAGGAAATAAGACAGCCATGAGTTTGAAAGACAGAATGTGTCAAGATTCTCTATCATGCTGACTGAAAACTGTTGAAACACAGTAAACAGCTGTAGCTTTGGTACCTATTTTTGTTCAGAGTATTAATACTTTATTCGTTACCAGGGTATTTTCTACCGTGGTATTGAGTTATATCACTTTATAAGTATAGTATGACTGCAACAGGAAATAAGGCAGCTATGGATTTTAGAATCAGAATGTGTCAAGATACTCTATCATGCTGGCTGAAAACTGTGGAAACAACAGTGAACAATGGTAGTTTTGGTATCAGTTACATTGAGAGTACTAATGCTCTATTAGTTACCAGTGTATTTTTCTACCATGGTATTGAGTTATATAGTTTCAAAAGTATAGTATGACTGCGACAGAAAATAAGGCAGCCATGAGTTTGAAAGACACAATGTGTCAAGATTCTCTATCATGCTGACTGTAAACTGTTGAAACACAGTAAACAGCTGTAGCTTTGATACCTATTTTTGTTCAGAGTACTAATACTCTATTGATTACAAGGGTATTTTTCAACAATGGTATTGTGTTATATCGTTTTGTAAGTATAGTATGACTGCGACAGGAAATAAAGCAGCCATGAATTTGAGAGTCAGAATGTATCAAGATTCTCTATCATGCTGACTGAAAACTCTTGAAACACAGTAAACAGCTGTAGCTTCGGTACCTATTTTTGGTGAGAGTACTAATACTTTATTCGTTACCAGGGTATTTTCTACCGTGATATTGAGTTATATCGTTTTATAAGTATAGTATGACTGCAACAGGAAATAAGGCAGCCATGGATTTTAGAATCAGAATGTGTCAAGATTCTCTATCAGGCTGACTGAAAACTGTGGAAACAACAGTGAACAGTGGTAGTTTTGGTACCTAGTTATATTGAGAGTACTAATACTTTATTCGTTACCTGTGTATTTTTCTACCGTGGTATTGAGTTATATATTTTTATAACAATAGTATGACTGCGAAAGGAAATAAGGCAGCCATGAGTTTGAGAGTCGGAATGTGTCAAGATTCTCTCACATGCTGACTGAAAACTGTTGAAACACAGTAAACAGCTGTAGCTTTGGTACCTATTTTTGTTGAGAGTACTAATACTCCATTGGTTACCAGTGTATTTTTCGACTGTGGTATTGAGTTATATCGTTTTATAAGTATAGTATGACTGCGACAGGAAATAAGGCAGCCATGAGTTTGAAAGACAAAATATGCCAAGATTCTCTATCACGCTGACTGAAAACTGCTCAAACACAGTAAACAGCTGTAGCGTTGGTATCTATTTTTGTTGAGAGTATTAATACTCTATTCATTAAAAGGGTATTTTTCAACAATGGTATTGTGTTATATCGTTTTATAAGTATAGTATGACTGCGACAGGAAATAAAGCAGCCTTGAATTTGAGAGTCAGAATGTATCAAGATTGTCTATCACGCTGACTGAAAACTGTTGAAACATAGTAAACAGCTGTAGCTTTGGTACCTATTTTTGTTCAGAGTACTAATACACTACTCTTTACCAGGGTATTTTTCAACAATGGTATTGTGTTACATTGTTTTTAAACTATAGTATGACTGCGACAGGAAATGAGGCAGCCATGAATTTGAGAGTCAGAATGTATCAAGATTCTCTATCATGCTGACTGAAAACTATTGAAACACAGTAAAAAGCTGTAGCTTTGGAACCTATTGTTGTTCAGAGTACTAATACTCTATTCCTTACCAGGGTATTTTTCAACAATGGTATTGTGTTATATTGTTCTAAAAGTATAGTATGACTGCGACAGGAAATAAGGCAGCCATGAGTTTGAAAGACACAATGTGTCAAGATTTTCTATCATGCTGATTGAAAACTGTTGAAACACAGTAAACAGCTGTAGCTTTGGTACCTATTTTTGTTGAGAGTACTAATACTTTATTGGTTACCAGTGTATTTTGTTACTGTGGTATTCAGTTATATCGTTTGATAAGTATAGTATGACTGCGACAGGAAATAAGGCAGCCATGAGTTTGAAAGACAGAATGTGTCAAGATTCTCTATCACGCTGACTGAAAACTGTTGAAACACAGTAAACAGCTGTAGCTTTGGTACCTAGTTATCTTGAGAGTACTAATACTCTATTGGTTAACAGTGCGTTGTTCTACCATGATATTGAGTTATATCGTTTCCTAAGTATAGTATGACTGCGACAGAAAATAAGGCAGCCATGAGATTGAAAGTCAGAATGTGTCAAGATTTTCTATCATGCTGATTGAAAACTGTTGAAACACAGTAAACAGCTGTAGCTTTGGTACCTATTTTTGTTGAGAGTACTAATACTTTATTGGTTACCAGTGTATTTTGTTACTGTGGTATTCAGTTATATCGTTTTATAAGTATAGTATGACTGCGACAGGAAATAAGGCAGCCATGAGTTTGAAAGACAGAATGTGTCAAGATTCTCTATCATGCTAACTGAAAACTGTTAAAACACGGTGAACAGCTGTAGCTTTGGTACCTATTTTTGTTGAGAGTACTAATACTCTATTCGTTAAGAGGGTATTTTTCAACAATGGTATTGTGTTATATCGTTTTATAAGTATAGTATTACTGCGACAGGAAATAAAGCAGGCATGAATTTGAGAGTCAGAATGTATCAAGATTCTCTATCATGCTGACCGAAAACTGTTGAAACACAGTAAACAGCTGTAGCTTCGGAACCTATTTTTGGTGAGCGTACTAATACTCTATTCATTACAAGGGCATTTTTCAACAATGGTATTGTGTTATATTGTTTCATAAGTATAGTATGACTGCGACAGGAAAAAAGGCACTCATGTGTTTTAGACTCGTACCTTTTTTTGTTGACAGTAGTTATACTCTATTGGTTACCAGTGCATTTTTCTACTGTGGTACTGAGTTATATCGTTTTATAAGTATAGTATGACTGCAATAGGAAATGAGAGAGCCATGAGTTTGAAAGACAGAATGTGTCAAGATTCTCTATCATGCTGACTGAAAACTGTTGAACCACAGTAAACAGCTGTAGGTTTGGCACCTATTTTTGGTGAGAGTACTAATACTCTATTCATTACAAGGGTATTTTTCAACAATGGTATTGTGTTATATCGTTTTATAAGTATAGTATGACTGCGACAGGAAATAAGGCAGCCATGAGTTTGAAAGACAGAATGTGTCAAGATTCTCTATCATGCTGACTGAAAACTGTTGAAACACAGTAAACAGCTGTAGCTTTGGTACCTATTTTTGTTCAGAGTATTAATACTTTATTCGTTACCAGGGTATTTTCTACTGTGGTATTGAGTTATATCATTTTATAAGTATAGTATGACTGCAACAGGAAATAAGGCAGCCATGGATTTTAGAATCAGAATGTGTCAAGATACTCTATCAGGCTGGCTGAAAACTGTGGAAACAACAGTGAACAGTGGTAGCTTTGGTACCTAGTTATATTGAGAGTACTAATACTCTATTAGTTACCAGTGCATTTTTCTACCGTGGTATTGAGTTATATTGTTTCATAAGTATAGTATGACTGCGACAGAAAATAAGGCAGCCACGAGACTGAAAGACAGAATGTGTCAAGATTCTCTATCATGCTGACTGAAAACTGTTGAAACACAGTAAACAGCTGTAGCTTTGGTACCTAGTTATCTTGAGAGTACTAATACTCTATTGGTTAACAGTGCGTTGTTCTACCGTGATATTGAGTTATATCGTTTCCTAAGTATAGTATGACTGCGACAGAAAATAAGGCAGCCATGAGATTGAAAGTCAGAATGTATCAAGATTTTCTATCATGCTGATTGAAAACTGTTGAAACACAGTAAACAGCTGTAGCTTTGGTACCTATTTTTGTTGAGAGTACTAATACTCTATTGGTTACCAGTGTATTTTGTTACTGTGGTATTCAGTTATATCGTTTTATAAGTATAGTATGAATGCGACAGGAAATAAGGCAGCCATGAGTTTGAAAGACAGAATGTGTCAAGATTCTCTATCATGCTGACTGAAAACTGTTAAAACACGGTGAACAGCAGTAGCTTTGGTACCTATTTTTGTTGAGAGTACTAATACTCTATTCGTTAAGAGGGTATTTTTCAACAATGGTATTGTGTTATATCGTTTTATAAGTATAGTATTACTGCGACAGGAAATAAAGCAGGCATGAATTTGAGAGTCAGAATGTATCAAGATTCTCTATCATGCTGACCGAAAACTGTTGAAACACAGTAAACAGCTGTAGCTTCGGAACCTATTTTTGGTGAGCGTACTAATACTCTATTCATTACAAGGGCATTTTTCAACAATGGTATTGTGTTATATTGTTTCATAAGTATAGTATGACTGCGACAGGAAAAAAGGCACTCATGTGTTTTAGACTCGTACCTTTTTTTGTTGACAGTAGTTATACCCTATTGGTTACCAGTGCATTTTTCTACTGTGGTACTGAGTTATATCGTTTTATAAGTATAGTATGACTGCAATAGGAAATAAGAGAGCCATGAGTTTGAAAGACAGAATGTGTCAAGATTCTCTATCATGCTGACTGAAAACTGTTGAACCACAGTAAACAGCTGTAGGTTTGGCACCTATTTTTGGTGAGAGTACTAATACCCTATTCATTACAAGGGTATTTTTCAACAATGGTATTGTGTTATATCGTTTTATAAGTATAGTATGACTGCGACAGGAAATAAGGCAGCCATGAGTTTGAAAGACAGAATGTGTCAAGATTCTCTATCATGCTGACTGAAAACTGTTGAAACACAGTAAACAGCTGTAGCTTTGGTACCTATTTTTGTTCAGAGTATTAATACTTTATTCGTTACCAGGGTATTTTCTACTGTGGTATTGAGTTATATCATTTTATAAGTTATAGTATGACTGCAACAGGAAATAAGGCAGCTATGGATTTTAGAATCAGAATGTGTCAAGATACTCTATAGGCTGGCTGAAAACTGTGGAAACAACAGTGAACAGTGGTAGCTTTGGTACCTAGTTATATTGAGAGTACTAATACTCTATTAGTTACCAGTGTATTTTTCTACCGTGGTATTGAGTTATATTGTTTCATAAGTATAGTATGACTGCGACAGAAAATAAGGCAGCAACGAGACTGAAAGACAGAATGTGTCAAGATTCTCTATCATGCTGACTGAAAACTGTTGAAAGACAGTAAACAGTTGTAGCCTTGGTACCTATTTTTGTTCAGAGTACTAATACACTAATCTTTACCAGGGTATTTTTCAACAATGGTATTGTGTTACATTGTTTTAAAAGTATAGTATGACTGCGACAGGAAATAAGGCAGCCATGAGACTGAAAGACAGAATGTGTCAAGATTCTCTGTCATGCTGATTGAAAACTGTTGAAACACAGTAAACAACTGTAGCTTTGGTACCTATTTTTGTTGAGAGTACTAATACTCTATCGGTTACCAGTGCGTTGTTCTACCATGGTATTGAGTTATATCGTTTCCTAAGTATAGTATGACTGCGACAGAAAATAAGCAGCCATGAGTTTGAAAGTCAGAATGTGTCAAGATTTTCTATCATGCCGATTGAAAACTGTTGAAAACCAGTAAACAGCTGTAGCTTTGGTACCTATTTTTGTTGAGAGTACTAATACTCTATTCATTAAGAGGGTATTTTTCAACAATGGTATTGTGTTATATCGTTTTATAAGTATAGTATGACTGCGACAGGAAATAAGGCAGCCATGAGTTTGAGAGTCAGAATGTATCAAGATTTTCTATCATGCTGACTGAAAACTGTTGAAACACAGTAAACAGCTGTAGCTTCGGTACCTATTTTTCGTGAGCGTACCAATACTCTATTCATCACAACGGCATTTTTCAACAATGGTATTGTGTTATATCGTTTCATAAGTATAGTATGACTACGACAGGAAGTAAGGCACTCATCAGTTTTAGAATCGTACCTTTTTTGTTGACAGTACTTATACTCTATTGGTTACAAGTGCATTGTTCTACTGTGGTACTGAATTATATCGTTTTATAAGTATAGTATGACTGCAATAGGAAACTAGAAAAACTGTGAGCACTGCTCACTAAATGATACCACCCACTCCCACCAAGAAACATTTTACAACAGTAAAAGTGTGTTTAATGTAGAGAGCACAAACACTGACAACCCCCCCCCCCCCCCAAAAAAAAAAATAAATAAAATAAAAATACCTGAAAGCAGAATAGAAGGTGCACATCTATAATGTATATAAAAGAATGTCTGAGAGTTTCAATGAAATTCGCCCACTGGTATAAGAGGAGTAGCGGATAGCAGGAGTGTACCCCTCTAAAGCATCACAACAATTTGGCTAAGTTAATTTCGCCCTTTGGGAAAGTGTAAAAAATAAAAATACCTGAAAGCAAAATAGGAGGTGCACATCTATAATGTATAGAAAAGAATGCCTGTAAGTTTCAATGAAATCCACCCACTGGTTTAAGAGGAGTAGCGGATTGCAGATGTGTACCCCCAAAGCGTCACGGACGTACGGACGTACGGAAGTACGGACGTACGTAAGTACGGAAGTACGGACAGCATGAATGCTATATACCGCCCACTTTTCAAGTGGGTGGTATAATAAGGGAGCCATGAGTTTGAAAGACAGAATGAGTCAAGATTCTCTATCATGCTGACTGAAAACTGTTGAACCACAGTAAACAGCTGTAGCTTTGGTACCTATTTTTGTTCAGAGTACTAATACTTTATTCGTTACCAGGGTACTATCTACCGTGGTATTGAGTTATATAGTTTTATAAGTACAGTATGACTGCGACAGGAAATAAGGCTGCCATGGATTTCAGAATCAGAATGTGTCAAGATTCTCTATCATGCTGACTGAAAACTGTTGAAACACAGTAAACAGCTGTAGCTTTGGAACCTATTTTTTGAGAATGCAAATACTTTATTCGTTACCAGGGTATTTTCTACCGTGGTATTCAATTATATCATTTCATAAGTACAATATGATTGCAACAGGAAATAAGGCAACCATAGATTATAGAATCAGAATGTGTCAAGATTCTCTATCATGCTGACTGAAAACTGTTGAAACACAGTAAACAGCTGTAGGTTTGTTACCTATTTTTGATGAGAGTACTAATACTCTATTCATTGCAAGGGTATTTTTCAACAATGGTATTGTGTTATATTGTTTCATAAGTATAGTATGACTGCGACAGGAAAAAAGGCACTCATGTGTTTTAGACTCGTACCTTTTTTTGTTGACAGTAGTTATACTCTATTGGTTACCAGTGCATTTTTCTACTGTGGTACTGAGTTATATCGTTTAATAAGTATAGTATGACTGCAATAGGAAATAAGAGAGCCATGAGTTTGAAAGACAGAATGTGTCAAGATTCTCTATCATGCTGACTGAAAACTGTTGAACCACAGTAAACAGCTGTAGGTTTGGCACCTATTTTTGGTGAGAGTACTAATACTCTATTCATTACAAGGGTATTTTTCAACAATGGTATTGTGTTATATCGTTTTATAAGTATAGTATGACTGCGACAGGAAATAAGGCAGCCATGAGTTTGAAAGACAGAATGTGTCAAGATTCTCTATCATGCTGACTGAAAACTGTTGAAACACAGTAAACAGCTGTAGCTTTGGTACCTATTTTTGTTCAGAGTATTAATACTTTATTCGTTACCAGGGTATTTTCTACTGTGGTATTGAGTTATATCATTTTATAAGTATAGTATGACTGCAACAGGAAATAAGGCAGCTATGGATTTTAGAATCAGAATGTGTCAAGATACTCTATCAGGCTGGCTGAAAACTGTGGAAACAACAGTGAACAGTGGTAGCTTTGGTACCTAGTTATATTGAGAGTACTAATACTCTATTAGTTACCACTGTATTTTTCTACCATGGTGTTGAGTTATATTGTTTCATAAGTATAGTATGACTGCGACAGAAAATAAGGCAGCCACGAGACTGAAAGACAGAATGTGTCAAGATTCTCTATCATGCCGACTGAAAACTGTTGAAACACAGTAAACAGCTGTAGCTTTGTTACCTATTTTTCTTGAGTTTACAAATACTTTATTCGTTACCAGGGTATTTTCTACCGTGGTATTGAGTTATATAGTTTTATAAGTAGAATATGATTGCAACAGGAAATAAGGCAACGATGGATTTTAGAATCAGAATGTGTCAAGATTCTCTATCATGCTGACTGAAAACTGTTGAAACACAGTAAACAGCTATAGCTTTGGTACCTATTTTTGTTGAGAGTACTAATACTCTATCGGTTACCAGTGCGTTGTTCTACCATGGTATTGAGTTATATCGTTTCATAAGTATAGTATGACTGCGACAGGAAATAAGGCAGCCATGAGTTTGAAAGAAACAATGTGTCAAGATTCTCTATCATGCTGACTGAAAACTGTGGAAACAACAGTGAACAGTGGTAGCTTTGGTACCTAGTTATATAGAGAGTACTAATACTCTATTAGTTACCAGTGTATTTTTCTACCGTGGTATTGAGTTATATTGTTTCATAAGTATAGTATGACTGCGACAGAAAATAAGGCAGCCACGAGACTGAAAGACAGAATGTGTCAAGATTCTCTATCATGCTGACTGAAAACTGTTGAAAGACAGTAAACAGCTGTAGCCTTGGTACCTATTTTTGTTCAGAGTACTTATACACTACTCTTTACCAGGGTATTTTTCAACAATGGTATTGTGTTACATTGTTTTAAAAGTATAGTATGACTGCGACAGGAAATAAGGCAGCCATGAGACTGAAAGACAGAATGTGTCAAGATTCTCTGTCATGCTGATTGAAAACTGTTGAAACACAGTAAACAACTGTAGCTTTGGTACCTATTTTTGTTGAGAGTACTAATACTCTATCGGTTACCAGTGCGTTGTTCTACCATGGTATTGAGTTATATCGTTTCCTAAGTATAGTATGACTGCGACAGAAAATAAGCAGCCATGAGTTTGAAAGTCAGAATGTGTCAAGATTTTCTATCATGCCGATTGAAAACTGTTGAAAATCAGTAAACAGCTGTAGCTTTGGTACCTATTTTTGTTGAGAGTACTAATACTCTATTCATTAAGAGGGTATTTTTCAACAATGGTATTGTGTTATATCGTTTTATAAGTATAGTATGACTGCGACAGGAAATAAGGCAGCCATGAGTTTGAGAGTCAGAATGTATCAAGATTTTCTATCATGCTGACTGAAAACTGTTGAAACACAGTAAACAGCTGTAGCTTCGGTACCTATTTTTGGTGAGCGTACCAATACTCTATTCATCACAACGGCATTTTTCAACAATGGTATTGTGTTATATCGTTTCATAAGTATAGTATGACTACGACAGGAAGTAAGGCACTCATCAGTTTTAGAATCGTACCTTTTTTGTTGACAGTACTTATACTCTATTGGTTACAAGTGCATTGTTCTACTGTGGTACTGAATTATATCGTTTTATAAGTATAGTATGACTGCAATAGGAAACTAGAAAAACTGTGAGCACTGCTCACTAAATGATACCACCCACTCCCACCAAGAAACATTTTACAACAGTAAAAGTGTGTTTAATGTAGAGAGCACAAACACTGACAACCCCCCCCCCCCAAAAAAAAAAAATAAAATAAAAATACCTGAAAGCAGAATAGAAGGTGCACATCTATAATGTATATAAAAGAATGTCTGAGAGTTTCAATGAAATTCGCCCACTGGTATAAGAGGAGTAGCAGATAGCAGGAGTGTACCCCCCTAAAGCATCACAACAATTTGGCTAAGTTCATTTCGCCCTTTGGGAAAGAGTAAAAAATAAAAATACCTGAAAGCAAAATAGGAGGTGCACATCTATAATGTATAGAAAAGAATGCCTGTAAGTTTCAATGAAATCCACCCACTGGTTTAAGAGGAGTAGCGGATAGCAGGTGTGTACCCCCAAAGCGTCACGGACGTATGGACGTACGGAAGTACGGACGTACGTAAGTACGGAAGTACGGACAGCATGAATGCTATATACCGCCCACTTTTCAAGTGGGTGGTATAATAAGGGAGCCATGAGTTTGAAAGACAGAATGAGTCAAGATTCTCTATCATGCTGACTGAAAACTGTTGAACCACAGTAAACAGCTGTAGCTTTGGTACCTATTTTTGTTCAGAGTACTAATACTTTATTCGTTACCAGGGTACTATCTACCGTGGTATTGAGTTATATAGTTTTATAAGTACAGTATGACTGCGACAGGAAATAAGGCAGCCATGGATTTCAGAATCAGAATGTGTCAAGATTCTCTATCATGCTGAGAAAACTGTTGAAACACAGTAAACAGCTGTAGCTTTGGAACCTATTTTTTGAGAATGCAAATACTTTATTCGTTACCAGGGTATTTTCTACCGTGGTATTCAATTATATCGTTTCATAAGTACAATATGATTGCAACAGGAAATAAGGCAACCATAGATTATAGAATCAGAATGTGTCAAGATTCTCTATCATGCTGACTGAAAACTGTTGAAACACAGTAAACAGCTGTAGGTTTGGTACCTATTTTTGATGAGAGTACTAATACTCTATTCATTACAAGGGTATTTTTCAACAATGGTATTGTGTTATATCGTTTTATAAGTATAGTATGACTGCGACAGGAAATAAGGCAGCCATGAGTTTGAAAGGCAGAATGTGTCAAGATTCTCTATCATGCTGACTGAAAACTGTTGAAACACAGTAAACAGCTGTAGCTTTGGTACCTATTTTTGTTCAGAGTACTAATAGTCTATTGATTACAAGGGTATTTTTCAACAATGGTATTGTGTTATATCGTTTTAGAAGTATAGTATGACTGTGACAGGAAATAAAGCTGCCACGAATTTGAGAGTCAGAATGTATCAAGATTCTCTATCATGCTAACTGAAAACTCTTGAAACACAGTAAACAGCTGTAGCTTCGGTACCTATTTTTGGTGAGAGTACTAATACTCTATTCATTACCAGGGTATTTTTCAACAATGCTATTCAGTTATATCGTTTCATAAGTATAGTATGACTACGACAGGAAATAAGGCAGCCATGAGTTTGAAAGAAACAATGTGTCAAGATTCTCTATCATGCTGACTGAAAACTGCAGAAACACAGTAAACAGCTGTAGCTTTGGGACCTATTTTTGTAGAGAGTACTAATACTTTATTCGTTAGCAGGGTATTTTCTACCGCGGTAGTGAGTTTGATTGTTTTATAAGTAGAGTACGACTGCGACATGAAATGAGACAGCCATCAGTTTGAGAGTTAGAATGTATCAAGATTCTCTATCATGCTGACTGAAAACTGTTGAAACACAGTAAACAGCTGTAGCTTTGGTACCTATTTTTGTCGAGAGTACTAATACTCTATTCATTACCAGGGTATTTTACAACAATGGTATTGAGATATATCGTTTCATAAGTATAGTATGACTGCGACAGGAAATAAAGCAGCCATGAATTTGAGAGTCAGAATGTATCAAGATTCTCAATCATGCTGACTAAAAACTGTTGAAACACAGTAAACAGCTGTAGCTTTGGTACCTATTTTTATGGAGAGTACTAATACTCTATTCATTACCAGGGTACTTTTCGACAATGATATTGAGATATATCGTTTCATAAGTATAGTATGACTGCGACAGGAAATAAGGCAGCCATGAGTTTTAGAATCGTACCTTTTTTGTTGACAGTACTAATAGTCTATTGGTTACCAGTGCATTTTTCTACCGTGGTACTGAGTTATATCGTTTTATAAGTATAGTATGACTGCAATAGGAAATAACGGACACATGAGTTTGAAAGACAGAATGTGTCAAGATTCTCTATCATGCTGACTGAAAACTGTTGAAACACAGTAAACAGCTGTAGCTTTGGTACCTATTTTTGGTGAGAGTACTAATACTCTATTGATTACAAGGGTATTTTTCAACAATGGTATTCTGTTATATCGTTTTATAAGAATAGTTTGACTGCGACAGGAAATAAGGCAGCCATGAGTTTGAAAGACAGAATGTGTCAGGGATTCTCTATCATGCTGACTGAGAACTGTTGAAACAAAGTAAACAGCTGTAGCTTTGGTACCTATTTTTGTTGAGACTACCAATACTTTATTCGTTACCAGGGTATTTTCTACCGTGGTATTGAGTTATATCGTTTTATAAGTATAGTATGACCGCAACAGGAAATAAGGCAGCCATGGATTTTAGAATCAGAATGTGTCAAGATTCTCTATCAGGCTGACTGAAAACTGTGGAAACAACAGTGAACAGTGGTAGTTTTGGTACCTAGTTATATTGAGAGTACTAATACTTTATTCGTTACCTGTGTATTTTTCTACCGTGGTATTGAGTTATATATTTTTGTAAGAATAGTATGACTGCGAAAGGAAATGAGGCAGCCATGAATTTGAGAGTCAGAATGTATCAAGATTCTCTATCACGCTGACTGAAAACTGTTGAAACACAGTAAACAGCTGTATCTTTGGTACCTAGCTATCTTGAGAGTACTAATACTCTATTGGTTAACAGTGCGTCGTTCTACCATGATACTGAGTTATATCGTTTCCTAAGTATAGTATGACTGCGACAGAAAATAAGGCAGCCATGAGTTTGAAAGTCAGAATGTGTCAAGATTTTCTATCATGCTGATTGAAAACTGTTGAAACACAGTAAACAGCTGTAGCTTTGGTACATATTTTTGTTGAGAGTACTAATACTCTATTGTTTACCAGTGTATTTTGTTACTGTGGTATTCAGTTATATCGTTTTATAAGTATAGTATGACTGCGACAGGAAATAAGGCAGCCATGAGTTTGAAAGACAGAATGTGTCAAGATTCTCTATCATGCTGACTGAAAACTGTTAAAACACGGTGAACAGCTGTAGCTTTGGTACCTATTTTTGTTGAGAGTACTAATACTCTATTCGTTAAGAGGGTATTTTTCAACAATGGTATTGTGTTATATCGTTTTATAAGTATAGTATTACAGCGACAGGAAATAAAGCAGCCATGAATTTGAGACTCAGAATGTATCAAGATTCTCTATCATGCTGACCGAAAACTGTTGAAACACAGTAAACAGCTGTAGCTTCGGAACCTATTTTTGGTGAGCGTACTAATACTCTATTCATTACAAGGGCATTTTTCAACAATGGTATTGTTATATTGTTTCATAAGTATAGTATGACTGCGACAGGAAAAAAGGCACTCATGTGTTTTAGACTCGTACCTTTTTTTGTTGACAGTAGTTATACTCTATTGGTTATCAGTGCATTTTTCTACTGTGGTACTGAGTTATATCGTTTTATAAGTATAGTATGACTGCAATAGGAAATAAGAGAGCCATGAGTTTGAAAGACAGAATGTGTCAAGATTCTCTATCATGCTGACTGAAAACTGTTGAACCACAGTAAACAGCTGTAGCTTTGGTACCTATTTTTGTTCAGAGTACTAATGCTTTATTTGTTACCAGGGTATTATCTACCGTGGTATTGAGTTATATAGTTTTATAAGTACAATATGATTGCAACAGGAAATAAGGCAACCATAGATTATACAATCAGAATGTGTCAAGATTCTCTATCATGCTGACAGAAAACTGTTGAAACAGAGTAAACAGCTGTAGGTTTGGTACCTATTTTTGGTGAGAGTACTAATACTCTATTCATTACAAGGGTATTTTTCAACAATGGTATTGTGTTCTATCGTTTTATAAATATAGTATGACTGCGACAGGAAATAAGGCAGCCATGAGTTTGAAAGACAGAATGTGTCAAGATTCTCTATCATGCTGACTGAAAACTGTTGAAACACAGTAAACTGCTGTAGCTTTAGTACCTATTTTTGTTCAGAGTACTAATACTTTATTCGTTACCAGGGTATTTTCTACCGTGGTATTGAGTTATATCATTTTATAAGTATAGTATGACTGCAACAGGAAATAAGGCAGCCATGGATTTTAGAATCAGAATGTGTTAAGATTCTCTATCAAGCTGACTGAAAACTGTGGAAACAATTGTGAACAGTGGTAGTTTGGGTACTTAGTTATATTGAGAGTACTAATACTTTATTCGTTACCAGTGTGTTTTTCAACCGTGGTATTGAGTTATATCGTTTTATAAGTATAGTATGACTGCGACACGAAATAAGGCAGCCATGAGTTTGAAAGACACAATGTGTCAAGATTCTCTATCATGCTGACTGAAAACTCCTCAAACACAGTAAACAGCTGTAGCTTTGGTAGCTATTTTTGTTGAGAGTACTAAGACTCTATTCGAAAAAAAGAGGGCATTTGTCAACAATGGTATTGTGTTATATCGTTTTATAAGTATAGAATGACTGCGACAGGAAATAAAGAAGCCATGAATTTGAGAGTCCGAATGTATCAAGATTCTCAATCACGCTGACTGAAAACTGTTGAAACACAGTAAACAGCTGTAGCTTTGGTACCTATTTTTGTCGAGAGTACTAATACTCTATTCATTACCAGGGTATTTTTCAACAATGGTATTGAGATATATCGTTTCATAAGTATAGTATGACTGCGACAGGAAATAAGGCAGCCATGAGTTTTAGAATTGTAGCTTTTTTGTTGACAGTACTAATACTCTATTGGTTACCAGTGCATTTTTCTACCGTGGTACTGAGTTATATCGTTTTATAAGTATAGTATGACTGCAATAGGAAATAAGGAAGCCACGAGTTTGAAAGACAGAATGTGTGAAGACTCTCTATCATGCAGACTGAAAACTGTTGAAACACAGTAAACAGCTGTAGCTTTGGTACCTATTTTTGTTGAGAGTACTAATACTCTATTGGTTACCAGTGTATTTTGTTACTGTGGTATTGAGTTATATCGTTTTATAAGTATAGTATGACTGCGACAGGAAATAAGGCAGTCATGAGTTTGAAAGACAGAATGTGTCAAGATCCTCTATCATGCTGACTGAAAACTGTTGAAACACAGTAAACAGCTATAGCTTTGGTACCTATCTTTGTTGAGAGTGCAAATACTTTATTTGCTACCAGGGTATTTTCAACCGTGGTATTGAGTTATATCGTTTTATAAGTATAATATGACTGCGACAGGAAATAAAGCAGCTATGAATTTGAGAGTCATAATGCATCTAGATTCTCTATCATGCTGACTGAAAACAGTTGAAAGACAGAAAACAGCTGTAGCTTTGGCACCTATTTTCGTCGAGAGTACTAATATTCTATTCAATACCAGGGTATTTTACAACAATGGTATCGAGTTATATCATTTCATAAGTATAGTATGACTGCGACAGGAAATAAGGCAGCTAGGTATTTTAGAATCAGAATGTGTCAAGATTCTCTATCATGGTGACTGAAGACTGTTAAAACACGGTGAACAGCTGTAGCTTTGGGACTTATTTTTGTTCAGGGACTTATTTTTGTTCAGAGTACAAATACTCATTACCAGGGTATTTTCTACCGTGGTATTGAGTTATATCGTTTTATAAGTATAGCATGACTGCGACAGGAAATAAGGCAGCCATGGATTTTAGAATCAGAATGTGTCAAGATTCTCTATCATGCTGACTGAAAACTGCTGAAACAACAGGGAAAAGTGATAGCTTTGTTACCTAGTTATACTGAGAGTACTAATACTCTATTAGTACCAGTGTATTTTTCTACAAAGGTACTGAGTTATATCGTTTCGAAAACTGTTGAAACACAGTAAACAGCTGTAGCTTTGGTACCTATTTTTGTTGAGAGTACTAATACTCTATTGGTTACCAGTGTATTTTGTTACTGTGGTATTGAGTTATATCGTTTTATAAGTATAGTATGACTGCGACAGGAAATAAGGCAGTCATGAGTTTGAAAGACAGAATGTGTCAAGATTCTCTATCATGCTGACTGAAAACTGTTGAAACACAGTAAACAGCTATAGTTTTGGTACCTATTTTTGTTGAGAGTGCAAATACTTTATTTGCTACCAGGGTATTTTCAACCGTGGTATTGAGTTATATTGTTTTATAAGTATAATATGACTGCGACAGGAAATAAAGCAGCCATGAATTTGAGAGTCATAATGCATCTAGATTCTCTATCATGCTGACTGAAAACAGTTGAAAGACAGAAAACAGCTGTAGCTTTGGCACCTATTTTCGTCGAGAGTACTAATATTCTATTCAATACGAGGGTATTTTACAACAATGGTATCGAGTTATATCATTTCATAAGTATAGTATGACTGCGACAGGAAATAAGGCAGCCAGGTATTTTAGAATCAGAATGTGTCAAGATTCTCTATCATGGTGACTGAAGACTGTTAAAACACGGTGAACAGCTGTAGCTTTGGGACCTATTTTTGTTCAGAGTAAAAATACTCATTACCAGGGTATTTTCTACCGTGGTATTGAGTTATATCGTTTTATAAGTATAGCATGACTGCGACAGGAAATAAGGCAGCCATGGGTTTTAGAATCAGAATGTGTCAAGATTCTCTATCATGCTGACTGAAAACTGCTGAAACAACAGGGAAAAGTGATAGCTTTGTTACCTAGTTATACTGAGAGTACTAATACTCTATTAGTACCAGTGCATTTTTCTACAAAGGTACTGAGTTATATCGTTTCCTAATTATAGTATGACTGCGACAGAAAATAAGGCAGCCATGATTTTGAAAGTCAGAATGTGTCAAGATTCTCTATCATGCTGACTGAAAACTGTTGAAACACAGTAAACAGCTGTAGCTTTGGAACCTATTTTTTGAGAATACAAATACTTTATTCGGTACCAGGGTATTTTCTACCGTGGTATTAAGTTATATCGTTTTATAAGTACAATATGATTGCAACAGGAAATAAGGCAACCATAGATTATAGAATCAGAATGTGTCAAGATTCTCTATCATGCTGACTGAAAACTGTTGAAACACAGTAAACAGCTGTAGCTTTGGTACCTATTTTGTTCAGAATACTAATACTCTATTGATTACAAGGGTATTTTTCAACAATGGTATTGTGTTATATCGTTTTATAAGTATTGTATGACTGCGACAGGAAATAAAGCAGCCATGAATTTGAGAGTCAGAATGTATCAAGATTCTCTATCATGCTTACTGAAAACTCGTGAAAAACAGTAAATAGCTGTAGGTTCGGTACCTATTTTAGGTGAGAGTACTAATACTCTATTAATTACCAGGGTATTTTTAAACAATGCTATTAGGTTATATCGTTTCATAAGTATAGTATGACTACGACAGGAAATAAGGCAGCCAGGTATTTTAGAATCAGAATATATCATGCTGACTGAAAACTGTTGAAACACAGTAAACAGCTGTAGCTTTGGTACCTATTTTTGTTGAGAGTACTAATACTCTATTGGTTACCAGTGTATTTTTCTACTGTGGTATTGAGTTATATCGTTTTATAAGTATAGTATGACTGCGACAGGAAATAGGGCAGCCATGAGTTTGAAAGACACAATGTGTCAAGATTGTCTACCATGCTGACTGAAATCTGTTGAAACACAGTAAACAGCTGTAGCTTGGTACCTATTTTTGTTGAGAGTACTAATACTCTATTCGTTAAGAGGGTGTTTTTCAACAATGGTATTGTGTTATATCGTTTTATAAGTATAGTATTACTGCGACAGGAAATAAAGCAGCCATGAATTTGAGAGTCAGAATGTATCAAGATTCTCTATCATGCTGACCGAAAACTGTTGGAACACAGTAAACAGCTATAGCTTCGGTACCTATTTTTGGTGAGCATACTAATACTCTATTCATTACAAAGGCATTTTTCAACAATGGTATTGTGTTATATCGTTTCATAAGTATAGTATGACTGCGACAGGAAATAAGCCACCCATGAGTTTTAGAATCGTACGTTTTTTTGTTGACAGTACTTATACTCTATTGCTTACCAGTGCATTTTTCTACTGTGGAACTGAGTTATATCGTTTTATAAGTATAGTATGACTGCAATAGGAAATAAGGGGGCCATGAGTTTGAAAGACAGAATGTGTCAAGATTCTCTATCATGCTGACTGAAAACTGTTGAAACACAGTAAACAGCTGTAGCTTTGGTACCTATTTTTGTTGAGAGTACCAATACTTTATTCGCTACCAGGGTATTTTCTACCGTGGTATTCAGTTATATAGTTTTATAAGTATAGTATCACTGCGACAGAAAATAGGGCAGCCATGAGTTTGAAAGTCAGAATGTGTCAAGATTCTCTATCATGTTGACTGAAAATTGTTGAAACTCAGTAAACAGCTGTAGCTTTGGTACCTATTTTTGTTCAGAGTACTAATACTCTATTCATTACAAGGTTATTTTTCAACAATGGTATTGTGTTATATCGTTTTATAAGTATAGTATGACTGCAACAGGAAATAAAGCAGCCATGAATTTGAGAGTCAGAATGTATCAAGATTCTCAATCATGCTGACTGAAAACTGTTGAAACACAGTAAACAGCTGTAGCTTCGGTACCTATTTTTGTCGAGAGTACTAATACTCTATTCATTACAAGGGCATTTTTCAACAATGGTATTGTTTTATATCGTTTCATAAGTATATGATGACTGCGACAGGAAATAAGGAACCCATGAGTTTTAGAATCGTACCTTTTTTTGTTGACAGTACTTATACTCTATTGGTTACCAGTGCATTTTTCTACCATGGTATTGAGTTATATCGTTTCATAAGTACAGTATGACTGCGACAGAAAATAAGGCAGCCATGAGTCTGAAAGACAGAATGTGTCAAGATTCTCTATCATGCTGACTGAGAACTGTTGAAACACAGTAAACAGCTGTAGCCTTGGTACCTATTTTTGTTGAGAGTACTAATACTTTGTTCGTTACTAGGGTATTTTCTACCGCGGTATTGAGTTATATCGTTTTCTAAGTAAAGTATGACTGCGACAGGAAATAAGGCAGCCATGGATTTTGGAATCAGAATGTGTCAAGATTCTCTATCATGCTGACTGAAAACTGTTGAAACAACAGTGAACAGTGGTAGCTTTGGTACCTTGTTAATTTATTTATTGATGTTTAAGGTCACATATTTATGCACAATGGCTAATCATGACCGTGACAGTTTTACGGGTGGAGGAAGCCGGAGGACCCGGAGAGAACCACCGAGCAACGACGAGCAGCTGCCAGCTCCCCAACATCGTAACACCGCACTGCAGCAGAGGCAGGGATAGATTGGTTGAAGACATGCCTACCATCGACGTGTAGTACGCATTAGTACACGGCGTCATCGTGTCCCCACGTGGGCAATGGAGATGAAGTGTCTTGCCCAAGGACACAATGCGGTTGCCGCAGGTGGGATTCGAACCGAGGACCTCTCGGCTTGTAGCCTGCAACTCTACCTACTGAGCCACAGGTATCTTGTTATATTGAAAGTACTAATACTCTATTAGTTGCCAGTGTATTTTTCTACCATGGTATTGAGTTATATCGTTTCATAATTATAGTATGACTGCGACAGAAAATAAGGCAGCCATGATTTTGAAAGTCAGAATGTGTCAAGATTCTCTATCATGCTGACTAAAAACTGTTGAAACACAGTAAACAGCTGTAGCTTTGGTACCTATTTTTGTTGAGAATACTAATACTTTATTCGTTACCAGGGTATTTTCTACCGTGGTATTGAGTTACATCGTTTTATAAGTATAGTATGACAGCGACAGGAAATAAGGCCGCCATGGAGTTTAGAATCAGAATGTGTCAAGATTCTCTATCATGCTGACTGAAAACTGTTGAAACAACAGTGAACAGTGGTAGCTTTGGTACCTAGTTATATTGAGAGTACTAATACTCTATTGGTTACCAGCATATTTTTCTACCATGGCATTGAGTTATATGCTTTTATAGTTATAGTATGACTGCAACAGAAAATAAGGCAGCCATGATTTTGAAAGTCAGAATGTGTCGAGAATCTCTATCATGCTTACTGAAAACTCGTGAAAAACAGTAAATAGCTGTAGGTTCGGTACCTATTTTAGGTGAGAGTACTAATACTCTATTAATTACCAGGGTATTTTTAAACAATGCTATTAGGTTATATCGTTTCATAAGTATAGTATGACTACGACAGGAAATAAGGCAGCCAGGTATTTTAGAATCAGAATATATCATGCTGACTGAAAACTGTTGAAACACAGTAAACAGCTGTAGCTTTGGTACCTATTTTTGTTGAGAGTACTAATACTCTATTGGTTACCAGTGTATTTTTCTACTGTGGTATTGAGTTATATCGTTTTATAAGTATAGTATGACTGCGACAGGAAATAGGGCAGCCATGAGTTTGAAAGACACAATGTGTCAAGATTGTCTACCATGCTGACTGAAATCTGTTGAAACACAGTAAACAGCTGTAGCTTGGTACCTATTTTTGTTGAGAGTACTAATACTCTATTCGTTAAGAGGGTGTTTTTCAACAATGGTATTGTGTTATATCGTTTTATAAGTATAGTATTACTGCGACAGGAAATAAAGCAGCCATGAATTTGAGAGTCAGAATGTATCAAGATTCTCTATCATGCTGACCGAAAACTGTTGGAACACAGTAAACAGCTATAGCTTCGGTACCTATTTTTGGTGAGCATACTAATACTCTATTCATTACAAAGGCATTTTTCAACAATGGTATTGTGTTATATCGTTTCATAAGTATAGTATGACTGCGACAGGAAATAAGCCACCCATGAGTTTTAGAATCGTACGTTTTTTTGTTGACAGTACTTATACTCTATTGCTTACCAGTGCATTTTTCTACTGTGGAACTGAGTTATATCGTTTTATAAGTATAGTATGACTGCAATAGGAAATAAGGGGGCCATGAGTTTGAAAGACAGAATGTGTCAAGATTCTCTATCATGCTGACTGAAAACTGTTGAAACACAGTAAACAGCTGTAGCTTTGGTACCTATTTTTGTTGAGAGTACCAATACTTTATTCGCTACCAGGGTATTTTCTACCGTGGTATTCAGTTATATAGTTTTATAAGTATAGTATCACTGCGACAGAAAATAGGGCAGCCATGAGTTTGAAAGTCAGAATGTGTCAAGATTCTCTATCATGTTGACTGAAAATTGTTGAAACTCAGTAAACAGCTGTAGCTTTGGTACCTATTTTTGTTCAGAGTACTAATACTCTATTCATTACAAGGTTATTTTTCAACAATGGTATTGTGTTATATCGTTTTATAAGTATAGTATGACTGCAACAGGAAATAAAGCAGCCATGAATTTGAGAGTCAGAATGTATCAAGATTCTCAATCATGCTGACTGAAAACTGTTGAAACACAGTAAACAGCTGTAGCTTCGGTACCTATTTTTGTCGAGAGTACTAATACTCTATTCATTACAAGGGCATTTTTCAACAATGGTATTGTTTTATATCGTTTCATAAGTATATGATGACTGCGACAGGAAATAAGGAACCCATGAGTTTTAGAATCGTACCTTTTTTTGTTGACAGTACTTATACTCTATTGGTTACCAGTGCATTTTTCTACCATGGTATTGAGTTATATCGTTTCATAAGTACAGTATGACTGCGACAGAAAATAAGGCAGCCATGAGTCTGAAAGACAGAATGTGTCAAGATTCTCTATCATGCTGACTGAGAACTGTTGAAACACAGTAAACAGCTGTAGCCTTGGTACCTATTTTTGTTGAGAGTACTAATACTTTGTTCGTTACTAGGGTATTTTCTACCGCGGTATTGAGTTATATCGTTTTCTAAGTAAAGTATGACTGCGACAGGAAATAAGGCAGCCATGGATTTTGGAATCAGAATGTGTCAAGATTCTCTATCATGCTGACTGAAAACTGTTGAAACAACAGTGAACAGTGGTAGCTTTGGTACCTTGTTAATTTATTTATTGATGTTTAAGGTCACATATTTATGCACAATGGCTAATCATGACCGTGACAGTTTTACGGGTGGAGGAAGCCGGAGGACCCGGAGAGAACCACCGAGCAACGACGAGCAGCTGCCAGCTCCCCAACATCGTAACACCGCACTGCAGCAGAGGCAGGGATAGATTGGTTGAAGACATGCATACCATCGACGTGTAGTACGCATTAGTACACGGCGTCATCGTGTCCCCACGTGGGCAATGGAGATGAAGTGTCTTGCCCAAGGACACAATGCGGTTGCCGCAGGTGGGATTCGAACCGAGGACCTCTCGGCTTGTAGCCTACAACTCTACCTACTGAGCCACAGGTATCTTGTTATATTGAAAGTACTAATACTCTATTAGTTGCCAGTGTATTTTTCTACCATGGTATTGAGTTATATCGTTTCATAATTATAGTATGACTGCGACAGAAAATAAGGCAGCCATGATTTTGAAAGTCAGAATGTGTCAAGATTCTCTATCATGCTGACTAAAAACTGTTGAAACACAGTAAACAGCTGTAGCTTTGGTACCTATTTTTGTTGAGAATACTAATACTTTATTCGTTACCAGGGTATTTTCTACCGTGGTATTGAGTTACATCGTTTTATAAGTATAGTATGACAGCGACAGGAAATAAGGCCGCCATGGAGTTTAGAATCAGAATGTGTCAAGATTCTCTATCATGCTGACTGAAAACTGTTGAAACAACAGTGAACAGTGGTAGCTTTGGTACCTAGTTATATTGAGAGTACTAATACTCTATTGGTTACCAGCATATTTTTCTACCATGGCATTGAGTTATATGCTTTTATAGTTATAGTATGACTGCAACAGAAAATAAGGCAGCCATGATTTTGAAAGTCAGAATGTGTCGAGAATCTCTATCATGCTGACTGAAAACTGTTGAAACACAGTGAACAGCTGTAGCTTTGTTACCTATTTTTGTAGAGGGTACTAATACTTTATTCGTTAGCAGGGTATTTTGTACTGTGATATTGAGTTATATCGTTTTATAACTATAGTACAACTGTGACAAGAAATGAGGCAGCCATGAGTTTGAAAGACACAATGTGTCAAGATTCTCTATCATGCTGACTGAAAACTGTTGAAACACAGTAAACAGCTGTATCTTTGGTACCTATTTTTGGTGAGAGTACTAATACTCTATTCATTACAAGGGTATTTTTCAACAATGGTATTGTGTTATATCGTTTTATAAGTATAGTATGACTGCGACAGGAAATAAGGCACTCATGTGTTTTAGAATCGTACCTTTTTTTGTTGACAGTACTTATAGTCTATTGGTTACCAGTGCATTTTTCTACTGTGGTACTGAGTTATATCGTTTTATAAGTATAGTATGACTGCGACAGAAAATAAGGCAGCTATGAGTTTGAAAGACACAATGTGTCAAGATTCTCTATCATGCTGACTGTAAACTGTTGAAACACAGTAAACAGCTGTAGCTTTGGTACCTATTTTTGTTCAGAGTACTAATACTCTATTGATTACAAGGATATTTTTCAACTAGAACTATCACTGAAGGTGATTAATACCCCCGCTTTGGGTTTTTAGAGGAATGCACTTCTGATCATGTAGGCAAAGGCCATAAGGAAATGTATACATAAAGATCATTTTTTGTTGTTGAAATTTGTATTTGCATGTGGCCTTCCACAGAACAGCACTGAATACTTAAAGAGCCCACACATATATGGTTTACATTTGGAAAAACACATTTACAATGTGCAACATGTATTCAAAATCGGTTCATTAATGTAGGAGGAGTTGCACACACAAGAATCCCATTTGAAAACCCATAATAAATCCAAGTTAAAGGGAGATAACCTGGTTAAAATTGTCGCAGATCAAAAATTTGGGAATAAGCGTATGTTCACTTAGTTGTGATAATGTTTGAAAGGTTTCGTCAAAATTGTTTGATAAATGTAGGAGGAGTTGCATGCACAAGAATTTCATGTAGAAACCCATAATAAATCTAAGTTAAAGGGAGATAACCTAGTTAAAATTGCCACAGCTCAAAAATTTTGGAATATGCGCATGTTCACTTAGTAGTGATAATGTCTGTAAACTTTCATCCAAATTGTTTGATAAATGTAGGAGGAGTTGCACACACAAGAATTTCATGCAGAAACCCATAGTAAATCAAAGTTCAAGAGAGATAACCTGGTTAAAATTGTCGCAGATCAAAAAGTTTGGAATATGCACATGTTCACTTAGTAGAGATGATGTTTGAACGGTTTCATCAAAATCGGTTCATTAATGTAGGAGGAGTTGCGCACACAAGAATTTGTTCAGACGGAAAGACATAATAAATCTAAGTCAAAGGGAGATAACCTGGTTAAAATTGTCGCAGATCAAAAATCTTGGAATATGCGCATGTTCACTTAGTAGTGATGATGTCTGAAAAGTTTTGTCCAAATTGATTGATAAATGTAGGAGGAGTTGCACGCACAAGAATTTCATGTAGAAACCCATAATAAATCTAAGTTAAAGGGAGATAACCTAGTTAAAATTGCCACAGCTCAAAAATTTTGGAATATGCGCATGTTCACTTAGTAGTGATAATGTCTGTAAACTTTCATCCAAATTGATTGATAAATGTAGGAGGAGTTGCGCACACAAGAATTTCATGCAGAAACCCATATTAAATCAAAGTTCAAGAGAGATAACCTAGTTAAAATTGTCGCAGATCAAAAAGTTTGGAATATGCACATGTTCACTTAGTAGAGATGATGTTTGAAAGGTTTCATCAAAATCGGTTCATTAATGTAGGAGGAGTTGCGCACACAAGAATTTGTTCGAACGGAAAGACATAATAAATCTAAGTCAAAGGCAGATAACCTAGTTAAAATTGTCGCAGATCAAAAATCTTGGAATATGCGCATGTTCACTTAGTAGTGATGATGTCTGAAAAGTTTTGTCCAAATTGATTGATAAATGTAGGAGGAGTTGCGCACACAAGAATTTCATGTAGAAACCCATATTAAATCAAAGTTCAAGAGAGATAACCTGGTTAAAATTGTCGCAGATTAAAAAGTTTGGAATATGCACATGTTCACTTAGTAGAGATGATGTTTGAAAGGTTTTATCAAAATCGGTTCATTAATGTAGGAGGAGTTGCGCACACAAGAATTTGTTCGGATGGAAAGACACAATAAATCTAAGTCAAAGGGAGAAAACCTGGTTAAAATTGTCGCAGATCAAAAATCTTGGAATATGCGCATGTTCACTTAGTAGTGATGATGTCTGAAAAGTTTTGTCCAAATTGATTGATAAATGTAGGAGGAGTTGCGCACACAAGAATTTCATGTCCGGAAAGACGTACGGACGGACGTACAGACGGACGGACGGACGGACGGACGGACGTACAGGGCGATTCCTTTTTAGCCCCCACTTCTTCGAAGCGGGGGTATAACAATGGTATTGTGTTATATCGTTTCATAAGTATAGTATGACTACGACAGGAAATAAGGCAGCCAGGTATTTTAGAATCAGAATGGGTCAAGATTCTCTATCATGCTGACTGAAAACTGTTGAAACACAGTAAACAGCTGTAGCTTTGGTACCTATTTTTGTTGAGAATACTAATACTTTATTCGTTACCAGGGTATTTTCTACCGTGGTATTGAGTTACATCGTTTTATAAGTATAGTATGACAGCGACAGGAAATAAGGCAGCCATGGAGTTTAGAATCAGAATGTGTCAAGATTCTCTATCATGCTGACTGAAAACTGTTGAAACAACAGTGAACAGTGGTAGCTTTGGTACCTAGTTATATTGAGAGTACTAATACTCTATTGGTTACCAGTATATTTTTCTACCATGGCATTGAGTTATATGCTTTTATAGTTATAGTATGACTGCAACAGAAAATAAGGCAGCCATGATTTTGAAAGTCAGAATGTTTCGAGAATCTCTATCATGCTGACTGAAAACTGTTGAAACACAGTGAACAGCTGTAGTTTTGTTACCTATTTTTGTAGAGGGTACTAATACTTTATTCGTTAGCAGGGTATTTTGTACTGTGATATTGAGTTATATCGTTTTATAACTATAGTACGACTGTGACAAGAAATGAGGCGGCCAAGAGTTTGAGAGTCAGAATGTGTCAAGATTCTCTATCATGCTGACTGAAAACTGTTGAAACACAGTAAACAGCTGTAGCTTTGGTACATATTTTTGTTGAGAGTACAAATACGCTGTTGGTTACCAGTGTATTTTTCTACCATGGTATTGAGTTATATCGTTTTATAAGTATAGTATGACTGAGACAGAAAATAAGGCAGCCATGAGTTTGAAAGACACAATGTGTCAAGATTCTCTATCATGCTGACTGAAAACTGTTGAAACACAGTAAACAGCTGTATCTTTGGTACCTATTTTTGGTGAGAGTACTAATACTCTATTCATTACAAGGGTATTTTTCAACAATGGTATTGTGTTATATCGTTTTATAAGTATAGTATGACTGCGACAGGAAATAAGGCACTCATGTGTTTTAGAATCGTACCTTTTTTTGTTGACAGTACTTATAGTCTATTGGTTACCAGTGCATTTTTCTACTGTGGTAGTGAGTTATATCGTTTTATAAGTATAGTATGACTGCAATAGGAAATAAGGGAGCCATGAGTTTGAAAGACAGAATGTGTCAAGATTCTCTATCATGCTGACTGAAAACTGTTGAACTACAGTAAACAGCTGTAGCTTTGGTACCTATTTTTGTTCAGAGTACTAATACTTTATTCGTTACCAGGGTATTATCTACCGTGGTATTGAGTTATATAGTTTTATAAGTATAGTATGACTGCGACAGGAAATAAGGCAGCCATGGATTTCAGAATCAGAATGTGTCAAGATTGTCTATCATGCTGACTGAAAACTGTTGAAACACAGTAAACAGCTGTAGCTTTGGTACCTATTTTTGGTGAGAGTACTAATACTCTATTCATTACAAGGGTATTTTTCAATAATGGTATTGTGTTATACCGTTTTATAAGTATAGTATGACTGCGGCAGGAAATAAGGCAGACATGAGTTTGAAAGACAGAATGTGTCAGGGATTCTCTATCATGCTGACTGAAAACTGTTGAAACAAAGTAAACAGCGGTACCTTTGGTACCTATTTTTGTTGAGAGTACTAATACCTTATTCGTTACCAGGGTATTTTCTACCGTGGTATTGAGTTATATCGTTTTTTAAGTATAGTATGACTGCAACAGGAAATAAGGCAGCCATGAGTTTGAGAGTCGGAATGTGTCAAGATTCTCTATCATGCTGACTGAAAACTGTGGAAAAAACAGTGAACAGGGGTAGTTTTGGTACCTAGTTATATTGAGAGTACTAATACTTTATTCGTTACCAGTGTATTTTTCTACCGTGGTATTGAGTTATATAGTTTTATAACTATAGTATGACTGCGATAGGAAATAAGGCAGCCATGAGTTTGAGAGTCGGAATGTGTCAAGATTCTCTCACATGCTGACTGAAAACTGTTGAAACACAGTAAACAGCTGTAGCTTTGGTACCTATTTTTGTTGAGAGTACTAAGACTCTGTTCGTTAAGAGGGTATTTTTCAACAATGGTATTGTGTTATATCGTTTTATAAGTATAGTATGACTGCGACAGGAAATAAAGCAGCCATGAATTTGAGAGTCAGAATGTATCAAGATTCTCAATCATGCTGACTGAAAACTGTTGAAACACAGTAAACAGCTGTAGCTTTGGTACCTATTTTTGTCGAGAGTACTAATACTCTATTCATTACCAGGGTATTTTTCAACAATGGTATTGAGATATATCGTTTCATAAGTATAGTATGACTGCGACAGGAAATAAGGCATCCATGAGTTTTAGAATCGTACCATTTTTTGTTGACAATACTAATACTCTATTGGTTACCAGTGCATTTTTCTACAGTGGTACTGAGTTATATCGTTTTATAAGTATAGTACAACTGCAATAGGAAATAAGGAAGCCACAAGTTTGAAAGACAGAATGTGTGAAGACTCTCTATCATGCTGACTGAAAACTGTTGAAAGACAGTAAACAGCTGTAGCTTTGGTACCTATTTTTGTTGAGAGTACTAATACTCTATTGGTTACCAGCGTATTTTGTTACTGTAGTATTGAGTTATATCGTTTTATAAATATAGTATGACTGCGACAGGAAATAAGGCAGCCATGAGTTTGAAAGACACAATGTGTCAAGATTCTCTATCATGTTGACTGAAAACTGTTGAAACATAGTAAACAGCTGAAGCTTTTGTACCTATTTTTGTTGAGAGTGCAAATACTTTATTTGCTACCAGGGTATTCTCAACTGTGGCATTGAGTTATATCGTTTTATAAGTATAATATGACTCCAACAGGAAATAAGGCAACCATGCATTTTCGAATCAGAATGTGTGAAGATTCTCTATCATGCTGACTGAAAACTGTTGAAACACAGTAAACAGCTGTAGCTTTGGTACCTAGTTATGTTGAGAGTACTAATACTCTATTGGTGACCAGTGTGTTTTTCTACCGTAGTATTGAGTTATATTGTTTCATAAGTATACTATGACTGCGACAGGAAATAAAGCAGCCATAAATTTGAGAGTCATAATGCATCTAGATTCTCTATCATGCTGACTGAAAACAGTTGAAACACAGTAAACAGCTGTAGCTTTGGAACCTATTTTTTGAGAATACAAATACTTCATTCGTTACCAGGGTATTTTCTACTGTGGTATTCAGATATATCGTTTTATAAGTACAAAATGATTGCAACAGGAAATAAGGCAACCATAGATTATAGAATCAGAATGTGTCAAGATTCTCTATCATGCTGACTGAAAACTGTTGAAACACAGTAAACAGCTGTAGGTTTGGTACCTATTTTTGGTGAGAGTACTAATACTCTATTCATTACAAGGGTATTTTTCAACAATGGTATTGTGTTATATCGTTTTATAAGTATAGCATGACTGCGACAGGAAATAAGGCAGCCATGAGTTTGAAAGACAGAATGTGTCAAGATTCTCTATCATGCTGACTGAAAACTGTTGAAACACAGTAAACAGCTGTAGCTTTGGTACCTATTTTTGTTCAGAGTACTAATACTTTATTCGTTACCAGGGTATTTTCTACCGTGGTATTGAGTTATATCATTTTATAGGTATAGTATGACTGCAACAGGAAATAAGGCAGCTATGGATTTTAGAATCAGAATGTGTCAAGATTCTCTATCATGCTGGCTGAAAACTGTGGAAACAACAGTCAACAATGGTAGTTTTGGTACCAGTTACATTGAGAGTACTAATACTCTATTAGTTACCAGTGTATTTTTCTACCATGGTATTGAGTTATATCGTTTCATAAGTATAGTATGACTGCGACAGAAAATAAGGCAGCCATGAGACTAAAAGACAGAATGTGTCAAGATTCTCCATCATGCTGACTGAAAACTGTACAAACACAGTAAACAGCTGTAGCTTTGGTACCTATTTTTGTTGAGAGTACTAATACTCTATTCGTTAAGAGGGTATTTTTCAACAATGGTATTGTGTTATATCGTTTTCTAACTATATTATGACTGCGACAGGAAATAAAGTAGCCATGAATTTGAGAGTCAGAATGTGTCAAGATTCTCTATCATGCTTACTGAAAACTGTTGAAACACAGTAAAAAGCTGTAGCTTTGGTACCTATTTTTGTTGAGAGTACAAATACTTTATTCGTTACCAGGGTATTTTCTACTGTGGTATTGAGTTATATAGTTTTATAAGTACAATATGATTGCAACAGGAAATAAGGCAACCATGGATTTTAGAATCAGAATGTGTCAAGATTCTCTATCATGCTGACTGAAAACTGTTGAAACACAGTAAACAGCTGTAGCTTTGGTACCTATTTTTGTTGAGAGTACTAAGACTCTATTCGTTAAGAGGGTATTTTTCAACTATGGTATTGCATTATACCGTTTTATAAGTATAGTATGACTGCGACAGGAAATAAAGCAACCATGAATTTGAGAGTCAGAATGTATCAAGATTCTCAATCATGCTGACTGAAAACTGTTGAAACACAGTAAACAGCTGTAGCTTTGGTACCTATTTTTGTCCAGAGTACTAATACTCTATTCATTACAGGGGTATTTTTCAACAATGGTATTGAGATATATCATTTCATAAGTATAGTATGACTGCGACAGGAAATAAGGCAGCCATGAGTTTTAGAATCGTGCCTTTTTTTGTTGACAGTACTAATACGCTATTGGTTACCAGTGCATTTTTCTAGAGTGGTACTGTGTTATATCGTTTTATAAGTATAGTATGACTGCAATAGGAAATAAGGAAGCCATGAGTTTCAAACACAGAATGTGTGAAGATTCTCTATCATGCTGACTGAAAACTGTTGAAACACAGTAAAGAGCTGTAGCTTTGGTACCTAATTTTGGTGAGAGTACTAATACTTTATTCATTACAAGGGTATTTTTCAACAATGGTATTGAGTTATATTGTTTTATAAGTATAGTATGACTGTGACAGGAAATAAGGCAGCCATGAGTTTGAAAGTCAGAATGTGTCAAGATTCTCTATCATGCTGACTGAAAACTGTTGCAACACAGTAAACAGCTGTAGCTTTGGTACCTATTTTTGTTGAGAGTACTAATACTTTATTTGTTACAAGAGTTTTTTCAACCGTGATATTGAGTTATATCGTTTTATAAGTGTAGTATGACTGCAACAGTAAATAAGGCAGCCATAGATTTTAGAATCAGAATGTGTCAAGATTCTCTATCATGCTGACTGAAAACTGTGGAAACAACAGTGAACAGTGTTTGCTTTGGTACCTAGTTATACTGAGAGTACTAATACTCTATTAGTTACCAGTGTATTTTTCTACCATGGTATTGAGTTATATCGTTTCATAAGTATAGTATGACTGCGACAGAAAATAAGGCAGCCATGAGACTAAAAGACAGAATGTGTCAACATTCTCTATCATGCTGACTGAAAACTGTTGAAACACAGTAAACACCTGTAGCTTTGGTACCTATTTTTGTTGAGAGTACAAATACTTTATTCGTTACCAGGGTATTTTCTACCGTGGTATTGAGTTATATCGTTTTATAAGTACAATATGATTGCAACAGGAAAAAGGCAACCCTGGATTTTAGAATCAGAATGTGTCAAGATCCTCTATCATGCTGACTGAAACCTGTTGAAACACAGTAAACAGCTGTAGCTTTGGTACGTATTTTTGTTGAGAGTTCTAATACTGCATTGGTTACCAGTCTATTTTTCTACCGTGGCATTGAGTATTGTCGTTTTATAAGAATAGTATAACTGCGACAGGAAATAAGGCAGCGAGTTTGAAAGACACAAAGTGTCAAGATTCTCTATCATGCTGACTGAAAACTGCTCAAACACAGTAAACAGCTGTAGCTTTGGTTCCTATTTTTGTTGAGAGTACTAAGACTCTAATAGTTAAGAGGGTATTTTTCAACAATGGTATTGTGTTACAGCGTTTTGTAAGTATAGTATGACTGCGACAAGAAATAAAGCAGCAATGAATTTGAGAGTCAGAATGTATCAAGATTCTCAATCATGCTGGCTGAAAACTGTTGAAACACAGTAAAGAGCCATGGGTTTTAGAATGAGAATGTGTCAAGATTCTCTATCATGCTGACTGAAAACTGTTGAAACAACAGTGAACAGTGGTAGCTTTGGTACCTATTTATATTGAGAGAACTAATACTCTATTAGTTACCAGTATATTTTTCTACCATGGTATTGAGTTATATCGTTTCATAATTATAGTATGACTGTAACAGAAAATAAGGCAGCCATGTATCTTTGGTACCTATTTTTGTCGAGAGTACTAATACTCTATTCATTACCAGGTTATTTTTCAACAATGGTATTGAGATATATCGTTTCTTAAGTATAGTATGACTGCGACAGGAAATAAGGCAGCCATGAGTTTGAAAGACAGAATGTGTCAAGATTCTCTATCATGCTGACTGAAAACTGTGGAAAAAACAGTGAACAGTGGTAGTTTTGGAACCTAGTTATATTGAGAGTACTAATACTTTATTCGTTAACAGTGTATTTTTCTACCGTGGTATTGAGTTATATAGTTTTATAACTATAGTATGACTGTGATAGGAAATAAGGCAGCCTTGAGTTTGAGAGTCGGAATGTGTCAAGATTCTCTCACATGCTGACTGAAAACTGTTGAAACACAGTAAACAGCTGTAGCTTTGGTACCTATTTTTGTTGAGAGTACTAAGACTCTGTTCGTTAAGAGGGTATTTTTCAACAATGGTATTGTGTTATATCGTTTTATAAGTATAGTATGACTGCGACAGGAAATAAAGCAGTCATGAATTTGAGAGTCAGAATGTATCAAGATTCTCAATCATGCTGACTGAAAACTGCTGAAACACAGTAAACAGCTGTAGCCTTGGTACCTATTTTTGTCGAAAGTACTAATACTCTATTCATTACCAGGGTATTTTTCAACAATGGTATTGAGATATATCGTTTCATAAGTATAGTATGACTGCGACAGGAAATAAGGCAGCCATGAGTTTTAGAATCGTACCTTTTTTGTTGACAATACTAATACTCTATTGGATACCAGTGCATTTTTCTACAGTGGTACTGAGTTATATTGTTTTATAAGTATAGTATGACTGCGACAGGAAATAAGGCAGCCATGAGTTTGAAAGACACAATGTGTCAAGATTCTCTATCATGCTGACTGAAAACTGCTCAAACACAGTAAACAGCTGTAGCTTTGGTACCTATTTTTGTTGAGAGTACTAAGACTCTATTCGTTAAGAGGGTATATTTCAACAATGGTATTGTGTTATATCGTTTTATAAGTATAGTATGACTGCGACAGGAAATAAAGCAGCCATGAATTTGAGAGTCAGAATGTACCAAGATTCTCAATCATGCTGACTGAAAACTGTTGAAACACAGTAAACAGCTGTAGCTTTGGTACCTATTTTTGTCCAGAGTACTAATACTCTATTCATTACAGGGGTATTTTTCAACAATGGTATTGAGATATATCATTTCATAAGTATAGTATGACTGCAACAGGAAATAAGGCAGCCATGAGTTTTAGAATCGTGCCTTTTTTTGTTGACAGTACTAATACGCTATTGGTTACCAGTGCATTTTTCTACCGTGGTACTGAGTTATATCGTTTTATAAGTATAGTATGACTGCAATAGGAAATAAGGAAGCCACGAGTTTGAAAGACAGAATGTGTGAAGATTCTCTATCATGCTGACTGAAAACTGTTGAAATACAGTAAAGAGCTGTAGCTTTGGTACCTAAGTTTGGTGAGAGTACTAATACTTTATTCATTACAAGGGTATTTTTCAACAATGGTATTGAGTTATATTGTTTTATAAGTATAGTATGACTGTGACAGGAAATAAGGCAGCCATGAGTTTGAAAGACAGAATGTGTCAAGATTCTCTATCATGCTGACTGAAAACTGTTGCAACACAGTAAACAGCTGTAGCTTTGGTACCTATTTTTGTTGAGAGTACTAATACTTTATTCGTTACCAGAGTTTTTTCAACCGTGATATTGAGTTATATCATTTTATAAGTGTAGTATGACTGCAACAGGAAATAAGGCAGCTATAGATTTTAGAATCAGAATGTGTCAAGATTCTCTATCATGCTGACTGAAAACTGTGGAAACAACAGTGAACAGTGGTAGCTTTGGTACCTAGTTATATTGAGAGTACTAATACTCTATTAGTTACCAGTGTATTTTTCTACCATGGTATTGAGTTATATCGTTTCATAAGTATAGTATGACTGCGACAGAAAATAAGGCAGCCATGAGACTAAAAGACAGAATGTGTCAAGATTCTCTATCATGCTGACTGAAAACTGTGGAAACACAGTAAACAGCTGTAGCTTTGGTACCTATTTTTGTTGAGAGTACTAATACTCTATTCGTTAAGAGGGTATTTTTCAACAATGGTATTGTGTTATATCGTTTTCTAAGTATAGTATGACTGCGACAGGAAATAAAGTAGCCATGAATTTGAGAGTCAGAATGTGTCAAGATTCTCTATCATGCTTACTGAAAACTGTTGAAACACAGTAAAAAGCTGTAGCTTTGGTACCTATTTTTGTTGAGAGTACAAATACTTTATTCGTTACCAGGGTATTTTCTACCGTGGTATTGAGTTATATCGTTTTATAAGTACAATATGATTGCAACAGGAAAAAGGCAACCATGGATTTTAGAATCAGAATGTGTCAAGATTCTCTATCATGCTGACTGAGAACTGTTGTAACACAGTAAACAGCTGTAGCTTTGGTACCTATTTTTGTTGAGAGTACTAATACTGCATTGGTTACCAGTGTATTTTTCTACCGTGGTATTGAGTTATATCGTTTTATAAGTATAGTATGACTGCGACAGGAAATAAGGCTGCCATGAGTTTGAAAGACACAATGTGTCAAGATTCTCTATCATGCTGACTGAAAGCTGTTGAAACACAGTAAACAGCTGTAGCTTTGGTACCTATTTTTGTTCAGAGTACTAATACTCTATTGATTACAAGGGTATTTTTCAACAATGGTATTGTGTTATATCGTTTACAAGTATAGTATGACTGCGACAGGAAATAAAGTAGCCATGAATTTGAGAGTCAGAATGTGTCAAGATTCTCTATCATGCTGACTGAAAACTGTTGAAACACAGTAAACAGCTGTATCTTTGTTACCTATTTTTGGTGAGAGTACTAATACTCTATTCATTACAAGGGTATTTTTCAACAATGGTATTGTGTTATATCGTTTTATAAGTATAGTATGACTGCGACAGGAAATAAGGCACTCGTGTTTTAGAATCGTACCTTTTTTTGTTGACAGTACTTATACTCTATTGGTTACCAGTGCATTTTTCTACTGTGGTACTGAGTTATATCGTTTTATAAGTATAGTATGACTGCAATAGGAAATAAGGGAGCCATGAGTGTGAAAGACAGAATGTGTCGAGATTCTCTATCATGCTGACTGAAAACTGTTGAACCACAGTAAACAGCTGTAGCTTTGGTACATATTTTTGTTCAGAGTACTAATACTTTATTCGTTACCAGGGTATTATCTACCATGGTATTGAGTTATATAGTTTTATAAGTATAGTATGACTGCGACAGGAAATAAGGCAGCCATGGATTTCAGAATCAGAATGTGTCAAGATTGTCTATCATGCTGACTGAAAACTGTTGAAACACAGTAAACAGCTGTAGCTTTGGTATCTATTTTTGGTGAGAGTACTAATACTCTATTCATTACAAGGGTATTTTTCAATAATGGTATTGTGTTATACCGTTTTATAAGTATAGTATGACTGCGGCAGGAAATAAGGCAGACATGAGTTTGAAAGACAGAATGTGTCAGGGATTCTCTATCATGCTGACTGAAAACTGTTGAAACAAAGTAAACAGCGGTAGCTTTGGTACCTATTTTTGTTGAGAGTACTAATACTTTATTCGTTACCAGGGTATTTTCTACCGTGGTATTGAGTTATATCGTTTTATAAGTATAGTATGACTGCAACAGGAAATAAGGCAGCCATGAGTTTGAGAGTCGGAATGTGTCAAGATTCTCTATCATGCTGACTGAAAACTGTGGAAAAAACAGTGAACAGTGGTAGTTTTGGTACCTAGTTATATTGAGAGTACTAATACTTTATTCGTTACCTGTGTATTTTTCTACCGTGGTATTGAGTTATATAGTTTTATAACTATAGTATGACTGCGATAGGAAATAAAGCAGCCATGAATTTGAGTCAGAATGTATCAAGATTCTCAATCATGCTGACTGAAAACTGTTGAAACACAGTAAACAGCTGTAGCTTTGGTACCTATTTTTGTCGAGAGTACTAATACTCTAATCATTACCAGGGTATTTTTCAACAATGGTATTGAGATAAATCGTTTCATAAGTATAGTATGACTGCGACAGAAAATAAGGCAGCCATGAGTTTTAGAATCGTATCTTTTTTTGTTGACAATACTAATACTCTATTTGTTACCAGTGCATTTTTCTACAGTGGTACTGAGTTATATCGTTTTATAAGTATAGTACAACTGCAATAGGAAATAAGGAAGCCACAAGTTTGAAAGACAGAATGTGTGAAGACTCTCTATCATGCTGACTGAAAACTGTTGAAACACAGTAAACAGCTGTAGCTTTGGTACCTATTTTTGTTGAGAGTACTAATACTCTATTGGTTACCAGCGTATTTTGTTACTGTAGTATTGAGTTATATCGTTTTATAAATATAGTATGACTGCGACAGGAAATAAGGCAGCCATGAGTTTGAAAGACACAATGGGTCAAGATTCTCTATCACGTTGACTGAAAACTGTTGAAACATAGTAAACAGCTGTAGCTTTTGTACCTATTTTTGTTGAGAGTGCAAATACTTTATTTGCTACCAGGGTATTTTCAACTGTGGTATTGAGTTATATCGTTTTATAAGTATAATATGACTGCAACTGGAAATAAGGCAACCATGCATTTTAGAATCAGAATGTGTGAAGATTCTCTATCATGCTGACTGAAAACTGTTGAAACACAGTAAACAGCTGTAGCTTTGGTACCTAGTTATGTTGAGAGCACTAATACTCTATTGGTGACCAGTGTGTTTTTCTACCGTAGTATTGAGTTATATTGTTTCATAAGTATACTATGACTGCGACAGGAAATAAAGCAGCCATAAATTTGAGAGTCATAATGCATCTAGATTCTCTATCATGCTGACTGAAAACAGTTGAAACACAGTAAACAGCTGTAGTTTTGGAACCTATTTTTTGAGAATACAAATACTTCATTCATTACCAGGGTATTTTCTACTGTGGTATTCAGATATATCGTTTTATAAGTACAATATGATTGCAACAGGAAATAAGGCAACCATAGATTATAGAATCAGAATGTGTCAAGATTCTCTATCATTTTGACTGAAAACTGTTGAAACACAGTAAACAGCTGTAGGTTTGGTACCTATTTTTGGTGAGAGTACTAATACTCTATTCATTACAAGGGTATTTTTCAACAATGGTATTGTGTTATATCGTTTTATAAGTATAACATGACTGCGACAGGAAATAAGACAGCCATGAGTTTGAAAGACAGAGTGTGTCAAGATTCTCTATCATGCTGACTGAAAACTGTTGAAACACAGTAAACAGCTGTAGCTTTGGTACCTATTTTTGTTCAGAGTACTAATACTTTATTCATTACCAGGGTATTTTCTACCGTGGTATTGAGTTATATCATTTTATAAGTATAGTATGACTGCAACAGGAAATAAGGCAGCTATGGATTTTAGAATCAGAATGTGTCCAGATTCTCTATCATGCTGGCTGAAAACTGTGGAAACAACAGTCAACAATGGTAGTTTTGGTACCAGTTACATTGAGAGTATTAATACTCTATTAGTTACCAGTGTATTTTTCTACCATGGTATTGAATTATATCATTTCATAAGTATAGTATGACTGCGACAGAAAATAAGGCAGCCATGAGTTTGAAAGACACAATGTGTCAAGATTCTCTATCATGCTGACTGTAAACTGTTGAAACACAGTAAACAGCTGTAGCTTTGGTACATATTTTTGTTCAGAGTACTAATACTCTATTGATTACAAGGATATTTTTCAACAATGGTATTGTGTTATATCGTTTCATAAGTATAGTATGACTACGACAGGAAATAAGGCAGCCAGGTATTTTAGAATCAGAATGTGTCAAGATTCTCTATCATGCTGACTGAAAACTGTTGAAACACAGTAAACAGCTGTAGCTTTGTTACCTATTTTTCTTGAGAGTACAAATACTTTATTCGTTACAAGGGTATTTTCTACCGTGGTATTGAGTTATATAGTTTTATAAGTACAATATGATTGCAACAGGAAATAAGGCAACCATGGATTTTAGAATCAGAATGTGTCAAGATTCTCTATCAAATAAGTATAGTATGACTGCGACAGGAAATAAGGCAGCCATGAGTTTGAAAGAAACAATGTGTCAAGATTCTCTATCATGCTGACTGAAAACTGTTTAAACACAGTAAACAGCTGTTGCTTTGTTACCTATTTTTGTTGAGAGTACTAAGACTCTATTCGTTAAGAGGGTATTTTTCAACAATGGTATTGTGTTATACCGTTTTATAAGTATAGTATGACTGCGACAGGAAATAAAGCAGCCATGAATTTGAGAGTCAGAATGTATCAAGATTCTCTATCATGCTGACTGAAAACTGTTGAAACACAGTAAAAAGCTGTAGCTTTGGTACCTATTGTTGTTCAGAGTACTAATACTCTATTCCTTACCAGGGTATTTTTCAACAATCGTATTGAGTTATGTCGTTTCATAATTATAGTATGACTGCGACAGAAAATAAGGCAGCCATGATTTTGAAAGTCAGAATGTGTCAAGATTCTCTATCATGCTGACTAAAAACTGTTGAAACACAGTAAACAGCTGTAGCTTTGGTACCTATTTTTGTTGAGAATACTAATACTTTATTCGTTACCAGGGTATTTTCTACCGTGGTATTGAGTTACATCGTTTTATAAGTATAGTACGACAGCGACAGGAAACAAGGCAGCCATGGAGTTTAGAATCAGAAAGTGTCAAGATTCTCTATCATGCTGACTGAAAACTGTTGAAACAACAGTGAACAGTGGTAGCTTTGGTACTTAGTTATATTGAGAGTACTAATACTCTATTGGTTACCAGTATATTTTTCTACCAAGGTATTGAGTTATATGGTTTTATAATTATCGTATGACTGCAACAGTAAATAAGGCAGCCATGATTTTGAAAGTCAGAATGTGTCGAGAATCTCTATCATGCTGACTGAAAACTGTTGAAACACAGTGAACAGCTGTAGCTTTGTTACCTATTTTTGTAGAGGGTACTAATATATTCGTTAGCAGGGTATTTTGTACCGTGATATTGAGTTATGTCGTTTTATAACTACAGTACGACTGTGACATGAAAAGAGGCGGCCAAGAGTTTGAGAGTCAAAATGTGCCAAGATTCTCTATCATGCTGACTGAAAACTGTTGAAACACAGTAAACAGCTGTAGCTTTGGTACCTATTTTTGTTGAAAGTACTAATACTCTATTGGTTCCCAGTGTATTTTTTTTCCGTGGTATTGAATTATATCGTTTTATAAGTATAGTATGATTGTGACAGGAAATAAGGCAGCCATGAGTTTGAAAGACACACTGTGTCAAGATTCTCTATCCTGCTGACTGAAAACTGTTGAAACACAGTAAACAGCTGTAGCTTTGGTACCTATTTTTGTTGAGAGTACAAACACGCTATTGGTTACCAGTGCATTTTTCTACCGTGGTATTGAGTTATATCGTTTTATAAGTATAGTATGACTGCGACAGGAAATAAGGCAGCCATGAATTTGAGAGTCAGAATGTGTCAAGATTCTCTATCATGCTGACTGAAAACTGTTGAAACACAGTAAACAGCTGTATCTTTGGTACCTATTTTTGGTGAGAGCACTAATACTCTATTCATTACAAGGGTATTTTTCAACAATGGTATTGTGTTATATCGTTTTATAAGTATAGTATGACTGCGACAGGAAATAAGGCAGCCATGAGTTTTAGAATCGTGCCTTTTTTTGTTGACAGTACTAATACGCTATTGGTTACCAGTGCATTTTTCTACCGTGGTACTGAGTTATATCGTTTTATAAGTATAGTATGACTGCAATAGGAAATAAGGAAGCCACGAGTTTGAAAGACAGAATGTGTGAAGATTCTCTATCATGCTGACTGAAAACTGTTGAAACACAGTAAAGAGCTGTAGCTTTGGTACCTAATTTTGGTGAGAGTACTAATACTTTATTCATTACAAGGGTATTTTTCAACAATGGTATTGAGTTATATTGTTTTATAAGTATAGTATGACTGTGACAGGAAATAAGGCAGCCATGAGTTTGAAAGACAGAATGTGTCAAGATTCTCTATCATGCTGACTGAAAACTGTTGCAACACAGTAAACAGCTGTAGCTTTGGTACCTATTTTTGTTGAGAGTACTAATACTTTATTCGTTACCAGAGTTTTTTCAACCGTGATATTGAGTTATATCGTTTTATAAGTGTAGTATGACTTCAACAGGAAATAAGGCAGCCATAGATTTTAGAATCAGAATGTGTCAAGATTCTCTATCATGCTGACTGAAAACTGTGGAAACAACAGTGAACAGTGGTAGCTTTGGTACCTAGATATATTGAGAGTACTAATACTCTATTACTTACCTGTGTATTTTTCTACCATGGTATTTAGTTATATCGTTTCATAAGTATAGTATGACTGCGACAGAAAATAAGGCAGCCATGAGACTAAAAGACAGAATGTGTCGATTCTCTATCATGCTGACTGAAAACTGTGGAAACACAGTAAACAGCTGTAGCTTTGGTACCTATTTTTGTGGAGAGTACCAATACTCTATTCGTTAAGAGGGTATTTTTCAACAATGGTATTGTGTTATATCGTTTTCTAAGTATAGTATGACCGCGACAGGAAATAAAGTAGCAGTAACAGTTTTACTCCCGTATAAGATCAGGAGAAGTTGTTCCCCGGCAGCGGCTACTGCACTTGGTGTACAGTCATCCGCCAAAATTGTGTTGACATACTGTTGTGAGTCGCTAGTAACGTCGGAGACAATTGTACTGAATACTTTCTTCTTACCAACTTGAAAGAGTGCAGAAGTAGTGTCACAACCACTTATAGAATGTGCTACAAGGAGGTTGCTTCTATGGTCACCCATTTTGGTTGCTATTTCACTAACTGAAACTAGTAAGTTTTGGGTAATGGAATACATCATGTGAATATTACATCCCGGTTGAACTCAAGAGGTAAGAATGACTAACAAGTCTGTGTCTGTTCCCACAACGACAACATTGTTGTCATCTTGAGCGATGTCAAGTGCAGTTTCGGCTATCAGTACATCAGCATCAGCCTCGGCCTGCTTGGACTGAATATTGATAGCAGATAGCTCCTGCATTAGAAGATCGATCAGTTGGGTTTTGTTCTTGGCATTTGCAAGGAAATCGGATTGGGGTGTGGTGGCTGGTAACTCGGGTGAGATATTGATATCAATGGAATACCTGTCTTTAGATCTACGGGCTTGTTCCATGCCCTTTGTCGACATTGTTCTAGCATAACCATCAAAAACAACCACGACGTTCGCCACAAAATGTCTCACTAGATAATTGGAATATGATGTACATATGTCCTTATATGACGACTGTTTAGGCCATACAACTGCCCTCAATAAAAATCCACCATCTACAACAAACAGAGAATGTTCTGGGATTTTAGTTTGCTCAGAACCGTATGTTTTGAGGATCTTACCGAGCGTGCTTTTCTGTGTCTTCCTCATTCCAGCAGAATCAAACAATGCTGGTGGTTTCGGGGCGAGTTCATATTTGAGATACTCTTCCATCTCTGCTTGTGACTGAATAACACATGTGATGCGGTTGAACAGAATTGTGGGGTCAATCACTACCTTACTTCCACGGACTTTGATGCTATTTGCCATCGATGCGAAAGACTTCACAGTGTCAACACGTCGTAGTTTGATGCTGTTGAACGTTTTGCTTACAACATTCGATACGCAACATTCACCAATTTTGCGAACTTGGTCACAGTTCACAGTTTCATCGGCCACAAGCCCGGTCGCTATAGAGACTAATTGTAGTGGATCTCTATTCTGAAAGGGGGAATGCACTCTAAGCCAGTTCAATAATTTGGTGATATCATTGGCATCAGTCAATTGTGAACTTTGACGGAGATCCCGATGTTGTTCGCCATGACCAGTGTGAACATGAACAAAATTTTCGAGAGCATTACATATCGGAAGACAAAGAGGTAGTCCATGTACCCATTTCGCAACAGTGCTATCGGTTATTCCCCTGCCATGTGTGAGACCACCAGGTCATTAAACACTGCTCTATGGTCTGATCAGAATATATCCCGTCCCAGAATTTATCTGAGCGCCTTATGGTAAAGTAACCTTTCTCAGTGAACAACTTCAAATCATCCTGTTGCATTATTTCTGTTAGCTCATTCATCTGCTGCAAATAGAGATGAGAACTTTTTGCGTATGCAAAATGACCACCTGCGTGAAATACTGGAATCATATTGCGAACACAATATGTGTGGAGTTCCCAGTCGCCTGTGCGCTCTGCTCTCAAGAACAACTGGAGAAGACCTATTTGCTCGTAGTATTGTACCCAAAGCTTTCCTGTGCGTCCTACGGACGCATTCTGGAGCAGTTCGTGTAATTTTGACAGTAGATGGTTGACACTTTCTTGATTGACAGCGTCAGCTGTTGTACAGTCACCTCTGGCAAGTCCACTGAATATTTCATTGACTTTTGTGCAGTCTATGTTATATAGTGTTCGGCTTTCTTCAAACACAAGTTTTGTAATGGCAATTTGTGTTAGCAAATGGGCACGAACTGCTCTTGAATATGCATGACCACTGAATGATGGATTGACCCACCAGCATAAACAGTCCCCCAAAGTTCATCCAAGCCGCTACCAGCCATGATCGAACCAATTGCCCCTAAATATGACATAATCATATGGAAGCCGCCGAGTCTAACGAAAACTTTTGTCAACTTATCTGACGAAGACACAATCTCCACTGCTTTGATATAAAGTGGTTGGTCAAACGTCACTGGACAAACGTTCAGTCCCTGTTTCTCACATTATGTGATTTAATCGAACATGGAAATTGAAACAATGATGCTATAATACGGTATTTGAATGAGAAAAGTCGATGCCGTTTGAATTTGAGTTTAGGGGGTATGCTTAATATTTCACACGTTTCACCAGTTCATTATGGAATAAATGACTATTGTTATATATCATTATAAAGCCACTGCTTTTCTGCAATTTTTGATATATAATTTAACTCCCAAAGTTGTCGTTGATTTGATTTAATGGACGTTGTGTACCGTTGTGTGTATGAAAACAATAAATTTATTTTCGTAATTTTGAACATTTTCGTGAATATTTCACCATTGAGTGTGAGGATTGGTACAAAGTTGGCATTTTCTGTTGGGGATATGTATTCTCAATATAATTCAGCACGATATTTATGATTCTCACCCTACTAAGGCGAATAAGAATGAGAAATATGGAGCTGGGTCGAATTTTTAAAAAAAAATTTTTTTTCATCAAAAAAACGCTATAACTAAAAAAGCTCAACTCGGATTCGCGGGGACTTTTCACACTTTATCCGCAATGTGTGTCCCGGAAACATATAAAACAATCAGCTTTCACCGATTTTTTTCCTTACTTTCTCATTTCAGTCAGAATGTGTCAAGATTCTCTATCATGCTGACTGAAAACTGTTGAAACACAGTAAACAGCTGTAGTTTTGGTACCTATTTTTGTTGAGAGTACAAATACTTTATTCGTTACCAGGGTATTTTCTACCGTGGTATTGAGTTATATCGTTTTATAAGTACAATATGATTGCAACAGGAAATAAGGCAACTATGGATTTTAGAATCAGAATGTGTCAAGATTCTCTATCATGCTGACTGAAAACTGTTGAAACACAGTAAACAGCTGTAGCTTTGGTACCTGTTTTTGTTGAGAGTACTAAAACTCTATTCGTTAAGAGGGTATTTTTCAACAATGGTATTGTGTTATAACGTTTTATAAGTATAGTATGACTGCGACAGGAAGTAAGGCAGCCATGAGTTTGAAAGACAGAATGTGTCAAGATTCTCTATCATGCTGACCGAAAACTGTTGAAACACAGTAAACAGCTGTAGCTTCGGTACCTATTTTTGGTGAGTGTACCAATACTCTATTCATCACAACGGCATTTTTCAACAATGGTATTGCGTTATATCGTTTCATAAGTATAGTATGACTGCGACAGGAAGTAAGGCACTCATGAGTTTTAGAATCGTACCTTTTTTTGTTGACAGTACTTATACTCTATTGGTTACCAGTGCATTTTTCTACTGTGGTACTGAGTTATATCGTTTTATAAGTATAGTATGACTGCAATAGGAAATAAGGGAGCCATGAGTTTGAAAGACAGAATGTGTCAAGATTCTCTATCATGCTGACTGATAACTGTTGAACCACCGTAAACAGCTGTAGCTTTGGTACCTATTTTTGTTCAGAGTACTAATACTTTATTCGTTACCAGGGTACTATCTACCGTGGTATTGAGTTATATAGTTTTGTAAGTATAGTATGACTGCGACAGGAAATAAGGCAGCCATGGATTTCAGAATCAGAATGTGTCAAGATTCTCTATCATGCTGACTGAAAACTGTTGAAACACAGTAAACAGCTGTAGCTTTGGAACCTATTTTTTGAGAATGCAAATACTTTTTTCGTTACCAGGGTATTTTCTACCGTGGTATTCAATTATATCGTTTCATAAGTACAATATGATTGCAACAGGAAATAAGGCAACCATAGATTATAGAATCAGAATGTGTCAAGATTCAATATCATGCTGACTGAAAACTGTTGAAACACAGTAAACAGCTGTAGGTTTGGTACCTATTTTTGGTGAGAGTACTAATACTCTATTCATTACAAGGGAATTTTTCAACAATGGTATTGTGTTATATCGTTTTATAAGTATAGTATGACTGCGACAGGAAATAAGGCAGCCATGAGTTTGAAAGACAGAATGTGTCAAGATTCTCTATCATGCTGACTGAAAACTGTTGAAACACAGTAAACAGCTGTAGCTTTGGTACCTATTTTTGTTCAGAGTACTAATAGTCTATTGATTACAAGGGTATTTTTCAACAATGGTATTGTGTTATATCGTTATATAAGTATAGTATGACTGTGACAGGAAATAAAGCAGCCATGAATTTGAGAGTCAGAATGTATCAAGATTCTCTATCATGCTGACTGAAAACTCTTGAAACACAGTAAACAGCTGTAGCTTCGGTACCTATTTTTGGTGAGAGTACTGATACTCTATTCATTACCAGGCTATTTTTCAACAATGCTATTGAGTTATATCGTTTCATAAGTATAGTATGACTACGACAGGAAATAAAGCAGCCATGAATTTGAGACTCAGAATGTATCAAGATTCTCAATCATGCTGACTGAAAACTGTTGAAACACAGTAAATAGCTGTAGCTTTGGTACCCATTTTTGTCGAGAGTACTAATACTCTATTCATTACCAGGGTATTTTTCAACAATGGTATTGTGTTATATCGTTTTATAAGTATAGTATGACTGCGACAGGAAATAAAGTAGCCATGAATTTGAGAGTCAGAATGTGTCAAGATTCTCTATCATGCTGACTGAAAACTGTTGAAACACAGTAAACAGCTGTAGCTTTGGTACCTATTTTTGTTGAGAGTACAAATACTTCATTCGTTACCAGGGTATTTTCTACCGTGGGATTGAGTTATATCGTTTTATAAGTACAATATAATTGCAACAGGAAATAAGGCAACCATGGATTTTAGAATCAGAATGTGTCAAGATTCTCTATCATGCTGACTGAAAACTGTTGAAACACAGGAAACAGCTGTAGCTTTGGTACCTATTTTTGTTGAGAGTACTAATACTCTATTGGTTACCAGTGTATTTTTCTACTGTGGTATTGAGTTATATCGGTTTATAAGTATAGTAGGACTGCGACAAGAAATAAGGCAGCCATGAGTTAGAAAGACACAATGTGTCAAGATTGTCTATCATGCTGACTGAACTCTGTTGAAACACAGTAAACAGCTGTAGCTTGGTACCTATTTTTGTTGAGAGTAGCAATACTCTATTCGTTAAGAGGGTATTTTTCAACAATGGTATTGTGTTATATCGTTTTATAAGTATAGTATTACTGCGACAGGAAATAAAGCAGCCATGAATTTGAGAGTCAGAATGTATCAAGATTCTCTATCATGCTGACCAAAAACTGTTGAAACACAGTAAATAGCTGTAGCTTTGGTACCTATTTTAGTTGAGAGTACTAATACTCTATTCGTGAAGTGGGTATTTTTCAACAATGGTATTGTGTTATAACGTTTTATAAGTATAGTATGACTGCGACAGGAAATAAAGTAGCCATGAATTTGAGAGTCAGAATGTGTCAAGATTCTCTATCATGCTGACTGAAAACTGTTGAAACACAGTAAACAGCTGTAGCTTTGGTACCTGTTTTTGTTGAGAGTACTAATACTCTATTCCTTAAGAGGGTATTTTTCAACAATGGTATTGTGTTATAACGTTTTATAAGTATAGTATGACTGCGACAGGAAGTAAGGCAGCCATGAGTTTGAAAGACAGAATGTGTCAAGATTCTCTGTCATGCTGACCGAAAACTGTTGAAACACAGTAAACAGCTGTAGCTTCGGTATCTATTTTTGGTGAGCGTACCAATACTCTATTCATCACAACAGCATTTTTCAACAATGGTATTGTGTTATATCGTTTCATAAGTATAGTATGACTGCGACAGGAAATAAGGCACTCATGAGTTTAAGAATCGCACCTTTTTTTGTTGACAGTACTTATACTCTATTGGTTACCAGTGCATTTTTCTACTGTGGTACTGAGTTATATCGTTTTATAAGTATAGTATGACTGCAATAGGAAACTAGAAAAACTGTGAGCACTGCTCACTAAATGATACCACCCACTCCCACCAAGAAACATTTTACAACAGTAAAAGTGTGTTTAATGTAGAGAGCACAAAGACTGACACCAATGTTCGAACGTTTCATTGAAATCCCTTCACTAGTTTAAAAGAGGTCGTGGATATCAAATGTCAACAACCCTCCCCCCCCCCCACCACCCCCACCACCCCCACCACGCAAGCTTGAATTGAATTCTTAACTAGAATGTATATAAAAGAATGCCTGAAAGTTTCAATGAAATCTGCCCACTGGTTTAAGAGGAGTAGCGGATAGCAGGTGTGTCCCCCTCACAAAGCATCACAACAATTTGGCTAAGTTCATTAAGACCTTTGGGACAGAGTAAAAAAAAAATACCTGAAAGCAAAATAGGAGGTGTACATCTATAATGTACCTAAAAGAATGCCTGAAAGTTTCAATGAAATCTGCCCCCTGGTTTAAGAGGAGTAGCGGATAGCAGATGTGTACCCCTCACAGCATAACGAACGTATGGACGTACAGACATACTAAGTCCATTTCGACGCATGAGAAAGAGTAAAAAATAAAAATACCTGAAAACAAAATAAGAGATGCACATCTATAATCTATATAAAAGAATGCCTGTGAGTTTCGATGATATTCGCCCACTGGTATAAGAGGAGTAGCAGATAGCAGGTGTGTACCCCCCACAAAGCATCACAACAATTTGGCTAAGTTCATTAAGACCTTTGGGACAGAGTAAAAAAAAAAATACCTGAAAGTAAAATAGGAGGTGCACATCTAGAATGTATATAAAAGAATGCCTGAAAGTTTCAATGAAATCTGCCCACTGGTTTAAGAGGAGTAGCGGATAGCAGATGTGTACCCCTCAAAGCATAATGGATGTATGGACGTACGGACGTACTAAGTTCATTTTGCCACATGGGATAGAAAAAATAAAAATACCTGAGAGCAGAATAGAAGGTGCACATCTATAATGTATATAAAAGAATGTCTGAGAGTTTCAATGAAATTCGCCCACTGGTTTAAGAGGAGTAGCGGATAGCAGGAGTGTACCCCCCTAAAGCATCACAACAATTTGGCTAAGTTCATTTCGGCCTTTGGGAAAGAGTAAAAAATAAAAATACCTGAAAGCAAAATAGGAGGTGCACATCTATAATGTATAGAAAAGAATGCCTGTAAGTTTCAATGAAATCCACCCACTGGTTTAAGAGGAGTAGCCGATAGCAGATGTGTACCCCCAAAGCGTCACGGGCGTACGGACGTATGGAAGTACGGACGTACGGAAGTACGTAAGTACGGAAGTACGGACACCATGAATGCTATATACCGCCCACTTTTCAAGTGGGTGGTATAATAAGGGAGCCATGAGTTTGAAAGACAGAATGTGTCAAGATTCTCTATCATGCTGACTGAAAACTGTTGAACCACGGTAAACAGCTGTAGATTTGGTACCTATTTTTGCTCAGAGCACTAATACTTTATTCGTTACCAGGGTATTATCTACTGTGGTATTGAGTTATATAGTTTTATAAGTATAGTATGACTGCGACAGGAAATAAGGCAGCCATGGATTTCAGAATCAGAATGTGTCAAGATTCTCAATCATACTGACTGAAAACTGTTGAAACACAGTAAACAGCTGTAGCTTTGGTACCTATTTTTGGTGAGAGTACTAATACTCTATTCATGACAAGGGTATTTTTCAACAATGGTATTGTGTTATATCGTTTTACAAGTATAGTATGACAGCGACAGGAAATAAGGCAGCCATGAGTTTGAAAGACAGAATGTGTCAAGATTCTCTATCATGCTGACTGAAAACTGTTGAAACACAGTAAACAGCTGTAGCTTTGGTACCTATTTTTGTTGAGAGTACTAATACTCTATTGGTTACCAGCGTATTTTTCTACCGTGGTATTGAGTTATATCGTTTTATAAGTATAGTATGACTGCGACAGGAAATAAGGCAGCCATGAGTTTGAAAGAAACAATGTGTCAAGATTCTCTATCATGCTGACTGAAAACTGTGGAAACAACAGTGAACAGTGGTAGCTTTGGTACCATGGTATTGAGTTATATCGTTTCATAAGTATAGTATGACTGTGACAGAAAATAAGGCAGCCATGAGAGTGAAAGACAGAATGTGTCAAGATTCTCTATCATGCTGACTGAAAACTGTTGAAACACAGTAAACAGCTGTAGCTTTGGTACCTATTTTTGTTCAGAGTACTAATACACTACTCTTTACCAGGGTATTTTTCAACAATGGTATTGTGTTACATTGTTTTAAAAGTATAGTATGACTGCGACAAGAAATGAGGTAGCCATGAATTTGAGAGTCAGAATGTATCAAGATTCTCTATCATGCTGATTGAAAACTGTTGAAACACAGTAAACAGCTGTAGCTTTGGTACCTATTTTTGTTGACAGTACTAATACTCAATCGGTTACCTGTGCGTTGTTCTACCATGGTACTGAGTTATATCGTTTCCTAAGTATAGTATGACTGCGACAGAAAATAAGGCAGCCAAGAGTTTGAAAGTCAGAATGTGTCAAGATTTTCTATCATGCCAATTGAAAACTGTTGAAATACAGTAAACAGCTGTAGCTTTGGTACCTATTTTTGTTGAGAGTACTAATACTCTATTCGTTAAGAGGGTATTTTTCAACAATGGTATTGTGTTATATCGTTTTATAAGTATAGTATGACTGCGACAGGAAATAAGGCAGCCATGAATTTGAGAGTCGGAATGTATCAAGATTTTCTATCATGCTGACCGAAAACTTTTGAAACACAGTAAACAGCTGTAGCTTCGGTACCTATTTTTGGTGAGCGTACCAATACTCTATTCATCACAAGGGCATTTTTCAACAATGGTATTGTGTTATATCGTTTTATAAGAATAGCATGACTGCGACAGGAAGTAAGGCACTCATGAGTTTTAGAATCGTACCTTTTTTGTTGACAGTACTAATACTCTATTGGTTACCAGTGCATTTTTCTACTGTGGTACTGAATTATATCGTTTTATAAGTATAGTATGACTGCAATAGGAAATAAGGGAGTCATGAGTTTGAAAGACAGAATGAGTCAAGATTCTCTATCATGCTGACTGAAAACTGTTGAACCACAGTAAACAGCTGTAGATTTGGTACCTATTTTTGTTCAGAGTACTAATACTTTATTCGTTACCAGGGTACTATCTACCGTGGGATTGAGTTATATAGTTTTATAAGTATAGTATGACTGCGACAGGAAATAAGGCAGCCATGGATTTCAGAATCAGAATGTGTCAAGATTCTCTATCATGCTGACTGAAAACTGTTGAAACACAGTAAACAGCTGTAGCTTTGGAACCTATTTTTTGAGAATGCAAATACTTTATTCGTTACCAGGGTATTTTCTACCGTGGTATTCAATTATATCGTTTCATAAGTACAATATGATTGCAACAGGAAATAAGGCAACCATAGATTATAGAATCAGAATGTGTCAAGATTCTCTATCATGCTGACTGGAAACTGTTGAAACACAGTAAACAGCTGTAGGTTTGGTACCTATTTTTGGTGAGAGTACTAATACTCTATTCATTACAAGGGTATTTTTCAACAATGGTATTGTGTTATATAGCTTTATAAGTATAGTATGACTGCGACAGGAAATAAGGCAGTCATGAGTTTGAAAGATAGAATGTGTCAAGATTCTCTATCATGCTGACTGAAAACTGTTGAAACACAGTAAACAGCTGTAGCTTTGGTACCTATTTTTGTTCAGAGTACTAATAGTCTATTGATTACAAGGGTATTTTTCAACAATGGTATTGTGTTATATCGTTTTATAAGTATAGTATGACTGTGACAGGAAATAAAGCAGCCATGAATTTGAGAGTCAGAATGTATCAAGATTCTCTAGCATGCTGACTGAAACCTCTTGAAACACAGTAAACAGCTGTAGCTTGGGTACCTATTTTTGGTGAGAGTACTAATACTCTATTCATTACCAGGGTATTTTTCAACAATGCTATTCAGTTATATCGTTTCATAAGTATAGTATGACTACGACAGGAAATAAGGCAGCCAGGTATTTTAGAATCAGAATGTGTCAAGATTCTCTATCATGCTGACTGAAAACTGTTGAAACACAGTAAACAGCCGTAGCTTTGGTACCTATTTTTGTTGAGAGTACTAATACTGCATTGGTTACCAGTGTATTTTTCTACCGTGGTATTGAGTTATATCGTTTTATAAGTATAGTATGACTGCGACAGGAAATATGGCAGCCATGAGTTTGAAAGAAACAATGTGTCAAGATTCTCTATCATGATGACTGAAAACTGTTTAAACACAGTAAACAGCTGTAGCTTTGGTACCTATTTTTGTTGAGAGTACTAAGACTCTATTCGTTAAGAGGGTATTTTTCAACAATGGTATTGTGTTATATCATTTTATAAGTAAAGTATGACTGCGACAGGAAATAAAGCAGCCATGAATTTGAGAGTCGGAATGTATCAAGATTTTCTATCATGCTGACCGAAAACTTTTGAAACACAGTAAACAGCTGTAGCTTCGGTACCTATTTTTGGTGAGCGTACCAATACTCTATTCATCACAAGGGCATTTTTCAACAATGGTATTGTGTTATATCGTTTTATAAGAATAGCATGACTGCGACAGGAAGTAAGGCACTCATGAGTTTTAGAATCGTACCTTTTTTGTTGACAGTACTAATACTCTATTGGTTACCAGTGCATTTTTCTACTGTGGTACTGAATTATATCGTTTTATAAGTATAGTATGACTGCAATAGGAAATAAGGGAGTCATGAGTTTGAAAGACAGAATGAGTCAAGATTCTCTATCATGCTGACTGAAAACTGTTGAACCACAGTAAACAGCTGTAGATTTGGTACCTATTTTTGTTCAGAGTACTAATACTTTATTCGTTACCAGGGTACTATCTACCGTGGGATTGAGTTATATAGTTTTATAAGTATAGTATGACTGCGACAGGAAATAAGGCAGCCATGGATTTCAGAATCAGAATGTGTCAAGATTCTCTATCATGCTGACTGAAAACTGTTGAAACACAGTAAACAGCTGTAGCTTTGGAACCTATTTTTTGAGAATGCAAATACTTTATTCGTTACCAGGGTATTTTCTACCGTGGTATTCAATTATATCGTTTCATAAGTACAATATGATTGCAACAGGAAATAAGGCAACCATAGATTATAGAATCAGAATGTGTCAAGATTCTCTATCATGCTGACTGGAAACTGTTGAAACACAGTAAACAGCTGTAGGTTTGGTACCTATTTTTGGTGAGAGTACTAATACTCTATTCATTACAAGGGTATTTTTCAACAATGGTATTGTGTTATATAGCTTTATAAGTATAGTATGACTGCGACAGGAAATAAGGCAGTCATGAGTTTGAAAGATAGAATGTGTCAAGATTCTCTATCATGCTGACTGAAAACTGTTGAAACACAGTAAACAGCTGTAGCTTTGGTACCTATTTTTGTTCAGAGTACTAATAGTCTATTGATTACAAGGGTATTTTTCAACAATGGTATTGTGTTATATCGTTTTATAAGTATAGTATGACTGTGACAGGAAATAAAGCAGCCATGAATTTGAGAGTCAGAATGTATCAAGATTCTCTAGCATGCTGACTGAAACCTCTTGAAACACAGTAAACAGCTGTAGCTTGGGTACCTATTTTTGGTGAGAGTACTAATACTCTATTCATTACCAGGGTATTTTTCAACAATGCTATTCAGTTATATCGTTTCATAAGTATAGTATGACTACGACAGGAAATAAGGCAGCCAGGTATTTTAGAATCAGAATGTGTCAAGATTCTCTATCATGCTGACTGAAAACTGTTGAAACACAGTAAACAGCCGTAGCTTTGGTACCTATTTTTGTTGAGAGTACTAATACTGCATTGGTTACCAGTGTATTTTTCTACCGTGGTATTGAGTTATATCGTTTTATAAGTATAGTATGACTGCGACAGGAAATATGGCAGCCATGAGTTTGAAAGAAACAATGTGTCAAGATTCTCTATCATGATGACTGAAAACTGTTTAAACACAGTAAACAGCTGTAGCTTTGGTACCTATTTTTGTTGAGAGTACTAAGACTCTATTCGTTAAGAGGGTATTTTTCAACAATGGTATTGTGTTATATCATTTTATAAGTAAAGTATGACTGCGACAGGAAATAAAGCAGCTATGAATTTGAGAGTCAGAATGTATCAAGATTCTCAATCATGCTGACTGAAAACTGTTGAAACACAGTAAACAGCTGTAGCTTTGGTACCCATTTTTGTCGAGAGTACTAATACTCTATTCATTACCAGGGTATTTTTCTACCATGGTATTGAGTTATATTGTTTCATAAGTATAGTATGACTGCGACAGGAAATAAGGCAGCCATGAGTTCTGGAATCGTACCTTTTTTGTTGACAGTACTAATACTCTATTGGTTACCAGTGCATTTTTCTACCGTGGTATTGAGTTATATCGTTTTATAAGTATAGTATGACTGCGAAAGGAAATAAGTCAGCCATCAGTTTGAAAGACAGAATGTGTCAAGATTCTCTATCATGCTGACTGAAAACTGTTGCAACACAGTAAACAGCTGTAGCTTTGGTATCTATTTTTGTTGACAGTACTAATACTTTATTCGTTACCAGAGTTTTTTCTACCGTGATATTGAGTTATATCGTTTTATAAGTGTAGTATGACTGCAACAGGAAATAAGGCAGCCATGGATTTTAGAAACAGAATGTGTCAAGATTCTCTACCATGCTGACTGAAAACTGTGGAAACAACAGTGAACAGTGGTAGCTTCGGTACCTAGTTATATTGAGAGTACTAATACTCTATTAGTTACCAGTGTATTTTTCTACCATGGTATTGAGTTATATCGTTTCATAAGTAGACTGCGACAGAAAATAAGGCAGCCATGAGACTGAAAGACAGAATGTGTCAAGATTCTCTATCATGCTTACTGAAAACTGTTGAAACACAGTAAACAGCTGTAGCTTTGGTACCTATTTTTGTTGAGAGTACAAATACTTTATTCGTACCAGGGTATTTTCTATCGCGGTATTGAGTTATATCGTTTTATTAGTATGATATGATTGCAACAGGAAATAAGGCAACCATGGATTTTAGAATCAGAATGTGTCAAGATTCTCTATCATGCTGACTGAAAACTGTTGAAACACAGTAAACAGCTGTAGCTTGGTACCTATTTTTGTTGAGAGTACTAATACTCTATTGGTTAAAGGGGTATTTTTCAACAATGGTATTGTGTTATATCATTTTATAAGTATAGTATTACTGCGACAGGAGATAAAGCAGCCATGAATTTGAGAGTCAGAATGCATCAAGATTCTCTATCATGCTGACCGAAAACTGTTGAAACACAGGAAACAGCTGTAGCTTCGGTACCTATTTTTGGTGAGTGTACTATTACTGTATTCATTACAAGGGCATTTTTCAACAATGGTATTGTGTTATATCGTTTCATAAGTATAGTAAGACTGCGACAGGAAATAAGGCACTCATGAGTTTAAGAATCGCACCTTTTTTTGTTGACAGTACATATACTCTATTGGTTACCAGCGCATTTTTCTACTGTCGTACTGAGTTATATCATTTTATAAGTATAGTATGACTGCAATAGGAAATAAGGGAGCCATGAGTTTGAAAGATAGAATGTGTCAAGTTTCTCTATGATGCTGACTGAAAACTGTTGAACCACGGTAAACAGCTGTAGCTTTGGTACCTATTTTTGTTCAGAGTACTAATACTTTATTCGTTACCAGGGTATTATCTACCGTGGTATTGAGTTATATAGTTTTATAAGTATAGTATGACTCCGACAGGAAATAAGGCAGCCATGGATTTCAAAATCAGAATGTGTCAAGATTCTCTATCATGCTGACTGAAAACTGTTGAAACACAGTAAACAGCTGTAGCTTTGGTACCTATTTTTGGTGAGAGTACTAATACTCTATTCATTACAAGGGTATTTTTCAACAATGGTATTGTGTTATATCGTTTTATAAGTATAGTATGACAGCGACAGGAAATAAGGCAGCCATGAGTTTGAAAGACAGAATGTGTTAGGGATTCTCTAAAATGCTGACTGAAAACTGTTGAAACAAAGTAAACAGCTGTAGCTTTGGTACCTATTTTTGTTGAGAGTACTAATACTTTATTCGTTACCAGGGTATTTTCTACCATGGTATTGAGTTATACCGTTTTATAAGTATAGTATGACTGCAACAGGAAAAAAGACAGCCATGGATTTTAGAATCAGAATGTGTCAAGATTCTCTATCATGCTGACTGAAAACGGTGGAAACAACAGTGAACAGTGGTAGTTTTGCTACCTAGTTATATTGAGAGTACTAATACTTTATTCGTTACCAGTGTATGTTTCTACCGTGGTATTGAGTTATATAGTTTTATAAATATAGTATGACTGCGATAGGAAATAAGGCAGCCATGAGTTTGAGAGTCGGAATGTGTCAAGATTCTCTCACATGCTGACTGAAAACTGTTGAAACACAATAAACAGCTGTAGCTTTGGTACCTATTTTTGTTGAGAGTACTAATACTCCATTGGTTACCAGTGTATTTTTCTACCGTGGTATTGAGTTATATCGTTTTATAAGTATAGTATGACTGCGACAGGAAATAAGGCAGCCATGAGTTTGAAAGACACAATGTGTCAAGATTCTCTATCATGCTGACTGAAAACTGCTCAAACACAGTAAACAGCTGTAGCTTTGGTACCTATTTTTGTTGAGAGTATTAATACTCTATTCATTAAGAGGGTATTTTTCAACAATGGTATTGTGTTATATCGTTTTATAAGTATAGTATGACTGCGACAGGAAATAAAGCAGCCTTGAATTTGAGAATCAGAATGTATCAAGATTGTCTATCATGCTGACTGAAAACTGTTGAAACACAGTGAACAGTTGTAGCTTAGGTACCTATTTTGTTGCGAGTTCAAATACTTTATTCGTTACCAGGGTATTTTCTACCATGGTATTTAGTTATATCGTTTTATAAGTACAATATGATTGCAACAGGAAAAAAGGCAACCATGGATTTTAGAATCAGAATGTGTCAAGATTCTCTATCATGCTGACTGAAAACTGTTGAAACACAGTAAACAGCTGTAGCTTTGGTACCTATTTTTGTTCAGAGTACTAATACACTACTCGTTACCAGGGTATTTTTCAACAATGGTATTGTGTTACATTGTTTTAAAAGTATAGTATGACTGTGACAGGATATGAGGCAGCCATGAAATTGAGAGTCAGAATGTATCAAGATTCTCTATCATGCTGACTGAAAACTGTTGAAACACAGTAAACAGCTGTAGCTTTGGTACCTATTTTTGTTGAGAGTACTAATACTCTATTCGTTAAGAGGGTATTTTTCAACAAACGTATTGCGTTATATTGTTTTAAAAGTATGGTATGATTGCGACAGGAAATAAGGCAGCCTTGAGTTTGAAAGACACAATGTGTCAAGATTCTCTATCATGCTGACTGAAAACTGTTGAAACACAGTAAACAGCTGTAGCTTTGGTACCTATTTTTGTCGAGAGTACTAATACTCTATTCATTACCAGGGTATTTTTCAACAATGGTATTGAGATATATCGTTTCATAAGTATAGTATGACTGCGACAGGAAATAAGGCAGCCATGAGTTTTAGAATCGTACCTTTTTTGTTGACAGTACTAATACTCTATTGGTTTCCAGTGCATTTTTCTACCATGGCACTGAGTTATATCGTTTTATAAGTATAGTATGACTGCAATAGGAAATAAGGCAGCCATGAGTTTGAAAGACAGAATCTATCAAGATTCTCTATCATGTTAACTGAAAGCTGTTGAAACACACTAAACAGCTGTAGCTTTGGTACCTATTTTTGTTCAGAGTACTAATACACTACTCGTTACGAGGGTATTTCTTAACAATGGTATTGTGTTACATTCTTCTAAAAGTATAGTATGACTGCGACAGGAAATGAGGAAGCCATGAAATTGAGAGTCAGAATGTATCAAGATTCTCGATCATGCTGACTGAAAACTGTTGAAACACAGTAAACAGCTGTAGTTTTGGTACCTATTGTTGTTCAGAGTACTAATACTCTATTCGTTACCAGGGTATTTTTCAAGAATGGTATTGTGTTACATTGTTTTAAAAGTATAGTATGACTGCGACAGGAAATAAGGCAGCCATGAATTTTAGATTCAGAATGTGTCAAGATTCGCTATCATGCTGACTGAAAACTGTTGAAACACAGTGAACAGTGGTAGTTTGGTATCAAGTTATATTGAGAGTACTAATACTCTATTAGTCACCCGTGTATTTTTCTGCCGTGGTATTGAGTTATATCGTTTTATAAGTACACTAAGACTGCGACAGGAAATAAGGCAGCCATGAGTTTGAAAGACAGAATGTGGCAAGATTCTCTATCATGCTGACTGAAAACTGTTGAAACACAGCAAACAGCTGTAGCTTGGGTACCTATTTTTGTTGAGAGTTCAAATACTTTATTCGTTACCCTGGTATTTTCTACCGTGGTATTGAGTTATATCGTTTTATAAGTACAGTATGACTGCGACAGAAAATAAGGCAGCCATGAGTTTGAAAGACACCATGTGTCAAGATTCTCTATCATTCTGACTGAAATCTGTTGAAACACAGTAAACAGCTGTACCTTTGGTACCTAGTTATGTTGAGAGTACTAATACTCTATTGGTTACCAGTGTCTTTTTCTACCGTGGTATTGAGTAATATCGTTTCATAAGTATAGTATTACTGCGACAGAAAATAAGGCAGCCATGAGTTTGAAAGACAGAATGTGGCAAGATTCTCTACCATGCTGACTGAAAACTGTTGAAACACAGTAAACAGCTGTAGCTTTGGTACGCAGTTTTGTTGAGAGTGCAAATACTTTATTCGTTACCAGGGTATTTTGTACCGTGGTATTGAGTTATACCTTTTCATAACTATACTATAACTGCGACAGGAAATAAGGCACCCAGGTGTTTTAGAATCAGAATGTGTCAAGATTCTCTATCATGCTGACTGAAAACTGTTGAAACACAGTAAACAGCTGTAGCTTTGGTACCTATTTCTGTTGAGGGTACTAATACTCTATTGGTTACCAGTGTATTTTTCTACCGTGGTATTGAGTTATATCGTTTTATAAGTATAGTATGACTGCGATAGGAAATAAGGCAGCCATGAGTTTGAGAGTCGGAATGTGTCAAGATTCTCTCACATGCTGACTGAAAACTGATGAAACACAGTAAACAGCTGTAGCTTTGGTACCTATTTCTGTTGAGAGTACTAATACTCTATTGGTTACCAGTGTATTTTTCTACCGTGGTATTGAGTTATATCGTTTTATAAGTATAGTATGACTGCGACAGGAAATAAGGCAGCCATGAGTTTGAAAGACACAATGTTTCAAGATTCTCTATCATGCTGACTGAAAACTGTTGAAACACAGTCAACAGCTGGAGATTTGGTACCCATTTTTGTCGAGAGATACTAATACTCTATTCATTACCAGGGTATTTTTCAACAATGGCATTGAGATATATCGTTTCATAAGTATAGTATGAATGCGACAGGAAATAAGGCAGCCATGAGTTTCAGAATCGTACCTTCTTTGTTGACAGTACTAATACTATATTGGTTATCAGTGCATTTCTCCACCGTGGTACTGGATTATATCTTTTCATAAGTATACTATGACTGCAAAAGGAAATAAGGCAACCATGGATATTAGAATCAGAATGTGTCAAGATTCTCTATCATGCTGACTGAAAACTGTTGAAACACAGTAAACAGCTCTATCTTTGGTACCTATTTTTGGTGAGAGTACTAATACTCTATTCATTACAAGGGTATTTTTCAACAATGGTATTGTGTTATATCGTTTTATAAGTATAGTATGACTGCGACAGGAAATAAGGCAGCCATGAGTTTGAAAGACAGAATGTGTCAAGATTCTCTATCATGCTGACTGAAAACTGTTGCAAGACAGTAAACAGCTGTAGCTTTGGTACCTATTTTTGTTGAGAGTACTAATACTTTATTCGTTAGCAGGGTATTTTCTACCGTGGTATTGAGTTATATCATTTTATGACTGCGATAGGAAATGAAGCAGCCATAGATTTCAGAATCAGAATGTGTCAAGATTCTCTATCATGCTAATTGGAAACTGTGGAAACAACAGTGAACAGTGGTAGCTTTGGTACCTAGTTATATTGAGAGTACTAATACTCTATTAGTTACCAGTGTATTTTTCTACCATGGTACTGAGTTACATCGTTTCATAATTATAGTATGACTGCGACAGGAAATAAGGCAGCCATGAGTTTGAAAGACACAATGTTTCAAGATTCTCTATCATGCTGACTGAAAACTGTTGAAACACAGTAAACAGCTGAAGGTTTGGTACCTATTTTTGTTGACAGTAGTATTAGTCTATTCGTTAAAAGGGTATTTTTCAACAATGGGATTGTGTTATATCGTTTTATAAGTATAGTATGACTGCGACAGGAAATAAAGCAGTCATGAATTTTAGAGTCAGAATGTATCAAGATTCTCTATCAAGCTGACTGAAAACTGTTGAAACACAGTAAACAGCTGTAGCTTTGGTACCTATTTTTGTTCAGAGTACTAATACTTTATTCGTTACCAGGGTATTTTGTACCATGGTATTCTGTTATATAGTTTTATAAGTATAGTATGACTGCGACAGGAAATAAGGCAACCTTGGATTTTAGAATCAGAATGTGTCAAGATTCTCTATCATGCTGACTGAAAACTGTTGAAACACAGTAAACAGCTGTATCTTTGGTACTTATTTTTGGTGCGAGTACTAATACTCTATTCATTACAAGGGTATTTTTCAACAATGGTATTGTGTTATATCGTTTTATAAGTATAGCATGACTGCGACAGGAAATAAGGCAGCCAGGTATTTTAGAATCAGAATGTCTCAAGATTCTCTATCATGCTGACTGAAAACTGTTGAAACAACAGTGAACAGTGGTAGCTTTGGTACCTAGTTATATTGAGAGTACTAATACTCTATTGGTTACAAGTGTATTTTTTACCGTGGTATTGAGTTACATCGTTTTATAAGTATAGTATGATTGTGACAGGAAATAAGGCAGCCATGAGTTTGAAAGTCAGAATGTGTCAAGATTCTCTATCATGTTGATCGCAAACTGTTGAAACACAGTAAACAGCTGTAGCTTTGGTACCTATTTTTTTGAGAATACAAATACTTTATTCGTTACCAAGGTATTTTCTACCATGGTATTGAGTTATAGCGTTTCATAATTATAGTATGACTGTGACAGAAAATAAGGCGGCCATGATTTTGAAAGACAGAATGTGTCAAGATTCTGTATCTTGCGGACTGAAAACTGTTGAAACACAGTAAACAGCTGTAGCTTTGGTACCTATTTTTGTTCAGAGTACTAATACACTACTCGTTACCAGGATATTTTCCAAGAATCGTATTGTGTTACATTGTTTTAAAAGTATAGTATGACTGCGACAGGAAATGAGGAAGCCATGAATTAGAGAGTCAGAATGTATCAAGAATCTCTATCATGCTGACTGAAAACTGTTGAAACACAGTAAACAGTTGTAGCTTTGGTACCTATTGTTGTTCAGAGTACTAATACTCTATTCGTTACCAGGGTATTTTCAACAATGGTATTGTGTTATACTGTTTTAAAAGTATAGTATGACTGCGACAGGAAATAAGGCAGCCATGAGTTTGAAAGACACAATGTGTTAAAATTCTCTATCACGCTGACTGAAGACTGTTGAAACACATTAACAGCTGTAGCTTTGGTACCTAGTTATGTTGAAAGTACTAATACTCTATTGGTTATCAGTGCGTCTTTCTACCGTGGTACTGAGTTATATCGTTTCCTAAGTATAGTATAACTGCCACAGAAAATAAGGCAGCCATGAGTTTGAAAGTCAGAATGTGTCAAGATTTTCTATCATGCTGACTGAAAACTGTTGAAACACAGTAAACAGCTGTAGCTTTGGTACCTATTTTTGTTGAGAGTACTAACACTCTATTGGTTACCAGTGTATTTTGTTACTGTGGTATTGAGTTATATCGTTTGATAAGTATAGTATGACTGCGACAGGAAATAAGGCAGCCATGAGTTTGAAAGACAGAATGTGTCAAGATTCTCTATCATGCTGACTGAAAACTGTTGAAACACGGTGAACAGCTGTAGCTTTGGTACCTATTTTTGTTGAGTGTACAAATACTCGTTACCAGGGTATTTTCTGCCGCGGTATTGAGTTATATCGTTTTTATAAGTATAGTATGACTGCGACAGAAAATAAGGCAGTCATGGATTTTAGAATCAGAATGTGTGAAGATTCTCTATCATGCCGACTGAAAACTGTTGAAACAACAGTGAACAGTGGTAGCTTTGGTACCCAGTTATATTGAGAGTACTAACACTCTATTAGTTACCAGTATTTTTCTACCATGGTACTGAGTTATATCGTTTCATAATTATAGTATGACTGCGACAGAAAATAAGGCAGCCATGAGTTTGAAAGACACAATGTGTCAAGATTCTCTATCATGCTGACTGAAAACTGTTGAAACACATTAACAGCTGTAGCTTTGGTACCTAGTTATGTTGAGAGTACTAATACTCTATTGGTTACCAGTGCATTTTTCTACCGTGGTATTGAGTTATATCGTTTCCTAAGTATAGTATGACTGCGACAGAAAATAAGGCAACCATGAGTTTGAAAGTCAGAATGTGTCAAGATTTTCTATCATGCTGATTGAAAACTGTTGAAACACAGTAAACAGCTGTAGCTTTGGTACCTATTTTTCTTGAGAGTACTAATACTCTATTGGTTACCAGTGTATTTTGTTACTGTGGTATTGAGTTATATCGTTTATAAGTATAGTAGGACTGCGACAGGAAATAAGGCAGCCATGAGTTTGAAAGACGGAATGTGTCAAGATTCTCTATCATGCGGACTGAAAACTGTTGAAACACAGTAAACAGCTGTAGCTTTGGTACCTAGTTATGTTGAGAGTACTGATACTCTATTGGTTACCAGTGTGTTTTTCTACCGTGGTATTGAGTTATATCGTTTTATAAGTATACTATGACTGTGACAGGAAATAAAGCAGCCATGAATTTAAGAGTCAGAATGCACCAGGATTCTCTATCATGCTGACTGAGAACAGTTGAAAGACAGAAAACAGCTGTAGCTTTGGCACCTATTTTCGTCGCGAGTAGTAATATTCTATTCATTATTAGGGTATTTTTCAACAATGGTATTGAGTTATATCATTTCATAAGTATAGTATGACTGCGACAGGAAATAAGGCAGCCAGGCATTTTAGAATCAGAATGTGTCAAGATTCTCTATCATGCTGACTGAAAACTGTTGAAACACAGTGAACAGCTGTAGCTTTGGTACCTATTTTTGTTGAGTGTACAAATACTCGTTACCAGGGTATTTTCTACCGCGGTATTGAGTTATATCGTTGTATAAGTATAGTATGACTGCGACAGGAAATAAGTCAGCCATGAGTTTGAAAGACAGAATGTGTCAAGATTCTCTATCATTCTGACTGAAAACTGTTGAAACACAGCAAACAGCTATAGCTTTGGTACCTATTTTTGTTGAGACTACTAATACTTTATTCGTTACCAGCGTATTTTCAAACGTGGTATTGAGTTATATCGTTTTATAAGTATAGTACAACTGCGACAGGAAACAAGGCAGCCATGGATTTTAGAAACAGAATGTGTCAAGATTCTCTATCATGCTGACTGAAAACTGTTGAAACAACAGTGAACAGTGGTAGCTTTGGTACCTAGTTATATTGAGAGTACTAATACTCTATTAATTACCAGTGTATTTTTCTAGCATGGTATTGAATTATATCGTTTCATAATTATAGTATGACTGCAACAGAAAATAAGGCAGCCATGAGTTTGAAAGACACAATGTGTCAAGATTCTCTATCATACTGAATGAAAACTGTTGAAACACAGTACACAGCTGTAGCTTTGCTACCTATTTTTGTAGAGAGTACTAATACTTTATTCGTTAGCAGGTTATTTTGTTCCGTGGTATTCAGTTATATCGTTTTATAACTATAGGACGACTGCGACATTAAACGAGGTGGCCATGTGTTTGAGAGTCAGAATGTGTCAAGATTCTCTATCATAGTGACTGAAAACTGTTGAAACACACTAAACAGCTGTAGCTTTGGTACCTATTTTTGATGAGAGTACTAATACTTTATTCGTTACCAGGGTATTTTCTACCGTGGTATTGAGTTATATCATTTTAGAAGTATAGTATGTCTGCGACAGGAAATAAGGCAGCCTTGGATTTTAAAATCAGAATGTGTCAAAATTCTCCATCATGCTGACTGAAAACTGTTGAAACACAGTAAACAGCTGTAGCTTTGGTACCTATTCTTGTTGAAAGTACTAATACTCTATTGGTTACAAGGGTATTTTTCAACAATGGTACTGTGTTATATCATTTTATAAGTATAGTATGACTGCGACAGGAAATAAAGCAGCCATGAGTTTGAAAGACACAAAGTGTCAAGATTGTCTATCATGCAGACTGAAATCTGTTGAAACACAGTAAACAGCTGTAGCTTCTTGGTACCTAATTATGTTGAGAGTACAAATACGCTATTGGTTACCAGTGTATTTTTCTAGCGTGGTATTGAGTTATATCGTTTTATAAGTATAGTATGACTGCGACAGGAAATAAGGCAGCCACGAGTTTGAAAGACACAATGTGTCAAGATTCTCTGTCATGCTGACTGAAAACTGTTGAAACACAGTAAACAGCTGTAGCTTTGGTACCTATTTTTGTTCAGAGTACTAATACTCTATTGATTACAAGGGTATTTTTCAACAATGGTATTGTGTTATATCGTTTATAAGTATAGTATGACTGCGACAGGAAATAAGGCACTCATGTGTTTTAGAATCGTACTTGTTTTTGTTGAAAGTACTTATACTCTATTGGTTACCAGTGCATTTTTCTACTGTGGTACTGAGTTACATCGTTTTATAAGTATAGTATGACTGCAATAGGAAATAAGGGAGCCATGAGTTTGAAAGACAGAATGTGTCAAGATTCTCCATCATGCTGACTGAAAACTATTGAACCACAGTAAACAGCTGTAGCTTTGGTACCTATTTTTGTTCAGATTACTAATACTTTATTCGCTACCAGGGTATTATCTACCGTGGTATTGAGTTATATAGTTTTATAAGTATAGTATGACTGCGACAGGAAATAAGGCTGCCATGGATTTCAGAATCAGAATGTGTCAAGATTCTCTATCATGCTGACTGAAAACTGTTGAAACACAGTAAACAGCTGTAGCTTTGGTACCTATTTTTGGTGGGAGTACTAATACTCTATTCATTACAAGGGTATTTTTCAATAATGGTATTGTGTTATATCGTTTTATAAGTATAGTATGACTGCGGGAGGAAATAAGACAGCCATGAGTTTGAAAGACAGAATGTGTCAGGGATTCTCTATCATGCTGACTGAAAACTGTTGAAACAAAGTAAACAGCTGTAGCTTTGGTACCTATTTTTGATGAGAGTACGAATACTTTATTCGTTACCAGGGTATTTTCTACTGTTGTATTGAGTTATATCGTTTTATAAGTATAGTATGACTGCAACAGGAAATAAGGCAGCCATGAGTTTGAGAGTCGGAATGTGTCAAGACTCTCTATCATGCTGACTGAAAACTGTGGAAAAAACAGTGAACAGTGGTAGTTTTGGTACCTAGTTATATTGAGAGTACTAATACTTTATTCGTTACCAGTGTATTTTTCTACCGTGGTATTGAGTTATATAGTTTTATAACTATAGTATGACTGCTATAGGAAATAGGGCAGCCATGAGTTTGAGAGTCGGAATGTGTCAAGATTCTCTCACATGCTGACTGAAAACTGTTGAAACACAGTAAACAGCTGTAGCTTTGGTACCTATTTTTGTTCAGAGTACTAAGACTCTGTTCATTAAGAGGGTATTTTTCAACAATGGTATTGTGTTATATCGTTTTATAAGTATAGTATGACTGCGACAGGAAATAAAGCAGCCATGAATTTGAGAGTCAGAATGTATCAAGATTCTCAATCATGCTGACTGAAAACTGTAGATACACAGTAAACAGCTGTAGCTTTGGTACCTATTTTTGTCGAGAGTACTAATACTCTATTCATTACCAGGGTATTTTTCAACAATGGTATTGAGATATATCGTTTCATAAGTATAGTATGACTGCGACAGGAAATAAGGCAGCCATGAGTTTTAGAATCGTACCTTTTTTTGTTGACAATACTAATACTCTATTGGTTACCAGTGCATTTTTCTACCGTGGTATTGAGTTATATAGTTTTATAACTATAGTATGACTGCTATAGGAAATAGGGCAGCCATGAGTTTGAGAGTCGGAATGTGTCAAGATTCTCTCACATGCTGACTGAAAACTGTTGAAACACAGTAAACAGCTGTAGCTTTGGTACCTATTTTTGTTGAGAGTACTAATACTCTATTGGTTACCAGCATATTTTGTTACTGTAGTATTGAGTTATATCGTTTTATAAATATAGTATGACTGCGACAGGAAATAAGGCAGCCATGAGTTTGAAAGACAGAATGTGTGAAGATTCTCTATCATGCTGACTGAAAACTGTTGATACATAGTAAACAGCTGTAGCTTTGGTTCCTATTTTTGTTGAGAGTGCAAATACTTTATTTGCTACCAGGGTATTTTCAACCGTGGTATTGAGTTATATCGTTTTATAAGTATAATATGACTGCAACAGGAAATAAGGCAACCATGGATTTTAGAATCAGAATGTGTCAAGATTCTCTATCATGCTGACTGAAAACTGTTGAAACACAGTAAACAGCTGTAGCTTTGGTACCTAGTTATGTTGAGAGTACTAATACTCTAATGGTTACCAGTGTGTTTTTCTACCGTAGTACTGAGTTATATTGTTTCATAAGTATACTATGACTGCGACAGGAAATAAAGCAGCCATTAATTTGAGAGTCATAATGCATCTAGATTCTCTATCATGCTGACTGAAAACAGTTGAAACACAGTAAACAGCTTTAGCTTTGGAACCTATTTTTTGAGAATACAAATAGTTCATTCGTTACCAGGGTATTTTCTACTGTGGTATTTAGTTATATCGTTTTATAAGTACAATATGATTGCAACAGGAAATAAGGCAACCATAGATTATAGAATCAGAATGTGTCAAGTTTCTCTATCATGCTGACTGACAACTGTTGAAACACAGTAAACAGCTGTAGCTTTGGTACCTATTTTTGTTGAGAGTACTAATACTCTATTCGTTACCAGGGTATTTTTAAACAATGGTATTGTGTTATATCGTTTTATAAGTATAGTATGACTGCGACAGGAAATAAGGCAGCCATGAGTTTGAAAGACACAATGTGTCAAGATTGTCTATCATGCTGACTGAAATCTGTTGAAACACAGTAAACAGCTGTAGCTTGGTACCTATTTTTGTTGTTAGTACTAATACTCTATTCGTAAAGAGGGTATTTTTCAACAATGGTATTGTGTTATATCATTCTATAAGTATAGTATGATTGCGACAGGAAATAAAGCAGCCATGAATTTGAGAGTCAGAATGTATCAAGATTCTCTATCATGTTGACCGAAAACTGTTGAAACACAGTAAACAGCCGTAGCTTCAATACCTATTTTTGGTGAGAGTACTAATACTCTATTCATTACAAGGGCAATTTTCAACAATGGTATTGTGTTATATTGTTTCATAAGTATAGTATGTCTACGACAGGAAATAAGGCACTCAAGAGTTTTAGAATCGTACCTTTTTTTGCTGACAGTACTTATACTCTATTGGATACCAGTGCATTTTTCTACCGTGGTACAGAGTTATGTCTTTTATAAGTATAGTATGACTGCAATAGGAAATAAGGGAACCATGAGTTTGAAAGACAGAATGTGTCAAGATTCTCTATCATGCTGACTGAAAACTGTTGAACCACAGTAAACAGCTGTAGCTTTGGTACCTATTTTTGTTGAGAGTACTAATACTTTATCCGTTAGCAGGGTATTTTCTTCCGTGGTATTGAGTTATATCATTTTATAATTATAGTATGACTGCAACAGGAAATAAGGCAGCCATGGATTTTAGAATCAGAATGTGTTAAGATTCTCTATCATGCTGACTGAAAACTGTGGAAACAACAGTGAACAGTGGTAGTTTTGCTACCTAGTTATATTGAGAGTACTAATACTTTATTCGTTACCAGTGTATGTTTCTACCGTGGTATTGAGTTATATAGTTTTGTAAATATAGTATGACTGCGATAGGAAATAAGGCAGCCATGAGTTTGAGAGTCGGAATGTGTCAAGATTCTCTCACATGCTGACTGAAAACTGTTGAAACACAATAAACAGCTGTAGCTTTGGTACCTATTTTTGTTGAGAGTACTAATACTCCATTGGTTACCAGTGTATTTTTCTACCGTGGTATTGAGTTATATCGTTTTATAAGTATAGTATGACTGCGACAGGAAATAAGGCAGCCATGAGTTTGAAAGACACAATGTGTCAAGATTCTCTATCATGCTGACTGAAAACTGCTCAAACACAGTAAACAGCTGTAGCTTTGGTACCTATTTTTGTTGAGAGTATTAATACTCTATTCATTAAGAGGGTATTTTTCAACAATGGTATTGTGTTATATCGTTTTATAAGTATAGTATGACTGCGACAGGAAATAAAGCAGCCTTGAATTTGAGAATCAGAATGTATCAAGATTGTCTATCATGCTGACTGAAAACTGTTGAAACACAGTGAACAGTTGTAGCTTAGGTACCTATTTTGTTGCGAGTTCAAATACTTTATTCGTTACCAGGGTATTTTCTACCATGGTATTTAGTTATATCGTTTTATAAGTACAATATGATTGCAACAGGAAAAAAGGCAACCATGGATTTTAGAATCAGAATGTGTCAAGATTCTCTACCATGCTGACTGAAAACTGTTGAAACACAGTAAACAGCTGTAGCTTTGGTACCTATTTTTGTTCAGAGTACTAATACACTACTCGTTACCAGGGTATTTTTCAACAATGGTATTGTGTTACATTGTTTTAAAAGTATAGTATGACTGTGACAGGAAATGAGGCAGCCATGAAATTGAGAGTCAGAATGTATCAAGATTCTCTATCATGCTGACTGAAAACTGTTGAAACACAGTAAACAGCTGTAGCTTTGGTACCTATTTTTGTTGAGAGTACTAATACTCTATTCGTTAAGAGGGTATTTTTCAACAAACGTATTGCGTTATATTGTTTTAAAAGTATGGTATGATTGCGACAGGAAATAAGGCAGCCTTGAGTTTGAAAGACACAATGTGTCAAGATTCTCTATCATGCTGACTGAAAACTGTTGAAACACAGTAAACAGCTGTAGCTTTGGTACCTATTTTTGTCGAGAGTACTAATACTCTATTCATTACCAGGGTATTTTTCAACAATGGTATTGAGATATATCGTTTCATAAGTATAGTATGACTGCGACAGGAAATAAGGCAGCCATGAGTTTTAGAATCGTACCTTTTTTGTTGACAGTACTAATACTCTATTGGTTTCCAGTGCATTTTTCTACCATGGCACTGAGTTATATCGTTTTATAAGTATAGTATGACTGCAATAGGAAATAAGGCAGCCATGAGTTTGAAAGACAGAATCTATCAAGATTCTCTATCATGTTAACTGAAAGCTGTTGAAACACACTAAACAGCTGTAGCTTTGGTACCTATTTTTGTTCAGAGTACTAATACACTACTCGTTACGAGGGTATTTCTTAACAATGGTATTGTGTTACATTCTTCTAAAAGTATAATATGACTGCGACAGGAAATGAGGAAGCCATGAAACTGAGAGTCAGAATGTATCAAGATTCTCGATCATGCTGACTGAAAACTGTTGAAACACAGTAAACAGCTGTAGTTTTGGTACCTATTGTTGTTCAGAGTACTAATACTCTATTCGTTACCAGGGTATTTTTCAAGAATGGTATTGTGTTACATTGTTTTAAAAGTATAGTATGACTGCGACAGGAAATAAGGCAGCCATGAATTTTAGATTCAGAATGTGTCAAGATTCGCTATCATGCTGACTGAAAACTGTTGAAACACAGTGAACAGTGGTAGTTTGGTATCAAGTTATATTGAGAGTACTAATACTCTATTAGTCACCCGTGTATTTTTCTGCCATGGTATTGAGTTATATCGTTTTATAAGTACAGTAAGACTGCGACAGGAAATAAGGCAGCCATGAGTTTGAAAGACAGAATGTGGCAAGATTCTCTATCATGCTGACTGAAAACTGTTGAAACACAGCAAACAGCTGTAGCTTGGGTACCTATTTTTGTTGAGAGTTCAAATACTTTATTCGTTACCCTGGTATTTTCTACCATGGTATTGAGTTATATCGTTTTATAAGTACAGTATGACTGCGACAGAAAATAAGGCAGCCATGAGTTTGAAAGACACCATGTGTCAAGATTCTCTATCATTCTGACTGAAATCTGTTGAAACACAGTAAACAGCTGTACCTTTGGTACCTAGTTATGTTGAGAGTACTAATATTCTATTGGTTACCAGTGTCTTTTTCTACCGTGGTATTGAGTAATATCGTTTCATAAGTACAGTATGACTGCGACAGAAAATAAGGCAGCCATGAGTTTGAAAGTCAGAATGTGTCAAGATTTCCTATCATGCTGACTGAAAACTGTTGAAACACAGTAAACAGCTGGAGCTTTGGTACCTATTTTTGTTGAGAGTACTAATACTTTATTTGTTACCAGGGTATTTTCTACCATGGTATTGAGTTATATCTTTTCATAAGTATAGTATTACTGCGACAGAAAATAAGGCAGCCATGAGTTTGAAAGACAGAATGTGGCAAGATTCTCTACCATGCTGACTGAAAACTGTTGAAACACAGTAAACAGCTGTAGCTTTGGTACGCATTTTTGTTGAGAGTGCAAATACTTTATTCGTTACCAGGGTATTTTGTACCGTGGTATTGAGTTATATCTTTTCATAACTATACTATAACTGCGACAGGAAATAAGGCACCCAGGTGTTTTAGAATCAGAATGTGTCAAGATTCTCTATCATGCTGACTGAAAACTGTTGAAACACAGTAAACAGCTGTAGCTTTGGTACCTATTTCTGTTGAGGGTACTAATACTCTATTGGTTACCAGTGTATTTTTCTACCGTGGTATTGAGTTATATCGTTTTATAAGTATAGTATGACTGCGATAGGAAATAAGGCAGCCATGAGTTTGAGAGTCGGAATGTGTCAAGATTCTCTCACATGCTGACTGAAAACTGATGAAACACAGTAAACAGCTGTAGCTTTGGTACCTATTTCTGTTGAGAGTACTAATACTCTATTGGTTACCAGTGTATTTTTCTACCGTGGTATTGAGTTATATCGTTTTATAAGTATAGTATGACTGCGACAGGAAATAAGGCAGCCATGAGTTTGAAAGACACAATGTTTCAAGATTCTCTATCATGCTGACTGAAAACTGTTGAAACACAGTAAACAGCTGAAGGTTTGGTACCTATTTTTGTAGACAGTAGTATTAGTCTATTCATTAAAAGGGTATTTTTCAACAATGGTATTGTGTTATATCGTTTTATAAGTATAGTATGACTGCGACAGGAAATAAAGCAGTCATGAATTTTAGAGACAGAATGTTTCAAGATTCTCTATCATGCTGACTGAAAACTGTTGAAACACAGTCAACAGCTGGAGATTTGGTACCCATTTTTGTCGAGAGATACTAATACTCTATTCATTACCAGGGTATTTTTCAACAATGGCATTGAGATATATTGTTTCATAAGTATAGTATGAATGCGACAGGAAATAAGGCAGCCATGAGTTTTAGAATCGTACCTTCTTTGTTGACAGTACTAATACTATATTGGTTATCAGTGCATTTCTCCACCGTGGTACTGGATTATATCTTTTCATAAGTATACTATGACTGCAAAAGGAAATAAGGCAACCATGGATATTAGAATCAGAATGTGTCAAGATTCTCTATCATGCTGACTGAAAACTGTTGAAACACAGTAAACAGCTCTATCTTTGGTACCTATTTTTGGTGAGAGTACTAATACTCTATTCATTACAAGGGTATTTTTCAACAATGGTATTGTGTTATATCGTTTTATAAGTATAGTATGACTGCGACAGGAAATAAGGCAGCCATGAGTTTGAAAGACAGAATGTGTCAAGACTCTCTATCATGCTGACTGAAAACTGTTGCAAGACAGTAAACAGCTGTAGCTTTGGTACCTATTTTTGTTGAGAGTACTAATACTTTATTCGTTAGCAGGGTATTTTCTACCGTGGTATTGAGTTATATCATTTTATGACTGCGATAGGAAATGAAGCAGCCATAGATTTCAGAATCAGAATGTGTCAAGATTCTCTATCATGCTAATTGGAAACTGTGGAAACAACAGTGAACAGTGGTAGCTTTGGTACCTAGTTATATTGAGAGTACTAATACTCTATTAGTTACCAGTGTATTTTTCTACCATGGTACTGAGTTATATCGTTTCATAATTATAGTATGACTGCGACAGGAAATAAGGCAGCCATGAGTTTGAAAGACACAATGTTTCAAGATTCTCTATCATGCTGACTGAAAACTGTTGAAACACAGTAAACAGCTGAAGGTTTGGTACCTATTTTTGTTGACAGTAGTATTAGTCTATTCGTTAAAAGGGTATTTTTCAACAATGGGATTGTGTTATATCGTTTTATAAGTATAGTATGACTGCGACAGGAAATAAAGCAGTCATGAATTTTAGAGTCAGAATGTATCAAGATTCTCTATCAAGCTGACTGAAAACTGTTGAAACACAGTAAACAGCTGTAGCTTTGGTACCTATTTTTGTTCAGAGTACTAATACTTTATTCGTTACCAGGGTATTTTGTACCATGGTATTCTGTTATATAGTTTTATAAGTATAGTATGACTGCCGCAGAAAATAAGGCAGCCATGAGTTTGAAAGTCAGAATGTGTCAAGATTTTCTATCATGCTGACTGAAAACTGTTGAAACACAGTAAACAGCTGTAGCTTTGGTACCTATTTTTGTTGAGAGTACTAACACTCTATTGGTTACCAGTGTATTTTGTTACTGTGGTACTGAGTTATATCGTTTGATAAGTATAGTATGACTGCGACAGGAAATAAGGCAGCCATGAGTTTGAAAGACAGAATGTGTCAAGATTCTCTATCATGCTGACTGAAAACTGTTGAAACACGGTGAACAGCTGTAGCTTTGGTACCTATTTTTGTTGAGTGTACAAATACTCGTTACCAGGGTATTTTCTGCCGCGGTATTGAGTTATATCGTTTTTATAAGTATAGTATGACTGCGACAGAAAATAAGGCAGCCATGGATTTTAGAATCAGAATGTGTGAAGATTCTCTATCATGCCGACTGAAAACTGTTGAAACAACAGTGAACAGTGGTAGCTTTGGTACCCAGTTATATTGAGAGTACTAACACTCTATTAGTTACCAGTATTTTTCTACCATGGTACTGAGTTATATCATTTCATAACTATAGTATGACTGCGACAGAAAATAAAGCAGCCATGAGTTTGAAAGACACAATGTGTCAAGATTCTCTATCATGCTGACTGAAAACTGTTGAAACACATTAACAGCTGTAGCTTTGGTACCTAGTTATGTTGAGAGTACTAATACTCTATTGGTTACCAGTGCATTTTTCTACCGTGGTATTGAGTTATATCGTTTCCTAAGTATAGTATGACTGCGACAGAAAATAAGGCAGCCATGAGTTTGAAACTCAGAATGTGTCAAGATTTTCTATCATGCTGATTGAAAACTGTTGAAACACAGTAAACAGCTGTAGCTTTGGTACCTATTTTTCTTGAGAGTACTAATACTCTATTGGTTACCAGTGTATTTTGTTACTGTGGTATTGAGTTATATCGTTTATAAGTATAGTAGGACTGCGACAGGAAATAAGGCAGCCATGAGTTTGAAAGACGGAATGTGTCAAGATTCTCTATCATGCGGACTGAAAACTGTTGAAACACAGTAAACAGCTGTAGCTTTGGTACCTAGTTATGTTGAGAGTACTGATACTCTATTGGTTACCAGTGTGTTTTTCTACCGTGGTATTGAGTTATATCGTTTTATAAGTATACTATGACTGTGACAGGAAATAAAGCAGCCATGAATTTAAGAGTCAGAATGCACCAAGATTCTCTATCATGCTGACTGAGAACAGTTGAAAGACAGAAAACAGCTGTAGCTTTGGCACCTATTTTTGTTGAGAGTACTAATACCCTATTCGTTACCAGGGTATTTTTCAACAATGGTATTGTGTTATATCGTTTTATAAGTATAGTATGACTGCGACAGGAAATAAGGCAGCCATGAGTTTGAAAGACACAATGTGTCAAGATTGTCTATCATGCTGACTGAAATCTGTTGAAACACAGTAAACAGCTGTAGCTTGGTACCTATTTTTGTTGTTAGTACTAATAGTCTATTCGTAAAGAGGGTATTTTTCAACAATGGTATTGTGTTATATCATTTTACAAGTATAGTATGATTGCGACAGGAAATAAAGCAGCCATGAATTTGAGAGTCAGAATGTATCAAGATTCTCTATCATGTTGACCGAAAACTGTTGAAACACAGTAAACAGCCGTAGCTTCAATACCTATTTTTGGTGAGAGTACTAATACTCTATTCATTACAAGGGCAATTTTCAACAATGGTATTGTGTTATATCGTTTCATAAGTATAGTATGTCTGCAACAGGAAATAAGGCACTCAAGAGTTTTAGAATCGTACCTTTTTTTGCTGACAGTACTTATACTCTATTGGATACCAGTGCATTTTTCTACCGTGGTACAGAGTTATATCTTTTATAAGTATAGTATGACTGCAATAGGAAATAAGGGAACCATGAGTTTGAAAGACAGAATGTGTCAAGATTCTCTATCATGCTGACTGAAAACTGTTGAACCACAGTAAACAGCTGTAGCTTTGGTACCTATTTTTGTTGAGAGTACTAATACTTTATCCGTTAGCAGGGTATTTTCTTCCGTGGTATTGAGTTATATCATTTAATAATTATAGTATGACTGCAACAGGAAATAAGGCAGCCATGGATTTTAGAATCAGAATGTGTTAAGATTCTCTATCATGCTGACTGAAAACTGTGGAAACAACAGTGAACAGTGGTAGTTTTGCTACCTAGTTATATTGAGAGTACTAATACTTTATTCGTTACCAGTGTATGTTTCTACCGTGGTATTGAGTTATATAGTTTTATAAATATAGTATGACTGCGATAGGAAATAAGGCAGCCATGAGTTTGAGAGTCGGAATGTGTCAAGATTCTCTCACATGCTGACTGAAAACTGTTGAAACACAATAAACAGCTGTAGCTTTGGTACCTATTTTTGTTGAGAGTACTAATACTCCATTGGTTACCAGTGTATTTTTCTACCGTGGTATTGAGTTATATCGTTTTATAAGTATAGTATGACTGCGACAGGAAATAAGGCAGCCATGAGTTTGAAAGACACAATGTGTCAAGATTCTCTATCATGCTGACTGAAAACTGCTCAAACACAGTAAACAGCTGTAGCTTTGGTACCTATTTTTGTTGAGAGTATTAATACTCTATTCATTAAGAGGGTATTTTTCAACAATGGTATTGTGTTATATCGTTTTATAAGTATAGTATGACTGCGACAGGAAATAAAGCAGCCTTGAATTTGAGAATCAGAATGTATCAAGATTGTCTATCATGCTGACTGAAAACTGTTGAAACACAGTGAACAGTTGTAGCTTAGGTACCTATTTTGTTGCGAGTTCAAATACTTTATTCGTTACCAGGGTATTTTCTACCATGGTATTTAGTTATATCGTTTTATAAGTACAATATGATTGCAACAGGAAAAAAGGCAACCATGGATTTTAGAATCAGAATGTGTCAAGATTCTCTACCATGCTGACTGAAAACTGTTGAAACACAGTAAACAGCTGTAGCTTTGGTACCTATTTTTGTTCAGAGTACTAATACACTACTCGTTACCAGGGTATTTTTCAACAATGGTATTGTGTTACATTGTTTTAAAAGTATAGTATGACTGTGACAGGAAATGAGGCAGCCATGAAATTGAGAGTCAGAATGTATCAAGATTCTCTATCATGCTGACTGAAAACTGTTGAAACACAGTAAACAGCTGTAGCTTTGGTACCTATTTTGAGAGTACTAATACTCTATTCGTTAAGAGGGTATTTTTCAACAAACGTATTGCGTTATATTGTTTTAAAAGTATGGTATGATTGCGACAGGAAATGAGGCAGCCATGAAATTGAGAGTCAGAATGTATCAAGATTCTCTATCATGCTGACTGAAAACTGTTGAAACACAGTAAACAGCTGTAGCTTTGGTACCTATTTTTGTCGAGAGTACTAATACTCTATTCATTACCAGGGTATTTTTCAACAATGGTATTGAGATATATCGTTTCATAAGTATAGTATGACTGCGACAGGAAATAAGGCAGCCATGAGTTTTAGAATCGTACCTTTTTTGTTGACAGTACTAATACTCTATTGGTTTCCAGTGCATTTTTCTACCATGGCACTGAGTTATATCGTTTTATAAGTATAGTATGACTGCAATAGGAAATAAGGCAGCCATGAGTTTGAAAGACAGAATCTATCAAGATTCTCTATCATGTTAACTGAAAGCTGTTGAAACACACTAAACAGCTGTAGCTTTGGTACCTATTTTTGTTCAGAGTACTAATACACTACTCGTTACGAGGGTATTTCTTAACAATGGTATTGTGTTACATTCTTCTAAAAGTATAGTATGACTGCGACAGGAAATGAGGAAGCCATGAAATTGAGAGTCAGAATGTATCAAGATTCTCGATCATGCTGACTGAAAACTGTTGAAACACAGTAAACAGCTGTAGTTTTGGTACCTATTGTTGTTCAGAGTACTAATACTCTATTCGTTACCAGGGTATTTTTCAAGAATGGTATTGTGTTACATTGTTTTAAAAGTATAGTATGACTGCGACAGGAAATAAGGCAGCCATGAATTTTAGATTCAGAATGTGTCAAGATTCGCTATCATGCTGACTGAAAACTGTTGAAACACAGTGAACAGTGGTAGTTTGGTATCAAGTTATATTGAGAGTACTAATACTCTATTAGTCACCCGTGTATTTTTCTGCCGTGGTATTGAGTTATATCGTTTTATAAGTACAGTAAGACTGCGACAGGAAATAAGGCAGCCATGAGTTTGAAAGACAGAATGTGGCAAGATTCTCTATCATGCTGACTGAAAACTGCTGAAACACAGCAAACAGCTGTAGCTTGGGTACCTATTTTTGTTGAGAGTTCAAATACTTTATTCGTTACCCTGGTATTTTCTACCATGGTATTGAGTTATATCGTTTTATAAGTACAGTATGACTGCGACAGAAAATAAGGCAGCCATGAGTTTGAAAGACACCATGTGTCAAGATTCTCTATCATTCTGACTGAAATCTGTTGAAACACAGTAAACAGCTGTACCTTTGGTACCTAGTTATGTTGAGAGTACTAATATTCTATTGGTTACCAGTGTCTTTTTCTACCGTGGTATTGAGTAATATCGTTTCATAAGTACAGTATGACTGCGACAGAAAATAAGGCAGCCATGAGTTTGAAAGTCAGAATGTGTCAAGATTTCCTATCATGCTGACTGAAAACTGTTGAAACACAGTAAACAGCTGTAGCTTTGGTACCTATTTTTGTTGAGAGTACTAATACTTTATTTGTTACCAGGGTATTTTCTACCATGGTATTGAGTTATATCTTTTCATAAGTATAGTATTACTGCGACAGAAAATAAGGCAGCCATGAGTTTGAAAGACAGAATGTGGCAAGATTCTCTACCAAGCTGACTGAAAACTGTTGAAACACAGTAAACAGCTGTAGCTTTGGTACGCATTTTTGTTGAGAGTGCAAATACTTTATTCGTTACCAGGGTATTTTGTACCGTGGTATTGAGTTATATCTTTTCATAACTATACTATAACTGCGACAGGAAATAAGGCACCCAGGTGTTTTAGAATCAGAATGTGTCAAGATTCTCTATCATGCTGACTGAAAACTGTTGAAACACAGTAAACAGCTGTAGCTTTGGTACCTATTTCTGTTGAGGGTACTAATACTCTATTGGTTACCAGTGTATTTTTCTACCGTGGTATTGAGTTATATCGTTTTATAAGTATAGTATGACTGCGATAGGAAATAAGGCAGCCATGAGTTTGAGAGTCGGAATGTGTCAAGATTCTCTCACATGCTGACTGAAAACTGATGAAACACAGTAAACAGCTGTAGCTTTGGTACCTATTTCTGTTGAGAGTACTAATACTCTATTGGTTACCAGTGTATTTTTCTACCGTGGTATTGAGTTATATCGTTTTATAAGTATAGTATGACTGCGACAGGAAATAAGGCAGCCATGAGTTTGAAAGACACAATGTTTCAAGATTCTCTATCATGCTGACTGAAAACTGTTGAAACACAGTAAACAGCTGAAGGTTTGGTACCTATTTTTGTTGACAGTAGTATTAGTCTATTCATTAAAAGGGTATTTTTCAACAATGGTATTGTGTTATATCGTTTTATAAGTATAGTATCACTGCGACAGGAAATAAAGCAGTCATGAATTTTAGAGACAGAATGTTTCAAGATTCTCTATCATGCTGACTGAAAACTGTTGAAACACAGTCAACAGCTGGAGATTTGGTACCCATTTTTGTCGAGAGATACTAATACTCTATTCATTACCAGGGTATTTTTCAACAATGGCATTGAGATATATTGTTTCATAAGTATAGTATGAATGCGACAGGAAATAAGGCAGCCATGAGTTTTAGAATCGTACCTTCTTTGTTGACAGTACTAATACTATATTGGTTATCAGTGCATTTCTCCACCGTGGTACTGGATTATATCTTTTCATAAGTATACTATGACTGCAAAAGGAAATAAGGCAACCATGGATATTAGAATCAGAATGTGTCAAGATTCTCTATCATGCTGACTGAAAACTGTTGAAACACAGTAAACAGCTCTATCTTTGGTACCTATTTTTGGTGAGAGTACTAATACTCTATTCATTACAAGGGTATTTTTCAACAATGGTATTGTGTTATATCGTTTTATAAGTATAGTATGACTGCGACAGGAAATAAGGCAGCCATGAGTTTGAAAGACAGAATGTGTCAAGACTCTCTATCATGCTGACTGAAAACTGTTGCAAGACAGTAAACAGCTGTAGCTTTGGTACCTATTTTTGTTGAGAGAACTAATACTTTATTCGTTAGCAGGGTATTTTCTACCGTGGTATTGAGTTATATCATTTTATGACTGCGATAGGAAATGAAGCAGCCATAGATTTCAGAATCAGAATGTGTCAAGATTCTCTATCATGCTAATTGGAAACTGTGGAAACAACAGTGAACAGTGGTAGCTTTGGTACCTAGTTATATTGAGAGTACTAATACTCTATTAGTTACCAGTGTATTTTTCTACCATGGTACTGAGTTATATCGTTTCATAATTATAGTATGACTGCGACAGGAAATAAGGCAGCCATGAGTTTGAAAGACACAATGTTTCAAGATTCTCTATCATGCTGACTGAAAACTGTTGAAACACAGTAAACAGCTGAAGGTTTCGTACCTATTTTTGTTGACAGTAGTATTAGTCTATTCGTTAAAAGGGTATTTTTCAACAATGGGATTGTGTTATATCGTTTTATAAGTATAGTATGACTGCGACAGGAAATAAAGCAGTCATGAATTTTAGAGTCAGAATGTATCAAGATTCTCTATCAAGCTGACTGAAAACTGTTGAAACACAGTAAACAGCTGTAGCTTTGGTACCTATTTTTGTTCAGAGTACTAATACTTTATTCGTTACCAGGGTATTTTGTACCATGGTATTCTGTTATATAGTTTTATAAGTATAGTATGACTGCCACAGAAAATAAGGCAGCCATGAGTTTGAAAGTCAGAATGTGTCAAGATTTTCTATCATGCTGACTGAAAACTGTTGAAACACAGTAAACAGCTGTAGCTTTGGTACCTATTTTTGTTGAGAGTACTAACACTCTATTGGTTACCAGTGTATTTTGTTACTGTGGTACTGAGTTATATCGTTTGATAAGTATAGTATGACTGCGACAGGAAATAAGGCAGCCATGAGTTTGAAAGACAGAATGTGTCAAGATTCTCTATCATGCTGACTGAAAACTGTTGAAACACGGTGAACAGCTGTAGCTTTGGTACCTATTTTTGTTGAGTGTACAAATACTCGTTACCAGGGTATTTTCTGCCGCGGTATTGAGTTATATCGTTTTTATAAGTATAGTATGACTGCGACAGAAAATAAGGCAGCCATGGATTTTAGAATCAGAATGTGTGAAGATTCTCTATCATGCCGACTGAAAACTGCTGAAACAACAGTGAACAGTGGTAGCTTTGGTACCCAGTTATATTGAGAGTACTAACACTCTATTAGTTACCAGTATTTTTCTACCATGGTACTGAGTTATATCATTTCATAACTATAGTATGACTGCGACAGAAAATAAGGCAGCCATGAGTTTGAAAGTCAGAATGTGTCAAGATTTTCTATCATGCTGATTGAAAACTGTTGAAACACAGTAAACAGCTGTAGCTTTGGTACCTATTTTTCTTGAGAGTACTAATACTCTATTGGTTACCAGTGTATTTTGTTACTGTGGTATTGAGTTATATCGTTTATAAGTATAGTAGGACTGCGACAGGAAATAAGGCAGCCATGAGTTTGAAAGACGGAATGTGTCAAGATTCTCTATCATGCGGACTGAAAACTGTTGAAACACAGTAAACAGCTGTAGCTTTGGTACCTAGTTATGTTGAGAGTACTGATACTCTATTGGTTACCAGTGTGTTTTTCTACCGTGGTATTGAGTTATATCGTTTTATAAGTATACTATGACTGTGACAGGAAATAAAGCAGCCATGAATTTAAGAGTCAGAATGCACCAAGATTCTCTATCATGCTGACTGAAAACAGTTGAAAGACAGAAAACAGCTGTAGCTTTGGCACCTATTTTCGTCGCGAGTAGTAATATTCTATTCATTATTAGGGTATTTTTCAACAATGGTATTGAGTTATATCATTTCATAAGTATAGTATGACTGCGACAGGAAATAAGGCAGCCAGGCATTTTAGAATCAGAATGTGTCAAGATTCTCTATCATGCTGACTGAAAACTGTTGAAACACAGTGAACAGCTGTAGCTTTGGTACCTATTTTTGTTGAGTGTACAAATACTCGTTACCAGGGTATTTTCTATCGCGGTATTGAGTTATATCGTTGTATAAGTATAGTATGACTGCGACAGGAAATAAGTCAGCCATGAGTTTGAAAGACAGAATGTGTCAAGATTCTCTATCATTCTGACTGAAAACTGTTGAAACACAGTAAACAGCTATAGCTTTGGTACCTATTTTTGTTGAGACTACTAATACTTTATTCGTGACCAGCGTATTTTCAAACGTGGTATTGAGTTATATCGTTTTATAAGTATAGTACAACTGCGACAGGAAACAAGGCAGCCATGGATTTTAGAAACAGAATGTGTCAAGATTCTCTATCATGCTGACTGAAAACTGTTGAAACAACAGTGAACAGTGGTAGCTTTGGTACCTAGTTATATTGAGAGTACTAATACTCTATTAATTACCAGTGTATTTTTCTAGCATGGTATTGAATTATATCGTTTCATAATTATAGTATGACTGCAACAGAAAATAAGGCAGCCATGAGTTTGAAAGACACAATGTGTCAAGATTCTCTATCATACTGAATGAAAACTGTTGAAACACAGTACACAGCTGTAGCTTTGCTACCTATTTTTGTAGAGAGTACTAATACTTTATTCGTTAGCAGGTTATTTTGTTCCGTGGTATTCAGTTATATCGTTTTATAACTATAGGACGACTGCGACATTAAACGAGGTGGCCATGTGTTTGAGAGTCAGAATGTGTCAAGATTCTCTATCATGGTGACTGAAAACTGTTGAAACACAGTAAACAGCTGTAGCTTTGGTACCTATTTTTGTTCAGAGTACTAAGACTCTGTTCATTAAGAGGGTATTTTTCAACAATGGTATTGTGTTATATCGTTTTATAAGTATAGTATGACTGCGACAGGAAATAAAGCAGCCATGAATTTGAGAGTCAGAATGTATCAAGATTCTCAATCATGCTGACTGAAAACTGTAGATACACAGTAAACAGCTGTAGCTTTGGTACCTATTTTTGTCGAGAGTACTAATACTCTATTCATTACCAGGGTATTTTTCAACAATGGTATTGAGATATATCGTTTCATAAGTATAGTATGACTGCGACAGGAAATAAGGCAGCCATGAGTTTTAGAATCGTACCTTTTTTTGTTGACAATACTAATACTCTATTGGTTACCAGTGCATTTTTCTACAGTGGTACTGAGTTATATCGTTTTATAAGTATAGTACAACTGCAATAGGAAATAAGGAAGCCACAAGTTTGAAAGACAGAATGTGTGAAGACTCTCTATCATGCTGACTGAAAACTGTTGAAACACAGTAAACAGCTGTAGCTTTGGTACCTATTTTTGTTGAGAGTACTAATACTCTATTGGTTACCAGCATATTTTGTTACTGTAGTATTGAGTTATATCGTTTTATAAATATAGTATGACTGCGACAGGAAATAAGGCAGCCATGAGTTTGAAAGACAGAATGTGTGAAGATTCTCTATCATGCTGACTGAAAACTGTTGATACATAGTAAACAGCTGTAGCTTTGGTTCCTATTTTTGTTGAGAGTGCAAATACTTTATTTGCTACCAGGGTATTTTCAACCGTGGTATTGAGTTATATCGTTTTATAAGTATAATATGACTGCAACAGGAAATAAGGCAACCATGGATTTTAGAATCAGAATGTGTCAAGATTCTCTATCATGCTGACTGAAAACTGTTGAAACACAGTAAACAGCTGTAGCTTTGGTACCTAGTTATGTTGAGAGTACTAATACTCTATTGGTTACCAGTGTGTTTTTCTACCGTAGTATTGAGTTATATTGTTTCATAAGTATACTATGACTGCGACAGGAAATAAAGCAGCCATTAATTTGAGAGTCATAATGCATCTAGATTCTCTATCATGCTGACTGAAAACAGTTGAAACACAGTAAACAGCTTTAGCTTTGGAACCTATTTTTTGAGAATACAAATACTTCATTCGTTACCAGGGTATTTTCTACTGTGGTATTCAGTTATATCGTTTTATAAGTACAATATGATTGCAACAGGAAATAAGGCAACCATAGATTATAGAATCAGAATGTGTCAAGATTCTCTATCATGCTCACTGAAAACTGTTGAAACACAGTAAACAGCTGTAGGTTTGGTACCTATTTTTGGTGAGAGTACTAATACTTTATTCATTACAAGGCTATTTTTCAACAATGGTATTGTGTTATATCGTTTTAGAAGTATAGTATGACTGCGACAGGAAATAAGGCAGCCATGAGTTTGAAAGACAGAATGTGTCAGGATTCTCTATCATGCTGACTGAAAACTGTTGAAACACAGTAAACAGCTGTAGCTTTGGTACCTATTTTTGTTCAGAGTATTAATACTTTATTCGTTACCAGGGTATTTTCTACGGTGGTATTGAGTTATATGATTTTATAAGTATAGTATGACTGCAACAGGAAATAAGGCAGCTATGGATTTTAGAATCAGAATGTGTCAAGATTCTCTATCATGCTGGCTGAAAACTGTGGAAACAACAGTGAACAATGGTAGTTTTGGTACCAGTTACATTGAGAGTACTAATGCTCTATTAGTTACCAGTGTATTTTTCTAGCATGGTATTGAATTGTATCGTTTCATAAGTATAGTATGACTGCGACAGAAAATAAGGCAGCCATGAGTTTGAAAGACACAATATGTCAAGATTCTCTTGCTTCATGCTGACTGTAAACTGTTGAAACACAGTAAACAGTTGTAGCTTTGGTACCTATTATTGTTCAGAGTACTAATACTCTATTGATGACAAGGGTATTTTTCAACAATGGTATTGTGTTATATCGTTTTTTAAGTATAGTATGACTGCGACAGGAAATAAAGCAGCCATGAATTTGAGAGTCAGAATGTATCAAGATTCTCTATCATGCTGACTGAAACTCTTGAAACACAGTAAACAGTTGTAGCTTCGGTACCTATTTTTCTTGAGTTTACAAATACTTTATTCGTTACCAGGGTATTTTCTACCATGGTATTGAGTTATATAGTTTTATAAGTAGAATATAATTGCAACAGGAAATAAGGCAACCATGGATTTTAGAATCAGAATGTGTCAAGATTCTCTATCATGCTGACTGAAAACTGTTGAAACACAGTAAACAGCTGTAGCTTTGGTACCTATTTCTGTTGAGAGTACTAATACTCTATTGGTTACCAGTGTATTTTTCTACCGTGGTATTGAGTTATATCGTTTTATAAGTATAGTATGACTGCGACAGGAAATAAGGCAGCCATGAGTTTGAAAGAAACAATGTGTCAAGATTCCCTATCATGCTGACTGAAAACTGTGGAAACAACAGTGAACAGTGGTAGCTTTGGTACCATGGTATTGAGTTATATCGTTTCATAAGTATAGTATGACTGCGACAGAAAATAAGGCAGCCATGAGAGTGAAAGACAGAATGTGTCAAGATTCTCTATCATGCTGACTGAAAACTGTTGAAACACAGTAAACAGCTGTAGCTTTGGTACCTATTTTTGTTCAGAGTACTAATACACTACTCTTTACCAGGGTATTTTTCAACAATGGTATTGTGTTACATTGTTTTAAAAGTATAGTATGACTGCGACAGGAAATGAGGCAGCCATGAATTTGAGAGTCAGAATGTATCAAGATTCTCTATCATGCTGATTGAAAACTGTTGAAACACAGTAAACAGCTGTAGCTTTGGTACCTATTTTTGTTGACAGTACTAATACTCTATCGGTTACCTGTGCGTTGTTCTACCATGGTATTGAGTTATATCGTTTCCTAAGTATAGTATGACTGCGACAGAAAATAAGGCAGCCATGAGTTTGAAAGTCAGAATGTGTCAAGATTTTCTATCATGTCAATTGAAAACTGTTGAAATACAGTAAACAGCTGTAGCTTTGGTACTCTATTTTGTTGAGAGTACTAATACTCTATTCGTTAAGAGGGTATTTTTCAATGCTGACTGAAAACTGTTGAAACACAGTAAACAGCTGTAGGTTTGGTACCTATTTTTGATGAGAGTACTAATACTCTATTCATTACAAGGGTATCTTTCAACAATGGTATTGTGTAAGGCAGCCATGAGTTTGAAAGACAGAATGTGTCAAGATTCTCTATCATGCTGACTGAAAACTGTTGAAACACAGTAAACAGCTGTAGCTTTGGTACCTATTTTTGTTCAGAGTACTAATAGTCTATTGATTACAAGGGTATTTTTCAACAATGGTATTGTGTTATATCGTTTTATAAGTATAGTATGACTGTGACAGGAAATAAAGCAGCCATGAATTTGAGAGTCAGAATGTATCAAGATTCTCTATCATGCTGATTGAAACCTCTTGAAACACAGTAAACAGCTGTAGCTTGGGTACCTATTTTTGGTGAGAGTACTGATACTCTATTCATTACCAGGGTATTTTTCAACAATGCTATTCAGTTATATCGTTTCATAAGTATAGTATGACTACGAGAGGAAATAAGGCAGCCAGGTATTTTAGAATCAGAATGTGTCAAGATTCTCTATCATGCTGACTGAAAACTGTTGAAACACAGTAAACAGCCGTAGCTTTGGTACCTATTTTTGTTGAGAGTACTAATACTCTATTGGTTACCAGTGTATTTTTCTACCGTGGTATTGAGTTATATCGTTTTATAAGTATAGTATGACTGCGACAGGAAATATGGCAGCCATGAGTTTGAAAGAAACAATGTGTCAAGATTCTCTATCATGCTGACTGAAAACTGTTTAAACACAGTAAACAGCTGTAGCTTTGGTACCTATTTTTGTTGAGAGTACTAAGACTCTATTCGTTAAGAGGGTATTTTTCAACAATGGTATTGTGTTATATCGTTTTATAAGTAAAGTATGACTGCGACAGGAAATAAAGCAGCTATGAATTTGAGAGTCAGAATGAATCAAGATTCTCAATCATGCTGACTGAAAACTGTTGAAACACAGTAAACAGCTGTAGCTTTGGTACCCATTTTTGTCGAGAGTACTAATACTCTATTCATTACCAGGGTATTTTTCAACAATGGTATTGAGATATATCGTTTCATAAGTATAGTATGACTGCGACAAGAAATAAGGCAGCCATGAGTTCTGGAATCGTACCTTTTTTGTTGACAGTACTAATACTCTATTGGTTACCAGTGCATTTTTCTACCGTGGTATTGAGTTATATCGTTTTATAAGTATAGAATGACTGCGACAGGAAATAAGTCAGCCATGAGTTTGAAAGACAGAATGTGTTAAGATTCTCTATCATGCTGACTGAAAACTGTTGCAACAGAGTAAACAGCTGTAGCTTTGGTATCTATTTTTGTTGAGAGTACTAATACTTTATTCGTTACCAGAGTTTTTTCTACCGTGATATTGAGTTATATCGTTTTATAAGTGTAGTATGACTGCAACAGGAAATAAGGCAGCCATGGATTTTAGAAACAGAATGTGTCAAGATTCTCTACCATGCTGACTGAAAACTGTGGAAACAACAGTGAACAGTGGTAGCTTCGTACCTAGTTATATTGAGAGTACTAATACTCTATTAGTTACTAGAGTATTTTTCAACCATGGTATTGAGTTATATCGTTTCATAAGTACAGTATGACTGCGACAGAAAATAAGGCAGCCATGAGACTGAAAGACAGAATGTGTGAAGATTCTCTATCATGCTGACTGAAAACTGTTGAAACACAGTAAACAGCTGTAGCTTTGGCACCTATTTTTGTTGAGAGTACTAATACTCTATTCGTTAAGAGGGTATTTTTCAACAATGGTATTGTGTTATATCATTTTATAAGGATAGTATGACTGCGACAGGAAATAAAGTAGCCATGAATTTGAGAGTCAGAATGTGTCAAGATTCTCTATCATGCTTACTGAAAACTGTTGAAACACAGTAAACAGCTGTAGCTTTGGTACCTATTTTTGTTGAGAGTACAAATACTTTATTCGTACCAGGGTATTTTCTACCGTGGTATTGAGTTATATCGTTTTATTAGTACGATATGATTGCAACAGGAAATAAGGCAACAATGGATTTTAGAATCAGAATGTGTCAAGATTCTCTATCATGCTGACTGAAAACTGTTGAAACACAGTAAACAGCTGTAGCTTGGTACCTATTTTTGTTGAGAGTACTAATACTCTATTCGTTAAGGGGGTATTTTTCAACAATGGTATTGTGTTATATCGTTTTATAAGTATAGTATTACTGCGACAGAAAATAAGGCAGCCATGAGAGTGAAAGACAGAATGTGTCAAGATTCTCTATCATGCTGACTGAAAACTGTTGAAACACAGTAAACAGCTGTAGCTTTGGTACCTATTTTTGTTCAGAGTACTAATACACTACTCTTTACCAGGGTATTTTTCAACAATGGTATTGTGTTACATTGTTTTAAAAGTATAGTATGACTGCGACAGGAAATGAGGCAGCCATGAATTTGAGAGTCAGAATGTATCAAGATTCTCTATCATGCTGATTGAAAACTGTTGAAACACAGTAAACAGCTGTAGCTTTGGTACCTATTTTTGTTGACAGTACTAATACTCTATCGGTTACCTGTGCGTTGTTCTACCATGGTATTGAGTTATATCGTTTCCTAAGTATAGTATGACTGCGACAGAAAATAAGGCAGCCATGAGTTTGAAAGTCAGAATGTGTCAAGATTTTCTATCATGTCAATTGAAAACTGTTGAAATACAGTAAACAGCTGTAGCTTTGGTACTCTATTTTGTTGAGAGTACTAATACTCTATTCGTTAAGAGGGTATTTTTCAATGCTGACTGAAAACTGTTGAAACACAGTAAACAGCTGTAGGTTTGGTACCTATTTTTGATGAGAGTACTAATACTCTATTCATTACAAGGGTATCTTTCAACAATGGTATTGTGTAAGGCAGCCATGAGTTTGAAAGACAGAATGTGTCAAGATTCTCTATCATGCTGACTGAAAACTGTTGAAACACAGTAAACAGCTGTAGCTTTGGTACCTATTTTTGTTCAGAGTACTAATAGTCTATTGATTACAAGGGTATTTTTCAACAATGGTATTGTGTTATATCGTTTTATAAGTATAGTATGACTGTGACAGGAAATAAAGCAGCCATGAATTTGAGAGTCAGAATGTATCAAGATTCTCTATCATGCTGATTGAAACCTCTTGAAACACAGTAAACAGCTGTAGCTTGGGTACCTATTTTTGGTGAGAGTACTGATACTCTATTCATTACCAGGGTATTTTTCAACAATGCTATTCAGTTATATCGTTTCATAAGTATAGTATGACTACGAGAGGAAATAAGGCAGCCAGGTATTTTAGAATCAGAATGTGTCAAGATTCTCTATCATGCTGACTGAAAACTGTTGAAACACAGTAAACAGCCGTAGCTTTGGTACCTATTTTTGTTGAGAGTACTAATACTCTATTGGTTACCAGTGTATTTTTCTACCGTGGTATTGAGTTATATCGTTTTATAAGTATAGTATGACTGCGACAGGAAATATGGCAGCCATGAGTTTGAAAGAAACAATGTGTCAAGATTCTCTATCATGCTGACTGAAAACTGTTTAAACACAGTAAACAGCTGTAGCTTTGGTACCTATTTTTGTTGAGAGTACTAAGACTCTATTCGTTAAGAGGGTATTTTTCAACAATGGTATTGTGTTATATCATTTTATAAGTAAAGTATGACTGCGACAGGAAATAAAGCAGCTATGAATTTGAGAGTCAGAATGTATCAAGATTCTCAATCATGCTGACTGAAAACTGTTGAAACACAGTAAACAGCTGTAGCTTTGGTACCCATTTTTGTCGAGAGTACTAATACTCTATTCATTACCAGGGTATTTTTCAACAATGGTATTGAGATATATCGTTTCATAAGTATAGTATGACTGCGACAAGAAATAAGGCAGCCATGAGTTCTGGAATCGTACCTTTTTTGTTGACAGTACTAATACTCTATTGGTTACCAGTGCATTTTTCTACCGTGGTATTGAGTTATATCGTTTTATAAGTATAGAATGACTGCGACAGGAAATAAGTCAGCCATGAGTTTGAAAGACAGAATGTGTTAAGATTCTCTATCATGCTGACTGAAAACTGTTGCAACAGAGTAAACAGCTGTAGCTTTGGTATCTATTTTTGTTGAGAGTACTAATACTTTATTCGTTACCAGAGTTTTTTCTACCGTGATATTGAGTTATATCGTTTTATAAGTGTAGTATGACTGCAACAGGAAATAAGGCAGCCATGGATTTTAGAAACAGAATGTGTCAAGATTCTCTACCATGCTGACTGAAAACTGTGGAAACAACAGTGAACAGTGGTAGCTTCGTACCTAGTTATATTGAGAGTACTAATACTCTATTAGTTACTAGAGTATTTTTCAACCATGGTATTGAGTTATATCGTTTCATAAGTACAGTATGACTGCGACAGAAAATAAGGCAGCCATGAGGCTGAAAGACAGAATGTGTGAAGATTCTCTATCATGCTGACTGAAAACTGTTGAAACACAGTAAACAGCTGTAGCTTTGGCACCTATTTTTGTTGAGAGTACTAATACTCTATTCGTTAAGAGGGTATTTTTCAACAATGGTATTGTGTTATATCATTTTATAAGGATAGTATGACTGCGACAGGAAATAAAGTAGCCATGAATTTGAGAGTCAGAATGTGTCAAGATTCTCTATCATGCTTACTGAAAACTGTTGAAACACAGTAAACAGCTGTAGCTTTGGTACCTATTTTTGTTGAGAGTACAAATACTTTATTCGTACCAGGGTATTTTCTACCGTGGTATTGAGTTATATCGTTTTATTAGTACGATATGATTGCAACAGGAAATAAGGCAACAATGGATTTTAGAATCAGAATGTGTCAAGATTCTCTATCATGCTGACTGAAAACTGTTGAAACACAGTAAACAGCTGTAGCTTGGTACCTATTTTTGTTGAGAGTACTAATACTCTATTCGTTAAGGGGGTATTTTTCAACAATGGTATTGTGTTATATCGTTTTATAAGTATAGTATTACTGCGACAGAAAATAAGGCAGCCATGAGAGTGAAAGACAGAATGTGTCAAGATTCTCTATCATGCTGACTGAAAACTGTTGAAACACAGTAAACAGCTGTAGCTTTGGTACCTATTTTTGTTCAGAGTACTAATACACTACTCTTTACCAGGGTATTTTTCAACAATGGTATTGTGTTACATTGTTTTAAAAGTATAGTATGACTGCGACAGGAAATGAGGCAGCCATGAATTTGAGAGTCAGAATGTATCAAGATTCTCTATCATGCTGATTGAAAACTGTTGAAACACAGTAAACAGCTGTAGCTTTGGTACCTATTTTTGTTGACAGTACTAATACTCTATCGGTTACCTGTGCGTTGTTCTACCATGGTATTGAGTTATATCGTTTCCTAAGTATAGTATGACTGCGACAGAAAATAAGGCAGCCATGAGTTTGAAAGTCAGAATGTGTCAAGATTTTCTATCATGTCAATTGAAAACTGTTGAAATACAGTAAACAGCTGTAGCTTTGGTACTCTATTTTGTTGAGAGTACTAATACTCTATTCGTTAAGAGGGTATTTTTCAATGCTGACTGAAAACTGTTGAAACACAGTAAACAGCTGTAGGTTTGGTACCTATTTTTGATGAGAGTACTAATACTCTATTCATTACAAGGGTATCTTTCAACAATGGTATTGTGTAAGGCAGCCATGAGTTTGAAAGACAGAATGTGTCAAGATTCTCTATCATGCTGACTGAAAACTGTTGAAACACAGTAAACAGCTGTAGCTTTGGTACCTATTTTTGTTCAGAGTACTAATAGTCTATTGATTACAAGGGTATTTTTCAACAATGGTATTGTGTTATATCGTTTTATAAGTATAGTATGACTGTGACAGGAAATAAAGCAGCCATGAATTTGAGAGTCAGAATGTATCAAGATTCTCTATCATGCTGATTGAAACCTCTTGAAACACAGTAAACAGCTGTAGCTTGGGTACCTATTTTTGGTGAGAGTACTGATACTCTATTCATTACCAGGGTATTTTTCAACAATGCTATTCAGTTATATCGTTTCATAAGTATAGTATGACTACGAGAGGAAATGAGGCAGCCAGGTATTTTAGAATCAGAATGTGTCAAGATTCTCTATCATGCTGACTGAAAACTGTTGAAACACAGTAAACAGCCGTAGCTTTGGTACCTATTTTTGTTGAGAGTACTAATACTCTATTGGTTACCAGTGTATTTTTCTACCGTGGTATTGAGTTATATCGTTTTATAAGTATAGTATGACTGCGACAGGAAATATGGCAGCCATGAGTTTGAAAGAAACAATGTGTCAAGATTCTCTATCATGCTGACTGAAAACTGTTTAAACACAGTAAACAGCTGTAGCTTTGGTACCTATTTTTGTTGAGAGTACTAAGACTCTATTCGTTAAGAGGGTATTTTTCAACAATGGTATTGTGTTATATCGTTTTATAAGTAAAGTATGACTGCGACAGGAAATAAAGCAGCTATGAATTTGAGAGTCAGAATGTATCAAGATTCTCAATCATGCTGACTGAAAACTGTTGAAACACAGTAAACAGCTGTAGCTTTGGTACCCATTTTTGTCGAGAGTACTAATACTCTATTCATTACCAGGGTATTTTTCAACAATGGTATTGAGATATATCGTTTCATAAGTATAGTATGACTGCGACAAGAAATAAGGCAGCCATGAGTTCTGGAATCGTACCTTTTTTGTTGACAGTACTAATACTCTATTGGTTACCAGTGCATTTTTCTACCGTGGTATTGAGTTATATCGTTTTATAAGTATAGAATGACTGCGACAGGAAATAAGTCAGCCATGAGTTTGAAAGACAGAATGTGTTAAGATTCTCTATCATGCTGACTGAAAACTGTTGCAACAGAGTAAACAGCTGTAGCTTTGGTATCTATTTTTGTTGAGAGTACTAATACTTTATTCGTTACCAGAGTTTTTTCTACCGTGATATTGAGTTATATCGTTTTATAAGTGTAGTATGACTGCAACAGGAAATAAGGCAGCCATGGATTTTAGAAACAGAATGTGTCAAGATTCTCTACCATGCTGACTGAAAACTGTGGAAACAAAAGTGAACAGTGGTAGCTTCGTACCTAGTTATATTGAGAGTACTAATACTCTATTAGTTACTAGAGTATTTTTCAACCATGGTATTGAGTTATATCGTTTCATAAGTACAGTATGACTGCGACAGAAAATAAGGCAGCCATGAGACTGAAAGACAGAATGTGTGAAGATTCTCTATTATGCTGACTGAAAACTGTTGAAACACAGTAAACAGCTGTAGCTTTGGCACCTATTTTTGTTGAGAGTACTAATACTCTATTCGTTAAGAGGGTATTTTTCAACAATGGTATTGTGTTATATCATTTTATAAGGATAGTATGACTGCGACAGGAAATAAAGTAGCCATGAATTTGAGAGTCAGAATGTGTCAAGATTCTCTATCATGCTTACTGAAAACTGTTGAAACACAGTAAACAGCTGTAGCTTTGGTACCTATTTTTGTTGAGAGTACAAATACTTTATTCGTACCAGGGTATTTTCTACCGTGGTATTGAGTTATATCGTTTTATTAGTACGATATGATTGCAACAGGAAATAAGGCAACAATGGATTTTAGAATCAGAATGTGTCAAGATTCTCTATCATGCTGACTGAAAACTGTTGAAACACAGTAAACAGCTGTAGCTTGGTACCTATTTTTGTTGAGAGTACTAATACTCTATTCGTTAAGGGGGTATTTTTCAACAATGGTATTGTGTTATATCGTTTTATAAGTATAGTATTACTGCGACAGGAAATAAAACAGCCATGAATTTGAGAGTCAGAATGCATCAAGATTCTCTATCATGCTGACCGAAAACTGTTGAGACACAGTAAACAGCTGTAGCTTTTATACCTATTTTTGTTGAGAGTACTAATACTCTATTGGTTAGCAACGTATTTTTCTACCATGGTATTGAGTTATATCGTTTTATAAGTACAATATGATTGCAACAGGAAATAAGTCAAGCATGGATTTTAGAATCAGAATGTGTCCAGATTCTCTATCATGCTTACTGAAAACTGTTGAAACACAGAAAACAGCTGTAGCTTTGGTACCTATTTTTGTTGAGGGAACTAATACTCTATTCTTTAATAGGGTATTTTTCAACAATGGTATTGTGTTATACCTTTTCATAAGTATAGTATGACTGCGACAGGAAATAAAGCAGCCAGGAATTTGAGAGTCAGAATATATCAAGATTCTCTATCATGCTGACTGAAAACTGTTGAAACACAGTAAACAGCGGTAGCTTCGGTACCTATTTTTGGTGAAGTACTAATACTCTATTCATTACAAGGGTATTTTTCAACAATGGTATTGAGTTATATCTTTTCATAAGTATAGTATGACTGCAACAGGAAATAAGGCAGCCAGGTATTTTAGAGTCAGAATGTGTCAAGATTCTCTATCATGCTGACTGAAAACTGTTGAAACACAGTAAACAGCTGTAGCTTTGGTACCTATTTTTGTTGAGAGTACTAATACTCTATTGGTTACCAGTGTATTTTTCTACCGTGGTATTGAGTTATATCATTTTATAAGTACAATACGATTGCAACAGGAAATAAGGCAAGAATGGATTTTAGAATCAGAATGTGTCAAGATTCTCTATCATGCTCACTGAAAACTGTTGAAACACAGTAAACAGCTGTGGCTTTGCTACCTATTTTTGTTGAGAGTACTAATACTCTATTGGTTACCAGTGTATTTTTCTACCGTGGTATTGAGTTATATCGTTTTATAAGTATAGTATGACTGCGACAGGAAATGAGGCAGCCATGAGTTTGAAAGACACAATGTGTCAAGATTCTCTATCATGCTGATTGAAAACCGTTGAAACACAGTAAACAGCTGTAGGTTTGGTACCTAATTTTGTTGACAGTACTAATACTCTATTCGTTAAGAGGGTATTTTTCAACAATGGTTTTGTGTTATATCATTTTATAAGTATAGTATGACTGCGACAGGAAATAAAGCAGCCATGAGTTTAGAGTCAGATTGTATCAAGATTCTCTATCATGCTGACTGAAAACTGTTGAAACACAGTCAACAGCTGGAGCTTTGGTACCTAATTTTGTCGGGTGTACTAATACTCTATTCATTACCAGGGTATTTTTCAACAATGGTATTGAGATATATCGTTTCATAAGTATAGTATGATTGCGACAGGAAATAAGACACCCATGAGTTTTAGAATCGTACCTTTTTTTGTTGACAGTACTAATACTCTATTGGTTACCAGTGCATTTTTCTCCCGTGGTACTCAGTTATATCGTTTTATAAGTATAGTATGACTGCAATAGGAAATAAGGCAGCCATGAGTTTGAAAGACAGAATGTGTCAAGATTCTCTATCATGCTGCCTGAAAACTGTTGAAACACAGTAAACAGCTGTAGCTTTGGTACCTATTTTTGTTCAGAGTACTAATACTTTATTCGTTACCAGGGTATTTTCTACCGTGGTATTCAGTTATATAGTTTTATAAGTATAGTATGACCGCGACAGGAAATAAGGCAACCTTGGATTTTAGAATCAGAATGTGTCAAGATTCTCTATCATGCTGACTGAAAACTGTTGAAACACAGTAAACAGCTGTATCTTTGGTACTTATTTTTGGTGAGAGTACTAATACTCTATTCATTACAAGGGTATTTTTCAACAATGGTATTGTGTTATATCGTTTTATAAGTATAGCATAACTGCGACAGGAAATAAGGCAGCCAGGTATTTTAGAATCAGAATGTGTCAAGATTCTCTATCATGCGGACTGAAAACTGTTGAAACACGGTGAACAGCTGTAGCTTTGGTACCTATTTTTGTTGAGTGTACAAATACTCGTTACCAGGGTATTTTCTACCGCGGTATTGAGTTATATTGTTTTATAAGTATAGTATGACTGCGACAGGAAATAAGGCAGCCATGGATTTTAGAATCAGAATGTGTCAAGATTCTCTATCATGCTGACTGAAAACTGTTGAAACAACAGTGAACAGTGGTAGCTTTGGTACCTAGTTATATTGAGAGTACTAATACTCAATTGGTTACAAGTGTATTTTTTTACCGTGGTATTGAGTTACATCGTTTTATAAGTATAGTATGATTGTGACAGGAAATAAGGCAGCCATGAGTTTGAAAGTCAGAATGTGTCAAGATTCTCTATCATGCTGATCGAAAACTGTTGAAACACAGTAAACAGCTGTAGATTTGGTACCTATCTTTTTGAGAATACAAATACTTTATTCGTTACCAAGGTATTTTCTACCATGCTATTGAGTTATAGCGTTTCATAATTATCGTATGACTGTGACAGAAAATAAGGCAGCCATGATTTTGAAAGACAGAATGTGTCAAGATTCTGTATCATGCTGACTCAAAACTGTTGAAACACAGTAAACAGCTGTAGCTTTGGTACCTATTTTTGTTCAGAGTACTAATACACTACTCGTTACCAGGATATTTTTCAAGAATCGTATTGTGTTACATTGTTTTAAAAGTATAGTATGACTGCGACAGGAAATGAGGCAGCCATGAATTTGAGAGTCAGAATGTATCAAGAATCTCTATCATGCTGACTGAAAACTGTTGAAACACAGTAAACAGTTGCAGCTTTGGAACCTATTGTTGTTCAGAGTACTAATACTCTATTCGTTACCAGGGTATTTTCAACAATGGTATTGTGTTATACTGTTTTAAAAGTATAGTATGACTGCGACAGGAAATAAGGCAGCCATGAGTTTGAAAGACACAATATGTCAAGATTCTCTATCACGCTGACTGAAGACTGTTGAAACACATTAACAGCTGTAGCTTTGGTACCTAGTTATGTTGAGAGTACTAATACTCTATTGGTTATCAGTGCGTCTTTCTACCGTGGTACTGAGTTATATCGTTTCCTAAGTATAGTATAACTGCGACAGAAAATAAGGCAGCCATGAGTTTGAAAGTCAGAATGTGTCAAGATTTTCTATCATGCTGACTGAAAACTGTTGAAACACAGTAAACAGCTGTAGCTTTGGTACCTATTTTTGTTGAGAGTACTAATACTCTATTGGTTACCAGTGTATTTTGTTACTGTGGTATTGAGTTATATCGTTTGATAAGTATAGTATGACTGCGACAGGAAATAAGGCAGCCATGAGTTTTAGAATAGTACCTTTTTTTGCTGACAGTACTTATACTCTATTGGATACCAGTGCATTTTTCTACCGTGGTACTGAGTTATATCTTTTATAAGTATAGTATGACTGCAATAGGAAATAAGGGAACCATGAGTTTGAAAGACAGAATGTGTCAAGATTCGCTATCATGCTGACTGAAAACTGTTGAACCACAGTAAACAGCTGTAGCTTTGGTACCTATTTTTGTTGAGTGTACTAATACTTTATCCGTTACCTGAGTATTTTCTTCCGTGGTATTGAGTTATATCATTTTATAATTATAGTATGACTGCAACAGGAAATAAGGCAGCCATGGATTTTAGAATCAGAATGTGTTAAGATTCTCTATCATGCTGACTGAAAACTGTGGAAACAACAGTGAACAGTGGTAGTTTTGCTACCTAGTTATATTGAGAGCACTAATACTTTATTCGTTACCAGTGTATGTTTCTGCCGTGGTATTGAGTTATATAGTTTTATAAATATAGTATGACTGCGATAGGAAATAAGGTAGCCATGAGTTTGAGAGTCGGAATGTGTCAAGATTCTCTCACATGCTGACTGAAAACTGTTGAAACACAATAAACAGCTGTAGCTTTGGTACCTATTTTTGTTGAGAGTACTAATACTCCATTGGTTACCAGTGTATTTTTCTACCATGGTATTGAGTTATATCGTTTTATAAGTATAGTATGACTGCGACAGGAAATAAGGCAGCCATGAGTTTGAAAGACACAATGTGTCAAGATTTTCTATCATGCTGACTGAAAACTGTTGAAACACAGTAAACAGCTGTAGCTTTGGTACCTATTTTTGTTGAGAGTACTAATACTCTATTGGTTACCAGTGTATTTTGTTACTGTGGTATTGAGTTATATCGTTTGATAAGTATAGTATGACTGCGACAGGAAATAAGGCAGCCATGAGTTTGAAAGACAGAATGTGTCAAGATTCTCTATCATGCTGACTGAAAACTGTTGAAACACGGTGAACAGCTGTAGCTTTGGTACCTATTTTTGTTGAGTGTACAAATACTCGTTACCAGGGTATTTTCTACCGCGGTATTGAGTTATATCGTTGTATAAGTATAGTATGACTGCGACAGGAAATAAGGCAGCCATGGATTTTAGAATCAGAATGTGTCAAGATTCTCTATCATGCTGACCGAAAACTGTTGAAACAGAGAAAAGTGGTAGCTTTGGTACCTAGTTATATTGAGAGTACTAATACTCTATTGGTTACAAGTGTATTTTTTTACCGTGGTATTGAGTTATATCGTTTTATAAGTATAGTATGATTGTGACAGGAAATAAGGCAGCCATGAGTTTGAAAGTCAGAATGTGTCAAGATTCTCTATCATGCTGACTGAAAACTGTTGCAACACAGTAAACAGCTGTAGCTTTGGTACCTATTTTTGTTGAGGGTACTAATACTTTATTCCTTACCAGAGTTTTTTTCTACCGTGATATTGAGTTATATCGTTTTATAAGTGTAGTATGACTGCAACAGGAAATAAGGCAGCCATGGATTTTAGAATCAGAATGTGTTAAGATTCTCTATCATGCTGACTGAAAACTGTGGAAACAACAGTGAACAGTGGTAGTTTTGCTACCTAGTTATATTGAGAGTACTAATACTTTATTCGTTACCAGTGTATGTTTTTGCCGTGGTATTGAGTTATATAGTTTTATAAATATAGTATGACTGCGATAGGAAATAAGGTAGCCATGAGTTTGAGAGTCGGAATGTGTCAAGATTCTCTCACATGCTGACTGAAAACTGTTGAAACACAATAAACAGCTGTAGCTTTGGTACCTATTTTTGTTGAGAGTACTAATACTCCATTGGTTACCAGTGTATTTTTCTACCATGGTATTGAGTTATATTGTTTTATAAGTATAGTATGACTGCGACAGGAAATAAGGCAGCCATGAGTTTGAAAGACACAATGTGTCAAGATTCTCTATCATGCTGACTGAAAACTGCTCAAACACAGTAAACAGCTGTAGCTTTGGGACCTATTTTTGTTCAGAGTACTAATAGTCTATTGATTACAAGGGTATTTTTCAACAATGGTATTGTGTTATATCGTTTTATAAGTATAGTATGACTGCGACAGGAAATAAAGCAGCCATGAATTTGAGAATCAGAATGTATCAAGATTGTCTATCATGCTGACTGAAAACTGTTGAAACACAGTGAACAGTTGTAGCTTAGGTACCTATTTTGTTGCGAGTTCAAATACTTTATTCGTTACCAGGGTATTTTCTACCATGGTATTGAGTTATATCGTTTTATAAGTACAATATGATTGCAACAGGAAAAAAGGCAACCATGGATTTTAGAATCAGAATGTGTCAAGATTCTCTATCATGCTGACTGAAAACTGTTGAAACACAGTAAACAGCTGTAGCTTTGGTACCTATTTTTGTTCAGAGTACTAATACACTACTCGTTACCAGGGTATTTTTCAACAATGGTATTGTGTTACATTGTTTTCAAAGTATAGTATGACTGTGACAGGAAATGAGGCAGCCATGAAATTGAGAGTCAGAATGTATCAAGATTCTCTATCATGCTGACTGAAAACTGTTGAAACACAGTAAACAGCTGTAGCTTTGGTACCTATTTTTGTTGAAAGTACTAATACTCTATTCGTTAAGAGGGTATTTTTCAACAAACGTATTGCGTTATATTGTTTTAAAAGTATGGTATGACTGCGACAGGAAATAAGGCAGCCTTGAGTTTGAAAGACACAATGTGTCAAGATTCTCTATCATGCTGACTGAAAACTGTTGAAACACAGTAAACAGCTGTAGCTTTGGTACCTATTTTTGTCGAGAGTACTAATACTCTATTCATTACCAGGGTATTTTTCAACAATGGTATTGAGATATATCGTTTCATAAGTATAGTATGACTGCGACAGGAAATAAGGCAGCCATGAGTTTTAGAATCGTACCTTTTTTGTTGACAGTACTAATACTCTATTGGTTTCCAGTGCATTTTTCTACCATGGCACTGAGTTATATCGTTTTATAAGTATAGTATGACTGCAATAGGAAATAAGGCAGCCATGAGTTTGAAAGACAGAATCTATCAAGATTCTCTATCATGTTAACTGAAAGCTGTTGAAACACACTAAACAGCTGTAGCTTTGGTACCTATTTTTGTTCAGAGTACTAATACACTACTCGTTACGATGGTATTTCTCAACAATGGTATTGTGTTACATTCTTCTAAAAGTATAGTATGACTGCGACAGGAAATGAGGAAGCCATGAAATTGAGAGTCAGAATGTATCAAGATTCTCGATCATGCTGACTGAAAACTGTTGAAACACAGTAAACAGCTGTAGTTTTGGTACCTATTGTTGTTCAGAGTACTAATACACTATTCGTTACCAGGGTATTTTTCAAGAATGGTATTGTGTTACATTGTTTTAAAAGTATAGTATGACTGCGACAGGAAATAAGGCAGCCATGAATTTTAGATTCAGAATGTGTCAAGATTCTCTATCATGCTGACTGAAAACTGTTGAAACACAGTGAACAGTGGTAGTTTGGTATCTAGTTATATTGAGAGTACTAATACTCTATTAGTCACCCGTGTATTTTTCTGCCGTGGTATTGAGTTATATCGTTTTATAAGTACAGTAAGACTGCGACAGGAAATAAGGCAGCCATGAGTTTGAAAGACAGAATGTGGCAAGATTCTCTATCATGCTGACTGAAAACTGTTGAAACACAGTAAACAGCTGTAGCTTTGGTACCTATTTTTGTTGAGAGTTCAAATACTTTATTCGTTACCCTGGTATTTTCTACCGTGGTATTGAGTTATATCGTTTTATAAGTACAATATTACTGCAACAGGAAATAAGGCAGCCATGAATTTTAGATTCAGAATGTGTCAAGAATCTCTATCATGCTGACTGAAAACTGTTGAAACACAGTGAACAGTGGTAGTTTGGTACCTAGTTATATTGAGAGTACTAATACTCTATTAGTTACCCGTGTATTTTTCTGCCGTGTTAATGAGTTATATCGTTTTATAAGTATAGTAAGACTGCGACAGGAAATAAGGCAGCCATGAGTTTGAAAGACACAATGTGTCAAGATTCTCTATCATGCTGACTGAAATCTGTTGAAACACAGTAAACAGCTGTACCTTTGGTACCTAGTTATGTTGAGAGTACTAATACTCTATTGGTTACCAGTGTCTTTTTCTACCATGGTATTGAGTAATATCGTTTCATAAGTACAGTATGACTGCGGCAGAAAATAAGGCAGCCATGAGTTTGAAAGTCAGAATGTGACAAGATTTCCTATCATGCTGACTGAAAACTGTTGAAACACAGTAAACAGCTGTAGCTTTGGTACCTATTTTTGTTGAGAGTACTAATACTTTATTTGTTACCAGGGTATTTTCTACCATGGTATTGAGTTATATCTTTTCATAAGTATAGTATTACTGCGACAGAAAATAAGGCTGCCATGAGTTTGAAAGACAGAATGTGGCAAGATTCTCTACCATGCTGACTGAAAACTGTTGAAACACAGTAAACAGCTGTAGCTTTGGTACGCATTTTTGTTGAGAGTGCAAATACTTTATTCGTTACCAGGGTATTTTGTACCATGGTACTGAGTTATATCTTTTCATAACTATAGTATAACTGCGACAGGAAATAATGCACCCAGGTGTTTTAGAATCAGAATGTGTCAAGATTCTCTATCATGTTGACTGAAAACTGTTGAAACACAGTAAACAGCTGTAGCTTTGGTACCTATTTCTGTTGAGGGTACTAATACTCTATTGGTTACCAGTGTATTTTTCTACCGTGATACTGAGTTATATCGTTTTATAAGTATAGTATGACTGCGATAGGAAATAAGGCAGCCATGAGTTTGAGAGTCGGAATGTGTCAAGATTCTCTCACATGCTGACTGAAAACTGTTGAAACACAGTAAACAGCTGTAGCTTAGGTACCTATTTCTGTTGAGAGTACTAATACTCTATTGGTTACCAGTGTATTTTTCTACCGTGGTATTGAGTTATATCGTTTTATAAGTATAGTATGACTGCGACAGGAAATAAGGCAGCCATTAGTTTGAAAGACACAATGCTTCAAGATTCTCTATCATGCTGACTGAAAACTGTTGAAACACAGTAAACAGCTGAAGGTTTGGTACCTATTTTTGTTGACAGTAGTATTAGTCTATTCGTTAAAAGGGTATTTTTCAACAATGGTATTGTGTTATATCGTTTTATAAGTATAGTATGACTGTGACAGGAAATAAAGCAGTCATGAATTTTAGAGTCAGAATGTATCAAGATTCTCTATCATGCTGACTGAAAACTGTTGAAACACAGTCAACAGCTGGAGATTTGGTACCCATTTTTGTCGAGAGATACTAATACTCTATTCATTACCAGGGTATTTTTCAACAATGGTATTGAGATATATCATTTCATAAGTATAGTATGAATGCGACAGGAAATAAGGCAGCCATGAGTTTTAGAATCGTACCTTCTTTGTTGACAGTACTAATACTATATTGGTTATCAGTGCATTTCTCCACCGTGGTACTGGATTATATCTTTTCATAAGTATACTATGACTGCAAAAGGAAATAACGCAACCATGGATATTAGAATCAGAATGTGTCAAGATTCTCTATCATGCTGACTGAAAACTGTTGAAACACAGTAAACAGCTCTATCTTTGGTACCTATTTTTGGTGAGAGTACTAATACTCTATTCATTACACGGGTATTTTTCAACAATGGTATTGTGTTATATCGTTTTATAAGTATAGTATGACTGCGACAGGAAATAAGGCAGCCATGAGTTTGAAAGACAGAATGTGTCAAGACTCTCTATCATGCTGACTGAAAACTGTTGCAAGACAGTAAACAGCTGTAGCTTTGGTACCTATTTTTGTTGAGAGTACTAATACTTTATTCGTTAGCAGGGTATTTTCTACCGTGGTATTGAGTTATATCGTTTTATGACTGCGATAGGAAATGAAGCAGCCATAGATTTCAGAATCAGAATGTGTCAAGATTCTCTATCATGCTAATTGGAAACTGTGGAAACAACAGTGAACAGTGGTAGCTTTGGTACCTAGTTATATTGAGAGTACTAATACTCTATTAGTTACCAGTGTATTTTTCTACTATGGTATTGAGTTATATCGTTTCATAAGTATAGTATGACTGTGACAGGAAATAAGGCAGCCATGAGTTTGAAAGACAGAATGTGTCAAGATTCTCTATCATGCTGACTGAAAACTGCTGCAGCACAGTAAACAGCTGCAGCTTTCGTACCTATTTTTGTTGAGAGTACGAATACTCTATTGGTTACAAGTGTGTTTTCTACCGTGGTATTGAGTTACATCGTTTTATAAGAAGTATACTATACCATGACTGCGACAGGAAATAAAGCAGCCATAAATTTGAGATTCAGAATGCATCAAGATTCTCTATCATGCTGACTGAAAACTGTTGAGACACAGTAAACAGCTGTAGCTTTGATACCTATTTTTGTTGAGAGTACTAATAATCTATTGGTTAGCAATGTATTTTTCTACTATGGTATTGAGTTATATCGTTTTATAAGTACAATATGATTGCAACAGGAAATAAGGCAAGCATGGATTTAAGAATCAGAATGTGTCCAGATTCTCTATCATGCTTACTGAAAACTGTTGAAACACAGTAAACAGCTGTAGCTTTGGTACCTATTTTTGTTGAGAGTACTAATACTCTATTCGTTAATAGGGTATTTTTCAACAATGGTATTGTGTTATACCTTTTCATAAGTATAGTATGACTGCGACAGGAAATAAAGCAGCCAGGAATTTGAGAGTCAGAATGTATCAAGATTCTCTATCATGCTGACTGAAAACTGTTGAAACACAGTAAACAGCGGTAGCTTCGGTACCTATTTTTGGTGAAGTACTAATACTCTATTCATTACAAGGGTATTTTTCAACAATTGTATTGAGTTATATCTTTTCATAAGTATAGTATGACTGCAACAGGAAATAAGGCAGCCAGGTATTTTAGAGTCAGAATGTGTCAAGATTCTCTATCATGCTGACTGAAAACTGTTGAAACACAGTAAACAGCTGTAGCTTTGATACCTATTTTTGTTGAGAGTACTAATACTCTATTGGTTACCAGTGTATTTTTCTACCGTGGTATTGAGTTATATCGTTTTATAAGTACAATACGTTTGCAACAGGAAATAAGGCAAGAATGGATTTTAGAATCAGAATGTGTCAAGATTCTCTATCATGCTTACTGAAAACTGTTGAAACACAGTAAACAGCTGTGGCTTTGGTATCTATTTTTGTTGAGAATACTAATACTCTATTGGTTACCAGTGTATTTTTCTACCGTGGTATTGAGTTACATCGTTTTATAAGTATAGTATGACTGCGACAGGAAATGAGGCAGCCATGAGTTTGAAAGACACAATGTGTCTAGATTCTCTATCATGCTGATTGAAAACTGTTGAAACACAGTAAACAGCTGTAGGTTTGGTACCTAATTTTGTTGACTGTACTAATACTCTATTCATTACCAGGGTATTTTTCAACAATGGTTTTGTGTTATATCGTTTTATAAGTATAGTATGACTGCGACAGGAAATAAAGCAGCCATGAGTTTAGAGTCAGATTGTATCAAGATTCTCTATCATGCTGACTGAAAACTGTTGAAACACAGTCAACAGCTGGAGCTTTGGTACCTAATTTTGTCGGGTGTACTAATACTCTATTCATTACCAGGGTATTTTTCAACAATGGTATTGAGATATATCGTTTCATAAGTATAGTATGATTGCGACAGGAAATAAGACACCCATGAGTTTTAGAATCGTACCTTTTTTTGTTGACAGTACTAATACTCTATTGGTTACCAGTGCATTTTTCTCCCGTGGTACTCAGTTATATCGTTTTATAAGTATAGTATGACTGCAATAGGAAATAAGGCAGCCATGAGTTTGAAAGACAGAATGTGTCAAGATTCTCTATCATGCTGCCTGAAAACTGTTGAAACACAGTAAACAGCTGTAGCTTTGGTACCTATTTTTGTTCAGAGTACTAATACTTTATTCGTTACCAGGGTATTTTCTACCGTGGTATTCAGTTATATAGTTTTATAAGTATAGTATGAATGCGACAGGAAATAAGGCAACCTTGGATTTTAGAATCAGAATGTGTCAAGATTCTCTATCATGCTGACTGAAAACTGTTGAAACACAGTAAACAGCTGTATCTTTGGTACTTATTTTTGGTGAGAGTACTAATACTCTATTCATTACAAGGGTATTTTTCAACAATGGTATTGTGTTATATCGTTTTATAAGTATAGCATGACTGCGACAGGAAATAAGGCAGCCAGGTATTTTAGAATCAGAATGTGTCAAGATTCTCTATCATGCGGACTGAAAACTGTTGAAACACGGTGAACAGCTGTAGCTTTGGTACCTATTTTTGTTGAGTGTACAAATACTCGTTACCAGGGTATTTTCTACCGCGGTATTGAGTTATATCGCTTTATAAGTATAGTATGACTGCGACAGGAAATAAGGCAGCCATGGATTTTAGAATCAGAATGTGTCAAGATTCTCTATCATGCTGACTGAAAACTGTTGAAACAACAGTGAACAGTGGTAGCTTTGGTACCTAGTTATATTGAGAGTACTAATTCTCTATTGGTTACAAGTGTATTTTTTTACCGTGGTATTGAGTTACATCGTTTTATAAGTATAGTATGATTGTGACAGGAAATAAGGCAGCCATGAGTTTGAAAGTCAGAATGTGTCAAGATTCTCTATCATGCTGATCGAAAACTGTTGAAACACAGTAAACAGCTGTAGCTTTGGTACCTATTTTTTTGAGAATACAAATACTTTATTCGTTACCAAGGTATTTTCTACCATGGTATTGAGTTATAGCGTTTCATAATTATAGTATGACTGTGACAGAAAATAAGGCAGCCAAGATTTTGAAAGACAGAATGTGTCAAGATTCTGTCAAGAATTTAAGAGTCAGAATGTATCAAGAATCTCTATCATGCTGACTGAAAACTGTTGAAACACAGTAAACGGTTGCAGCTTTGGTACCTATTGTTGTTCAGAGTACTAATACTCTATTCGTTACTAGGGTATTTTCAACAATGGTATTGTGTTATACTGTTTTAAAAGTATAGTATGACTGCGACAGGAAATAAGGCAGCCATGAGTTTGAAAGACACAATGTGTCAAGATTCTCTATCACGCTGACTGAAGACTGTTGAAACACATTAACAGCTGTAGCTTTGGTGCCTAGTTATGTTGAGAGTACTAATACTCTATTGGTTATCAGTGCGTCTTTCAACCGTGGTACTGAGTTATATCGTTTCCTAAGTATAGTATAACTACGAGAGAAAATAAGGTAGCCCTGAGTATGAAAGTAAGAATGTGTCAAGATTTCCTATCATGCTGACTGAAAACTGTTGAAACACAGTAAACAGCTGTAGCTTTGGTGCCTATTTTTGTTGAGAGTACTAACACTCTATTGGTTACCAGTGTATTTTGTTACTGTGGTATTGAGTTATATCGTTTGATAAGTATAGTATGACTGCGGCAGGAAATAAGGCAGCCATGAGTTTGAAAGACAGAATGTGTCAAGATTCTCTATGATGCTGACTGAAAACTGTTGAAACACAGTAAACAACTGTATCTTTGGTACCTATTTTTGGTGAGAGTACTAATACTCTATTCATTACAACGGTATTTTTCAACAATGGTATTGAGTTATATCATTTCATAAGTATAGTATGACTGCGACAGGAAATAAGGCAGCCAGGTATTTTAGAATCAGAATGTGTCAAGATTCTCTATCATGCTGACTGAAAACTGTTGAAACACGGTGAACAGCTGTAGCTTTGGTACCTATTTTTGGTGAGTGTACAAATACTCGTTACCAGGGTATTTTCTACCGCGGTATTGAGTTATATTGTTGTATAAGTATAGTATGACTGCGACAGGAAATAAGGCAGCCATGGATTTTAGAATCAGAATGTGTCAAGATTCTCTATCATGCTGACTGAGAACTGTTGAAACAACAGTGAACAGTGGTAGCTTTGGTACCTAGTTATATTGAGAGTACTAATACTCTATTGGTTACAAGTGTATTTTTTTACCGTGGTATTGAGTTATATCGTTTTATAAGTATAGTATCATTGTGACAGGAAATAAGGCAGCCATGAGTTTGAAAGTCAGAATGTGTCAAGATTCTCTATCATGCTGACAGAAAACTGTTGAAACACAGTAAACAGCTGTAGCTTTGGTACCTATTTTTTTGAGAATACAAATACTTTATTCGTTACCAGGGTATTTTCTACCATGGCATTGAGTTATAGCGTTTCATAATTATAGTATGACTGTGACGAAAAATAAGGAAGCCATGATTTTGAAAAACAGAATGTGTCGAGATTCTCTCTCATGCTGACTGAAAACTGTTGAAACACAGTAAACAGCTGTAGCTTTGGTACCAATTTTTCTTGAGAGTACTAATACTCCATTGGTTACCAGTGTATTTTTCTACCGTGGTATTGATTTATATCGTTTTATAAGTATAGTATGACTGCGACAGGAAATAAGGCAGCCATGAGTTTGAAAGACACAATGTGTCAAGATTCTCTATCATGCTGACTGAACTGTTGAAACATAGTAAACAGCTGTAGCTTTGGTACCTATTGTTGTTCAGAGTACTAATACTCTATTCGTTACCAGGGTATTTTTCAACAATGGTATTGTGTTATATTGTTTTAAAAGTATAGTATGACTGCGACAGGAAATAAAGCACCCATGAGTTTGAAAGACACAATACATCAAGATTCTCTATCACGCTGACTGAAAACTGTTGAAACATATTAACAGCTGTAGCTTTGGTACCTAGTTATGTTGAGAGTACTAATACTCTATTGGTTACCAGTGCATTTTTCTACCGTGGTATTGAGTTATATCGTTTCCTAAGTATAGTATTACTGCGATAGAAAATAAGGCAGCCATGAGTTTGAAAGTCACAATGTGTCAAGATTTTCTATCATGTTGATTGAAAACTGTTGAAACACAGTAAGCAGCTGTAGCTTTGGTACCTATTTTTGTTGAGAGTACTAATACTCTATTGATTACCAGTGTATTTTGTTACTGTGGTATTGAGTTATATCGTTTTATAAGTATAGTATGACTGCGACAGGAAATAAGGCAGCCATGAGTTTGAAAGACAGAATGTGTCAAGATTCTCTATCATGCTGACTGAAATCTGTTGAAACACAGTAAACAGCTGTAGCTTTGCTACCTATTTTTGTTGAGAGTGCAAATACTTTATTCACTACGAGGGTATTTTCAACCGTGGTATTGAGTTAGATCGTTTTATAAGTATAGTATGACTGTAACAGGAAATAAGGCAACCATGGATTTTAGAATCAGAATGTGTCAAGATTCTCTATCATGCTGACTGAAAACTATTGAAACACAGTAAACAGCTGTAGCTTTGGTACCTAGTTATGCTGAGAGTACTATTACTCTATTGGTTACCAGTGTGTTTTTCTACCGTGGTATTGAGTTATATCGTTTTATAAGTATACTATGACTGCGACAGGAAATAAAGCAGCCATGAATTTGAGAGTCAGAATGCATCAAGATTCTCTATCATGCTTACTGAAAACAGTTGAAAGACAGAAAACAGCTGTAGCTTTGGCACCTATTTTCGTCGAGAGTACTAATATTCTATTCATTATCAGGGTATTTTTCAACAATGGTATTGAGTTATATCATTTCATAAGTATAGTATGACTGCAACAGGAAATAAGGGAGCCAGGTATTTTAGAATCAGAATGTGTCAAGATTCTCTATCATGCTGACTGAAAACTGTTGAAACTCAGTAAACACCTGTAGCTTTGGTACCTATTTTTGTTGAGAGTACTAATACTTTATTCGTTGCCAGGGTATTTTCTACCGTTGTATTGAGTTATATCATTTAATAAGTATAGTATGAATGCGACAGGAAATACGGCACCCATGGATTTTAGAATCAGAATGTGTCTAGCTTCTCTATCATGCTGACTGAAAACTGTTGAAACACAGTGAACAGTGGTAGATTTGGTACTTAGTTATATTGAGAGTACTTATACTCTAGTGGTCACCAGTGTATTTTTCTACCGTGGTATTGAGTTATATCGTTTTATAAGTATAGTATGACTGCGAGAGGAAATAAGGCAGCCATGAGTTAGAAAGACACAATGTGACACGATTCTCTATCATGATGAGTGAGAACTGTTGAAACACAGGAAACAGCTGTAGATTTGGTACCTATGTTTGTTCAGAGTACTAATACACTACTCATTACCAGGGTATTTTTCAACAATGGTATTGTGTTACATCGTTTTAAAAGTATAGTATGACTGCGACAGGAAATGAGGCAGCCATGAATTTGAGAGTCACAATGTATCAAGATTCTCTATCATGCTGACTGAAAACTGTTGAAACACAGTAAACAGCTGTAGCTTTGGTACATATTGCTGTTCAGAGTACAAATACTCTATTCGTTACCAGGGTATTTTTCAACAATGGTATTGTGTTATATTGTTTTAAAAGTATAGTATGACTGCGACAGGAAATAAGGCACCCAAAACTTTGAAAGACACAATGCGTCAAGATTCTCTATCACGCTGACTGAAAACTGTTGAAACACATTAACAGCTGTAGCTTTGGTACCTAGTTATGTTGAGAGTACTAATACTCTATTGGTTACCAGTGCATTTTTCTACCGTGGTATTGAGTTATATCGTTTCCTAAGTATAGTATGACAGCGACAGAAAATAAGGCAGTCAAGAGTTTGAAAGTCAGAATGTGTCAAGATTTTCTATCATGCTGATTGAAAACTGTTGAAACACAGTAAACAGCTGTAGCTTTGGTGCCTATTTTTGTTGAGAGTACTAATACTCTATTGGTTACCAGTGTATTTTGTTACTGTGGTATTGAGTTATATCGTTTATAAGTATAGTAGGACTGCGACAGGAAATATGGCAGCCATGAGTTTGAACGACGGAATGTGTCAAGATTCTCTATCATGCTGACTGAAAAGTGTTGAAACACAGTAAATAGCTGTAGCTTTGGTACCTAGTTATGTTGAGAGTACTGATACTCTATTGGTTACCAGTGTGTTTTTCTACCGTGGTATTGAGTTATATCGTTTTATAAGTATACTATGACTGCGACAGGAACTAAAGCAGCCATGAATTTAAGAGTCAGAATGCACCAAGATTCTCTATCATGCTGACTGAAAACAGTTGAAAGACAGAAAACAGCTGTAGCGTTGGCACCTATTTTCGTCGCGAGTAGTAATATTCTATTCATTATCAGGGTATTTTTCAACAATGGTATTGAGTTATATCATTTCATAAGTATAATATGACTGCGACAGGAAATAAGGCAGCCAGGCATTTTAGAACCAGAATGTCAAGATTCTCTATCATGCTGACTGAAAACTGTTGAAACACGATGAACAGCTGTAGCTTTGGTACCTATTTTTGTTGACAGTACAAATACTCGTTACCAAGGTATTTTCTGCCGCGGTATTGAGTTATATCGTTTTTATAAGTATAGTATGACTGCGACAGAAAATAAGGCAGCCATGGATTTTAGAATCAGAATGTGTGAAGATTCTCTATCATGCCGACTGAAAACTGTTGAAACAACAGTGAACAGTGGTAGCTTTGGTACCCAGTTATATTGAGAGTACTAACACTCTATTAGTTACCAGTATTTTTCTACCATGGTACTGAGTTATATCGTTTCATAATTATAGTATGACTGCGACAGAAAATAAGGCAGCCATGAGTTTGAAAGACACAATGTGTCAAGATTCTCTATCATGCTGACTGAAAACTGTTGAAACACATTAACAGCTGTGGCTTTGGTACCTAGTTATGTTGAGATTACTAATACTCTATTGGTTACCAGTGCATTTTTCTACCGCGGTACTGAGTTATATCGTTTCATAATTATAGTATGACTGCGACAGAAAATAAGGCAGCCATGAGTTTGAAAGACACAATGTGTCAAGATTTTCTATCATGCTGATTGAAAACTGTTGAAACACAGTAAACAGCTGTAGCTTTGGTACCTATTTTTGTTGAGAGTACTAATACTCTATTGGTTACCAGTGTATTTTGTTACTGTGATATTGAGTTATATCGTTTATAAGTATAGTAGGACTGCGACAGGAAATAAGGCAGCCATGAGTTTGAAAGACAGAATGAGTCAAGATTCTCTATCATGCTGACTGAAAACTGTTGAAACACAGTAAACAGCTGTAGCTTTGGTACCTAGTTATGTTGAGAGTACTGATACTCTATTGGCTACCAGTGTGTTTTTCTACCGTGGTATTGAGTTATATCGTTTTATAAGTATACTATGACTGCGACAGGAAATAAAGCAGCCATGAATTTAAGAGTCAGAATGCACCAAGATTCTCTATCATGCTGACTGAAAACAGTTGAAAGACAGAAAACAGCTGTAGCTTTGGCACCTATTTTCGTCGCGAGTAGTAATATTCTATTCATTATCAGGGTATTTTTCAACAATGGTATTGAGTTATATCATTTCATAAGTATAGTATGACTGCGACAGGAAATAAGGCAGCCAGGCATTTTAGAATCAGAATATGTCAAGATTCTCTATCATGCTGACTGAAAACTGTTGAAACACGGTGAACAGCTGTAGCTTTGGTACCTATTTTTGTTAAGTGTACAAATACTCGTTACCAGGGTATTTTCTACTGCGGTATTGAGTTATATCGTTGTATAAGTATAGTATGACTGCGACAGGAAATAAGTCAGCCATGAGTTTGAAAGACAGAATGTGTCAAGATTCTCTATCATTCTGACTGAAAACTGTTGAAACACAGTAAACAGCTGTAGCTTTGGTACCTATTTTTGTTGAGACTACTAATACTTTATTCGTTACCAGGGTATTTTCAAATGTGGTATTGAGTTATATCGTTTTATAAGTATAGTACAACTGCGACAGGAAATAAGGCAGCCATGGATTTTAGAAACAGAATGTGTCAAGATTCTCTATCATGCTGACTGAAAACTGTTGAAACAACAGTGAACAGTGGTAGCTTTGGTACCTAGTTATATTGAGAGTACTAATACTCTATTAATTACCAGTGTATTTTTCTAGCATGGTATTGAATTAAATCGTTTCATAATTATAGTATGACTGCGACAGAAAATAAGGCAGCCATGAGTTTGAAAGACACAATGTGTCAAGATCCTCTATCATACTGAATGAAAACTGTTGAAACACAGTACACAGCTGTAGCTTTGTTACCTATTTTTGTAGAGAGTACTAATACTTTATTCGTTAGCAGGTTATTTTGTTCCGTGGTATTCAGTTATATCGTTTTATAACTATAGGACGACTGCGACATGAAACGAGGTGGCCATGTGTTTGAGAGTCAGAATGTGTCAAGATTCTCTATCATGGTGACTGAAAACTGTTGAAACACACTAAACAGCTGTAGCTTGGTACCTATTTTTGATGAGAGTACTAATACTTTATTCGTTACCAGGGTATTTTCTACCGTGGTATTGAGTTATATCGTTTTAGAAGTATAGTATGTCTGCGACAGGAAATAAGGCAGCCTTGGATTTTAAAATCAGAATGTGTCAAGATTCTCTATCATGTTGACTGAAAACTGTTGAAACACAGTAAACACCTGTATCTTTGGTACCTATTTTTGGTGAGAGTACTAATACTCTATTCATTACAAGGGTATTTTTCAACAATGGTATTGTGTTATATCGCTTTATAAGTTTAGTATGACTGCGACAGGAAATAAGGCAGCCATGAGTTTGAAAGACAGAATGTGTCAAGATTCTCTGTCATGCTGACTGAAAACTGATGCAACACAGTAAACAGCTGTAGCTTTGGTACCTATTCTTGTTGAGTGTACTAATACTCTATTCGTTACCAGGGTATTTTCTACCATGGTATTGAGTTATATCGTTTTATGACTGCGACAGGAAATAAGGCAGTCATAGATTTTAGAATCAGAATGTGTCAAGATTCTCTATCATGCTGACTGAAAACTGTGGAAACAACAGTGAACAGTGGTAGCTTTGGTACCTAGTTATATTGTGAGTACTAAAACTCTATTAGTTACCAGTGTATTTTTCTACCATGGTATTGAGTTATATCGTTTCATAAGTATAGTATGACTGCGACAGGAAATAAGGCAGCCATGAGTTTGAAAGACAGAATGCGTCAAGATTCTCTATCATGCTGACTGAAAACTCTTGCAGCACAGTAAACAGCTGTAGCTTTGGTACCTATTTTTGTTGAGAGTACTAATACTCTATTGGTTACCAGTGCGTTTTCTACCGTGGTATTGAGTTATATCGTTTTATAAGTATACTATGACTGCGACAGGAAATAAAGCAGCCATGAATTTGAGAGTCAGAATGTATCAAGATTCTCTATCATGCTGACTGAAAACTGTTGAAACACAGTAAACAGCTGTAGCTTTGGCACCTATATTCAACAAGAGTACTAATATTCTATTCATTACGAGGGTACTTTTCAACAATGGTATTGAGTTATATCATTTCATAAGTATAATATGACTGCAACAGGAAATAAGGCAACCATGAATTTGAGAGTCAGAATGCCTCAAGATTCTCTATCATGCTGACTGAAAACTGTTGAAACACGGTGAACAGCTGTAGCTTTGGTACCTACTTTTGTTGAGAGTGAAAATACTCGTTACCAGGGTATTTTCTACCGCGGTATTGAGTTATATCGTTTTATAAGTATAGTATGACTGCGACAGGAAATAAGGCAGCCATGGATTTTAGAATCAGAATGTGTCAAGATTCTCCATCATGCTGACTGAAAACTGTTGAAACAACAGTGAACAGTGGTAGCTTTGGAACCTAGTTATATTGAGAGTACTAATAATCTATTAGTTACCAGTGTATTTTTCTACCATGGTATTGTGTTATATCGTTTCATAATTATAGTATGACTGCAACAGAAAATAAGGCAGCTATGATTTTGAAAGTCAGAATGTGTCCAGATTCTCTATCATGCTGACTGAAAACTGTTGAAACACAGTAAACAGCTGTAGCTTTAGAACCTATTTTTCTTGAGAGTACTAGTACTCCATTGGTTACCAGTGTATTTTTCAACCGTGGTATTGAGTCATATCGTTTTATAAGTACAGTATGCCTGCGACAGGAAATAAGGCAGCCATGAGTTTGAAAGACACAATGTGTCAAGATTCTCTATCATGCTGACTGAACTGTTGAAACATAGTAAACAGCTGTAGCTTTGATTCCTATTTTTGTTCAGAGTACTAATACTCTATTCGTGACCAGGGTATGTTTCGCCAAAGGTATTCTGTTATATCGTTTTATAAGTGTAGAATGACTGCGTCAGGAAATAAGGCAGCCATTAGTTTGAAAGACACAATGTGTCAAGATTCTCTATCATGCTGACTGAAAACTGTTGAAACACAGTAAACAGCTGCAGCTGTGGTATCTATTTTTGTTGAGAGTACTAATACTCTATTCGTTAAGAGGGTATTTTTCAACAATCCTATTGTGTTATATCGTTTTATAAGTATAGTATGACAGCGACAGGAAATAAAGCAGCCATGAATTTGAGAGTCAGAATGTGTCAAGATTCTCTATCATGCTGACTGAAAATGGTTGAAACACAGTGAATAGCTGTAGCATTGGTACCTATTTATGTTGAGAGTACTAATACTTTATTCATTACCGTGGTTTTTTCTACCATGGTATTGAGTTATATCGTTTTATGACTGCGACAGGAAATAAGGCAGCCATAGATTTTAGAATCAGAATGTGTCAAGATTCTCTATCATGCGGACTGAAAACTGTGGAAACAACAGCAAACAGTGGTAGCTTTGGTACCTACTTATATTGAGACTACTAATATTTTATTCGTTACCAGTGTATTTTTCTACCGTGGTTTTGAGTTATATAGTTTTATAAGTATAGTATGACTGCGATAGGAAATAAGGCAGCCAGGAGTTTGAGAGTCGGAATGTGTCAAGATTCTCTCACATGCTGACTGAAAACTTTTGAAACACAATAAACAGCTGTAGCTTTGGTACCTATTTTTGTTGAGAGTACTAATACTTCATTGGTTACCAGTGTATTTTTCTACCGTGGTACTGAGTTATATCGTTTTATATGTATAGTATGACTGCGACAGGAAATAAGGCAGCCATGATTTTGAAAGTCAGAATGTGTCAAGATTCTCTATCATGCTGACTAAAAACTGTTGAAACACAGTAAATAGCTTTAGCATTGGTACCTATTTTTGTTGAGAGTACTAATACTTTATTCATTACCAGGGTATTTTCTACCATGGTATTGAGTTACATCGTTTTATAAGTATAGTATGACTGCGACAGGAAATAATGCAGTCATGGTTTTTAGAACCAGAATGTGTCAAGATTCTCTATCATGCTGACTGAAAGCTGTTGAAACACAGTGAACAGTGGAAGATTTGGTACCTAGTTATATTGAGAGTACTTATACTCTAGTGGTCACCAGTGTATTTTTCTACCGTGGTATTGAGTTATATCGTTTTATAAGTATAGTATGACTGCGACAGGAAATAAGGCAGCCATGAGTTAGAAAGACACAATGTGTCACGATTCTCTATCATGCTGACTGAGAACTGTTGAAACACAGGAAACAGCTGTAGCTTTGGTACCTATTTTTGTTCAGAGTACTAATACACTACTCGTTACAAGGGTATTTTTCAACAATGGTATTGTGTTACATCGTTTTAAAAGTATAGTATGACTGCGACAGGAAATAAAGCACCCATGAGTTTGAAAGACACAATGCGTCAAGATTCTCTATCACCCTGACTGAAAACTGTTGAAACACAGGAAACAGCTGTAGCTTTAGTACCTAGTTATGTTGAGAGTACTAATACTCTATTGGTTACCAGTGCATTTTTCTACCGTGGTATTGAGTTATATCGTTTCCTAAGTATAGTATGACTGCGACAGAAAATAAGGCAGCCATGAGTTGGAAAGTCACAATGTGTCAAGATTTTCTATCATGCTGATTGAAAACTGTTGAAACACAGTAAGCAGCTGTAGCTTTGGTACCTATTTTTGTTGAGAGTACTAATACTCTATTGGTTACCAGTGTATTTTGTTACTGTGGTACTGAGTTATATCGTTTTTATAAGTATAGTATGACTGCGACAGGAAATAAGGCAGCCATGAGTTTGAAAGACAGAATCTGTCAAGATTCTCTATCATGCTGACTGAAAACTGTTGAAACACAGTAAACAGCTGTAGCTTTGGTACCTATTGTTTTGAGAATACAAATACTTTATTCGTTACCCGGGTATTTTCTACCATGGTATTGAGTTATATCGTTTCATAATTATAGTATGACTGTGACAGAAAGTTAAAAAATTTATAGTAATTTATATATTTTTTATACTTACCAATGACCCAGACTTAGCTGGTGCTAACTCTAACAAAACCAGGGCCAAACACAAATTTTGCCCCCCAATCCCCAAAATTTGCATCCAAAACAAAAAGAAATCATGTCCTGAAGGACCTCCATAGTACGCCCCCACTGCGCATGCGCAGTGTGACGAACATCCCGAAATTGGTGCCAATTATCATTCTTACTGGCAGTGCCTGGTTAGCGCTATGTACTCAGCGGGGAGGCAAGAGTTCCCAACTCCAGGGAGGGCCATCCCCGTCTGGGTCATTGGTAAGTATAAAAAATATATAAATTACTATAAATTTTTTAACATTTTTATACTGTACCAATGACCCAGACTTAGCTGAATAGTAAACAGGCTGGAGGGCCTAGGACATAGAGGAAAATCCAATAAGCTCAACTATATAGTAAAGAGGTAACCCCTTAAGGAGAAAAGGAGTATTAGGCTTTACATGTATCTTTCTTATTTAATATTAAATTAGAAAGATACACTACCCTTAATAATTGAGCACAATAACATTCATGTTCTCTGTTAACATCCAGTATATCCCTTATACTAATTATTTTTAAAGTAAGCCAATAAATAAAGTAGTCCAGAGAATTGAGACTCTTTATAGTCATTAAAAGTGTCCGAGTATTGTATATTAAAGCCCGTTTGACACTTGACATATACAAATGTTTCACACCGAGCTACACTTTAAAAATAAGACATGAATGAATTTTAACATTAATATTACACTTTAAAACCATCCCGTAAGCGACTCAGAAATACTGACTTGGAGGAGGCATTCCCTTGCTTTTCACTATAAAGCAGGTGACCTAAGGGAACACCCGCCCCCCCCCCTTCCCCTTGCCCTGGGTCAAATAGCCCAGAGCGAAGAGTGCAGCCGGACGGAGTCACTGCCGGAACAGAAAGCCTGCATATCTATAGTTGCAACTGTTTAGTGGACGACATTCTGAGCAACAGATAACGGACCTAAACAATGCAGGTCTCCAGAAATGGACTCAATATTTCTGAGATAAAAATTCTTAAATGTGGATGGCTGAGACCAATAAGCAGCCTTCATTAAATCTGTAATAGCAACACTATTAGCATAAGCCCAGGAAGTAGAAAGAGCTCTTACTTCATGAGCGGAAATCTTAAGCACAGACTGCTGAGAAGAAGATAAACTCTCATAAGCAGTACGGATAGTTAATTGAATCCATCTAGCAATAGAATGGACCGAAATGTCCTTTCTATTAGGCATCAAAGACAAAAAGAAACGTTTCCATCCCTTTCTGATAAACTGAGATCTCTGTTTATAGATACGTAACGCTCTAACAGGACAGAGTAAAGGCCTACGCCCGTCTGAAGACGGAAGAGCCTTAATAACAATAGGTTCCGGATATTTATTAGGAGCCTGATTCTTAGCTAAAAAACCCACATTAGTAGTGAAGGTGATAGTGTTCCCGACACTACAATAGTGAGAATCATCCACCGACAGTGCATGAAGCTCACTGACTCTTCTCGCAGAAGAGAAAGCTAAGAGAAAAGCTGTCTTATAAGATAAGAATTTGAAATCTACTGTCCCAAGAGGTTCAAATGGCTTTTCCTTCAATTTAAGAAGAACCCAAGCTAAATTCCATTTAGGAATTAATCTAAGAGTTCTGGGTCTATTTATCGAAAAGTTTCTAACCAACTTAGATAAAGAGACATTAGATCCAATTTGTAAACTTTAATGATGTGCTTAGGTATCAGATAACATAGACCTATAACCCTTTATAGTAACAGGCTGCAGTTTGATTTCGTCAAACAAGTATACTAGAAAGTTTGCAATGTCTGGTATAGAGGGATCGAATATATCTACAGAATGATCCCTACACCAACGACGAAAAACCTTCCACTTAGCCGCATAGTTTAGCGAAGAGGAGGTCCTCCTACAGTTAGAAATCGCGTCCACTGCTCGTCCTGTAAAGTGCTTGCCATGCAAGAAGGACCGCACAACGGAAAAACGTGAAGGTTGAGACCTTGCGGGTTGTGATGGAGTTGGCGCGATTTCCCCTGCGAAAGAAGATCCTCCCGTGGAAGAAGCTTTCGCGGTAAGTCCCACAACAGACACCTGAGTAGATTTATCCACGGTCTCTGTGGCGACAGAGATGCTACCAACAGAATCTTGCATTGAGATTGTTTTATCTTTAGCAATACTTGTTGAATTAACGGCGCTGGAGGATACGCATATCCTATCATTCCGTCCCAAGGGATCGACAGAGCGTCTACTGCAAATGCTCTTGGATCCGGACACGGAGACACATACGTCTGCAACTGATTGTTGAGATGTGTCGCAAATAAGTCTATCATTGGCCGTTCCATTGGTAGCAAATCTGATTGAATACTTGTTTGTTGAGAGTCCATTCCGACGGCAACAAGCGACCCTTTCGTGAAAGGGAGTCTGCTAGCACATTCAGACGACCCGGTATGTGACGGACCGAAAGAAGAACGTGATGTTCTAGCGCAGACAGAAGGATTCTTTCCGTTAGATTGAACAACGGAACTGAATGAGTGCCTCCCTGATTCCGTATATACGCCACTACTGTCGTATTGTCGGATAGGATTTGGACATGAGCATTGTGAATAATATCCATCCAGTGACGTAACGCAAGCCAAATTGACATCATTTCCTTGATGTTTATGTGCTTGCACAGGAATTGCGGATCCCAAAGACCCTGGCATCTCGAATCCGTTGGGATTAATGATGCACCCCAACCTGTCTGACTGGCGTCCGTCATAATGGTAAAACTCGGATCCGGCAACTGCAGCAGAACTCCCTGAGTTAACCACTGAATGTTTGCCCAAGTCTGAATCTCTTTGTTTCACTTGATCTGACAAGAGAACGTCTACGTCGAGCGAATGAATTTTCACACTCCAATTCTGAGTCAAGAAAATTTGAAGAGGACGTGTGCGTAACCACCCCATCGGAATGAGATCCGCAGCGGCTCCGCACAGACCTATCAGTCTCATAAATTCTCTCGCTGTGACTTTGTCTGCGTGCAGACAATAGCGAGCGTAACAACTGACTAATTTCGCTCTGGTTAACGGCAGACGAACGAGATTGTTGTGCGTCTCGAAGCTCATTCCCAGATGAGTGAATGACTTGGACGGCACCAGATCCGACTTCTCCTCGTTTACTATAAAACCGAGACGTCGGAGCAATAGAAGAAGATTCTGAACATCGTTCTGAAGCGTTAACTCGTTGCCGTACCTCTGAAGAATGTCGTCCAGGTAGGCCGACGTTACCGCAGACGAATGAGCTCGGAAATAGATCATTACCGAGTTCATTACCCGAGTGAAAGCCCAGGGTGCTAGATTCAAACCGAAGCACATCGCCCGGAATTGATACACCACTCCTAGGACTGCGAAGCGTAGATACTTTCGGAATGTCAGATGTACCATGACGTGAAAGTACGCATCTTTGAGATCTATGCTTGTTGCATAATCGTTCACCCGAATACTCGCTCTGACCGATCGAATCGTCTCCATATAAAATTTCGGAGCGACGATCAGCTTGTTTATCCAGCTCAAATCTATGACTGGACGGAACGAGCCGTCTGGTTTCGGAACCAGAAACAGATGGCTGTAGAATCCCAGAGTTTCCTGGTTTTCTACGACCTCTACCGCGTTCTTCATTAAAAGAGACTGCACCTATGATAACAGAGCGTCTCTTTTCTGCGGATTTGACGGAAGATGAGTCCACTTTGGACTTCGAGTTAGTGGAGGCTTTCGTTTGAAGGATATCTTTAGACCTTCCGAAGTCACTCCTCTCACCCAAGGGTCGTCCGTAATCGACGCCCCTTCTTGTGAAAAGCTCGACAACCTTCCGCCAACCGGTACGCGATAGAGGTTTAAGCCATCACCTCCTGGACCTGCGAGGCCTGCGGTAGGAGAAACCACGTCCTCCACGACTCGCACCTCGCCCCGTCGACCTCGGGGTGTCCGACCGATTGTCCCGGCCCGAAGGACGTCCCGAACGAGAGTCGCTACCCTGACGGTCTCTCGAATAAGACCAAGAGGACGCACCGGAACCTCTATAGGAACCTCTCTTGGGCGCATTAGACCCAGAAGTGCCTGTCTTATTCTTGTCTGCTGTATCCGGCTTCTCAGAAGCAGATTTGAACAACAGAGAATCCGAAGCTTTCTTTGTAATTTTATCATAAATAGCAGAAAGCTTGCCGTCAAAGAGAAGTTCTCCGGAGACCGAAGCGACTCTAAGAGAGTTCTTCACCTTAGTATCCACGAGTGTGGATGTAGCTAGGGCTGCGTCACGTCTAACCAACTCCAGATTTGCCACTGAAAGGGCGGAGTTACACGTGGAATAAGCTACTGCCCTTGAAAGAAGTCTTAAAGAGGATTGTATATCCTGAAACTCTTTCCCTTGAAAGCGCAGTGATAACGTCTTATTAAGGTGATCTGCGTAAGATAAGGCATCTAAATTGGCTCTGTTAACCGCAATAGCTGTTTCCAACACCGCGGTTGGAATAGAAGCCGACGACGGTAATGATAGCTCTAAGTCTTCCGCCTCGTCGTCCATACGCAGAGGAACTCTCGGGATACCCTGTCCTGCCGTATCGAATTTATTCCTTGCATTAATGAAAGGCAGGTTGAGAGTATTAGCGGACAAGAAACCTGCTTTCCCCGTCTTGGAAGCAAGTTTAAATATAGCGTCGTTCAATAATTCAAATGTTCTTGCAACATTATTGGACTGCGACGGAAACTCGGGAGCGATGTCCCTGAACCGCTCAAAAAATTCAGAGTCCAATGACGCTATAATCCCCTTGTCCGGAACCGCAGCAGTCTGGCCCGACGGAACAACTTGAGGGAGAAAGTGCCGGATGAAGTCCACGGCAGCTTTATGTTGTTCCGAAAGGGATAGCTCCAAATCATCCGTATCCCTTTCACCATCCGGTCAGACCTCATGATGTTCCCGGTCGTCCGCCCCCGATGCTTCGGCGGAGCGTACCGACCCAGCGCCATCGGATAATTCTCGATCCGACACCGTTTCTGTCGGCTGCTGGGATGCTGCGATAAGCTGTGCTATCTGCACAAGAATGTCCGGCGTCGAGACCTGCGGAGGCGCAGTCTTTCGCTGCTTCGCCGAGGGCAGCTCCGCATCAGATGGCTCCCGCATACTTTTTCTATGCGAACGTCCGGAGTCCATCGGTCTCGAATCCCTGGCTGCCGGATGGTGTGACCTGGTCGCCGAAGAATCCTTGATCGGCGAAGCTGGCAATATATCGGCGGTCACGCAGCCAAGGTGCGGTCGTGTGCGCTGACGAGAAGAGGAAGCCTTAGCAGTCTCCGCGGACTGCCTATACAACGGAGCGTCCCGAGCGACGGACGTATGCTCCGCTTGCGACACATTTTGTACCACAACATCTGGTCCCAGATGTTGTTGTACGAGAGAGAGGCCTCTCTCGCTCGCGGCCCGGCTGGACCTGGACGAGCTAGGAACCGGACTCAAAGGCTTCCTCCGTTCTCGCTTACTATCCGCCGTCACTGGGTGTGCACCTAGTATGTTTATAGTGCTCGCATCACCCAAAATTTCCTCCTGGACCGCATCGGACGAACCCGGCTGCTGAACCATTCGGTGAATGGATGCTACACCGGGCGAGCTAGCGGACGACATTTGTCTAATCTCCATGAGCACTTTTGCCGCTAGCTCTGAATTCATTTGTGACGACGGACGCACACTTGTAGAAGATAACATGGAAACATCACCCTGTTCTTGTTCTTCTGAAATAGAAACTGAGAAAGTAGAGTGACCTTGCGGAGAAAGAGCCGGCATAGCCCTTTCTCCAGAAACAACATACCGTGACACACGTTTCCAATGTTTATCATCCCAATATTGACAAATAGGACAGGGATTAGTGCGAGAACACTGACTACAATTAATACAATGATCATGAAAGTCAGAGGAAGATTTCTTCCCATTACAATTTGAACAAACTCCTTTCATTGTGAAAAGTCAACAACAAGTCCTAGTTACTCGCACAAACCCCTGACACAAAGATACATAATAACATGATCCATTAATAAATGAAAAAACAATTGCAAATCAAAATAATTTTGAAAAAAATATTTTTTCAGCGAAGCCCAAGTTGCTGAAAAGTCACGTTGAGCCCCGATGGATCCGATGGCAAAGTGTGGTCAAAAATTTTAAATTTATATAAAATAATTAATGAGACACTTACGGATAATATAAATGTATCTTATAGTGAGATAAACTACAGCAAAGGCAAACAGCCCCCCTCAAAAAAGGCTGTTGCCAATGTAAACAAACAGTGTAAAACACCAGAAAACATGACTCCAGGCACTGAAAAAACTGGCCCGGAATCAGTCATCAAAATTACACTCTATCTGATGCAAAACAGAGACTCCCAGGGGAGAATCTGCAGAACATCAGATGGAAGATGCAGAACACAACATTTATACACCCATGGGTGAAAACGTAACTATGGGGAAAATAACAGAAAACATTCTGTATCCAAGCAACTCTCCCAGGAAAATTTTAGAAATGAACTTTCTCAAAAATATGCCAAAAGCATGGGAGAATTGCAAGGGGGGACTTTAGAAGGCTAGGGGAGAGGAAACACTGAATAAGCAGTGCAACATTTAGCAAGAATGACAACAAGAGGCCCATGCCTCGAAAATAGGCAACTTAACATAATTTCATCAAAAAATTATAAGTACAGCCCTGATTATTTTTTGTCACTTCTTTTTCCTCTCCTCCTTCTATCCTCCTTAGAATCACATTTTCTCCAAAAATTACGTGTCTGGCATCCTTTAAACTGAGATTTACAAGCACAAAGATCAGTGAGATGTTGACTGATGAAGGGCCAAACAGAGAATGATAATTGGCGCCAATTTCGGGACGTTCGTCACACTGCACATGGGCAGTGGGGGCGTAGTATGGAGGTCCTTTAGGACATGATTTCTTTTTGTTTTGGATGCAAATTTCAGGGATTGGGGGGCAAAATTTGTGTTTGGCCCTGGTTTTGTTAGAGTTAGCACCAGCTAAGTCTGGGTCATTGGTACAGTATAAAAATATAAGGCAGCCATGATTTTGAAAGTCAGAATGTGTCAAGATTCTCTATCATGCTGACTGAAAACAGCTGAAACACAGTAAACAGCTGTAGCTTTGGTACCCGTTTTTGTTGAGACTACTAATACTTTATTTGTTACCAGGGTATTTTCAAACGTGGTATTGAGTTATATCGTTTTATAAGTATAGTACAACTGCGACAGGAAATAAGGCAGCCATGGATTTTAGTATCAGAATGTGTCAAGATTCTCTATCATGCTGACTGAAAACTGTTGAAACAACAGTGAACAGTGGTAGCTTTGGTACCTAGTTATATTGAGAGTACTAATACTCTATTAGTTACCAGTGTATTTTTCTAGCATGGTATTGAATTATATCGTCATATAGTTATAGTACGACTGCGACAGAAAATAAGGCAGCCATGATTTTGAAAGTCAGAATGTGTCGAGAATCTCTATCATACTGAATGAAAACTGTTGAAACACAGTACACAGCTGTAGCTTTGTTACCTATTTTTGTAGAGAGTACTAATACTTTATTTGTTAGCAGGTTATTTTGTTCCATGGTTTTGAGTTATATCGTTTTATAACTATAGGACGACTGTGACATGAAATGAGGCGGCCATGTGTTTGAGAGTCAGAATGTGTCAAGATTCTCTATCATGGTGACTGAAAACTGTTGAAACACGCTAAACAGGTGCAGCTTTGGTACCTATTTTTGATGAGAGTACTAATACTTTATTCGTTACCAGGGTATTTTCTACCGTGGTATTGACTTATATCATTTTGTAAGTATCATATGACTGCAACAGGAAATAAGGTAACCATGGATTTTAGAATCAGAATGTGTCAAGATTCTCTATCATGCTGACTGAAAACTGTTGAAACACAGTAAACAGCTGTATCTTTGGTACCTATTTTTGGTGAGAGTACTAATACTCTATTCATTACAAGGGTATTTTTCAACAATGGTATTGTGTTATATCGTTTTATAGGTATAGTATGACTGCAACAGGAAATAAGACAGCCATGAGTTTGAAAGACAGAATGTGTCAAGATTCTCTATCATGCTGAGTGAAAACTGTTGCAACACAGTAAACAGCTGTAGCTTTGGTACCTATTTTTGTTGAGAGTACTGATACTTTATTCCTTACCAGGGTATTTTCTACCATGGTATTGAGTTATATCGTTTTAAGACTGCGACAGGAAATAAGGCAGTCATACATTTTAGAATCAGAATGTGTCAAGATTCTCTATCATGCTGACTGAAAACTGGAAACAACAGTATAAGGTGGTAGCTTTGGTACCTAGCTATATTGAGAGTACTATTACTCTATTAGTTACCAGTGTATTTTTCTACCATGGTATTGAGTTATATCGTTTCATAAGTATAGTATGACTGCGACAGGAAATACGGCAGCCATGAGGTCGAAAGACAGAATGTGTCAAGATTCTCTACCATGCTGACTGAAAACGGTTGCAACACAGTAAACAGCAGTAGCTTTGGTACCTATTTTTGTTGAGAGTACTAATACTTTATTCGTTACCAGGGTGTTTTCTAACGTGGTAATGAGTTATATCGTTTTATAAGTATAGTATGACTGCGACAGGAAATAAGGCAGCCATGGATTTTATAATCAGAATGTGTCTCTATCATGCTGACTGAAAACTGTGGAAACAACAGTGAACAGTGGTAGCTTTGGTACCTAGTTATATTGAGAGTACTAATACTCTATTAGTTACCAGTGTGTTTTTCTACCATGGTATTGAGTTATATCGTTTCATATGTATCGTATGACTGCGACAGAAAATGAGGCAGCCATGAGTTTGAAAGACAATGTGTCAAGATTCTCTATCATGCTGACTGAAAACTGTTGAAACACAGTAAACAGCTGTAGCTTTGTTACCTATTTTTGTAGAGAGTACTAACACCTTATTCGTTACCAGGGTATTTTGTACAGTGGCATTGAGTTATATCATTTTATAACTATAGTACGACTGCAACATGAAATGAGGCGGCCATGAGTTTGAGATTCAGAATGTGTCAAGATTCTCTATCATGCTAACTGAAACTGTTGAAACACAGTAAACAGCTGTAGCTTTGGTAACTATTTTTGTTCAGAATACTAATACTTTATTCGTTACCAGGGTATTTTCTACCGTGGTATTGACTTATATCATTTTATAAGTATAGTATGACTGTGACAGGAAATAAGGCAGCCGTGGATTTTAGAATCAGAATGTGTCAAGATTCTCTATCATGCTGACTGAAAACTGTTGAAACACAGTGAACAGGGGTAGCTTTGGTACCTAGTTATATTGAGAGTACTTATAGTCTAGTGGTCACCAGTGTATTTTTCTACCGTGGTATTGAGTTGTATCATTTTATAAGTATAGTATGACTGCGACAGGAAATAAAGCAGCCATGCGTTAGAGAGACAAAATGTGTCTAGATTCTCTATCATGCTGACTGAAAACTGTTGAAACACAGTAAACAGCTGTAGCTTTGGTACCTATTTTTGTTGAGAGTACTAATACTCTGTTCATTAAGAGGGTATTTTTCAACAATGGTATTGTGTTATATCGTTTTATAAGTATAGTATGACTGCGACAGGAAATAAAGCAGCCATGAATTTGAGAGTAACAGAATTATAAAGATTCTCTATCATGCTGACTGAAAACTGTTGAAACACAGTAAACAGCTGCAGCTTTGGTACCTAGTAATGTTGAGAGTACTAACACTCTATTGGTTACCAGTGTATTTTTCTACCGTTGTATTGAGTTATTTTGTTTTATAAGTATAGTATGACGGCGACAGGAAATAAGGCAGCGATGAGTTTTAGAATCGTACCTTTTTTTGTTGACAGTACTAATACTCTATTGGTTACCAGTGCATTTTTCTACCGTGGTACTGAGTAATATAGTTTTATAAGTATAGTATGACTGCAATAGGAAATAAGGCAGCCATGAGTTTGAAGGACAGAATATGTCAAGATTCTCCTTCATGCTGACTGAAAACTGTTGAAACACAGCAAACAGCTGCAGCTTTGGTACCTATTTTTGTTCAGTGTACTAATACTCTATTGGTTACCTGTGTATTTTTCTACCGTAGTATTGTGTTATATCGTTTCATAAGTATAGTATGACTGCGACAGGAAATAAGGCAGCCATGAGTTTGAAAGACACAATGTGTCAAGTTTCTCTATCATGTTGACTGATAACTGTAGAAACGCAGTAAACTGCTGTAGGTTTGGTACCTATTTTTGTTGAGAGTACAAATACTTTATTCATTACCAGGGTATTTTCTACCGTGGTATTGAGTTATATCGTTTTATAAGTACAAAATGACTGCAACAGGAAATAAGGCAACCATCGATTTTAGAATCAGAATGTGTCAAGATTCTACATCATGCTGACTGAAAACTGTTGTAAGACAGTAAACAGCAGTAGCTTTGGTACCTATTTTTGTTGAGAGCACTAATTCTCTATTCTTTAAGAGGGTATTTTTCAACAATGGTATTGTGTTATATCGTTTTATAAGTATAGTATGACTGCAACAGGAAATAAAGCAGCCATGAGTTTGAGAGTCAGAATGTGTCAATATTCTCTACCATGCTGACTGAAAACTGTTGAAACACAGCAAACAGCTGCAGCTTTGGTCCCTTTTTTTGTTCAGTGTACTAATACTCTATTGGTTACCGGTGTATTTTTCTACCGTGGTATTGAGTTATATCGTTTCATAAGTATAGTATGACTGCGACAGGAAATAAGGCGGCCATGAGTTTGAGAGTCAGAATGTATCAAGATTCTCTTTCATGCTGACTGAAAACTGTTGAAACACAGCAAACAGCTGCAGCTTTGGTACCTATTTTTGTTGAGAGTACTAATACTTTATTCGTTATCAGTGTATTTTCTACCGTGGTATTGAGTTATATCGTTTTATAACTATAGTACGACTGCGACATGAAATGAGGCGTCCATGAGTTTGAGAGTCAGAATGTGTCAAGATTCTCTATCATGCTGACTGAAAACTGTTGAAACACAGTAAACAGCTGTAGCTTTGGTACCTATTTTTGTTGAGAGTACTGATACTTTATTCCTTACCAGGGTATTTTCTACCATGGTATTGAGTTATATCGTTTTAAGACTGCGACAGGAAATAAGGCAGTCATACATTTTAGAATCAGAATGTGTCAAGATTCTCTATCATGCTGACTGAAAACTGGAAACAACAGTATAAGGTGGTAGCTTTGGTACCTAGCTATATTGAGAGTACTATTACTCTATTAGTTACCAGTGTATTTTTCTACCATGGTATTGAGTTATATCGTTTCATAAGTATAGTATGACTGCGACAGGAAATACGGCAGCCATGAGGTCGAAAGCAGAATGTGTCAAGATTCTCTACCATGCTGACTGAAAACGGTTGCAACACAGTAAACAGCAGTAGCTTTGGTACCTATTTTTGTTGAGAGTACTAATACTTTATTCGTTACCAGGGTGTTTTCTAACGTGGTAATGAGTTATATCGTTTTATAAGTATAGTATGACTGCGACAGGAAATAAGGCAGCCATGGATTTTATAATCAGAATGTGTCTCTATCATGCTGACTGAAAACTGTGGAAACAACAGTGAACAGTGGTAGCTTTGGTACCTAGTTATATTGAGAGTACTAATACTCTATTAGTTACCAGTGTGTTTTTCTACCATAGTATTGAGTTATATCGTTTCATATGTATCGTATGACTGCGACAGAAAATGAGGCAGCCATGAGTTTGAAAGACAATGTGTCAAGATTCTCTATCATGCTGACTGAAAACTGTTGAAACACAGTAAACAGCTGTAGCTTTGTTACCTATTTTTGTAGAGAGTACTAACACCTTATTCGTTACCAGGGTATTTTGTACAGTGGCATTGAGTTATATCATTTTATAACTATAGTACGACTGCAACATGAAATGAGGCGGCCATGAGTTTGAGATTCAGAATGTGTCAAGATTCTCTATCATGCTAACTGAAACTGTTGAAACACAGTAAACAGCTGTAGCTTTGGTAACTATTTTTGTTCAGAATACTAATACTTTATTCGTTACCAGGGTATTTTCTACCGTGGTATTGACTTATATCATTTTATAAGTATAGTATGACTGTGACAGGAAATACGGCAGCCATGGATTTTAGAATCAGAATGTGTCAAGATTCTCTGTCATGCTGACTGAAAACTGTTGAAACACAGTAAACAGCTGTAGCTTTGGTACCTATTTTTGTTGAGAGTACTGATACTTTATTCCTTACCAGGGTATTTTCTACCATGGTATTGAGTTATATCGTTTTAAGACTGCGACAGGAAATAAGGCAGTCATACATTTTAGAATCAGAATGTGTCAAGATTCTCTATCATGCTGACTGAAAACTGGAAACAACAGTATAAGGTGGTAGCTTTGGTACCTAGCTATATTGAGAGTACTATTACTCTATTAGTTACCAGTGTATTTTTCTACCATGGTATTGAGTTATATCGTTTCATAAGTATAGTATGACTGCAACAGGAAATACGGCAGCCATGAGGTCGAAAGCAGAATGTGTCAAGATTCTCTACCATGCTGACTGAAAACGGTTGCAACACAGTAAACAGCAGTAGCTTTGGTACCTATTTTTGTTGAGAGTACTAATACTTTATTCGTTACCAGGGTGTTTTCTAACGTGGTAATGAGTTATATCGTTTTATAAGTATAGTATGACTGTGACAGGAAATAAGGCAGCCGTGGATTTTAGAATCAGAATGTGTCAAGATTCTCTATCATGCTGACTGAAAACTGTTGAAACACAGTGAACAGGGGTAGCTTTGGTACCTAGTTATATTGAGAGTACTTATAGTCTAGTGGTCACCAGTGTATTTTTCTACCGTGGTATTGAGTTGTATCATTTTATAAGTATAGTATGACTGCGACAGGAAATAAAGCAGCCATGCGTTAGAGAGACAAAATGTGTCTAGATTCTCTATCATGCTGACTGAAAACTGTTGAAACACAGTAAACAGCTGTAGCTTTGGTACCTATTTTTGTTGAGAGTACTAATACTCTGTTCATTAAGAGGGTATTTTTCAACAATGGTATTGTGTTATATCGTTTTATAAGTATAGTATGACTGCGACAGGAAATAAAGCAGCCATGAATTTGAGAGTAACAGAATTATAAAGATTCTCTATCATGCTGACTGAAAACTGTTGAAACACAGTAAACAGCTGTAGCTTTGGTACCTAGTAATGCTGAGAGTACTAACACTCTATTGGTTACCAGTGTATTTTTCTACCGTTGTATTGAGTTATTTTGTTTTATAAGTATAGTATGACGGCGACAGGAAATAAGGCAGCGATGAGTTTTAGAATCGTACCTTTTTTTGTTGACAGTACTAATACTCTATTGGTTACCAGTGCATTTTTCTACCGTGGTACTGAGTAATATAGTTTTATAAGTATAGTATGACTGCAATAGGAAATAAGGCAGCCATGAGTTTGAAGGACAGAATATGTCAAGATTCTCCTTCATGCTGACGGAAAACTGTTGAAACACAGCAAACAGCTGCAGCTTTGGTACCTATTTTTGTTCAGTGTACTAATACTCTATTGGTTACCTGTGTATTTTTCTACCGTATTATTGTGTTATATCGTTTCATAAGTATAGTATGACTGCGACAGGAAATAAGGCAGCCATGAGTTTGAAAGACACAATGTGTCAAGTTTCTCTATCATGTTGACTGATAACTGTAGAAATGCAGTAAACTGCTGTACGTTTGGTACCTATTTTTGTTGAGAGTACAAATACTTTATTCATTACCAGGGTATTTTCTACCGTGGTATTGAGTTATATCGTTTTTATAAGTACAAAATGACTGCAACAGGAAATAAGGCAACCATCGATTTTAGAATCAGAATGTGTCAAGATTCTACATCATGCTGACTGAAAACTGTTGTAAGACAGTAAACAGCAGTAGCTTTGGTACCTATTTTTGTTGAGAGCACTAATTCTCTATTCTTTAAGAGGGTATTTTTCAACAATGGTATTGTGTTATATCGTTTTATAAGTATAGTATGACTGCGACAGGAAATAAAGCAGCCATGAGTTTGAGAGTCAGAATGTGTCAATATTCTCTACCATGCTGACTGAAAACTGTTGAAACACAGCAAACAGCTGCAGCTTTGGTCCCTTTTTTTGTTCAGTGTACTAATACTCTATTGGTTACCGGTGTATTTTTCTACCGTGGTATTGAGTTATATCGTTTCATAAGTATAGTATGACTGCGACAGGAAATAAGGCGGCCATGAGTTTGAGAGTCAGAATGTATCAAGATTCTCTTTCATGCTGACTGAAAACTGTTGAAACACAGCAAACAGCTGCAGCTTTGGTACCTATTTTTGTTGAGAGTACTAATACTTTATTCGTTATCAGTGTATTTTGTACCGTGGTATTGAGTTATATTGTTTTATAACTATAGTACGACTGCGACATGAAATGAGGCGTCCATGAGTTTGAGAGTCAGAATGTGTCAAGATTCTCTATCATGCTGACTGAAAACTGTTGAAACACAGCAAACAGCTGTAGCTTGGGTACCTATTTTTGTAGAGAATACTAAAACTTTATTCGTTGCCAGGGTATTTTCTACCGTGGTATTGAGTTATATCATTTTATAAATATAGTATACCTGCAACAGTAAATAAGGCAGCCATGGATTTTAGAATCAGAATGTGTCAAGATTCTCTATCATGCTGACTGAAAACTGTTGAAACACAGTGAACAGTGGTAGCTTTGGTACCTACTTATATTGAAAGTACTTATACTCTATTAGTTACCAGTGTATTTTTCTATCGTGGTATTGAGTTATATCGTTTCATAAGTATAGTATGACTGCAACAGGAAAAAAGGCGGCCATGAGTTTGAGAGTCCGAATGTATCAAGATTCCCTTTCATGCTGCCTGAAAACTGTTGAAACACAGTAAACAGCTGTAGCTTTGGTACCTATTTTTGGTGAAAATACTAATACTCTATTCATTACCAGGGTATTTTTCAACAATGGTATTGAGTTATATCGTTTCATAAGTATAGTATCACTGCGACAGGAAATAAGGCAGCCATGAGTTTGAAAGACAGAATGTGTCAAGATTCTCTATCATGCTGACTGAAAACTGTTGAAACACAGTAAACAGCTGTAGCTTTGGTACCTATTTTTGTAGAATACTAATACTTTATTCGTTAGCAGGGTATTTTCTACCGTGGTATTGAGTTATATCGTTTTATAAGTATAGTATGACTGCGACAGGAAATAAGGCAGCCAGGAGTTAGAAAGACACAATGTGTCAGGATTCTCTATCGTAGTGACTGAAAACTGTTGAAACACAGTAAACAGCTGTAGCTTTGGTACCTAGTTATGTTGAGAGTACTGATACTCTATTGGTTACCAGTGTGTTTTTCTACCGTGGTATTGAGTTATATCGTTTTATAAGTATACTATGACTGTGACAGGAAATAAAGCAGCCATGAATTTAAGAGTCAGAATGCACCAAGATTCTCTATCATGCTGACTGAAAACAGTTGAAAGACAGAAAACAGCTGTAGCTTTGGCACCTATTTTCGTCGCGAGTAGTAATATTCTATTCATTATTAGGGTATTTTTCAACAATGGTATTGAGTTATATCATTTCATAAGTATAGTATGACTGCGACAGGAAATAAGGCAGCCAGGCATTTTAGAATCAGAATGTGTCAAGATTCTCTATCATGCTGACTGAAAACTGTTGAAACACAGTCAGGCAGCATGATAGAGAATCTTGACACATTCTGACTCTCAAACTGATGGCCGTATCATTTCATGTCTTTCAAACTCATGGCTGCCTTATTTTCTGTCGCAGTCATACTATACTTATGAAACGATATAACTCAATTCCATGGTAGAAAAATGCACTGGTAACCAATAGAGTATTAGTACACTGAACAAAAATAGGTACCAAAGCTGCAGCTGTTTACTGTGTTTCAACAGTTTTCAGTCAGCATGGTAGAGAATCTTGACACATTCTGACTCTCAAACTCATGGCTGCTTTATTTCCTGTCGCAGTCATACAATAGTTATAAAACGTTATAACACAATACCATTGTCGAAAAATACCCTCTTAAAGAATAGAGTATTAGTACTCTCAACAAAAATAGGTACCAAAGCTACAGCTGTTTACTGTGTTTCAACAGTTTTCAGTCAGCATGATAGAGATTCTTGGCACATTCTGTCTTTCAAAATCATGGCTGCCTTATTTCCTGTCGCTGTCATACTATACTTATAAAATGATATAACACAATACCATTGTTGAAAAATACCCTTGTAATGAATAGAGTATTAGTACTCTGAACAAAAATAAGCTACAGCTGTTTACTGTGTTTCAACAGTTTTCAGTCACTACGATAGAGAATCCTGACACATTGTGTCTTTCTAACTCCTGGCTGCCTTATTTCCTGTCGCAGTCGTACTATACTTATAAAACGATATAACTCAATACCACGGTAGAAAATACCCTGCTAACGAATAAAGTATTAGTATTCTACAAAAATAGGTACCAAAGCTACAGCTGTTTACTGTGTTTCAACAGTTTTCAGTCAGCATGATAGAGAATCTTGACACATTCTGTCTTTCAAACTCATGACTGCCTTATTTCCTGTCGCAGTGATACTATACTTATGAAACGATATAACTCAATACCATTGTTGAAAAATACCCTGGTAATGAATAGAGTATTAGTATTTTCACCAAAAATAGGTACCAAAGCTACAGCTGTTTACTGTGTTTCAACAGTTTTCAGGCAGCATGAAAGGGAATCTTGATACATTCGGACTCTCAAACTCATGGCCGCCTTTTTTCCTGTTGCAGTCATACTATACTTATGAAACGATATAACTCAATACCACGATAGAAAAATACACTGGTAACTAATAGAGTATAAGTACTTTCAATATAAGTAGGTACCAAAGCTACCACTGTTCACTGTGTTTCAACAGTTTTCAGTCAGCATGATAGAGAATCTTGACACATTCTGATTCTAAAATCCATGGCTGCCTTATTTACTGTTGCAGGTATACTATATTTATAAAATGATATAACTCAATACCACGGTAGAAAATACCCTGGCAACGAATAAAGTTTTAGTATTCTCTACAAAAATAGGTACCCAAGCTACAGCTGTTTGCTGTGTTTCAACAGTTTTCAGTCAGCATGATAGAGAATCTTGACACATTCTGACTCTCAAACTCATGGACGCCTCATTTCATGTCGCAGTCGTACTATAGTTATAAAACAATATAACTCAATACCACGGTACAAAATACACTGATAACGAATAAAGTATTAGTACTCTCAACAAAAATAGGTACCAAAGCTGCAGCTGTTTGCTGTGTTTCAACAGTTTTCAGTCAGCATGAAAGAGAATCTTGATACATTCTGACTCTCAAACTCATGGCCGCCTTATTTCCTGTCGCAGTCATACTATACTTATGAAACGATATAACTCAATACCACGGTAGAAAAATACACCGGTAACCAATAGAGTATTAGTACACTGAACAAAAAATGCGACCAAAGCTGCAGCTGTTTGCTGTGTTTCAACAGTTTTCAGTCAGCATGGTAGAGAATCTTGACACATTCTGACTCTCAAACTCATGGCTGCTTTATTTCCTGTCGCAGTCATACAATAGTTATAAAACGTTATAACACAATACCATTGTTGAAAAATACCCTCTTAAAGAATAGAGTATTAGTACTCTCAACAAAAATAGGTACCAAAGCTACAGCTGTTTACTGTGTTTCAACAGTTTTCAGTCAGCATGATAGAGATTCTTGGCACATTCTGTCTTTCAAAATCATGGCTGCCTTATTTCCTGTCGCTGTCATACTATACTTATAAAATGATATAACACAATACCATTGTTGAAAAATACCCTTGTAATGAATAGAGTATTAGTACTCTGAACAAAAATAAGCTACAGCTGTTTACTGTGTTTCAACAGTTTTCAGTCACTACGATAGAGAATCCTGACACATTGTGTCTTTCTAACTCCTGGCTGCCTTATTTCCTGTCGCAGTCATACTATACTTATAAAACGATATAACTCAATACCACGGTAGAAAATACCCTGCTAACGAATAAAGTATTAGTATTCTACAAAAATAGGTACCAAAGCTACAGCTGTTTACTGTGTTTCAACAGTTTTCAGTCAGCATGATAGAGAATCTTGACACATTCTGTCTTTCAAACTCATGGCTGCCTTATTTCCTGTCGCAGTGATACTATACTTATGAAACGATATAACTCAATACCATTGTTGAAAAATACCCTGGTAATGAATAGAGTATTAGTATTTTCACCAAAAATAGGTACCAAAGCTACAGCTGTTTACTGTGTTTCAACAGTTTTCAGGCAGCATGAAAGGGAATCTTGATACATTCGGACTCTCAAACTCATGGCCGCCTTTTTTCCTGTTGCAGTCATACTATACTTATGAAACGATATAACTCAATACCACGATAGAAAAATACACTGGTAACTAATAGAGTATAAGTACTTTCAATATAAGTAGGTACCAAAGCTACCACTGTTCACTGTGTTTCAACAGTTTTCAGTCAGCATGATAGAGAATCTTGACACATTCTGATTCTAAAATCCATGGCTGCCTTATTTACTGTTGCAGGTATACTATATTTATAAAATGATATAACTCAATACCACGGTAGAAAATACCCTGGCAACGAATAAAGTTTTAGTATTCTCTACAAAAATAGGTACCCAAGCTACAGCTGTTTGCTGTGTTTCAACAGTTTTCAGTCAGCATGATAGAGAATCTTGACACATTCTGACTCTCAAACTCATGGACGCCTCATTTCATGTCGCAGTCGTACTATAGTTATAAAACAATATAACTCAATACCACGGTACAAAATACACTGATAACGAATAAAGTATTAGTACTCTCAACAAAAATAGGTACCAAAGCTGCAGCTGTTTGCTGTGTTTCAACAGTTTTCAGTCAGCATGAAAGAGAATCTTGATACATTCTGACTCTCAAACTCATGGCCGCCTTATTTCCTGTCGCAGTCATACTATACTTATGAAACGATATAACTCAATACCACGGTAGAAAAATACACCGGTAACCAATAGAGTATTAGTACACTGAACAAAAAATGCGACCAAAGCTGCAGCTGTTTGCTGTGTTTCAACAGTTTTCAGTCAGCATGGTAGAGAATCTTGACACATTCTGACTCTCAAACTCATGGCTGCTTTATTTCCTGTCGCAGTCATACAATAGTTATAAAACGTTATAACACAATACCATTGTTGAAAAATACCCTCTTAAAGAATAGAGTATTAGTACTCTCAACAAAAATAGGTACCAAAGCTACAGCTGTTTACTGTGTTTCAACAGTTTTCAGTCAGCATGATAGAGATTGTTGGCACATTCTGTCTTTCAAAATCATGGCTGCCTTATTTCCTGTCGCTGTCATACTATACTTATAAAATGATATAACACAATACCATTGTTGAAAAATACCCTTGTAATGAATAGAGTATTAGTACTCTGAACAAAAATAAGCTACAGCTGTTTACTGTGTTTCAACAGTTTTCAGTCACTACGATAGAGAATCCTGACACATTGTGTCTTTCTAACTCCTGGCTGCCTTATTTCCTGTCGCAGTCATACTATACTTATAAAACGATATAACTCAATACCACGGTAGAAAATACCCTGCTAACGAATAAAGTATTAGTATTCTACAAAAATAGGTACCAAAGCTACAGCTGTTTACTGTGTTTCAACAGTTTTCAGTCAGCATGATAGAGAATCTTGACACATTCTGTCTTTCAAACTCATGGCTGCCTTATTTCCTGTCGCAGTGATACTATACTTATGAAACGATATAACTCAATACCATTGTTGAAAAATACCCTGGTAATGAATAGAGTATTAGTATTTTCACCAAAAATAGGTACCAAAGCTACAGCTGTTTACTGTGTTTCAACAGTTTTCAGGCAGCATGAAAGGGAATCTTGATACATTCGGACTCTCAAACTCATGGCCGCCTTTTTTCCTGTTGCAGTCATACTATACTTATGAAACGATATAACTCAATACCACGATAGAAAAATACACTGGTAACTAATAGAGTATAAGTACTTTCAATATAAGTAGGTACCAAAGCTACCACTGTTCACTGTGTTTCAACAGTTTTCAGTCAGCATGATAGAGAATCTTGACACATTCTGATTCTAAAATCCATGGCTGCCTTATTTACTGTTGCAGGTATACTATATTTATAAAATGATATAACTCAATACCACGGTAGAAAATACCCTGGCAACGAATAAAGTTTTAGTATTCTCTACAAAAATAGGTACCCAAGCTACAGCTGTTTGCTGTGTTTCAACAGTTTTCAGTCAGCATGATAGAGAATCTTGACACATTCTGACTCTCAAACTCATGGACGCCTCATTTCATGTCGCAGTCGTACTATAGTTATAAAACAATATAACTCAATACCACGGTACAAAATACACTGATAACGAATAAAGTATTAGTACTCTCAACAAAAATAGGTACCAAAGCTGCAGCTGTTTGCTGTGTTTCAACAGTTTTCAGTCAGCATGAAAGAGAATCTTGATACATTCTGACTCTCAAACTCATGGCCGCCTTATTTCCTGTCGCAGTCATACTATACTTATGAAACGATATAACTCAATACCACGGTAGAAAAATACACCGGTAACCAATAGAGTATTAGTACACTGAACAAAAAAAGGGACCAAAGCTGCAGCTGTTTGCTGTGTTTCAACAGTTTTCAGTCAGCATGGTAGAGAATATTGACACATTCTGACTCTCAAACTCATGGCTGCTTTATTTCCTGTCGCAGTCATACTATACTTATAAAACGATATAACACAATACCATTGTTGAAAAATACCCTCTTAAAGAATAGAGAATTAGTGCTCTCAACAAAAATAGGTACCAAAGCTACTGCTGTTTACTGTCTTACAACAGTTTTCAGTCAGCATGATGTAGAATCTTGACACATTCTGATTCTAAAATCGATGGTTGCCTTATTTCCTGTTGCAGTCATTTTGTACTTATAAAAACGATATAACTCAATACCACGGTAGAAAATACCCTGGTAATGAATAAAGTATTTGTACTCTCAACAAAAATAGGTACCAAACGTACAGCAGTTTACTGCATTTCTACAGTTATCAGTCAACATGATAGAGAAACTTGACACATTGTGTCTTTCAAACTCATGGCTGCCTTATTTCCTGTCGCAGTCATACTATACTTATGAAACGATATAACACAATAATACGGTAGAAAAATACACAGGTAACCAATAGAGTATTAGTACACTGAACAAAAATAGGTACCAAAGCTGCAGCTGTTTGCTGTGTTTCAACAGTTTTCCGTCAGCATGAAGGAGAATCTTGACATATTCTGTCCTTCAAACTCATGGCTGCCTTATTTCCTATTGCAGTCATACTATACTTATAAAACTATATTACTCAGTACCACGGTAGAAAAATGCACTGGTAACCAATAGAGTATTAGTACTGTCAACAAAAAAAGGTACGATTCTAAAACTCATCGCTGCCTTATTTCCTGTCGCCGTCATACTATACTTATAAAACAAAATAACTCAATACAACGGTAGAAAAATACACTGGTAACCAATAGAGTGTTAGTACTCTCAGCATTACTAGGTACCAAAGCTACAGCTGTTTACTGTGTTTCAACAGTTTTCAGTCAGCATGATAGAGAATCTTTATAATTCTGTTACTCTCAAATTCATGGCTGCTTTATTTCCTGTCGCAGTCATACTATACTTATAAAACGATATAACACAATACCATTGTTGAAAAATACCCTCTTAATGAACAGAGTATTAGTACTCTCAACAAAAATAGGTACCAAAGCTACAGCTGTTTACTGTGTTTCAACAGTTTTCAGTCAGCATGATAGAGAATCTAGACACATTTTGTCTCTCTAACGCATGGCTGCTTTATTTCCTGTCGCAGTCATACTATACTTATAAAATGATACAACTCAATACCACGGTAGAAAAATACACTGGTGACCACTAGACTATAAGTACTCTCAATATAACTAGGTACCAAAGCTACCCCTGTTCACTGTGTTTCAACAGTTTTCAGTCAGCATGATAGAGAATCTTGACACATTCTGATTCTAAAATCCACGGCTGCCTTATTTCCTGTCACAGTCATACTATACTTATAAAACGATATAACTCATTACCACGTTAGAAAACACCCTGGTAACGAATAAAGTATTAGTACTCTCAACAAAAATAGGTACCAAAGCTACTGCTGTTTACTGTGTTGCAACCGTTTTCAGTCAGCATGGTAGAGAATCTTGACACATTCTGCTTTCGACCTCATGGCTGCCGTATTTCCTGTTGCAGTCATACTATACTTATGAAACGATATAACTCAATACCATGGTAGAAAAATACACTGGTAACTAATAGAGTAATAGTACTCTCAATATAGCTAGGTACCAAAGCTACCACCTTATACTGTTGTTTCCAGTTTTCAGTCAGCATGATAGAGAATCTTGACACATTCTGATTCTAAAATGTATGACTGCCTTATTTCCTGTCGCAGTCTTAAAACGATATAACTCAATACCATGGTAGAAAATACCCTGGTAAGGAATAAAGTATCAGTACTCTCAACAAAAATAGGTACCAAAGCTACAGCTGTTTACTGTGTTTCAACAGTTTTCAGTCAGCATGATAGAGAATCTTGACACATTCTGATTCTAAAATCCATGGCTGCCGTATTTCCTGTCACAGTCATACTATACTTATAAAATGATATAAGTCAATACCACGGTAGAAAATACCCTGGTAACGAATAAAGTATTAGTATTCTGAACAAAAATAGTTACCAAAGCTACAGCTGTTTACTGTGTTTCAACAGTTTCAGTTAGCATGATAGAGAATCTTGACACATTCTGAATCTCAAACTCATGGCCGCCTCATTTCATGTTGCAGTCGTACTATAGTTATAAAATGATATAACTCAATGCCACTGTACAAAATACCCTGGTAACGAATAAGGTGTTAGTACTCTCTACAAAAATAGGTAACAAAGCTACAGCTGTTTACTGTGTTTCAACAGTTTTCAGTCAGCATGATAGAGAATCTTGACACATTGTCTTTCAAACTCATGGCTGCCTCATTTTCTGTCGCAGTCATACGATACATATGAAACGATATAACTCAATACTATGGTAGAAAAACACACTGGTAACTAATAGAGTATTAGTACTCTCAATATAACTAGGTACCAAAGCTACCACTGTTCACTGTTGTTTCCACAGTTTTCAGTCAGCATGATAGAGACACATTCTGATTATAAAATCCATGGCTGCCTTATTTCCTGTCGCAGTCATACTATACTTATAAAACGATATAACTCATTACCACGTTAGAAAACACCCTGGTAACGAATAAAGTATTAGTACTCTCAACAAAAATAGGTACCAAAGCTACTGCTGTTTACTGTGTTGCAACCGTTTTCAGTCAGCATGGTAGAGAATCTTGACACATTCTGCTTTCGACCTCATGGCTGCCGTATTTCCTGTCGCAGTCATACTATACTTATGAAACGATATAACTCAATACCATGGTAGAAAAATACACTGGTAACTAATAGAGTAATAGTACTCTCAATATAGCTAGGTACCAAAGCTACCACCTTATACTGTTGTTTCCAGTTTTCAGTCAGCATGATAGAGAATCTTGACACATTCTGATTCTAAAATGTATGACTGCCTTATTTCCTGTCGCAGTCTTAAAACGATATAACTCAATACCATGGTAGAAAATACCCTGGTAAGGAATAAAGTATCAGTACTCTCAACAAAAATAGGTACCAAAGCTACAGCTGTTTACTGTGTTTCAACAGTTTTCAGTCAGCATGATAGAGAATCTTGACACATTCTGACTCTCAAACTCATGGACGCCTCATTTCATGTCGCAGTCGTACTATAGTTATAAAACGATATAACTCAATACCACGGTAGAAAATACACTGATAACGAATAAAGTATTAGTACTCTCAACAAAAATAGGTACCAAAGCTGCAGCTGTTTGCTGTGTTTCAACAGTTTTCAGTCAGCATGAAAGAGAATCTTGATACATTCTGACTCTCAAACTCATGGCCGCCTTATTTCCTGTCGCAGTCATACTATACTTATGAAACGATATAACTCAATACCACGGTAGAAAAATACACCGGTAACCAATAGAGTATTAGTACACTGAACAAAAAAAGGGACCAAAGCTGCAGCTGTTTGCTGTGTTTCAACAGTTTTCAGTCAGCATGGTAGAGAATATTGACACATTCTGACTCTCAAACTCATGGCTGCTTTATTTCCTGTTGCAGTCATACTATACTTATAAAACGATATAACACAATACCATTGTTGAAAAATACCCTCTTAAAGAATAGAGAATTAGTGCTCTCAACAAAAATAGGTACCAAAGCTACTGCTGTTTACTGTCTTACAACAGTTTTCAGTCAGCATGATGTAGAATCTTGACACATTCTGATTCTAAAATCGATGGTTGCCTTATTTCCTGTTGCAGTCATTTTGTACTTATAAAACGATATAACTCAATACCACGGTAGAAAATACCCTGGTAATGAATAAAGTATTTGTACTCTCAACAAAAATAGGTACCAAACCTACAGCAGTTTACTGCGTTTCTACAGTTATCAGTCAACATGATAGAGAAACTTGACACATTGTGTCTTTCAAACTCATGGCTGCCTTATTTCCTGTCGCAGTCATACTATACTTATGAAACGATATAACACAATACTACGGTAGAAAAATACACAGGTAACCAATAGAGTATTAGTACACTGAACAAAAATAGGTACCAAAGCTGCAGCTGTTTGCTGTGTTTCAACAGTTTTCAGTCAGCATGAAGGAGAATCTTGACATATTCTGTCCTTCAAACTCATGGCTGCCTTATTTCCTATTGCAGTCATACTATACTTATAAAACTATATTACTCAGTACCACGGTAGAAAAATGCACTGGTAACCAATAGAGTATTAGTACTGTCAACAAAAAAAGGTACGATTCTAAAACTCATCGCTGCCTTATTTCCTGTCGCCGTCATACTATACTTATAAAACAAAATAACTCAATACAACGGTAGAAAAATACACTGGTAACCAATAGAGTGTTAGTACTCTCAACATTACTAGGTACCAAAGCTGCAGCTGTTTACTGTGTTTCAACAGTTTTCAGTCAGCATGATAGAGAATCTTTATAATTCTGTTACTCTCAAATTCATGGCTGCTTTATTTCCTGTCGCAGTCATACTATACTTATAAAACGATATAACACAATACCATTGTTGAAAAATACCCTCTTAATGAACAGAGTATTAGTACTCTCAACAAAAATAGGTACCAAAGCTACAGCTGTTTACTGTGTTTCAACAGTTTTCAGTCAGCATGATAGAGAATCTAGACACATTTTGTCTCTCTAACGCATGGCTGCTTTATTTCCTGTCGCAGTCATACTATACTTATAAAATGATACAACTCAATACCACGGTAGAAAAATACACTGGTGACCACTAGACTATAAGTACTCTCAATATAACTAGGTACCAAAGCTACCCCTGTTCACTGTGTTTCAACAGTTTTCAGTCAGCATGATAGAGAATCTTGACACATTCTGATTCTAAAATCCACGGCTGCCTTATTTCCTGTCACAGTCATACTATACTTATAAAATGATATAAGTCAATACCACGGTAGAAAATACCCTGGTAACGAATAAAGTATTAGTATTCTGAACAAAAATAGTTACCAAAGCTACAGCTGTTTACTGTGTTTCAACAGTTTCAGTTAGCATGATAGAGAATCTTGACACATTCTGAATCTCAAACTCATGGCCGCCTCATTTCATGTTGCAGTCGTACTATAGTTATAAAATGATATAACTCAATGCCACTGTACAAAATACCCTGGTAACGAATAAGGTGTTAGTACTCTCTACAAAAATAGGTAACAAAGCTACAGCTGTTTACTGTGTTTCAACAGTTTTCAGTCAGCATGATAGAGAATCTTGACACATTGTCTTTCAAACTCATGGCTGCCTCATTTTCTGTCGCAGTCATACGATACATATGAAACGATATAACTCAATACCATGGTAGAAAAACACACTGGTAACTAATAGAGTATTAGTACTCTCAATATAACTAGGTACCAAAGCTACCACTGTTCACTGTTGTTTCCACAGTTTTCAGTCAGCATGATAGAGACACATTCTGATTATAAAATCCATGGCTGCCTTATTTCCTGTCGCAGTCATACTATACTTATAAAACGATATAACTCATTACCACGTTAGAAAACACCCTGGTAACGAATAAAGTATTAGTACTCTCAACAAAAATAGGTACCAAAGCTACTGCTGTTTACTGTGTTGCAACCGTTTTCAGTCAGCATGGTAGAGAATCTTGACACATTCTGTCTTTCGACCTCATGGCTGCCGTATTTCCTGTCGCAGTCATACTATACTTATGAAACGATATAACTCAATACCATGGTAGAAAAATACACTGGTAACTAATAGAGTAATAGTACTCTCAATATAGCTAGGTACCAAAGCTACCACCTTATACTGTTGTTTCCAGTTTTCAGTCAGCATGATAGAGAATCTTGACACATTCTGATTCTAAAATGTATGACTGCCTTATTTCCTGTCGCAGTCTTAAAACGATATAACTCAATACCATGGTAGAAAATACCCTGGTAAGGAATAAAGTATCAGTACTCTCAACAAAAATAGGTACCAAAGCTACAGCTGTTTACTGTGTTGCAACAGTTTTCACTCAGCATGATAGAGAATCTTGACACATTCTGTCTTTCAAACTCATGGCTGTCTTATTTCCTGTTGCAGTCATACTATACCTATAAAACGATATAACACAATACCATTGTTGAAAAATACCCTTGTAATGAATAGAGTATTAGTACTCTCACCAAAAATAGGTACCAAAGATACAGCTGTTTACTGTGTTTCAACAGTTTTCAGTCAGCATGATAGAGAATCTTGACACATTCTGATTCTAAAATCCATGGTTACCTTATTTCCTGTTGCAGTCATATGATACTTACAAAATGATATAAGTCAATACCACGGTAGAAAATACCCTGGTAACGAATAAAGTATTAGTACTCTCATCAAAAATAGGTACCAAAGCTGCACCTGTTTAGCGTGTTTCAACAGTTTACAGTCACCATGATAGAGAATCTTGACACATTCTGACTCTCAAACACATGGCCGCCTCATTTCATGTCACAGTCGTCCTATAGTTATAAAACGATATAACTCAAAACCACGGAACAAAATAACCTGCTAACAAATAAAGTATTAGTACTCTCTACAAAAATAGGTAACAAAGCTACAGCTGTGTACTGTGTTTCAACAGTTTTCATTCAGTATGATAGAGATTCTCGACACATTCTGACTTTCAAAATCATGGCTGCCTTATTTTCTGTCGCAGTCGTACTATAACTATATGACGATATAATTCAATACCATGCTAGAAAAATACACTGGTAACTAATAGAGTATTAGTACTCTCAATATAACTAGGTACCAAAGCTACCACTGTTCACTGTTGTTTCAACAGTTTTCAGTCAGCATGATAGAGAATCTTGACACATTCTGATACTAAAATCCATGGCTGCCTTATTTCCTGTCGCAGTTGTACTATACTTATAAAACGATATAACTCAATACCACGTTTGAAAATACCCTGGTAACAAATAAAGTATTAGTAGTCTCAACAAAAACGGGTACCAAAGCTACAGCTGTTTACTGTGTTTCAGCTGTTTTCAGTCAGCATGATAGAGAATCTTGACACATTCTGACTTTCAAAATCATGGCTGCCTTATATTTTTATACTGTACCAATGACCCAGACTTAGCTGGTGCTAACTCTAACAAAACCAGGGCCAAACACAAATTTTGCCCCCCAATCCCTGAAATTTGCATCCAAAACAAAAAGAAATCATGTCCTAAAGGACCTCCATACTACGCCCCCACTGCCCATGTGCAGTGTGACGAACGTCCCGAAATTGGCGCCAATTATCATTCTCTGTTTGGCCCTTCATCAGTCAACATCTCACTGATCTTTGTGCTTGTAAATCTCAGTTTAAAGGATGCCAGACACGTAATTTTTGGAGAAAATGTGATTCTAAGGAGGATAGAAGGAGGAGAGGAAAAAGAAGTGACAAAAAATAATCAGGGCTGTACTTATAATTTTTTGATGAAATTATGTTAAGTTGCCTATTTTCGAGGCATGGGCCTCTTGTTGTCATTCTTGCTAAATGTTGCACTGCTTATTCAGTGTTTCCTCTCCCCTAGCCTTCTAAAGTCCCCCCTTGCAATTCTCCCATGCTTTTGGCATATTTTTGAGAAAGTTCATTTCTAAAATTTTCCTGGGAGAGTTGCTTGGATACAGAATGTTTTCTGTTATTTTCCCCATAGTTACGTTTTCACCCATGGGTGTATAAATGTTGTGTTCTGCATCTTCCATCTGATGTTCTGCAGATTCTCCCCTGGGAGTCTCTGTTTTGCATCAGATAGAGTGTAATTTTGATGACTGATTCCGGGCCAGTTTTTTCAGTGCCTGGAGTCATGTTTTCTGGTGTTTTACACTGTTTGTTTACATTGGCAACAGCCTTTTTTGAGGGGGGCTGTTTGCCTTTGCTGTAGTTTATCTCACTATAAGATACATTTATATTATCCGTAAGTGTCTCATTAATTATTTTATATAAATTTAAAATTTTTGACCACACTTTGCCATCGGATCCATCGGGGCTCAACGTGACTTTTCAGCAACTTGGGCTTCGCTGAAAAAATATTTTTTTCAAAATTATTTTGATTTGCAATTGTTTTTTCATTTATTAATGGATCATGTTATTATGTATCTTTGTGTCAGGGGTTTGTGCGAGTAACTAGGACTTGTTGTTGACTTTTCACAATGAAAGGAGTTTGTTCAAATTGTAATGGGAAGAAATCTTCCTCTGACTTTCATGATCATTGTATTAATTGTAGTCAGTGTTCTCGCACTAATCCCTGTCCTATTTGTCAATATTGGGATGATAAACATTGGAAACGTGTGTCACGGTATGTTGTTTCTGGAGAAAGGGCTATGCCGGCTCTTTCTCCGCAAGGTCACTCTACTTTCTCAGTTTCTATTTCAGAAGAACAAGAACAGGGTGATGTTTCCATGTTATCTTCTACAAGTGTGCGTCCGTCGTCACAAATGAATTCAGAGCTAGCGGCAAAAGTGCTCATGGAGATTAGACAAATGTCGTCCGCTAGCTCGCCCGGTGTAGCATCCATTCACCGAATGGTTCAGCAGCCGGGTTCGTCCGATGCGGTCCAGGAGGAAATTTTGGGTGATGCGAGCACTATAAACATACTAGGTGCACACCCAGTGACGGCGGATAGTAAGCGAGAACGGAGGAAGCCTTTGAGTCCGGTTCCTAGCTCGTCCAGGTCCAGCCGGGCCGCGAGCGAGAGAGGCCTCTCTCTCGTACAACAACATCTGGGACCAGATGTTGTGGTACAAAATGTGTCGCAAGCGGAGCATACGTCCGTCGCTCGGGACGCTCCGTTGTATAGGCAGTCCGCGGAGACTGCTAAGGCTTCCTCTTCTCGTCAGCGCACACGACCGCACCTTGGCTGCGTGACCGCCGATATATTGCCAGCTTCGCCGATCAAGGATTCTTCGGCGACCAGGTCACACCATCCGGCAGCCAGGGATTCGAGACCGATGGACTCCGGACGTTCGCATAGAAAAAGTATGCGGGAGCCATCTGATGCGGAGCTGCCCTCGGCGAAGCAGCGAAAGACTGCGCCTCCGCAGGTCTCGACGCCGGACATTCTTGTGCAGATAGCACAGCTTATCGCAGCATCCCAGCAGCCGACAGAAACGGTGTCGGATCGAGAATTATCCGATGGCGCTGGGTCGGTACGCTCCGCCGAAGCATCGGGGGCGGACGACCGGGAACATCATGAGGTCTGACCGGATGGTGAAAGGGATACGGATGATTTGGAGCTATCCCTTTCGGAACAACATAAAGCTGCCGTGGACTTCATCCGGCACTTTCTCCCTCAAGTTGTTCCGTCGGGCCAGACTGCTGCGGTTCCGGACAAGGGGATTATAGCGTCATTGGACTCTGAATTTTTTGAGCGGTTCAGGGACATCGCTCCCGAGTTTCCGTCGCAGTCCAATAATGTTGCAAGAACATTTGAATTATTGAACGACGCTATATTTAAACTTGCTTCCAAGACGGGGAAAGCAGGTTTCTTGTCCGCTAATACTCTCAACCTGCCTTTCATTAATGCAAGGAATAAATTCGATACGGCAGGACAGGGTATCCCGAGAGTTCCTCTGCGTATGGACGACGAGGCGGAAGACTTAGAGCTATCATTACCGTCGTCGGCTTCTATTCCAACCGCGGTGTTGGAAACAGCTATTGCGGTTAACAGAGCCAATTTAGATGCCTTATCTTACGCAGATCACCTTAATAAGACGTTATCACTGCGCTTTCAAGGGAAAGAGTTTCAGGATATACAATCCTCTTTAAGACTTCTTTCAAGGGCAGTAGCTTATTCCACGTGTAACTCCGCCCTTTCAGTGGCAAATCTGGAGTTGGTTAGACGTGACGCAGCCCTAGCTACATCCACACTCGTGGATACTAAGGTGAAGAACTCTCTTAGAGTCGCTTCGGTCTCCGGAGAACTTCTCTTTGACGGCAAGCTTTCTGCTATTTATGATAAAATTACAAAGAAAGCTTCGGATTCTCTGTTGTTCAAATCTGCTTCTGAGAAGCCGGATACAGCAGACAAGAATAAGACAGGCACTTCTGGGTCTAATGCGCCCAAGAGAGGTTCCTATAGAGGTTCCGGTGCGTCCTCTTGGTCTTATTCGAGAGACCGTCAGGGTAGCGACTCTCGTTCGGGACGTCCTTCGGGCCGGGACAATCGGTCGGACACCCCGAGGTCGACGGGGCGAGGTGCGAGTCGTGGAGGACGTGGTTTCTCCTACCGCAGGCCTCGCAGGTCCAGGAGGTGATGGCTTAAACCTCTATCGCGTACCGGTTGGCGGAAGGTTGTCGAGCTTTTCACAAGAAGGGGCGTCGATTACGGACGACCCTTGGGTGAGAGGAGTGACTTCGGAAGGTCTAAAGATATCCTTCAAACGAAAGCCTCCACTAACTCGAAGTCCAAAGTGGACTCATCTTCCGTCAAATCCGCAGAAAAGAGACGCTCTGTTATCATAGGTGCAGTCTCTTTTAATGAAGAACGCGGTAGAGGTCGTAGAAAACCAGGAAACTCTGGGATTCTACAGCCATCTGTTTCTGGTTCCGAAACCAGACGGCTCGTTCCGTCCAGTCATAGATTTGAGCTGGATAAACAAGCTGATCGTCGCTCCGAAATTTTATATGGAGACGATTCGATCGGTCAGAGCGAGTATTCGGGTGAACGATTATGCAACAAGCATAGATCTCAAAGATGCGTACTTTCACGTCATGGTACATCTGACATTCCGAAAGTATCTACGCTTCGCAGTCCTAGGAGTGGTGTATCAATTCCGGGCGATGTGCTTCGGTTTGAATCTAGCACCCTGGGCTTTCACTCGGGTAATGAACTCGGTAATGATCTATTTCCGAGCTCATTCGTCTGCGGTAACGTCGGCCTACCTGGACGACATTCTTCAGAGGTACGGCAACGAGTTAACGCTTCAGAACGATGTTCAGAATCTTCTTCTATTGCTCCGACGTCTCGGTTTTATAATAAACGAGGAGAAGTCGGATCTGGTGCCGTCCAAGTCATTCACTCATCTGGGAATGAGCTTCGAGACGCACAACAATCTCGTTCGTCTGCCGTTAACCAGAGCGAAATTAGTCAGTTGTTACGCTCGCTATTGTCTGCACGCAGACAAAGTCACAGCGAGAGAATTTATGAGACTGATAGGTCTGTGCGGAGCCGCTGCGGATCTCATTCCGATGGGGTGGTTACGCACACGTCCTCTTCAAATTTTCTTGACTCAGAATTGGAGTGTGAAAATTCATTCGCTCGACGTAGACGTTCTCTTGTCAGATCAAGTGAAACAAAGAGATTCAGACTTGGGCAAACATTCAGTGGTTAACTCAGGGAGTTCTGCTGCAGTTGCCGGATCCGAGTTTTACCATTATGACGGACGCCAGTCAGACAGGTTGGGGTGCATCATTAATCCCAACGGATTCGAGATGCCAGGGTCTTTGGGATCCGCAATTCCTGTGCAAGCACATAAACATCAAGGAAATGATGTCAATTTGGCTTGCGTTACGTCACTGGATGGATATTATTCACAATGCTCATGTCCAAATCCTATCCGACAATACGACAGTAGTGGCGTATATACGGAATCAGGGAGGCACTCATTCAGTTCCGTTGTTCAATCTAACGGAAAGAATCCTTCTGTCTGCGCTAGAACATCACGTTCTTCTTTCGGTCCGTCACATACCGGGTCGTCTGAATGTGCTAGCAGACTCCCTTTCACGAAAGGGTCGCTTGTTGCCGTCGGAATGGACTCTCAACAAACAAGTATTCAATCAGATTTGCTACCAATGGAACGGCCAATGATAGACTTATTTGCGACACATCTCAACAATCAGTTGCAGACGTATGTGTCTCCGTGTCCGGATCCAAGAGCATTTGCAGTAGACGCTCTGTCGATCCCTTGGGACGGAATGATAGGATATGCGTATCCTCCAGCGCCGTTAATTCAACAAGTATTGCTAAAGATAAAACAATCTCAATGCAAGATTCTGTTGGTAGCATCTCTGTCGCCACAGAGACCGTGGATAAATCTACTCAGGTGTCTGTTGTGGGACTTACCGCGAAAGCTTCTTCCACGGGAGGATCTTCTTTCGCAGGGGAAATCGCGCCAACTCCATCACAACCCGCAAGGTCTCAACCTTCACGTTTTTCCGTTGTGCGGTCCTTCTTGCATGGCAAGCACTTTACAGGACGAGCAGTGGACGCGATTTCTAACTGTAGGAGGACCTCCTCTTCGCTAAACTATGCGGCTAAGTGGAAGGTTTTTCGTCGTTGGTGTAGGGATCATTCTGTAGATATATTCGATCCCTCTATACCAGACATTGCAAACTTTCTAGTATACTTGTTTGACGAAATCAAACTGCAGCCTGTTACTATAAAGGGTTATAGGTCTATGTTATCTGATACCTAAGCACATCATTAAAGTTTACAAATTGGATCTAATGTCTCTTTATCTAAGTTGGTTAGAAACTTTTCGATAAATAGACCCAGAACTCTTAGATTAATTCCTAAATGGAATTTAGCTTGGGTTCTTCTTAAATTGAAGGAAAAGCCATTTGAACCTCTTGGGACAGTAGATTTCAAATTCTTATCTTATAAGACAGCTTTTCTCTTAGCTTTCTCTTCTGCGAGAAGAGTCAGTGAGCTTCATGCACTGTCGGTGGATGATTCTCACTATTGTAGTGTCGGGAACACTATCACCTTCACTACTAATGTGGGTTTTTTAGCTAAGAATCAGGCTCCTAATAAATATCCGGAACCTATTGTTATTAAGGCTCTTCCGTCTTCAGACGGGCGTAGGCCTTTACTCTGTCCTGTTAGAGCGTTACGTATCTATAAACAGAGATCTCAGTTTATCAGAAAGGGATGGAAACGTTTCTTTTTGTCTTTGATGCCTAATAGAAAGGACATTTCGGTCCATTCTATTGCTAGATGGATTCAATTAACTATCCGTACTGCTTATGAGAGTTTATCTTCTTCTCAGCAGTCTGTGCTTAAGATTTCCGCTCATGAAGTAAGAGCTCTTTCTACTTCCTGGGCTTATGCTAATAGTGTTGCTATTACAGATTTAATGAAGGCTGCTTATTGGTCTCAGCCATCCACATTTAAGAATTTTTATCTCAGAAATATTGAGTCCATTTCTGGAGACCTGCATTGTTTAGGTCCGTTATCTGTTGCTCAGAATGTCGTCCACTAAACAGTTGCAACTATAGATATGCAGGCTTTCTGTTCCGGCAGTGACTCCGTCCGGCTGCACTCTTCGCTCTGGGCTATTTGACCCAGGGCAAGGGGAAGGGGGGGGGGGGCGGGTGTTCCCTTAGGTCACCTGCTTTATAGTGAAAAGCAAGGGAATGCCTCCTCCAAGTCAGTATTTCTGAGTCGCTTACGGGATGGTTTTAAAGTGTAATATTAATGTTAAAATTCATTCATGTCTTATTTTTAAAGTGTAGCTCGGTGTGAAACATTTGTATATGTCAAGTGTCAAACGGGCTTTAATATACAATACTCGGACACTTTTAATGACTATAAAGAGTCTCAATTCTCTGGACTACTTTATTTATTGGCTTACTTTAAAAATAATTAGTATAAGGGATATACTGGATGTTAACAGAGAACATGAATGTTATTGTGCTCAATTATTAAGGGTAGTGTATCTTTCTAATTTAATATTAAATAAGAAAGATACATGTAAAGCCTAATACTCCTTTTCTCCTTAAGGGGTTACCTCTTTACTATATAGTTGAGCTTATTGGATTTTCCTCTATGTCCTAGGCCCTCCAGCCTGTTTACTATTCAGCTAAGTCTGGGTCATTGGTACAGTATAAAAATGTTAAAAAATTTATAGTAATTTATATATTTTTTATACTTACCAATGACCCAGACGGGGATGGCCCTCCCTGGAGTTGGGAACTCTTGCCTCCCCGCTGAGTACATAGCGCTAACCAGGCACTGCCAGTAAGAATGATAATTGGCACCAATTTCGGGATGTTCGTCACACTGCGCATGCGCAGTGGGGGCGTACTATGGAGGTCCTTCAGGACATGATTTCTTTTTGTTTTGGATGCAAATTTTGGGGATTGGGGGGCAAAATTTGTGTTTGGCCCTGGTTTTGTTAGAGTTAGCACCAGCTAAGTCTGGGTCATTGGTAAGTATAAAAAATATATAAATTACTATAAATTTTTTAACTTTCTGTCACAGTCATACTATAATTATGAAACGATATAACTCAATACCATGGTAGAAAATACCCGGGTAACGAATAAAGTATTTGTATTCTCAAAACAATAGGTACCAAAGCTACAGCTGTTTACTGTGTTTCAACAGTTTTCAGTCAGCATGATAGAGAATCTTGACAGATTCTGTCTTTCAAACTCATGGCTGCCTTATTTCCTGTCGCAGTCATACTATACTTATAAAAACGATATAACTCAGTACCACAGTAACAAAATACACTGGTAACCAATAGAGTATTAGTACTCTCAACAAAAATAGGTACCAAAGCTACAGCTGCTTACTGTGTTTCAACAGTTTTCAATCAGCATGATAGAAAATCTTGACACATTGTGACTTTCCAACTCATGGCTGCCTTATTTTCTGTCGCAGTCATACTATACTTAGGAAACGATATAACTCAATACCACGGTAGAAAAATGCACTGGTAACCAATAGAGTATTAGTACTCTCAACATAACTAGGTACTAAAGCTACAGCTGTTTCCTGTGTTTCAACAGTTTTCAGTCAGGGTGATAGAGAATCTTGACGCATTGTGTCTTTCAAACTCATGGGTGCTTTATTTCCTGTCGCAGTCATACTATACTTTTAAAACGATGTAACACAATACCATTGTTGAAAAATACCCTTGTAACGAGTAGTGTATTAGTACTCTGAACAAAAATAGGTACCAAAGCTACAGCTGTTTCCTGTGTTTCAACAGTTCTCAGTCAGCATGATAGAGAATCGTGACACATTGTGTCTTTCTAACTCATGGCTGCCTTATTTCCTGTCGCAGTCATACTATACTTATAAAACGATATAACTCAATACCACGGTAGAAAAATACACTGGTGACCACTAGAGTATAAGTACTCTCAATATAACTAGGTACCAAATCTTCCACTGTTCACTGTGTTTCAACAGCTTTCAGTCAGCATGATAGAGAATCTTGACACATTCTGGTTCTAAAAACCATGACTGCATTATTTCCTGTCGCAGTCATACTATACTTATAAAACGATGTAACTCAATACCATGGTAGAAAATACCCTGGTAATGAATAAAGTATTAGTACTCTCAACAAAAATAGGTACCAATGCTAAAGCTATTTACTGTGTTTCAACAGTTTTTAGTCAGCATGATAGAGAATCTTGACACATTCTGACTTTCAAAATCATGGCTGCCTTATTTCCTGTCGCAGTCATACTATACATATAAAACGATATAACTCAGTACCACGGTAGAAAAATACACTGGTAAGCAATGAAGTATTAGTACTCTCAACAAAAATAGGTACCAAAGCTACAGCTGTTTATTGTGTTTCAAAAGTTTTCAGTCAGCATGTGAGAGAATCTTGACACATTCCGACTCTCAAACTCCTGGCTGCCTTATTTCCTATCGCAGTCATACTATACTTATAAAACTATATAACTCAAAACCACGGTAGAAAAATACACTGGTAACGAATAAAATATTAGTAGTCTCAATATAAGTAGGTACCAAAGCTACCACTGTTTGCTGTTGTTTCCACAGTTTTCAGTCCGCATGATAGAGAATCTTGACACATTCTGATTCTAAAATCTATGGCTGCCTTATTTCCTGTCGCAGTCATAAAACGATATAACTCAATACCATGGTAGAAAAAACCACGGTAATGAATAAAGTATTAGTACTCTCAACATAAATAGGTACCAATGCTACAGCTATTCACTGTGTTTCAACCATTTTCAGTCAGCATGATAGAGAATCTTGACACATTCTGACTCTCAAATTCATGGCTGCTTTATTTCCTGTCGCTGTCATACTATACTTATAAAACGATATAACACAATAGGATTGTTGAAAAATACCCTCTTAACGAATAGAGTATTAGTACTCTCAACAAAAATAGATACCACAGCTGCAGCTGTTTACTGTGTTTCAACAGTTTTCAGTCAGCATGATAGAGAATCTTGACACATTGTGTCTTTCAAACTAATGGCTGCCTTATTTCCTGACGCAGTCATTCTACACTTATAAAACGATATAACAGAATACCTTTGGCGAAACATACCCTGGTCACGAATAGAGTATTAGTACTCTGAACAAAAATAGGAATCAAAGCTACAGCTGTTTACTATGTTTCAACAGTTCAGTCAGCATGATAGAGAATCTTGACACATTGTGTCTTTCAAACTCATGGCTGCCTTATTTCCTGTCGCAGGCATACTGTACTTATAAAACGATATGACTCAATACCACGGTTGAAAAATACACTGGTAACCAATGGAGTACTAGTACTCTCAAGAAAAATAGGTTCTAAAGCTACAGCTGTTTACTGTGTTTCAACAGTTTTCAGTCAGCATGATAGAGAATCTGGACACATTCTGACTTTCAAAATCATAGCTGCCTTATTTTCTGTTGCAGTCATACTATAATTATGAAACGATATAACACAATACCATGGTAGAAAAATACACTGGTAACTAATAGATTATTAGTACTCTCAATATAACTAGGTTCCAAAGCTACCACTGTTCACTGTTGTTTCAACAGTTTTCAGTCAGCATGATGGAGAATCTTGACACATTCTGATTCTAAAATCCATGGCTGCCTTATTTCCTGTCGCAGTCATACTATACTTATAAAACGATATAACTCAATACCGCGGTAGAAAATACCCTGGTAACGAGTATTTGTACTCTCAACAAAAGTAGGTACCAAAGCTACAGCTGTTCACCGTGTTTCAACAGTTTTCAGTCAGCATGATAGAGAATCTTGAGGCATTCTGACTCTCAAATTCATGGTTGCCTTATTTCCTGTTGCAGTCATATTATACTTATGAAATGATATAACTCAATACCATTGTTGAAAAGTACCCTCGTAATGAATAGAATATTAGTACTCTTGTTGAATATAGGTGCCAAAGCTACAGCTGTTTACTGTGTTTCAACAGTTTTCAGTCAGCATGATAGAGAATCTTGATACATTCTGACTCTCAAATTCATGGCTGCTTTATTTCCTGTCGCAGTCATAGTATACTTATAAAACGATATAACTCAATACCACGGTAGAAAACGCACTGGTAACCAATAGAGTATTAGTACTCTCAACAAAAATAGGTACCAAAGCTACAGCTGTTTACTGTGCTGCAAGAGTTTTCAGTCAGCATGATAGAGAATCTTGACGCATTCTGTCTTTCAAACTCATGGCTGCCTTATTTCCTGTCGCAGTCATACTATACTTATGAAACGATATAACTCAATACCATGGTAGAAAAATACACTGGTAACTAATAGAGTTTTAGTACTCACAATATAACTAGGTACCAAAGCTACCACTGTTCACTGTTGTTTCCACAGTTTTCAGTCAGCATGATAGAGAATCTTGACACATTCTGATTCTAAAATCTATGACTGCCTTATTTCCTGTCGCAGTCATAAAACGATATAACTCAATACCATGGTAGAAAATACCCTGGTAACGAATAGAGTATTAGTACACTCAACAAGAATAGGTACCAAAGCTACAGCTGTTTACTGTGTTGCATCAGTTTTCAGTCAGCATGACAGAGAATCTTGACACATTCTGTCTTTCAAACTCATGGCTGCCTTATTTCCTGTCGCAGTCATACTAAACTTATAAAGCGATATAACACAATACCATTGTTGAAAAATACCCTTGTAATGAATAGAGTATTAGTACTCTCACCAAAAATAGGTACCAAAGATACAGGTGTTTACTGTGTTTCAACAGTTTTCAGTCAACATGATAGAGAATCTTGACACATTCTGATTTTAAAATCCAAGGCTGCCTTATTTCCTGTCGCAGACATACTATACTTCTAAAACGATATAACTCAATACCACGGTAGAAAATACCCTGGTAACGAATAAAGTATTAGTACTCTCATCAAAAATAGGTACCAAGCTACAGCTGTTTAGTGTGTTTCAACAGTTTTCAGTCACCATGATAGAGAATCTTGACACATTCTGACTCTCAAACACATGGCCACCTCGTTTCATGTCGCAGTCGTCCTATAGTTATAAAACGATATAACTGAATACCACGGAACAAAATAACCTGCTAACGAATAAAGTATTAGTACTCTCTACAAAAATAGGTAACAAAGCTACAGCTGTGTACTGTGTTTCAACAGTTTTCATTCAGTATGATAGAGGATCTTGACACATTGTGTCTTTCAAACTCATGGCTGCCTTATTTTCTGTCGCAGTCATACTATAATTATGAAACGATTTAATTCAATACCATGCTAGAAAAATACACTGGTAATTAATAGAGTATTAGTACTCTCAATATAACTAGGTACCAAAGCTACCACTGTTCACTGTTGTTTCAACAGTTTTCAGTCAGCATGATAGAGAATCTTGACACATTCTGTTTCTAAAATCCATGGCTGCCTTATTTCCTGTCGCAGTTGTACTATACTTATAAAACGATATAACTCAATACCACATTTGAAAATACCCTGGTAACGAATAAAGTATTAGTAGTCTCAACAAAAATAGGTACCAAAGCTACAGCTGTTTACTGTGTTTCAACAGTTTTCAGTCAGAATGATAGAGAATCTTGACACATTCTGTCTTTCAAACTCATGGCTGACTTATTTCCTGTCGCAGTCATACTATACTTATACAACGATATAACTCAATACCGCAGTAGAAAATACCCTGGTAACGAGTATTTGTACACTTAACAAAAATAGGTACCAAAGCTACAGCTGTTCACCGTGTTTCAACAGTTTTCAGTCAGCATGATAGAGAATCTTGACATATTCTGATTCTAAAATGCCTGGCTGCCTTATTTCCTGTCGCAGTCATACTATACTTATGAAATGATATAACTCAATACCATTGTTGAAAAATACCCTGATAATGAATAGAATATTACTACTCGCGACGAAAATAGGTGCCAAAGCTACAGCTGTTTTCTGTCTTTCAACTGTTTTCAGTCAGCATGATAGAGAATCTTGGTGCATTCTGACTCTTAAATTCATGGCTGCTTTATTTCCTGTCGCAGTCATAGTATACTTATAAAACGATATAACTCAATACCACGGTAGAAAAACACACTGGTAGCCAATAGAGTATCAGTACTCTCAACATAACTAGGTACCAAAGCTACAGCTGTTTACTGTGTTTCAACAGTTTTCAGTCAGCATGATAGAGAATCTTGACTCATTCTGTCTTTCAAACTCATGGCTGCCTTATTTCCTGTCGCAGTCCTACTATACTTATAAACGATATAACTCAATATCACAGTAACAAAATACACTGGTAACCAATAGAGTATTAGTACTCTCAACAAAAATAGGTACCAAAGCTACAGCTGTTTACTGTGTTTCAACAGTTTTCAATCAGCATGATAGAAAATCTTGACACATTGTGTCTTTCAAACTCATGGCTGCCTTATTTTCTGTCGCAGTCATACTATAATTATGAAACGATATAACTCAGTACCGCGGTAGAAAAATGCACTGGTAACCAATAGAGTATTAGTAATCTCAACATAACTAGGTACCAAAGCCACAGCTGTTAATGTGTTTCAACAGTTTTCAGTCAGCATGATAGAGAATCTTGACACATTGTGTCTTTCAAACTCATGGCTGCCTTATTTTCTGTCGCAGTCATACTATAATTATGAAACGATATAACTCAGTACCATGGTAGAAAAATACTGGTAACTAATAGAGTGTTAGTACTCTCAATATAACTGGGTACCAAAGCTACCACTGTTCACTGTTGTTTCAACAGTTTTCAGTCGGCATGATAGAGAATCTTCACACATTCTGATTCTAAAATCCATGGCTGCCTTATTTTCTGTCGCAGTCATACTATACTTATAAAAACGATATAACTCAATACCGCGGCAGAAAATACCTTGGTAACGAGTATTTGTACTGTCAACAAAAATAGGTACCAAAGCTACAGCTGTTCATCGTGTTTCAACAGTTTTCAGTCAGCATGATAGAGAATCTTGACATTCTGGTTCTAAAATGCCTGGCTGCCTTATTTCCTGTCGCAGTCATATTATACTTATGAAATGATATAACTCAATACCATTGTTGAAAAATACCCTGATAATGAATAGAATATTACTACTCGCGACGAAAATAGGTGCCAACGCTACAGCTGTTTTCTGTCTTTCAACTGTTTTCAGTCAGCATGATAGAGAATCTTGGTGCATTCTGACTCTTAAATTCATGGCTGCTTTAGTTCCTGTCGCAGTCATAGTATACTTATAAAACGATATAACTCAATACCACGGTAGAAAAACACACTGGTAACCAATAGAGTATCAGTACTCTCAACATAACTAGGTACCAAAGCTACAGCTATTTACTGTGTTTCAACACTTTTCAGTCAGCATGATAGAGAATCTTGACACATTCCGTCGTTCAAACTCATGGCTGCCATATTTCCTGTCGCAGTCCTACTATACTTATAAACGATATAACTCAATACCACAGTAACAAAATACACTGGTAACCAATAGAGTATTAGTACTCTCAACAAAAATAGGCACCAAAGCTACAGCTGTTTACTGTGTTTCAACAGTTTTCAATCAGCATGATAGAAAATCTTGACACATTCTGACTTTCAAACTCTTGACTGCCTTATTTTCTGTCGCTGTCATACTATACTTAGGAAACGATATAACTCAATACCACGGTAGAAAAATGCACTGGTAACCAATAGAGTATTAGTACTCTCAACATAACTAGGTACCAAAGCTACAGCTGTTAATGTGTTTCAACAGTTTTCAGTCAGCGTGATAGAGAATCTTGACGCATTGTGTCTTTCAAAGTTTTGGGTGCCTTATTTCCTGTCGCAGTCATACTATACTTTTAAAACAATATAACACAATACCATTGTTGAAAAATACCCTGGTAACGAATAGAGTATTTGTACTCTGAACAGCAATAGGTACCAAAGCTACAGCTGTTTACTGTGTTTCAACAGTTTTCAGTCAGCATGATAGAGAATCTTGATACATTGTGACTCTCAAATTCATGGCTGCCTCATTTCCTGTCGCAGTCATACTATACTTTTAAAACGATGTAACACAATACCATTGTTGAAAAATACCCTGGTAATGAGTAGTGTATTAGTACTCTGAACAAACATAGGTACCAAATCTACAGCTGTTTCCTGTGTTTCAACAGTTCTCACTCATCATGATAGAGAATCGTGTCACATTGTGTCTTTCTAACTCATGGCTGCCTTATTTCCTCTCGCAGTCATACTATACTTATAAAACGATATAACTCAATACCACGGTAGAAAAATACACTGGTGACCACTAGAGTATAAGTACTCTCAATATAACTAAGTACCAAATCTACCACTGTTCACTGTGTTTCAACAGTTTTCAGTCAGCATGATAGAGAAGCTAGACACATTCTGATTCTAAAATCCATGGGTGCCGTATTTCCTGTCGCATTCATACTATACTTATTAAATGATATAACTCAATACAACGGTAGAAAATACCCTGGCAACGAATAAAGTATTAGTACTCTCAACAAAAATAGGTACCAAAGCTACAGGTGTTTACTGAGTTTCAACAGTTTTCAGTCAGCATGATAGAGAATCTTGACACATTCTGATTCTAAAATACCTGGCTCCCTTATTTCCTGTTGCAGTCATACTATACTTATGAAATGATATAACTCAATACCATTGTTGAAAAATACCCTGATAATGAATAGAATATTAGTACTCTCGACGAAAATAGGTGCCAAAGCTACAGCTGTTTTCTGTCTTTCAACTGTTTTCAGTAAGCATGATAGAGAATCTTGATGCATTCTGACTCTCAAATTCATGGCTGCTTTATTTCCTGTCGCAGTCATAGTATACTTATAAAACGATATAACTCAATACCACGGTAGAAAAACACACTGGTAACCAATAGAGTAATAGTACTCTCAGCATAACTAGGTACCAAAGCTACAGCTGTTTACTGTGTTTCAATAGTTTTCAGTCAGCATGATAGAGAATCTTGACACATTCTGATTCTAAAATCCATGGTTGCCTTATTTCCTGTTACAGTCATACTATACTTATAAAACGATCTAACTCAATACCACGGTTGAAAATACCCTCGTAGTGAATAAAGTATTTGCACTCTCAACAAAAATAGGTAGCAAAGCTACAGCTGTTTACTGTGTTTCAACAGATTTCAGTCAGCATGATAGAGAATCTTGACACATTCTGTCTTTCAAACTCATGGCTGCCTTATTTCCTGTCGCAGTCATACTATACTTATAAAACGATATAACTCAATACCACAGTAACAAAATACACTGGTAATCAATAGAGTATTAGTACTCTCAACAAAAATAGGTACCAAAGCTACAGCTGCTTACTGTGTTTCAACAGTTTTCAATCAACATGATAGAAAATCTTGACACATTGTGACTTTCAAACTCATGGCTGCCTTATTTTCTATCGCAGTAATACTATACTTAGGAAACGATATAACTCAATACCACGGTAGAAAAATGCACTGGTAACCAATAGAGTATTAGTACTCTCAACATAACTAGGTACCAAAGCTACAGCTGTTAATATGTTTCAACAGTTTTCAGTCAGCGTGATAGAGAATCTTGATGTATTGTGTCTTTCAAACTCATGGGTGCTTTATTTCCTGTCGCAGTCATACTATACTTTTAAAACAATATAACACAATACCATTGTTGAAAAATACCCTGGTAACGAATAGAGTATTAGTACTCTGAACAACAATAGGTACCAAAGCTACAGCTGTTTACTATGTTTCAACAGTTCAGTCAGCATGATAGAGAATCTTGACACATTGTGTCTTTCAAACTCATGGCTGCCTTATTTCCTGTCGCAGTCATACTATACTTATAAAACGATATAAATCAATACCACGGTAGAAAAATACACTGGTAACCAATGGAGTATTAGTACTCTCAAGAAAAATTGGTACCAAAGCTACAGCTGTTTACTGTGTTTCAACAGTTTTCAGTCAGCATGAGAGAGAATCTCGACACATTCTGTTTTTCAAAATCATGGCTTCCTTATTTTTCGTCACAGTCATACTATAATTATGAAACGCTATAACTCAATGCCATGGTAGAAAATACCCTGGTAACGAATAAAGTATTTGTATTCTCAAAAAAATAGGTACCAAAGCTACAGCTGTTTACTGTGTTTCAACAGTTTTCTGTCAGCATGATAGAGAATCTTGACACATTCTGACTTTCAAACTCATGGCTGCCTTATTTCCTGTCACAATGATACTATACTTATAAAACGATATAACTCAATACCACGGTAAAAAAATACACTTGTAACCAATAGAGTATTAGTACTCTCAATATAACTAGGTACCAAAGCTACCACTGTTCACTGTTGTTTCAACAGTTTTCAGTCAGCATGATAGAGAATCTTGACACATTCTGATTCTAAAATCCATGGCTGCCTTATTTCCTGTCGCAGTCATACTATACTTATACAACAATATAACTCAATACCGCGGTAGAAAATACCCTGGTAACGAGTATTTGTACACTCACCAAAAATAGGTACCAAAGCTACAGCTGTTCACCGTGTTTCAACAGTTTTCAGTCAGCATGATAGAGAATCTTGACACATTCTGATTCTAAAATACCTGGCTGCCTTATTTCCTGTCGCAGTCATACTATACTTATGAAATGATATAACTCAATACCATTGTTGAAAAATACCGTTGTAATGAATAGAGTATTAGTACTCTCACCAAAAATAGGTACCAAAGATACAGTTGTTTACTGTGTTTCAACAGTTTTCAGTCAGCATCATAGAGAATCTTGACACATTCTGTCTTTCAAACTCATGGCTGCCTTATTTCCTGCCGCAGTCATACTATACTTATCAAACGATATAACTCAATACCACAGTAACAAAATACACTGGTAACCAATAGAGTGTTAGTACTCTCAACAAAAATAGGCACCAAAGCTACAGCTGTTTACTGTGTTTCAACAGTTTTCAGTCAGCATGATAGGAAATCTTGACACATTCTTACTTTCATACTCAGGGCTACCTTATTTTCTCTCGTAGTTATACTATACTTAGGAAACGATATAACTCAGTACCACGGTTGAAAGACGCACTGATAACCAATAGAGTATTAGTACTCTCAACATAACTAGGCACCAAAGCTACAGCTGTTAATGTGTTTCAACAGTCTTCAGTCAGCGTGATAGAGAATCTTGACACATTGTGTCTTTCAAACTCATGGCTGCCTTATTTCCTGTCGCAGTCATACTATACTTTTAAAACAGTATAACACAATACCATTGTTGAAAATACCCTAGTAACGAATAGAGTATTAGTACTCTGAACAACAATAGGTACCAAAGCTGCAACCGTTTACTGTGTTTCAACAGTTTTCAGTCAGCATGATAGAGATTCTTGATACATTCTGACTCTTAAATTCTTGACAGAATCTTGACACATTCTGTCTTTCAAAATCTTGGCTGCCTTATTTTCTGTCACAGTCATACTATAATTATGAAACGCTATAACTCAATACCATGGTAGAAAATACCTTGGTAACGAATAAAGTATTTGTATTCTCAAAAAAATAGGTACCAAAGCTACAGCTGTTTACTGTGTTTCAACAGTTTTCGATCAGCATGATAGAGAATCTTGACACATTCTGACTTTCAAACTCATGGCTGCCTTATTTCCTGTCACAATCATACTATACTTATAAAACGATGTAACTCAATACCACGGTAAAAAAATACACTTGTAACCAATAGAGTATTAGTACTCTCAATATAACTAGGTACCAAAGCTACCACTGTTCACTGTTGTTTCAACAGTTTTCAGTCAGCATGATAGAGAATCTTGACACATTCTGATTCTAAAATCCATGGCTGCCTTATTTCCTGTCGCAGTCATACTATACTTATAAAGCGATATAACTCAATACCGCGGTAGAAAATACCCTGGTAACGAGTATTTGTACACTCAACAAAAATAGGTACCAAAGCTACAGCTGTTCACCGTGTTTCAACAGTTTTCAGTCCGCATGATAGAGAATCTTGACACATTCTGATTCTAAAATACCTGGCTGCCTTATTTCCTGTCGCAGTCATGCTATACTTATAAAACGATATAACACAATACCATTGTTGAAAAATACCCTTGTAATGAATAGAGTATTAGTACTCTCACCAAAAATAAGTACCAAAGATACAGCTGTTTACTGTGTTTCAACAGTTTTCAGTCAGCATGATAGAGAATCTTGACACATTCTGATTCTAAAATCCAAGGTTGCCTTATTTCCTGTCGCATTCATACTATACTTATAAAACTATATAACTGAATACCACGGTAGAAAATACCCTGGTAACGAATAAAGTATTAGTACTCTGAACAAAAATAGGTACCAAAGCTACAGCTGTTTACTGTGTTTCAACAGTTTTCAGGCAGCATGATAGAGAATCTTGACACATTCTGTCTTTCAAACTCATGGCTGCCTTATTTCCTATTGCAGTCATACTATACTTATAAAACGATATAACTGAGTACCACGGGAGAAAAATGCACTGGTAACCAATAGAGTATTAGTACTGTCAACAAAAAAAGGTACGATTCTAAAACTCATGGGTGTCTTATTTCCTGTCGCAATCATACTATACTTATGAAACGATATATCTCAATACCATTGTTGAAAAATACCCTGGTAATGAATAGAGTATTAGTACACCCGACAAAATTAGGTACCAAAGCTCCAGCTGTTGACTGTGTTTCAACAGTTTTCAGTCAGCATGATAGAGAATCTTGATACAATCTGACTCTAAACTCATGGCTGCTTTATTTCCTGTCGCAGTCATACTATACTTATAAAACGATATAACACAAAACCATTGTTGAAAAATACCCTGGTAATGAATAGAGTATTAGTACAGTCAACAAAATTAGGTACCAAACCTACAGCTGTTTACTGTGTTTCAACAGTTTTCAATCAGCATGATAGAGAATCTAGACACATTGTGTCTTTCAAACTCATGGCTGCCTCATTTCCTGTCGCAGTCATACTATACTTATAAAACGATGTAACTCAATACCACGGTAGAAAAATACACTGGTAACCAATAGAGTATTAGTATTCTCAACAAAAATAGATACCAAAGCCACAGCTGTTTACTGTGTTTCAACAGTTTTCAGTAAGCATGATAGAGAATCTTGACACATTCTGATTCTAAAATCCATTCTTGCCTTATTTCCTGTTGCAAACGTATTGTACTTATAAAACGATATAACTCAATACCACGGTAGAAAAATACACTGGTAACCAATAGAGTATTAGTACTCTCAACAAAAATAGGTATCAAAGCTACAGCTGTTTACTGTGTTTCAACAGTTTTCAGTCAGCATGATAGAGAATCTTGACACATTCTGACTCTAAAATACCTGGCTGCCTTATTTCCTGTTGCAGTCATACTATACTTATGAAAAGATATAACTCAATACAATTGTTGAAAAATACCCTTGTAATGAATAGAGTATTAGTACTTCACCAAAAATAGGTACCGAAGCTACCGCTGTTTACTGTGTTTCAACAGTTTTCAGTCAGCATGATAGAGAATCTTGATACATTCTGACTCTCAAATTCCTGGCTGCTTTATTTCCTGTCGCAGTCATACTATACTTATGAAAAGGTATAACACAATACCATTGTTGAAAAATACCCTATTAACGAATAGAGTATTAGTACTCTCAACAAAAATAGGTACCAAAGCTACAGCTGTTTACTGTGTTTCAACAGTTTTCAGTAAGCATGATAGAGAATCTGGACACATTCTGATTCTTAAATCCATGCTTGCCTTATTTCCTGTTGCAATCATATTGTACTTATAAAACGATATAACTCAATACCATAGTAGAAAAATACATTGCTAACCAATAGAGTATTAGTACTCTCAACAAAAATAGGTATCAAAGCTACAGCTGTTTACTGTGTCTCAACAGTTTTCAGTCAGCATGATAGAGAATCTTGATGCATTCTGAATCTCAAATTTATGGCTGCTTTATTTCCTGTCGCAGTCATGGTATAGTATACTTCTTATAAAACGATGTAACTCAATACCACGGTAGAAAACACACTTGTAACCAATAGAGTATTCGTACTCTCAACAAAAATAGGTACGAAAGCTGCAGCTGTTTACTGTGCTGCAGCAGTTTTCAGTCAGCATGATAGAGAATCTTGACACATTCTGTCTTTCAAACTCATGGCTGCCTTATTTCCTGTCACAGTCATACTATACTTATGAAACGATATAACTCAATACCATAGTAGAAAAATACACTGGTAACTAATAGAGTATTAGTACTCTCAATATAACTAGGTACCAAAGCTACCACTGTTCACTGTTGTTTCCACAGTTTCCAATTAGCATGATAGAGAATCTTGACACATTCTGATTCTGAAATCTATGGCTGCTTCATTTCCTATCGCAGTCATAAAACGATATAACTCAATACCACGGTAGAAAATACCCTGCTAACGAATAAAGTATTAGTACTCTCAACAAAAATAGGTACCAAAGCTACAGCTGTTTACTGTCTTGCAACAGTTTTCAGTCAGCATGATAGAGAGTCTTGACACATTCTGTCTTTCAAACTCATGGCTGCCTTATTTCCTGTCGCAGTCATACTATACTTATAAAACGATATAACACAATACCATTGTTGAAAAATACCCGTGTAATGAATAGAGTATTAGTACTCTCACCAAAAATAGGTACCAAAGATAGAGCTGTTTACTGTGTTTCAACAGTTTTCAGTCAGCATGATAGAGAATCTTGACACATTCTGATTCTAATATCCATGGTTGCCTTATTTCCTTTTGCAGTCATAGTATACTTATGAAAAGATATAATCCAGTACCACGGTGGAGAAATGCACTGATAACCAATATAGTATTAGTACTGTCAACAAAGAAGGTACGATTCTAAAACTCATGGCTGCCTTATTTCCTGTCGCATTCATACTATACTTATGAAATGATATATCTCAATACCATTGTTGAAAAATACCCTGGTAATGAATAGAGTATTAGTATCTCTCGACAAAAATGGGTACCAAATCTCCAGCTGTTGACTGTGTTTCAACAGTTTTCAGTCAGCATGATAGAGAATCTTGATACATTCTGACTCTAAAATTCATGACTGCTTTATTTCCTGTCACAGTCATACTATACTTATAAAACGATATAACACAATACCATTGTTGAAAAATACCCTTTTAACGAATAGACTAATACTACTGTCAACAAAAATAGGTACCAAACCTTCAGCTGTTTACTGTGTTTCAACAGTTTTCAGTCAGCATGATAGAGAATCTTGAAGCATTGTGTCTTTCAAACTAATGGCTGCCTTATTTCCTGTCGCAGTCATACTATACTTATAAAACGATATAACTCAATACCACGGTAGAAAAATACACTGGTAACCAATAGAGTATTAGTACTCTCAACAGAAATAGGTACCTAAGCTACAGCTGTTTACTGTGTTTCAACAGTTTTCAGTCAGCATGTGAGAGAATCTTGACACATTCCGACTCTCAAACTCATGGCTGCCTTATTTCCTATCGCAGTCATACTATACTTATAAAACGATATAACTCAGTATCACGGTAGAAAAATACACTGGTAACCAATAGAGTATTAGTACCCTCAACAGAAATAGGTACCAAAGCTACAGCTGTTTACTGTGTTTCAACAGTTTTCAGTCAACATGATAGAGAATCTTGACACATTCTGATTCTAAAACACCTGGGTGCATTATTTCCTGTCGCAGTTATACTATAGTTATGAAAAGATATAACTCAGTACCATGGTACAAAATACCCTGGTAACGAATAAAGTATTTGCACTCTCAACAAAAATGCGTACCAAAGCTACAGCTGTTTACTGTGTTTCAACAGTTTTCAGTCAGCATGGTAGAGAATCTTGCCACATTCTGTCTTTCAAACTCATGGCAGCCTTATTTTCTGTCGCAGTAATACTATACTTATGAAAAGATATAACTCAATACCATGGTAGAAAATACCCTGGTAACAAATAAAGTATTAGTACTCTCAACAAAAATAGGTACCAAAGCTACAGCTGTTTACTGTGTTTCAACAGTTTTCAGTCAGCATGATAGGAAATCTTGTCACATTCTGACTTTCAAACTCATGGCTGCCTTATTTTCTGCCGCAGTCATACTGTACTTATGAAACGATATTACTCAATACCATGGTAGAAAAAGACACTGGTAACCAATAGAGTATTAGTACTCTCAACATAACTAGGTACCAAAGGTACAGCTGTTTACTGTGTTTCAACAGATTTCAGTCAGCATGATAGAGAATCTTGACACATTGTGTCTTTCAAACTCATGGCTGCCTTATTTCCTGTCGCAGTCTTACTATACTTATAAAACGATATAACTCATTAACACGGCAGAAAAATACACGGGTAACTAATAGAGTATTAGTACTCTCAATATAACTAGGTACCAAACTACCACTGTTCACTGTGTTTCAACAGTTTTCAGTCAGCATGATAGAGATTCTTGACACATTCTGAATCTAAAATTCATGGCTGCCTTATTTCCTGTTGCAGTAATATTATACTTATAAAACGATATAACTCAATACCACGGTAGAAAATACCAGGGTAACGAATAAAGTATTTGAACTCTCAACAAAAATAGGTACCAAAGCTACAGCTGTTTACTGTGTTTCAACAGTTTTCAGTCAGCATGATAGAGAATCTTGCCACATTCTGTCTTTCAAACTCATGGCTGCCTTATTTCCTGTCGCAGTCTTACTGTACTTATAAAACGATATAACTCAATACCACGGCAGAAAAATACACGGGTGACTAATAGAGTATTAGTACTCTCAATATAACTAGATACCAAACTACCACTGTTCACTGTGTTTCAACAGTTTTCAGTCAGCATGATAGAGAATCTTGACACATTCTGAATCTAAAATTCATGGCTGCCTTATTTCCTGTCGCAGTCATACTATACTTTTAAAACAATGTAACACAATACCATTCTTGAAAAATACCCTGGTAACGAATAGTGTATTAGTACTCTGAACAACAATAGGTACCAAAACTACAGCTGTTTACTGTGTTTCAACAGTTTTCAGTCAGCATGATCGAGAATCTTGATACATTCTGACTCTCAATTTCATGGCTTCCTCATTTCCTGTCGCAGTCATACTATACTTTTAGAAGAATGTAACACAATACCATTGTTGAGAAATACCATCGTAACGAGTAGTGTATTAGTACTCTGAACAAAAATAGGTACCAAAGCTACAGCTGTTTAGTGTGTTTCAACAGCTTTCAGTTAACATGATAGAGAATCTTGATAGATTCTGTCTTTCAAACTCATGGCTGCCTTATTTCCTATTGCAGTCATACTATACTTATAAAACGATATAACTCAGTGCCATGGTAGAAAAATGCACTGGAAACCAATAGAGTATTAGTACTGTCAACAAAAAAGGTACGATTCTAAAACTCATGGCTGCCTTATTTCCTGTCGCAGTCATACTATACTTATGAAACGATATATCTCAATACCATTGTTGAAAAATACCCTGGTAATGAATAGAGTATTAGTACTCTCGACAAAAATAGGTACCAAAGCTACAGCTGTTTACTGTGTTTCAACAGTTTTCAGTCAGCATGATAGAGAATCTTGACACATTGTGTCTTTCAAACTCAAGGCTGCCTTATTTCCTGTCGCAGTCATACCATACTTTTAAAACAATATAACGCAATACGTTTGTTGAAAAATACCCTCTTAACGAATAGAGTATTAGTACTTTCAACAAAAATAGGTACCAAAGCTACAGCTGTTTACTGTGTTTCAACAGTTTTCAGTCAGCATGATAGAGAATCTTGATACATTCTGACTCTCAATTTCATGGCTGCCTCATTTCCTGTCACAGTCATACTATACTTTGAAAACAATGTAACACAATACCATTGTTGAAAAATACCCTGGTAACGAGTAGTGTATTAGTACTCTGAACAAAAATAGGTACCAAAGCTACAGCTGTTTACTGTGTTTCAACAGTTTTCAGTCAGCATGATAGAGAATCTTGACACATTCTGATTCTAAAATCCATGGTTGCCTTTTTTCCTGTTGCAATCATATTGTACTTATAAAACGATATAACTCAATACCATGGTAGAAAATACCCTGGTAACGAATAAAGTATTTGAACTCGCAACAAAATAGGTACCTAAGCTACAACTGTTCACTGTGTTTCAACAGTTTTCAGTCAGCATGATAGACAATCTTGATACATTCTGATTCTCAAATTCATGGCTGCTTTATTTCCTGTCGCAGTCATACTATACTTATAAAACGATATAACACAATACCATTGTTGAAAAATACCCTTGTAATCAATAGACTATTAGTACTCTGAACAAAAATAGGTCCCAAAGCTACAGCTGTTTACTGTGTTTGAGCAGTTTTCAGTCAGCATGATAGAGAATCTTGACACATTGTGTCTTTCAAACTCATGGCTGCCTTATTTCCTGTCGCAGTCATACTATACTTATAAAACAATATAACTCAATACCATGGTAGAAAAATACACTGGTAACCAATGGAGTATTAGTACTCTCAACAAAAATAGGTACCAAAGCTACAGCTGTTTATTGTGTTTCAACAGTTTTCAGTCAGCATGTGAGAGAATCTTGACACATTCCGACTCTCAAACTCATGGCTACCTTATTTCCTATCGCAGTCATACTATATTTATAAAACTATATAACTCAATACCACGGCAAAAACATACACTGGTAACGAATAAAGTATTAGTACTCTCAATATAACTAGGTAGCAAAACTACCACTGTTCACTGTTGTTTCCACAGTTTTCAGTCAGCATGATAGAGAATCTTAACACATTCTGATTCTAAAATCCATGGCTGCCTTATTTCCTGTTGCAGTCATACTACACTTATAAAACGATATAACTCAATATCACGGTAGAAAAAAACTCTGGTAAGGAATAAAGTATTAGTACCCTCAACAAAAATAGGTACCAAAGCTACAGCTGTTTACTGTGTTGCAACAGTTTTCAGTCAGCATGATAGAGAATCTTGACACATTCTGACTTTCAAACTCATGGCTGCCTTATTTCCTGTCACAATCATACTATACTTATAAAACGATATAACTCAATACCACGGTAAAAAAATACACTTGTAACCAATAGAGTATTAGTACTCTCAATATAACTAGGTACCAAAGCTACCACTTTTCTCTGTTTCAACAGTTTTCGGTCAGCATGATAGAGAATCTTGACACATTCTGATTCTAAAATCCATGGCTGCCTTATTTCCTGTCGCAGTCATACTATACTTATACAACGATATAACTCAATACCGCGGTAGAAAATACCCTGGTAACGAGTATTTGTACACTCAACAAAAATAGGTACCAAAGCTACAGCTGTTCACCGTGTTTCAACAGTTTTCAGTCAGCATGATAGAGAATCTTGACACATTCTGTCTTTCAAACTCATGGCTGCCTTATTTCCTGTCGCAGTCATACTATACTTATCAAACGATATAACTCAATACCACAGTAACAAAATACACTGGTAACCAATAGAGTATTAGTACTCTCAACAAAAATAGGTACCAAAGCTACAGCTGTTTACTGTGTTTCAACAGTTTTCAGTCAGCATGATAGAAAATCTTGACACATTGTGTCTTTCAAACTCATGGCTGCCTTATTTCCTGTCGCAGTCATACTATACTTATAAAACGATATAACTCAATACCATGGTAGAAAAATACACTGGTAACCAATGGAGTATTAGTACTCTCAACAAAAATAGGTACCAAAGCTACAGCTGTTTATTGTGTTTCAACAGTTTTCAGTCAGCATGTGAGAGAATCTTGACACATTCCGACTCTCAAACTCATGGCTACCTTATTTCCTATCGCAGTCATACTATATTTATAAAACTATATAACTCAATACCACGGCAGAAACATACACTGGTAACGAATAAAGTATTAGTGCTCTCAATATAACTAGGTAGCAAAACTACCACTGTTCACTGTTGTTTCCACAGTTTTCAGTCAGCATGATAGAGAATCTTAACACATTCTGATTCTAAAATCCATGGCTGCCTTATTTCCTGTTGCAGTCATACTATAATTATAAAATGATATAACTCAATACCACGGAAGAAAATACTCAGGTAACGGATAAAGTATTAGTACACTCAACAAAAATAGGTACCAAAGCTACAGCTGTTTACTGTGGTTCAACAGTTTTCAGTCAGCATGATAGCGAATCTTGACACATTCTGTCTTTCAAACTCATGGTTCCCTTATTTCCTATTGCAGTCATACTATACTTATAAAAGATATAACTCAGTACCACGGTAGAAAAATGCACTGGTATCCAATAGAGTATAAGTACTGTCAGCAAAAAAAGGTACTATTCTAAAACTCATGGCTGCCTTATTTCCTGTCGCAGTCATACTATACTTATCAAACGATATAACTCAATACCACAGTAACAAAATACACTGGTAACCAATAGAGTATTAGTACTCTCAACAAAAATAGGTACCAAAGCTACAGCTGTTTACTGTGTTTCAACAGTTTTCAGTCAGCATGATAGAAAATCTTGACACATTCTGACTTTCAAACTCATGGCTGCCTTATTTTCTGTCGCAGTTATACTATACTTAGGAAACGATATAACTCAGTACCACGGTAGAAAGACGCACTGATAACCAATAGAGTATTAGTACTCTCAACATAACTAGGTACCAAAGCTACAGCTGTTAATGTGTTTCAACAGTCTTCAGTCAGCGTGATAGAGAATCTTGACATATTGTGTCTTTCAAACTCATGGCTGCCTTATTTCCTGTCGCAGTCATACTATACTTTTAAAACAGTATAACACAATACCATTGTTGAAAATACCCTGGTAACGAATAGAGTATTAGTACTCTGAACAACAATAGGTTCCAAAGCTGCAACTGTTTACTGTGTTTCAACAGTTTTCAGTCAGCATGATAGAGATTCTTGATACATTCTGACTCTCAAATTCATGGCTGCCTCATTTCCTGTCGCAGTCATACTATACTTTTAAAACAATGTAACACAATACGATTCTTGAAAAATATCCTGGTAACGAGTAGTGTATTAGTACTCTGAACAAAAATAGGTACCAAAGCTACAGCTGTTTACTGTGTTTCAACAGTTTTGAGTCAGCATGATACAGAATCTTGACACATTCTGTCTTTCAAAATCATGGCTGCCTTATTTTCTGTCACAGTCATACGATAATTATGAAACGCTATAACTCAATAGCATGGTAGAAAATACCTTGGTAACGAATAAAGTATTTGTATTCTCAAAAAGATAGGTACCAAATCTACAGCTGTTTACTGTGTTTCAACAGTTTTCGATCAGCATGATAGAGAATCTTGACACATTCTGACTTTCAAACTCATGGCTGCCTTATTTCCTGTCACAATCATACTATACTTATAAAACGATGTAACTCAATACCACGGTAAAAAAATACACTTGTAACCAATTGAGTATTAGTACTCTCAATATAACTAGGTACCAAAGCTACCACTGTTCACTGTTGTTTCAACAGTTTTCAGTCAGCATGATAGAGAATCTTGACACATTCTGATTCTAAAATCCATGGCTGCCTTATTTCCTGTCGCAGTCATACTATACTTATAAAACAATATAACTCAATACCGCGGTAGAAAATACCCTGGTAACGAGTATTTGTACACTCAACAAAAATAGGTACCAAAGCTACAGCTGTTCACCGTGTTTCAACAGTTTTCAGTCCGCATGATAGAGAATCTTGACACATTCTGATTCTAAAATACCTGGCTGCCTTATTTCCTGTCGCAGTTATGCTATACTTATAAAACGATATAACACAATACCATTGTTCAAAAATACCCTTGTAATGAATAGAGTATTAGTACTCTCACCAAAAATAAGTACCAAAGATACAGCTGTTTACTGTGTTTCAACAGTTTTCAGTCAGCATGATAGAGAATCTTGACACATTCTGATTCTAAAATCCAAGGTTGCCTTATTTCCTGTCGCGGTCATACTATACTTATAAAACTATATAACTGAATACCACGGTAGAAAATACCCTGGTAACGAATAAAGTATTAGTACTCTGAACAAAAATAGGTACCAAAGCTACAGCTGTTTACTGTGTTTCAACAGTTTTCAGGCAGCATGATAGAGAATCTTGACACATTCTGTCTTTCAAACTCATGGCTGCCTTATTTCCTATTGCAGTCATACTATACTTATAAAACGATATAACTGAGTACCACGGGAGAAAAATGCACTGGTAACCAATAGAGTATTAGTACTGTCAACAAAAAAAGGTACGATTCTAAAACTCATGGGTGTCTTATTTCCTGTCGCAATCATACTATACTTATGAAACGATATATCTCAATACCATTGTTGAAAAATACCCTGGTAATGAATAGAGTATTAGTACACCCGACAAAATTAGGTACCAAAGCTCCAGCTGTTGACTGTGTTTCAACAGTTTTCAGTCAGCATGATAGAGAATCTTGATACAATCTGACTCTAAACTCATGGCTGCTTTATTTCCTGTCGCAGTCATACTATACTTATAAAATGATATAACACAAAACCATTGTTGAAAAATACCCTCTTAACGAATAGAGTATTAGTACTGTCAACAAAATTAGGTACCAAACCTACAGCTGTTTACTGTGTTTCAACGGTTTTCAATCAGCATGATAGAGAATCTTGACACATTGTGTCTTTCAAACTCATGGCTGCCTCATTTCCTGTCGCAGTCATACTATACTTATAAAACGATATAACTCAATACCACGGTAGAAAAATACACTGGTAACCAATAGAGTATTAGTACTCTCAACAAAAATAGGTAGCAAAGCCACAGCTGTTTACTGTGTTTCAACAGTTTTCAGTGAGCATGATAGAGAATCTTGACACATTCTGATTCTAAAATCCATTCTTGCCTTATTTCCTGTTGCAATCGTATTGTACTTATAAAATGATATAACTCAATACCACGGTAGAAAAATACACTGGTAACCAATAGAGTATTAGTACTCTCAACAAAAATAGGTACCAAAGCTACAGCTGTTTACTGTGTTTCAACAGTTTTCAGTCAGCATGATAGAGAATCTTGACACATTCTGACTCTAAAATACCTGGCTGCCTTATTTCCTGTTGCAGTCATACTATACTTATGAAAAGATATAACTCAATACCATTGTTGAAAAATACCCTTGTAATGAATAGAGTATTAGTACTTCACCAAAAATAGGTACCGAAGCTACCGCTGTTTACTGTGTTTCAACAGTTTTCAGTCAGCATGATAGAGAATCTTGATATATTCTGACTCTCAAATTCCTGGCTGCTTTATTTCCTGTCGCAGTCATACTATACTTATGAAAAGGTATAACACAATACCATTGTTGAAAAATACCCTATTAACGAATAGAGTATTAGTTCCCTCAACAAAAATAGGTACCAAAGCTACAGCTGTTTTCTGTGTTTCAACAGTTTTCAGTAAGCATGATAGAGAATCTGGACACATTCTGATTCTAAAATCCATGCTTGACTTATTTCCTGTTGCAATCATATTGTACTTATAAAACGATATAACTCAATACCATGGTAGAAAAATACGTTGCTAACCAATAGAGTATTAGTACTCTCAACAAAAATAGGTATCAAAGCTACAGCTGTTTACTGTGTCTCAACAGTTTTCGGTCAGCATGATAGAGAATCTTGATGCATTCTGACTCTCAAATTCATGGCTGTTTTATTTCCTGTCGCAGTAATACTATACTTATAAAACGATATAACACAATACCATTGTTGAAAAATACCCCCTTAACGAATAGAGTATTAGTACTCTCAACAAAAATAGGTACCAAGCTACAGCTGTTTACTGTGTTTCAACAGTTTTCAGTCAGCATGATAGAGAATCTTGACACATTCTGATTCTAAAATCCATTGTTGCCTTATTTCCTGTTGCAATCATATCGTACTAATAAAACGATATAACTCAATACCACGGTAGAAAATACCCTGGTACGAATAAAGTATTTGTACTCTCAACAAAAATAGGTACCAAAGCTACAGCTGTTTACTGTGTTTCAACAGTTTTCAGTAAGCATGATAGAGAATCTTGACACATTCTGACTCTCAAATTCATGGCTACTTTATTTCCTGTCGCAGTCATACTATCCTTATAAAATGATATAACACAATACCATTGTTGAAAAATACCCTCTTAACGAATAGAGTATTAGTACTCTCAACAAAAATAGGTGCCAAAGCTACAGCTGTTTACTGTGTTTCAACAGTTTTCAGTCAGCATAATAGAGAATCTTCACACATTCTGTCTTTCAGTCTCATGGCTGCCTTATTTTCTGTCGCAGTCATACTGTACTTATGAAACGATATAACTCAATACCATGGTTGAAAAATACTCTAGTAACTAATAGAGTATTAGTACTCTCAATATAACTAGGTACGAAGCTACCACTGTTCACTGTTGTTTCCACAGTTTTCAGTCAGCATGGTAGAGAATCTTGACACATTCTGTTTCTAAAATCCATGGCTGCCTTATTTCCTGTTGCAGTCATACTACACTTATAAAACGATATAACTCAATATCACGGTAGAAAAAACTCTGGTAACGAATAAAGTATTAGTACTCTCAACAAAAATAGATACCAAAGCTACAGCTGTTTACTCTGTTGCAACAGTTTTCAGTCAGCATGATAGAGAATCTTAACACATTCTGTCTTTCAAACTCATGGCTGACTTATTTCCTGTCGCAGTCATTCTATACTTATAAAACGATATAACTCAATACCACGGTAGAAAAATGCACTGGTAACCAATAGAGTATTAGTACTGTCAACAAAAAAGGTACGATTCCAGAACTCATGGCTGCCTTATTTCTTGTCGCAGTCATACTATACTTATGAAACGATATATCTCAATACCATTGTTGAAAAATACCCTGGTAATGAATAGAGTATTAGTACTCTCGACAAAAATGGGTACCAAAGCTACAGCTGTTTACTGTGTTTCAACAGTTTTCAGTCAGCATGATTGAGAATCTTGATACATTCTGACTCTCAAATTCATAGCTGCTTTATTTCCTGTCGCAGTCATACTTTACTTATAAAACGATATAACACAATACCATTGTTGAAAAATACCCTCTTAACGAATAGAGTCTTAGTACTCTCAACAAAAATAGGTACCAAAGCTACAGCTGTTTACTGTGTTTAAACAGTTTTCAGTCAGCATGATAGAGAATCTTGACACATTGTTTCTTTCAAACTCATGGCTGCCATATTTCCTGTCGCAGTCATACTATACTTATAAAACGATATAACTCAATACCACGGTAGAAAAATACACTGGTAACCAATAGAGTATTAGTACTCTCAACAAAAATAGGTACCAAAGCTACGGCTGTTTACTGTGTTTCAACAGTTTTCAGTCAGCATGATAGAGAATCTTGACACATTCTGATTCTAAAATACCTGGCTGCCTCATTTCCTCTCGTAGTCATACTATACTTATGAAACGATATAACTGAATAGCATTGTTGAAAAATACCCTGGTAATGAATAGAGTATCAGTACTCTCACCAAAAATAGGTACCCAAGCTACAGCTGTTTACTGTGTTTCAAGAGGTTTCAATCAGCATGATAGAGAATCTTGATACATTCTGACTCTCAAATTCATGGCTGCTTTATTTCCTGTCACAGTCATACTATACTTATAAAACGATATAACACAATACCATTGTTGAAAAATACCCTTGTAATCAATAGACTATTAGTACTCTGAACAAAAATAGGTACCAAAGCTACAGCTGTTTACTGTGTTTCAACAGTTTTCAGTCAGCATGATAGAGAATCTTGACACATTCTGTCTTTCAAACTCATGGCTGCCTTACACAATACCATTGTTGAAAGATACCCTTGTAATGAATAGAGTATTAGTACTCTCATCAAAAATAGGTACCAAACCTACAGCTGTTTACTGTGTTTCAACAGTTTTCAGTCAGCATTGAAAAATACCCTCTTAACGAATAGAGTATTAGTACTCTCAACAAAATAGAGTACCAAAGCTACAGCTGTTTACTGTATTTCAACAGTTTTCAATTGACATGATAGAAAATCTTGACACATTCTGACTTTCAAACTCATGGCTGCCTTATTTTCTGTCGCAGTCATACTATACTTAGGAAACGATATAACTCAATACCATGGTAGAACAACGCACAGGTAACCGATAGAGTATTAGTACTGTCAACAAAAATAGGTACCAAAGCTACAGCTGTTTACTGTGTTTCAACAGTTTTCAATCAGCATGATAGAGAATCTTGATACATTCTGACTCTCAAATTCATGGCTGCCTCATTTCCTGTCGCAGTCATACTATACTTTTAAAACAATGTAACACAATACCATTGTTGAAAAATACCCTGGTAAAGAGTAGTGTATTAGTACTCTGAACAAAAATAGGTACCAAAGCTACAGCTGTTTACTGTGTTTCAACAGTTTTCAGTCAGCATGATAGAGAATCTTGACACATTCTGTCTTTCACTCTCATGGCTGCCTTATTTTCTGTCGCAGTAATACTATACTTATAAAACGATATAACACAATACCATTGTTGAAAAATACCCCCTTAACGAATAGAGTATTAGTACTCTCAACAAAAATAGGTACCAAGCTACAGCTGTTTACTGTGTTTCAACAGTTTTCAGTCAGCATGATAGAGAATCTTGACACATTCTGATTCTAAAATCCATTGTTGCCTTATTTCCTGTTGCAATCATATCGTACTAATAAAACGATATAACTCAATACCACGGTAGAAAATACCCTGGTACGAATAAAGTATTTGTACTCTCAACAAAAATAGGTACCAAAGCTACAGCTGTTTACTGTGTTTCAACAGTTTTCAGTAAGCATGATAGAGAATCTTGACACATTCTGACTCTCAAATTCATGGCTACTTTATTTCCTGTCGCAGTCATACTATCCTTATAAAATGATATAACACAATACCATTGTTGAAAAATACCCTCTTAACGAATAGAGTATTAGTACTCTCAACAAAAATAGGTGCCAAAGCTACAGCTGTTTACTGTGTTTCAACAGTTTTCAGTCAGCATGATAGAGAATCTTCACACATTCTGTCTTTCAGTCTCATGGCTGCCTTATTTTCTGTCGCAGTCATACTGTACTTATGAAACGATATAACTCAATACCATGGTTGAAAAATACTCTAGTAACTAATAGAGTATTAGTACTCTCAATATAACTAGGTACGAAGCTACCACTGTTCACTGTTGTTTCCACAGTTTTCAGTCAGCATGGTAGAGAATCTTGACACATTCTGTTTCTAAAATCCATGGCTGCCTTATTTCCTGTTGCAGTCATACTACACTTATAAAACGATATAACTCAATATCACGGTAGAAAAAACTCTGGTAACGAATAAAGTATTAGTACTCTCAACAAAAATAGATACCAAAGCTACAGCTGTTTACTCTGTTGCAACAGTTTTCAGTCAGCATGATAGAGAATCTTAACACATTCTGTCTTTCAAACTCATGGCTGACTTATTTCCTGTCGCAGTCATTCTATACTTATAAAACGATATAACTCAATACCACGGTAGAAAAATGCACTGGTAACCAATAGAGTATTAGTACTGTCAACAAAAAAGGTACGATTCCAGAACTCATGGCTGCCTTATTTCTTGTCGCAGTCATACTATACTTATGAAACGATATATCTCAATACCATTGTTGAAAAATACCCTGGTAATGAATAGAGTATTAGTACTCTCGACAAAAATGGGTACCAAAGCTACAGCTGTTTACTGTGTTTCAACAGTTTTCAGTCAGCATGATTGAGAATCTTGATACATTCTGACTCTCAAATTCATAGCTGCTTTATTTCCTGTCGCAGTCATACTTTACTTATAAAATGATATAACACAATACCATTGTTGAAAAATACCCTCTTAACGAATAGAGTCTTAGTACTCTCAACAAAAATAGGTACCAAAGCTACAGCTGTTTACTGTGTTTAAACAGTTTTCAGTCAGCATGATAGAGAATCTTGACACATTGTTTCTTTCAAACTCATGGCTGCCATATTTCCTGTCGCAGTCATACTATACTTATAAAACGATATAACTCAATACCACGGTAGAAAAATACACTGGTAACCAATAGAGTATTAGTACTCTCAACAAAAATAGGTACCAAAGCTACGGCTGTTTACTGTGTTTCAACAGTTTTCAGTCAGCATGATAGAGAATCTTGACACATTCTGATTCTAAAATACCTGGCTGCCTTATTTCCTCTCGTAGTCATACTATACTTATGAAACGATATAACTGAATAGCATTGTTGAAAAATACCCTGGTAATGAATAGAGTATCAGTACTCTCACCAAAAATAGGTACCCAAGCTACAGCTGTTTACTGTGTTTCAAGAGGTTTCAATCAGCATGATAGAGAATCTTGATACATTCTGACTCTCAAATTCATGGCTGCTTTATTTCCTGTCACAGTCATACTATACTTATAAAACGATATAACACAATACCATTGTTGAAAAATACCCTTGTAATCAATAGACTATTAGTACTCTGAACAAAAATAGGTACCAAAGCTACAGCTGTTTACTGTGTTTCAACAGTTTTCAGTCAGCATGATAGAGAATCTTGACACATTCTGTCTTTCAAACTCATGGCTGCCTTACACAATACCATTGTTGAAAGATACCCTTGTAATGAATAGAGTATTAGTACTCTCATCAAAAATAGGTACCAAACCTACAGCTGTTTACTGTGTTTCAACAGTTTTCAGTCAGCATTGAAAAATACCCTCTTAACGAATAGAGTATTAGTACTCTCAACAAAATAGAGTACCAAAGCTACAGCTGTTTACTGTATTTCAACAGTTTTCAATTGACATGATAGAAAATCTTGACACATTCTGACTTTCAAACTCATGGCTGCCTTATTTTCTGTCGCAGTCATACTATACTTAGGAAACGATATAACTCAATACCATGGTAGAACAACGCACAGGTAACCGATAGAGTATTAGTACTGTCAACAAAAATAGGTACCAAAGCTACAGCTGTTTACTGTGTTTCAACAGTTTTCAATCAGCATGATAGAGAATCTTGATACATTCTGACTCTCAAATTCATGGCTGCCTCATTTCCTGTCGCAGTCATACTATACTTTTAAAACAATGTAACACAATACCATTGTTGAAAAATACCCTGGTAAAGAGTAGTGTATTAGTACTCTGAACAAAAATAGGTACCAAAGCTACAGCTGTTTACTGTGTTTCAACAGTTTTCAGTCAGCATGATAGAGAATCTTGACACATTCTGTCTTTCACTCTCATGGCTGCCTTATTTTCTGTCGCAGTAATACTATACTTATAAAACGATATAACACAATACCATTGTTGAAAAATACCCCCTTAACGAATAGAGTATTAGTACTCTCAACAAAAATAGGTACCAAGCTACAGCTGTTTACTGTGTTTCAACAGTTTTCAGTCAGCATGATAGAGAATCTTGACACATTCTGATTCTAAAATCCATTGTTGCCTTATTTCCTGTTGCAATCATATCGTACTAATAAAACGATATAACTCAATACCACGGTAGAAAATACCCTGGTACGAATAAAGTATTTGTACTCTCAACAAAAATAGGTACCAAAGCTACAGCTGTTTACTGTGTTTCAACAGTTTTCAGTAAGCATGATAGAGAATCTTGACACATTCTGACTCTCAAATTCATGGCTACTTTATTTCCTGTCGCAGTCATACTATCCTTATAAAATGATATAACACAATACCATTGTTGAAAAATACCCTCTTAACGAATAGAGTATTAGTACTCTCAACAAAAATAGGTGCCAAAGCTACAGCTGTTTACTGTGTTTCAACAGTTTTCAGTCAGCATGATAGAGAATCTTCACACATTCTGTCTTTCAGTCTCATGGCTGCCTTATTTTCTGTCGCAGTCATACTGTACTTATGAAACGATATAACTCAATACCATGGTTGAAAAATACTCTAGTAACTAATAGAGTATTAGTACTCTCAATATAACTAGGTACGAAGCTACCACTGTTCACTGTTGTTTCCACAGTTTTCAGTCAGCATGGTAGAGAATCTTGACACATTCTGTTTCTAAAATCCATGGCTGCCTTATTTCCTGTTGCAGTCATACTACACTTATAAAACGATATAACTCAATATCACGGTAGAAAAAACTCTGGTAACGAATAAAGTATTAGTACTCTCAACAAAAATAGATACCAAAGCTACAGCTGTTTACTCTGTTGCAACAGTTTTCAGTCAGCATGATAGAGAATCTTAACACATTCTGTCTTTCAAACTCATGGCTGACTTATTTCCTGTCGCAGTCATTCTATACTTATAAAACGATATAACTCAATACCACGGTAGAAAAATGCACTGGTAACCAATAGAGTATTAGTACTGTCAACAAAAAAGGTACGATTCCAGAACTCATGGCTGCCTTATTTCTTGTCGCAGTCATACTATACTTATGAAACGATATATCTCAATACCATTGTTGAAAAATACCCTGGTAATGAATAGAGTATTAGTACTCTCGACAAAAATGGGTACCAAAGCTACAGCTGTTTACTGTGTTTCAACAGTTTTCAGTCAGCATGATTGAGAATCTTGATTCATTCTGACTCTCAAATTCATAGCTGCTTTATTTCCTGTCGCAGTCATACTTTACTTATAAAACGATATAACACAATACCATTGTTGAAAAATACCCTCTTAACGAATAGAGTCTTAGTACTCTCAACAAAAATAGGTACCAAAGCTACAGCTGTTTACTGTGTTTAAACAGTTTTCAGTCAGCATGATAGAGAATCTTGACACATTGTTTCTTTCAAACTCATGGCTGCCATATTTCCTGTCGCAGTCATACTATACTTATAAAACGATATAACTCAATACCACGGTAGAAAAATACACTGGTAACCAATAGAGTATTAGTACTCTCAACAAAAATAGGTACCAAAGCTACGGCTGTTTACTGTGTTTCAACAGTTTTCAGTCAGCATGATAGAGAATCTTGACACATTCTGATTCTAAAATACCTGGCTGCCTTATTTCCTCTCGTAGTCATACTATACTTATGAAACGATATAACTGAATAGCATTGTTGAAAAATACCCTGGTAATGAATAGAGTATCAGTACTCTCACCAAAAATAGGTACCCAAGCTACAGCTGTTTACTGTGTTTCAAGAGGTTTCAATCAGCATGATAGAGAATCTTGATACATTCTGACTCTCAAATTCATGGCTGCTTTATTTCCTGTCACAGTCATACTATACTTATAAAACGATATAACACAATACCATTGTTGAAAAATACCCTTGTAATCAATAGACTATTAGTACTCTGAACAAAAATAGGTACCAAAGCTACAGCTGTTTACTGTGTTTCAACAGTTTTCAGTCAGCATGATAGAGAATCTTGACACATTCTGTCTTTCAAACTCATGGCTGCCTTACACAATACCATTGTTGAAAGATACCCTTGTAATGAATAGAGTATTAGTACTCTCATCAAAAATAGGTACCAAACCTACAGCTGTTTACTGTGTTTCAACAGTTTTCAGTCAGCATTGAAAAATACCCTCTTAACGAATAGAGTATTAGTACTCTCAACAAAATAGAGTACCAAAGCTACAGCTGTTTACTGTATTTCAACAGTTTTCAATTGACATGATAGAAAATCTTGACACATTCTGACTTTCAAACTCATGGCTGCCTTATTTTCTGTCGCAGTCATACTATACTTAGGAAACGATATAACTCAATACCATGGTAGAACAACGCACAGGTAACCGATAGAGTATTAGTACTGTCAACAAAAATAGGTACCAAAGCTACAGCTGTTTACTGTGTTTCAACAGTTTTCAATCAGCATGATAGAGAATCTTGATACATTCTGACTCTCAAATTCATGGCTGCCTCATTTCCTGTCGCAGTCATACTATACTTTTAAAACAATGTAACACAATACCATTGTTGAAAAATACCCTGGTAAAGAGTAGTGTATTAGTACTCTGAACAAAAATAGGTACCAAAGCTACAGCTGTTTACTGTGTTTCAACAGTTTTCAGTCAGCATGATAGAGAATCTTGACACATTCTGTCTTTCACTCTCATGGCTGCCTTATTTTCTGTCGCAGTCATACTATACTTATGAAACGATATAACTCAATACCATGGTACCAAAGCTACCACTGTTCACTGTTGTTTCCACAGTTTTCAGTCAGCATGATAGGGAATCTTGACACATTGTTTCTTTCAAACTCATGGCTGCCTTATTTCCTGTCGCAGTCATACTATACTTATAAAACGATATAACTCAATACCACGGTAGAAAAATACACTGGTAACCAATAGAGTATTAGTACTCTCAACAGAAATAGGTACCAAAGCTACAGCTGTTTACTGTGTTTCAACAGTTTTCAGTCAGCATGATAGAGAATCTTGACACATTCTGATTCTAAAATCCATGGTTGCCTTATTTCCTGTTGCAATTATATTCTACTTATAAAACTACATAACTCAATACCATGGTAGAAAATACCCTGGTAACGAATAAAGTATTTGTAAACTCAAGAAAAATAGGTACCGAAGCTACAACTGTTTACTGTGTTTCAAGAGTTTCAGTCAGCATGATAGAGAATCTTGATACATTCTGACTCTCAAATTCATGGCTGCTTTATTTCCTGTCGCAGTCATACTATACTTAAAAAACGATATAACACAATACCATTGTTGAAAAATACCCTTGTCATCAATAGAGTATTAGTACTCTGAACAATAATAGGTACCAAAGCTACAACTGTTTACTGTGTTTCAACAGTTTACAGTCAGCATGAAGCAAGAGAATCTTGACATATTGTGTCTTTCAAACTCATGGCTGCCTTATTTTCTGTCGCAGTCATACTATACTTATGAAACGATACAATTCAATACCATGCTAGAAAAATACACTGGTAACTAATAGAGCATTAGTACTCTCAATGTAACTGGTACCAAAACTACCATTGTTCACTGTTGTTTCCACAGTTTTCAGCCAGCATGATAGAGAATCTTGACACATTCTGATTCTAAAATCCATAGCTGCCTTATTTCCTGTTGCAGTCATACTATACTTATAAAATCATATAACTCAATACCACCGTAGAAAATACCCTGGTAACGAATAAAGTATTAATACTCTGAACAAAAATAGGTACCAAAGCTACAGCTGTTTACTGTGTTTCAACAGTTTTCAGTCAGCATGATAGAGAATCCTGACACATTCTGTCTTTCAAACTCATGGCTGCCTTATTTCCTGTCGCAGTCATACTATACTTCTAAAACGATATAACACAATACCATTGTTGAAAAATAGCCTTGTAATGAATAAAGTATTAGTACTCTCACCAAAAATAGGTACCAAACCTACAGCTGTTTACTGTGTTTCAACAGTTTTCAGTGAGCATGATAGAGAATCTTGACACATTCTGATTCTATAATCTATGGTTGCCTTATTTCCTGTTGCAATCATATTGTACTTATAAAACGATATAACTGAATACCACAGTAGAAAATACCCTGGTAACGAATGAAGTATTTGTATTCTCAAAAAATAGGTTCCAAAGCTAAAGCTGTTTACTGTGTTTCAACTGTTTTCAGTCAGCATGATAGAGAATCTAGATGCATTATGACTCTCAAATTAATGGCTGCTTTATTTCCTGTCGCAGTCATAGTATACTTATGAAACAATATAACTCAATACTACGGTAGAAAAACACACTGGTAACCAATAGAGTATTAGTACTCTCAACATAACTAGGTACCAAAGCTACAGCTGTTTACTGTGTTTCAACAGTTTTCAGTCAGCATGATAGAGAATCTTGACACATTCTGATTCTAAAATCCATGGTTGCCTTATTTCCTGTTGCAGTCATATTATACTTATAAAACGATATAACTCAATACCACGGTTGAAAATACCCTGGTAGCAAATAAAGTATTTGCACTCTCAACAAAAATAGGAACCAAAGCTACAGCTGTTTACTATGTATCAACAGTTTTCAGTCAGCATGATAGAGAATCTTCACACATTCTGTCTTTCAAACTCATGGCTGCCTTATTTCCTGTCGCAGTCATACTATATTTATAAAACGATATAACTCAATACTACAGTAACAAAATATGCTGGTAACCAATAGAGTATTAGTACTCTCAACAAAAATAGGTACCAAAGCTACAGCTGTTTACTGTGTTTCAACAGTTTTCAGTCAGCATGATAGAGAGTCTTCACACATTCTGTCTTTCAAACTTGTGGCTTCCTTATTTCCTATTGCAGTTGTACTATACTTATAAAACGATATAACTCAGTACCACTGTAGAAAAATGCACTGGTAACCAATAGAGTATTAGTATTGTCAACAAAAAAAGGTACGATTCTAAAACTCATGGCTGCCTTATTTCCTGTCGCAGTCATACTATACTTATGAAACGATATATCTCAATACCATTGTTGAAAAATACCCTGGTAATGAATAGAGTATTAGTACTCTCGACAAAAATAGGTACCAAAGCTACAGCTGTTTACTGTGTATCTACAGTTTTCAGTCAGCATGATTGAGAATCTTGATACATTCTGACTCTCAAATTCATGGCTGCTTTATTTCCTGTCGCAGTCATACTATACTTATAAAACGATATAACACAATACCATTGTTGAAAAATACCCTCTTAATGAACAGAGTCTTAGTACTCTGAACAAAAATAGGTACCAAAGCTACAGCTGTTTACTGTGTTTCAACAGTTTTCAGTCACCATGATAGAGAATCTTGACACATTCTGACTCTCAAACACATGGCCACCTCGTTTAATGTCGCAGTCGTCCTATAGTTATAAAACGATATAACTGAATACCACGGAACAAAATAACCTGCTAACGAATAAAGTATTAGTACTCTCTACAAAAATAGGTAGCAAAGCTACAGCTGTGTACTGTGTTTCAACAGTTTTCATTCAGTATGATAGAGAATCTTGACACATTGTGTCTTTCAAACTCATGGCTGCCTTATTTTCTGTTGCAGTCATACTATAATTATGAAACGATATAATTCAATACCATGCTAGAAAAATACACTGGTAATTAATAGAGTATTAGTACTCTCAATATAACTAGGTACCAAAGCTACCACTGTTCACTGTTGTTTCAACAGTTTTCAGTCAGCATGATAGAGAATCTTGACACATTCTGTTTCTAAAATCCATGGCTGCCTTGTTTCCTGTCGCAGTTGTACTATACTTATAAAACGATATAACTCAATACCACGTTTGAAAATACGCTGGTCACGAATAAAGTATTAGTAGTCTCAACAAAAATAGGTACCAAAGCTATAGCTGTTTACTGTGTTTCAACAGTTTTCAGTCAGAATGATAGAGAATCTTGACACATTCTGTCTTTCAAACTCATGGCTGACTTATTTCCTGTCGCAGTCATACTATACTTATACAACGATATAACTCAATACCGCGATAGAAAATACCCTGGTAACGAGTATTTGTACACTCAACAAAAATAGGTACCAAAGCTACAGCTGTTCACTGTGTTTCAACAGTTTTCAGTCAGCATGATAGAGAATCTTGACACATTCTGATTCTAAAATGCCTGGCTGCCTTATTTCCTGTCGCAGTCATACTATACTTATGAAATGATATAACTCAATACCATTGTTGAAAAATACCCTAATAATGAATAGAATATTACTACTCGCGACGAAAATAGGTGCCAAAGCTACAGCTGTTTTCTGTCTTTCAACTGTTTTCAGTCAGCATGATAGAGAATCTTGGTGCATTCTGACTCTTAAATTCATGGCTGCTTTATTTCCTGTCACAGTCATAGTATACTTATAAAACGATATAACTCAATACCACGGTAGAAAAACACACTGGTAACCAATAGAGTATCAGTACTCTCAACATAACTAGGTACCAAAGCTACAGCTGTTTACTGTGTTTCAACAGTTTTCAGTCCGCATGATAGAGAATCTTGACACATTCCGTCTTTCAAACTCATGGCTGCCTTATTTCCTGTCGCAGTCCTACTATACTTATAAACGATATAACTCAATACCACAGTAACAAAATACACTGGTAACCAATAGAGTATTAGTACTCTCAAGAAAAATAGGTACCAAAGCTACAGCTGTTTACTGTGTTTCAACAGTTTTCAATCAGCATGATAGAAAATCTTGACACATTCTGACTTTCAAACTCATGGCTGCCTTATTTTCTGTCGCAGTCATACTATAGTTATGAAATGATATAACTCAGTACCATGGTAGAAAAATACTGGTAACTAATAGAGTGTTAGTACTCTCAATATAACTGGGTACCAAAGCTACCACTGTTCACTGTTGTTTCAGCAGTTTTCAGTCGGCATGATAGAGAATCTTCACACATTCTGATTCTAAAATCCATGGCTGCCTTATTTTCTGTCGCAGTCATACTATACTTATAAAAACGATATAACTCAATACCGCGGCAGAAAATACCCTGGTAACGAGTATTTGTACACTCAACAAAAATAGGTACCAAAGCTACAGCTGTTCACCGTGTTTCAACAGTTTTCAGTCAGCATGATAGAGAATCTTGACACATTCTGTCTTTCAAACTCATGGCTGCCTTATTTCCTGTCGCAGTCATACTATACTTATCAAACGATATAACTCAGTACCACAGTAACAAAATACACTGGTAACCAATAGAGTGTTAGTACTCTCAACAAAAATAGGTACCAAAGCTACAGCTGTTTACTGTGTTTCAACAGTTTTCAGTCAGCATGATAGAAAATCTTGACACATTCTGACTTTCAAACTCATGGCTGCCTTATTTTCTGTGGCAGTCATACTATACTTATAAAACTATATAACAGAATACCATGGTACAAAATACCCTGGTAACGAATAAAGTATTAGTACTCTGAACAAAAATAGGTACCAAAGCTACAGCTGTTTACTGTGTTTCAACAGTTTTCAGTCAGCTTGATAGAGAATCTTGATACATTCTGACTCTAAAATTCATGACTGCTTTATTTCCTGTCGCAGTCATACTATACTTATAAAACGATATAACACAATCCCATTGTTGAAAAATACCCTTTTAACGAATAGACTAATACTACTGTCAACAAAAATAGGTACGAAACCTTCAGCTGTTTACTGTGTTTCAACAGTTTTCAGTCAGCATGATAGAGAATCTTGAAACATTGTGTCTTTCAAACTCATGGCTGCCTTATTTCCTGTCGCAGTCATACTATAATTATGAAACGATATAACTCAGTACCATGGTAGAAAAATACACTGGTAACTAATAGAGTATTAGTACTCTCAATATAACTAGGTACCAAAGCTACCACTGTTCACTGTTGTTTCCACAGTTTCCAATTAGCATGATAGAGAATCTTGACACATTCTGATTCTGAAATCTATGGCTGCTTCATTTCCTATCGCAGTCATAAAATGATATAACTCAATACCACGGTAGAAAATACCCTGCTAACGAATAAAGTATTAGTTCTCTCAACAAAAATAGGTACCAAAGCTACAGCTGTTTACTGTCTTGCAACAGTTTTCAGTCAGCATGATAGAGAGTCTTGACACATTCTGTCTTTCAAACTCATGGCTGCCTTATTTCCTGTCGCAGTCATACTATACTTATAAAACGATATAACACAATACCATTGTTGAAAAATACCCTTGTAATGAATAGAGTATTAGTACTCTCACCAAAAATAGGTACCAAAGATAGAGCTGTTTACTGTGTTTCAACAGTTTTCAGTCAGCATGATAGAGAATCTTGACACATTCTGATTCTAATATCCATGGTTGCCTTATTTCCTTTTGCAGTCATAGTATACTTATGAAAAGATATAATCCAGTACCACGGTGGAGAAATGCACTGATAACCAATATAGTATTAGTACTGTCAACAAAGAAGGTACGATTCTAAAACTCATGGCTGCCTTATTTCCTGTCGCATTCATACTATACTTATGAAACAATATATCTCAATGCCATTGTTGAAAAATACCCTGGTAATGAATAGAGTATTAGTATCTCTCGACAAAAATGGGTACCAAATCTCCAGCTGTTGACTGTGTTTCAACAGTTTTCAGTCAGCATGATAGAGAATCTTGAAACATTCTGTCTCTAAAATTCATGACTGCTTTATTTCCTGTCGCAGTGATACTATACTTATAAAACGATATAACACAATACCATTGTTGAAAAATACCCTTTTAATGAATAGACTAATACTACTGTCAACAAAAATAGGTACCAAACCTTCAGCTGTTTACTGTGTTTCAACAGTTTTCAGTCAGCATGATAGAGAATCTTGAAACATTGTGTCTTTCAAACTCATGGCTGCCTTATTTCCTGTCGCAGTCATACTATACTTATAAAACGATATAACTCAATACCACGGTAGAAAAATACACTGGTAACCAATAGAGTATTAGTACTCTCAACAGAAATAGGTACCAAAGCTACAGCTGTTTACTGTGTTTCATCAGTTTTCAGTCAGCATGTGAGAGAATCTTGACACATTCCGACTCTCAAACTCATGGCTGCCTTATTTCCTATCGCAGTCATACTATACTTATAAAACGATATAACTCAATACCACGGTAGAAAAATACACTGGTAACCAATAGAGTATTAGTACCCTCAACAGAAATAGGTACCAAAGCTACAGCTGTTTACTGTGTTTCAACAGTTTTCAGTCAGCATGATAGAGAATCTTGACACATTCTGATTCTAAAACACCTGGGTGCCTTATTTCCTGTCGCAGTTATAGTATAGTTATGAAAAGATATAACTCAATACCACGGTACAAAATACCCTGGTAACGAATAAAGTATTTGCACTCTCAACAAAAATGCGTACCAAAGCTACAGCTGTTTACTGTGTTTCAACAGTTTTCAGTCAGCTTGGTAGAGAATCTTGCCACATTCTGTCTTTCAAACTCATGGCTGCCTTATTTTCTGTCGCAGTAATACTATACTTATGAAAAGATATAACTCAATACCATGGTAGAAAATACCCTGGTAACAAATAAAGTATTAGTACTCTCAACAAAAATAGGTACCAAAGCTACAGCTGTTTACTGTGTTTCAACAGTTTTCAGTCAGCATGATAGGAAATCTTGACACATTCTGACTTTCAAACTCATGGCTGCCTTATTTTCTGTCGCAGTCATACTGTACTTATGAAACGATATTACTCAATACCACGGTAGAAAAAGACACTGGTAACCAATAGAATATTAGTACTCTCAACATAACTAGGTACCAAAGGTACAGCTGTTTACTGTGTTTCAACAGATTTCAGTCAGAATGATAGAGAATCTTGACACATGGTGTCTTTCAAACTCATGGCTGCCTTATTTTCTGTCGCAGTCATACTGTACTTATAAAACGATATAACTCAATACCATGGTAGAAAATACCAGGGTAACGAATAAAGTATTTGAACTCTCAACAAAAATAGGTACCCAAGCTACAGCTGTTTGCTGTGTTTCAACAGTTTTCAGTCAGCATGATAGAGAATCTTGCCACATTCTGTCTTTCAAACTCATGGCTGCCTTATTTCCTGTCGCAGTCTTACTGTACTTATAAAACGATATAACTCAATACCACGGCAGAAAAATACACGGGTGACTAATAGAGTATTAGTACTCTCAATATAACTTGATACCAAACTACCACTGTTCACTGTGTTTCAACAGTTTTCAGTCAGCATGATAGCGAATCTTGACACATTCTGAATCTAAAATTCATGGCTGCCTTATTTCCTGTCGCAGTCATACTATACTTTTAAAACAATGTAACACAATACCATTCTTGAAAAATACCCTGGTAACGAATAGAGTATTAGTACTCTGAACAACAATAGGTACCAAAACTACAGCTGTTTACTGTGTTTCAACAGTTTTCAGTCAGCATGATCGAGAATCTTGATACATTCTGACTCTCAATTTCATGGCTTCCTCATTTCCTGTCGCAGTCATACTATACTTTTAGAAGAATGTAACACAATACCATTGTTAAGAAATACCCTCGTAACGAGTAGTGTATTAGTACTCTGAACAAAAATAGGTACCAAAGCTACAGCTGTTTAGTGTGTTTCAACAGCTTTCAGTTAACATGATAGAGAATCTTGATAGATTCTGTCTTTCAAACTCATGGCTGCCTTATTTCCTATTGCAGTCATACTATACTTATAAAACGATATAACTCAGTGCCATGGTAGAAAAATGCACTGGAAACCAATAGAGTATTAGTACTGTCAACAAAAAAGGTACGATTCTAAAACTCATGGCTGCCTTATTTCCTGTCGCAGTCATACTATACTTATGAAACGATATATCTCAATACCATTGTTGAAAAATACCCTGGTAATGAATAGAGTATTAGTACTCTCGACAAAAATAGGTACCAAAGCTACAGCTGTTTACTGTGTTTCAACAGTTTTCAGTCAGCATGATAGAGAATCTTGATACATTCTGACTCTCAATTTCATGGCTGCCTCATTTCCTGTCGCAATCATACCATACTTTTAAAACAATATAACGCAATACGTTTGTTGAAAAATACCCTCTTAACGAATAGAGTATTAGTACTCTCAAAATAGGTACCAAAGCTACAGCTGTTTACTGTGTTTCAACAGTTTTCAGTCAGCATGATAGAGAATCTTGATACATTCTGACTCTCAATTTCATGGCTGCCTCATTTCCTGTCACAGTCATACTATACTTTTAAAACAATGTAACACAATACCATTGTTGAAAAATACCCTGGTAACGAGTAGTGTATTAGTACTCTGAACAAAAATAGGTACCAAAGCTACAGCTGTTTACTGTGTTTCAACAGTTTTCAGTCAGCATGGTAGAGAATCTTGACACATTCTGATTCTAAAATCCATGGTTGCCTTTTTTCCTGTTGCAATCATATTGTACTTATAAAACGATATAACTAAATACCATGGTAGAAAATACCCTGGTAACGAATAAAGTATTTGAACTCGCAACAAAATAGGTACCTAAGCTACAACTGTTCACTGTGTTTCAACAGTTTTCAGTCAGCATGATAGACAATCTTGATACATTCTGATTCTCAAATTCAAGGCTGCTTTATTTCCTGTCGCAGTCATACTATACTTATAAAACGATATAACACAATACCATTGTTGAAAAATACCCTCTTAATGAATAGAGTATTAATACTCTCAACAAAAATAGGTACCAAAGCTACAGCTGTTTACTGTGTTTGAGCAGTTTTCAGTCAGCATGATAGAGAATCTTGACACATTGTGTCTTTCAAACTCATGGCTGCCTTATTTCCTGTCGCAGTCATACTATACTTATAAAACGATATAACTCAATACCACGGTAGAAAAATACACTGGTAACCAATGGAGTATTAGTACTCTCAACAAAAATAGGTACCAAAGCTACAGCTGTTTATTGTGTTTCAACAGTTTTCAGTCAGCATGTGAGAGAATCTTGACACATTCCGACTCTCAAACTCATGGCTGCCTTATTTCCTATCGCAGTCATACTATATTTATAAAACTATATAACTCAATACCACGGTAGAAACATACACTGGTAACGAATAAAGTATTAGTACTCTCAATATAACTAGGTAGCAAAACTACCACTGTTCACTGTTGTTTCCACAGTTTTCAGTCAGCATGATAGAGAATCTTAACACATTCTGATTCTAAAATCCATGGCTGCCTTATTTCCTGTTGCAGTCATACTATAATTATTAAATGATATAACTCAATACCACGGAAGAAAATACCCTGCTAACGGATAAAGTATTAGTACTCTCAACAAAAATAGGTACCAAAGCTACAGCTGTTTACTGTGGTTCAACAGTTTTCAGTCAGCATGATAGAGAATCTTGACACATTCTGTCTTTCAAACTCATGGTTCCCTTATTTCCTATTGCAGTCATACTATACTTATAAAAGATATAACTCTGTACCACGGTAGAAAAATGCACTGGTATCCAATAGAGTATAAGTACTGTCAGCAAAAAAAGGTACGATTCTAAAACTCTTGAGTGCCTTATTTCCTGTTGCAGACATACTATACTTATGAAACGATATAACACAATACCATTGTTGAAAATTGCCCTTGTAATGAATAGAGTATTAGTACTCTCACCAAAAATAGGTATTGAAGCTACGGCTGTTTACTGTGTTTCAACAGTTTTCGGTCAACATGATAGAGAATCTTGATACATTCTGACTCTCAAATTCATGGCTGCTTTATTTCCTGTCGCAATCATACTATACTTGTAAAATGATATAACACAATACCATTGTTGAAAAATACCCTCTTTACGAATAGACTATTAGTACTAACAACAAAAATAGGTACCAAGCTACAGCTGTTTACTGTGTTTCAACAGATTTCAGTCAGCATGATAGACAATCTTGACACATTGTGTCTTTCAAACTCATGGCTGCCTTATTTCCTGTCGCAGTCATACTATACTTATAAAACGATATAACACAATACCATTGTTGAAAAATACCCTGGTAACGAATAGAGTATTAGTACTCTCAACAAAAATAGGTGCCAAAGCTACAGCTGTTTTCTGTCTTTCAACTGTTCTCAGTCAGCATGATAGAGAATCTTGGTGCATTCTGACTCTTAAATTCATGGCTGCTTTATTTCCTGTCACAGTCATAGTATACTTATAAAACGATATAACTCAATACCACGGTAGAAAAACACACTGGTAACCAATAGAGTATCAGTACTCTCAACATAACTAGGTACCAAAGCTACAGCTGTTTACTGTGTTTCAACAGTTTTCAGTCCGCATGATAGAGAATCTTGACACATTCCGTCTTTCAAACTCATGGCTGCCTTATTTCCTGTCGCAGTCCTACTATACTTATAAACGATATAACTCAATACCACAGTAACAAAATACACTGGTAACCAATAGAGTATTAGTACTCTCAAGAAAAATAGGTACCAAAGCTACAGCTGTTTACTGTGTTTCAACAGTTTTCAATCAGCATGATAGAAAATCTTGACACATTCTGACTTTCAAACTCATGGCTGCCTTATTTTCTGTCGCAGTCATACTATACTTAGGAAACGATATAACTCAATACCACGGTAGAAAAATGCACTGGTAACCAATAGAGTATTAGTACTCTCAACATAACTAGGTACCAAAGCTACAGCTGTTAATGTGTTTCAACAGTTTTCAGTCAGCATGATAGAGAATCTTGACACATTGTGTCTTTCAAACTCATGGCTGCTTTATTTTCTGTCGCAGTCATACTATAGTTATGAAATGATATAACTCAGTACCATGGTAGAAAAATACTGGTAACTAATAGAGTGTTAGTACTCTCAATATAACTGGGTACCAAAGCTACCACTGTTCACTGTTGTTTCAACAGTTTTCAGTCGGCATGATAGAGAATCTTCACACATTCTGATTCTAAAATCCATGGCTGCCTTATTTTCTGTCGCAGTCATACTATACTTATAAAAACGATATAACTCAATACCGCGGCAGAAAATACCCTGGTAACGAGTATTTGTACACTCAACAAAAATAGGTACCAAAGCTACAGCTGTTCACCGTGTTTCAACAGTTTTCAGTCAGCATGATAGAGAATCTTGACACATTCTGTCTTTCAAACTCATGGCTGCCTTATTTCCTGTCGCAGTCATACTATACTTATCAAACGATATAACTCAGTACCACAGTAACAAAATACACTGGTAACCAATAGAGTGTTAGTACTCTCAACAAAAATAGGTACCAAAGCTACAGCTGTTTACTGTGTTTCAACAGTTTTCAGTCAGCATGATAGAAAATCTTGACACATTCTGACTTTCAAACTCATGGCTGCCTTATTTTCTGCGGCAGTCATACTATACTTATAAAACTATATAACAGAATACCATGGTACAAAATACCCTGGTAACGAATAAAGTATTAGTACTCTGAACAAAAATAGGTACCAAAGCTACAGCTGTTTACTGTGTTTCAACAGTTTTCAGTCAGCTTGATAGAGAATCTTGATACATTCTGACTCTAAAATTCATGACTGCTTTATTTCCTGTCGCAGTCATACTATACTTATAAAACGATATAACACAATCCCATTGTTGAAAAATACCCTTTTAACGAATAGACTAATACTACTGTCAACAAAAATAGGTACCAAACCTTCAGCTGTTTACTGTGTTTCAACAGTTTTCAGTCAGCATGATAGAGAATCTTGAAACATTGTGTCTTTCAAACTCATGGCTGCCTTATTTCCTGTCGCAGTCATACTATAATTATGAAACGATATAACTCAGTACCATGGTAGAAAAATACACTGGTAACTAATAGAGTATTAGTACTCTCAATATAACTAGGTACCAAAGCTACCACTGTTCACTGTTGTTTCCACAGTTTCCAATTAGCATGATAGAGAATCTTGACACATTCTGATTCTGAAATCTATGGCTGCTTCATTTCCTATCGCAGTCATAAAATGATATAACTCAATACCACGGTAGAAAATACCCTGCTAACGAATAAAGTATTAGTACTCTCAACAAAAATAGGTACCAAAGCTACAGCTGTTTACTGTCTTGCAACAGTTTTCAGTCAGCATGATAGAGAGTCTTGACACATTCTGTCTTTCAAACTCATGGCTGCCTTATTTCCTGTCGCAGTCATACTATACTTATAAAACGATATAACACAATACCATTGTTGAAAAATACCCTTGTAATGAATAGAGTATTAGTACTCTCACCAAAAATAGGTACCAAAGATAGAGCTGTTTACTGTGTTTCAACAGTTTTCAGTCAGCATGATAGAGAATCTTGACACATTCTGATTCTAATATCCATGGTTGCCTTATTTCCTTTTGCAGTCATAGTATACTTATGAAAAGATATAATCCAGTACCACGGTGGAGAAATGCACTGATAACCAATATAGTATTAGTACTGTCAACAAAGAAGGTACGATTCTAAAACTCATGGCTGCCTTATTTCCTGTCGCATTCATACTATACTTATGAAACAATATATCTCAATGCCATTGTTGAAAAATACCCTGGTAATGAATAGAGTATTAGTATCTCTCGACAAAAATGGGTACCAAATCTCCAGCTGTTGACTGTGTTTCAACAGTTTTCAGTCAGCATGATAGAGAATCTTGAAACATTCTGTCTCTAAAATTCATGACTGCTTTATTTCCTGTCGCAGTCATACTATACTTATAAAACGATATAACACAATACCATTGTTGAAAAATACCCTTTTAATGAATAGACTAATACTACTGTCAACAAAAATAGGTACCAAACCTTCAGCTGTTTACTGTGTTTCAACAGTTTTCAGTCAGCATGATAGAGAATCTTGAAACATTGTGTCTTTCAAACTCATGGCTGCCTTATTTCCTGTCGCAGTCATACTATACTTATAAAACGATATAACTCAATACCACGGTAGAAAAATACACTGGTAACCAATACAGTATTAGTACTCTCAACAGAAATAGGTACCAAAGCTACAGCTGTTTACTGTGTTTCATCAGTTTTCAGTCAGCATGTGAGAGAATCTTGACACATTCCGACTCTCAAACTCATGGCTGCCTTATTTCCTATCGCAGTCATACTATACTTATAAAACGATATAACTCAATACCACGGTAGAAAAATACACTGGTAACCAATAGAGTATTAGTACCCTCAACAGAAATAGGTACCAAAGCTACAGCTGTTTACTGTGTTTCAACAGTTTTCAGTCAGCATGATAGAGAATCTTGACACATTCTGATTCTAAAACACCTGGGTGCCTTATTTCCTGTCGCAGTTATAGTATAGTTATGAAAAGATATAACTCAATACCACGGTACAAAATACCCTGGTAACGAATAAAGTATTTGCACTCTCAACAAAAATGCGTACCAAAGCTACAGCTGTTTACTGTGTTTCAACAGTTTTCAGTCAGCATGGTAGAGAATCTTGCCACATTCTGTCTTTCAAACTCATGGCTGCCTTATTTTCTGTCGCAGTAATACTATACTTATGAAAAGATATAACTCAATACCATGGTAGAAAATACCCTGGTAACAAATAAAGTATTAGTACTCTCAACAAAAATAGGTACCAAAGCTCCAGCTGTTTACTGTGTTTCAACAGTTTTCAGTCAGCATGATAGGAAATCTTGACACATTCTGACTTTCAAACTCATGGCTGCCTTATTTTCTGTCGCAGTCATACTGTACTTATGAAACGATATTACTCAATACCACGGTAGAAAAAGACACTGGTAACCAATAGAATATTAGTACTCTCAACATAACTAGGTACCAAAGGTACAGCTGTTTACTGTGTTTCAACAGATTTCAGTCAGAATGATAGAGAATCTTGACACATGGTGTCTTTCAAACTCATGGCTGCCTTATTTTCTGTCGCAGTCATACTGTACTTATAAAACGATATAACTCAATACCATGGTAGAAAATACCAGGGTAACGAATAAAGTATTTGAACTCTCAACAAAAATAGGTACCCAAGCTACAGCTGTTTGCTGTGTTTCAACAGTTTTCAGTCAGCATGATAGAGAATCTTGCCACATTCTGTCTTTCAAACTCATGGCTGCCTTATTTCCTGTCGCAGTCTTACTGTACTTATAAAACGATATAACTCAATACCATGGCAGAAAAATACACGGGTGACTAATAGAGTATTAGTACTCTCAATATAACTTGATACCAAACTACCACTGTTCACTGTGTTTCAACAGTTTTCAGTCAGCATGATAGCGAATCTTGACACATTCTGAATCTAAAATTCATGGCTGCCTTATTTCCTGTCGCAGTCATACTATACTTTTAAAACAATGTAACACAATACCATTCTTGAAAAATACCCTGGTAACGAATAGAGTATTAGTACTCTGAACAACAATAGGTACCAAAACTACAGCTGTTTACTGTGTTTCAACAGTTTTCAGTCAGCATGATCGAGAATCTTGATACATTCTGACTCTCAATTTCATGGCTTCCTCATTTCCTGTCGCAGTCATATTATACTTTTAGAAGAATGTAACACAATACCATTGTTAAGAAATACCCTCGTAACGAGTAGTGTATTAGTACTCTGAACAAAAATAGGTACCAAAGCTACAGCTGTTTAGTGTGTTTCAACAGCTTTCAGTTAACATGATAGAGAATCTTGATAGATTCTGTCTTTCAAACTCATGGCTGCCTTATTTCCTATTGCAGTCATACTATACTTATAAAACGATATAACTCAGTGCCATGGTAGAAAAATGCACTGGAAACCAATAGAGTATTAGTACTGTCAACAAAAAAGGTACGATTCTAAAACTCATGGCTGCCTTATTTCCTGTCGCAGTCATACTATACTTATGAAACGATATATCTCAATACCATTGTTGAAAAATACCCTGGTAATGAATAGAGTATTAGTACTCTCGACAAAAATAGGTACCAAAGCTACAGCTGTTTACTGTGTTTCAACAGTTTTCAGTCAGCATGATAGAGAATCTTGACACATTGTGTCTTTCAAACTCAAGGCTGCCTTATTTCCTGTCGCAATCATACCATACTTTTAAAACAATATAACGCAATACGTTTGTTGAAAAATACCCTCTTAACGAATAGAGTATTAGTACTCTCAACAAAAATAGGTACCAAAGCTACAGCTGTTTACTGTGTTTCAACAGTTTTCAGTCAGCATGATAGAGAATCTTGATACATTCTGACTCTCAATTTCATGGCTGCCTCATTTCCTGTCACAGTCATACTATACTTTTAAAACAATGTAACACAATACCATTGTTGAAAAATACCCTGGTAACGAGTAGTGTATTAGTACTCTGAACAAAAATAGGTACCAAAGCTACAGCTGTTTACTGTGTTTCAACAGTTTTCAGTCAGCATGGTAGAGAATCTTGACACATTCTGATTCTAAAATCCATGGTTGCCTTTTTTCCTGTTGCAATCATATTGTACTTATAAAACGATATAACTAAATACCATGGTAGAAAATACCCTGGTAACGAATAAAGTATTTGAACTCGCAACAAAATAGGTACCTAAGCTACAACTGTTCACTGTGTTTCAACAGTTTTCAGTCAGCATGATAGACAATCTTGATACATTCTGATTCTCAAATTCAAGGCTGCTTTATTTCCTGTCGCAGTCATACTATACTTATAAAACGATATAACACAATACCATTGTTGAAAAATACCCTCTTAATGAATAGAGTATTAATACTCTCAACAAAAATAGGTACCAAAGCTACAGCTGTTTACTGTGTTTGAGCAGTTTTCAGTCAGCATGATAGAGAATCTTGACACATTGTGTCTTTCAAACTCATGGCTGCCTTATTTCCTGTCGCAGTCATACTATACTTATAAAACGATATAACTCAATACCACGGTAGAAAAATACACTGGTAACCAATGGAGTATTAGTACTCTCAACAAAAATAGGTACCAAAGCTACAGCTGTTTATTGTGTTTCAACAGTTTTCAGTCAGCATGTGAGAGAATCTTGACACATTCCGACTCTCAAACTCATGGCTGCCTTATTTCCTATCGCAGTCATACTATATTTACAAAACTATATAACTCAATACCACGGTAGAAACATACACTGGTAACGAATAAAGTATTAGTACTCTCAATATAACTAGGTAGCAAAACTACCACTGTTCACTGTTGTTTCCACAGTTTTCAGTCAGCATGATAGAGAATCTTAACACATTCTGATTCTAAAATCCATGGCTGCCTTATTTCCTGTTGCAGTCATACTATAATTATAAAATGATATAACTCAATACCACGGAAGAAAATACCCTGCTAACGGATAAAGTATTAGTACTCTCAACAAAAATAGGTACCAAAGCTACAGCTGTTTACTGTGGTTCAACAGTTTTCAGTCAGCATGATAGAGAATCTTGACACATTCTGTCTTTCAAACTCATGGTTCCCTTATTTCCTATTGCAGTCATACTATACTTATAAAAGACATAACTCTGTACCACGGTAGAAAAATGCACTGGTATCCAATAGAGTATAAGTACTGTCAGCAAAAAAAGGTACGATTCTAAAACTCTTGAGTGCCTTATTTCCTGTCGTAGACATACTATACTTATGAAACAATATAACACAATACCATTGTTGAAAATTGCCCTTGTAATGAATAGAGTATTAGTACTCTCACCAAAAATAGGTATTGAAGCTACGGCTGTTTACTGTGTTTCAACAGTTTTCGGTCAACATGATAGAGAATCTTGATACATTCTGACTCTCAAATTCATGGCTGCTTTATTTCCTGTCGCAATCATACTATACTTATAGAATGATATAACACAATACCATTGTTGAAAAATACCCTCTTTACGAATAGAGTATTAGTACTAACAACAAAAATAGGTACCAAGCTACAGCTGTTTACTGTGTTTCAACAGATTTCAGTCAGCATGATAGACAATCTTGACACATTGTGTCTTTCAAACTCATGGCTGCCTTATTTCCTGTCGCAGTCATACTATACTTATAAAACGATATAACACAATACCATTGTTTAAAAATACCCTGGTAACGAATAGAGTATTAGTACTCTCAACAAAAATAGGTACCAAAGCTACAGCTGTTTACTGTGTTTCAACAGTTGTCAGTCAGCATGATAGAGAAACTTGACACATTCTGATTCTATAATCTATGGTTGCCTTATTTCCTGTTGCAATCATATTGTACTTATAAAACGATATAACTAAATACCACAGTAGAAAATACCCTGGTAACGAATGAACTATTTGTATTCTCAAAAAATAGGTTCCAAAGCTAAAGCTGTTTACTGTGTTTCAACTGTTTTCAGTCAGCATGATAGAGAATCTAGATGCATTATGACTCTCAAATTAATGGCTGCTTTATTTCCTGTCGCAGTCATAGTATACTTATGAAACAATATAACTCAGTACTACGGTAGAAAAACACACTGGTAACCATTAGAGTATTAGTACTCTCAACATAACTAGGTACCAAAGCTACAGCTGTTTACTGTGTTTCAACAGTTTTCAGTCAGCATGATAGAGAATCTTGACACATTCTGATTCTAAAATCCATGGTTGCCTTATTTCCTGTTGCAGTCATATTATACTTATAAAACGATATAACTCAATACCACGGTTGAAAATACCCTGGTAGCAAATAAAGTATTTGCACTCTCAACAAAAATAGGAACCAAAGCTACAGCTGTTTACTATGTATCAACAGTTTTCAGTCAGCATGATAGAGAATCTTCACACATTCTGTCTTTCAAACTCATGGCTGCCTTATTTCCTGTCGCAGTCATACTATATTTATAAAACGATATAACTCAATACTACAGTAACAAAATATGCTGGTAACCAATAGAGTATTAGTACTCTCAACAAAAATAGGTACCAAAGCTACAGCTGTTTACTGTGTTTCAACAGTTTTCAGTCAGCATGTGAGAGAATCTTGACACATTCCGACTCTCAAACTCATGGCTGCCCTATTTCCTATAGCAGTCATACTATAGTTATAAAACTATATAACTCAATACCACGGTAGAAAAATGCACTGGTAACCAATAGAGTATTAGTATTGTCAACAAAAAAAGGTACGATTCTAAAACTCATGGCTGCCTTATTTCCTGTCGCAGTCATACTATACTTATGAAACGATATATCTCAATACCATTGTTGAAAAATACCCTGGTAATGAATAGAGTATTAGTACTCTCGACAAAAATAGGTACCAAAGCTACAGCTGTTTACTGTGTATCTACAGTTTTCAGTCAGCATGATTGAGAATCTTGATACATTCTGACTCTCAAATTCATGGCTGCTTTATTTCCTGTCGCAGTCATACTATACTTATAAAACGATATAACACAATACCATTGTTGAAAAATACCCTCTTAATGAACAGAGTCTTAGTACTCTGAACAAAAATAGGTACCAAAGCTACAGCTGTTTACTGTGTTTCAACAGTTTTCAGTCAGCATGTGAGAGAATCTTGACACATTCCGACTCTCAAACTCATGGCTGCCCTATTTCCTATAGCAGTCATACTATAGTTATAAAACTATATAACTCAATACCACGGTAGAAAAATACACTGGTAACGAATAAAGTATTAGTACTCTCAATATAACTAGGTACCAAAACTACCACTGTTCACTGTTTTTTCCACAGTTTTCAGTCAGCATGATAGAGAGTCTTGACACATTCCGACTCTCAAACTCATGGCTGCCTTATTTCCTGTTGCAGTCATACTATACTTATAAAACGATATAACTCAATACAACAGTAGAAAATACCCTGGTAACGAATAAAGTATTCGTACTCTCATCAAAAATAGGTACCAAAGCTACAGCTGTTTACTTTGTTTCAACAGTTTTCAGTCAGCATGATAGAGAATCCCTGACACATTCTGTCTTTCAAACTCATGGCTGTCTTATTTCCTCCCGCAGTCATACTATACTTATAAAACGATATAACACAATACCATTATTGAAAAATACCCTTGTAATGAATAGAGTATTAGTACTCCCACCAAAAATAGGTACCAAAGCTACAGCTGTTTACTGTGTTTCAACAGTTTTCAGTCAGCATGATAGAGAATCTTGACACATTCTGATTCTGAAATCCATGGCAGCCTTATTTCCTGTCGCAGTCATACTATACTTATAAAACTATATAACTCAATACCACGGTAGATAATACCCTGGTAGCGAATAAAGTATTAGTAATCTGAACAAAAATAGGTACCAAAGCTACAGCTGTTTACTGTGGTTCAATAGTTTTCAGTCAGCATGATGGAGAATCTTGACACATTCTGTCTTTCAAACTCATGGCTCCCTTATTTCCTATTGCAGTCATACTATACTTATAAAACGATGTAACTCAGTACCACAGTAGAAAAATGCACTGGTAACCAATAGAGTATAAGTACTTTCAACAAAAACAAGTACGATTCTAAAACACATGAGTGCCTTATTTCCTGTCGCAGTCATACTATACTTATAAACGATATAACACAATACCATTGTTGAAAAATACCCTTGTAATCAATAGAGTATTAGTACTCTGAACAAAAATAGGTACCAAAGCTACAGCTGTTTACTGTGTTTCAACAGTTTTCAGTCAGCATGACAGAGAATCTTGACACATTGTGTCTTTCAAACTCGTGGCTGCCTTATTTCCTGTCGCAGTCATACTATACTTATAAAACGATATAACTCAATACCACGCTAGAAAAATACACTGGTAACCAATAGCGTATTTGTACTCTCAACATAATTAGGTACCAAGAAGCTACAGCTGTTTACTGTGTTTCAACAGATTTCAGTCTGCATGATAGACAATCTTGACACTTTGTGTCTTTCAAACTCATGGCTGCTTTATTTCCTGTCGCAGTCATACTATACTTATAAAATGATATAACACAGTACCATTGTTGAAAAATACCCTTGTAACCAATAGAGTATTAGTACTTTCAACAAGAATAGGTACCAAAGCTACAGCTGTTTACTGTGTTTCAACAGTTTTCAGTCAGCATGATGGAGAATTTTGACACATTCTGATTTTAAAATCCAAGGCTGCCTTATTTCCTGTCGCAGACATACTATACTTCTAAAATGATATAACTCAATACCACGGTAGAAAATACCCTGGTAACGAATAAAGTATTAGTACTCTCATCAAAAATAGGTACCAAAGCTACAGCTGTTTAGTGTGTTTCAACAGTTTTCAGTCACTATGATAGAGAATCTTGACACATTCTGACTCTCAAACACATGGCCACCTCGTTTAATGTCGCAGTCGTCCTATAGTTATAAAACGATATAACTGAATACCACGGAACAAAATAACCTGCTAACGAATAAAGTATTAGTACTCTCTACAAAAATAGGTAGCAAAGCTACAGCTGTGTACTGTGTTTCAACAGTTTTCATTCAGTATGATAGAGAATCTTGACACATTGTGTCTTTCAAACTCATGGCTGCCTTATTTTCTGTTGCAGTCATACTATAATTATGAAACGATATAATTCAATACCATGCTAGAAAAATACACTGGTAATTAATAGAGTATTAGTACTCTCAATATAACTAGGTACCAAAGCTACCACTGTTCACTGTTGTTTCAACAGTTTTCAGTCAGCATGATAGAGAATCTTGACACATTCTGTTTCTAAAATCCATGGCTGCCTTGTTTCCTGTCGCAGTTGTACTATACTTATAAAACGATATAACTCAATACCACGTTTGAAAATACGCTGGTAACGAATAAAGTATTAGTAGTCTCAACAAAAATAGGTACCAAAGCTATAGCTGTTTACTGTGTTTCAACAGTTTTCAGTCAGAATGATAGAGAATCTTGACACATTCTGTCTTTCAAACTCATGGCTGACTTATTTCCTGTCGCAGTCATACTATACTTATACAACGATATAACTCAATACCGCGGTAGAAAATACCCTGGTAACGAGTATTTGTACACTCAACAAAAATAGGTACCAAAGCTACAGCTGTTCACTGTGTTTCAACAGTTTTCAGTCAGCATGATAGAGAATCTTGACACATTCTGATTCTAAAATGCCTGGCTGCCTTATTTCCTGTCGCAGTCATACTATACTTATGAAATGATATAACTCAATACCATTGTTGAAAAATACCCTAATAATGAATAGAATATTACTACTCGCGACGAAAATAGGTGCCAAAGCTACAGCTGTTTTCTGTCTTTCAACTGTTCTCAGTCAGCATGATAGAGAATCCTGGTGCATTCTGACTCTTAAATTCATGGCTGCTTTATTTCCTGTCACAGTCATAGTATACTTATAAAACGATATAACTCAATACCACGGTAGAAAAACACACTGGTAACCAATAGAGTATCAGTACTCTCAACATAACTAGGTACCAAAGCTACAGCTGTTTACTGTGTTTCAACAGTTTTCAGTCCGCATGATAGAGAATCTTGACACATTCCGTCTTTCAAACTCATGGCTGCCTTATTTCCTGTCGCAGTCCTACTATACTTATAAACGATATAACTCAATACCACAGTAACAAAATACACTGGTAACCAATAGAGTATTAGTACTCTCAAGAAAAATAGGTACCAAAGCTACAGCTGTTTACTGTGTTTCAACAGTTTTCAATCAGCATGATAGAAAATCTTGACACATTCTGACTTTCAAACTCATGGTTGCCTTATTTTCTGTCGCAGTCATACTATACTTAGGAAACGATATAACTCAATACCACGGTAGAAAAATGCACTGGTAACCAATAGAGTATTAGTACTCTCAACATAACTAGGTACCAAAGCTACAGCTGTTAATGTGTTTCAACAGTTTTCAGTCAGCATGATAGAGAATCTTGACACATTGTGTCTTTCAAACTCATGGCTGCCTTATTTTCTGTCGCAGTCATACTATAATTATGAAACGATATAACTCAGTACCATGGTAGAAAAATACTGGTAACTAATAGAGTGTTAGTACTCTCAATATAACTGGGTACCAAAGCTACCACTGTTCACTGTTGTTTCAACAGTTTTCAGTCGGCATGATAGAGAATCTTCACACATTCTGATTCTAAAATCCATGACTGCCTTATTTTCTGTCGCAGTCATACTATACTTATAAAAACGATATAACTCAATACCGCGGCAGAAAATACCCTGGTAACGAGTATTTGTACACTCAACAAAAATAGGTACCAAAGCTACAGCTGTTCACCGTGTTTCAACAGTTTTCAGTCAGCATGATAGAGAATCTTGACACATTCTGTCTTTCAAACTCATGGCTGCCTTATTTCCTGTCGCAGTCATACTATACTTATCAAACGATATAACTCAATACCACAGTAACAAAATACACTGGTAACCAATAGAGTGTTAGTACTCTCAACAAAAATAGGTACCAAAGCTACAGCTGTTTACTGTGTTTCAACAGTTTTCAGTCAGCATGATAGAAAATCTTGACACATTCTGACTTTCAAACTCATGGCTGCCTTATTTTCTGTGGCAGTTATACTATACTTAGGAAACGATATAACTCAGTACCACGGTAGAAAGACGCACTGATAACCAATAGAGTATTAGTACTTTCAACATAACTAGGTACCAAAGCTACAGCTGTTAATGTGTTTCAACAGTCTTCAGTCAGCGTGATAGAGAATTTTAACACATTGTGTCTTTCAAACTCATGGCTGCCTTATTTCCTGTCGCAGTCATACTATACTTTTAAAACAGTATAACACAATACCATTGTTGAAAATACCCTGGTAACGAATAGAGTATTAGTACTCTGAACAACAATAGGTACCAAAGCTACAACTGTTTACTGTGTTTCAACAGTTTTCAGTCAGCATGATAGAGATTCTTGATACATTCTGACTCTCTAATTCATGGCTTCCTCATTTCCTGTCGCAGTCATACTATACTTTTAAAACAATGTAACACAATACGATTCTTGGAAAATATCCTGGTAACGAGTAGTGTATTAGTACTCTGAACAAAAATAGGTACCAAAGCTACAGCTGTTTACTGCGTTTCAACAGTTTTCAGTCCGCAAGATACAGAATCTTGACACATTCTGTCTTTCAAAATCATGGCCGCCTTATTTTCTGTCACAGTCATACTATAATTATGAAACGCTATAACTCAATACCATGGTAGAAAATACCTTGGTAACGAATAAAGTATTTGTATTCTCAAAAAAATAGGTACCAAAGCTACAGCTGTTTACTGTGTTTCAACAGTTTGCGATCAACATGATAGAGAATCTTGACACATTCTGACTTTCAAACTCATGGCTGCCTTATTTCCTGTCACAATCATACTATACTTATAAAACGATGTAACTCAATACCACGGTAAAAAATACACTTGTAACCAATAGAGTATTAGTACTCTCAATATAACTAGGTACCAAAGCTACCACTGTTCACTGTTGTTTCAACAGTTTTCAGTCAGCATGATAGAGAATCTTGAGACATTCTGATTCTAAAATACCTGGCTGCCTTATTTCCTGTCGCAGTCATGCTATACTTATAAAACGATATAACACAATACCATTGTTGAAAAATACCCTTGTAATGAATAGAGTATTAGTACTCTCACCAAAAATAAGTACCAAAGATACAGCTGTTTACTGTGTTTCAACAGTTTTCAGTCAGCATGATAGAGAATCTTGACACATTCTGATTCTAAAATCCAAGGTTGCCTTATTTCCTGTCGCAGTCATACTATACTTATAAAACTATATAACAGAATACCATGGTACAAAATACCCTGGTAACGAATAAAGTATTAGTACTCTGAACAAAAATAGGTACCAAAGCTACAGCTGTTTACTGTGTTTCAACAGTTTTCAGTCAGCTTGATAGAGAATCTTGATACATTCTGACTCTAAAATTCATGACTGCTTTATTTCCTGTCGCAGTCATACTATACTTATAAAACGATATAACACAATCCCATTGTTGAAAAATACCCTTTTAACGAATAGACTAATACTACTGTCAACAAAAATAGGTACCAAACCTTCAGCTGTTTACTGTGTTTCAACAGTTTTCAGTCAGCATGATAGAGAATCTTGAAACATTGTGTCTTTCAAACTCATGGCTGCCTTATTTCCTGTCGCAGTCATACTATAATTATGAAACGATGTAACTCAGTACCATGGTAGAAAAATACACTGGTAACTAATAGAGTATTAGTACTCTCAATATAACTAGGTACCAAAGCTACCACTGTTCACTGTTGTTTCCACAGTTTCCAATTAGCATGATAGAGAATCTTGACACATTCTGATTCTGAAATCTATGGCTGCGTCATTTCCTATCGCAGTCATAAAATGATATAACTCAATACCACGGTAGAAAATACCCTGCTAACGAATAAAGTATTAGTACTCTCAACAAAAATAGGTACCAAAGCTACAGCTGTTTACTGTCTTGCAACAGTTTTCAGTCAGCATGATAGAGAATCTTGACACATTCTGTCTTTCAAACTCATGGCTGCCTTATTTCCTGTCGCAGTCATACTATACTTATAAAACGATATAACACAATACCATTGTTGAAAAATACCCTTGTAATGAATAGAGTATTAGTACTCTCACCAAAAATAGGTACCAAAGATAGAGCTGTTTACTGTGTTTCAACAGTTTTCAGTCAGCATGATAGAGAATCTTGACACATTCTGATTCTAATATCCATGGTTGCCTTATTTCCTTTTGCAGTCATAGTATACTTATGAAAAGATATAATCCAGTACCACGGTGGAGAAATGCACTGATAACCAATATAGTATTAGTACTGTCAACAAAGAAGGTACGATTCTGAAACTCATGGCTGCCTTATTTCCTGTCGCATTCATACTATACTTATGAAACGATATATCTCAATGCCATTGTTGAAAAATACCCTGGTAATGAATAGAGTATTAGTATCTCTCGACAAAAATGGGTACCAAATCTCCAGCTGTTGACTGTGTTTCAACAGTTTTCAGTCAGCATGATAGAGAATCTTGAAACATTGTGTCTTTCAAACTCATGGCTGCCTTATTTCCTGTCGCAGTCATACTATACTTATAAAACGATATAACTCAATACCACGGTAGAAAAATACACTGGTAACCAATAGAGTATTAGTACTCTCAACAGAAATAGGTACCAAAGCTACAGCTGTTTACTGTGTTTCATCAGTTTTCAGTCAGCATGTGAGAGAATCTTGACACATTCCGACTCTCAAACTCATGGCTGCCTTATTTCCTATCGCAGTCATACTATACTTATAAAACGATATAACTCAATACCACGGTAGAAAAATACACTGGTAACCAATAGAGTATTAGTACCCTCAACAGAAATAGGTACCAAAGCTACAGCTGTTTACTGTGTTTCAACAGTTTTCAGTCAGCATGATAGAGAATCTTGACACATTCTGATTCTAAAACACCTGGGTGCCTTATTTCCTGTCGCAGTTATAGTATAGTTATGAAAAGGTATAACTCAATACCACGGTACAAAATACCCTGGTAACGAATAAAGTATTTGCACTCTCAACAAAACTGCGTACCAAAGCTACAGCTGTTTACTGTGTTTCAACAGTTTTCAGTCAGCATGGTAGAGAATCTTGCCACATTCTGTCTTTCAAACTCATGGCTGCCTTATTTTCTGTCGCAGTAATACTATACTTATGAAACGATATTACTCAATACCACGGTAGAAAAAGACACTGGTAACCAATAGAGTATTAGTACTCTCAACATAACTAGGTACCAAAGGTACAGCTGTTTACTGTGTTTCAACAGATTTCAGTCAGAATGATAGAGAATCTTGACACATGGTGTCTTTCAAACTCATGGCTGCCTTATTTTCTGTCGCAGTCATACTGTACTTATAAAACGATATAACTCAATACCACGGTAGAAAATACCAGGGTAACGAATAAAGTATTTGAACTCTCAACAAAAATAGGTACCCAAGCTACAGCTGTTTGCTGTGTTTCAACAGTTTTCAGTCAGCATGATAGAGAATCTTGCCACATTCTGTCTTTCAAACTCATGGCTGCCTTATTTCCTGTCGCAGTCTTAGTGTACTTATAAAACGATATAACTCAATACCACGGCAGAAAAATACACGGGTGACTAATAGAGTATTAGTACTCTCAATATAACTTGATACCAAACTACCACTGTTCACTGTGTTTCAACAGTTTTCAGTCAGCATGATAGCGAATCTTGACACATTCTGAATCTAAAATTCATGGCTGCCTTATTTCCTGTCGCAGTCATACTATACTTTTAAAACAATGTAACACAATACCATTCTTGAAAAATACCCTGGTAACGAATAGAGTATTAGTACTCTGAACAACAATAGGTACCAAAACTACAGCTGTTTACTGTGTTTCAACAGTTTTCAGTCAGCATGATCGAGAATCTTGATACATTCTGACTCTCAATTTCATGGCTTCCTCATTTCCTGTCGCAGTCATACTATACTTTTAGAAGAATGTAACACAATACCATTGTTAAGAAATACCCTCGTAACGAGTAGTGTATTAGTACTCTGAACAAAAATAGGTACCAAAGCTACAGCTGTTTAGTGTGTTTCAACAGCTTTCAGTTAACATGATAGAGAATCTTGATAGATTCTGTCTTTCAAACTCATGGCTGCCTTATTTCCTATTGCAGTCATACTATACTTATAAAACGATATAACTCAGTGCCATGGTAGAAAAATGCACTGGAAACCAATAGAGTATTAGTACTGTCAACAAAAAAGGTACGATTCTAAAACTCATGGCTGCCTTATTTCCTGTCGCAGTCATACTATACTTATGAAACGATATATCTCAATACCATTGTTGAAAAATACCCTGGTAATGAATAGAGTATTAGTACTCTCGACAAAAATAGGTACCAAAGCTACAGCTGTTTACTGTGTTTCAACAGTTTTCAGTCAGCATGATAGAGAATCTTGACACATTGTGTCTTTCAAACTCAAGGCTGCCTTATTTCCTGTCGCAATCATACCATACTTTTAAAACAATATAACGCAATACGTTTGTTGAAAAATACCCTATTAACGAATAGAGTATTAGTACTCTCAACAAAAATAGGTACCAAAGCTACAGCTGTTTACTGTGTTTCAACAGTTTTCAGTCAGCATGATAGAGAATCTTGATACATTCTGACTCTCAATTTCATGGCTGCCTCATATCCTGTCACAGTCATACTATACTTTTAAAACAATGTAACACAATACCATTGTTGAAAAATACCCTGGTAACGAGTAGTGTATTAGTACTCTGAACAAAAATAGGTACCAAAGCTACAGCTGTTTACTGTGTTTCAACAGTTTTCAGTCAGCATGATAGAGAATCTTGACACATTCTGATTCTAAAATCCATGGTTGCCTTTTTTCCTGTTGCAATCATATTGTACTTATAAAACGATATAACTAAATACCATGGTAGAAAATACCCTGGTAACGAATAAAGTATTTGAACTCGCAACAAAATAGGTACCTAAGCTACAACTGTTCACTGTGTTTCAACAGTTTTCAGTCAGCATGATAGACAATCTTGATACATTCTGATTCTCAAATTCAAGGCTGCTTTATTTCCTGTCGCAGTCATACTATACTTATAAAACGATATAACACAATACCATTGTTGAAAAATACCCTCTTAATGAATAGAGTATTAATACTCTCAACAAAAATAGGTACCAAAGCTACAGCTGTTTACTGTGTTTGAGCAGTTTTCAGTCAGCATGATAGAGAATCTTGACACATTGTGTCTTTCAAACTCATGGCTGCCTTATTTCCTGTCGCAGTCATACTATACTTATAAAACGATATAACTCAATACCACGGTAGAAAAATACACTGGTAACCAATGGAGTATTAGTACTCTCAACAAAAATAGGTACCAAAGCTACAGCTGTTTATTGTGTTTCAACAGTTTTCAGTCAGCATGTGAGAGAATCTTGACACATTCCGACTCTCAAACTCATGGCTGCCTTATTTCCTATCGCAGTCATACTATATTTATAAAACTATATAACTCAATACCACGGTAGAAACATACACTGGTAACGAATAAAGTATTAGTACTCTCAATATAACTAGGTAGCAAAACTACCACTGTTCACTGTTGTTTCCACCGTTTTCAGTCAGCATGATAGAGAATCTTGACACATTCTGATTCTAAAATCCATGGCTGTCTTTTTTCCTGTTGCAGTCATACTATACTTATAAAACGGTATAACTCAATACCATGGTAGAAAATACCCTGGTAACGAATAAAGTATTAGTACTCTCAACAAAAATAGGTACCAAAGCTACAGCTGTTTACTTTGTTTCAACAGTTTTCAGTCAGCATTTTAGAGAATCCCTAACACATTCTGTCTTTCAAACTCATGGCTGCCTTATTTCCTGTCGCTGTCATACTATACTTATAAAACGATATAACACAATACCATTGTTGAAAAATACCCTTGTAATGAATAGAGTATTAGTACTCTCACCAAAAATAGGTACCAAAGCTACAGCTGTTTACTGTGTTTCAACAGTTTTCAGTCAGCATGATAGAGAATCTTGACACATTCTGATTTTGAAATCCATGGCTGCCTTATTTCCTGTCGGAGTCATACTATACTTATAAAACTATATAACTCAATACCACGGTAGATAATACCCTGGTAACGAATAAAGTATTAGTACTCTGAACAAAAATAGGTACCAAAGCTACAGCTGTTTACCGTGGTTCAACAGTTTTCAGTCAGCATCATAGAGAAACTTGACACATTCTATCTTTCAAACTCATGGCTCCCTTATTTCCTATTGCAGTCATACTATACTTATAAAATGATATAACTCAGTACGACAGTAGAAAAATGCGCTGGTAACCAATAGAGTATATGTACTGTCAACAAAAAAAGGTGCGATTCTTAAACTCATGAGTGCCTTATTTCCTGTCGCAGTCTTACTATACTTATGAAACGATATAACACAATACCATTGTTGAAAAATGCCCTTGTAATGAATACAGTAATAGTACACTCACCAAAAATAGGTACCGAAGCTACAGCTGTTTCCTGTGTTTCAACAGTTTTCGGTCAGCATGATAGAGAATCTTGATGCATTCTGACTCTCAAATTCATGGCTGCTTTATCTCCTGTCGCAGTAATACTATACTTATAAAATGATATAACACAATACCATTGTTGAAAAATACCCCTTTAACCAATAGAGTATTAGTACTCTCAACAAAAATAGGTACCAAGCTACAGCTGTTTACTGTGTTTCAACAGTTTTCAGTCAGCATGATAGAGAATCTTGACACATTCTGATTCTAAAATCCATGGTTGCCTTATTTCCTGTTGCAATCATATCATACTAATAAAACGATATAACTCAATACCGCGATAGAAAATACCCTGGTACGAATAAAGTATTTGTACTCTCAACAAAAATAGGTACCAAAGCTACAGCTGTTTACTGTGTTTCAACAGTTTTCAGTAAGCATGATAGAGAATCTTGACACATTCTGTCTTTCAGTCTCATGGCTGCCTTATTTTCTGTCGCAGTCTACTTATGAAACGATATAACTCAATACCATGGTAGAAAAATACACTGGTAACTAATAGAGTATTAGTACTCTCAATATAACTAGGTACCGAAGCTACCACTGTTCACTGTTGTTTCCACAGTTTTCAGTCAGCATGGTAGAGAATCTTGACACATTCTGTTTCTAAAATCCATGGCTGCCTTATTTCCTGTTGCAGTCATACTACACTTATAAAACGATATAACTCAATATCACGGTAGAAAAAACTCTGGTAACGAATAAAGTATTAGTACTCTCAACAAAAATAGATACCAAAGCTACAGCTGTTTACTGTGTTGCAACAGTTTTCAGTCAGCATGATAGAGAATCTTGACACATTCTGTCTTTCAAACTGATGGCTGACTTATTTCCTTTCGCAGTCATACTATACTTATAAAACGATATAACTCAATACCACGGTAGAAAAATGCACTGGTAACCAATAGAGTATTAGTACTGTCAACAAAAAAGGTACGATTCCAGAACTCATGGCTGCCTTATTTCCTGTCGCAGTCATACTATACTTATGAAACAATATAACTCAATACCATGGTAGAAAAATACCCTGGTAATGAATAGAGTATTAGTACTCTCGACAAAAATGGGTACCAAAGCTACAGCTGTTTACTGTGTTTCAACAGTTTTCAGTCAGCATGATTGAGAATCTTGATACATTCTGACTCTCAAATTCATAGCTGCTTTATTTCCTGTCGCAGTCATACTTTACTTATAAAATGATATAACACAATACCATTGTTGAAAAATACCCTCTTAACGAATAGAGTCTTAGTACTCTCAACAAAAATAGGTACCAAAGCTACAGCTGTTTACTGTGTTTAAACAGTTTTCAGTCATCATGATAGAGAATCTTGACACATTGTTTCTTTCAAACTCATGGCTGCCATATTTCCTGTCGCAGTCATACTATACTTATAAAACGATATAACTCAATACCACGGTAGAAAAATACACTGGTAACCAATGCAGTATTAGTACTCTCAACAAAAATAGGTACCAAAGCTACGGCTGTTTACTGTGTTTCAACAGTTTTCAGTCAGCATGATAGAGAATCTTGACACATTCTGATTCTAAAATACCTGGCTGCCTTATTTCCTGTCGTAGTCATACTATACTTATGAAACGATATAACTGAATAGCATTGTTGAAAAATACCCTGGTAATGAATAGAGTATTAGTACTCTCACCAAAAATAGGTACCCAAGCTACAGCTGTTTACTGTGTTTCAAGAGGTTTCAGTCAGCATGCTAGAGAATCTTGATACATTCTGACTCTCAAATTCATGGCTGCTTTATTTCCTGTCACAGTCATACTATACTTATAAAACGATATAACACAATACCATTGTTGAAAAATACCCTTGTAATCAATAGACTATTAGTACTCTGATCAAAAATAGGTACCAAAGCTACAGCTGTTTACTGTGTTTCAACAGTTTTCAGTCAGCATGATAGAGAATCTTGACACATTCTATCTTTCAAACTCATGACTGCCTTATTTCCTGTCGCAGTCATACTATACTTATAAAGCTATATAACACAATACCATTGTTGAAAAATACCCTTGTAATGAATAGAGTATTAGTACTCTCACCAAAAATAGGTACCAAACCTACAGCTGTTTACTGTGTTTCAACAGTTTCCAGTCAGCATGATAGAGAATCTTGACACATTCTGATTCTATAATCTATGGTTGCCTTATTTCCTGTTGCAATCATATTGTACTTATGAAACGATATAATTGAATACCACGGTAGAAAATACCCTGGTAACGAATAAAGTATTTGCATTCTCAAAAAATAGGTTCCAAAGCTACAGCTGTTTACTGTGTTTCAACAGTTTTCAGTCAGCATGATAGAGAATCTTGACACATTCTGATTCTGAAATCCATGGCTGCCTTATTTCCTGTCGCAGTCATACTATACTTATAAAACTATATAACTCAATCCCACGGTAGATAGTACCCTGGTAACGAATAAAGTATTAGTACTCTGAACAAAAATAGGTACCAAATCTACAGCTGTTTACTGTGGTTCAACAGTTTTCAGTCAGCATGATAGAGAATCTTGACTCATTCTGTCTTTCAAACTCATGACTCCCTTATTTCCTATTGCAGTCATACTATACTTATAAAACGATATAATTCAGTACCACAGTAGAAAAATGCACTGGTAACCAATAGAGTATTAGTACTGTCAACAAAAAAGGTACGATTCTAAAACTCATGAGTGCCTTACTTCCTGTCGCAGTCATGCTATTCTTATAAAACGATATAACACAATACCATTGTTGAAAAATGCCCTTGTGATGAATAGAGTATTGGTACGCTCACCAAAAATAGGTACCGAAGCTACAGCTGTTTACTGTGTTTCAAAAGTTTTCGGTCAGCATGATAGAAAATCTTGATACATTCCGACTCTCAAATTCATGGCTGCTTTATTTCCTGTCGCAGTCATACTTTACTTATAAAATGATATAACACAATACCATTGTTGAAAAATACCCTCTTAACGAATAGAGTCTTAGTACTCTCAACAAAAATAGGTACCAAAGCTACAGCTGTTTACTGTGTTTAAACAGTTTTCAGTCATCATGATAGAGAATCTTGACACATTGTTTCTTTCAAACTCATGGCTGCCATATTTCCTGTCGCAGTCATACTATACTTATAAAACGATATAACTCAATACCACGGTAGAAAAATACACTGGTAACCAATGCAGTATTAGTACTCTCAACAAAAATAGGTACCAAAGCTACGGCTGTTTACTGTGTTTCAACAGTTTTCAGTCAGCATGATAGAGAATCTTGACACATTCTGATTCTAAAATACCTGGCTGCCTTATTTCCTGTCGTAGTCATACTATACTTATGAAACGATATAACTGAATAGCATTGTTGAAAAATACCCTGGTAATGAATAGAGTATTAGTACTCTCACCAAAAATAGGTACCCAAGCTACAGCTGTTTACTGTGTTTCAAGAGGTTTCAGTCAGCATGCTAGAGAATCTTGATACATTCTGACTCTCAAATTCATGGCTGCTTTATTTCCTGTCACAGTCATACTATACTTATAAAACGATATAACACAATACCATTGTTGAAAAATACCCTTGTAATCAATAGACTATTAGTACTCTGAACAAAAATAGGTACCAAAGCTACAGCTGTTTACTGTGTTTCAACAGTTTTCAGTCAGCATGATAGAGAATCTTGACACATTCTATCTTTCAAACTCATGACTGCCTTATTTCCTGTCGCAGTCATACTATACTTATAAAGCTATATAACACAATACCATTGTTGAAAAATACCCTTGTAATGAATAGAGTATTAGTACTCTCACCAAAAATAGGTACCAAACCTACAGCTGTTTACTGTGTTTCAACAGTTTCCAGTCAGCATGATAGAGAATCTTGACACATTCTGATTCTATAATCTATGGTTGCCTTATTTCCTGTTGCAATCATATTGTACTTATGAAACGATATAATTGAATACCACGGTAGAAAATACCCTGGTAACGAATAAAGTATTTGCATTCTCAAAAAATAGGTTCCAAAGCTACAGCTGTTTACTGTGTTTCAACAGTTTTCAGTCAGCATGATAGAGAATCTTGACACATTCTGATTCTGAAATCCATGGCTGCCTTATTTCCTGTCGCAGTCATACTATACTTATAAAACTATATAACTCAATCCCACGGTAGATAGTACCCTGGTAACGAATAAAGTATTAGTACTCTGAACAAAAATAGGTACCAAATCTACAGCTGTTTACTGTGGTTCAACAGTTTTCAGTCAGCATGATAGAGAATCTTGACTCATTCTGTCTTTCAAACTCATGACTCCCTTATTTCCTATTGCAGTCATACTATACTTATAAAACGATATAATTCAGTACCACAGTAGAAAAATGCACTGGTAACCAATAGAGTATTAGTACTGTCAACAAAAAAGGTACGATTCTAAAACTCATGAGTGCCTTACTTCCTGTCGCAGTCATGCTATTCTTATAAAACGATATAACACAATACCATTGTTGAAAAATGCCCTTGTGATGAATAGAGTATTGGTACGCTCACCAAAAATAGGTACCGAAGCTACAGCTGTTTACTGTGTTTCAAAAGTTTTCGGTCAGCATGATAGAAAATCTTGATACATTCCGACTCTCAAATTCATGGCTGCCTTATTTCCTGTCGCAGTCATACTATACTTATAAAACGATATAACACAATACCATTGTTGAAAAATACCCTCTTAACGAATAGAGTATTAGTACTCTCAACAAAAATAGGTACCAAAGCTACAGCTGTTTACTGTATTTCAACAGTTTTCAATTGGCATGATAGAAAATCTTGACACATTCTGACTTTCAAACTCTTGGCTGCCTTATTTTCTGTCGCAGTCATACTATACTTAGGAAACGATATAACTCAGTACCATGGTAGAACAACGCACAGGTAACCGATTGAGTATTAGTACTGTCAACAAAAATAGGTACCAAAGCTACAGCTGTTTACTGTGTTTCAACAGTTTTCAATCAGCATGATAGAGAATCTTGATACATTCTGACTCTCAAATTCATGGCTACCTCATTTCTTGTCGCAGTCATACTATACTTTTAAAACAATGTAACACAATACCATTGTTGAAAAATACCCTGGTAAAGAGTAGTGTATTAGTACTCTGAACAAAAATAGGTACCAAAGCTACAGCTGTTTACTGTGTTTCAACAGTTTTCAGTCAGCATGATAGAGAATCTTGACACATTCTGTCTTTCACTCTCATGGCTGCCTTATTTTCTGTCACAGTCATACTATACTTATGAAACGATATAACTCAATACCATGGTACCAAAGCTACCACTGTTCACTGTTGTTTCCACAGTTTTCAGTCAGCATGATAGAGAATCTTGACACATTGTTTCTTTCAAACTCATGGCTGCCTTATTTCCTGTCGCAGTCATACTATACTTATAAAACGATATAACTCAATACCACGGTAGAAAAATACGCTGGTAACCAATAGAGTATTAGTACTCTCAACAAAAATAGGTACCAAAGCTACAGCTGTTTACTGTGTTTCAACAGTTTTCAGTCAGCATGATAGAGAATCTTGACACATTCTGTCTTTCAAACTCATGGCTGCCTTATTTCCTGTCGCTGTCATACTATACTTGTAAAACGATATAACACAATACCATTGTTGAAAAATACCCTTGTCATGAATAGAGTATTAGTACTCTCACCAAAAATAGGTACCAAAGCTACAGCTGTTTACTGTGTTTCAACAGTTTTCAGTCAGTATGATTGAGAATCTTGACACATTCTGATTCTGAAATCCATGGCTGCCTTATTTCCTGTCGCAGTCATACTATACTTATAAAACTATATAACTCAATACCACAGTAGATAATACCCTGGTAACGAATAAAGTATTAGTGCTCTGAGCAAAAATAGGTACCAAATCTACAGCTGTTTACCGTGGTTCAACAGTTTTCAGTCAGCATGATAGAGAATCTTGACACATTCTGTCTTTCAAACTCATGGCTCCCTTATTATACCACCCACTTGAAAAGTGGGCGGTATATAGCATTCATGGTGTCCGTACTTCCGTACTTACGTACTTCCGTACGTCCGTACTTCCATACGTCCGTACGTCCGTGACGCTTTGGGGGTACACATCTGCTATCCGCTACTCCTCTTAAACCAGTGGGTGGATTTCATTGAAACTTACAGGCATTCTTTTCTATACATTATAGATGTGCACCTCCTATTTTGCTTTCAGGTATTTTTATTTTTTACTCTTTCCCAAAGGCCGAAATGAACTTAGCCAAATTGTTGTGATGCTTTAGGGGGGTACACTCCTGCTATCCGCTACTCCTCTTAAACCAGTGGGCGAATTTCATTGAAACTCTCAGACATTCTTTTATATACATTATAGATGTGCACCTTCTATTCTGCTCTCAGGTATTTTTATTTTTTCTATCCCATGTGGCAAAATGAACTTAGTACGTCCGTACGTCCATACATCCATTATGCTTTGAGGGGTACACATCTGCTATCCGCTACTCCTCTTAAACCAGTGGGCAGATTTCATTGAAACTTTCAGGCATTCTTTTATATACATTCTAGATGTGCACCTCCTATTTTACTTTCAGGTATTTTTTTTTTTACTCTGTCCCAAAGGTCTTAATGAACTTAGCCAAATTGTTGTGATGCTTTGTGGGGGGTACACACCTGCTATCTGCTACTCCTCTTATACCAGTGGGCGAATATCATCGAAACTCACAGGCATTCTTTTATATAGATTATAGATGTGCATCTCTTATTTTGTTTTCAGGTATTTTTATTTTTTACTCTTTCTCATGCGTCGAAATGGACTTAGTATGTCTGTACGTCCATACGTTCGTTATGCTGTGAGGGGTACACATCTGCTATCTGCTACTCCTCTTAAACCAGGGGGCAGATTTCATTGAAACTTTCAGGCATTCTTTTAGGTACATTATAGATGTACACCTCCTATTTTGCTTTCAGGTATTTTTTTTTTTACTCTGTCCCAAAGGTCTTAATGAACTTAGCCAAATTGTTGTGATGCTTTGTGAGGGGGACACACCTGCTATCCGCTACTCCTCTTAAACCAGTGGGCAGATTTCATTGAAACTTTCAGGCATTCTTTTATATACATTCTAGTTAAGAATTCAATTCAAGCTTGCGTGGTGGGGGTGGTGGGGGTGGTGGGGGGGGGGAAGGGTTGTTGACATTTGATATCCACGACCTCTTTTAAACTAGTGAAGGGATTTCAATGAAACGTTCGAACATTGGTGTCAGTCTTTGTGCTCTCTACATTAAACACACTTTTACTGTTGTAAAATGTTTCTTGGTGGGAGTGGGTGGTATCATTTAGTGAGCAGTGCTCACAGTTTTTCTAGTTTCCTATTGCAGTCATACTATACTTATAAAACGATATAACTCAGTACCACAGTAGAAAAATGCACTGGTAACCAATAGAGTATAAGTACTGTCAACAAAAAAAGGTGCGATTCTTAAACTCATGAGTGCCTTATTTCCTGTCGCAGTCATACTATACTTATGAAACGATATAACACAATACCATTGTTGAAAAATGCTGTTGTGATGAATAGAGTATTGGTACGCTCACCAAAAATAGATACCGAAGCTACAGCTGTTTACTGTGTTTCAACAGTTTTCGGTCAGCATGACAGAGAATCTTGACACATTCTGTCTTTCAAACTCATGGCTGCCTTACTTCCTGTCGCAGTCATACTATACTTATAAAACGTTATAACACAATACCATTGTTGAAAAATACCCTCTTAAGGAATAGAGTATTAGTACTCTCAACAAAAACAGGTACCAAAGCTACAGCTGTTTACTGTGTTTCAACAGTTTTCAGTCAGCATGATAGAGAATCTTGACACATTCTGACTCTCAAATTCATGGCTACTTTATTTCCTGTCGCAGTCATACTATACTTATAAAACGTTATAACACAATACCATTGTTGAAAAATACCCACTTCACGAATAGAGTATTAGTACTCTCAACTAAAATAGGTACCAAAGCTACAGCTATTTACTGTGTTTCAACAGTTTTTGGTCAGCATGATAGAGAATCTTGATACATTCTGACTCTCAAATTCATGGCTGCTTTATTTCCTGTCGCAGTAATACTATACTTATAAAACGATATAACACAATACCATTGTTGAAAAATACCCTCTTAACGAATAGAGTATTGCTACTCTCAACAAAAATAGGTACCAAGCTACAGCTGTTTACTGTGTTTCAACAGAGTTCAGTCAGCATGATAGACAATCTTGACACATTGTGTCTTTCTAACTCATGGCTGCCTTATTTCTTGTCGCAGTCCTACTATACTTATAAACCGATATAACTCAATACCACAGTAGAAAAATACACTGGTAACCAATAGAGTATTAGTACTCTCAACAAAAATAGGTACCAAAGCTACAGCTGTTTCCTGTGTTTCAACAGTTTTCAGTCAGCATGATAGAGAATCTTGACACATTCTGATTCTAAAATCCATGGTTGCCTTATTTCCTGTTGCAATTATATTGTACTTATAAAACGATATAACTCAATCCCACGGTAGAAAATACCCTGGTAACGAATGAAGTATTTGTACTCTCAACAAAAATAGGTACCAAAGCTACAGCTGTTTACTGTGTTTCAACAGTTTTCAGTCAGCATGATAGAGAATCTTGACACATTCTGACTCTCAAATTCATGGCTACTTTATTTCCTGTCGCAGTCATACTATACTTATAAAACGATATAACACAATACCATTGTTGAAAAATACCCTGGTAATGAATAGAGTATTAGTACTCTCGACAAAAATGGGTACCAAAGCTACAGCTATTTACTGTGTTTCAACAGTTTTCAGTCAGCATGATTGAGAATCTTGATACATTCTGAGTCTCAAATTCATGGCTGCTTTATTTCCTGTCGTAGTCATACTATACTTATGAAACGATATAACTCAATAGCATTGTTGAAAAATAGCCTGGTAATGAATAGAGTATCAGTACTCTCACCAAAAATAGGTACCGAAGCTACAGCTGTTTACTGTGTTTCAAGAGTTTTCAGTCAGCATGATAGAGAATCTTGATACATTCTGACTCTCAAATTCATGGCTGCTTTATTTCCTGTCACAGTCATACTATACTTATATAACGATATAACACAATACCATTGTTGAAAAATACCCTTGTAATCAATAGACTATTAGTACTCTGAACAAAAATAGGTACCAAAGCTACAGCTGTTTACTGTGTTTCAACAGTTTTCAGTCAGCATGATAGAGAATCTTGACACATTCTGTCTTTCAAACTCATGGCTGCCTTATTTCCTGTCGCAGTCATACTATACTTATAAAACGATATAACACAATACCATTGTTGAAAAATTCCCTTGTAATGAATAGAGTATTAGTACTCTCACCAAAAATAGGTACCAAACCTACAGCTGTTTACTGTGTTTCAACAGTTTTCAGTCAGCATGATATTGAATCTTGACACATTCTGATTCTATAATCTATGGTTGCCTTATTTCCTGTTGCAATCATATTGTACTTATGAAACGATATAATTGAATACCACGGTAGAAAATACCCTGGTAACGAAAAAAGTATTTGCATTCTCAAAAAATAGGTTCCAAAGCTACAGCTGTTTACTGTGTTTCAACAGTTTTCAGTCAGCATGATAGAGAATCTTGACACATTCTGATTCTGAAATCCATGGCTGCCTTATTTCCTGTCGCAGTCATACTATACTTACAAAACTATATAACTCAATACCACGGTAGATAGTACCCTGGTAACGAATAAAGTATTAGTACTCTGAACAAAAATAGGTACCAAAGCTACAGCTGTTTACGGTGGTTCAACAGTTATCAGTCAGCATGATAGAGAATCTTGACACATTCTGTCTTTCAAACTCATGGCTCCCTTATTTCCTATTGCAGTCATACTATACTTATAAAACGATATAACTCAGTACCACAGTAGAAAAATGCACTGGTAACCAATAGAGTATAAGTACTGTCAACAAAAAAAGGTACGATTCTAAAACTCATGAGTGCCTTACTTCCTGTCGCAGTCATACTATACTTATGAAACGATATAACGCAATACCATTGTTGAAAAATGCCGTTGTGATGAATAGAGTATTGGTACACTCACCAAAAATAGGTACCGAAGCTACAGCTGTTTACTGTGTTTCAACAGTTTTCGGTCAGCATGATAGAGAATCTTGACACATTCTGTCTTTCAAACTCATGGCTGCCTTACTTCCTGTCGCAGTCATACTATACTTATAAAACGTTATAACACAATACCATTGTTGAAAAATACCCTCTTAACGAATAGAGTTTTAGTACTCTCAACAAAAACAGGTACCAAAGCTACAGCTGTTTACTGTGTTTCAACAGTTTTCAGTCAGCATGATAGAGAATCTTGACACATTCTGATTCTAAAATCCATAGTTGCCTTATTTCCTGTTGCAATCATATTGTACTTATAAAACGATATAACTCAATACCACGGTAGAAAATACCCTGGTAACGAATAAAGTATTTGTACTCTCAACAAAAATAGGTACCAAAACTACAGCTGTTTACTGTGTTTCAACAGTTTTCAGTCAGCATGATAGAGAATCTTGACACATTCTGACTGAAATGAGAAAGTAAGGAAAAAAATCGGTGAAAGCTGATTGTTTTATATGTTTCCGGGACACACATTGCGGATAAAGTGTGAAAAGTCCCCGCGAATCCGAGTTGAGCTTTTTTAGTTATAGCGTTTTTTTGATGAAAAAAATTTTTTTTTTAAAAATTCGACCCAGCTCCATATTTCTCATTCTTATTCGCCTTAGTAGGGTGAGAATCATAAATATCGTGCTGAATTATATTGAGAATACATATCCCCAACAGAAAATGCCAACTTTGTACCAATCCTCACACTCAATGGTGAAATATTCACGAAAATGTTCAAAATTACGAAAATAAATTTATTGTTTTCATACACACAACGGTACACAACGTCCATTAAATCAAATCAACGACAACTTTGGGAGTTAAATTATATATCAAAAATTGCAGAAAAGCAGTGGCTTTATAATGATATATAACAATAGTCATTTATTCCATAATGAACTGGTGAAACGTGTGAAATATTAAGCATACCCCCTAAACTCAAATTCAAACGGCATCGACTTTTCTCATTCAAATACCGTATTATAGCATCATTGTTTCAATTTCCATGTTCGATTAAATCACATAATGTGAGAAACAGGGACTGAACGTTTGTCCAGTGACGTTTGACCAACCACTTTATATCAAAGCAGTGGAGATTGTGTCTTCGTCAGATAAGTTGACAAAAGTTTTCGTTAGACTCGGCGGCTTCCATATGATTATGTCATATTTAGGGGCAATTGGTTCGATCATGGCTGGTAGCGGCTTGGATGAACTTTGGGGGACTGTTTATGCTGGTGGGTCAATCCATCATTCAGTGGTCATGCATATTCAAGAGCAGTTCGTGCCCATTTGCTAACACAAATTGCCATTACAAAACTTGTGTTTGAAGAAAGCCGAACACTATATAACATAGACTGCACAAAAGTCAATGAAATATTCAGTGGACTTGCCAGAGGTGACTGTACAACAGCTGACGCTGTCAATCAAGAAAGTGTCAACCATCTACTGTCAAAATTACACGAACTGCTCCAGAATGCGTCCGTAGGACGCACAGGAAAGCTTTGGGTACAATACTACGAGCAAATAGGTCTTCTCCAGTTGTTCTTGAGAGCAGAGCGCACAGGCGACTGGGAACTCCACACATATTGTGTTCGCAATATGATTCCAGTATTTCACGCAGGTGGTCATTTTGCATACGCAAAAAGTTCTCATCTCTATTTGCAGCAGATGAATGAGCTAACAGAAATAATGCAACAGGATGATTTGAAGTTGTTCACTGAGAAAGGTTACTTTACCATAAGGCGCTCAGATAAATTCTGGGACGGGATATATTCTGATCAGACCATAGAGCAGTGTTTAATGACCTGGTGGTCTCACACATGGCAGGGGAATAACCGATAGCACTGTTGCGAAATGGGTACATGGACTACCTCTTTGTCTTCCGATATGTAATGCTCTCGAAAATTTTGTTCATGTTCACACTGGTCATGGCGAACAACATCGGGATCTCCGTCAAAGTTCACAATTGACTGATGCCAATGATATCACCAAATTATTGAACTGGCTTAGAGTGCATTCCCCCTTTCAGAATAGAGATCCACTACAATTAGTCTCTATAGCGACCGGGCTTGTGGCCGATGAAACTGTGAACTGTGACCAAGTTCGCAAAATTGGTGAATGTTGCGTATCGAATGTTGTAAGCAAAACGTTCAACAGCATCAAACTACGACGTGTTGACACTGTGAAGTCTTTCGCATCGATGGCAAATAGCATCAAAGTCCGTGGAAGTAAGGTAGTGATTGACCCCACAATTCTGTTCAACCGCATCACATGTGTTATTCAGTCACAAGCAGAGATGGAAGAGTATCTCAAATATGAACTCGCCCCGAAACCACCAGCATTGTTTGATTCTGCTGGAATGAGGAAGACACAGAAAAGCACGCTCGGTAAGATCCTCAAAACATACGGTTCTGAGCAAACTAAAATCCCAGAACATTCTCTGTTTGTTGTAGATGGTGGATTTTTATTGAGGGCAGTTGTATGGCCTAAACAGTCGTCATATAAGGACATATGTACATCATATTCCAATTATCTAGTGAGACATTTTGTGGCGAACGTCGTGGTTGTTTTTGATGGTTATGCTAGAACAATGTCGACAAAGGGCATGGAACAAGCCCGTAGATCTAAAGACAGGTATTCCATTGATATCAATATCTCACCCGAGTTACCAGCCACCACACCCCAATCCGATTTCCTTGCAAATGCCAAGAACAAAACCCAACTGATCGATCTTCTAATGCAGGAGCTATCTGCTATCAATATTCAGTCCAAGCAGGCCGAGGCTGATGCTGATGTACTGATAGCCGAAACTGCACTTGACATCGCTCAAGATGACAACAATGTTGTCGTTGTGGGAACAGACACAGACTTGTTAGTCATTCTTACCTCTTGAGTTCAACCGGGATGTAATATTCACATGATGTATTCCATTACCCAAAACTTACTAGTTTCAGTTAGTGAAATAGCAACCAAAATGGGTGACCATAGAAGCAACCTCCTTGTAGCACATTCTATAAGTGGTTGTGACACTACTTCTGCACTCTTTCAAGTTGGTAAGAAGAAAGTATTCAGTACAATTGTCTCCGACGTTACTAGCGACTCACAACAGTATGTCAACACAATTTTGGCGGATGACTGTACACCAAGTGCAGTAGCCGCTGCCGGGGAACAACTTCTCCTGATCTTATACGGGAGTAAAACTGTTACTGCTACTTTATTTCCTGTCGCGGTCATACTATACTTAGAAAACGATATAACACAATACCATTGTTGAAAAATACCCTCTTAACGAATAGAGTATTGGTACTCTCCACAAAAATAGGTACCAAAGCTACAGCTGTTTACTGTGTTTCCACAGTTTTCAGTCAGCATGATAGAGAATCGACACATTCTGTCTTTTAGTCTCATGGCTGCCTTATTTTCTGTCGCAGTCATACTATACTTATGAAACGATATAACTAAATACCATGGTAGAAAAATACACAGGTAAGTAATAGAGTATTAGTACTCTCAATATATCTAGGTACCAAAGCTACCACTGTTCACTGTTGTTTCCACAGTTTTCAGTCAGCATGATAGAGAATCTTGACACATTCTGATTCTAAAATCTATGGCTGCCTTATTTCCTGTTGAAGTCATACTACACTTATAAAACGATATAACTCAATATCACGGTTGAAAAAACTCTGGTAACGAATAAAGTATTAGTACTCTCAACAAAAATAGGTACCAAAGCTACAGCTGTTTACTGTGTTGCAACAGTTTTCAGTCAGCATGATAGAGAATCTTGACACATTCTGTCTTTCAAACTCATGGCTGCCTTATTTCCTGTCACAGTCATACTATACTTATAAAACAATATAACTCAATACCATTGTTGAAAAATACCCTTGTAATGAATAAAGTATTAGTACTCTCACCAAAATTAGGTACCAAAGCTACAGCTCTTTACTGTGTTTCAACAGTTTTCAGTCAGCATGATAGAGAATCTTCACACATTCTGTCTTTCAAACTCGTGGCTTCCTTATTTCCTATTGCAGTCATACTATACTTATAAAACGATATAACTCAGTACCACGGTAGAAAAATGCACTGGTAACCAATAGCGTATTAGTACTGTCAACAAAAAAAGGCACGATTCTAAAACTCATGGCTGCCTTATTTCCTGTCGCAGTCATACTATACTTATAAAACGATATAACACAATACCATTGTTGAAAAATACCCTTGTAATGAATAGAGTATTAGTGCTCTCACCAAAAATAGGTACCAAAGATACAGCTGTTTACTGTGTTTCAACAGTTTTCAGTCAGCATGATAGAGAATCTTGACACATTCTGACTCTCAAATTCATGGCTGCCTTATTTCCTGTCGCAGTCATACTATACTTATAAAACGATATAACTCAATACCACGGTAGAAAAATGCACTGGTAACCAATAGCGTGTTTGTACTCTCAACAAAAATAGGTACCAAAGCTACAGCTGTTTACTGTGTTTCAACAGTTTTCAGTCAGCAGGATAGAGAATCTTGACACAGTGTGTCTTTCAAACTCATGGCTGCCTTATTTCCTGTCACAATCATACTATACTTATAAAACGATATAATTCAATACCACGGAAAAAAAATACACTGGGAACCAATAGAGTATTAGTACTTTCAACAAAAATAGGTACCAAAGCTACAGCTGTTTACTGTGTTTCAACAGTTTTCAGTCAGCATGATAGAGAATCTTGGCACATTTTGACTCTCAAACTCTTGGCCGCCTCTTTTCATGTCACAGTCGTACTGTAGTTATAAAACGACATAACTCAATATCACGGTACAAAATACCCTGCTAACGAATATATTAGTACCCTCTACAAAAATAGGTAACAAAGCTACAGCTGTTCACTGTGTTTCAACAGTTTTCAGTCAGCATGATAGAGATTCTCGACACATTCTGACTTTCAAAATCATGGCTGCCTTATTTACTGTTGCAGTCATACGATAATTATAAAACCATATAACTCAATACCTTGGTAGAAAAATATACTGGTAACCAATAGAGTATTAGTACTCTCAATATAACTAAGTACCAAAGCTACCACTGTTCACTGTTGTTTCAACAGTTTTCAGTCAGCATGATAGAGAATCTTGACACTTTCTGATTCTAAACTCCATGGCTGCCTTGTTTCCTGTCGCTGTCGTACTATACTTATAAAACGATGTAACTCAATACCACGGTAGAAAATACCCTGGTAACGAATAAAGTATTAGTATTCTCAACAAAAATAGGTACCAAAGCTACAGCTGTTTACTGTGTTTCAACAGTTTTTAGTCAGCATGATAGAGAATCTTGACACATTCTGACTTTCAAAATCATGGCTGCCTTATTTTCTGTCGCAGTCATACTATAATTATGAAACGATATAACTCAATACGATTGTTGAAAAATACCCTGGTAAGGAATAGAGTATTAGTACTCTGAACAACAATAGGTACCAAAGCTACAGCTTTTTACTGTGTTTCAACAGTTTTCAGTCAGCATGATAGAGAATCTTGATACATTCTGACTCTCAAATTCATGGCTGCTTTATTTCCTGTCGCAGTCATACTATACTTATAAAACGGTATAACACAATACCATTGTTGAAAAATACCCTCTTAACGAATAGAGTCTTAGTACTCTCAACAAAAATAGGTAACAAAGCAACAGCTGTTTACTGTGTTTAAACAGTTTTCAGTCAGCATGATAGAGAATCTTGACACATTGTTTCTTTCAAACTCATGGCTGCCTTATTTCCTGTCGCAGTCATACTATACTTATTTGATAGAGAATCTTGACACATTCTGATTCTAAAATCCATGGTTGCCTTATTTCCTGTTGCAATCATATTGTACTTATAAAACTATATAACTCAATACCACGGTAGAAAATACCCTTGTAACGAATAAAGTATTTGTACTCTCAAGAAAAATAGGTAACAAAGCTACAGCTGTTTACTGTGTTTCAACAGTTTTCAGTCAGCATGATAGAGAATCTTGACACATTCTGATTCTAAAATACCTGGCTGCCTTATTTCCTGTCGTAGTCATACTATACTTATGAAACGATATAACACAATACCATTGTTGAAAAATATCCTTGTAATCTATAGAGTATTAGTACTCTGAACAAAAATATGTACCAAAGCTACAGCTGTTTACTGTGTTTCAACAGTTTACAGTCAGCATGATAGAGAATCTTGACACATTGTGTCTTTCAAACTCATGGCTGCCTTATTTTCTGTCGCAGTCATACTATACTTATGAAATGATATAATTCAATACCATGGTAGAAAAATACACTGGTAACTAATAGAGTATTAATACTCTCAATGTAACTGGTACCAAAACTACCATTGTTGACTGTTGTTTCCACAGTTTTCAGCCAGCATGATAGAGAATCTGGACACATTCTGATTCTAAAATCCATAGCTGCCTTATTTCCTGTTGCAGTCATACTATACTTATAAAATGATATAACTCAATACCACGGTAGAAAATACCCTGGTAATGAATAAAGTATTAGTACTCTGAACAAAAATAGGTACCAAAGCTACAGCTGTTTACTGTGTTTCAACAGTTTTCAGTCAGCATGATAGAGAATCTTGACACACTCTGTCTTTCAAACTCATGGCTGTCTTATTTCCTGTCGCAGTCATGTTATACTTATAAAACGATATAACACAATACCATTGTTGAAAAATACCCTTGTAATGAATAGAGTATTAGTACTCTCACCAAAAATAGGTACCAAACCTACAGCTGTTTACTGTGTTTCAACAGTTTTCAGTCAAAATGATAGAGAATCTTGACACATTCTGATTCTATAATCTATGGTTGCCTTATTTCCTGTTGCAATCATATTGTACTTATAAAACGATATATCTGAATACCACAGTAGAAAATACCCTGGTAATGAATGAAGTATTTGTATTCTCAAAAAATAGGTTCCAAAACTACAGCTGTTTACTGTGTTTCAACTGTTTTCAGTCAGCATGATAGAGAATCTAGATGCATTATGACTCTCAAATTTATGGCTGCTTTATTTCCTGTCGCAGTCATAGTATACTTATGAAACAATATAACTCAATACTACGGTAGAAAAACACACTGGTCACCAATAGAGTATTAGTGCTCTCAACATAACTAGGTACCAAAGCTACAGCTGTTTACTGTGTTTCAACAGTTTTCAGTCAGCATGATAGAGAATCTTCACACATTCTGATTCTAAAATGCATGGTTGCCTTATTTCCAGTTGCAGTCATATTATACTTATAAAACGATATAACTCAATACCACAGTTGAAAATACCCTGGTAGCAAATAAAGTATTTGCACTCTCAACAAAAATAGGTACAAAAGCTACAGCTGTTTACTATGTTTCAACAGTTTTCAGTCAACATGATAGAGAATCTTGACCCATTGTGTCTTTCAAACTCATGGCTGCCTTATTTCCTGTCGCAGTCATACTATATTTATAAAACGATATAACTCAATACTACAGTAACAAAATACGCTGGTAACCAATAGAGTATTAGTACTCTCAACAAAAATAGGTACCAAAGCTACAGCTGTTTACTGTGTTTCAACAGTTTTCAGTCAGCATGATAGAGAGTCTTCACACATTCTGTCTTTCAAACTTGTGGCTTCCTTATTTCCTATTGCAGTTGTACTATACTTATAAAACGATATAACTCAGTACCACTGTAGAAAAATGCACTGGTAACAAATAGAGTATTAGTATTGTCAACAAAAAAAGATACGATTCTAAAACTCATGGCTGCCTTATTTTCTGTCGCAGTCATACTATACTTATGAAACGATTTATCTCAATACCATTGTTGAAAAATACCCTGGTAATGATTAGAGTATTAGTACTCTCGACAAAAATAGGTACCAAAGCTACAGCTGTTTACTGTGTTTCAACAGTTTTCAGTCAGCATGATTGAGAATCTTGATACATTCTGACTCAAATTCATGGCTGCTTTATTTCCTATCGCAGTCATACTATAGTTATAAAACTATATAACTCAATACCACGGTAGAAAAATACACAGGTAACGAATAAAGTATTAGTACTCTCAATATAACTAGGTACCAAAACTACCACTGTTCACTGTTTTTTCCACAGTTTTCAGTCAGCATGATAGAGAATCTTGACACATTCCGACTCTCAAACTCATGGCTGCCTTATTTCCTGTTGCAGTCATACTATACTTATAAAACGATATAACTCAATACCACGGTAGAAAATACCCTGGTAACGAATAAAGTATTAGTACTCTCAACAAAAATAGGTACCAAAGCTACCGCTGTTTACTTTGTTTCAACAGTTTTCAGTCAGCATGATAGAGAATCCCTGACACATTCTGTCTTTCAAACTCATGTCTGCCTTATTTCCTGCCGCAGTCATACTATACTTATAAAACGGTATAACACAATACCATTATTGAAAAATACCCTTGTAATGAATAGAGTATTAGTACTCTCACCAAAAATAGATACCAAAGCTACAGCTGTTTACTGTGTTTCAACAGTTTTCAGTCAGCATGATAGACAATCTTGACACATTCTGATTCTGAAATCCATGGCTGCCTTATTTCCTGTCGCAGTCATACTATACTTATAAAACTATATAACTCAATACCATGGTAGATAATACCCTGGTAACGAATAAAGTATTAGTACTCTGAACAAAAATATGTACCAAAGCTACAGCTGTTTACTGTGGTTCAACAGTTTTCAGTCAGCATGATAGAGAATCTCGACACATTCTGTCTTTCACACTCATGGCTCCCTTATTTCCTATTGCAGTCATACTATACTTATAAAACGATATAACTCAGTACCACAGTAGAAAAATGCACTGGTAACCAATAGAGTATAAGTACTGTCAACAAAAAAAGGTACGATTCTAAAACACGAGTGCCTTATTTCCTGTCGCAGTCATACTATACTTATAAAACGATATAACACAATACCATTGTTGAAAAATACCCTTGTAATGAATAGAGTATTAGTACTCTCACCAAAAATAGGTAACAAAGATACAGCTGTTTACTGTGTTTCAACAGTTTTCAGTCAGCATGATAGAGAATCTTGACACATTCTGACTCTCAAATTCATGGCTACTTTATTTCCTGTCGCAGTCATACTATACTTGTAAACGATATAACACAATACCATTGTTGAAAAATACCCTTGTAATCAATAGAGTATTAGTACTCTGAACAAAAATAGGTACCAAAGCTACAGCTGTTTACTGTGTTTCAACAGCTTTCAGTCAGCATGATAGAGAATCTTGACACATTGTGTCTTTCAAACTCATGGCAGCCTTATTTCCTGTCGCAGTCATACTATACTTATAAAACGATATAACTCAATACCACGGTAGAAAAATACACTGGTAACCAATGCAGTATTAGTACTCTCAACAAAAATAGGTACCAAAGCTACAGCTGTTTACTGTGTTACAACAGTTCTCAGTCAGCATGATAGAGAATCTTGACACATTCTGATTCTAAAATCCATGGTTGCCTTTTTCCTGTTGCAATCATATTGTACTTATAAAACGATATAACTCAATACCACGGTAGAAAATACCCTGGTAACGAATAAAGTATTTGTACTCTCAACAAAAATAGGTACCAAAGCTACAGCTTTTTACTGTGTTTCAACAGTTTTCAGTAAGCATGATAGAGAATCTTGACACATTCTGACTCTCAAATTCATGGCTACTTTATTTCCTGTCGCAGTCATACTATACTTAGAAAACGATATAACACAATACCATTGTTGAAAAATACCCTCTTAACGAATAGAGTATTAGTACTCTCAACAAAAATAGGTACCAAAGCTACAGCTGTTTACTGTGTTTCCACAGTTTTCAGTCAGCATGATAGAGAATCTTGACACATTCTGTCTTTTAGTCTCATGGCTGCCTTATTTTCTGTCGCAGTCATACTATACTTATGAAACGATATAACTCAATACCATGGTAGAAAAATACACTGGTAACTAATCGAGTATTAGTACTCTCAATATAACTAGGTACCAAAGCTACCACTGTTCACTGTTGTTTCCACAGTTTTCAGTCAGCATGATAGAGAATCTTGACACATTCTGATTCTAAAATCTATAGCTGCCTTATTTCCTGTTGCAGTCATACTACACTTATAAAATGATATAACTCAATATCACGGTTGAAAAAACTCTGGTAACGAATAAAGTATTAGTACTCTCAACAAAAATAGGTACCAAAGCTACAGCTGTTTACTGTGTTGCAACAGTTTTCAGTCAGCATGATAGAGAATCTTGACACATTCTGTCTTTCAAACTCATGGCTGCCTTATTTCCTGTCACAGTCATACTATACTTATAAAACAATATAACTCAATACCATTGTTGAAAAATACCCTTGTAATGAATAAAGTATTAGTACTCTCACCAAACTTAGGTACCAAAGCTACAGCTCTTTACTGTATTTCAACAGTTTTCAGTCAGCATGATAGAGAATCTTCACACATTCTGTCTTTCAAACTCGTGGCTTCCTTATTTCCTATTGCAGTCATACTATACTTATAAAACGATATAACTCAGTACCACGGTAGAAAAATGCACTGGTAACCAATAGCGTATTAGTACTGTCAACAAAAAAAGGCACGATTCTAAAACTCATGGCTGCCTTATTTCCTGTTGCAGTCATACTATACTTATGAAATGATATATCTCAATACCATTGTTGAAAAATACCCCTGTAATGAATAGAGTATTAGTACTCTGGACAAAAATAGGTACCAAAGCTACAGCTGTTTACTGTGTTTCAACAGTTTTCAGTCAGCATGATTGAGAATCTTGGTACATTCTGACTCTCAAATTCATGGCTGCTTTATTTCCTGTCGCAGTCATACTATACTTATAAAACGATATAACACAATACCATTGTTGAAATATACCCTCTTAACGAATAGAGTCTTAGTACTCTCAACAAAAATAGGTACCAAAGCTACAGCTGTTTACTGTGTTTGAGCAGTTTTCAGTCAGCATGATAGAGAATCTTGACACATTGTGTCTTTCAAACTCATGGCTGCCTTATTTCCTGTCGCAGTCATACTATACTTATAAAACAATATAACTCAGTACCACTGTAGAAAAATGCACTGGTATCCAATAGAGTATTAGTATTGTCAACAAAAAAGGTACGATTCTAAAACTCATGGCTGCCTTATTTCCTGTCGCAGTCATACTATACTTATGAAACGATATATCTCAATACCATTGTTGAAAAATACCCTGGTAATGAATAGAGTATTAGTACTTTCGACAAAAATAGGTACCAAGGCTACAGCTGTTTACTGTGTTTCAACAGTTTTCAGTCAGCATGATTGAGAATCTTGATACATTCTGACTCTCAAATTCATGACTGCTTTATTTCCTGTCGCAGTCATACTATACTTATAAAACGATATAACACAATACCATTGTTGAAAAATACCCTCTTAACGAACAGAGTCTTAGTACTCTCAACAAAAATAGGTACCAAAGCTACAGCTGTTTACTGTGTTTCAACAGTTTTCAGTCAGCATGTGAGAGAATCTTGACACATTCCGACTCTCAAACTCAAGGCTGCCTTATTTCCTATCACAGTCATACTATAGTTATAAAACTATATAACTCAATACCACGGTAGAAAAATACACTGTTAACGAATAAAGTATTAGTACTCTCAATATAACTAGGTTCCAAAACTACCACTGTTCACTGTTTTTTCCACAGTTTTCAGTCAGCATGATAGAGAATCTTGACACATTCTGTCTTTCAAACTCATGGCTGCCTTATTTCCTGTCGCAGTCATACTATACTTAAGAAACGATATATCTCAATACCATTGTTGAAAAATAACCTGGTAATGAATAGAGTATTAGTACTCTCGACAAAAATAGGTACCAAAGATACATGGCTGCCTTATTTTCTGTTACAGTCATACTATAATTATGAAACGATATAACTCAATACCATGGTAGAAAAATATACTGGTAACTAATAGAGTATTAGTTCTCTCAATATAAATAGGTACCAAAGCTACCACTGTTCACTGTTGTTTCAACAGTTTTCAGTCAGCATGATAGAGAATCTTGACACATTCTCATTCTAAAACCCATGGCTCTTTACTGTGTTTCAACAGTTTTCAGCCAGCATGATTGAGAATCTTGATACATTCTGACTCTCAAATTCATTGCTGCTTTATTTCTTGTCGCAGTCATACTATACTTACAAAACGCTGTAACACAATACCATTGTTGAAAAATACCCTCTTAACTATTAGAGTCTTAGTACTCTCAACAAAAATAGGAACCAAAGCTACAGCTGTTTACTGTGTTTGAGCAGTTTTCAGTCAGCATGATAGAGAATCTTGACACTTTGTGTCTTTCAAACTCGCTGCCTTATTTCCTGTCGCAGTTATACTATTCTTATAAAACGACAATACTCAATGCCACGGTAGAAAAATAGACTGGTAACCAATGCAGTATTAGAACTCTCAACAAAAATACGTACCAAAGCTACAGCTGTTTACTGTGTTTCAACAGGTTTCAGTCAGCATGATAGAGGATCTTGACACATTCTGATTCTAAAATCCAGGGTTGCCTTTTTCCTGTTGCAATCATATTGTACTTATAAAACGATATAACTCAATACCACGGTAGAAAATACCCTGGTAACGAATAAAGTATTTGTACTCTCAACAAAAATAGGTACCAAAGCTACAGGTGTTTACTGTGTTTCAACAGTTTTCAGTCAGCATGATAGAGAATGTTGACACATTCTGTCTTTTAGTCTCATGGCTGCCTTATTTTCTGTCGCAGTCATACTATACTTATGAAACGATATAACTCAATACCATGGTAGAAAAATACACTGGTAACTAATAGAGTATTAGTACTCTCAGTATAACTAGGTACCAAAGCAAACACTGTTCACTGTTGTTTCCACAGTTTTCAGTCAGCATGATAGAGAATCTTGACACATTCTGATTCTAAAATCTATGGCTGCCTTATTTACTGTTGCAGTCATACTACACTTATAAAACGATATAACTCAATATCACGGTTGAAAAAACTCTTGTAACAAATAAAGTATTAGTACTCTCAACAAAAATAGGTACCAAAGCTACAGCTGTTTACTGTGTTGCAACAGTTTTCAGTCAGCATGATAGAGAATCTTGACACATTCTGACTTTCAAACTCATGGCTGCCTTATTTCCTGTCACAGTCATACTATACTTATAAAACAATATAACTCAATACCATTGTTGAAAAATACCCTTGTAATGAATAAAGTATTAGTACTCTCACCAAAATTAGGTACCAAAGCTACAGCTCTTTACTGTGTTTCAACAGTTTTCAGTCAGCATGATAGAGAATCTTCACACATTCTGTGTTTGAAACTCATGGCTTCCTTATTTCCTATTGCAGTCATACTATACTTATAAAACGATATAACACAGTACCACTCTAGAAAAATGCACTGGTAACCAATAGCGTATTAGTACTGTCAACAAAAAAAGGCACGATTCTAAAACTCATGGCTGCCTTATTTCCTGTCGCAGTCATACTATACTTATGAAATGATATATCTCAATACCATTGTTGAAAAATACCCCTGTAATGAATAGAGTATTAGTACTCTGGACAAAAATAGGTACCAAAGCTACAGCTGTTTACTGTGTTTCAACAGTTTTCAGTCAGCATGATTGAGAATCTTGATACATTCTGACTCTCAAATTCATGGTTGCTTTATTTCCTGTCGCAGTCATACTATACTTATAAAACGGTATAATGCAATACCATAGTTGAAAAATACCCTCTTAACGAATAGAGTCTTAGTACTCTCAACAAAAATAGGTACCAAAGCTACAGCTGTTTACTGTGTTTCAACAGTTTTCAGTCAGCATGATAGAGAATCTTGACACATTCTGATTCTAAAATCCATGGTTGCCTTATTTCCTGTTGCAATCATATTGTACTTATAAAACTATATAACTCAATACCACAGTAGAAAATACCCTGGTAACGAATAAAGTATTTGTACTCTCAACAAAAATAGGTACCAAAGCTACAGCTTTTTACTGTGTTTCAACAGTTTTCAGTAAGCATGATAGAGAATCTTGACACATTCTGACTCTCAAATTCATGGCTACTTTATTTCCTGTCGCAGTCATAATATAGTTAGAAAACGATATAACACAATACCATTGTTGAAAAATACCCTCTTAACGAATAGAGTATTAGTACTCTCAACAAAAATAGGTACCAAAGCTACAGCTGTTTACTGTGTTTGTACAGTTTTCAGTCAGCATGATGGAGAATCTTGACACATTCTGTCTTTTAGTCTCATGGCTGCCTTATTTTCTGTCGCAGTCATACTATACTTATGAAACGATATAACTCAATACCATGGTAGAAAAATACACTGGTAACTAATAGAGTATTAGTACTCTCAATGTAACTGGTACCAAAACTACCATTGTTGACTGTTGTTTCCACAGTTTTCAGCCAGCATGATAGAGAATCTTGACACATTCTGATTCTAAAATCCATAGCTGCCTTATTTCCTGTTGCAGTCATACTATACCTATAAAATGATATAACTCAATACCACGGTAGAAAATACCCTGGTAACGAATAAAGTATTAGTACTCTGAACAAAAATAGGTACCAAAGCTACAGCTGTTTACTGTGTTTCAACAGTTTTCAGTCAGCATGATAGAGAATCTTGACACATTCTGTCTTTCAAACTCATGGCTGCCTTATTTCCTGTCGCAGTCATGCTATACTTATAAAACGATATAACACAATACCATTGTTGAAAAATACCCTTGTAATGAATAGAGTATTAGTACTCTCACCAAAAATAGGTACCAAACCTACAGCTGTTTACTGTGTTTCAACAGTTTTCAGTCAGCATGATAGAGAATCTTGACACATTCTGATTCTATAATCTATGGTTGCCTTATTTCCTGTTGCAATCATTTTGTACTTATAAAACGATATATCTGAATACCACAGTAGAAAATACCCTGGTAACGAATGAAGTATTTGTATTCTCAAAAAATAGGTTCCAAAGCTACAGCTGTTTACTGTGTTTCAACTGTTTTCAGTCAGCATGATAGAGAATCTAGATGCATTATGACTCTCAAATTTATGGCTGCTTTATTTCCTGTCGCAGTCATAGTATACTTATGAAACAATATAACTCAATACTACGGTAGAAAAACACACTGGTCACCAATAGAGTATTAGTACTCTCAACATAACTAGGTACCAAAGCTACAGCTGTTTACTGTGTTTCAACAGTTTTCAGTCAGCATGATAGAGAATCTTCACACATTCTGATTCGAAAATGCATGGTTGCCTTATTTCCTGTTGGAGTCATATTATACTTATAAAACGATATAACTCAATGCCACAGTTGAGAATACCCTGGTAGCAAATAAAGTATTTGCACTCTCAACAAAAATAGGTACAAAAGCTTCAGCTGTTTACTATGTTTCAACAGTTTTCAGTCAACATGATAGAGAATCTTGACACATTGTGTCTTTCAAACTCATGGCTGCCTTATTTCCTGTCGCAGTCATACTATATTTATAAAACGATATAACTCAATACTACAGTAACAAAATACGCTGGTAACCAATAGAGTATTAGTACTCTCAACAAAAATAGGTACCAAAGCTACAGCTGTTTACTGTCTTTCAACAGTTTTCAGTCAGCATGATAGAGAGTCTTCACACATTCTGTCTTTCAAACTTGTGGCTTCCTTATTTCCTATTGCAGTTGTACTATACTTATAAAACGATATAACTCAGTACCACTGTAGAAAAATGCACTGGTAACCAATAGAGTATTAGTATTGTCAACAAAAAATGGTACGATTCTAAAACTCATGGATGCCTTATTTCCTGTCGCAGTCATACTATACTTATGAAACGATATATCTCAATACCATTGTTGAAAAATACCCTGGTAATGAATAGAGTATTAGTACTCTCGACAAAAATAGGTACCAAAGCTACAGCTGTTTACTGTGTTTCAACAGTTTTCAGTCAGCATGATTGAGAATCTTGATACATTCTGACTCTCAAATTCATGGCTGCTTTATTTCCTGTCGCAGTCATACTATACTTATAAAACGATATAACACAATACCATTGTTGAAAAATACCCTCTTAACGAACAGAGTCTTAGTACTCTCAACAAAAATAGGTACCAAAGCTACAGCTGTTTACTGTGTTTCAACAGTTTTCAGTCAGCATGTGAGAGAATCTTGACACATTCCGACTCTCAAACTCATGGCTGCCTTATTTCCTATCGCAGTCATACTATAGTTATAAAACTATATAACTCAATACCACGGTAGAAAAATACACTGGTAACGAATAAAGTATTAGTACTCTCAATATAACTAGGTACCAAAACTACCCCTGTTCACTGTTTTTTCCACAGTTTTCAGTCAGCATGATAGAGAATCTTGACACATTCCGACTCTCAAACTCATGGCTGCCTTATTTCCTGTTGCAGTCATACTATACTTAAAAAACGATATAACTCAATACCACGGTAGAAAATACCCTGGTAACGAATAAGGTATTAGTACTCTCAACAAAAATAGGTACCAAAGGTACCGCTGTTTACTTTGTTTCAACAGTTTTCAGTCAGCATGATAGAGAATCCCTGACACATTCTGTCTTTCAAACTCATGTCTGCCTTATTTCCTGCCGCAGTCATACTATACTTATAAAACGGTATAACACAATACCATTATTGAAAAATACCCTTGTAATGAATAGAGTATTAGTACTCTCACCAAAAATAGGTACCAAAGCTACAGCTGTTTACTGTGTTTCAACAGTTTTCAGTCAGCATGATAGACAATCTTGACACATTCTGATTCTGAAATCCATGGCTGCCTTATTTCCTGTCGCAGTCATACTATACTTATAAAACTATATAACTCAATACCACGGTAGATAATACCCTGGTAACGAATAAAGTATTAGTACTCTGAACAAAAATAGGTACCAAAGCTACAGCTGTTTACTGTAGTTCAACAGTTTTCAGTCAGCATGATAGAGAATCTTGACACATTCTGTCTTTCAAACTCATGGCTCCCTTATTTCCTATTGCAGTCATACTATACTTATAAAACGATATAACTCACTACCACAGTAGAAAAATGCACTGGTAACCAATAGACTATAAGTACTGTCAACAAAAAAAGGTACGATTCTAAAACACATGAGTGCCTTATTTCCTGTCGCAGTCATACTATACTTATAAAACGATATAACACAATACCATTGTTGAAAAATACCCTTGTAATGAATAGAGTATTAGTACTCTCACCAAAAATAGGTACCAAAGATACAGCTGTTTACTGTGTTTCAACAGTTTTCAGTCAGCATGATAGAGAATCTTGACACATTGTGTCTTTCAAACTCATGGCTGCCTTATTTTCTGTCTCAGTCATACTATACTTATAAAACGATATAACTCAATACCATGGTAGAAAAATACACTGGTAACCAACAGCGTATTTGTACTCTCAACAAAAATAGGTACCAAAGCTACAGCTGTTTACTGTGTTTCAACAGTTTTCAGTCAGCATGATAGAGAATCTTGACACATTCTGACTCTCAAACTCTTGGCCGCCTCATTTCTTGTCACAGTCGTACTATAGTTATAAAACGATATAACTCAATATCACAGTACAAAATACCCTGCTAACGAATAAAGTATTAGTACCCTCTACAAAAATAGGTAACAAAACTACAGCTGTTCACTGTGTTTCAACAGTTTTCAGTCAGCATGATAGAGATTCTCGAAACATTCTGACTTTCAAAATCATGGCTGCCTTATTTTCTGTTGCAGTCATACTATAACTATAAAAGCATATAACTCAATGCCATGGTAGAAAAATATACTGGTAACCAATAGAGTATTAGTACTCTCAATATAACTAGGTACCAAAGCTACCACTGTTCACTGTTGTTTCAACAGTTTTCAGTCAGCATGATAGAGAATCTTGACACATTCTGATTCTAAACTCCATGGCTGCCTTATTTCCTGTCGCTGTCATACTATACTTATAAAACGATGTAACTCAATACCACGGTAGAAAATACCCTGGTAACGAATAAAGTATTAGTATTCTCAACAAAAATAGGTACCAAAGCTACAGCTGTTTACTGTGTTTCAACAGTTTTCAGTCAGCATGATAGAGAAACTTGACCCATTCTGATTCTAAAATACCTGGCTGCCTTATTTCCTGTCGTAGTCATACTATACTTATGAAACGATATAACACAATACCATTGTTATACCCCCGCTTCGAAGAAGTGGGGGCTAAAAAGGAATCGCCCTGTACGTCCGTCCGTCCGTCCGTCCGTCCGTCTGTACGTCCGTCCGTACGTCTTTCCGGACATGAAATTCTTGTGTGCGCAACTCCTCCTACATTTATCAATCAATTTGGACAAAACTTTTCAGACATCATCACTACTAAGTGAACATGCGCATATTCCAAGATTTTTGATCTGCGACAATTTTAACCAGGTTTTCTCCCTTTGACTTAGATTTATTGTGTCTTTCCATCCGAACAAATTCTTGTGTGCGCAACTCCTCCTACATTAATGAACCGATTTTGATAAAACCTTTCAAACATCATCTCTACTAAGTGAACATGTGCATATTCCAAACTTTTTAATCTGCGACAATTTTAACCAGGTTATCTCTCTTGAACTTTGATTTAATATGGGTTTCTACATGAAATTCTTGTGTGCGCAACTCCTCCTACATTTATCAATCAATTTGGACAAAACTTTTCAGACATCATCACTACTAAGTGAACATGCGCATATTCCAAGATTTTTGATCTGCGACAATTTTAACTAGGTTATCTGCCTTTGACTTAGATTTATTATGTCTTTCCGTTCGAACAAATTCTTGTGTGCGCAACTCCTCCTACATTAATGAACCGATTTTGATGAAACCTTTCAAACATCATCTCTACTAAGTGAACATGTGCATATTCCAAACTTTTTGATCTGCGACAATTTTAACTAGGTTATCTCTCTTGAACTTTGATTTAATATGGGTTTCTGCATGAAATTCTTGTGTGCGCAACTCCTCCTACATTTATCAATCAATTTGGATGAAAGTTTACAGACATTATCACTACTAAGTGAACATGCGCATATTCCAAAATTTTTGAGCTGTGGCAATTTTAACTAGGTTATCTCCCTTTAACTTAGATTTATTATGGGTTTCTACATGAAATTCTTGTGCGTGCAACTCCTCCTACATTTATCAATCAATTTGGACAAAACTTTTCAGACATCATCACTACTAAGTGAACATGCGCATATTCCAAGATTTTTGATCTGCGACAATTTTAACCAGGTTATCTCCCTTTGACTTAGATTTATTATGTCTTTCCGTCTGAACAAATTCTTGTGTGCGCAACTCCTCCTACATTAATGAACCGATTTTGATGAAACCTTTCAAACATCATCTCTACTAAGTGAACATGTGCATATTCCAAACTTTTTGATCTGCGACAATTTTAACCAGGTTATCTCTCTTGAACTTTGATTTACTATGGGTTTCTGCATGAAATTCTTGTGTGTGCAACTCCTCCTACATTTATCAAACAATTTGGATGAAAGTTTACAGACATTATCACTACTAAGTGAACATGCGCATATTCCAAAATTTTTGAGCTGTGGCAATTTTAACTAGGTTATCTCCCTTTAACTTAGATTTATTATGGGTTTCTACATGAAATTCTTGTGCATGCAACTCCTCCTACATTTATCAAACAATTTTGACGAAACCTTTCAAACATTATCACAACTAAGTGAACATACGCTTATTCCCAAATTTTTGATCTGCGACAATTTTAACCAGGTTATCTCCCTTTAACTTGGATTTATTATGGGTTTTCAAATGGGATTCTTGTGTGTGCAACTCCTCCTACATTAATGAACCGATTTTGAATACATGTTGCACATTGTAAATGTGTTTTTCCAAATGTAAACCATATATGTGTGGGCTCTTTAAGTATTCAGTGCTGTTCTGTGGAAGGCCACATGCAAATACAAATTTCAACAACAAAAAATGATCTTTATGTATACATTTCCTTATGGCCTTTGCCTACATGATCAGAAGTGCATTCCTCTAAAAACCCAAAGCGGGGGTATTAATCACCTTCAGTGATAGTTCTAGTTGAAAAATATCCTTGTAATCAATAGAGTATTAGTACTCTGAACAAAAATAGGTACCAAAGCTACAGCTGTTTACTGTGTTTCAACAGTTTACAGTCAGCATGATAGAGAATCTTGACACATTGTGTCTTTCAAACTCATAGCTGCCTTATTTTCTGTCGCAGTCATACTATACTTATAAAACGATATAACTCAGTACCACAGTAGAAAAATGCACTGGTAACCAATAGACTATAAGTACTGTCAACAAAAAAAGGTACGATTCTAAAACACATGAGTGCCTTATTTCCTGTCGCAGTCATACTATACTTATAAAACGATATAACACAATACCATTGTTGAAAAATACCCTTGTAATGAATAGAGTATTAGTACTCTCACCAAAAATAGGTACCAAAGATACAGCTGTTTACTGTGTTTCAACAGTTTTCAGTCAGCATGATAGAGAATCTTGACACATTGTGTCTTTCAAACTCATGGCTGCCTCATTTCTTGTCACAGTTGTACTATAGTTATAAAACGATATAACTCAATATCACAGTACAAAATACCCTGCTAACGAATAAAGTATTAGTACCCTCTACAAAAATAGGTAACAAAGCTACAGCTGTTCACTGTGTTTCAACAGTTTTCAGTCAGCATGATAGAGATTCTCGACACATTCTGACTTTCAAAATCATGGCTGCCTTATTTTCTGTTGCAGTCATACTATAACTATAAAAGCATATAACTCAATGCCATGGTAGAAAAATATGCTGGTAACCAATAGAGTATTAGTACTCTCAATATAACTAGGTACCAAAGCTACCACTGTTCACTGTTGTTTCAACAGTTTTCAGTCAGCATGATAGAGAATCTTGACACATTCTGATTCTAAACTCCATGGCGGCCTTATTTCCTGTCGCTGTCATACTATACTTATAAAACGATGTAACTCAATACCACGGTAGAAAATACCCTGGTAACGAATAAAGTATTAGTATTCTCAACAAAAATAGGTACCAAAGCTACAGCTGTTTACTGTGTTTCAACAGTTTTTAGTCAGCATGATAGAGAATCTTGACACATTCTGACTTTCAAAATCATGGCTGCCTTATTTTCTGTCGCAGTCATACTATAATTATGAAACGATATAACTCAATACCATGGTAGAAAAATACACTGGCAACTAATAGAGTATTAGTACTTTCAATATAACAAGATACCTGTGGCTCAGTAGGTAGAGTTGTAGGCTACAAGCCGAGAGGTCCTCGGTTCGAATCCCACCTGCGGCAACCGCATTGTGTCCTTGGGCAAGACACTTCATCTCCATTGCCCACGTGGGGACACGATGACGCCGTGTACTAATGCGTACTACACGTCGATGGTATGCATGTCTTCAACCAATCTATCCCTGCCTCTGCTGCAGTGCGGTGTTACGATGTTGGGGAGCTGGCAGCTGCTCGTCGTTGCTCGGTGGTTCTCTCCGGGTCCTCCGGCTTCCTCCACCCGTAAAACTGTCACGGTCATGATTAGCCATTGTGCATAAATATGTGACCTTAAACATCAATAAATAAATTAACAAGGTACCAAAGCTACCACTGTTCACTGTTGTTTCAACAGTTTTCAGTCAGCATGATAGAGAATCTTGACACATTCTGATTCCAAAATCCATGGCTGCCTTATTTCCTGTCGCAGTCATACTTTACTTAGAAAACGATATAACTCAATACCGCGGTAGAAAATACCCTAGTAACGAACAAAGTATTAGTACTCTCAACAAAAATAGGTACCAAGGCTACAGCTGTTTACTGTGTTTCAACAGTTCTCAGTCAGCATGATAGAGAATCTTGACACATTCTGTCTTTCAGACTCATGGCTGCCTTATTTTCTGTCGCAGTCATACTGTACTTATGAAACGATATAACTCAATACCATGGTAGAAAAATGCACTGGTAACCAATAGAGTATAAGTACTGTCAACAAAAAAAGGTACGATTCTAAAACTCATGGGTTCCTTATTTCCTGTCGCAGTCATCATATACTTATGAAACGATATAAAACAATACCATTGTTGAAAAATGCCCTTGTAATGAATAGAGTATTAGTACTCTCGACAAAAATAGGTACCGAAGCTACAGCTGTTTACTGTGTTTCAACAGTTTTCAGTCAGCATGATTGAGAATCTTGATACATTCTGACTCTCAAATTCATGGCTGCTTTATTTCCTGTTGCAGTCATACTATACTTATAAAACGATATAACACAATACCATTGTTGAAAAATAACCTTGTAATGAATAGAGTATTAGTACTCTGAACAAAAATAGGTACCAAAGCTACAGCTGTTTACTGAGTTTCAACAATTTTCAGTCAACATGATAGAGAATCTTGACACATTCTGACTTTCAAACTCATGGCTGCCCTATTTTCTGTCGCAGTGATACTATACTTATAAAACTATATAACTGAATACCACGGTAGAAAATACCCTGGTAGCGAATAAAGTATTGGTACTCTCAACAAAAATAGGTACCAAAGCTACAGCTGTTTACTGTGTTTCAACAGTTTTCAGTCAGCATGATAGAGAATCTTGACACATTCTGTCTTTCAAACTCATGGCCCCCTTATTTCCTATTGCAGTCATACTATACTTATAAAACGATATAACTCAGTTCCACAGTAGAAAAATGCACTGGTAAGCAATAGAGTATAAGTACTGTCAACAAAAAAACGTACGATTCTAAAACTCATGGGTGGCTTATTTCCTGTCGCAGTCATACTATACTTATGAAACGATATAACACAATACCATTGTTGAAAAATGCCTTTGTAATGAATAGAGTATTAGTATGCTCACCAAAAATAGGTACCGAAGCTATAGCTGTTTACTGTGTTCCAACAGTTTTCGGTCAGCATGATAGAGAATCTTGATACATTCTGACTCTCAAATTCATGGCTGCTTTATTTCCTGTCGCAGTAATACTATACTTATAAAACGATATAACACAATACCATTGTTGAAAAACACCCTCTTAACGAATAGAGTATTAGTACTCTCAACAAAAATAGGTACCAAGCTACAGCTGTTTACTGTGTTTCAACAGATTTCAGTCAGCATGGTAGACAATCTTGACACATTGTGTCTTTCAAACTCATGGCTGCCCTATTTCCTGTCGCAGTCATACTATACTTATAAAACGATATAACTCAATACCACAGTAGAAAAATACACTGGTAACCAATAGAGTATTAGTACTCTCAACAAAAATAGGTACCAAAGCTACAGCTGTTTACTGTGTTTCAACAGTTTTCAGTCAGCATGATATATTCTGATTCTAAAATACCTGGCTGCCTTATTTCCTGTCGTAGTCATACTATACTTATGAAACGATATAACCTAATAGCATTGTTTAAAAATACCCTGGTAATTAATAGAGTATTAGTACTCTCACCTAAAATAGGTACCGAACCTACAGCTATTTACTGTTTTTCACGAGTTTTCAGTAAGCATGATAGAGATTCTCGACACATTCTGACTTTCAAAATCATGGCTGCCTTATTTTCTGTTGCAGTCATACTATAACTATAAAAGCATATAACTCAATGCCATGGTAGAAAAATATGCTGGTAACCAATAGAGTATTAGTACTCTCAATATAACTAGGTACCAAAGCTACCACTGTTCACTGTTGTTTCAACAGTTTTCAGTCAGCATGATAGAGAATCTTGACACATTCTGATTCTAAACTCCATGGCGGCCTTATTTCCTGTCGCTGTCATACTATACTTATAAAACGATGTAACTCAATACCACGGTAGAAAATACCCTGGTAACGAATAAAGTATTAGTATTCTCAACAAAAATAGGTACCAAAGCTACAGCTGTTTACTGTGTTTCAACAGTTTTTAGTCAGCATGATAGAGAATCTTGACACATTCTGACTTTCAAAATCATGGCTGCCTTATTTTCTGTCGCAGTCATACTATAATTATGAAACGATATAACTCAATACCATGGTAGAAAAATACACTGGCAACTAATAGAGTATTAGTACTTTCAATATAACAAGATACCTGTGGCTCAGTAGGTAGAGTTGCAGGCTACAAGCCGAGAGGTCCTCGGTTCGAATCCCACCTGCGGCAACCGCATTGTGTCCTTGGGCAAGACACTTCATCTCCATTGCCCACGTGGGGACACGATGACGCCGTGTACTAATGCGTACTACACGTCGATGGTAGGCATGTCTTCAACCAATCTATCCCTGCCTCTGCTGCAGTGCGGTGTTACGATGTTGGGGAGCTGGCAGCTGCTCGTCGTTGCTCGGTGGTTCTCTCCGGGTCCTCCGGCTTCCTCCACCCGTAAAACTGTCACGGTCATGATTAGCCATTGTGCATAAATATGTGACCTTAAACATCAATAAATAAATTAACAAGGTACCAAAGCTACCACTGTTCACTGTTGTTTCAACAGTTTTCAGTCAGCATGATAGAGAATCTTGACACATTCTGATTCCAAAATCCATGGCTGCCTTATTTCCTGTCGCAGTCATACTTTACTTAGAAAACGATATAACTCAATACCGCGGTAGAAAATACCCTAGTAACGAACAAAGTATTAGTACTCTCAACAAAAATAGGTACCAAGGCTACAGCTGTTTACTGTGTTTCAACAGTTCTCAGTCAGCATGATAGAGAATCTTGACACATTCTGTCTTTCAGACTCATGGCTGCCTTATTTTCTGTCGCAGTCATACTGTACTTATGAAACGATATAACTCAATACCATGGTAGAAAAATGCACTGGTAACCAATAGAGTATAAGTACTGTCAACAAAAAAAGGTACGATTCTAAAACTCATGGGTTCCTTATTTCCTGTCGCAGTCATCATATACTTATGAAACGATATAAAACAATACCATTGTTGAAAAATGCCCTTGTAATGAATAGAGTATTAGTACTCTCGACAAAAATAGGTACCGAAGCTACAGCTGTTTACTGTGTTTCAACAGTTTTCAGTCAGCATGATTGAGAATCTTGATACATTCTGACTCTCAAATTCATGGCTGCTTTATTTCCTGTTGCAGTCATACTATACTTATAAAACGATATAACACAATACCATTGTTGAAAAATAACCTTGTAATGAATAGAGTATTAGTACTCTGAACAAAAATAGGTACCAAAGCTACAGCTGTTTACTGAGTTTCAACAATTTTCAGTCAACATGATAGAGAATCTTGACACATTCTGACTTTCAAACTCATGGCTGCCCTATTTTCTGTCGCAGTGATACTATACTTATAAAACTATATAACTGAATACCACGGTAGAAAATACCCTGGTAGCGAATAAAGTATTGGTACTCTCAACAAAAATAGGTACCAAAGCTACAGCTGTTTACTGTGTTTCAACAGTTTTCAGTCAGCATGATAGAGAATCTTGACACATTCTGTCTTTCAAACTCATGGCCCCCTTATTTCCTATTGCAGTCATACTATACTTATAAAACGATATAACTCAGTTCCACAGTAGAAAAATGCACTGGTAAGCAATAGAGTATAAGTACTGTCAACAAAAAAACGTACGATTCTAAAACTCATGGGTGGCTTATTTCCTGTCGCAGTCATACTATACTTATGAAACGATATAACACAATACCATTGTTGAAAAATGCCTTTGTAATGAATAGAGTATTAGTATGCTCACCAAAAATAGGTACCGAAGCTATAGCTGTTTACTGTGTTCCAACAGTTTTCGGTCAGCATGATAGAGAATCTTGATACATTCTGACTCTCAAATTCATGGCTGCTTTATTTCCTGTCGCAGTAATACTATACTTATAAAACGATATAACACAATACCATTGTTGAAAAACACCCTCTTAACGAATAGAGTATTAGTACTCTCAACAAAAATAGGTACCAAGCTACAGCTGTTTACTGTGTTTCAACAGATTTCAGTCAGCATGGTAGACAATCTTGACACATTGTGTCTTTCAAACTCATGGCTGCCCTATTTCCTGTCGCAGTCATACTATACTTATAAAACGATATAACTCAATACCACAGTAGAAAAATACACTGGTAACCAATAGAGTATTAGTACTCTCAACAAAAATAGGTACCAAAGCTACAGCTGTTTACTGTGTTTCAACAGTTTTCAGTCAGCATGATATATTCTGATTCTAAAATACCTGGCTGCCTTATTTCCTGTCGTAGTCATACTATACTTATGAAACGATATAACCTAATAGCATTGTTTAAAAATACCCTGGTAATTAATAGAGTATTAGTACTCTCACCTAAAATAGGTACCGAACCTACAGCTATTTACTGTTTTTCACGAGTTTTCAGTAAGCATGATAGAGAATCTTGATACATTCTGACTCTCAAATTCATGGCTGCTTTATTTCCTGTCGCAGTCATACAATACTTATAAAACGATATAACACAATACCATTGTTGAAAAATACCCTTGTAATCAATAGAGTATTAGTATTCTGAACAAAATAGGTACCAAAGCTACAGCTGTTTACTGTGTTTCAACAGTTTTCAGTCAGCATGATAGAGAATCTTGACACATTCTGATTCTATAATCTATGGTTGCCTTATTTCCTGTTGCAATCATATTGTACTTATAAAACGATATAACTTAATACCACGGTAGAAAATACCCTGGTACCGAATAAAGTATTTGTATTCTCAAAAAATAGGTTCCAAAGCTACAGCTGTTTACTGTGTTTCAACAGTTTTCAGTCAGCATGATAGAGAATCTTGACACATTCTGACTTTCAAAATCATGGCTGCCTTATTTTCTGTCGCAGTCATACTATAATTAGGAAACGATATAACTCAGTACCTTTGTAGAAAAATGCACTGGTACTAATAGAGTATTAGTACTCTCAGTATAACTAGGTAACAAAGCTATCACTTTTCCCTGTTGTTTCAGCAGTTTTCAGTCAGCATGATAGAGAATCTTGACACATTCTGATTCTAAAACCCATGGCTGCCTTATTTCCTGTCGCAGTCATGCTATACTTATAAAACGATATAACTCAATACCACGGTAGAAAATACCCTGGTAATGAGTATTTTTACTCTGAACAAAAATAGGTCCCAAAGCTACAGCTGTTCACCGTGTTTTAACAGTCTTCAGTCACCATGATAGAGAATCTTGACACATTCTGATTCTAAAATACCTGACTGCCTTATTTCCTGTCGCAGTCATACTATACTTATGAAATGATATAACTCGATACCATTGTTGTAAAATACCCTCGTATTGAATAGAATATTAGTACTCTCGACGAAAATAGGTGCCAAAGCTACAGCTGTTTTCTGTCTTTCAACTGTTTTCAGTCAGCATGATAGAGAATCTAGATGCATTATGACTCTCAAATTCATGGCTGCTTTATTTCCTGTCGCAGTCATATTATACTTATAAAACAATATAACTCAATACCACGGTTGAAAATACCCTGGTAGCAAATAAAGTATTTGCACTCTCAACAAAAATAGGTACCAAAACTATAGCTGTTTACTGTGTTTCAACAGTTTTCAGTCAGCATGATAGAGAATCTTGACACATTCTGTCTTTCAAACTCATGACTGCCTTATTTCCTGTCGCAGTCATACTATACTTATAAAACGATATAACTCAATACCACAGTAACAAAATACACTGGTAACCAATAGAGTATTAGTACTCTCAACAAAAATAGGTACCAAAGCTACAGCTGTTTACTGTGTTTCAACAGTTTTCGAAACGATATAACTCAGTACCTTTGTAGAAAAATACACTGGTACTAATAGAGTATTAGTACTCTCAGTATAACTAGGTAACAAAGCTATCACTTTTCCCTGTTGTTTCAGCAGTTTTCAGTCAGCATGATAGAGAATCTTGACACATTCTGATTCTAAAATCCATGGCTGCCTTATTTCCTGTCGCAGTCATGCTATACTTATAAAACGATATAACTCAATACCACGGTAGAAAATACCCTGGTAATGAGTATTTGTACTCTGAACAAAAATAAGTCCCTGAACAAAAATAAGTCCCAAAGCTACAGCTGTTCACCGTGTTTTAACAGTCTTCAGTCACCATGATAGAGAATCTTGACACATTCTGATTCTAAAATACCTAGCTGCCTTATTTCCTGTCGCAGTCATACTATACTTATGAAATGATATAACTCGATACCATTGTTGTAAAATACCCTGGTATTGAATAGAATATTAGTACTCTCGACGAAAATAGGTGCCAAAGCTACAGCTGTTTTCTGTCTTTCAACTGTTTTCAGTCAGCATGATAGAGAATCTAGATGCATTATGACTCTCAAATTCATAGCTGCTTTATTTCCTGTCGCAGTCATATTATACTTATAAAACGATATAACTCAATACCACGGTTGAAAATACCCTGGTAGCAAATAAAGTATTTGCACTCTCAACAAAGATAGGTACCAAAGCTATAGCTGTTTACTGTGTTTCAACAGTTTTCAGTCAGCATGATAGAGGATCTTGACACATTCTGTCTTTCAAACTCATGACTGCCTTATTTCCTGTCGCAGTCATACTATACTTATAAAACGATATAACTCAATACCACAGTAACAAAATACACTGGTAACCAATAGAGTATTAGTACTCTCAACAAAAATAGGTACCAAAGCTACAGCTGTTTACTGTGTTTCAACAGTTTTCAGTCTGCATGATAGAGAGTCTTCACACATTCTGTCTTTCAAACTCGTGGCTTCCTTATTTCCTATTGCAGTCATACTATACTTATAAAACGATATAACTCAGTACCACGGTAGAAAAATGCACTGGTAACCAATAGAGTATTAGTACTGTCAACAAAAAAGCTACAATTCTAAAACTCATGGCTGCCTTATTTCCTGTCGCAGTCATACTATACTTATGAAACGATATATCTCAATACCATTGTTGAAAAATACCCTGGTAATGAATAGAGTATTAGTACTCTCGACAAAAATAGGTACCAAAGCTACAGCTGTTTACTGTGTTTCAACAGTTTTCAGTCAGCGTGATTGAGAATCTTGATACATTCGGACTCTCAAATTCATGGCTTCTTTATTTCCTGTCGCAGTCATTCTATACTTATAAAACGATATAACACAATACCATTGTTGACAAATGCCCTCTTTTTTTCGAATAGAGTCTTAGTACTCTCAACAAAAATAGCTACCAAAGCTACAGCTGTTTACTGTGTTTGAGGAGTTTTCAGTCAGCATGATAGAGAATCTTGACACATTGTGTCTTTCAAACTCATGGCTGCCTTATTTCGTGTCGCAGTCATACTATACTTATAAAACGATATAACTCAATACCACGGTTGAAAAACACACTGGTAACGAATAAAGTATTAGTACTCTCAATATAACTAAGTACCCAAACTACCACTGTTCACAATTGTTTCCACAGTTTTCAGTCAGCTTGATAGAGAATCTTAACACATTCTGATTCTAAAATCCATGGCTGCCTTATTTCCTGTTGCAGTCATACTATACTTATAAAATGATATAACTCAATACCACGGTAGAAAATACCCTGGTAACGAATAAAGTATTAGTACTCTGAACAAAAATAGGTACTAAAGCTACAGCAGTTTACTGTGTTTCAACAGTTTTCAGTCAGCATGATAGAGAATCTTGACACATTCTGTCTTTCAAACTCATGGCTGCCTTATTTCCTGTCGCAGTCATACTATATTTATAAAACGATAGAACACAATACCATTGTTGAAAAATACCCTTGTAATGAATAGAGTATTAGTACTCTCACCAAAAATAGGTACCAAACCTACAGCTGTTTACTCTGTTTCAACAGTTTTCTGTCAGCATGATAGAGAATCTTGACACATTCTGATTGTATAATCTATGGTTGCCTTATTTCCTGTTGCAATCATATTGTACTTATAAAACTATATAACTCAATACCACGGTAGATAATACCCTGGTAACAAATAAAGCATTAGTACTCTGAACAAAAATAGGTACCAAAGCTACAGCTGTTTACTGTGGTTCAACAGTTTTCAGTCAGCATGATAGAGAATCTTGACACATTCTGTCTTTCAAACTCATGGCTCTCTTATTTCCTATTGCAGTCATACTATACTTATAAAACGATATAACTCAGTACCACAGTAGAAAAATGCACTGATAACCAATAGAGTATAACTACTGTCAACAAAAAAAGGTACGAGTCTAAAACACATGAGTGCCTTTTTTCCTGTCGCAGTCATACTATACTTATGAAACAATATAACAATACCATTGTTGAAAAATGCCCTTGTAATGAATAGAGTATTAGTACGCTCACCAAAAATAGGTTCCGAAGCTACAGCTGTTTACTGTGTTTCAACAGTTTTCGGTCAGCATGATAGAGAATCTTGATACATTCTGAGTCTCAAATTCATGGCTGCTTTATTTCCTGTCGCTGTAATACTATACTTATAAAACGATATAACACAATACCATTGTTGAAAAATACCCTCTTAACGAATAGAGTATTAGTACTCTCAACAAAAATAGGTACCAAAGCTACAGCTGTTCACCGTGTTTTAACAGTTTTCAGTCAGCATGATAGAGAATCTTGACACATTCTGTCTTTCAAACTCATGGCTGCCTTATTTCCTGTCGCAGTCATACTATACTTATAAAACGATATAACTGAATACCACAGTAACAAAATACACTGGTAAACAATAGAGTATTAGTACTCTCAACAAAAATATGTACCAAAGCTACAGCTGTTTACTGTGTTTCAACAGTTTTCAATCAGCATGATAGAAAATCTTGACACATTCTGACTTTCAAACTCATGGCTGCCTTATTTTCTGTCGCAGTCATACTATACTTAGGAAACGATATAACTCAGTATCATGGTAGAACGACGCACTGTTAACCAATAGAGTATTAGTACTCTCAAGATAGCTAGGTACCAAAGATACAGCTGTTTACTGTGTTTCAACAGTTTTCAGTCAGCGTGATAGAGAATCTTGATACATTCTGACTCTCAAATTCATGGCTGCCTCATTTCCTTTCGCAGTCATACTATTCTTACAAAAATATATAACTCAATACCACGGTAGAAAAATACACAGGTAACGAATAAAGTATTAGTACTCTCAATATAACTAGGTACCAAAACTACCACTGTTCACTGTTGTTTCCACAGTTTTCAGTCAGCCTGATAGAGAATCTTGACACATTCTGATTCTAAAATCCATGGCTGCCTTATTTCCTGTTGCGGTCATACTATACTTATAAAACGATATAACTCAATACCACGGTAGAAAATACCCTGGTAACGAATAAAGTATTGGTAGTCTCAACAAAAATAGGTACCAAAGCTACAGCTGTTTACTTTGTTTCAACAGTTCTCAGTCAGCATGATAGAGAATCCCTGACACATTCTGTCTTTCAAACTCATGGCTGCCTTATTTCCTGTCGCAGTCAAACTATTCTTATAAAACGATATAACAGAATACCATTGTTGAAAAATACCCTTGTAATCAATAGAGTATTAGTACTCTCACCAAAAATAGGTACCAAAGCTACAGCTGTTTACTGTGTTTCAACAGTTTTCAGTCAGCATGATAGAGAATCTTGACACATTCTGTCTTTCAAACTCATGTGTCCGTTATTTCCTATTGCAGTCATACTATACTTATAAAACGATATAACTCAGTACCACGGTAGAAAAATGCACTGGTAACCAATAGACTATTAGTACTGTCAACAAAAAAGGTACGATTCTAAAACTCATGGCTGCCTTATTTCCTGTCGCAGTCATACTATACTTATGAAACGATATATCTCAATATCATTGTCGAAAAGTACCCTGGTAATGAATAGAGTATTAGTACTCTCCATAAAAATAGGTACCAAAGCTACAGCTGTTTACTGTGTTTCAACAGTTTTTAGTCAGCATGATTGAGAATCTTGATACATTCTGACTCTCAAATTCATGGCTGCTTTATTTCCTGTCGCAGTCATACTATACTTATGAAACGATATATCTCAATACCATTGTTGTAAAATACCCTGGTAATGAATAGAGTATTAGTACTCTCGACAAAAATAGGTACCAAAGCTACAGCTGTTTACTGTGTTTCAACAGTTTTCAGTCAGCATGATAGAGAATCTTGATACATTCTAACTCTCAAACTGATGGCTGTCTCATTTCATGTCGCAGTCGTACTCTACTTATAAAACAATAAAACTCACTACCGCGGTAGAAAATACCCTGCTAACGAATAAAGTATTAGTACTCTCTACAAAAATAGGTCCCAAAGCTACAGCTGTTTACTGTGTTTCTGCAGTTTTCAGTCAGCATGATAGAGAATCTTGACACATTGTTTCTTTCAAACTCATGGCTGCCTTATTTCCTGTCGTAGTCATACTATACTTATGAAACGATATAACTGAATAGCATTGTTGAAAAATACCCTGGTAATGAATAGAGTATTAGTACTCTCACCAAAAATAGGTACCGAAGCTACAGCTGTTTACTGTGTTTCAAGAGTTTTCAGTTAGCATGATAGAGAATCTTGATACATTCTGACTCTCAAATTCGTGGCAGCTTTATTTCCTGTCACAGTCATACTATACTTCTAAAACGATATAACACAATACCATTGTTGAAAAATACCCTTGTAATCAATAGACTATTAGTACTCTGAACAAAAATAGGTACCAAAGCTACAGCTGTTTACTGTGTTTCAACAGTTTTCAGTCAGCATGATAGAGAATCTTGACACATTCTGCCTTTCAAACTCATGGCTGCCTTATTTCCTGTCGCAGTCATACTATACTTATAAAACGATATAACACAATACCATTGTTGAAAAATACCCTTGTAATGAATAGAGTATTAGTACTCTCATCAAAAATAGGTACCAAACCTACAGCTGTTTACTGTGTTTCAACAGTTTTCAGTCAGCATGATAGAGAATCTTGACACATTCTGATTCTATAATCTATGGTTGCCTTATTTCCTGTTGCAATCATATTGTACTTATGAAACGATATAATTGAATACCACGGTAGAAAATACCCTGGTAACGAATAAAGTATTTGCATTCTCAAAAAATAGGTTCCAAAGCTACAGCTGTTTACTGTGTTTCAACAGTTTTCTCAGCATGATAGAGAATCTTGACACATTCTGATTCTGAAATCCATGGCTGCCTTATTTCCTGTCGCAGTCATACTGTACTTATAAAACTATATAACTCAATACCACGGTAGATAGTACCCTGGTAACGAATAAAGTATTAGTACTCTGAACAAAAATAGGTACCAAAGCTACAGCTGTTTACTGTGGTTCAACAGTTTTCAGTCAGCATGATAGAGAATCTTGACTCATTCTGTCTTTCAAACTCATGGCTCCCTTATTATACCACCCACTTGAAAAGTGGGCGGTATATAGCATTCATGCTGTCCGTACTTCCGTACTTACGTACGTCCGTACTTCCGTACGTCCATACGTCCGTGACGCTTTGGGGGTACACACCTGCTATCCGCTACTCCTCTTAAACCAGTGGGTGGATTTCATTGAAACTTACAGGCATTCTTTTCTATACATTATAGATGTGCACCTCCTATTTTGCTTTCAGGTATTTTTATTTTTTACTCTTTCCCAAAGGGCGAAATGAACTTAGCCAAATTGTTGTGATGCTTTAGGGGGGTACACTCCTGCTATCTGCTACTCCTCTTATACCAGTGGGCGAATTTCATTGAAACTCTCAGACATTCTTTTATATACATTATAGATGTGCACCTTCTATTCTGCTTTCAGGTATTTTTATTTTATTTTTTTTTTTTGGGGGGGGGGGGGGGGTTGTCAGTGTTTGTGCTCTCTACATTAAACACACTTTTACTGTTGTAAAATGTTTCTTGGTGGGAGTGGGTGGTATCATTTAGTGAGCAGTGCTCACAGTTTTTCTAGTTTCCTATTGCAGTCATACTATACTTATAAAACGATATAATTCAGTACCACAGTAGAACAATGCACTTGTAACCAATAGAGTATAAGTACTGTCAACAAAAAAGGTACGATTCTAAAACTGATGAGTGCCTTACTTCCTGTCGTAGTCATACTATACTTATGAAACGATATAACACAATACCATTGTTGAAAAATGCCGTTGTGATGAATAGAGTATTGGTACGCTCACCAAAAATAGGTACCGAAGCTACAGCTGTTTACTGTGTTTCAACAGTTTTCAGTCAGCATGATAGAAAATCTTGATACATTCTGACTCTCAAACTCATGGCTGCCTTATTTCCTGTCGCAGTCATACTATACTTATAAAACGATATAACACAATACCATTGTTGAAAAATACCCTCTTAATGAATAGAGTATTAGTACTCTCAACAAAAATAGGTACCAAAGCTACAGCTGTTTACTGATTTTCAACAGTTTTCAATCGGCATGATAGAAAATCTTGACACATTCTGACTTTCAAACTCATGGCTGCTTATTTTCTGTCGCAGTCATACTATACTTAGGAAACGATATAACTCAATACCATGGTAGAACAACGCACTGGTAACCGATAGAGTATTAGTACTCTCAACAAAAATAGGTACCAAAGCTACAGTTGTTTACTGTGTTTCAACAGTTTTCAATCAGCATGACAGAGAATCTTGACACATTCTGTCTTTCAGTCTCATGGCTGCCTTATTTCCTGTCGCAGTCATACTATACTTTTAAAACAATGTAACACAATACCATTGTTGAAAAATACCCTGGTAAAGAGTAGTGTATAAGTACTCTGAACAAAAATAGGTACCAAGGCTACAGCTGTTTACTGTCTTTCAACAGTTTTCAGTCAGCATGATAGAGAATCTTGACACATTCTGTCTTTCAGTCTCGTGGCTGCCTTATTTTCTGTCGCAGTCATACTATACTTATGAAACAATATAACTCAATACCACGGTAGAAAAATACACTGGTAACTAATAGAGTATTAGTACTCTCTATATAACTAGGTACCAAAGCTACCACTGTTCACTGTTGTTTCCACAGTTTTCAGTCAGCATGATAGAGAATCTTGACACATTGTTTCTTTCTGTGTTTCAACAGTTTTCAGTCAGCATGGTAGAGAATCTTGGCACATTCTCACTCTCAAATTCATGGCTGCCTTATTTCTTGTCACATTCATACTATACTTATAAAACCATATAACACAATACCATTGCTGAAAAATATCCTGGTAACGAGTACTGTATTAGTACTCTGAACAAAAATAGGTACCAAAGCTACAGCTGTTTACTGTGTTTCAACCGTTTTCAGTCAGCATGATAGAGAATCTTGATACATTCTGACTCTCAAATTCATGACTGCCTCATTTTCTGACGCAGTCGTACTATACTTATAAAACGATATAACACAATACTATTGTTAAAAAATACCCTGGTAACGAATAGAGTATTAGCACTCTGAACAACAATGGGTACCAAAGCTACAGCTGTTTACTGTGTTTCAACAGTTGTCAGTCAGCATGATAGACAATCTTGACACATTCTGTCTTTCAAACTCATGGGTGTCTTATTTTCTGTCGCAGTCATACTAAACTTATGAAACGATATAACTCAATACCATGGTAGTAAAATACACTGGTAACTAATAGAGTATTAGTACTCTCAATGTAACTAGGTACTAAACCTACCACTGTTCACTGTTGTTTCCGCAGTTTTCAGTCAGCATGATAGAGAAACTTGACACATTCTGATTCTAAAATCCGTGGGTGCCCTATTTCCTGTCGCAGTCATACTCTAGTTATAAAACGATATAACTCAATACCTCGGTAGAAAATACCCTGGTAACGAATAGAGTATTAGTACTCTCAACAAAAACAGGTACCAAAGCTACAGCTGTTTACTGTGTTTCAACAGTTTTCAGTAAGCATGAAAGAGAATCTTGATACATTCTGACTCTCAAATTCATGGCTGCCTTATTTCCTGACGCAGTCATACTGCACTTATAAAACGATATAACAGAATACCTTTGGCGAAACATACCCTGGTAACGAATAGAGTATTAGTACTCTCAATATAACTAGGTGCCAAAGCTACCGCTGTTCACTTGTTTACACAGTTTTCTGTCAGCATGATAGAGAATCTTGACACATTCTGATTCTAAAATCCATGGCTGCCTTTTTTCCTGTTGCTGTCATACTATACTTATAAAACAATATAACTCAATACCAACGTAGAAAATACCCTGGTAACGAATAAAGTATTAGTGCTCTCAACAAAAAATAGGTACCAAAGCTGCAGCTGTTTACTGTGTTTCACCTGTTTTCAGTCAGCATGGTAGAGAATCTTGACACATTCTGACTCTCAAACTCATGGCTGCCTTATTTCCTGTCGCAGTCATACTATACTTATAAAACTATATTACTCAGAACCACGGTAGAAAAATACACTGGTAACCAATAGAATATTAGTACTCTCAACATAACTAGATACCAAAGCTACAGCTGTTCACTGTGTTTCAAGAGTTTTCAGTCAGCATGGTTGAGAATCTAGTCACATTCTGACTCTCAAACTCATGGCTGCTTTATTTCCTGTCGCAGTCATACTATACTTATGAAATGATATAACTCAATACCATTGTTGAAAAATACCCTGGTAATGAATAGAGTATTGGTACTCTTGAGAAAAATAGGTACCAAAGCTACAGCTGTTTACTGTGTTTCAACACTTTTCAGTCAGCATGATAGAGAATCTTGATACATTCTGACTCTCAAATTCATGGCTGCTTTATTTCCTGTCGCAGTCATAATATACTTATAAAATGATATAACGCAATACCATTGTTGAAATATACCCTCTTAACGAATAGAGTATTACTACTCTCAACAAAAATAGGTACAAAAGCTACAGCTGTTTACTGTGTTTCAACAGTTTTCGGTCAGCATGATAGAGAATCTTGATACATTCTGACTCTCAAACTCATGGCTGCCTTATTTCCTGTCGCAGTCATACTATATTTATCAAACGATATAACTCAATACCACGGTAGAAAATTCGCTGGTAATGAATAAAGTATTAGTTCTCTCAAACAAGATAGGTACCAAAGCAAGAGCTGTTTACTGTGTTTCAACAGTTTTCAGTCAGCATGGTGGAGAAGCTTGGCACTTTCTCACTCTCAAATTCATGGCTGCCTTATTTCTTGTCGCAGTCATACTATACTTATAAAACAATATAACACAATACCATTGTTGAAATATTTCCTGTAACGAGTAGTGTATTAGTTCTCTGAACAAAAATAGGTACCAAAGCTGCAGCTGTTTACTGTGTTTCAAGCGTTTTCAGTCAGCATGACAGAGAATCTTGATACATTCTGACTCTCAAATTCATGACTGTCTCATTTTCTGACGCAGTCATACTATACTTATAAAACGATATAACACAATCCCATTGTTAAAAAACACCCTGGTAACTAATAGAGTATTAGTATACTGAACAACAATAGGTACCAAAGCTCCAGCTGTTTACTGTGTTTCAACAGTTGTAAGTCAGCATGATAGAGAATCTTGACACATTCTGTCTTTCAAACTCATGGCTGCCTTATTTTCTGTCGCAGTCATACTATACTTATGAAACGATATAACTCAATACCATGGTAGTAAAATACTCTGGTAACTAATAGAGTATTAGTACTCTCAATGTAACTAGGTACCAAAGCTACCACTGTTCACTGTTGTTTCCGCAGTTTTCAGTCAGCAGCTGTTTACTGTGTTTCAACAGTTTTCAGTCAGCATGATAGAGAATCTTGATACATTCTGACTCTCAAATTCATGGCTGCTTTATTTCCTGTCGCAGTCATACTAAACTTGTGAAAAGATATAACTCAATACCATTGTTGAAAAATACCCTGGTAATGAATAGAGTAGTAGTACTCGACAAAAATAGGTACCAAAGCTACAGCTGTTTACTGTGTTTCAACAGTTTTCAGTCGGCATGATAGAGAATCTTGATGCATTCTGACTCTCAAATTCATGGCTGCTTTATTTCCTGTCACAGTCATAATATACTTATAAAATGATATAACACAATACCATTGTTGAAAAATACCATCTTAACAAATAGAGTATTACTACTCTGAACAAAAATAGGTACCAAAGCTACAGCTGTTTACTGTGTTTCAACAGTTTTCAGTCAGCATGATAGAGAATCTTGATACATTCTGACTCTTAAACTCATGGCTGCCTTATTTCCTGTCGCAGTCATACTATACTTATGAAACGGTATATCTCAATACCATTGTTGAAAAATACCCTGGTAATGAATAGAGTATTAGTACTCTTGAGAAAAATAGATACCAAAGCTACAGGTGTTTACTGTGTTTCAAGAGTTTTCAGTCAGCATGGTAGAGAATCTTGGCACATTCTCGCTCTCAAATTCATGGCTGCCTTATTTCTTGTCGCAGTCATACTATACTTATAAAACAATGTAACACAATACCATTGTTGAAAAATATCCTGGTAACGAGTAGTGTATTAGTACTCTTGAGAAAAATAGGTACCAAAGCTACAGGTGTTTACTGTGTTTCAACACTTTTCAGTCAGCATGATAGAGAATCTTGACACATTCTGATTCTAAAATTCATAGCTGCCTTATTTCCTGTTGCAGTCATACCATACTTATGAAACGATATATCTCAATACCATTGTTGAAAAATACCCTGGTAATGAATAGAGTATTAGTACTCTTGAGAAAAATAGGTACCAAAGCTGTTTACTGTGTTTAAACAGTTTTCAGTCAGAATGATAGAGAATCTTGATACATTCTGACTCTCAAATTCATGGCTGCCTCATTTCCTGATGCAGTCATACTATACTTATAAAACGATGTAACACAATACCATTGTTGAAAAATACCCAGGAAACGAATAGAGTATTAGTCCTCTGAACAAAAATAGATACCACAGCTATAGCTGTTTACTGTGTTTCAACCGCTTTCAGTCAGCATGATAGAGAATCTTGATACATTCTGACTCTCAAATTCATAACTGCCTTATTTTCTGTCGCAGTCATACTATACTTATGAAACGATATAACTCAATACCATGGTAGTAAAATACACTGGTAACTAATAGAGTATTACTACTCTCAATGTAACTAGGTACCTACCACTGTTCACTGTTGTTTCCGCAGTTTTCAGTCAGCATGATAGAGAAACTTGACACATTCTGATTCTAAAATCCATGGCTGCCCTATTTCCTGTCGCAGTTATACTCTAATTATAAAACGATATAACTCAATACCTCGGTAGAAAATACCCTGGTAACGAATAAATTATTAGTACTCTCAACAAAAATAGGAACCAAAGCTACAGCTGTTTACTGTGTTGCAACAGTTTTCAGTCAGCATGGTAGAGAATCTTGACACATTCTGACTCTCAAAGTCATGGCTGCCTTATTTCCTGTCGCAGTCATACTATAGTTATAAAACGATATAACTCAATACCACAGTGGAAAATACCCTGGTAACGAATAAAGTACTAGTACTCTCTACAAAGATAGGTACCAAAGCTACTGCTGTTTACTGTGTTTCAACAGTTTTCAGTCAGCATGATAGAGAATCTTGATACATTCTGACTCTCAAATTCATGGCTGCTTTCTTTCCTGTCGCAGTCGTACTATACCTATAAAACGATATAACACATTACCATTGTTGAAAAATACCCTCTTAACGAATAGAGTATTAGTACTCTCAACAAAAATAGGTACCAAAGCTACAGCTGTTTACTGTGTTTCAACAGTTTTCAGTCAGCATGATAGAGAATCTTGACACATTCTGTCTTTCAAACTCATGGCTGCCTTATTTCCTGTCACAGTCATAATATATTTATAATACGATATAACACAATACCATTGTTGAAAAATACCCTTGTCATGAATAGTGTATTAGTTCTCTCACCAAAAGTAGGTACCGAATCTACAGCTGTTTGCTGTGTTTCAACAGTTTTCAGTCAGGTAAAAAATCTTGACACATTCTGTCTCTCAAATTCATGGCTGCCTTTTTTCCTGTCGGAGTCATACTATGCTTATAAAACAATATAACACAATACCATTGTTGAAAAATACCCTGGTAATGAATAGATTATTAGTACTCTCAACACAAATAGGTACCAAAGCTACAGCTGTTTGCTGTGTTTCAACAGTTTTCAGTCAGCATGGTAGAGAATCTTGACACATTCTGACTTTCAAACTCATGGCTGCCTTATTTTCTGTCGCAGTCATACTATACTTATGAAACGATATAACTCAATACCATGGTAGAAAAATACTCTGGTAACTAATAGAGTATTAGTACTCTCAATATAACTAGGTACCAACTAGGTTTCAACAGTTTTCAGTCAGCATGATAGAGAATCTTGACACATTCTGATTCTAAAATCCATGGCTGCCTTATTTCCTGTCGCAGTGATACTATAAAACGATATAACTCAATACCATGGCAGAAAAATACACGGGTAACTAATAGAGTATTAGTTCTCTCAGTATAACTAGGTACGAAACTACCACTGTTCACCGTGTTTCAACAGTTTTCAGTCAGCATGATAGAGAACGTTGATGCATTCTGACTCTCAAATTCATTTCTGCTTTATTTCCTGTCGCATTCATAGTATACTTATAAAAGGATATAACTCAATACCACGGGGGAAAAACACACTGGTAACCAATAGAGTATTAGTACTCTCAACATAACTAGATACCAAAGCTACAGCTGTTTACTGTGTTACAACAGTTTTCAGTCAGCATGATAGAGAATCTTGATACATTCTGACTCTCAAATTCATGGCTGCTTTCTTTCCTGTCGCAGTCGTACTATACTTAAAAAATGATATAACACATTACCATTGTTGAAAAATACCCTTGTAACGAATAGAGTATTAGTACTCTCAACAAAAATAGGTACCAAAGCTACAGCTGTTTACTGTGTTTCAACAGTTTTCAGTCAGCATGATAGAGAATCTTGACACCTTCTGTCTCTCAAATTCATGGCTGCCTTATTTCCTGTCGCAGTCATACTATACTTATAAAACAATATAACACAATACCATTGTTGAAAAATACCCTTGTAACGAATAGAGTATTAGTACTCTCAACAAAAAGAGGTACCAAAGCTCCAGATGTTTACTGTCTTTCAACAGTTTTCAGTCAGCATGATAGAGAATCTTGACACATTGTGTCTTTCAAACGCATGTCTGCCTTATTTCCTGTCACAATCATAATATATTTATAATATGATATAACACAATACCATTGTTGAAAAATACCCTTGTCATGAATAGTGTATTAGTACTCTCACCAAAAGTAGGTACCAAAGCTACAGCTGTTTACTGTGTTTCAATAGTTTTCGGTCAGCATGGTAGAGAATCTTGACACATTCTGTCTCTCAAATTCATGGCTGCCTTATTTCCTGTCGCAGTCATACTATACTTATAAAACAATATAACACAATACCATTGTTGAAAAATACCCTTGTAACGAATAGAGTATTAGTAATCTGAAAAAACTAGGTACCAAAGCTACAGCTGTTTACTGTGTTTCAACAGTTTTCAGTCAGCTTGATAGAGAATCTTGACACTTTCTGTCACTCAAACTAATGTCCGCCCTTTTCTCAAGTCGCAGTCATACTATAGTTATAAAACGATATAACTCAATACCACGGTAGAAAATACCCTTCTAACGAATAAAGTATAAGTACTCTCAACAAAAATAGGTACCAAAGCTACAACAGTTTACTGTGTTTCAACAGTTTTCAGTCAGCATGATAGAGAATCTTGACACATTCTGTCTTTCAAACTCATAACTTCATTATTTTCTGTCGCAGTCATGCTATACTTATGAAACGATATAACTCAATACCATGGTAGAGAAATACACTGGTAACTAATAGAGTATTAGTACTCTCAATATAACTAGGTGCCAAAGCTACCACTGTTCACTGTTGTTTATACAGTTTTCAGTCAGCTTCATAGAGAATCTTGACACATTCTGTCCTACAAACTCATGGCTGCCTTATTTTCTGTCGCAGTCATACTATACTTATGAAACGATATAACTCAATACCATGGTAGTAAAATACACTGGTAACTAACAGAGTATTAGTACTCTCAATGTAACTAGGTACCAAACCTACCACTGATCATTGTTGTTTCCGCAGTTTTCAGTCAGCATGATAGAGAAACTTGACACATTCTGATTCTAAAATCCATGGCTGCCCTATTTCCTGTCGCAGTCATCCTATAATTATAAAACGATATAACTCAATGCCACGGTAGAAAATACCCTGGTATCGAATAAAGTATTAGTACTCTCAACTAAAATAGGTACCAAAGCTACAGCTGTTTACTGTGTTGCAACAGTTTTCAGTCAGCATGGTAGAGAATCTTGACACATTCTGACTCTCAAACTCATGGCTGCCTTATTTCCTGTCGCAGTCATACTATACTTATAAAACGATATAACTCAATACCAAGGTGGAAAATACCCTTGTAACGAATAATGTATTGGTACTCTCTACAAAAATAGGTACCAAAGCTACAGCTGTTTACTGTGTTTCAACAGTTTTCAATCAGCATAGTAGAGAATCTTGACACATTCTGACTCTCAATTTCATGGCTGCCTTATTTCCTGTCACAGTCATACTATACTTATAAAACAATATAACACAATACCATTGTTGAAAAATACCCTGGTAACGAGTAGAGTGTTAGTACTCTGAACAGATATAGGTACCAAAGCTACAGCTGTTTACTGTGTTTCAACAGTTTTCAGTCAGAATGATAGAGAATCTTGATACATTCTGACTCTCAAATTCATGGCTGCCTCATTTCCTGACGCAGTCATACTATACTTAAAAAATGATATAACACAGTACCATTGTTAAAAAATACCCTGGTAACGAATAGAGTATTAGTACTCTGAACAACTATAGGTACCAAAGCTACAGCTGTTTACTGTGTTTCAACAGTTTTCAGTCAGCATGAGAATCTTGATACATTCTGACTCTCAAATTCATGGTTGCCTTATTTCCTGATGCAGTCATACTGCACTTATAAAACGATATAACAGAATACCTTTGGCGAAATATACCCTGGTAACGAATAGAGTATTAGTTCTCTCAATATAACTAGGTACCAAAGCTACCGCTGTTCACTTGTTTACACAGTTTTCAGTCAGCATGATAGAGAATCTTGACACATTCTGCTTCTAAAATCCATGGCTGCCTTATTTTCTGTCGCTGTCATACTATACTTATAAAACTATATAACTCAATACCACGGTAGAAAATACCCTGGTAACGAATAAAGTATTAGTACTCTCAACAAAAAATAGGTACCAAAGCTGCAGCTGTTTACTGTGTTTCACCAGTTTTCAGTCAGCATGATAGAGAATCTTGACCCATTCTGTCTTTCAAACTCATGGCTGCCTTATTTCCTGTTGCAGTTATACTATACTTTTAAAAAGATATAACTTGATACCACGGTAGAATACACTGGTAACCAATAGAGTATTATCACTCTAAACAAAAATAGGTACCAAAGCTGCAGCTGTTCACTGTGTTTCAACATTTTTCAGTCAGCATGATAGAAAATCTTGACACATTCTGATTGTAAAATCCATGGCGGCCTTATTTCCTGTCGCTGTCATACTATACTTATAAAACTGTATAACTCAATACCACGGTAGAAAATACCCTGGAAACGAATTAAGTATTAGTACTCTCAACAAAAAATAGGTACCAAAGCTGCAGCTGTTTACTGTGTTTCACCAGTTTTCAGTCAGCATGATAGAGAATCTTGACCCATTCTGTCTTTCAAACTCATGGCTGCCTTATTTCCTGTTGCAGTCATACTATACTTTTAAAAAGATATAACTCGATACCATGGTAGAATACACTGGTAACCAATAGAGTATTAGCACTCTAAACAAAAATAGGTACCAAAGCTGCAGCTGTTCACTGTGTTTCAACATTTTTCAGTCTGCATGATAGAAAATCTTGACACATTCTGATTCTAAAATCCATGGCTGCCTTATTTCCTGTCGCAGTCATACTATACTTATAAAACGATATAACTCAATACCATGGTAGAAAATACCCTGGTAACGAATAATGATAGAGAATCTTGACACATTTTGTCTTTCGAACTCATGGCTGCCTTATTTCCTGTTGCAGTCCTACTATACTTATCAAACAATATAACTCAGTACCACGGTAGGAAAATACACTGGTAACCAATAGAGTATTAGTACTGCCAACAAAAATAGGTACCAAAGCTTCAGCTATTCACTGTGTTTCAACAGTTTTCAGTCAGCATGGTAGAGAATCTTCACACATGCAGACTCTCAAATTCATGGCTGTTTTCTTTCCTGTCGCAGTCATACTATACTTCTAAAATGATATAACACAATACCATTGTTGAAAAATACCCTCTTAATGAATAGAGTATTAGTACTCTCAACAAAAATAGGTACCAAAGCTAAGGTGTTTACTGTGTTTCAACAGTTTTCAGTCAGCATGGTAGAGAATCTTGACACATTCTGACTCTCAAACTCATGGCTGCCTTATTTCCTGTATCAGTCATACTATACTTATAAAACTATATTACTCAGAACCACGATAGAAAAATACACTGGTAACCAATAGAGTATTAGTACTCTCAACATAACTAGATACCAAAGCTACAGCTGTTCACTGTGTTTCAACAGTTTTCAGTCAGCATGTTAGAGAATGTAGACACATTCTGACTCTCAAACTCCTGGCTGCCTTATTTCCTGTCGCAGTCATACTATACTTATGAAACGATATAACTCAATACCATTGTTGAAAAATACCCTGGTAATGAATAGAGTAGTAGAACTCTCGACAAAAATAGGTACCAAAGCTACAGCTGTTTACTGTGTTTCAACAGTTTTCAGTCGGCATGAGAGAGAATCTTGATACATTCTGATTCTAAAATTCATGACTGCCTTATTTCCTGTCGCAGTCATACTATACTTATGAAACGATATATCTCAATACCATTGTTGAAAAATACCCTGGTAATGAATAGAGTATTAGTACTCTCGACAAAAATAGGTACCAAAGCTACAGCTGTTTACTGTGTTTCAACAGTTTTCAGTCAGCATGATAGAGAATCTTGATACATTCTGACTCTCAAATTCATGGCTGCTTTATTTCCTGTCGCAGTCATAATATACTTATAAAATGATATAACACAATACCATTGTTGAAATATATCCCCTTAACAAATAGAGTATTACTACTCTGAACAAAAATAGGTACCAAAGCTACAGCTGTTTACTGTGCTTCAACCATTTTCAGTCAGCATGATAGAGAATCTTGATACATTCTGACTCTCAAACTCATGGCTGCCTTATTTCCTGTTGCAGTCATACTATATTTACCAAATGATATCACTCAATACCACGGTTGAAAATTCCCTGGTAATGAATAAAGTATTAGTTCTCTCAAACAAGATAGGTACCAAAGCTAAAGCTGTTTACTGTGTTTCAACAGTTTTCAGTCAGCATGGTAGAGAATCTTGGCACATTCTCACTCTCAAATTCATGGCTGCCTTATTTCTTGTCGCAGTCATATACTATACTTATAAAACAATATAACACAATACCATTGTTGAAAAATGTCCTGCTAACGAGTAGTGTATTAGTTCTCTGAACAAAAATAGGTACCAAAGCTGCAGCTGTTTACTGTGTTTCAACCGTTTTCAGTCAGCATGATAGAGAATCTTGATACATTCTGACTCTCAAATTCATGACTGCCTCATTTTCTGACGCAGTCATACTATACTTATAAAACGATATAACACAATACCATTGTTAAAAAATACCCTGGTGACGAATGGAGTATTAGTACTCTGAACAACAATAGGTACCAAAGCTCCAGCTGTTTACTGTGTTTCAACCGTTTTCAGTCAGCATGATAGAGAATCTTGATACATTCTGACTCTCAAACTCATTGCTGCCTTATTTCCTGTCGCAGTTATACTATATTTATCAAACGATATAACTCAATACCACGGTAGAAAATACCCTGGTAACGAATAAAGTATTAGTACTCTCAACTAAAATGGGTACCAAAGCTACAGCTGTTTACTGTGTTGCCACAGTTTTCAGTCAGCATGGTAGAGAATCTTGACATATTCTGACTCTCAAACTCATGGCTGCCTTATTTCCTGTCGCAGTCATACTATTTTTATAAAACGATATAACTCAATACCACGGTGGTAAATACCCTTGTAACGAATAATGTATTGGTACTCTCTACAAATATAGGTACCAAAGCTACAGCTGTTTACTGTGTTTCAACAGTTTTCAGTCAGCATGATAGAGAATCTTGATACATTCCGACTCTCAAATTCATGGCTGCCTTATTTCCTGTGGCAGTCACACTATAGTCATACAACGATATAACACAGTACCATTATTGAAAAATACCCTGGTAATGAATATAGTATTAGTACTCTCAACACAAATAGGTACCAAAGCTACAACTGTTTGCTGTGTTTCAACAGTTTTCAGTCAGCATGGTAGAGAATCTTGACACATTCTGACTTTCAAACTCATGGCTGCCTTATTTTCTGTCGCAGTCATACTATACTTATGAAACGATAAAACTCAATACCATGGTAGAAAAATACTCTGGTAACTAATAGAGTATTAGTACTATCAATATAACTAGGTACCAAAGCTACCACTGTTCACTGTTGTTTCAACAGTTTTCAGTCAGCATGATAGAGAATCTTGACACATTCTGATTCTAAAATCCATGGCTGCCTTATTTCCGGTCGCAGTCATACTATACTTATAAAACGATATACCTCAATACCACGGCAGAAAAATACACGGGTAACTAATAGAGTATTAGTACTCTCAGTATAACTAGGTACGAAACTACCACTGTTCACCGTGTTTCAACAGTTTTCAGTCAGCATGATAGAGAATGTTGATGCATTCTGACTCTCCAATTCATTTCTGCTTTATTTCCTGTCGCAGTCATAGTATACTTATAAAAGGATATAACTCAATACCACGGTGGAAAATCACACTAGTAACCAATAGAGTATTAGTACTCTCAACATAACTAGATACCAAAGCTACAGCTGTTTACTGTTTTTCAACAGTTTTCAATCAGCATGATAGAGAATCTTGACCCATTCTGTCTTTCAAACTCATGGCTGCCTTATTTCCTGTTGCAGTCATACTATACTTTTAAAAAGATATAACTTGATACCACGGTAGAATACACTGGTAACCAATAGAGTATTATCACTCTAAACAAAAATAGGTACCAAAGCTGCAGCTGTTCACTGTGTTTCAACATTTTTCAGTCAGCATGATAGAAAATCTTGACACATTCTGATTGTAAAATCCATGGCGGCCTTATTTCCTGTCGCTGTCATACTATACTTATAAAATTGTATAACTCAATACCACGGTAGAAAATACCCTGGAAACGAATTAAGTATTAGTACTCTCAACAAAAAATAGGTACCAAAGCTGCAGCCGTTTACTGTGTTTCACCAGTTTTCAGTCAGCATAATAGAGAATCTTGACCCATTCTGTCTTTCAAACTCATGGCTGCCTTATTTCCTGTTGCAGTCATACTATACTTTTAAAAAGATATAACTCGATACCACGGTAGAATACACTGGTAACCAATAGAGTATTAGCACTCTAAACAAAAATAGGTACCAAAGCTGCAGCTGTTCACTGTGTTTCAACATTTTTCAGTCTGCATGATAGAAAATCTTGACACATTCTGATTCTAAAATCCATGGCTGCCTTATTTCCTGTCGCAGTCATACTATACTTATAAAACGATATAACTCAATACCACGGTAGAAAATACCCTGGTAACGAATAATGATAGAGAATCTTGACACATTTTGTCTTTCGAACTCATGGCTGCCTTATTTCCTGTTGCAGTCCTACTATACTTATCAAACAATGTAACTCAGTACCACGGTAGAAAAATACTCTGGTAACTAATAGAGTATTAGTACTATCAATATAACTAGGTACCAAAGCTACCCCTGTTCACTGTTGTTTCAACAGTTTTCAGTCAGCATGATAGAGAATCTTGACACATTCTGATTCTAAAATCCATGGCTGCCTTATTTCCGGTCGCAGTCATACTATACTTATAAAACGATATACCTCAATACCACGGCAGAACAATACACGGGTAACTAATAGAGTATTAGTACTCTCAGTATAACTAGGTACGAAACTACCACTGTTCACCGTGTTTCAACAGTTTTCAGTCAGCATGATAGAGAATGTTGATGCATTCTGACTCTCCAATTCATTTCTGCTTTATTTCCTGTCGCAGTCATAGTATACTTATAAAAGGATATAACTCAATACCACGGTGGAAAAACACACTAGTAACCAATAGAGTATTAGTACTCTCAACATAACTAGATACCAAAGCTACAGCTGTTTACTGTTTTTCAACAGTTTTCAATCAGCATGATAGAGAATCTTGACACATTGTGTCTCTCAAACTCATGGCTGCCTTATTTCCTGTCGCAGTCATACTATACTTATAAGACGAAAAACTCACTACCATTGTTGGAAAATACCCTGGTAATGAATACAGTATTAGTACTCTCGACAAAAAGAGGTACCAAAGCTCCAGCTGTTTACTGTCTTTCAACAGTTTTCAGTCAGCATGATAGAGAATCTTGATACATTCTGACTCTCAAATTCATGGCTGCTTTCTTTCCTGTCGCAGTCGTACTATACTTATAAAACGATATAACACATTACCATTGTTGAAAAATACCCTCTTAACGAATAGAGTATTAGTACTCTCAACAAAAATAGGTACCAAAGCTACAGCTGTTTACTGTGTTTCAACAGTTTTCAGTCAGCATGATAGAGAATCTTGACACATTCTGTCTTTCAAACTCATGGCTGCCTTATTTCCTGTCACAGTCATAATATATTTATATCTACATTTATGTCATGAGCATAAATGTCTTTATGGGAGATACGCAAAGTTCAATCAAAGGTAAAGAAGATAAGAAAGTTCAACAGTTCGAGTTACAGATGGGACAGAAATCAAGTCACGGAAAATTCCCCTTTTGAATATTTAAATTTTGGCATCTGATTGACGTATAATGTACTTCAAAATCCCTGGCAATTGTCAAATTCCAGGCATCTCCCTTACCAAGGTTGGCACCTCCACAAAACTAGAACAAACTATACCCCCCATTGTTTCGGCTAATTGAGTCCCGCGAAATTTCAGGAATGCCCATTGGTCAATTCTTGGACCCGTCTGAATATCGCAACACTGTGGCAGCATTCTCCAGCTTTCTGTGGAAGGGACAAGTTGCCATTTTTTCCCTCCACCGCCCCATCGCCACCAGAACCTGGTCTCCTCTGCTTTTGGTTTCTCACTGCCAGTCACGCTTACTGCCTTTTCCCCTGTGCTTCACCAGTCTTCCCAGAATATGATGCCTGCCAGTTCGGTGGGGAGGTTGGCTACATACTCAACTGTGCGAGCCCTGAAGATTGTATTCCTGCCGCTTCCTGAACAACGTGGGCCAGACTACAGATTCCTCTGATGCATACCACTGGATACATGGGTCGCCGTTTTGATCGTCACTTCTACATGTACTTCTAACCCCCTCGCCTCGGAAGCTTCAGGCGGCACAGTGATTGCGGCTTTTGCAGATGGGTGTTCAACACGGTGCCTTTGGAACTCAACTCCCTGTATTTTGGGCGGGGATGCATATATATGTGTATCTCGGTTTGCGGCTACCCAGCTGAGTGCTTCAAGGATATTCCACTTACTGTGGGTTTGGTGTACCTCTGTAAGGCATTTGACTCACCTCCCTGCATTTTGGGCAGGGATGTATATATTCACAGGTAACTGTAATGTGCTATTCCATGTTTTTCAGTAGAACCCTGCATGCTGGGCGGGGATTCTTTAGGACATTCAGGTGTGTAGCTGTAGTTGTGTTTTTGACTATATCTTCTGAACCTTGTGACTCTCTCACCCTGCATTCTGGGCGGGGATATATATATATACACAGGTAATGACGTTTGTTATGCTTCGACCTTATACTTGTTGCTGTAGTACCCTGCATGCTGGGCGGGGATTTTTCAGACTTTCATTTTTTCTTTTTCTATTCATTTCCCATATTCTGTCTGTTTCCCTGCATCCTGGGCGGGGCCATTGTCTTTGTGTACATGTAGCATTAGTTAATTTTCACAACTTTGTACTCTGTGTTTCCAGTGTTCATCATTGTGAGCTTATATATCGATATATGTCCATGTGTGGCATGTATTTGCTCCACCTTTGACAAAATTGGACATATGTATATATATAAGCTCACATCAGTAAGGGGCGGAGCATTTTGGGCTCCAACATTGTAATTGTTCTGGGTCAAGCCTTGGTGGGCATCCTGGGCCCGTAAGCTGACCTGCTTGAAAAAATTCTAAATAAAAGTTTGGCCACCACACCCGGTGGCCCTGATCAAACATCACCCACGTGTTTTGTGCATTTTGTCAAACAAGCTTAACCCCAGAGGACATCATTGGGGGATTTTACATGCATGGTGTTGCGTATCCTACCATAAAATACGATATAACACAATACCATTGTTAAAAAATACCCTTGTCATGAATAGTATATTAGTACTCTCACCAAAAGTAGGTACCAAAGCTACAGCTGTTTACTGTGTTTCAACAGTTTTCAGTCAGCATGGTAGAGAATCTTGACACATTCTGTCTCTCAAATTCATGGCTGCCTTATTTCCTGTCGCAGTCATACTATACTTATAAAACAATATAACGCAAAACCATTGTTGAAAAATACCCTTGTAAGGAATAGAGTATTAGTACTCTGAAAAAAATAGGTACCAAAGTTACAGCTGTTTACTGTGTTTCAACAGTTTTCAGTCAGCTTGATAGAGAGACACATTCTGACACTCAAACTAATGTCCGCCCTTTTTTCAAGTCGCAGTCATACTATAGTTATAAAACGATATAACTCAATACCACGTTAGAAAATACCCTGCTAACGAATAAAGTATAAGTACTCTCAACAAAAATAGGTACCAAAGCTACAACAGTTTACTGTGTTTCAACAGTTTTCAGTCAGCATGATAGAGAATCTTGACACATTCTGTCTTTGAAACTCATAACTTCATTATTTTCTGTCGCAGTCATGCTATACTTATGAAACGATATAACTCAATACCATGGTAGAGAAATACACTGGTAACTAATAGAGTATTAGTACTCTCAATATAACTAGGTGCCAACCTACCACTGTTCACTGTTTATACAGTTTTCAGTCAACCTCATAGAGAATCTTGACACATTCTGTCTTACAAACTCATGGCTGCCTTATTTCGTGTGGCAGTCATACTATACTTATGAAACGATATAACTCAATACCATTGTTGAAAAATTCCCTGGTAATGAGTAGAGTATTAGTACTCTCACCAAAGATAGGTACCAAAGCTACAGCTGTTGACTGTGTTTCAACAGTTTTCAGTCAGCATGGTAGATAATCTTGGCACCTTCTGACTCAAATTCATGGCCAGGGCTCGCCTTGAGTAAAATGGTCGGGGCCTAAAAAAAGACCCCAACATATTGAGGTTGGGGCCTTTTCGGGGCTGATTTTCCATTTTGTCCATTATTGTTAGTGCTTTTTTGTGGAAAATGTCGGGGCTTGAAAAAAAGCCCCCAGCAAGTGCTCCTCGGGGCCTGGGCTGATCAGCCCCGACTCAAGGCAAGCCCTGCATGGCTGCCTTATTTCTTGTCGCAGTCATACTATACTTATAAAACAATATAACACAATACCATTGTTGAAAAATACCCTGGTAACGGGTAGTGTATTAGTACTCTGAACAAAAATAGGTACCAAAGCTACAGCTGTTTACTGTGTTTCAACAGTTTTCAGTCAGCATGATAGAGAATCTTGATACATTCTGACTCTCAAATTCATGACTGCCTCATTTTCTGACGCAGTCATACTATACTTATAAAACGATATAACACAATACCATTGTTAAAAAATACCCTGGTAACGAATTGAGTATTAGTTCTCTGAACAGAAATAGGTACCAAAGCTACAGCTGTTTACTGTGTTTCAGCAGTTTTCAGTCAGCATGATAGAGAATCTTGATACATTCTGACTCTCAAATTCATGGCTGCCTTATTTCCTGACGCAGTCATACTGCACTTATAAAACGATATAACAGAATACCTTTGGCAAAATATACCCTGGTAACGAATAGAGTATTAGTACTCTCAATGTAACTAGGTACCAAAGCTACCACTGTTCACTGTTCTTTCCGCAGTTTTCAGTCATCATGATAGAGAATCTTGATACATTCTGACTCTCGAATTCATGGCTGCCTGATTTCATGATGCAGTCATACTATACTTAAAAAATGATATAACACAGTACCATTGTTAAAAAATACCCTGGTAACGAATCGAGTATTAGTACTCTGAACAACAATAGGTACCAAAGCTACAGCTGTTTACTGTGTTTCAACAGTTTTCAGTCTGCATGATAGAGAATCTTGATACATTCTGACTCTCAAATTCATGGTTGCCTTATTTCCTGACGCAGTCATACTGCACTTATAAAACGATATAACAGAATACGTTTGGCGAAATATACCCTGGTAACGAATAGAGTATTAGTACTCTCAATATAACTAGGTGCCAAAGCTACCGCTGTTCACTTGTTTACACAGTTTTCAGTCAGCATGATAGAGAATCTTGATACATTCTGACTCTCAAATTCATGGCTGCTTTATTTCCTGTCGCAGTCATACTATACTTATGAAACGATATAACTCAATACCATTGTTGAAAAATACCCTGGTAATGAATAGAGTAGATGTACTCTCGACAAAAATAGGTAGCAAAGCTACAGCTGTTTACTGTGTTTCAACAGTTTTCAGTCGGCATGAGAGAGAATCTTGATACATTCGGATTCTAAAATTCATGACTGCCTTATTTCCTGTCGCAGTCATACTATACTTATGAAACGATATATCTCAATACCATTGTTGAAAAATACCCTGGTAATGAATAGAGTATTAGTACTCTTGAGAAAAATAGGTACCAAAGCTAAAGCTGTTTACTGTGTTTCAACAGTTTTCAGTCAGCATGATAGAGAATCTTGATACATTCTGTCTTTCAAACTCATGGCTGCCTTATTTTCTGTCGCAGTCATACTATACTTATGAAACGATATAACTCAATACCATGGTAGTAAAATACACTGGTAACTAATAGAGTATTAGTACTCTCAATGTAACTAGGTACCGTGTTTCAACAGTTTTCAGTCAGCATAATAGAGAATCTTGACACATTCTGTCTTACAAACTCATGGCTGCCTTATTTCCTGTCGCAGTCATACTATATTTATCAAACGATATAACTCAATACCGCGGTAGAAAATTCGCTGCTAATGAATAAAGTATTAGTTCTCACAAACAAGATAGGTACCAAAGCTAGAGCTGTTTACTGTGTTTCAACAGTTTTCAGTCAGCATGGTGGAGAATCTTGGCACATTCTCACTCTCAAATTCATGGCTGCCTTATTTCTTGTCGCAGTCATTCTATACTTATAAAACAATATAACACAATACCATTGTTGAAAAATACCCTGGTAATGAATAGAGTATTAGTACTCTCGACAAAGAGAGGTACCAAAGCTCCAGCTGTTTACTGTCTTTCAACAGTTTTCAGTCAGCATGATAAAGAATTTTGATACATTCTGACTCTCAAATTCATGGCTGCTTTCTTTCCTGTCGCAGTCGTACTATACTTATAAAACGATATAAAACATTACCATTGTTGAAAAATACCCTCTTAACGAATAGAGTATTAGTACTGTCAACAAAAATACGTACCAAAGCTACAGCTGTTTACTGTGTTTCAACAGTTTTTAGTCAGCATGATAGAGAATCTTGACACATTCTGTCTTTCAAACTCATGGCTGCCTTATTTCCTATTGCAGTCATACTATACTTATAAAACAATATAACACAATACCATTGTTGAAAAATACCCTGGTAATGAATAGAGTATTAGTACTCTCAACACAAATAGGTACCAAAGCTACAGCTGTTTACTGTGTTTCAACAGTTTTCAGTCAGCATGGTAGAGAATCTTGACACATTCTGTCTCTCAAATTCATGGCTGCCTTATTTCCTGTTGCAGTCATACTATACTTATAAAACAATATAACACAATACCATTGTTGAAAAATACCCTGGTAATGAATAGAGTACTAGTACTCTCAACACAAATAGGTACCAAAGCTACAGCTGTTTGCTGTGTGTCAACAGTTTTCAGTCAGCATGGTAGAGAATCTTGACACATTCTGACTTTCAAACTCGTGGCTGCCTTATTTTTTGTCGCAGTCATACTATACTTATGAAACGATATAACTCAATACCATGGTAGAAAAATACTCTGGTAACTAATAGAGTATTAGTTCTCTCAATATAACTAGGTACCAAAGCTACCACTGTTCACTGTTGTTTCAGCAGTTTTCTGTCAGCATGATAGAGAATCTTGACACATTCTGATTCTAAAATCCATGGCTGCCTTATTTCCTGTCGCAGTCATACTAAAAAACGATATAACTCAATACCACGGCAGAAAAATACACGGGTAACTAATAGAGTATTAGTACTCTCAGTATAACTAGGTACGAAACTACCACTGTTCACTGTGTTTCAACAGTTTTCAGTCAGCATGATAGAGAACGTTGATGCATTCTGACTCTCAAATTCATTTCTGCTTTATTTCCTGTCATAGTCATAGTATACTTATAAAACAATATAACACAATACCATTGTTGAAAAATACCCTGGTATCGAGTAGTGTGTTAGTACTCTGAACAAAAATAGGTACCAAAGCTACAGCTGTTTACTGTGTTTCAACAGTTTTCAGTCAGCATGATAGAGAATCTTGATGCATTCTGACTCTCAAATTCATGGCTGCCTCATTTCCTGACGCAGTCATACTATACTTAAAAAACGATATAACACAGTACCATTGTTAAAAAATACCCTGGTAACGAATAGAGTATTAGTACTCTGAACAACAATAGGTACCAAAGCTACAGCTGTTTACTGTGTTTCAACAGTTTTCAGTCAGCATGATAGAGAATCTTGACACATTGTGTCTTTCAAACTCATGGCTGCCTTATTTCCTGTCGCAGTCATACTACACTTAAAAAACGAAAAACTCAATACCATTGTTGAAAAATACCCTGGTAATGAATAGAGTATTATTACTCTCGACAAAAAGAGGTACCAAAGCTCCAGGTGTTTACTGTCTTTCAACAGTTTTCAGTCAGCATTTTAGAGAATCTTGATACATTCTGACTCTCAAATTCATGGCTGCTTTCTTTCCTGTCGCAGTCGTACTATACTTATAAAACGATATAACACACTACCATTGTTGAAAAATACCCTCTTAATGAATAGAGAATTAGTACTCTCAACAAAAATAGGTACCAAAGCTACAGCTGTTTACTGTGTTTCCACAGTTTTCAGTCAGCATGATAGAGAATCTTGACACATTCTGTCTTTCAAACTCATGGCTGCCTTATTTCCTGTCACAGTCAAAATATATTTATAATACGATATAACACAATACCATTGCTGAAAAATACCCTTGCCATGAATAGTGTATTAGTACTCTCACCAAAAGTAGGTACCAAAGCTACAGCTGTTTACTGTGTTTCAACAGTTTTCAGTCAGCATGGTAGAGAATCTTAACACATTCTGTCTCTCAAATTCATGGCTGCCTTATTTCCTGTCACAGTCATATTATATTTATAATACGATACAACACAATACCATTGTTGAAAAATACCCTGGTAATGAATAGAGTATTAGTACTCGGAACAACAATAGGTACCAAAGCTACAGCTGTTTACTGTGTTTCAAGAGTTTTCAGTCAGCATTATAGAGAATCTTGATACATTCTGACTCTCAGATTCATGGTTGCCTTATTTCCTGACGCAGTCATACTGCACTTATAAAACGATATAACAGAATACCTTTGGCGAAATATACCCTGGTAATGAATAGTGTATTAGTACTCTCGACAAAAAGAGGTACCAAAGCTCCAGCTGTTTACTGTCTTTCAACAGTTTTCAGTCAGCATGATAGAGAATCTTGATACATTCTGACTCTCAAATTCATGGCTGCTTTCTTTCCTGTCGCAGTCGTACTATACTTATAAAACAATATAACACAATACCATTGTTGAAAAATACCCTGGTAACAGGTAGTGTATTAGTACTGTGAACAAAAATAGGTAGCAAAGCTACAGCTGTTTACTGCAGTTTATTGCATCATTTCCTGACGCAGTCATACTATACCTAAAAAATGATATAACACAGTACCATTGTTAAAAAATACCCTGGTAACGAATAGAGTATTAGTACTCTGAACAACAATAGGTACCAAAGCTACAGCTGTTTACTGTGTTTCAACAGTTTTCAGTCAGCATTATAGAGAATCTTGATACATTCTGACTCTCAAATTCATGGTTGCCTTATTTCCTGACGCAGTCATACTGCACTTATAAAATGATATAACAGAATACCTTTGGCGAAATATACCCTGGTAACGAATAGAGTATTAGTACTCTCAATATAACTAGGTGCCAAAGCTACCGCTGTTCACTTGTTTACACAGTTTTCAGTCAGCATGATAGAGAATCTTGACACATTCTGTCTTTCAATCTCATGGCTGCCTTATTTTCTGTCGCAGTCATACTATACTTATAAAACGATATAACTCAATACCACGGCAGAAAAATACACGGGTAACTAATAGAGTATTAGTACTCTCAGTACAACTAGGTACGGAACTACCACTGTTCACCGTGTTTCAACAGTTTTCAGTCAGCATGATAGAGAATCTTGACACATTCTGATTCTAAAATCCATGGCTGCCTTATTTCCTGTCGCTGTCATACTATACTTATAAAACTATATAACTCAATACCACGGTAGAAAATACCCTGATAACGAACAAAGTATTAGTACTCTCAACAAAAAATACGTACCAAAGCTGCAGCTGTTTACTGTGTTTCACCAGTTTTCAGTCAGCATGGTAGAGAATCTTGACCCATTCTGTCTTTCAAACTCATGGCTGCCTTATTTCCTGTTGCAGTCATACTATACTTTTAAAAAGATATAACTCGATACCACGGTAGAATACACTGGTAACCAATAGAGTATTAGCACTCTAAACAAAAATAGGTACCAAAGCTGCAGCTGTTCACTGTGTTTCAACATTTTTCAGTCTGTATGATAGAAAATCTTGACACATTCTGATTTTAAAATCCATGGCTGCCTTATTTCCTGTCGCAGTCATACTATACTTATAAAACGATATAACTCAGTACCACGGTAGAAAATACCCTGGTAACGAATAATGATAGAGAATCTTGACACATTTTGTCTTTCAAACTCGTGGCTGCCTTATTTCCTGTTGCAGTCCTACTATACTTATCAAACGATATAACTCAGTACCACGGTAGGAAAATACACTGGTAACCAATAGAGTATTAGTACTGTCAACAAAAATAGGTATCAAAGCTACAGCTATTCACTGTGTTTCAACAGGTTTCAGTCAGCATGGTGTAGAATCTTGGCACATTCTCACTCTCAAATTCATGGCTGCCTTATTTCTTGTCGCAGTCATACTATACTTATAAAACAATATAACACAATACCATTGTTGAAAAATACCCTGGTAATGAATAGAGTATTAGTACTCTCGACAAAAAGAGGTACCAAAGCTCCAGCTGTTTACTGTCTTTCAACAGTTTTCAGTCAGCATGATAGAGAATTTTGATACATTCTGACTCTCAAATTCATGGCTGCTTTCTTTCCTGTCGCAGTCGTACTATACTTATAAAACGATATAAAACATTACCATTGTTGAAAAATACCCAGGAAACGAATAGAGTATTAGTCCTCTGAACAAAAATAGATACCAAAGCTACAGCTGTTTACTGTGTTTCAACCGTTTTCAGTCAGCATGATAGAGAATCTTGATACATTCTGAGTCTCAAATTCATAACTGCCTTATTTTCTGTCGCAGTCATACTATACTTATGAAACGATATAACTCAATATCACGGTAGTAAAACACACTGGTAACTAATAGAGTATTAGTACTCTCAATGTAACTAGGTACCAAACCTACCACTGTTCACTGTTGTTTCCGCAGTTTTCAGTCAGTATGATAGAGAATCTTGACACATCCTGATTCTAAAATCCATGGCTGCCCTATTTCCTGTCGCAGTCATACTCTAATTATAAAACGATATAACTCAATACCTCGGTAGAAAATACCCTGGTAACGAATAAATTATTAGTACTCTCAACAAAAATAGGTACCAAGCTACAGCTGTTTACTGTGTTGCAACAGTTTTCAGTCAGCATGGTAGAGAATCTTGACACATTCTGACTCTCAAAGTCATGGCTGCCTTATTTCCTGTCGCAGTCATACTATAGTTATAAAACGATATAACTCAATACCACGGTGGAAAATACCCTGGTAACGAATAATGTATTAGTACTCTCTACAAAGATAGGTACCAAAGCTACTGCTGTTTACTGTGTTTCAACAGTTGTCAGTCAGCATGGTAGAGAATCTTGACACATTCTGATTCTAAAATCCATGGCTGCCTTATTTCCTGTCGCAGTGAGACTATAAATTGATATAACTCAATACCACGGCAGAAAAATACACGGGTAACTAATAGAGTATTAGTTCTCTCAGTATAACTAGGTACGAAACTACCACTGTTCATCGTGTTTCAACAGTTTTCAGTCAGCATGATAGAGAACGTTGATGCATTCTGACTCTCAAATTCATTTCTGCTTTATTTCCTGTCGCATTCATAGTATACTTATAAAAGGATATAACTCAATACCACGGTGGAAAAACACACTGGTAACCAATAGAGTATTAGTACTCTCAACATAACTAGATACCAAAGCTACAGCTGTTTACTGTGTTACAACAGTTTTCAGTCAGCATGATAGAGAATCTTGACACATTTCCACAGTTTTCAGTCAGCATGATAGAGAATCTTGACACATTCTGTCTTTCAAACTCATGGCTGCCTTATTTCCTGTCACAGTCAAAATATATTTATAATACGATATAACACAATACCATTGTTGAAAAATACCCTTGTCATGAATAGTGTATTAGTACTCTCACCAAAAGTAGGTACCAAAGCTACAGCTGTTTACTGTGTTTCAACAGTTTTCAGTCAGCATGGTAGAGAATCTTAACACATTCTGTCTCTCAAATTCATGGCTGCCTTATTTCCTGTCACAGTCATATTATATTTATAATACGATACAACACAATACCATTGTTGAAAAATACCCTGGTAATGAATAGAGTATTAGTACTCTGAACAACAATAGGTACCAAAGCTACACCTGTTAACTGTGTTTCAACAGTTTTCAGTCAGCATTATAGAGAATCTTGATACATTCTGACTCTCAAATTCATGGTTGCCTTATTTCCTGACGCAGTCATACTGCACTTATAAAACGATATAACAGAATACCTTTGGCGAAATATACCCTGGTAATGAATAGTGTATTAGTACTCTCGACAAAAAGAGGTACCAAAGCTCCAGCTGTTTACTGTCTTTCAACAGTTTTCAGTCAGCATGATAGAGAATCTTGATACATTCTGACTCTCAAATTCATGGCTGCTTTCTTTCCTGTCGCAGTCATACTATACTTATAAAACAATATAACACAATACCATTGTTGAAAAATACCCTGGTAACAGGTAGTGTATTAGTACTGTGAACAAAAATAGGTACCAAAGCTACAGCTGTTTACTGCAGTTTATTGCATAATTTCCTGACGCAGTCATACTATACTTAAAAAATGATATAACACAGTACCATTGTTAAAAAATACCCTGGTAACGAATAGAGTATTAGTACTCTGAACAACAATAGGTACCAAAGCTACAGCTGTTTACTGTGTTTCAACAGTTTTCAGTCAGCATTATAGAGAATCTTGATACATTCTGACTCTCAAATTCATGGTTGCCTTATTTCCTGACGCAGTCATACTGCACTTATAAAATGATATAACAGAATACCTTTGGCGAAATATACCCTGGTAACGAATAGAGTATTAGTACTCTCAATATAACTAGGTGCCAAAGCTACCGCTGTTCACTTGTTTACACAGTTTTCAGTCAGCATGATAGAGAATCTTGACACATTCTGTCTTTCAATCTCATGGCTGCCTTATTTTCTGTCGCAGTCATACTATACTTATAAAACGATATAACTCAATACCACAGCAGAAAAATACACGGGTAACTAATAGCGTATTAGTACTCTCAGTACAACTAGGTACGGAACTACCACTGTTCACCGTGTTTCAACAGTTTTCAGTCAGCATGATAGAGAATCTAGACAAATTCTGATTCTAAAATCCATGGCTGCCTTATTTCCTGTCGCTGTCATACTATACTTATAAAACTATATAACTCAATACCACGGTAGAAAATACCCTGATAACGAACAAAGTATTAGTACTCTCAACAAAAAATACGTACCAAAGCTGCAGCTGTTTACTGTGTTTCACCAGTTTTCAGTCAGCATGGTAGAGAATCTTGACCCATTCTGTCTTTCAAACTCATGGCTGCCTTATTTCCTGTTGCAGTCATACTATACTTTTAAAAAGATATAACTCGATACCACGGTAGAATACACTGGTAACCAATAGAGTATTAGCACTCTAAACAAAAATAGGTACCAAAGCTGCAGCTGTTCACTGTGTTTCAACATTTTTCAGTCTGTATGATAGAAAATCTTGACACATTCTGATTTTAAAATCCATGGCTGCCTTATTTCCTGTCGCAGTCATACTATACTTATAAAACGATATAACTCAGTACCACGGTAGAAAATACCCTGGTAACGAATAATGATAGAGAATCTTGACACATTTTGTCTTTCAAACTCGTGGCTGCCTTATTTCCTGTTGCAGTCCTACTATACTTATCAAACGATATAACTCAGTACCACGGTAGGAAAATACACTGGTAACAAATAGAGTATTAGTACTGTCAACAAAAATAGGTATCAAAGCTACAGCTATTCACTGTGTTTCAACAGGTTTCAGTCAGCATGGTGGAGAATCTTGGCACATTCTCACTCTCAAATTCATGGCTGCCTTATTTCTTGTCGCAGTCATACTATACTTATAAAACAATATAACACAATACCATTGTTGAAAAATCCCCTGGTAATGAATAGAGTATTAGTTCTCTCAACACAAATAGGTACCAAAGCTACAGCTGTTTGCTGTGTTTCAACAGTTTTCAGTCAGCATGGTAGATAATCTTGACACATTCTGACTTTCAAACTCATGGCTGCCTTATTTTCTGTCGCAGTCATACTATACTTATGAAACGATATAACTCAATACCATGGTAGAAAAATTCTCTGGTAACTAATAGAGTATTAGTACTCTCAATATAACTAGGTACCAAAGCTACCACTGTTCACTGTTGTTTCAACAGTTTTCAGTCAGCATTATAGAGAATCTTGACACATTCTGATTCTAAAATCCATGGCTGCCTTATTTCCTGTCGCAGTCATACTATAAAACGATATAACTCAATAGCATGGCAGAAAAATACACGGGTAACTAATAGAGTATTAGTACTCTCAGTATAACTAGGTACGAAACTACCACTGTTCACCGTGTTTCAACAGTTTTCAGTCAGCATGATAGAGAACGTTGATGCATTCTGCCTCTCAAATTCATTTCTGCTTTATTTCCTGTCGCAGACATAGTATACTTATAAAAGGATATAACTCAATACCACGGTGGAGAAACACACTGGTAACCAATAGAGTATTAGTACTCGCAACATAACTAGATACCAAAGCTACAGCTGTTTACTGTGTTTCAACAGTTTTCAGTCAGCATGATAGAGAATCTTGACACATTGTGTCTTTCAAACTCATGGCTGCCTTATTTCCTGTCGCAGTCATACTATACTTATAAAACGAAAAACTCAATACCATTGTTGAAAAATACCCTGGTAATGAATAGTGTATTAGTACTCTCGACAAAAAGAGGTACCAAAGCTCCAGCTGTTTACTGTCTTTCAACAGTTTTCAGTCAGCATGATAGAGAATCTTGATACATTCTGACTCTCAAATTCATGGCTGCTTTCTTTCCTGTCGCAGTCGTACTATACTTATAAAACGATATAACACATTACCATTGTTGAAAAATACCCTCTTAACGAATAGAGTATTAGTACTCTCAACAAAAATAGGTACCAAAGCTACAGCTGTTTACTGTGTTTCAACAGTTTTCAGTCAGCATGATAGAGAATCTTGACACATTCTGTCTTTCAAACTCATGGCTGCCTTATTTCCTGTCACAGTCATATTATATTTATAATACGATACAACACAATACCATTGTTGAAAAATACCCTGGTAATGAAAAGAGTATTAGTACTCTCGACAAAAAGAGGTACCAAATCTACAGCTGTTTACTGTGTTTCAACAGTTTTCAGTCAGCATGGTAGAGAATCTTGACACATTCTGTCTCTCAAATTCATGGCTGCCTTATTTCCTGTCGCAGTCATACTATACTTATAAAACAATATAACACAAAACCATTGTTGAAAAATACCCTTGTAAGGAATAGAGTATTAGTACTCTCAAAAAAATAGGTACCAAAGTTACAGCTGTTTACTGTGTTTCAACAGTTTTCAGTCAGCATGATAGAGAATCTTGACACATTCTGACACTCAAACTAATGTCCGCCCTTTTTTCAAGTCGCAGTCATACTATACTTATAAAACGATATAACTCAATACCACGGTAGAAAATACCCTGCTAACGAATAAAGTATAAGTACTCTCAACAAAAATAGGTACCAAAGCTACAACAGTTTACTGTGTTTCAACAGTTTTCAGTCAGCATGATAGAGAATCTTGACACATTCTGTGTTTGAAACTCCTAACTTTCTGTCCCAGTCATGCTATACTTATGAAACGATATAACTCAATACCATGGTAGAGAAATACACTGGTAACTAATAGAGTATTAGTACTCTCAATATAACTAGGTGCCAGCCTACCACTGTTCACTGTTGTTTATATTGTTTTCAGTCAACTTCATAGAGAATCTTGACACATTCTGTCTTACAAACTCATGGCTGCCTTATTTCCTGTGGCAGTCATACTATACTTATGAAACGATATAACTCAATACCATTGTTGAAAAATTGCCTGGTAATGAGTAGAGTATTAGTACTCTCACCAAAGATAGGTACCAAAGCTACAGCTGTTGACTGTGTTTCAAAAGTTTTCAGTCAGCATGGTAGATAATCTTGGCACCTTCTGACTCAAATTCATGGCCAGGGCTCGCCTTGAGTAAAATGGTTGGGGCCTAAAAAAAGACCCCCACATATTGAGATCGGGGCCTTTTGGGGGCTGATTTTCCATTTTGTCCATTGTTGTTAGTGCTTTTATGTGGAAAATGTCGGGGCTTGAAAAATAGCCCCCAGCAAGTGCTGCTCGGGGCTGATCTCAGGGCCTGGGCTGATCAGCCCCGACTCAAGGCAAGCCCTGCATGGCTGCCTTATTTCTTGTCGCAGTCATACTATACTTATAAAACAATATAACACAATACCATTGTTGAAAAATACCCTGGTAATGAATAGAGTAGTAGTACTCTCGACAAAAATTGGTACCAAAGATACAGCTGTTTACTGTGTTTCAACAGTTTTCAGTCAGCATGATAGAGAATCTTGGTACATTCTGACTCTCAAACTCTTGGCTGCTTTATTTCCTGTCGCAGTCATACTATACTTATGAAACGATATAACTCAATACCATTGTTGAAAAATACCCTGGTAATGAATAGAGTAGTAGTACTCTCGACAAAAATAGGTACCAAAGCTACAGCTGTTTACTGTGTTCCAACAGTTTTCAGTCGGCATGAGAGAGAATCTTGATACATTCTGATTCTAAAATTCATGACTGCCTTATTTCATGTCGCAGTCATACTATATTTATCAAACGATATAACTCAATACCACGGTAGAAAATTCCCTGGTAACGAATAAAGTATTAGTACTCTCAACAAAAAATAGGTACCAAAGCTGCAGCTGTTTACTGTGTTTCACCAGTTTTCAGTCAGCATGATAGAGAATCTTGACCCATTCTGTCTTTCATACTCATGGCTGCCTTATTTCCTGTTGCAGTCATACTATACTTTTAAAAAGATATAACTCGATACCACGGTAGAATACACTGGTAACCAATAGAGTATTCACACTCTAAACAAAAATAGGTACCAAAGCTGCAGCTGTTCACTGTGTTTCAACATTTTTCAGTCTGCATGATAGAAAATCTTGACACATTCTGATTCTAAAATCCATGGCTGCCTTATTTCCTGTCGCAGTCATACTATACTTATAAAACGATATAACTCAATACCACGGTAGCAAATACCCTGGTAACGAATAATGATAGAGAATCTTGACACATTTTGTCTTTCAAACTCATGGCTGCCTTATTCCCTGTTGCAGTCCTACTATACTTATCAAACAATATAACTCAGTACCACGGTAGGAAAATACACTGGTAACCAATAGAGTATTATTACTGTCAACAAAAATAGGTACCAAAGCTACAGCAATTCACTGTGTTTCAACAGGTTTTAGTCAGCATGGTAGAGAATCTTGACACATGCGGACTCTCAAATTCATGGCTGCCTTATTTCCTGTCGTAGTCATACTATACCTATAAAACTACATAACTCAATACCATGGTAGAAAAATACAATGGTAACCATTAGAGTATTAGTACTCTGAACAACAGTAGGTACCAAAGCTACAGCTGTTCACGTTCTTTCAACAGTTTTCAGTCAGCATGATAGAGAATCTTGATACATTCTGACTCTCAAATTCATGGCTGTTTTCTTTCCTGTCGCAGTCATACTATACTTATAAAATGATATAACACAATACCATTGTTGAAAAATACCCTCTTAATGAATAGAGTATTAGTACTGTCAACAAAAATAGGGACCAAAGCAGCAGCTCTTTGCTGTGTTTCAACAGTTTTCAGTCAGCATGGTAGAGAATCTTCACACATACTGACTTTCAAACTCATGGCTGCCTTATTTTCTGTCGCAGTCATACTATACTTTTGAAATGATATAACTCAATACCATGGTAGAAAAATACTCTGGTAACTAATAGAGTATTATTACTCTCAATATAACTAGGTACCAAAGCTACTACTGTTCACTGTTGTTTCAACAGTTTTCAGTCAGCATGATAGAGAATCTTGACACATTCTGATTCTAAAATCCATGGCTGCCTTATTTGCTGTCGCAGTCATACTATAAAACGATATAACTCAATACCACGGCAGAAAAATACACGGGTAACTAATAGAGTATTAGTACTCTCAGTATAACTAGGTACGAAACTACCACTGTTCACAGTGTTTCAACAGTTTTCAGTCAGCATGATAGAGAACGTTGATGCATTCTGACTCTCAAATTCATTTCTGCTTTATTTCCTGTCGCAGTCATAGTATACTTATAAAAGGATATAACTCAATACCACGGTGGAAAAACACACTGGTAACCAATAGAGTATTAGTACTCTCAACATAACTAGATACCAAAGCTACAGCTGTTTACTGTGTTTCAACAGTTTTCAGTCAGCATGATAGAGAATCTTCACACATTGTGTCTTTCAAACTCATGGCTGCCTTATTTCCTGTCGCTGTCATACTATACTTATAAAACGAAAAACTCAATACCATTGTTGAAAAATACCCTGGTAATGAATAGAGTATCAGTACTCTCGACAAAAAGAGGCACCAAAGCTCCAGCTGTTTACTGTCTTTCAACAGTTTTCAGTCAGCATGATAGAGAATCTTGATACATTCTGTCTTTCAAATTCATGGCTGCTTTATTTCCTGTCGCAGTCATAATATACTTATAAAATGATATAACACAATACCATTGTTGAAATATACCCTCTTAACGAATAGAGTATTACTACTCTGAACAAAAATAGGTACCAAAGCTACAGCTGTTTACTGTGTTTCAACAGTTTTCAGTCAGCATGATAGAGTATCTTGATACATTCTGACTCTCAAACTCATGGCTGCCTTATTTCCTGTCGCAGTCATACTATATTTATCAAACGATATAACTCAATACCACGGTAGAAAATTCCCTGGTAATTAATAAAGTATTAGTTCTCTCAAACAAGATAGGTACCAAAGCTAGAGCTGTTTACTGTGTTCCAACAGTTTTCAGTCAGAATGGTAGAGAATCTTGGCACATTCTCACTCTCAAATTCATGGCTGCCTTATTTCTTGTCGCAGTCATACTATACTTATAAAACAATATAACACAATACCATTGTTGAAAAATATCCTGGTAACGAGTAGTGTATTAGTTCTCTGAACAGAAATAGGTACCAAAGCTACAGCTGTTTACTGTGTTTCAACCGTTTTCAGTCAGCATGGTAGAGAATCTTGATACATTCTGACCCTCAAATTCATAACTGCCTCATTTTCTGATGCAGTCATACTATACTTATAAAACGATATAACTCAATACCATGGTAGTAAAATACACTGGTAACTAATAGAGTATTAGTACTCTCAATGTAACTAGGTACCAAAGCTACCACTGTTCACTGTTGTTTCCGCAGTTTTCAGTCAGCATGATAGAGAATCTTGATACATTCTGACTCTCGAATTCATGGCTGCCTGATTTCATGACGCAGTCATACTATACTTAAAAAATGATATAACACAGTACCATTGTTAAAAAATACCCTGGTAACGAATAGAGTATTAGTACTCTGAACAACAATAGGTACCAAAGCTACAGCTGTTTACTGTGTTTCAACAGTTTTCAGTCAGCATGATAGAGAATCTTGATACATTCTGACTCTCAAATTCATGGTTGCCTTATTTCCTGACGCAGTCATACTGCACTTATAAAACGATATAACAGAATACCTTTGGCGAAATATACCCTGGTAACGAATAGAGTATTAGTACTCTCAATATAACTAGGTGCCAAAGTTACCGCTGTTCACTTGTTTACACAGTTTTCAGTCAGCATGATAGAGAATCTTGATACATTCTGACTCTCAAATTCATGGCTGCTTTATTTCCTGTCGCAGTCATACTATACTTATGAAACGATATAACTCAATACCATTGTTGAAAAATACCCTGGTAATGAATAGAGTAGATGTACTCTCGACAAAAATAGGTACCAAAGCTACAGCTGTTTACTGTGTTTCAACAGTTTTCAGTCGGCATGAGAGAGAATCTTGATACATTCTGATTCTAAAATTCATGACTGCCTTATTTCCTGTCGCAGTCATACTATACTTATGAAACGATATATCTCAATACCATTGTTGAAAAATACCCTGGTAATGAATAGAGTAGATGTACTCTCGACAAAAATAGGTACCAAAGCTACAGCTGTTTACTGTGTTTTAACACTTTTCAGTCAGCATGATAGAGAATCTTGATACATTCTGACTCTAAAATTCATGGCTGCTTTATTTCCTGTCGCAGTCATAATATACTTATAAAATGATATAACACAATACCATTGTTGAAATATACCCTCTTAATGAATAGAGTATTACTACTCTGAACAAAAATAGGTACCAAAGCTACAGCTGTTTACTGTGTTTCAACAGTTTTCAGTCAGCATGATAGAGTATCTTGATACATTCTGACTCTCAAACTCATGGCTGCCTTATTTCCTGTCGCAGTCATACTATATTTATCAAACGACATAACTCAATACCACGGTAGAAAATTCCCTGGTAATGAATAAAGTATTAGTTCTCTCAAACAAGATAGGTACCAAAGCTAGAGCTGTTTACTGTGTTCCAACAGTTTTCAGTCAGAATGGTAGAGAATCTTGGCACATACTCACTCTCAAATTAATGGCTGCCTTATTTCTTGTCGCAGTCATACTATACTTATAAAACAATATAACACAATACCATTGTTGAAAAATATCCTGGTAACGAGTAGTGTATTCGTTCTCTGAACAGAAATAGGTACCAAAGCTACAGCTGTTTACTGTGTTTCAACCGTTTTCAGTCAGCATGGTAGAGAATCTTGATACATTCTGACCCTCAAATTCATAACTGCCTCATTTTCTGATGCAGTCATACTATACTTATGAAACGATATAACTCAATACCATGGTAGTAAAATACACTGGTAACTAATAGAGTATTAGTACTCTCAATGTAACTAGGTACCAAAGCTACCACTGTTCACTGTTGTTTCCGCAGTTTTCAGTCAGCATGATAGAGAATCTTGATACATTCTGACTCTCGAATTCATGGCTGCCTGATTTCATGACGCAGTCATACTATACTTAAAAAATGATATAACACAGTACCATTGTTAAAAAATACCCTGGTAACGAATAGAGTATTAGTACTCTGAACAACAATAGGTACCAAAGCTACAGCTGTTTACTGTGTTTCAACAGTTTTCAGTCAGCATGATAGAGAATCTTGATACATTCTGACTCTCAAATTCATGGTTGCCTTATTTCCTGACGCAGTCATACTGCACTTATAAAACGATATAACAGAATACCTTTGGCGAAATATACCCTGGTAACGAATAGAGTATTAGTACTCTCAATATAACTAGGTGCCAAAGTTACCGCTGTTCACTTGTTTACACAGTTTTCAGTCAGCATGATAGAGAATCTTGATACATTCTGACTCTCAAATTCATGGCTGCTTTATTTCCTGTCGCAGTCATACTATACTTATGAAACGATATAACTCAATACCATTGTTGAAAAATACCCTGGTAATGAATAGAGTAGATGTACTCTCGACAAAAATAGGTACCAAAGCTACAGCTGTTTACTGTGTTTCAACAGTTTTCAGTCGGCATGAGAGAGAATCTTGATACATTCTGATTCTAAAATTCATGACTGCCTTATTTCCTGTCGCAGTCATACTATACTTATGAAACGATATATCTCAATACCATTGTTGAAAAACACCCTGGTAATGAATAGAGTAGATGTACTCTCGACAAAAATAGGTACCAAAGCTACAGCTGTTTACTGTGTTTTAACACTTTTCAGTCAGCATGATAGAGAATCTTGATACATTCTGACTCTAAAATTCATGGCTGCTTTATTTCCTGTCGCAGTCATAATATACTTATAAAATGATATAACACAATACCATTGTTGAAATATACCCTCTTAATGAATAGAGTATTACTACTCTGAACAAAAATAGGTACCAAAGCTACAGCTGTTTACTGTGTTTCAACAGTTTTCAGTCAGCATGATAGAGAATCTTGACACATTCTGTCTTTCAAACTCATGGCTGCCTTATTTCCTGTCAGAGTCATAATATATTTATAATACGATATAACACAATACCATTGTTGAAAAATACCCTTGTCATGAATAGTGTATTAGTTCTCTCACCAAAAGTAGGTACCAAACTACAGCTGTTTACTGTGTTTCAACAGTTTTCAGTCAGGTAGAGAATCTTGACACATTGTGTCTTTCAAACTCATGGCTGCCTTATTTCCTGTCGCAGTCATACTATACTTATAAAACGAAAAACTCAATACCATTGTTGAAAAATACCCTGGTAATGAATAGAGTATTAGTACTCTCGACAAAAAGAGGTACCAAAGCTCCAGCTGTTTACTGTCTTTCAACAGTTTTCAGTCAGCATGATAGAGAATCTTGATACATTCTGACTCTCAAATTCATGGCTGCTTTCTTTCCTGTCGCAGTCGTTCTATACTTATAAAACGATATAACACATCACCATTGTTGAAAAATACCCTCTTAACGAATAGAGTATTAGTACTCTGAACAAAAATAGGTACCAAATCTACAGCTGTTTACTGTGTTTCAACAGTTTTCAGTCAGCATGATAGAGAATCTTGATACATTATGACTTTCAAACTCATGGCTGCCTTATTTCCTGTCGCAGTCATACTATATTTATCAAACGATATAACTCAATACCTCGATAGAAGATTCCCTGGTTACGAATAAGGTATTAGTTATCTCAAACAAGATAGGTACCAAAGCTGGAGCTGTTTACTGTGTTTCAACAGTTTTCAGTCAGCATGGTACAGAATCTTTGCACATTCTGTCTTTCAAACTCATGGCTGCCTTATTTTCTGTCGCAGTCATACTATACTTATGAAACGATATAACTCAATACCATGGTAGTAAAATACACTGGTAACCAATAGAGTATTAGTACTCTGAACAACAATAGGTACCAAAGCTACACCTGTTCACTTTCTTTCAACAGTTTTCAGTCAGCATGATAGAGAATCTTGATACATTCTGACTCTCAAATTCATGGCTGTTTTCTTTCCTGTTGCAGTCATACTATACTTATAAAATGATATAACACAATACCATTGTTGAAAAGTACCCTCTTAATGAATAGAGTATTAGTACTCTCAACAAAAATAGGTACCAAAGCTACAGGTGTTTACTGTGTTTCAACAGTTTTCAGTCAGCATGGTAGAGAATCTAGACACATTCTGACTCTCAAACTCATGGCTGCCTTATTTCCTGTCGCAGTCATACAATACTTATGAAACGATATAACTCAGTACCATTGTTGAAAAATACCCTGGTATTGAATAGAGTAGTAGTACTCGACAAAAATAGGTACCAAAGCTACAGCTGTTTGCAGTGTTTCAACAGTTTTCATTCGGCATGATAGAGAATCTTGACACATTCTGATTCTAAAATTCATGGCTGCCTTATTTCCTGTCGCAGTCATACTATACTTATGAAACGATATATCTCAATACCATTGCTGAAAAATACCCTGGTAATGAATAGAGTATTAGTACTCTTGAGAAAAATAGGTACCAAAGCTACAGGTGTTTACTGTGTTTCAACACTTTTCAGTCAGCAGGATAGAGAATCTTGATGCTTTCTGACTCTCACATTCATGGCTGCTTTATTTCCTGTCGCAGTCATAATATACTTATAAAATGATATAACACAATACCACGGTAGAAAATTCCCTGGTAACGAATAAAGTATTAGTTCTCTCAAACAAGATAGGTACTAAAGCTAGAGCTGTTTACTGTGTTTCAACAGTTTTCAGTCAGCGAGGTAGAGAATCTTGGCACATTCTCACTCTCAAATTCATGGGTGCCTTATTTCTTGTGGCAGTCATACTATACTTATAAAACAATATAACACAATACCATTGTTGAAAAATATCCAGGTAACGAGTAGTGTATTAGTACTCTGAACAAAAATAGGTACAACCGTTTTCAGTTAGCATGATAGAGAATCTTTATACATTCTGACTCTCAAATTCATGACTGCCTCATTTTCTGACGCAGTCATACTATACTTATAAAACGATATAACACAATACTATTGTTAAAAACTACCCTGGTAACGAATAGAGTATTAGTACTCTGAACAACAATAGGTACCAAACCTACAGCTGTTTACTGTGTTTCAACAGTTTTCGGTCAGCATGATAGAGAATCTTGACACATTCTGATTCTAAAATCCATGGCTGCCTTATTTTCTGTCGCAGTCATACTTTACTTATGAAATGATATAACTCAATACCATGGTAGTAAAATACACTGGTAACTAATAGAGTATTAGTACTCTCAATGTAACTAGGTACCAAACCTACCACTGTTCACTGTTGTTTCCGCAGTTTTCAGTCAGCATGATAGAGAAACTTGACACATTCTGATTCTAAAATCCATGGCTGCCCTATTTCCTGTCGCAGTCACTCTAATTATAAAACGATATAACTCAATACCTCGGTAGAAAATACCCTAGTAACAAATAAAGTATTAGTACTCTCAACAAAAATAGGTACCAAAGCTACAGCTGTTACTGTGTTGCAACAGTTTTCAGTCGGCATGGTAGAGAGTCTTGATACATTCTGACTCTCAAACTCATGGCTGCCTTATTTCCTGTCGCAGTCATACTATAGTTATAAAACGATATAACTCAATACCACGGTGGAAAATACCCTGGTAACGAATAATGTATTAGTACTCTCTACAAAGATAGGTATCAAAGCTACAGCTGTTTACTGTGTTTCAACAGTTTTCAGTCAGCATGGTAGAGAATCTTGATACATTCTGACTCTCAAATTCATGGCTGCCTTATTTCCTGTCACAGTCACACTATAGTTATAAAACGATATAACACAGTACCATTGTTGAAAAATACGCTGGTAATGAATAGAGTATAAGTACTCTCAACACAAATACGTACCAAAGCTACAGCTGCTTGCTCTGTTTCAACAGTTTTCAGTCAGCATGGTAGAGAATCTTGACAAATTCTGATTCTAAAATCCATGGTTGCCTTATTTCCTGTCGCAGTCATACTATACTTATAAAACGATATAACTCAATACCACGGCAGAAAAATACACGGGTAACTAATAGAGTATTAGTACTCTCAGTACAACTAGGTACGAAACTACCACTGTTCACCGTGTTTCAACAGTTTTCAGTCAGCATGATAGAGAATCTTGACACATTCTGTCTTTCAATCTCGTGGCTGCCTTATTTTCTGTCGCAGTCATACTATACTTATAAAACGATATAACTCAATACCACGGCACAAAAATGCACGGGTAACTAATAGAGTAATAGTACTCTCAGTACAACTAGGTACGGAACTACCACTGTTCACCGTGTTTCAACAGTTTTCAGTCAGCATGATAGAGAATCTTGACACGTTCTGATTCTAAAATCCATGGCTGCCTTATTTCCTGTCACTGTCATACTATACTTATAAAACTATATAACTCAATACCACGGTAGAAAATACCCTGGTAACAAATAAAGTATTAGTACTCTCAACAAAAAATAGGTACCAAAGCTGCAGCTGTTTACTGTGTTTCACCAGTTTTAAGTCAGCATGGTAGAGAATCTTGACCCATTCTGTCTTTCAAACTCATGGCTGCCTTATTTCCTGTTGCAGTCATGCTATACTTTTAAAAAGATATAACTCGATACCACGGTAGAATAAACTGGTAACCAATAGAGTATTAGCACTCTAAACAAAAATAGGTACCAAAGCTGCAGCTGTTCACTGTGTTTCAACATTTTTCAGTCTAATGATAGAAAATCTTGACACATTCTGATTTTAAAATCCATGGCTGCCTTATTTCCTGTCGCAGTCATACTATACTTATAAAACGATATAACTCAATACCACGGTAGAAAATACCCTGGTAACGAATAATGATAGAGAATCTTGACACATTTTGTCTTTCAAACTCATGGCTGCCTTATTTCCTGTTGCAGTCCTACTATACTTATCAAACGATATAACTCAGTACCACGGTAGAAAAATACACTGGTAACCAATAGAGTATTAGTACTGTCAACAAAAATAGGTACCAAAGCTACAGCTATTCACTGTGTTTCAACAGGTTTCAGTCAGCATGGTAGAGAATCTTGACACATGCGGACTCTCAAATTCATGGCTGCCTTATTTCCTGTCGTAGTCGTACTATACCTATAAAACTATATAACTCAATACCATGGCAGAAAAATACACTGATAACCAATAGAGTATTAGTACTCTGAACAACAATAGGTACCAAAGCTAGAGCTGTTCACTTTCTTTCAACAGTTTTCAGTCAGCATGATAGAGAATCTTGATACATTCTGACTCTCAAATTCATGGCTGTTTTCTTTCCTGTCGCAGTCATACTATACTTATAAAATGATATAACACAATACCATTGTTGAAAAATACCCTCTTAATGAATAGAGTATTAGTACTCTCAACAAAAATAGGTACCAAAGCTACAGGTGTTTACTGTGTTTCAACAGTTTTCAGTCAGCATGGTAGAGAATCTTGACACATTCTGAATCTCAAACTCATGTCTGCCTAATTTCCTGTTGCAGTCATACTATTTTTATAAAACTATATTACTCAGAACCACGGTAGAAAAATACTCTGGTAACCAATAGAGTATTAGTACTCTCAACATAACTAGATACCAAACCTACAGCTGTTCACTGTGTTTCAACAGTTTTCAGTCAGCATGGTAGAGAATCTAGACACATTCTGACTCTCAAATTCATGGCTGCTTTATTTCCTGTCGCAGTCATACTAAACTTGTGAAACGATATAACTCAATACCATTGTTGAAAAATACCCTGGTAATGAATAGAGTAGTAGTACTCTCGACTAAAATAGGTACGAAAGCTACAGCTGTTTACTGTGTTTCAACAGTTTTCAGTCAGCATGATAGAGAATCTTGATACATTCTGACTCTCAAATTCATGGCTGCTTTATTTCCTGTCGCAGTCATACTAAACTTGTGAAACGATATAACTCAATACCATTGTTGTATTTATTTATTTATTTATTGGTGTTTAAGGTCACATATGTATGCACAATGGCTAATCATGACCGCGACAGTTTTACGGGTGGAGGAAGCCGGAGTACCCGGAGAGAACCACCGAGCAACGACGAGCAGCTGCCAGCTCCCCAACATCGTAACTCCGAACTGCAGCACAGACAGGGTTAGATTGGTTGAAGACATGCGCACCATCGACGTGCAGTACGCCTTAGTACACGGCGTCATCGTGCCCCCACGCGGGCAATGGAGATGAAGTGTCTTGCCCAAGGACACAACGCGGTTGCCGCAGGTGGGATTCGAACCGAGGACCTCTCGGCTTGCAGCCTGCACCTCTACCTACTGAGCCACCGCGCTCCCCATACCATTGTTGTAAAATACCCTGGTAATGAATAGAGTAGTAGTACTCGACAAAAATAGGTACCAAAGCTACAGCTGTTTACTGTGTTTCAACAGTTTTCAGTCGGCATGATAGAGAATCTTGACACATTCTGATTCTAAAATTCATGGCTGCCTTATTTCCTGTCGCAGTCATACTATACTTATGAAACGGTATATCTCAATACCATTGTTGAAAAATACCCTGGTAATGAATAGAGTATTAGTACTCTTGAGAAAAATAGGTACCAAAGCTGTTTACTGTGCTCAACACAAATAGGTACCAAAGCTACAGCTGTTTCCTGTGTTTGAACAGTTTTCAGTCAGCATGGTAGAGAATCTTGCCACATTCTGACTTTCAAACTCATGGCTGCCTTATTTTCTGTCGCAGTCATACTATACTTATGAAACGATATAACTCAATACCATGGTAGAAAAATACTCTGGTAACTAATAGAGTATTAGTACTCTCAATATAACTAGGTACGAAAGCTACCACTGTTCACTGTTGTTTCAACAGTTTTCTGTCAGCATGATAGAGAATCTTGACACATTCTGATTCTAAAATCCATGACTGCCTTATTTCATGTCGCAGTCATACTATATTTATCAAACGATATAACTCAATACCACGGTAGAAAATTCCCTGGTAACGAATAAAGTATTAGTACTCTCAACAATAAATAGGTACCAAAGCTGCAGCTGTTTACTGTGTTTCACCAGTTTTCAGTCAGCATGATAGAGAATCTTGACCCATTCTGTCTTTCAAACTCATGGCTGCCTTATTTCCTGTTGCAGTCATACTATACTTTTAAAAAGATATAACTCGATACCACGGTAGAATACACTGGTAACCAATAGAGTATTCGCACTCTAAACAAAAATAGGTACCAAAGCTGCAGCTGTTCACTGTGTTTCAACATTTTTCAGTCTGCATGATAGAAAATCTTGACACATTCTCATTCTAAAATCCATGGCTGCCTTATTTCCTGTCGCAGTCATACTATAAAACGATATAACTCAATACCACGGCAGAAAAATACACGGATAACTAATAGAGTATTAGTACTCTCAGTATAACTACGTATGAAACTACCATTGTTCACAGTGTTTCAACAGTTTTCAGTCAGCATGATAGAGAACGTTGATGCATTTTGACTCTCAAATTCTTGGCTGCTTTATTTCCTGTCGCAGTCATAGTGTACTTATAAAAGGATATAACTCAATACCACGGTGGAAAAATACACTGGTAACCTAAATAGATACCAAAGCTACAACTGTTTACTGTGTTTCAACAGTTTTCAGTCAGCATGATAGAGAACGTTGATGCATTTTGACTCTCAAATTCATGGCTGCTTTATTTCCTGTCGCAGTCATAGTATACTTATAAAAGGATAAAACTCAATACCACGGGGGAAAAACACACTGGTAACCAATAGAGTATTAGTACTCTCAACATAACTAGATACCAAAGCTACAGCTGTTTACTGTGTTACAACAGTTTTCAGTCAGCATGATAGAGAACGTTGATGCATTCTGACTCTCAATTCATTTCTCCTTTATTTCCTGTCACAGTCATAGTATACTTATAAAAGGATATAACTCAATACCATGGTGGAAAAACACACTGGTAACCAATAGAGTATTAGTACTCTCAACATAACTAGATACCAAACCTACAGCTGTTTACTGTGTTTCAACAGTTTTCAGTCAGCATGATAGAGAATCTTGACACATTGTGTCTTTCAAACTCATGGCTGCCTTATTTCCTGTCGCAGTCATACTATACTTATAAAACGAAAAACTCAATACCATTGTTGAAAAATACCCTGGTAATGAATAGTGTATTAGTACTCTCGACAAAAAGAGGTACCAAAGCTCCAGCTGTTTACTGTCTTTCAACAGTTTTCAGTCAGCATGATAGAGAATTTTGATACATTCTGACTCTCAAATTCATGGCTGCTTTCTTTCCTGTCGCAGTCGTACTATACTTATAAAACAATATAACACATTACCATTGTTGAAAAATACCCTCTTAACGAATAGAGTATTAGTACTCACAACAAAAATAGGTACCAAAGCTACAGCTGTTTACTGTGTTTCAACAGTTTTCAGTCAGCATGATAGAGAATCTTGACACATTCTGTCTTTGAAACTCATGGCTGCCTTATTTCCTGTCACAGTCATAATATATTTATAATACGATATAACACAATACCATTGTTGAAAAATACCCTTGTCATGAATAGTGTATTAGTTCTCTCACCAAAAGTAGGTACCAAATCTACAGCTGTTTACTGTGTTTCAACAGTTTTCGGTCAGGTAGAGAATCTTGACACATTCTGTCTCTAAAATTCATGGCTGTCTTTTTTCCTGTCGCAGTCATACTATGCTTATAAAACAATATAACACAATACCATTGTTGAAAAATACCCTGGTAATGAATAGATTATTAGTACTCTCAACACAAATAGGTACCAAAGCTACAGCTGTTTGCTGTGTTTCAACAGTTTTCAGTCAGCATGGTAGAGAATCTTGACACTTTCTGACTTTCAAACTCATGGCTGCCTTATTTTCTGTCACACTCATACTATAGTTATGAAACGATATAACTCAATACCATGGTAGAAAAATACTCTGGTAACTAATAGAGTATTAGTACTCTCAATATAACTAGGTACCAAAGCTACCACTGTTCACTGTTGTTTCAACAGTTTTCAGTCAGCATGATAGAAAATCTTGACACATTCTGATTCTAAAATCCATGGCTGCCTTATTTCCTGTCGCAGTGATACTATAAAACGATATAACTCAATACCACGGCAGAAAAATACACGGGTAACTAACAGAGTATTAGTTCTTTCAGTATAACTAGGTACGAAACTACCACTGTTCACTGTGTTTCAACAGTTTTCAGTCAGCATGATAGAGAACGTTGATGCATTCTGACTCTCAAATTCATTTCTGCTTTATTTCCTGTCGCAGTCATAGTATACTTATAAAAGGATAAAACTCAATACCACGGGGGAAAAACACACTGGTAACCAATAGAGTATTAGTACTCTCAACATAACTAGATACCAAAGCTACAGCTGTTTACTGTGTTACAACAGTTTTCAGTCAGCATGATAGAGAATCTTGACACATTGTGTCTTTCAAACTCATGGCTGCCTTATTTCCTGTCGCAGTCATACTATACTTATAAAACGAAAAACTCAATACCATTCTTGAAAAATACCCTGGTATTGAATAGAGTATTAGTACTCTCGACAAAAAGAGGTACCAAAGCTCCAGCTGTTTACTGTCTTTCAACAGTTTTCAGTCAGCATGATAGAGAATCTTGATACATTCTGACTCTCAAATTCATGGCTGCTTTCTTTCCTGTCGCAGTCGTACTATACTTATAAAACGATATAACACATTACCATTGTTGAAAAATACCCTCTTAATGAATAGAGTATTAGTACTCTCAACAAAAATAGGTACCAAAGCTACAGCTGTTTACTGTGTTTCAACAGTTTTCAGTCAGCATGATAGAGAATCTTGACACATTCTGTCTTTCAAACTCATGGCTTCCTTATTTCCTGTCACAGTCATAATATATTTATAATACGATACAACACAATACCATTGTTGAAAAATACCCTTGTCATGAATAGTGTATTAGTACTCTCACCAAAAGTAGGTACCAAAGCTAGAGCTGTTTACTGTGTTTCAACAGTTTTCAGTCAGCATGGTAGAGAATCTTGACACATTCTGTCTCTCAAATTCATGGCTGCCTTATTTCCTGTCGCAGTCATACTATACTTATAAAACAAAAAACTCAATGCCATTGTTGAAAAATACCCTGGTAATGAATAGAGTATTAGTACTCTCAACAAAAAGATGTACCAAAGCTCCAGCTGTTTACTGCCTTTCAACAGTTTTCAGTCAGCATGATAGAGAATCTTGAAACATTGTTTCTTTCAAACTCATGGCTGCCTTATTTCCTGTTGCAGTCATACTATACTTATGAAACGATATAACTCAATACCACGGCAGAAAAATACACGGGTAACTAATAGAGTATTCGTACTTTCAGTATAACTAGGTACGAAACTACCACTGTTCACCGTGTTTCAACAGTTTTCAGTCAGCATGATAGAGAACGTTGATGCATTCTGACTCTCAATTCATTTCTCCTTTATTTCCTGTCACAGTCATAGTATACTTATAAAAGGATATAACTCAATACCATGGTGGAAAAACACACTGGTAACCAATAGAGTATTAGTACTCTCAACATAACTAGATACCAAACCTACAGCTGTTTACTGTGTTTCAACAGTTTTCAGTCAGCATGATAGAGAATCTTGACACATTGTGTCTTTCAAACTCATGGCTGCCTTATTTCCTGTCGCAGTCATACTATACTTATAAAACGAAAAACTCAATACCATTGTTGAAAAATACCCTGGTAATGAATAGTGTATTAGTACTCTCGACAAAAAGAGGTACCAAAGCTCCAGCTGTTTACTGTCTTTCAACAGTTTTCAGTCAGCATGATAGAGAATTTTGATACATTCTGACTCTCAAATTCATGGCTGCTTTCTTTCCTGTCGCAGTCGAACTATACTTATAAAACAATATAACACAATACCATTGTTGAAAAATACCCTGGTAACGGGTAGTGTATTAGTACTGTGAACAAAAATAGGTACCAAAGCTCCAGCTGTTTACTGCAATTTATTGCATCATTTCCTGACGCAGTCATACTATACTTAAAAAATGATATAACACAGTACCATTGTTAAAAAATACCCTGGTAACGAATAGAGTATTAGTAACAACAATAGGTACCAAAGCTACAGCTGTTTACTGTGTTTCAACAGTTTTCAGTCAGCATGATAGAGAATCTTGATACATTCTGACTCTCAAATTCATGGTTGCCTTATTTCCTGACGCAGTCATACTGCAATTATTAAACGATATAACAGAATACCTTTGGCGAAATATACCCTGGTAACGAATAGAGTATTAGTACTCTCAATATAACTAGGTACCAAAGCTACCGCTGTTCACTTGTTTACACAGTTTTCAGTCAGCATGATAGAGAATCTTGACACATTGTGTCTTTCAAACTCATGTCTGCCTTATTTCCTGTCACAGACATAATATATTTATAATACGATATAACACAATACCATTGTTGAAAAATACCCTTGTCATGAATAGTGTATTAGTACTCTCACCAAAAGTAGGTACCAAAGCTACAGCTGTTTACTGTGTTTCAGTAGTTTTTGGTCAGCATGGTAGAGAATCTTGACACATTCTGTCTCTCAAATTCATGGCTGCCTTATTTCCTGTCGCAGTCATACTATACTTATAAAACAATATAACACAATACCATTGTTGAAAAATACCCTTGTAACGAATAGAGTATTAGTACTCTCAACAAAAATAGGTACCAAAGCTACAGCTGTTTACTGTGTTTCAACAGTTTTCAGTCAGCATGATAGAGAATCTTGACACATTCTGTCTTTCAAACTCATAACTTCATTATTTTCTGTCGCAGTCATGCTTTACTTATGAAACGATATAACTCAATACCATGGTAGAGAAATACACTGGTAACTAATAGAGTATTAGTACTCTCAATATAACTAGGTGCCAAAGCTACCACTGTCCACTGTTGTTTATGCAGTTTTCAGTCAGCTTCATAGAGAATCTTGACACATTCTGTCTTACAAACTCATGGCTGCCTTATCTCCAGTTGTAGTCATACTATACTTATGAAACGATATTACTCAATACCATCGTTGAAAAATTCCCTGGTAATGAGTAGAGTATTAGTACTCTCACCAAAGATAGGTTCCAAAGCTACAGCTGTTTACTGTGTTTCAACAGTTTTCAGTCAGCATGGTAGAGAATCTTGATGCATTCTGACTTTCAAACTCATGGCTGCCTTATTTTCTGTCGCAGTCATACTATACTTATGAAACAATATAACTCAATACCATGGTAGAAAAATACTCTGGTAACTAATAGAGTATTAGTACCCTCAATATAACTAGCTACCAAAGCTACCACTGTTCACTGTTGTTTCAACAGTTTTCAGTCAGCATGATAGAGAATCTTGACCGTTTCTGTCTTTCAAACTCATGGATGTCTTATTTCCTGTTGCAGTCATACTATACTTTTAAAGAGATATAACTTGATACCATGGTAGAATACACTGGTAACCAATAGAGTATTCGCACTCTAAACAAAAATAGGTACCAAAGATGCAGCTGTTCACTGTGTTTCAACATTTTTCAGTCTGCACGATAGAAAATCTTGACCCATTCTGTCTTTCAAACTCATGGCTGTCTTATTTCCTGTTGCAGTCATACTATACTTTTAAAGAGATATAACTTGATACCATGGTAGAATACACTGGTAACCAATAGAGTATTAGCACTCTAAACAAAAATAGGTACCAAAGCTGCAGCTGTTCACTGTGTTTCAACATTTTTCAGTCTGCATGATAGAAAATCTTGACACATTCTGATTCTAAAATCCATGGCTGCCTTATTTCCTGTCGCAGTCATACTATACTTATAAAACGATATAACTCAATACCACGGTAGAAAATACCCTGGTAACGAATAATGATAGAGAATCTTGACACATTTTGTCTTTCAAACTCATGGCTGCCTTATTTCCTCTTGCAGTCCTACTATACTTACCAAACGATATAACTCAGTACCACGGTAGGAAAATACACTGGTAACGAATAGAGTATTAGTACTGTCAACAAAAATAGGTACCAAAGCTACAGCTATTCACTGTTTCTCAACAGGTTTCAGTCAGCATAGTAGAGAATCTTGACACATGTGGACTCTCAAATTCATGGCTGCCTTTTTTCCTGTCGTAGTCATACTATACTTATAAAACAATATAACACAATACCATTGTTGAAAAATACCCTTGTAACGAATAGAGTATTAGTACTCTGAAAAAAATAGGTACCAAAGCTACAGCTGTTTACTGTGTTTCAACAGTTTTCAGTCAGCTTGATTGAGAATCTTGAAACATTCTGACACTCAAACTAATGTCCGCCCTTTTTTCAAGATGCAGTCATACCTTTGTTATAAAACGATATAACTCAATACCACGGTAGAAAATAGCATTCTAACGAATAAAGTATAAGTACTCTCAACAAAAATAGGTACCAAAGCTACAACAGTTTACTGTGTTTCAACTGTTTTCAGTCAGCATGATAGAGAATCTTGACACATTCTGTCTTTCAAACTCATAACTTCATTATTTTCTGTCGGAGTCATACTATACTTATGAAACGATATAACTCAATACCATGGTAGAGAAATACACTGGTAACTAATAGAGTATTAGTACTCTCAATATAACTAGGTGCCAAAGCTACCACTGTTCACTGTTGTTTATACAGTTTTCAGTCAGCTTCATAGAGAATCTTGACACATTCTGTCTTACAAACTCATGGCTGCCTTATTTCCTGTTGCAGTCATACTATACTTATGAAACGATATAACTCAATACCATTGTTGAAAAATTCCCTGGTAATGAGTAGAGTATCAGTACTCTCACCAAAGATAGGTACCAAAGCTACAGCTGTTTACTGTGTTTCAACAGTTTTCAGTCAGCATGATAGAGAATCTTGATACATTCTGACTCTCAAATTCATGGCTGCTTTATTTCCTGTCGCAGTCATACTATACTTATGAAACGATATAACTCAATACCATTGTTGAAAAATACCCTGGTAATGAATAGAGTAGTAGTACTCGACAAAAATAGGTACCAAAGCTACAGCTGTTTACTGTGTTTCAACAGTTTTCAGTCAGCATGATAGAGAATCTTGACACATTCTGATTCTAAAATTCGTGGCTGGCTTATTTCCTGTCGCAGTCATACTATACTTTTAAAACGATATATCTCAATACCATTATTGAAAAATACCCTGGTAATGAATAGAGTATTAGTACTCTTGAGAAATATACGTACCAAAGCTATAGGTGTTTACTGTGTTTCAACACTTTTCAGTCAGCATGATAGAGAATCTTGATGCATTCTGACTCTCAAACTCATGGCTGCCTTATTTCCTGTCGCAGTCATACTATATTTATCAAATGATATAACTCAATACCACGGTAGAAAATTCCCTAGTAACGAATAAAGTATTAGTTCTCTCAAACAAGATAGGTACCAAAGCTAGACCTGTTTACTGTGTTTCAACAGTTTTCAGTCATAATGGTAGAGAATCTTGGCACATTCTGACTCTCAAATTCATGGCAGCCTTATTTCTTGTCGCAGTCATACTATACTTATAAAACAATGTAACACAATACCATTGTTGATAATATCCTGGTAACGAATAGAGTATTAGTACTCTGAATAACAATAGGTACCAAAGCTACAGCTGTTTACTGTGTTTCAACAGTTGTCAGTCAGCATGATAGAGAATCTTGACACATTCTGTCTTTCAAACTAATGGCTGCCTTATTTTCTGTCGCAGTCATACTATACTTATGAAACAATATAACTCAATACCATGGTAGTAAAATACACTGGTAACTAATAGAGTATTAGTACTCTTAATGTAACCAGGTACCAAACCTACCACTGTTCACTGTTGTTTTCGCAGTTTTCAGTCAGCATGATAGAGAAACTTGACACATTCTGATTCTAACATCCATGGCTTCCCTATTTCCTGTCGCAGTAATACTCTAATTTTAAAACGATATAACTCAATACCACGGTGGAAAATACCCTGGTAATGAATAATGTATTAGTACTCTCTACAAAGATAGGTACCAAAGCTACAGCTGTTTATTGTGTTTCAACAATTTTCAGTCGGCATGATAGAGAATCTTGACAAATTCTGATTCTAAAATTCATGGCTGCCTTATTTCCTGTCGCAGTCATACTATACTTATGAAATGATATATCTCAATACCATTGTTGAAAAATACCCTGGTAATGAATAGAGTATTAGTCCTCTTGAGAAAAATCGTTACCAAAGCTACAGCTGTTTACTGTGTTTCAACACTTTTCAGTCAGCGTGATAGAGAATCTTGATGCATTCTGACTCTCAAATTCATGGCTGCTTTATTTCCTGTCGCAGTCATAATCTACTTATAAAATGATATAACTCAATACCATTGTTGAAAAATTCCCTGGTAATGAGTAGAGTATTAGTACTCTCACCAAAGATAGGTACCAAAGCTACAGCTGTTTACTGTGTTTCAACAGTTTTCAGTCAGCATGGTAGAGAATCTTGGCACCTTCTGACTCTCAAATTCATGGCTGTCTTATTTCTTGTCGCAATCATACTATACTTATAAAACAATATAACACAACACCATTGTTAAAAAATTCACTGGTAACGAATAGAGTATTAGTACTCTGAACAACAATAGGTACCAAAGCTACAGCTGTTTACTGTGTTTCAACAGTTTTCAGTCAGTATGATAGAAAATCTTGATACATTCTGACTCTCAAATCATGGTTGCCTTATTTCCTGATGCAGTCATACTGCACTTATAAAACGATACAACAGAATACCTTTGGCGAAATATACCCTGGTAACGAATAGAGTATTAGTACTCTCAATATAACTAGGTGCCAAAGCTACCGCTGTTCACTTGTTTGCACAGTTTTCAGTCAGCATGATAGAGAATCTTGACAAATTCTGATTCTAAAATCCATGGTTGCCTTATTTCCTGTCGCAGGTATACTATACTTATGAAACGATATAACTTGATACCATTGTTGAAAAATACCCTGGTAACGAATAAAGTGTTTGTACTCTGAACAACAATAGGTACCAAAGCTAGAGCTGTTTACTGTGTTTCAACAGTTTTCAGTCGGCATGGTAGAGAATCTTGGCACATTCTCACTCTCAAATTCATGGCTGCCTTATTTCTTGTCGCAGTCATACTATACTTATAAAACAATGTAACACAATACCATTGTTGAAAAATACCCTGGTGACGATTAGTGCTCTGAACAAAAATAGGTACGAAAGCTACAGCTGTTTACTGTGTTTCAGCAGTTTTCAGTCGGCATGATAGAGAATCTTGACACATTCTGATTCTAAAATTCATGGCTGCCTTATTTCCTGTCGCAGTCATACTATACTTATGAAACGATATATCTCAATACCATTGTTGAAAAATACCCTGGTAATGAATAGAGTATTAGTACTCTTGAGAAAAATAGGTACCAAAGCTACAGCTGTTTACTGTCTTGCAACAGTTTCCAATCAGCCTGATAGAGAATCTTGACACATTCTGTCTTTCAAACTCTTTCAAACTCATGGCTGCCTTATAGGTACCAAAGCTAGAGCTGTTTACTGTGTTTCAACAGTTTTCAGTCGGCATGGTAGAGAATCTTGGCACATTCTCACTCTCAAATTCATGGCTGCCTTATTTCCTGTCGCAGTCATACTATACTTATAAAACGGTATAACACAATACCATTGTTGAAAAATACCCTTGTAATGAATAGAGTATTAGTACTCTCGACAAAAATAGGTACCAAAGCTACAGCTGTGTACTGTCTTGCAACAGTTTTCAGTCAGCATGATAGAGAATCTTGACACACTCTGATTCTAAAATCCATGGCTGCCTTATTTCCTGTCGCAGTCATACTATACTTATAAAACGATACAACTGAATACCATGGTAGAAAATACCCTGGTAACGAATAAAGTATTAGTACTCTGAAAAAAATAAGTACCAAGGCTACAGCTGTTTACTGTGTTTCAACAGTTTTCAGTCAGCATGACAGAGAATCTTGACACATTCTGATTCTAAAATCCATGGTTGCCTTTTCTCCTGTTGTAGTCATATTATACTTATAAAATGATATAACTCAATACCACGGTAGAAAATACCCTGTTAACGAACTAAGTATTAGTACTCTCAAGAAAAATAGGTACCAACGCTACAGCTGTGTACTGTGTTTCAACAGTTTTCAGTCAGCATTATAGACAATCTTGACACATTCTGTCTTTCAAACTCATGTCTTCCTTATTTTCTGTCGCAGTCATACTATACTTATGAAACGATATAACTCAATACCATGATAGAAAAATACACTGGTAACTAATAGAGTATTAGTACTCTCAATGTAACTAGGTACCAAAGCTACCCCTGTTCGCTGTTGTTTCCACAGTTTTCAGTCAGCATGATAGAGAATCTTGACACATTCTGATTCTAAAATCCATGGCTGCCTTATTTCCTGTCACAGTCATACTATACTTGTAAAACTATATAATACCAAGGTAGAAAAATACACTGGTAACTAATAGAGTATTTGTACTCTCAACATAACTAGGTGCCAAAGCTACCACTGTTCTATGGGAGCGTGGTGGCTCAGTAGGTAGAGGTGCAGGCTGCAAGCCGAGAGCTCCTCGGTTCGAATCCCACCTGCGGCAACCGCGTTGTGTCCTTGGGCAAGACACTTCATCCCCATTGCCCGTGTGGGGGCACGATGACGCCGTGTACTAAGGCGTCCTGCACGTCGATGGTACGCATGTCTTCAACCAATCTAACCCTGCCTGTTCCGCAGTGCGGAGTTACGATGTTGGGGAGCTGGCAGCTGCTCGTCGTTTCTCGGTGGTTCTCTCCAGGTACTCCGGCTTCCTCCATCTGTCAAACTGTCACGGTCATGATTAGCCATTGTGCATAAATATGTGACCTTAAACATCAATAAATAAATAAATACCACTGTTCACTGTTGTTTATACAGTTTTCAGTCAGCTTCATAGAGAATCTTGACACATTCTGTCTTACAAACTCATGGCTGCCTTATTTCCTGTTGCAGTCATACTATACTTATGAAACGATATAACTCAATACCATTGTTGAAAAATTCCCTGGTAATGAGCAGAGTATTAGTACTTTCACCAAAGATAGGTACCAAAGCTACAACTGTTTACTGTGTTTCAACAGTTTTCAATGAGCATGGTAGAGAATCTTGGCACCTTCTGACGCTCAAATTCATGGCTGCCTTATTTCTTGTCGCAGTCATACTATACTTATAAAACAATATAACACAATACCATTGTTGAAAAATACCCTGGTAACAGGTAGTGTGTTAGTACTCTGAACAAAAATAGGTACCAAAGCTACAGCTGTTTACTGGGTTTCAACAGTTTTCAGTCAGCATGATAGAGAATCTTGATACATTCTGACGCTCAAATTCATGGCTGCCTCATTTCCTTACGCAGTCATACTATACTTAAAAAACGATATACCACAGTACCATTGTTAAAAAATACCCTGGTAACGAATAGAGTATTAGTACTCCCAACAACAATAGGTACCAAAGCTACATCTGTTTACTGTTTTTCAACAGTTTTCAGTCAGCATGATAGAGAATCTTGATACATTCTGACTCTCAAATTCATGGCTGCCTTATTTCCTGACGCTGTCATACTGCACTTATAAAACGATATAACAGAATACCTTTGGCGAAATATACCCTGGTAACGAATAGAGTATTAGTACTCTCAATATAACTAGGTGCCAAAGCTACCGCTGTTCACTTGTTTACACAGTTTTCAGTCAGCATGATAGAGAATCTTGACACATTCTGATTCTAAAATCCATGGCTGCCTTATTTCCTGTTGCTGTCATACTATTCTTATAAAACTATATAACTCAATACCACGGTAGAAAATACCCTGGGAACGAATAAAGTATTAGTACTCTCAACAAAAAATAGGTACCAAAGCTGCAGCTGTTTACTGTGTTTCACCAGTTTTCAGTCAACATGATAGAGAATCTTGACCCATTCTGTCTTTCAAACTCATGGCTGCCTCATTTCCTGTTGCAGTCATACTATACTTTTAAAAAGGTATAACTCGATACCACGGTAGAATACACTGGTAGCCAATAGAGTATTAGCACTCTAAACAAAAATAGGTACCAAAGCTGCAGCTGTTCACTGTGTTTCAACATTTTTCAGTCAGCATGATAGAAAATCTTGACACATTCTGATTCTAAAATCCATGGCTGCCTTATTTCCTGTCGCAGTCATACTATACTTATAAAACGATATAACTCAATACCATGGTAAAAAATACCCTGGTAACGAATAATGATAGAGAATCTTGACACATTTTGTCTTTCAAACTCATGGCTGCCTTATTTCCTGTTGCAGTCCTACTATACTTATCAAACAATGTAACTCAGTACCACGGTAGGAAAATACACTGGTAACCAATAGAGTATTAGTACTGTCAACAAAAATAGGTACCAAAGCTACAGCTATTCACTGTGTTTCAACAGTTTTCAGTCAGCATGGTAGAGAATCTTGACACATGCGGACTCTCAAATTCATGGCTGCCTTATTTCCTGTCGTAGTCATACTATACCTATAAAACTATATAACTCAATACCATGGTAGAAAAATACACTGGTAACCAATAGAGTATTAGTACTCTGAACAACAATAGGTACCAAAGCTACAGCTGTTCACTTTCTTTCAACAATTTTCAGTCAGCATGGTAGAGAATCTTGACACATTCTGACTCTCAAACTCATGGCTGCCTTATTTCCTGTCGCAGTCACACTATACTTATAAAACTATATTACTCAGAACCACGGTAGAAAAATACACTGGTAACCAATAGAGTATTAGTACTCTCAACATAACTAGATACCAAAGCTACAGCTGTTCACTGTGTTTCAACTGTTTTCAGTCAGCATGGTAGAGAATTTAGACACATTCTGACTCTCAAACTCATGGCTGCCTTATTTCCTGTCGCAGTCATACTATACTTATGAAATGATATAACTCAATACCATTGTTGAAAAATACCCTGGTAATGAATAGAGTAGTAGTACTGTCGACAAAAATAGGTACCAAAGCTACAGCTGTTTACTGTGTTTCAACAGTTCTCATTTAGCATGATAGAGAATCTTGATACATTTTGACTCTCAAATTGATGGCTGCTTTATTTCCTGTCGCAGTCATTCTATACTTATGAAACGATATAACTCAGTACCATTGTTGAAAAATACCCTGGTAATGAATAGAGTAGTAGTACTCTCGACAAAAATAGGTACCAAAGCTACAGCTGTTTACTGTGTTTCAACAGTTTTCAGTCAGCATGAGAGAGAATCTTGATACATTCTGATTCTAAAATTCATGACTGCCTTATTTCCTGTCGCAGTCATACTATACTTATGAAACGATATATCTCAATACCATTGTTGTAAAATACCCTGGTAATGAATAGAGTATTAGTACTTTTGAGAAAAATAGGTACCAAAGCTACAGCTGTTTACTGTGTTTCAACACTTTTCAGTCAGCATGATAGAGAATCTTGATACATTCAGACTCTCAAATTCATGGCTGCTTTATTTCCTGTCGCAGTCATGATATACTTATAAAAAGATATAACACAATACCATTGTTGAAATATACTCTCTTAACGAATAGAGTATTACTACTCTGAACAAAAATAGGTACCAAAGCTACAGCTGTTTACTGTGTTTCAACAGTTTTCAGTCAGCATGACAGAGAATCTTGACACATTCTGTCTTTCAAACTCATGGCTGCCTTATTTCCTGTTGCGGTCATACTATACTTATAAAACGATATAACTCAATACCACGGTAGAAAATTCCCTGGTAATGAACAAAGTATTAGTTCTATCAAACAAGATAGGTACCAAAGCTAGAGCTGTTTACTGTGTTTCAACAGTTTTCAGTCAGCATGGTAGAGAATCTTGGCACATTCTCACTCTCAAATTCATGGCTGCCTTATTTCTTGTTGCAGTCATACTATACTTATAAAACAATATAACACAATACCATTGTTGAAAAATATCCTGGTAACGAGTAGTGTATTAGTTCTCTGAACAGAAATAGGTACCAAAGCTACAGCTGTTTATTATGTTTCAACCATTTTCAGTCAGCATGATAAAGAATCATGATACATTATGACCCTCAAATTCATGACTGCCTCATTTTCTGATGCAGTCATACTATACTTATAAAACGATATAACACAATACCATTGTTAAAAAATACCCTGGTAACGAATAGAGTATTAGTACTCTGAACAACAATAGGTACCAATGCTCCACCTGTTTACTGTGTTTCAACAGTTGACAGTCAGCATGATAGAGAATCTTGACACATTCTGTCTTTCAAACTCATGGCTGCCTTATTTTCTGTCGCAGTCATACTATACTTATGAAACGATATAACTCAATACCATGGTAGTAAAATACACTGGTAACTAATAGAGTATTAGTACTCTCAATGTAACTTGGTACCAAAGCTACCACTGTTCACTGTTGTTTCTGCAGTTTTCAATCAGCATGATAGAGAATCTTGATACATTCTGACTCTCGAATTCATGGCTGCCTGATTTCATGACGCAGTCATACTATACTTAAAAAATGATATAACACAGTAGCATTGTTAAAAAATACCCTGGTAACGAATAGAGTATTAGTACTCTGAACAACAATAGGTACCAAAGCTACAGCTGTTTACTGTGTTTCAACAGTTTTCAGTCAGCATGATAGAGAATCTTGATACATTCTGACTCTCAAATTCATGGTTGCCTTATTTCCTGACGCAGTCATACTGCACTTATAAAACGATATAACAGAATACCTTTGGCGAAATATACCCTGGAAACGAATAGAGTATTAGTACTCTCAATATAGCTAGGTGCCAAAGCTACCGCTGTTCACTTGTTTACACAGTTTTCAGTCAGCATGATAGAGAATCTTGATACATTCTGACTCTCAAATTCATGGCTGCTTTATTTCCTGTCGCAGTCATACTATACTTATGAAACGATATAACTCAATACCATTGTTGAAATATACCCTCTTAATGAATAGAGTATTACTACTCTGAACAAAAATAGGTACCAAAGCTACAGCTGTTTACTGTGTTTCAACAGTTTTCAGTCAGCATGATAGAGAATCTTGATACATTCTGACTCTCAAACTCATGGCTGCCTTATTTCCTGTCGCAGTCATAATATACTTATAAAATGATATAACACAATACCATTGTTGAAATATACCCTCTTAATGAATAGAGTATTAGTACTCTTGAGAAAAATAGGTACCAAAGCTACAGCTGTTTACTGTGTTTTAACAGTTTTCAGTCAGCATGATAGAGAATCTTGATACATTCTGACTCTCAAATTCATGGCTGCCTTATTTCCTGTCGCAGTCATAATATACTTATAAAATGATATAACACAATACCATTGTTGAAATATACCCTTTTAATGAATAGAGTATTACTACTCTGAACAAAAATAGGTACCAAAGCTACAGCTGTTTACTGTGTTTCAACAGTTTTCAGTCAGCATGATAGAGAATCTTGATACATTCTGCCTCTCAAACTCATGGCTGCCTTATTTCCTGTCGCAGTCATACTATATTTATCAAACGATATAACTCAATACCACGGTAGAAATTTCCCTGGTAATGAATAAAGTATTAGTTCTCTCAAACAAGATAGGTACCAAAGCTAGAGCTGTTTACTGTGTTTCAACAGTTTTCAGTCAGCATGATAGAGAATCTTGATACATTCTGTCTTTCAAACTCATGGCTGCCTTATTTTCTGTCGCAGTCATACTATACTTATGAAACGATATACCTCAATACCATGGTAGTAAAATACACTGGTAACTAATAGAGTATTAGTACTCTCAATGTAACTAGGTACCGTGTTTCAACAGTTTTCAATCAGCATAGTTGAGAATCTTGACACATTCTGACTCTATCAATTTCATGGCTGACTTATTTCCTGTCACAGTCATACTATACTTATAAACAATATATCACAATACCATTGTTGAAAAATATCCTGGTAACGAGTAGAGTGTTAGTACTCTGAACAAAAATAGGTACCAAAGCTACAGCTGTTTACTGTGTTTCAACAGTTTTCAGTCAGCATGATAGAGAATCTTGATACATTCTGACTCTCAAATTCATGGCTGCCTTATTTCCTGTGGCAGTCACACTATGGTTATACAACGATATAACACAGTACCATTGTTGAAAAATACACTGGTAATGAATAGAGTATTAGTACTCTCAACACAAATAGGTACCAAAGCTACAGCTGTTTGCTGTGTTTCAACAGTTTTCAGTCAGCATGGTAGAGAATCTTGACACATTCTGCCTTTCAAACTCATGGCTGCCTTATTTCCTGTCACAGTCATACTATACTTATAAAACGATATAACTCAATACCACGGCAGAAAAATACGCGGGTAACTAATAGAGTATTAGTACTCTCAATATAACTAGGTACGAAACTACCACTGTTCACCATGTGTCAACAGTTTTCAGTCAGCATGATAGAGAATGTTGATGCATTCTGACTCTCAAATTCATTTCTGCTTTAATTCCTGTCGCAGTCATAGTATACTTATAAAAGGATATAACTCAATACCACGGTGGAAAAGCACACTAGTAACCAATAGAGTATTAGTACTCTCAACATAACTAGATACCAAAGCTACAGCTGTTTACTGTGTTTCAACAGTTTTCAGTCAGCATGATAGAGAATCTTGACACATTGTGTCTTTCAAACTCATGGCTGCCTTATTTCCTGTCGCAGTCCTACTATACCTATAAAACGAAAAACTCATTACCATTGTTGAAAAATACCCTGGTAATGAATAGATTATTAGCACTCTCGACAAAAAGAGGTACCATAGCTCCAGCTGTTTACTGTCTTTCAACAGTTTTCAGTCAGCATGATAGAGAATCTTGATACATTCTGACTCTCAAATTCATGGCTGCTTTCTTTCCTGTCGCAGTCGTACTATACTTATAAAACGATATAACACATTACCATTGTTGAAAAATACCCTTGTAACGAATAGAGTATTAGTACTCTGAAAAATAGGTACCAAAGCTACAGCTGTTTACTGTGTTTCAACAGTTTTCAGTCAGCTTGATAGAGAATCTTGACACATTCTGACACTGAAACTAATGTCTGCCTTTTTTCGAGTCGCAGTCATACTATGTTTATAAAACGATATAACTCAATACCACAGTAGAAAATACCCTGCTAACGAATAAAGTATAAGTACTCTCAACGAAAATAGGTACCAAAGCTACAACTGTTTACTGTGTTTCAACAGTTTTCAGTCAGCATGATAGAGAATCTTGACACATTCTGTCTTTCAAACTCATAGCTTCATTTTTTTCTGTCGCAGTCATGCTATACTTATGATACGATATAACTCAATACCGTGGTAGAGAAATACACTGGTAACTAATAGAGTATTAGTACTCTCAATATAAGTAGGTGGCAAAGCTACCACTGTTCACTGTTGTTTATACAGTTTTCAGTCAGCTTCATAGAGAATCTTGACACATTCTGTCTTACAAACTCATGGCTGCCTTATTTCCTGTTGCAGTCATACTATACTTATGAAACAATATAACTCAATACCATTGTTGTAAAATTCCCTGGTAGTGAGTAGAGTATTAGTACTCTCACCAAAGATAGGTACCAAAGCTACAGCTGTTTACTGTGTTTCAACAGTTTTCAGTGAGCATGGTAGAGAATCTTGTCATCTTCTGACTCTCAAATTCATGGCTGCCTTATTTTTTATCGCAGTCATGCTATTCTTATAAAACAATATAACACAATACCATTGTTGAAAAATAACCTGGTAACGGGTAGTGTGTTAGTACTCTGAACAAAAATAGGTACCAAAGCTACAGCTGTTTACTGTGTTTCAACAGTTTTCAGTCAGCATGATAGAGAATCTTGATACATTCTGACTCTCAAATTCATGGCTGCCTCATTTCCTGACGCAGTCATACTACACTTAAAAAACGATATAACACAGTACCATTGTTAAAAAATACCCTGGTAACGAATAGAGTATTAGTACTTTGAACAAGAATAGGTACCAAAGCTGCAGCTGTTTACTGTGTTTCAACAGTTTTCAGTCTGCATGATAGAGAATCTTGATACATTCTGACTCTCAAATTCATGGCTGCCTTATTTCCTGACGCAGTCATACTGCAGTTATAATAAAACGATATAACAGAATACCTTTCGCGAAATATACCCTGGTAACGAATAGAGTATTAGTACTCTCAATATAACTAGGTGCCAAAGCTACCGCTGTTCACTTGTTTACACAGTTTTCAGTCAGCATGATTGAGAATCTTGACACATTCTGATTCAAAAATCCATGGCTGCCTTATTTCCTGTTGCTGTCATACTATACTTATAAAACTATATAACTTAATTCCACGGTAGAAAATACCCTGGTAACGAATAAAGTATTAGTACTCTCAACAAAAAATAGGTACCAAAGCTGCAGCTGTTTACTGTCTTTCACCAGTTTTCAGTCAGCATGATAGAGAATCTTGACCCATTCTGTCTTTCATACTCATGGCTGCCTTATTTCCTGTTGCAATCTTACTATACTTTTAAAAAGATATAACTCGATACCACGGTAGAATACACTGGTAACCAATAGAGTATTAGCACTCTAAACAAAAATAGGTACCAAAGCTGCAGCTGTTCTCTGTGTTTCAACATTTTTCAGTCAGCATGATAGAAAATCTTGACCCATTCTGATTCTAAAATCCATGGCTGCCTTATCTCCTGTCGCAGTCATACTATACTTATAAAACGATATAACTCAATACCACGGTAGAAAATACCCTGGTAACGAATAACGATAGAGAATCTTGACACATTTTGTCTTTCAAACTCATGGCTGCCTTATTTCCTGTTGCAGTCCTACTATACTTATCAAACAATGTAACTCAGTGCCACGGTAGGAAAATACACTGTCTGGTAACCAATAAAGTATTAGTACTGTCAACAAAAATAGGTACCAAAGCTACTGCTATTCACTGTGTTTCAACAGTTTTCAGTCAGCATGGTAGAGAATCTTGACACAAGTAGACTCTCAAATTCATGGCTACCTTATTTCCTGTCGTAGTCTTATTATACCTATAAAACTATGTAACTCAATACCATGGTAGAAAAATACACTGGTAACCAATAGAGTATTAGTACTCTGAAAAACAATAGGTACCAAAGCTACAGCTGTTCACTTTCTTTCAACAGTTGTCAGTCAGCATGATAGAGAATCTTGATACATTCTGACTCTCAAATTCATGGCTGTTTTCTTTCCTGTCGCAGTCATACTATACTTATAAAATGATATAACACAATACCATTGTTGAAAAATACCCTCTTAATGAATAGAGTATTAGTACTCTCAACAAAAATAGGTACCAAAGCTACAGGTGTTTACTGTGTTTCAACAGTTTTCAGTCAGCATGGTAGAGAATCTTCATACATTCTGACTCTCAAACTCATGGCTGCCTTATTTCCTGTCGCAGTCATACTATACTTATAAAACTATATTACTCAGAACCACGGCAGAAAAATACACAGGTAACTAATAGAGTATTAGTACTCTCAATGTAACTAGGTACCAAAGCTACCACAGTTCACTGTTGTTTCCGCAGTTTTCAGTCGGCATGATAGAGAAACTTGACACATTTTGATTCTAAAATCCATGGCTGCCCTATTTCCTGTCGCAGTCATCCTATAATTATAAAATGATATAACTCAATACCAAGGTAGAAAATACCCTGGTAACGAATAAAGTATTAGTACTCTCAACTAAAATAGGTACCATGATAGAGAATCTTGATGCATTCTGACTCTCAAATTCATGGCTGCTTTATTACCTGTCGCAGTCATAGTATACTTATAAAACGATCTTACTCAATATCACGGTAGAAAAACGCACTGGTAACCAATAGAGTGTTAGTACTCTCAACATAACTAGGTACCAAAGCTACAGCTGTTCACTGTGTTCCAACTGCTCTCAGTCATTATGATACACAATCTTGACACATTCTGACTATCAAACTCATGGCCGCCTTATTTCATGTTGCAGTCGTACTATAGTTATAAAACGATATAACTCAATGCCACGGTAGAAAATACCCTGCTAACGAATAAAGTATTAGTACTCTCAACAAAAATAAGTACCAAAGCTACAGCTGTTTACTGTGTTTCAACGGTTTTCAGTCAGCATGATAGAGAATGTTGATACATTCTGACTCGCAAATTCATTTCTACTTTATATCCTGTCGCAGTGATAGTATACTTATAAAAGGATATAACTCAATACCACGGTGGAAAAACACACTGGTAACCAATAGAGTATTAGTACTTTCAACATAACTAGGTACCAAAGCTACAGCTGTTTACTGTGTTTCAACAGTTTTCAGTCAGCATGATAGAGAATCTTGACACATTGTGTCTTTCAAACTCATGACTGCCTTATTTCCTGTCGCAGTCATACTATACTTATAAAACGAAAAATTCAATACCATTGTTGAAAAATACCCTGGTAATGAATAGAGTATTAGTACTCTCGACAAAAAGAGGTACCACAGCTCCAGCTGTTTACTGTCTTTCAACAGTTGTCAGTCAGCATGATAGAGTTCAACAGTTTTCAGTCAGCATGATAGAGAATCTTGATACATTCTGACTCTCAAATTCATGGCTGCTTTCTTTCCTGTCGCAGTCGTACTATACTTATAAAACGATGTAACGCAGTACCATTGTTGAAAAATACCCTCTTAACGAATAGAGTATTAGTACTCTCAACAAAAATAGGTACCAAAGCTACAGCTGTTTTCTGTGTTTCAACAGGGTAGAAAAACACACTGGTAACCATTAGAGTATTAGTACTCTCAACATAACTAGGCACCAAAGCTACAGCTGTTCACTGTGTTTCAACATTTTTCAGTCAGCGTGATAGAGAATCTTGATACCTTCTGACTCTCAAATTCATGGCTGCCTCACTTCCTGACGCAGTCATACTATACTTATAAAACGATATAACTCAATACGATTGTTGAAAAATACCTGGTAACGAATAAACTATTAGTACTCAGAACAACAATAGGTACCAAAGCTACAGCTGTTTACTGTGTTTCAACAGTTTTCAGTCAGCATCATAGACAATCTTCATACTTTCTGACTCTCAAATTCATGGCTGCCTTTTTTCCTGTCGCAGTCATACTATACTTATAAAACCACATAACACAATACCATTGTTGAAAAATACCCTGGTAATGAATAGAGTATTAGTACTCTCAACAAAAATGGGTACCAAAGCTACAGGTGTTTACTGTGTTTCAACAGTTTTCAGTCAGCATGGTAGAGAATCTTGACACATTCTGACTCTCAAACTCATGGCTGCCTTATTTCCTGTCATAGTCATACTATACCTATAAAACTATACAACTCAATACCACCATAGAAAAATACACTGGCAACCGATAGAGTATTAGTACTCTCAACATAACTGGGAACCAAATCCACAGCTGTTTACTGTGTTTCAACAGTTTTCAGTCAGCATGATAGAGAATCTTGACACATTATGATTCTAAAATCCATGGTTGCCTTATTTCCTGTTGCAGTCATATTATACTTATAAAACGATATAACTCAATACCATGGTAGAAAGTACCCTGGTAACGAATAAAGTGTTAGTACTCTCAACAAAAATAGGTACCAAAGCTGCAGCTGTTAACTGTTTTTCAACAGTTTTCAGTCAGCATGGTAGAGAATCTTGACACATTCTGACTCTCAAACTCATGGCTGCCTTTTTTCCTGCCGCAGTCATACTATAGTTATAAAACGATATAACTCAATACCACGGTATAAAATCTCCTGGTAAGGAATAAAGTATTATTACTCTTAACAAAGATAGGTAGCAAAGGTACAGCTGTTTTCTGTGTTTCAACAGTTTTCAGTCAGCATGGTAGATAATCTTGACACATTTTCAACCAATCTAACCCTGCCTGTGCTGCAGTGTGGAGTTACGATGTTCGGGAGTTGGCAGCTGCTCGTCGTTGCTCGGTGGTTCTCTCCGGGTACTCCAGCTTCCTCCACCCGTAAAACTGTCAGGGTCCTGATTAGCCATTGTGCATAAATATGTAACCTTAAACATCAATAAATAAATAAATAAATAAATAAATAAATAAATAAATAAATAAATAAATAAATATATATAAATAAATAATCTTGACACATTCTGACTCTCAAATTCATAGCTGCCTTATTTCCTGTCGCAGTCATACTCTACTTTTAAAACAATATAACACAATACCATTGTTGAAAAATACCCTGGTAACGAATAGAGTATTAGTACTCGGAACAAAAATGGGTACCAAAGCTACATCTGTTTACTGTGTTTCAACAGTTTTCAGTCAGCATGATAGAGAATCTTGGCACATTCTGACTCTCAAATTCATGGCTGCCTTATTGCCTGTCGCAGTCATACTATAATTATAAAACGATATAACTCAATACCACAGTAGAAAATACCCTGGTAACGAATAAAGTATTAGTTCTCTCATCAAAGATAGGTACCAAAGCTAGAACTGTTAACTGTGTTTCAACAGTTTTCAGTTAGCATGGTAGAGAATGTTGGCACATTCTGACTCTCAAATTCATGGCTGCCTTATTTCCTGTCGCAGTCATCCTATACTTATAAAACAATATAACACAATACGATCGTTGAAAAATACCCTGGTGACGAGTAGTGCATTAGTGCTCTGAACAAAAATAGGTACCAAAGCTACAGCTGTTTACTGTGTTTCAGCAGTTTTCAGTCAGCATGGTAGAGAATCTTGACACATTCTGTCTCTCAAATTCATGGTTGCCTTATTTCCTGTCGCAGTCATACTATACTTATGAAACGATATATCTCAATACCATTGTTGAAAAATACCCTGGTAATGAATAGAGTATTAGTACTCTGAAAAAAATAGGTACCAAAGCTACAGCTGTTCACTGTGTTTCAACAGTTTTCAGTCGGCATGATAGAGAATCTTGACACATTCTGATTCTAAAATTCATGGCTGCCTTATTTCCTGCCGCAGTCATACTATACTTATGAAACGATATATCTAAATACCATTGTTGAAAAATACCCTGGTAATGAATAGAGTATTAGTACTCTTGAGAAAAATAGGTAACAAAGCTACAGCTGTTTACTGTCTTGCAACAGTTTCCAGTCAGCATGATAGAGAATCTTGACACATTCTGTCTTTCAAACTCATGGCTGCCTTATTTCCTGTCGCAGTCATACTATACTTATAAAACGATATAACTCAATACCACGGCAGAAAAATACACGGGTAACTAATAGAGTATTAGTACTCTCAATATAACTAGGTACGAAACTACCACTGTTCACCATGTTTCAACAGTTTTCAGTCAGCATGATAGAGAATCTTGATACATTCTGACTCTCAAATTCATGGCTGCTTTATTTCCTGTCGCAGTCATACTATACTTATGAAACGATATAACTCAATACCATTGTTGAAAAATACCATGGTAATGAATAGAGTAGATGTACTCTCGACAAAAATAGGTACCAAAGCTACAGCTGTTTACTGTGTTTCAACAGTTTTCAGTCGGCATGAGAGAGAATCTTGATACATTCTGACTCTCAAATTCATGGCTGCCTTATTTCCTGTCACAGTCATACTATACTTATGAAACGATATAACACTATACCATTGTTGAAATATACCCTCTTAATGAATAGAGTATTACTACTCTGAACAAAAATAGGTACCAAAGCTACAGCTGTTTACTGTGTTTCAACAGTTTTCAGTCAGCATGATAGAGAATCTTGATACATTCTGACTCTCAAACTCATGGCTGCCTTATTTCCTGTCGCAGTCATAATATACTTATAAAATGATATAACACAATACCATTGTTGAAATACACCCTCTTAATGAATAGAGTATTAGTACTCTTGAGAAAAATAGGTACCAAAGCTACAGCTGTTTACTCTGTTTCAACACTTTTCAGTCAGCATGATAGAGAATCTTGATACATTCTGACTCTCAAATTCATGGCTGCCTTATTTCCTGTCGCAGTCATAATATACTTATAAAATGATATAACACAATACCATTGTTGAAATATACCCTCTTAATGAATAGAGTATTACTACTCTGAACAAAAATAAGTACCAATGCTACAGCTGTTTACTGTGTTTCAACAGTTTTCAGTCAGCATGATAGAGAATCTTGATACATTCTGCCTCTCAAACTCATGGCTGCCTTATTTCCTGTCGCAGTCATACTATATTTATCAAACGATATAACTCAATACCACGGTAGAAATTTCCCTGGTAACGAATAAAGTATTAGTTCTCTCAAACAAGATAGGTACCAAAGCTAGAGCTGTTTACTGTGTTTCAACAGTTTTCAGTCAGCATGATAGGGAATCTTGACACATTCTGTCTTTCAGACTCATAACTTCATTATTTTCTGTCGCAGTCATGCTATACTTATGAAACGATATAACTCCATACCATGGTAGAGAAATACACTGGTAACTAATAGAGTATTAATACTCTCAATATAACTAGGTGCCAAAGCTACCACTGTTCACTGTTGTTTATACAGTTTTCAGTCAGCTTCATAGAGAATCTTGACACATTCTGTCTTACAAACTCATGGCTGCCTTATTTCCTGCTGCAGTCATACTATACTTATGGTATACAGCTGTTTACTGTGTTTCAACAGTTTTCAGTCAGCTTGATTGAGAATCTTGACACATTCTGACACTCAAACTAATGTCTGCCCTTTTTTCAAGATGCAGTCATACTATAGTTATAAAACGATATAACTCAATACCACGGTAGAAAATAGCATGCTAACGAATAAAGTATAAGTACTCTCAGCAAAAATAGGTAGTCAGCATGATAGAGAATCTTGACACATTCTGTCTTTCAAACTCATAACTTCATTATTTTCTGTCGCAGTCATGCTATATTTACGAAACGATATAACTCAATACCATGGTAGAGAAATACACTGGTAACTAATAGAGTATTAGTACTCTCATTATAACTAGGTGCCAAAGCTACCACTGTTCACTGTTGTTTATACAGTTTTCAGTCAGCTTCATAGAGAATCTTGACACATTCTGTCTTACAAACTCATGGCTGCCTTATTTCCTGTTGCAGTCATACTATACTTATAAAACGATACAACTCAATACCATGGTAGAAAATACCCTGGTAACGAATAAAGTATTAGTACTCTCAAGAAAAATAGGTACCAACGCTACAGCTGTTTACTGTGTTTCAACAGTTTTCAGTCAGCATTATAGACAATCTTGACACATTCTGTCTTTCAAACTCATGGCTTCCTTTTTTTCTGTCGCAGTCATACTATACTTATGAAACGATATAACTCAATACCATGGTAGAAAAATACACTGGTAACTAATAGTGTATTATTACTCTCAATATCACTAGGTACCAAAGCTACCACTATTCGCTGTTGTTTCCACAGTTTTCAGTCAGCATGATAGAGAATATTGACACATTCTGATTCTAAAATCCATGGCTGCCTTATTTCCTGTCACAGTCATACTATACTTGTAAAACTATATAAATCAATACTACGGTAGAAAAATACACTGGTAACCAATAGAGTAATTGGTACTCTCAGCATAACTATGTACCAAAGGTACAGCTCTTTATTGTGTTTCAACAGTTTTCCGTCAGCATGGTAGAGAATCTTGACACATTCTGACTCTCAAATTCATGGCTGCCTTATTTCCTGACGCAGTCATACTATACATATAAAACGATATAACACAATACCATTGTTAAAATATACCCTGGTAACGAGTAGTGCATTAGTACTCAACAAAAATAGGTACCAAAGCTACAGCTGTTTACTGTGTTTCAACAGTTTTCAGTCAGCGATTTGAGATTCTTGATACATTCTGACTCTCAAATTCATGGCTGCCTCATTTCCTGACGCAGTCATACTATACTTATAAAACGATATAACACAATACCATTGTTGAAAAATACCCTTGTAACGAATAGAGTATTAGTACTCTGAAAAAAATAGGTACCAAAGCTACAGCTGTTTACTGTGTTTCAACAGTTTTCAGTCAGCTTGATAGAGAATCTTGACACTTTCTGACACTCAAACTAATGTCCTCCCTTTTCTCAAGTCACAGTCATACTATAGTTATAAAACGATATAACTCAATACCACGGTAGAAAATACCCTGCTAACAAATAAAGTATAAGTACTCTCAACAAAAATAGGTACTAAAGCTACAACAGTTTACTGTGTTTCAACAGTTTTCAGTCAGCATGATAGAGAATCTTGACACATTCTGTCTTTCAAACTCATAACTTCATTATTTTCTGTCGCATTCATGCTATACTTATGAAACGATATAACTCAATACCATGGTAGAGAAATACACTGGTAACTAATAGAGTATTAGTACTATCAATATAACTAGGTGCCAAAGCTACTACTGTTCACTGTTGTTTATACAGTTTTCAGTCAGCTTCATAGAGAATCTTCACACATTCTGTCTTACAAACTCATGGCTGCCTTATTTCCTGTTGCAGTCATACTATACTTATGAAACGATATAACTCAATACCATTGTTGAAAAATTCCCTGGTAATGAGTAGAGTATTAGAACTCTCACCAAAGATAGGTACCAAAGCTACAGCTGTTTACTGTGTTTCAACAGTTTTCAGTCAGCATGGTAGAGAATCTTGGCACCTTCTGACTCTCGAATTCATGGCTGCCTTATTTCTTGTCGCAGTCATACTATACTTATAAAACAATATAACACAATACCATTGTTGAAAAATACCCTGGTAACGGGTAGTGTATTAGTACTCTGAACAAAAATAGGTACCAAAGCTACAGCTGTTTACTGTGTTTCAACAGTTTTCAGTCAGCATGATAGAGAATCTTGATACATTCTGACTCTCAAATTCCTGGTTGCCTTATTTCCTGACGCAGTCATACTGCACTTATAAAACGATATAACAGAATACCTTTGGCAAAATATACCCTTTAATCTTTACACATTCTGATTCTAAAATCCATAGCTGCCTTATTTCCTGTCGCTGTCATACTATACTTATAAAACTATATAACTCAATACCATGGTAGAAAATACCCTGGTAACGAATAGAGTATTAGTACTCTGAACAACAATAGGTACCAAAGCTACAGCTGTTTACTGTGTTTCAACAGTTTTCAGTCAGCATGATAGAGAATCTTGATACATTCTGACTCTCAAACTCATGGCTGCCTTATTTCCTGCCGCAGTCATGCTATATTTATCAAACGATATAACTCAATACCACGGTAGAAAATTCCCTGGCAACGAATAAAGTATTAGTTCTCTCATACAAGATAGGTACCGAAGCTAGAGCTGTTTACTGTGTTTCAACAGTTTTCAGTCAGTATGGTAGGGAATCTTGGCACATTCTCACTCTGAAATTCATGGCTGCCTTATTTCTTGTCGCAGTCATACTATACTTATAAAACAATGTAACACAATACCATTGTTGAAAAATATCCTGGTAACGAGTAGTGTATTAGTTCTCTGAACAAAAATAGGTACCAAAGCTACAGCTGTTTACTGTGTTTCAAGCGTTTTCAGTCAGCATGATAGAGAATCTTGATACATTCTTACTCTCAAATTCATGGCTGCCTCATATCCTGACGCAGTCATACTATACTTAAAAAATGATATAACACAGTACCATTGTTAAAAAATACCCTGGTAACGAATAGAGTATTAGTACTCTGAACAACAATAGGTACCAAAGCTACAGCTGTTTACTGTGTTTCAACAGTTTTCAGTCAGCATGATAGAGAATCTTGATACATTCTGACTCTCAAACTCATGGCTGCCTTATTTCCTGTCGCAGTCATACTATATTTATCAAACGATATAACTCAATACCACGGTAGAAAATTCCCTAGTAACGAATAAAGTATTAGTTCTCTCAAACAAGATCTGTACCAAAGCTAGAGCCTGTTTACTGTGTTTCAACAGTTTTCAGTCAGCATGGTAGAGAATCTTGGCACATTGCCACTCTAAAATTCATGGCTGCCTTATTTCTTGTCGCAGTCATACTATACTTATAAAACAATGTAACACAATACCATTGTTGAAAAATATCCTGGTAACGAATAGAGTATTAGTACTCTGAATAACAATAGGTACCAAAGCTACAGCTGTTTACTGTGTTTCAACAGTTGTCAGTCAGCATGATAGAGAATCTTGACACATTCTGTCTTTCAAACTAATGGCTGCCTTATTTTCTGTCGCAGTCATTCTATACTTATGAAACAATATAACTCAATACCATGGTAGTAAAATACACTGGTAACTAATAGAGTATTAGTACTCTGAATATAACTAGGTACCAAACCTACCACTGTTCACTGTTGTTTCCGCAGTTTTCAGTCAGCATGATAGAGAAACTTGACACATTCTGATTATAACATCCATGGCTGCCCTATTTCCTGTCGCAGTCATACTCTAATTATAAAACGATATAACTCAATACCACGGTGGAAAATACCCTGGTAACGAATAATGTATTAGTACTCTCTACAAAGATAGGTACCAAAGCTACAGCTGTTTTCTGTAACAGTTTTCAGTCGGCATGATAGAGAATCTTGACAAATTCTGATTCTAAAATTCATGGCTGCCTTATTTCCTGTCGCAGTCATACTATACTTATGAAATGATATATCTCAATACCATTGTTGAAAAATACCCTGGTAATGAATAGAGTATTAGTCCTCTTGAGAAAAATCGTTACCAAAGCTACAGGTGTTTACTGTGTTTCAACACTTTTCAGTCAGCGTGATAGAGAATCTTGATGCATTCTGACTCTCAAATTCATGGCTGCTTTATTTCCTGTCATAGTCATAATATACTTATAAAATGATATAACACAATACCGTTGTTGAAAAATACCCTCTTAACGAATAGAGTATTACTACTCTGAACAAAAATAGGTACCAAAGCTACAGCTGTTTACTGTGTTTCAACAGTTTTCAGTCAGCTTGATAGAGAATCTTGACACATTCTGACACTCAAACTAATGTCTGCCCTTTTTTCAAGTCGCAGTCATACTGTAGTTATAAAACGATATAACTCAATACCACGGTAGAAAATACCCTGCTAACGAATAAAGTATAAGTACTCTCAACAAAAATAGGTACCAAAGCTACAACAGTTTACTGTGTTTCAACAGTTTTCAGTCAGCATGATAGAGAATCTTGACACATTCTGTCTTTCAAACTCATAACTTCATTATGTTCTGTCGCAGTCGTGCTATACTTATGAAACGATATAACTCAGTACCATGGTAGAGAAATACACTGGTAACTAATAGAGTCTTAGTACTCTCAATATAATTAGGTGCCAAAGCTACCACTGTTCACTGTTGTTTATACAGTTTTCAGTCAGCTTCATAGAGAATCTTGACACATTCTGTCTTACAAACTCATGGCTGCCTTATTTCCTGTTGCAGTCATACTATACTTATGAAACGATATAACTCAATACCATTGTTGAAAAATTCCCTGGTAATGAGTAGTGTAATAGTACCCTCACCAAAGATAGGTACCAAAGCTACAGCTGTTTACTGTGTTTCAACAGTTTTCAGTCAGCATGGTAGAGAATCTTGGCACCTTCTGACTCTCAAATTCATGGCTGCCTTATTTCTTGTCGCAGTCATACTATACTTATAAAACAATAAAACACAACACCATTGTTAAAAAATACCCTGGTAACGAATAGAGTATTCGTATTCTGAACAACAGTAGGTACCAAAGCTACAGCTGTTTACTGTGTTTCAACAGTTTTCAGTCAGCATGATAGAGAATCTTGATACATACTGACTCTCAAATTCATGGTTGCCTTATTTCCTGACGCAGTCATACTGCACTTATAAAACGATACAACAGAATACCTTTGGCAAAATATACCCTGGTGACGAATAGAGTATTAGTACTCTCAATATAACTAGGTGCCAAAGCTACCGCTGTTCACTTGTTTACACAGTTTTCAGTCAGCATGATGGAGAATCTTGACAAATTCTGATTCTAAAATCCATGGTTGCCTTATTTCCTGTCGCAGGTATACTATACTTATGAAACGATATAACTTGATTCCACTGTGGAAAAATACCCTGGTAACGAAGAAAGTATTTGTACTCTGAACAACAATAGGTACCAAAGCTACAGCTGTTTACTGTGCTTCAACAGTTTTCGGTCAGCATGGTAGAGAATCTTGACACATTCTGTCTCTCAAATTCATGGCTGCCTTATTTCCTGTCGCAGTCATACTATACTTATGAAACGATATATCTCAAAACCATTGTTGAAAAATACCCTGGTAATGAATAGAGTATTAGTCCTCTTGAGAAAAATCGTTACCAAAGCTACAGGTGTTTACTGTGTTTCAACACTTTTCAGTCTGCATGATAGTGAATCTTGATGCATTCTGACTCTCAAACTCATGGCCGCTTTATTTCCTGTTGCAGCCATACTATACTTATGAAACGATATAACACAATACCATTGTTGAAAAAAACCCTGGTAACGAATAAAGTATTAGTACTCTCAACAAAAAAAGTTACCAAAGCTACAGCTGTTTAGTGTGTTTCAACAGTTTTCAGTCAGCATGATAGAGAATCTTGACGCATTCTGTCTTTCAAACTCATGGCTGCCTTATTTCCTATCGCAGTCATACTATACTTATAAAACGATATAACACAATACCATTGTTGAAAAATACCCTTGTAATGAATAGAGTATTAGTACTCTCTCGACAAAAATAGGTATCAAAGCTACAGATGTTTTCTGTCTTGCAACAGTTTTCAGTCAGCATGATAGAGAATCTTGACACACTATGATTCTAAAATCCATGGCTGCCTTATTTCCTGTCGCAGTCATACTATACTTATAAAACGATACAACTCAATACCATGGTAGAAAATACCCTGGTAACGAATAAAGTATTAGTACTCTCAAGAAAAATAGGTACCAACGCTACAGCTGTTTACTGTGTTTCAACAGTTTTCAGTCAGCATTATAGACAATCTTGACACATTCTGTCTTTCAAACTCATGGCTTCCTTTTTTTCTGTCACAGTCATACTATACTTATGAAACGATATAACTCAATACCATGGTAGAAAAATACACTGGTAACTAATAGAGTATTATTACTCTCAATATCACTAGGTACCAAAGCTACCACTATTCGCTGTTGTTTCCACAGTTTTCAGTCAGCATGATAGAGAATATTGACACATTCTGATTCTAAAATCCATGGCTGCCTTATTTCCTGTCACAGTCATACTATACTTGTAAAACTATATAAATCAATACTACAGTAGAAAAATACACTGGTAACCAATAGAGTAATTGGTACTCTCAGCATAACTATGTACCAAAGGTACAGCTCTTTATTGTGTTTCAACAGTTTTCCGTCAGCATGGTAGAGAATCTTGACACATTCTGACTCTCAAATTCATGGCTGCCTTATTTCCTGACGCAGTCATACTATACATATAAAATGATATAACACAATACCATTGTTGAAAAATACCCTGGTAACGAGTAGTGCATTAGTACTCAACAAAAATAGGTACCAAAGCTACAGCTGTTTACTGTGTTTCAACAGTTTTCAGTCAGCGGGATAGAGATTCTTGATACATTCTGACTCTCAAATTCATGGCTGCCTCACTTCCTGACGCAGTCATACTATACTTATAAAACGATATAACACAATACCATTGTTGACACACTATGATTCTAAAATCCATGGCTGCCTTATTTCCTGTCGCAGTCATACTATACTTATAAAACGATACAACTCAATACCATGGTAGAAAATACCCTTGTAACGAATAGAGTATTAGTACTCTGCAAAAAATAGGTACCAAAGCTACAGCTGTTTACTGTGTTTCAACAGTTTTCAGTCAGCTTGATAGAGAATCTTGACACTTTCTGACACTCAAACTAATGTCCGCCCTTTTCTCAAGTCGCCGTCATACTATAGTTATAAAACGATATAACTCAATACCACGGTAGAAAATACCCTGCTAACAAATAAAGTATAAGTACTCTCAACAAAAATAGGTACCAAAGCTACAACAGTTTACTGTGTTTCAACAGTTTTCAGTCAGCATGATAGAGAATCTTGACACATTCTGTCTTTCAAACTCATAACTTCATTATTTTCTGTCGCATTCATGCTATACTTATGAAACGATATAACTCAATACCATGGTAGAGAAATACACTGGTAACTAATAGAGTATTAGTACTATCAATATAACTAGGTGCCAAAGCTACTACTGTTCACTGTTGTTTATACAGTTTTCAGTCAGCTTCATAGAGAATCTTCACACATTCTGTCTTACAAACTCATGGCTGCCTTATTTCCTGTTGCAGTCATACTATACTTATGAAACGATATAACTCAATACCATTGTTGAAAAATTCCCTGGTAATGAGTAGAGTATTAGTACTCTCACCAAAGATAGGTACCAAAGCTACAGCTGTTTACTGTGTTTCAGCAGTTTTCAGTCAGCATGGTAGAGAATCTTGGCACCTTCTGACTCTCGAATTCATGGCTGCCTTATTTCTTGTCGCAGTCATACTATACTTATAAAACAATATAACACAATACCATTGTTGAAAAATACCCTGGTAACGGGTCGTGTATTAGTACTCTGAACAAAAATAGGTACCAAAGCTACAGCTGTTTACTGTGTTTCAACAGTTTTCAGTCAGCATGATAGAGAATCTTGATACATTCTTACTCTCAAATTCATGGCTGCTTTATTTCCTTTTGCAGTCATAATATACTTATAAAATGGTATAACACAATACCATTGTTGAAATATATCCCCTTAACAAATAGAGTATTAGTACTCTGAACAAAAATAGGTACCAAAGCTACAGCTGTTTACTGTGCTTCAACCGTTTTCAGTCAGCATGATAGAGAATCTTGATACATTCTGACTATCAAACTCATGGCTGCCTTATTTCCTGTCGCAGTCATACTATATTTACCAAATGATATAACTCAATACCACGGTAGAAAATTCCCTGGTAATGAATAAAGTATTAGTTCTCTCAAACAAGATAGGTACCAAAGCTAGAGCTGTTTACTGTGTTTCAACAGTTTTCAGTCAGCATGGTAGAGAATCTTGGCACATTCTCACTCTCAAATTCATGGCTGCCTTATTTCTTGTCGCAGTCATACTATACTTATAAAACAATATAACACAATACCATTGTTGGAAAATGTCCTGGTAATGAGTAGTGTATTAGTTCTCTGAACAAAAATAGGTACCAAAGCTGCAGCTGTTTACTGTATTTCAACAGTTTTCAGTCAGCATGATAGAGAATCTTGATACATTCTGACTCTCAAATTCATGACTGCCTCATTTTCTGACGCAGTCATACTATACTTATAAAACGATATGACACAATACCATTGTTAAAAAATACCCTGGTGAGGAATAGAGTATTAGTACTCTGAACAACAATAGGTACCAAAGCTCCAGCTGTTTACTGTGTTTCAACCGTTTTCAGTCAGCATGATAGAGAATCTTGATACATTCTGACTCTCAAACTCATGGCTGCCTTATTTCCTGCCGCAATCATGCTATATTTATCAAACGATATAACTCAATACCACGGTAGAAAATTCCCTGGTAACGAATAAAGTATTAGTTCTCTCATACAAGATAGGTACCAAAGCTAGAGCTGTTTACTGTGTTTCAACAGTTTTCAGTCAGCATGGTAGGGAATCTTGGCACATTCTTACTCTGAAATTCATGGCTGCCTTATTTCTTGTCGCAGTCATACTATACTTATAAAACAATGTAACACAATACCATTGTTGAAAAATATCCTGGTAACGAGTAGTGTATTAGTTCTCTGAACAAAAATAGGTACCAAAGCTACAGCTGTTTACTGTGTTTCAAGCGTTTTCAGTCAGCATGATAGAGAATATTGATACATTCTTACTCTCAAATTCATGGCTGACTCATATCCTGACGCAGTCATACTATACTTAAAAAATGATATAACACAGTACCATTGTTAAAAAATACCCTGGTAACGAATAGAGTATTAGTACTCTGAACAACAATAGGTACCAAAGCTACAGCTGTTTACTGTGTTTCAACAGTTTTCAGTCAGCATGATAGAGAATCTTGATACATTCTGACTCTCAAATTCATGGTTGCCTTATTTCTTGATGCAGTCATACTGCACTTATAAAACGATATAACAGAATACCTTTGGCTAAATATACCCTGGTAACGAATAGAGTATTAGTACTCTCAATATAACTAGGTTCCAAAGCTACCGCTGTTCACTTGTTTACACAGTTTTCAGTCAGCATGATAGAGAATCTTGACACATTCTGATTCTAAAATCCATGGCTGCCTTATTTCCTGTCGCTGTCATACTATACTTATAAAACTATATAACTCAATACCACGGTAGAAAATACCCTGGTAATGAATAAAGTATTAGTACTCTCAACAAAAAATAGGTACCAAAGCTACAGCTGTTTACTGTGTTTCACCAGTTTTCAGTCAGCATGATAGAGAATCTTGACCTATTCTGTCTTTCAAACTCATGGCTGCCTTATTTCCTGTTGCAGTCATACTATACTTTTAAAAAGATATAACTCGATACCACGGTAGAATACACTGGTAACCAATAGAGTATTAGCACTTTAAACAAAAATAGGTACCAAAGCTGCAGCTGTTCACTGTGTTTCAACATTTTTCAGTCAGTATGATAGAGAATCTTGATACATTCTTACTCTCAAATTCATGACTGCCTCATTTTCTGACGCCGTCATACTATACTTATAAAACAATATAACGCAATACTATTCTTAAAAAATACCCTGGTAACGAATAGAGTATTAGTACTCTTGAGAAAAATAGGTACCAAAGCTACAGCTGTTTACTGTGTTTCAACAGTTTTCAGTCAGCATGATAGAGTATCTTGACACATTCTGTCTTTCAAACTCATGGCTGCCTTATTTTCTGTCGCAGTCATACTATACTTATGAAACGATATAACTCAATACCATGGTAGTAAAATACACTGGTAACTAATAGAGTATTAGTACTCTCAATGTAACTAGGTACCAAACCTACCACTGTTCACTGTTGTTTCCGCAGTTTTCTGTTAGCATGATAGAGAAACTTGACACATTCTAATTCTAAAATCCATGGTTGCCCTATTTCCTGTCGCAGTCATCCTATAATTATAAAACGATATAACTCAATGCCACGGTAGAAAATACCCTGGTATCGAATAAAGTATTAGTACTCTCAACTAAAATAGGTACCAAAGCTACGGCTGTTTACTGTGTTGCAACAGTTTTCGGTCAGCATGGTAGAGAATCTTGACACATTCTGACTCTCAAACTCATGGCTGCCTTATTTCCTGTCGCAGTCATACTATAGTTACAAAAGGATATAACTCAATACCAAGGTGGAAAATACCCTTGTAACGAATAATGTATTGGTACTCTCTACAAAGATAGGTACCAAAGCTACAGCTGTTTACTGTGTTTAAACAGTTTTCAATCAGCATAGTAGAGAATCTTGACACATTCTGACTCTCAATTTCATGGCTGCCTTATTTCCTGTCACAGTCATACTATACTTATAAAACAATATAACACAATACCATTGTTCAAAAATACCCTGGTAACGAGTAGAGTGTTAGTACTCTGAACAGATATAGGTACCAAAGCTACAGCTGTTTACTATGTTTCAACAGTTTTCAGTCAGCATGATAGAGAATCTTGATACATTGTGACTCTCAAATTCATGGCTGCCTCATTTCCTGACGCAGTCATACTATACTTAAAAAATGATATAACACAGTACCATTGTTGAAAAATACCCTGGTAACGAATAGAGTATTAGTACTCTGAACAACAATAGGTACCAAAGCTACAGCTGTTTACTGTGTTTCAACAGTTTTCAGTCAGCATGATAGAGAATCTTGATACATTCTGACTCTCAAATTCATCGTTGCCTTATTTCCTGATGCAGTCATACTGCACTTATAAAACGATATAACAGAATACCTTTGGCGAAATATACCCTGGTAACGAATAGAGTATTAGTACTCTCAATATAACTATGTGCCAAAGCTACCGCTGTTCACTTGTTTACACAGTTTTCAGTCAGCATGATAGAGAATCTTGACATATTCTGACTCTCAAACTCATGGCTGCCTTATTTCCTGTCGCAGTCATACTATAGTTTTAAAATGATATAACACAATACCATTGTTGAAAAATACCCTGGTAACGGGTAGTGTATTAGTACTCTGAACAAAAATAGGTACCAAAGCTACAGCTGTTTACTGTGTTTCAACAATTTTCAGTCAGCATGATAGAGAATCTTGATACATTCTGACTCTCAAATTCATGGCTGTTTTCTTTCCTGTCGCATTCATACTATACTTATAAAATGATATAACACAATACCATTGTTCAAAAATACCCTCTTAATGAATAGAGTATTAGTACTCTCAACAAAAATAGGTACCAAAGCTAAGGTGTTTACTGTGTTTCAACAGTTTTCAGTCAGCATGATAGAGAATCTAGACACATTCTGACTCTCAAACTCATGGCTGCCTTATTTCCTGTCGCAGTCATACTATACTTATGAAACGATATAACTCAATACCATGGTAGAAAAATACTCTGGTAACTAGTAGAGTATTAGTACTATCAATATAACTAGGTACCAAAGCTACCACACTGTTGTGTCAACAGTTTTCAGTCAGCATGATAGAGAATCTTGACACATTCTGATTCTAAAATCCATTGCTGCCTTATTTCCTGTCGCAGTCATACTATACTTATGAAACGATAAAACTCAATACCATTGTTGAAAAATACTCTGGTAATGAATAGAGTAGTAGTACTCTCGACAAAAATAGGTACCAAAGCTACAGCTGTTTACTGTGTTTCAACAGTTTTCAGTCGGCAAGAGAGAGAATCTTGATACATTCTGATTCTAAAATTTATGACTGCCTTATTTCCTGTCGCAGTCATACTATACTTATGAAACGATATATCTCAATACCATTGTTGAAAAATACCCTGGTAATGAATAGCGTATTAGTACTCTTAAGAAAAATAGGTACCAAAGCTACAGCTGTTTACTGTGTTTCAACAGTTTTCAGTCAGCATGATAGAGAATCTTGATACATTCTTACTCTCAAATTCATGGCTGCTTTATTTCCTGTCGCAGTCATAATATACTTATGAAATGGTATAACACAATACCATTGTTGAAATATATCCCCTTAACAAATAGAGTATTAGTACTCTGAACAAAAATAGGTACCAAAGCTACAGCTGTTTACTGTGCTTCAACCGTTTTCAGTCAGCATGATAGAGAATCTTGATACATTCTGACTATCAAACTCATGGCTGCCTTATTTCCTGTCGCAGTCATACTATATTTACCAAATGATATCACTCAACACCACGGTAGAAAATTCCCTGGTAATGAATAAAGTATTAGTTCTCTCAAACAAGATAGGTACCAAAGCTAGAGCTGTTTACTGTGTTTCAACAGTTTTCAATCAGCATGGTAGAGAATCTTGACACATTCTGACTTTCATATGGCTTCCTTATTTTCTGTCGCAGTCATACTATACTTATGAAACGATATAACTCAATACCATGGTAGAAAAATACTCTGGTAACTAATAGAGTATTAGTACTATCAATATAACTAGGTACCAAAGCTACCACTGTTCACTGTTGTTTCAAGAGTTTTCAGTCAGCATGATAGAGAATCTTGACACATTCTGATTCTAAAATCCATGGCTGCCTTTTTTCCTGTCGCAGTCATACTATACTTATAAAACGATATCCCTCAATACCACGGCAGAAAAATACACGGGTAACTAATAGAGTATTAGTACTCTCAGTATAACTAGATACGAAACTACCACTGTTCACCGTGTTTCAACAGTTTTCAGTCAGCATGATAGAGAATGTTGATGCATTCTGACTCTCAAATTCATTTCTGCTTTATTTCCTGTCGCAGTCATAGTATACTTATAAAAGGATATAACTCAATACCACGGTGGAAAAACACACTAGTAACCAATAGAGTATTAGTACTCTCAACATAACTAGATACCAAAGCTACAGCTGTTCACTGTGTTTCAACAGTTTTCAGTCAGCATGATAGAGAATCTTGATACATTCTTACTCTCAAATTCATGGCTGCTTTATTTCCTGTCGCAGTCATACTATACTTATAAAACAATATAACGCAATACCATTGTTGGAAAATGTCCTGGTAACGAGTAGTGTATTAGTTCTCTGAACAAAAATAGGTACCAAAGCTGCAGCTGTTTACTGTGTTTCAACCGTTTTCAGTCAGCATGATAGAGAATCTTGATACATTCTGACTCTCAAATTCATGACTGCCTCATTTTCTGACGCAGTCATACTATACTTATAAAACGATATAACACAATACCATTGTTAAAAAATACCCTGGTGAGGAATAGAGTATTAGTACTCTGCACAACAATAGGTACCAAAGCTCCGGCTGTTTACTGTGTTTCAACCGTTTTCAGTCAGCATGATAGAGAATCTTGATAAATTCTGACTCTCAAACTCATGGCTGCCTTATTTCCTGTCGCAGTCATACTATATTTATCAAACGATATAACTCAATACCACGGTAGAAAATACCCTGGTAACGAATAAAGTATTAGTACTCTCAACTAAAATAGGTACCAAAGCTACAGCTGTTTACTGTGTTGGAACAGTTTTCAGTCAGCATGGTAGAGAATCTTGACATATTCTGACTCTCAAACTCATGGCTGCCTTATTTCCTGTCGCAGTCATACTATAGTTATAAAATAATATAACTCAATACCACGGTGGTGAATACCCTTGTAACGAATAATGTATTGGTACTCTCTACAAATATAGGTACCAAAGCTACAGCTGTTTACTGTGTTTCAACAGTTTTCAGTCAGCATGATAGAGAATCTTGATACATTCTGACTCTCAAATTCATGGCTGCCTTATTTCCTGTGGCAGTCACACTATAGTCATACAACGATATAACACAGTACCATTATTGAAAAATACTCTGGTAATGAATAGAGTATTAGTACTCTCAACACAAATAGGTACCAAAGCTACAACTGTTTGCTGTGTTTCAACAGTTTTCAGTCAGCATGGTAGAGAATCTTGACACATTCTGACTTTCACATGGCTTCCTTATTTTCTGTCGCAGTCATACTATACTTATGAAACGATATAACTCAATACCATGGTAGAAAAATTCTCTGGTAACTAATAGAGTATTAGTACTATCAATATAACTAGGTACCAAAGCTACCACAGTTCACTGTTGTTTCAACAGTTTTCAGTCAGCATGATAGAGAATCTTGACACATTCTGATTCTAAAATCCATGGCTGCCTTATTTCCTGTCGCAGTCATACTATACTTATAAAACGATATACCTCAATACCACGGCAGAAAAATACACGGGTAACTAATAGAGTATTAGTACTCTCAGTATAACTAGATACGAAACTACCACTGTTCACCGTGTTTCAACAGCTTTCAGTCAGCATGATAGAGAATGTTGATGCATTCTGACTCTCAAATTCATTTCTGCTCTATTTCCTGTCGCAGTCATAGTATACTTATAAAAGGATATAACTCAATACCACGGTGGAAAAACACACTAGTAACCAATAGAGTATTAGTACTCTCAACATAACTAGATACCAAAGCTACAGCTGTTCACTGTGTTTCAACAGTTTTCAGTCAGCATGATAGGGAATCTTGACACATTGTGTCTTTCAAACTCATGGCTGCCTTATTTCCTGTCGCAGTCATACTATACTTATAAAACGAAAAACTCACTACCATTGTTGGAAAATACCCTGGGAATGAATAGAGTATTAGTACTCTCGACAAAAAGAGGTACCAAAGCTCCAGCTGTTTACTGTCTTTCAACAGTTTTCAGTCAGCATGATAGAGAATCTTGATTCATGGCTGCTTTCTTTTCTGTCGCAGTCGTACTATACTTATAAAACGATATAACACATTACCATTGTTGAAAAATACCCTCTTAACGAATAGAGTATTAGTACTCTCAACATAACTGGGTACCAAAGCTACAGCTGTTTACTGTGTTTCAACAGTTTTCAGTCAGCATGATAGAGAATCTTGACACATTCTGTCTTTCAAACTCATGGCTGCCTTATTTCCTGTCACAGTCATAATATATTTATAATACGATATAACACAATACCATTGTTAAAAAATACCCTTGTCATGAATAGTATATTAGTACTCTCACCAAAAGTAGGTACCAAAGCTACAGCTGTTTACTGTGTTTCAACAGTTTTCAGTCAGCATGGTAGAGAATCTTGACACATTCTGTCTCTCAAATTCATGGCTGCCTTATTTCCTGTCGCAGTCATACTATAGTTAAAAAACAATATAACACAAAACCATTGTTGAAAAATACCCTTGTAAGCAATAGAGTATTAGTACTCTGAAAAAAATAGGTACCAAAGTTACAGCTGTTTACTGTGTTTCAACAGTTTTCAGTCAGCTTGATAGAGAATATTGACGCATTCTGACACTCAAACTAATGTCCGCCCTTTTTTCAAGTTGCAGTCATACTATAGTTATAAAACGATATAACTCAATACCACGGTAGAAAATACCCTGCTAACGAATAAAGTATAAGTACTCTCAACAAAAATAGGTACCAAAGCTACAACAGTTTACTGTGTTTCAACAGTTTTCAGTCAGCATGATAGAGAATCTTGACACATTCTGTCTTTCAAACTCATAACTTCATTATTTTCTGTCGCTGTCATGCTATACTTATGAAACGGTATAACTCAATACCATGGTAGAGAAATACACTGGTAACTAATAGAGTATTAGTACTCTCAATATAACTAGGTGCCAACCTACCACTGTTCACTGTTGTTTATACAGTTTTCAGTCAGCTTCATAGAGAATCTTGACACATTCTGTCTTACAAACTCATGGCTGCCTTATTTCCTGTTGCAGTCATACTATACTTATGAAACGATATAACTCAATACCATTGTTGAAAAATTCCCTGGAAATGAGTAGAGTATTAGTACTCTCACCAAAGATAGGTACCAAAGCTACACCTGTTGACTGTGTTTCAACAGTTTTCAGTCAGCATGGTAGAGAATCTTGGCACCTTCTGACTCTCAAATTCATGGCTGCCTTATTTGTTGTCGCAGTCATACTATACTTATAAAACAATGTAACACAATACCATTGTTGAAAAATACCCTGGTAACGGGTAGTGTATTAGTACTCTGAACAAAAATAGGTAGCAAAGCTACAGCTGTTTACTGTGTTTCAACAGTTTTAAGTCAGCATGATAGAGAATCTTGATACATTCTGACTCTCAAATTCATGGCTGCCTCATTTCCTGACACAGTCATACTATACTTGAAAAATGATATAACACAGTACCATTGTTTAAAAATACCCTGGTAACGAATAGAGTATTATTACTCCGAACAACAATAGGTACCAAAGCTACAGCTGTTTACTGTGTTTCAACAGTTTTCAGTCAGCATGATAGAGAATCTTGATACATTCTGACTCTCAAACTCATGGCCGCTTTTTTTCCTGTCGCAGTCATACTATACTTATGAAACGATATAACTCAATACCATTGTTGAAAAATACCCTGGTAACGGGTAGTGTATTAGTACTCTGAACAAAAATAGGTAGCAAAGCTACAGCTGTTTACTGTGTTTCAACAGTTTTAAGTCAGCATGATAGAGAATCTTGATACATTCTGACTCTCAAATTCATGGCTGCCTTATTTGTTGTCGCAGTCATACTATACTTATAAAACAATGTAACACAATACCATTGTTGAAAAATACCCTGGTAACGGGTAGTGTATTAGTACTCTGAACAAAAATAGGTAGCAAAGCTACAGCTGTTTACTGTGTTTCAACAGTTTTAAGTCAGCATGATAGAGAATCTTGATACATTCTGACTCTCAAATTCATGGCTGCCTCATTTCCTGACACAGTCATACTATACTTGAAAAATGATATAACACAGTACCATTGTTTAAAAATACCCTGGTAACGAATAGAGTATTATTACTCCGAACAACAATAGGTACCAAAGCTACAGCTGTTTACTGTGTTCCAACAGTTTTCAGTCGGCATGAGAGAGAATCTTGATACATTCTGATTCTAAAATTCATGACTGCCTTATTTCATGTCGCAGTCATACTATACTTATGAAACGATATATCCCAATACCATTGTTGAAAAATACCCTGGTAATGAATAGAGTATTGGTACTCTTAAGAAAAATAGGTACCAAAGCTACAGCTGTTTACTGTGTTTCAACACTTTTCAGTCGGCATGATAGAGAATCTTGATACATTCTGATTCTGAAACTCATGGCTGCCTTATTTACTGTCGCAGTCATACTATACTTATAAAACGATATAACTCAATACCACGGCAGAAAAATACACGGGTAACTAATAGAGTATTAGTACTCTCAATATAACTAGGTACGAAACTACCACTGTTCACCATGTTTCAACAGTTTTCAGTCAGCATGATAGAGAATCTTGATACATTCTGACTCTCAAATTCATGGCTGCTTTATTTCCTGTCGCAGTCATACTATACTTATGAAACGATATAACTCAATACCATTGTTGAAAAATACCGTGGTAATGAATAGAGTAGATGTACTCTCGACAAAAATACGTACCAAAGCTACAGCTGTTTACTGTGTTTCAACAGTTTTCAGTCGGCATGAGAGAGAATCTTGATACATTCTGACTCTCAAATTCATGGCTGCCTTATTTCCTGTCACAGTCATACTATACTTATGAAACGATATAACACTATACCATTGTTGAAATATACCCTCTTAATGAATAGAGTATTACTACTCTGAACAAAAATAGGTACCAAAGCTACAGCTGTTTACTGTGTTTCAACAGTTTTCAGTCAGCATGATAGAGAATCTTGATACATTCTGACTCTCAAACTCATGGCTGCCTTATTTCCTGTCGCAGTCATAATATACTTATAAAATGATATAACACAATACCATTGTTGAAATATACCCTCTTAATGAATAGAGTATTAGTACTCCTGAGAAAAATAGGTACCAAAGCTACAACTGTTTACTCTGTTTCAACACTTTTCAGTCAGCATGATAGAGAATCTTGATACATTCTGACTCTCAAATTCATGGCGGCCTTATTTCCTGTCGCAGTCATAATATACTTATAAAATGATATAACACAATACCATTGTTGAAATATACCCTCTTAATGAATAGAGTATTACTACTCTGAACAAAAATAGGTACCAATGCTACAGCTGTTTACTGTGTTTCAACAGTTTTCAGTCAGCATGATAGAGAATCTTGATACATTCTGCCTCTCAAACTCATGGCTGCCTTATTTCCTGTCGCAGTCATACTATATTTATCAAACGATATAACTCAATACCACGGTAGAAATTTCCCTGGTAATGAATAAAGTATTAGTTCTCTCAAACAAGATAGGTAACAAAGCTAGAGCTGTTTACTGTGTTTTAACAGTTTTCAGTCAGCATGATAGAGAATCTTGATACATTCTGTCTTTCAAACTCATGGCTGCCTTATTTTCTGTCGCAGTCATACTATACTTATCAAACGATATAACTCAATACCATGGTAGTAAAATACACTGGTAACTAATAGAGTATTAGTACTCTCAATGTAACTAGGTACTGTGTTTCAACAGTTTTCAATCAGCATAGTAGAGAATCTTGACACATTCTGACTCTATCAATTTCATGGCTGCCTTATTTCCTGTCACAGTCATACTATACTTATAAAACAATATATCACAATACCATTGTTGAAAAATACCCTGGTAACGAGTAGAGTGTTAGTACTCTGAACAAAAATAGGTACCAAAGCTACAGCTGTTTACTGTGTTTCAACAGTTTTCAGTCAGCATGATAGAGAATCTTGATACATTCTGACTCTCAAACTCATGGCTGCCTTATTTCCTGTGGCAGTCACACTATGGTTATACAACGATATAACACAGTACCATTGTTGAAACATACCCTGGTAATGAATAGAGTATTAGTACTCTCAACACAAATAGGTACCAAAGCTACAGCTGTTTGCTGTGTTTCAACAGTTTTCAGTCAGCATGTTAGAGAATCTTGACACATTCTGCCTTTCAAACTTATGGCTGCCTTATTTCCTGTCGCAGTCATACTATACTTATAGAACGATATAACTCAATACCACGGCAGAAAAATACACGGGTAACTAATAGAGTATTAGTACTCTCAATATAACTAGGTACGAAACTACCACTGTTCACCATGTTTCAACAGTTTTCAGTCAGCATGATAGAGAATGTTGATGCATTCTGACTCTCAAATTCATTTCTGCTTTAATTCCTGCCGCAGTCATAGTATACTTATAAAAGGATATAACTGAATACCACGGTGGAAAAGCACACTAGTAACCAATAGAGTATTAGTACTCTCAACATAACTAGATACCAAAGCTACAGCTGTTTACTGTGTTTCAACAGTTTTCAGTCAGCATGATAGAGAATCTTGACACATTGTGTCTTTCAAACTCATGGCTGCCTTATTTCCTGTCGCAGTCCTACTATACTTATAAAACGAAAAACCTCATTACCATTGTTGAAAAATACCCTGGTAATGAATAGAGTATTAGTACTCTCGACAAAAAGAGGTACCAAAGCTCCAGCTGTTTACTGTCTTTCAACAGTTTTCAGTCAGCATGATAGAGAATCTTGATACATACTGACTCTCAAATTCATGGCTGCTTTCTTTCCTGTCGCAGTCGTACTATACTTATGAAACAATATAACTCAATACCATTGTTGAAAAATACCGAGGTAATGAATAGAGTAGATGTACTCTCGACAAAAATACGTACCAAAGCTACAGCTGTTTACTGTGTTTCAACAGTTTTCAGTCGGCATGAGAGAGAATCTTGATACATTCTGACTCTCAAATTCATGGCTGCCTTATTTCCTGTCACAGTCATACTATACTTATGAAACGATATAACACTATACCATTGTTGAAATATACCCTCTTAATGAATAGAGTATTACTACTCTGAACAAAAATAGGTACCAAAGCTACAGCTGTTTACTGTGTTTCAACAGTTTTCAGTCAGCATGATAGAGAATCTTGATACATTCTGACTCTCAAACTCATGGCTGCCTTATTTCCTGTCGCAGTCATAATATACTTATGAAACAATATAACTCAATACCATGGTAGTAAAATACACTGGTAACTAATAGAGTATTAGTACTCTGAATATAACTAGGTACCAAACCTACCACTGTTCACTGTTGTTTCCGCAGTTTTCAGTCAGCATGATAGAGAAACTTGACACATTCTGATTCTAACATCCATGGCTGCCCTATTTCCTGTCGCAGTCATACTCTAATTATAAAACGATATAACTCAATACCACGGTGGAAAATACCCTGGTAACAAATAATGTATTAGTACTCTCTACAAAGATAGGTACCAAAGCTACAGCTGTTTTCTGTGTTTCAACAGTTTTCAGTCGGCATGATAGAGAATCTTGACAAATTCTGATTCTAAAATTCATGGCTGCCTTATTTCCTGTCGCAGTCATACTATACTTATGAAATGATATATCTCAATACCATTGTTGAAAAATACCCTGGTAATGAATAGAGTATTAGTCCTCTTGAGAAAAATCGTTACCAAAGCTACAGGTGTTTACTGTGTTTCAACACTTTTCAGTCAGCGTGATAGAGAATCTTGATGCATTCTGACTCTCAAATTCATGGCTGCTTTATTTCCTGTCACAGTCATAATATATTTATAAAATGATATAACACAATTCCATTGTTGAAAAATACCCTCTTAACGAATAGAGTATTAGTACTCTCAACAAAAATAGGTACCAAAGCTACAGCTGTTTACTGTGTTTCAACAGTTTTCAGTCAGCTTGATAGAGAATCTTGACACATTCTGACACTCAAACTAATGTCCACCCTTTTTTCAAGTCTCAGTCATACTATAGTTATAGAACCATATAACTCAATACCCCGGTAGAAAATACCCTGCTAACGAATAAAGTATAAGTACTCTCAACAAAAATAGGTACCAAAGCTACAACAGTTTACTGTGTTTCAACAGTTTTCAGTCAGCATGATAGGGAATCTTGACACATTCTGTCTTTCAGACTCATAACTTCATTATTTTCTGTCGCAGTCATGCTATACATATGAAACAATATAACTCCATACCATGGTAGAGAAATACACTGGTAACTAATAGAGTATTAATACTCTCAATATAACTAGGTGCCAAAGCTACCACTGTTCACTGTTGTTTATACAGTTTTCAGTCAGCTTCATAGAGAATCTTGACACATTCTGTCTTACAAACTCATGGCTGCCTTATTTCCTGCTGCAGTCATACTATACTTATGAAACAATATAACTCAATACCATGGTAGTAAAATACACTGGTAACTAATAGAGTATTAGTACTCTGAATATAACTAGGTACCAAACCTACCACTGTTCACTGTTGTTTCCGCAGTTTTCAGTCAGCATGATAGAGAAACTTGACACATTCTGATTCTAACATCCATGGCTGCCCTATTTCCTGTCGCAGTCATACTCTAATTATAAAACGATATAACTCAATACCACGGTGGAAAATACCCTGGTAACAAATAATGTATTAGTACTCTCTACAAAGATAGGTACCAAAGCTACGGCTGTTTTCTGTGTTTCAACAGTTTTCAGTCGGCATGATAGAGAATCTTGACAAATTCTGATTCTAAAATTCATGGCTGCCTTATTTCCTGTCGCAGTCATACTATACTTATGAAATGATATATCTCAATACCATTGTTGAAAAATACCCTGGTAATGAATAGAGTATTAGTCCTCTTGAGAAAAATCGTTACCAAAGCTACAGGTGTTTACTGTGTTTCAACACTTTTCAGTCAGCATGATAGAGAATCCTGATGCATTCTGACTCTCAAATTCATGGCTGCTTTATTTCCTGTCACAGTCATAATATATTTATAAAATGATATAACACAATACCATTGTTGAAAAATACCCTCTTAACGAATAGAGTATTAGTACTCTCAACAAAAATAGGTACCAAAGCTACAGCTGTTTACTGTGTTTCAACAGTTTTCAGTTAGCTTGATAGAGAATCTTGACACATTCTGACACTCAAACTAATGTCCACCCTTTTTTCAAGTCTCAGTCATACTATAGTTATAGAACGATATAACTCAATACCCCGGTAGAAAATACCCTGCTAACGAATAAAGTATAAGTACTCTCAACAAAAATAGGTAGCAAAGCTACAACAGTTTACTGTGTTTCAACAGTTTTCAGTCAGCATGATAGGGAATCTTGACACATTCTGTCTTTCAGACTCATAACTTCATTATTTTCTGTTGCAGTCATGCTATACTTATGAAATGATATAACTCCATACCATGGTAGAGAAATACACTGGTAACTAATAGAGTATTAATACTCTCAATATAACTAGGTGCCAAAGCTACCACTGTTCACTGTTGTTTATACAGTTTTCAGTCAGCTTCATAGAGAATCTTGACACATTCTGTCTTACAAACTCATGGCTGCCTTATTTCCTGCTGCAGTCATACTATACTTATGGTATACAGCTGTTTACTGTGTTTCAACAGTTTTCAGTCAGCTTGATTGAGAATCTTGACACATTCTGACACTCAAACTAATGTCTGCCCTTTTTTCAAGATGCAGTCATACTATAGTTATAAAACGATATAACTCAATACCACGGTAGAAAGTAGCATGCTAACAAATAAAGTATAAGTACTCTCAACAAAAATAGGTAGTCAGCATGATAGAGAATCTTGACACATTCTGTCTTTCAAACTCATAACTTCATTATTTTCTGTCGCAGTCATGCTATATTTACGAAACGATATAACTCAATACCATGGTAGAGAAATACACTGGTAACTAATAGAGTATTAGTACTCTCATTATAACTAGGTGCCAAAGCTACCACTGTTCACTGTTGTTTATACAGTTTTCAGTCAGCTTCATAGAGAATCTTGACACATTCTGTCTTACAAACTCATGGCTGCCTTATTTCCTGTTGCAGTCATACTATACTTATGAAACGATATAACTCAATACCATTGTTGAAAAATTCCCTGGTAATGAGTAGAGTATTAGTACTCTCACCAAAGATAGGTACCAAAGCTACAGCTGTTTACTGTGTTTCAACAGTTTTCAGTCAGCATGGTAGAGAATCTTGGCACCTTCTGACTCTCAAATTCATGGCTGCCTTATTTCTTGTCGCAGTCATACTATACTTATAAAACGATATAACTCAATACCATTGTTGAAAAATACCCTGGTAATGAATAGAGTAGTAGTACTCGACAAAAATAGGTACCAAAGCTACAGCTGTTTACTGTGTTTCAACAGTTTTCAGTCGGCATGATAGAAAATCTTGACACATTTTGATTCTAAAATTCATGGCTGCCTTATTTCCTGTCGCAGTCATACTATACTTATAAAACGATATATCTCAATACCATTGTTGAAAAATACCCTGGTAATGAATAGAGTATTAGTACTCTTGAGAAATATACATACCAAAGCTACAGGTGTTTACTGTGTTTCAACACTTTTCAGTCAGCATGATAGAGAATCTTGATGCATTCTGACTCTCAAACTCATGGCTGCCTTATTTCCTGTCGCAGTCATACTATATTTATCAAACGATATAACTCAATACCACGGTAGAAAATTCCCTAGTAACGAATAAAGTATTAGTTCTCTCAAACAAGATAGGTACCAAAGCTAGAGCCTGTTTACTGTGTTTCAACAGTTTTCAGTCAGCATGGTAGAGAATCTTGGCATATTCTCACTCCAAAATTCATGGCTGCCTTATTTCTTGTCGCAATCATACTATACTTATAAAACAATGTAACACAATACCATTGTTGAAAAATATCCTGGTAACGAATAGAGTATTAGTACTCTGAATAACAATAGGTACCAAAGCTACAGCTGTTTACTGTGTTTCAACAGTTGTCAGTCAGCATGATAGAGAATCTTGACACATTCTGTCTTTCAAACTAATGGCTGCCTTATTTTCTGTCGCAGTCATACTATACTTATGAAACAATATAACTTAATACCATGGTAGTAAAATACACTGGTAACTAATAGAGTATTAGTACTCTGAATATAACTAGGTACCAAACCTACCACTGTTCACTGTTGTTTCCGCAGTTTTCAGTCAGCATGATAGAGAAACTTGACACATTCTGATTCTAACATCCATCGCTGCCCTATTTCCTGTCGCAGTCATACTCTAATTATAAAACGATATAACTCAATACCACGGTGGAAAATACCCTGGTAACAAATAATGTATTAGTACTCTCTACAAAGATAGGTACCAAAGCTACAGCTGTTTTCTGTGTTTCAACAGTTTTCAGTCGGCATGATAGAGAATCTTGACAAATTCTGATTCTAAAATTCATGGCTGCCTTATTTCCTGTCGCAGTCATACTATACTTATGAAATGATATATCTCAATACCATTGTTGAAAAATACCCTGGTAATGAATAGAGTATTAGTCCTCTTGAGAAAAATCGTTACCAAAGCTACAGGTGTTTACTGTGTTTCAACACTTTTCAGTCAGCGTGATAGAGAATCTTGATGCATTCTGACTCTCAAATTCATGGCTGCTTTATTTCCTGTCACAGTCATAATATATTTATAAAATGATATAACACAATACCATTGTTGAAAAATACCCTCTGAACGAATAGAGTATTAGTACTCTCAACAAAAATAGGTACCAAAGCTACAGCTGTTTACTGTGTTTCAACAGTTTTCAGTCAGCTTGATAGACAATCTTGACACATTCTGACACTCAAACTAATGTCCACCCTTTTTTCAAGTCTCAGTCATACTATAGTTATAGAACGATATAACTCAATATCCCGGTAGAAAATACCCTGCTAACGAATAAAGTATAAGTACTCTCAACAAAAATAGGTACCAAAGCTACAACAGTTTACTGTGTTTCAACAGTTTTCAGTCAGCATGATAGGGAATCTTGACACATTCTGTCTTTCAGACTCATAACTTCATTATTTTCTGTCGCAGTCATGCTATACTTATGAAACGATATAACTCCATACCATGGTAGAGAAATACACTGGTAACTAATAGAGTATTAATACTCTCAATATAACTAGGTGCCAAAGCTACCACTCTTCACTGTTGTTTATACAGTTTTCAGTCAGCTTCATAGAGAATCTTGACACATTCTGTCTTACAAACTCATGGCTGCCTTATTTCCTGCTGCAGTCATACTATACTTATGGTATACAGCTGTTTACTGTGTTTCAACAGTTTTCAGTCAGCTTGATTGAGAATCTTGACACATTCTGACACTCAAACTAATGTCTGCCCTTTTTTCAAGATTCAGTCATACTATAGTTATAAAACGATATAACTCAATACCACGGTAGAAAATAGCATGCTAACGAATAAAGTATAAGTACTCTCAACAAAAATAGGTAGTCAGCATGATAGAGAATCTTGACACATTCTGTCTTTCAAACTCATAACTTCATTATTTTCTGTCGCAGTCATGCTATATTTACGAAACGATATAACTCAATACCATGGTAGAGAAATACACTGGTAACTAATAGAGTATTAGTACTCTCATTATAACTAGGTGCCAAAGCTACCACTGTTCACTGTTGTTTATACAGTTTTCAGTCAGCTTCATAGAGAATCTTGACACATTCTGTCTTACAAACTCATGGCTGCCTTATTTCCTGTTGCAGTCATACTATACTTATGAAACGATATAACTCAATACCATTGTTGAAAAATTCCCTGGTAATGAGTAGAGTATTAGTACTCTCACCAAAGATAGGTACCAAAGCTACAGCTGTTTACTGTGTTTCAACAGTTTTCAGTCAGCATGGTAGAGAATCTTGGCACCTTCTGACTCTCAAATTAATGGCTGCCTTATTTCTTGTCGCAGTCATACTATACTTATAAAACAATAAAACACAACACCATTGTTAAAAAATACCCTGGTAACGAATAGAGTATTCGTACTCTGAACAACAATAGGTACCAAAGCTACAGCTGTTTACTGTGTTTCAACAGTTTTCAGTCAGCATGATAGAGAATCTTGATACATACTGACTCTCAAATTCATGGTTGCCTTATTTCCTGACGCAGTCATACTGCACTTATAAAACGATACAACAGAATACCTTTGGCAAAATATACCCTGGTGACGAATAGAGTATTAGTACTCTCAATATAACTAGGTGCCAAAGCTACCGCTGTTCACTTGTTTACACAGTTTTCAGTCAGCATGATGGAGAATCTTGACAAATTCTGATTCTAAAATCCATGGTTGCCTTATTTCCTGTCGCAGGTATACTATACTTATGAAACGATATAACTTGATTCCATTGTGGAAAAATACCCTGGTAACGAAGAAAGTATTTGTACTCTGAACAACAATAGGTACCAAAGCTACAGCTGTTTACTGTGCTTCAACAGTTTTCGGTCAGCATGGTAGAGAATCTTGACACATTCTGTCTCTCAAATTCATGGCTGCCTTATTTCCTGTCGCAGTCATACTATACTTATGAAACGATATATCTCAAAACCATTGTTGAAAAATACCCTGGTAATGAATAGAGTATTAGTCCTCTTGAGAAAAATCGTTACCAAAGCTACAGGTGTTTACTGTGTTTCAACACTTTTCAGTCTGCATGATAGAGAATCTTGATGCATTCTAACTCTCAAACTCATGGCCGCTTTATTTCCTGTTGCAGCAATACTATACTTATGAAACGATATAACACAATAGTTATGAAACGATATAACTCAATACCCTGGTAACGAATAAAGTATTAGTACTCTCAACAAAAAAAGTTACCAAAGCTACAGCTGTTTAGTGTGTTTCAACAGTTTTCAGTCAGCATGATAGAGAATCTTGACGCATTCTGTCTTTCAAACTCATGGCTGCCTTATTTCCTGTCGCAGTCATACTATACTTATAAAACGATATAACACAATACCATTGTTGAAAGATACCCTTGTAATGAATAGAGTATTAGTACTCTCGACAAAAATAGGTACCAAAGCTACAGATGTTTTCTGTCTTGCAACAGTTTTCAGTCAGCATGATAGAGAATCTTGACACACTATGATTCTAAAATCCATGGCTGCCTTATTTCCTGTCGCAGTCATACTATACTTATAAAACGATACAACTCAATACCATGGTAGAAAATACCCTGGTAACGAATAAAGTATTAGTACTCTCAAGAAAAATAGGTACCAACGCTACAGCTGTTTACTGTGTTTCAACAGTTTTCAGTCAGCATTATAGACAATCTTGACACATTCTGTCTTTCAAACTCATGGCTTCCTTTTTTTCTGTCGCAGTCATACTATACTTATGAAACGATATAACTCAATACCATGGTAGAAAAATACACTGGTAACTAATAGAGTATTATTACTCTCAATATCACTAGGTACCAAAGCTACCACTATTCGCTGTTGTTTCCACAGTTTTCAGTCAGCATGATAGAGAATATTGACACATTCTGATTCTAAAATCCATGGCTGCCTTATTTCCTGTCACAGTCATACTATACTTGTAAAACTATATAAATCAATACTACGGTAGAAAAATACACTGGTAACCAATAGAGTAATTGGTACTCTCAGCATAACTATGTACCAAAGGTACAGCTCTTTATTGTTGTTCAACAGTTTTCCGTCAGCATGGTAGAGAATCTTGACACATTCTGACTCTCAAATTCATGGCTGCCTTATTTTCTGACGCAGTCATACTATACATATAAAACGATATAACACAATACCATTGTTAAAAAATACCCTGGTAACGAGTAGTGCATTAGTACTCAACAAAAATAGGTACCAAAGCTGCAGCTGTTTACTGTGTTTCAACAGTTTTCAGTCAGCGATTTGAGATTCTTGATACATTCTGACTCTCAAATTCATGGCTGCCTCATTTCCTGACGCAGTCATACTATACTTATAAAACGATATAACACAATACCATTGTTGAAAAATACCCTTGTAACGAATAGAGTATTAGTACTCTGAAAAAAATAGGTACCAAAGCTACAGCTGTTTACTGTGTTTCAACAGTTTTCAGTCAGCTTGATAGAGAATCTTGACACTTTCTGACACTCAAACTAATGTCCTCCCTTTTCTCAAGTCGCAGTCATACTATAGTTATAAAACGATATAACTCAATACCACGGTAGAAAATACCCTGCTAACAAATAAAGTATAAGTACTCTCAACAAAAATAGGTACTAAAGCTACAACAGTTTACTGTGTTTCAACAGTTTTCAGTCAGCATGATAGAGAATCTTGACACATTGGGTGAGATTCATAACGCAAGTCTAAATATAGACCAGTCTAACCAGTAGACTGGTCTAAATTCTCCTAGACAAGTCTAACTAGACTCATCTAATAATCTGACTTAATTGATATTCTGAAAGTAGGTCTTAGCCCGTGCCTAACAAGACTCGTCTTTCACGAATTAATTATGACACTAAGCGGAGCGGAACAATATTTGGTATAAGTTCAGCAAATATGACACCGATATTTCATTCACGGTCAATACTATAACGCACAATGAATGACGGAAAAAGACAGCGAAAAGAGAATTTTACAACAGAAGAAAGGGCCGCCTTTCTAGAGTTAGTACGCGAAAATTGCAAGACGTTGGAAGACAGAAAATCTGATGGATCAAGTCAAAAAATGAAAAATAATGTATGGGAACAGATTCGGGCGACGATGCGGAGAGACTTTCCTGGTCGACAAGAGAGATCGGCGAAAGAATTGAAAGATTTGTGGAGACGGATGAAACTGAAGGCAAAAACGGAGGAGCAGACCAAGTGCAAAGAGTCACAGAGAACTGGAGGTGGACCACAGACTCAGCAGTTGAGTGAGGAAACCACATTAGTTTTAGAATGTATACCTGGAGACCTTCTTCAAATGCGCAACGAGTTTGACTCCGACGCAACTGGCACAGCATCGGACGTTCCATCTACAGCTACCGGCGACAATTCTGTTACAACGCCAGACGAAGTTAATGAGGCAGCTGAGACAGACGCACCAAGTGCCACTTCCTCCCCGACGCCCACTACACCAACACGTCCAGGCAACGGCAATGAGAGGTAACTTTAACCCATTGGATGGAAATAGTCCACGCCCACATTCCCAAGTAGTATAAAATGCCTGACGAGTCGACCAATCCACTCCCATACAACCCATCCCTCTTTGTGGTTCTTATATTGTGTTGCGCATCACGTTATCCAGGTAGGTCTCGGCCGTCGTTAGTCGCATGGACCCCAGTCATGTACACCACGCTATTTCTCTACTGTCCTCTCTCTCTCTCCCTCTCCCTCGAGAGAGAGAGGGAGAGAGAGAGAGAGAGAGAGAGGGAGAGAGAGAGGGAGAGAGAGAGGGGGAGGGAGAGAGAGAGAGAGAAAGAGAGAGGGGGGAGAGAGAGAGACAAATAGATAGACAGTCAGACAGTCTGTCTGTCTGTCTGTCTGTCTGTCTGTCTGTCTGTCTGTCTGTCTGTCTGTCTGTCTGTCTGTCTGTCTATCTGTCTGTCGGTCGATTGTCTGTCGATCTGTTGGACTGTCTATCGGACCGTCTGTCTGTTTGTCGGACTGTCTTTCTGTCTAAATGTCTGTCGGACTGCCTGTCGGTGTCGGACTGTCTGTCTGTCTATCTGCTGAACAGACGGATGGACGGACGGACGGACGGACGAACGGACGGTCGGACAGGCGGACAGACAGAGAGGCGGACAGACAGACAGGCTGGCAGATAGACTGACAAATGGAGTGAGAGAGAGAGAGAGAGAGAGAGAGAGAGAGAGAGAGAGAGACGTCCAGAGATTGACGTGACATTAAACTGTGAAATTTGCTGCGAAGACTATGGACATCAAAATTGCGAGATCAAAGTTGTGAGAAAATCAGAACTTGTGAGATTTTGGCTGACAGAGCTCCATTGGATCTCTGTCAACCAAAATCTAATTTTCCGAATTTCTCACAACACAAGGGGAGATAATCACGGATGACAAATCATGTGTGTCGAGTAGTCTCGACATAAGAGTGGAGAGGGTTAAATAGTTATTGGAGATTAATTCATGACATAATTCATATTTTTGTAGTGAGTCAAGTCAGCAGGTTCCACCACTGGATCCTGTAAATATGGGAACGCGAGGCGACAAACGGAAACGTAGCACCGGTACAGCATCAAAGACAGAGCGAGCACTAGAACTCATGGAAGAGGAATATAGAGAAAAGATAGAGCTTATAGCGCTACAGAAAAGAGTTGAAGAGGAGAGATTAGTCACAGAGAAAGAAAAGCAAAGGGCTTATAGGGCTATGGCGCTCCATTATGAAAAATAATAACAAATAAAATTTAGAACTTGTCATGGTTTCTTTAATTTATGAATTAGCTGAAATGTGCTGTAATATACCGACGTCTCATGAGGGTACCTCTGAGGGTCGCGATCGGTTGTTCTTCTTCGCCGTCATCACTTTCTTCATCATTTGAAAGGTCATTGTCGTCATCATTTGGCATGGGATTGTTTTGATCAATTGCCATATCATGTAGACAGGACGTAGCAACTACTGTTCCCATGCTTCTGTCCAGCTAAAAAAAAAATCAAATATATCGTTTAACCCTTTAACAATGAGGCTGTATACGGGGATTACAAACGCCATTTTTTGTGCATACGGCAACACCACCATACTGAAAAATATACAAAATTGCATTTCAAGTAACAAAAAATCTATACAGTATACCAATATTTTTTTTCCTTTTCTTCATTATCAAATTAAGTCATGACTGTCGAGAAGCAGCTATGACTTAATTTGATAACGAGTTCAAGGAATAATAATGCATAGGAAATGTATCAGTGGCTGGCTGATTCTTTACCATACCTAATCAAAAAGCCTTATATGTTCTTACACTAATCTTATTATGAGGCATTAAATTGCAGAAAACATACCTTAATCACATCAACCCTCTACACAAATTCTTCTCAGATAATTCGCCTCTTCTAATACTTTTTGTACTTATGTATAATGCTACCTCCGGTCTCATACTGCTATTTCTTCTATTTGAAATGCCTACTGAGGAACTCCATTTGGCTGATTTACTAGATGTAGTATATATGCTTGTTAACAGGCTTTATCTTTTACCCAACACATCGGCCAAATCCGCCCCTTGTAATACACACAGATGGCTACAATATTTCATAAAATTTTCATGTTTTTTCTTCCAAACCAAGTATTGTGACCCATCATTGGGACGAGCTCATCGAGTCCGTTCAAATGATGGGCTACAACCCATGGTTTGGAAGCCAAAATGAAAATTTTATGAAATATTTGTTTAATCGTAGATATTTTTTCTCAAAGTTGTTGTTGGGAACGGGCTAACGCTTTTTATTCGTTACTTGTATTTAACTTAGAGTGAGATGTATAAATTCCTGTTAACATTGCCCCTGTCAATGACGGATATAGTTGTCATCATACAAACGCTACACATTATACCAAATAAGTATAAAGCCATCATTGGTGCAAAAGACGTGAGCAGTTTTAGATTTTAACACTGCTACCTGCACGCGGCAATGTTAAAATCTTAGCACTGTGACACTGTGAACCCAAGACTACTGGATGGTACGATCCATGCATGTGTACATTAGCAAGAGGGTAGATCAGTTCAATGTAAATACAGGAGGAGAATAAAATAATAAAACTGCAATTTTCAGCCTTTGGGCTGCAAATTGCAGTTTCGTTATTTCATTCTCCCCGACCTCCTATCGCCACCCCACCCCATCTCTGAGTATTGAAATACTAAACTAGGAGAGGTTAAACTCACCCGTAATCGCAATCTGTTACCAAATGCGACGCATGGAAAACGTTTCTTGTAAACGCCAAAGGTGCGTTCTATAAGTGATCTTGTAGACTTCAACGTTTTATTGTATGCCCGCTCTGCCTCTGTTGTAGGATTGCGCAAAGGAGTCAGCAAGTAACGGGTACATTCGTAGCCCGAATCACCCACGAGAACAGCCTTACCACTAAGGTCACCGTCTTCTAATCGCCTCCGCACTTCACTTTCTTGAAACACTCGGGAATCGTGTGCTGAACCATACCATCTACTCACGACATCCATAAATTTCATCTTATGGTCACATATCATTTGACAGTTCAAACTGTGCCATCCCTTTCTATTAATGAAACGCTGTGAGTGAGGTCCCCCAGGGTTTAATATTGGTATGTGTGTAGCATCAATACAGCCGACAATTCCAGGCATACCGGCGATTCTTTCCATCCCTTCCGCAGCTATCCTTCTTTCCTGTGCCGTTGTGGGGAAACGAAGTAACCGACGTTTACGTTTACAAATCGACTGGACAACGTCTGCTGTAATTCGGCTCACTGTAGGTTGTGACAGCCCATGAAGGTCGCCGGTTACCGCCTGAAATGATCCTGTAGCACAAAATCGCAATGCTACACAAACTTGAATAGTAACTGGTACCGAATGATTCCGTGATGTGGGTCTTTCCAGATCACCAGCAATGTCAGCTATAAGAATAGCGGTTGTTTCTTTGGTGAGACGGAATCTCCTAAGGAAATTTTGATCATCGTACTTTTCCAGTATTCCCCGTGGGAACCCCGGGAAGTAAGCAACACTTGTTTACTGTGGTAAACCGGTTCCGCTTTACTAGTAAAATAGGACCCAGTCACCAATGCTTGGGGTGAAAGTCCTCTAAAATGGGCAACATGTTGATCAACGATTGACTAAACTTGACTTCATCTCCATGTTGTGTCACGATTAGCCATAGTGCATAAATATGTGCCGTTAACCACCAACAAACTTTTCCAGTGGGTTACATCGGTCGCGAAAAAGTCTCCTTTCTGGTCGAATTCTTGGCTGTTCCTCCTCTTGCTCCATTTGTTCTATCTCCAATATGCGTAAAGCGTCCATTTTTGAGAGTTCAGTATGCACAACCACCGTCCGAAAAAATCGTGCGCGATTTAGACTTACCTCTAGACATGCCCCCTACCATGTTTAAGATTTCAGTCTAAATCTGCCTAGTTACGTCTAAGTTAGACGTTGTCTAGCGCTAAACATGTGTTATGAATGCTGTTTAAATGTTAGACCTCACTAGGAGATAATTAGACTCCAGTCTAGCTTAGACTTTACTTAGACTTGCGTTATGAATCTCACCCATTCTGTCTTTCAAACTCATAACTTCATTATTTTCTGTCGCATTCATGCTATACTTATGAAACGATATAACTCAATACCATGGTAGAGAAATACACTGGTAACTAATAGAGTATTAGTACTATCAATATAACTAGGTGCCAAAGCTACTACTGTTCACTGTTGTTTATACAGTTTTCAGTCAGCTTCATAGAGAATCTTCACACATTCTGTCTTACAAACTCATGGCTGCCTTATTTCCTGTTGCAGTCATACTATACTTATGAAACGATATAACTCAATACCATTGTTGAAAAATTCCCTGGTAATGAGTAGAGTATTAGTACTCTCACCAAAGATAGGTACCAAAGCTACAGCTGTTTACTGTGTTTCAACAGTTTTCAGTCAGCATGGTAGAGAATCTTGGCACCTTCTGACTCTCGAATTCATGGCTGCCTTATTTCTTGTCGCAGTCATACTATACTTATAAAACAATATAACACAATACCATTGTTGAAAAATACCCTGGTAACGGGTAGTGTATTAGTACTCTGAACAAAAATAGGTACCAAAGCTACAGCTGTTTACTGTGTTTCAACAGTTTTCAGTCAGCATGATAGAGAATCTTGATACATTCTGACTCTCAAATTCCTGGTTGCCTTATTTCCTGACGCAGTCATACTGCACTTATAAAACGATATAACAGAATACCTTTGGCAAAATATACCCTTTAATCTTTACACATTCTGATTCTAAAATCCATAGCTGCCTTATTTCCTGTCGCTGTCATACTATACTTAAAAAACTATATAACTCAATACCACGGTAGAAAATACCCTGGTAACGAATAGAGTATTAGTACTCTGAACAACAATAGGTACCAAAGCTACAGCTGTTTACTGTGTTTCAACAGTTTTCAGTCAGCATGATAGAGAATCTTGATACATTCTGACTCTCAAACTCATGGCTGCCTTATTTCCTGCCGCAGTCATGCTATATTTATCAAACGATATAACTCAATACCACGGTAGAAAATTCCCTGGTAACGAATAAAGTATTAGTTCTCTCATACAAGATAGGTACCAAAGCTAGAGCCTGTTTACTGTGTTTCAACAGTTTTCAGTCCGCATGGTAGGGAATCTTGGCACATTCTCACTCTCAAATTCATGGCTGCTTTATTTCTTGTCGCAGTCATACTATACTTATAAAACAATATAACACAATACCATTGTTGAAAAATACCCTGGTAACGGGTAGTGTATTAGTACTCTGAACAAAAATGGGTACCAAAGCTACAGCTGTTTACTGTGTTTCAACAGTTTTCAGTCAGCATGATAGAGAATCTTGATACATTCTTACTCTCAAATTCATGGCTGCTTTATTTCCTGTCGCAGTCATAATATACTTATAAAATGGTATAACACAATACCATTGTTGAAATATATCCCCTTAACAAATAGAGTATTAGTACTCTGAACAAAAATAGGTACCAAAGCTACAGCTGTTTACTGTGCTTCAACCGTTTTCAGTCAGATGATAGAGAATCTTGATACATTCTGACTATCAAACTCATGGCTGCCTTATTTCCTGTCGCAGTCATACTATATTTACCAAATGATATAACTCAATACCACGGTAGAAAATTCCCTGGTAATGAATATAGTATTAGTTCTCTCAAAGAAGATAGGTACCAAAGCTAGAGCTGTTTACTGTGTTTCAACAGTTTTCAGTCAGCATGGTAGAGAATCTTGGCACATTCTCACTCTCAAATTCATGGCTGCCTTATTTCTTGTCGCAGTCATACTATACTTATAAAACAATATAACACAATATCATTGTTGGAAAATGTCCTGGTAATGAGTAGTGTATTAGTTCTCTGAACAAAAATAGGTACCAAAGCTGCAGCTGTTTACTGTGTTTCAACAGTTTTCAGTCAGCATGATAGAGAATCTTGATACATTCTGACTCTCAAATTCATGACTGCCTCATTTTCTGACGCAGTCATACTATACTTATAAAACGATATGACACAATACCATTGTTAAAAAATACCCTGGCGAGGAATAGAGTATTAGTACTCTGAACAACAATAGGTACCAAAGCTCCAGCTGTTTACTGTGTTTCAACCGTTTCCAGTCAGCATGATAGAGAATCTTGATACATTCTGACTCTCAAACTCATGGCTGCCTTATTTCCTGTCGCAGTCATACTATATTTATCAAACGATATAACTCAATACCACGGTAAAAAATACCCTGGTAACGAATAAAGTATTAGTACTCTCAACGAAAGTAGGTACCAAAGCTACAGCTGTTTACTGTGTTGGAACAGTTTTCAGTCAGCATGGTAGAGAATCTTGACATATTCTGACTCTCAAACTCATGGCTGCCTTATTTCCTGTCGCAGTCATACTATAGTTATAAAATGATATAACTCAATACCACGGTGGTAAATACCCTTTTAACGAATAATGTATTGGTACTCTCTACAAATATAGGTACCAAAGCTACAGCTCTTTATTGTGTTTCAACAGTTTTCAGTCAGCATGGTAGAGAATCTTGGCACCTTCTGACTCTCGAATTCATGGCTGCCTTATTTCTTGTCACAGTCATACTATACTTATAAAACAATATAACACAATACCATTGTTGAAAAATACCCTGGTAACGGGTAGTGTATTAGTACTCTGAACAAAAATAGGTACCAAAGCTACAGCTGTTTACTGTGTTTCAACAGTTTTCGGTCAGCATGATAGAGAATCTTGATACATTCTGCCTATCAAATTCCTGGTTGCCTTATTTCCTGTCGCTGTCATACTATACTTATAAAACTATATAACTCAATACCACGGTAGAAAATACCCTGGTAACGAATAGAGTATTAGTACTCTGAACAACAATAGGTACCAAAGCTACAGCTGTTTACTGTGTTTCAACAGTTTTCAGTCAGCATGATAGAGAATCTTGATACATTCTGACTCTCAAACTCATGGCTGCCTTATTTCCTGCCGCAGTCATGCTATATTTATCAAACGATATAACTCAATACCACGGTAGAAAATTCCCTCGTAACGAATAAAGTATTAGTTCTCTCATTCAAGATAGATACTAAAGCTAGAGCTGTTTACTGTGTTTCAACAGTTTTCAGTCAGCATGGTAGGGAATCTTGGCACATTCTCACTCTGAAATTCATGACTGCCTTATTTCTTGTCGCAGTCATACTATACTTATAAAACAATGTAACACAATACCATTGTTGAAAAATATCCTGGTAACGAGTAGTGTATTAGTTCTCTGAACAAAAATAGGTACCAAAGCTACAGCTGTTTACTGTGTTTCAAGCGTTTTCAGTCAGCATGATAGAGAATCTTGATACATTCTTACTCTCAAATTCATGGCTGCCTCATATCCTGACGCAGTCATACTATACTTAAAAAATGATATAACACAGTACCATTGTTAAAAAATACCCTGGTAACGAATAGAGTATTAGTACTCTGAACAACAATAGGTACCAAAGCTACAGCTGTTTACTGTTTTTCAACAGTTTTCAGTCAGCGTGATAGAGAATCTTGATACATTCTGACTCTCAATTTCATGGTTGCCTTATTTCTTGATGCAGTCATACTGCACTTATAAAACGATATAACAGAATACCTTTGGCTAAATATACCCTGGTAACGAATAGAGTATTAGTACTCTCAATATAACTAGGTTCCAAAGCTACCGCTGTTCACTTGTTTACACAGTTTTCAGTCAGCATGATAGAGAATCTTGACACATTCTGATTCTAAAATCCATGGCTGCCTTATTTCCTGTCGCTGTCATACTATACTTATAAAACTATATAACTCAATACCACGGTAGAAAATACCCTGGTAATGAATAAAGTATTAGTACTCTCAACAAAAAATAGGTACCAAAGCTGCAGCTGTTTACTGTGTTTCACCAGTTTTCAGTCAGCATGATAGAGAATCTTGACCTATTCTGTCTTTCAAACTCATGGCTGCCTTATTTCCTGTTGCAGTCATACTATACTTTTAAAAAGATATAACTCGATACCATGGTAGAATACACTGGTAACCAATAGAGTATTAGCACTTTAAACAAAAATAGGTACCAAAGCTGCAGCTGTTCACTGTGTTTCAACATTTTTCAGTCAGTATGATAGAGAATCTTGATACATTCTTACTCTCAAATTCATGACTGCCTCATTTTCTGACGCAGTCATACTATACTTATAAAACAATATAACGCAATACTATTCTTAAAAAATACCCTGGTAACGAATAGAGTATTAGTACTCTTGAGAAAAATAGGTACCAAAGCTACAGCTGTTTACTGTGTTTCAACAGTTTTCAGTCAGCATGATAGAGTATCTTGACACATTCTGTCTTTCAAACTCATGGCTGCCTTATTTTCTGTCGCAGTCATACTATACTTATGAAACGATATAACTCAATACCATGGTAGTGAAATACACTGGTAACTAATAGAGTATTAGTACTCTCAATGTAACTAGGTACCAAACCTACCACTGTTCACTGTTGTTTCCGCAGTTTTCTGTCAGCATGATAGAGAAACTTGACACATTCTAATTCTAAAATCCATGGTTGCCCTATTTCCTGTCGCAGTCATCCTATAATTATAAAACGATATAACTCAATGCCACGGTAGAAAATACCCTGGTATCGAATAAAGTATTAGTACTCTCAACTAAAATAGGTACCAAAGCTACGGCTGTTTACTGTGTTGCAACAGTTTTCGGTCAGCATAGTAGAGAATCTTGACACATTCTGACTCTCAAACTCATGGCTGCCTTATTTCCTGTCGCAGTCATACTATAGTTACAAAAGGATATAACTCAATACCAAGGTGGAAAATACCCTTGTAACGAATAATGTATTGGTACTCTCTACAAAGATAGGTGCCAAAGCTACAGCTGTTTACTGTGTTTAAACAGTTTTCAATCAGCATAGTAGAGAATCTTGACACATTCTGACTCTCAATTTCATGGCTGCCTTATATCCTGTCACAGTCATACTATACTTATAAAACAATATAACACAATACCATTGTTCAAAAATACCCTGGTAACGAGTAGAGTGTTAGTACTCTGAACAGATATAGGTACCAAAGCTACAGCTGTTTACTATGTTTCAACAGTTTTCAGTCAGCATGATAGAGAATCTTGATACATTGTGACTCTCAAATTCATGGCTGCCTCATTTCCTGACGCAGTCATACTATACTTGAAAAATGATATAACACAGTGCCATTGTTGAAAAATACCCTGGTAACGAATAGAGTATTAGTACTCTGAACAACAATAGGTACCAAAGCTACAGCTGTTTACTGTGTTTCAACAGTTTTCAGTCAGCATGATAGAGAATCTTGATACATTCTGACTCTCAAATTCATCGTTGCCTTATTTCCTGATGCAGTCATACTGCACTTATAAAACGATATAACAGAATACCTTTGGCGAAATATACCCTGGTAACGAATAGAGTATTAGTACTCTCAATATAACTATGTGCCAAAGCTACCGCTGTTCACTTGTTTACACAGTTTTCAGTCAGCATGATAGAGAATCTTGACATATTCTGACTCTCAAACTCATGGCTGCCTTATTTCCTGTCGCAGTCATACTATAGTTTTAAAATGATATAACACAATACCATTGTTGAAAAATACCCTGGTAACGGGTAGTGTATTAGTACTCTGAACAAAAATAGGTACCAAAGCTACAGCTGTTTACTGTGTTTCAACAATTTTCAGTCAGCATGATAGAGAATCTTGATACATTCTGACTCTCAAATTCATGGCTGTTTTCTTTCCTGTCGCATTCATACTATACTTATAAAATGATATAACACAATACCATTGTTCAAAAATACCCTCTTAATGAATAGAGTATTAGTACTCTCAACAAAAATAGGTACCAAAGCTAAGGTGTGTACTGTGTTTCAACAGTTTTCAGTCAGCATGATAGAGAATCTAGACACATTCTGACTCTCAAACTCATGGCTGCCTTATTTCCTGTCGCAGTCATACTATACTTATGAAACGATATAACTCAATACCATGGTAGAAAAATACTCTGGTAACTAGTAGAGTATTAGTACTATCAATATAACTAGGTACCAAAGCTACCACACTGTTGTGTCAACAGTTTTCAGTCAGCATGATAGAGAATCTTGACACATTCTGATTCTAAAATCCATTGCTGCCTTATTTCCTGTCGCAGTCATACTATACTTATGAAACGATATAACTCAATACCATTGTTGAAAAATACCCTGGTAATGAATAGAGTAGTAGTACTCTCGACAAAAATAGGTACCAAAGCTACAGCTGTTTACTGTGTTTCAACAGTTTTCAGTCGGCAAGAGAGAGAATCTTGATACATTCTGATTCTAAAATTTATGACTGCCTTATTTCCTGTCGCAGTCATACTATACTTATGAAACGATATATCTCAATACCATTGTTGAAAAATACCCTGGTAATGAATAGCGTATTAGTACTCTTAAGAAAAATAGGTACCAAAGCTACAGCTGTTTACTGTGTTTCAACAGTTTTCAGTCAGCATGATAGAGAATCTTGATACATTCTTACTCTCAAATTCATGGCTGCTTTATTTCCTGTCGCAGTCATAATATACTTATAAAATGGTATAACACAATACCATTGTTGAAATATATCCCCTTAACAAATAGAGTATTAGTACTCTGAACAAAAATAGGTACCAAAGCTACAGCTGTTTACTGTGCTTCAACCGTTTTCAGTCAGCATGATAGAGAATCTTGATACATTCTGACTATCAAACTCATGGCTGCCTTATTTCCTGTCGCAGTCATACTATATTTACCAAATGATATAACTCAATACCACGGTAGAAAATTCCCTGGTAATGAATAAAGTATTAGTTCTCTCAAACAAGATAGGTACCAAAGCTAGAGCTGTTTACTGTGTTTCAACAGTTTTCAGTCAGCATGGTAGAGAATCTTGACACATTCTGACTTTCATATGGCTTCCTTATTTTCTGTCGCAGTCATACTATACTTATGAAACGATATAACTCAATACCATGGTAGAAAAATACTCTGGTAACTAATAGAGTATTAGTACTATCAATATAACTAGGTACCAAAGCTACCACTGTTCACTGTTGTTTCAACAGTTTTCAGTCAGCATGATAGAGAATCTTGACACATTCTGATTCTAAAATCCATGGCTGCCTTTTTTCCTGTCGCAGTCATACTATACTTATAAAACGATATACCTCAATACCACGGCAGAAAAATACACGGGTAACTAATAGAGTATTAGTACTCTCAGTATAACTAGATACGAAACTACCACTGTTCACCGTGTTTCAACAGTTTTCAGTCAGCATGATAGAGAATGTTGATGCATTCTGACTCTCAAATTCATTTCTGCTTTATTTCCTGTCGCAGTCATAGTATACTTATAAAAGGATATAACTCAATACCACGGTGGAAAAACACACTAGTAACCAATAGAGTATTAGTACTCTCAACATAATTAGATACCAAAGCTACAGCTGTTCACTGTGTTTCAACAGTTTTCAGTCAGCATGATAGAGAATCTTGATACATTCTTACTCTCAAATTCATGGCTGCTTTATTTCCTGTCGCAGTCATACTATACTTATAAAACAATATAACACAATACCATTGTTGGAAAATGTCCTGGTAACGAGTAGTGTATTAGTTCTCTGAACAAAAATAAGTACCAAAGCTGCAGCTGTTTACTGTGTTTCAACCGTTTTCAGTCAGCATGATAGAGAATCTTGATACATTCTGACTCTCAAATTCATGACTGCCTCATTTTCTGACGCAGTCATACTATACTTATAAAACGATATAACACAATACCATTGTTAAAAAATACCCTGGTGAGGAATAGAGTATTAGTACTCTGCACAACAATAGGTACCAAAGCTCCAGCTGTTTACTGTGTTTCAACCGTTTTCAGTCAGCATGATAGAGAATCTTGATACATTCTGACTCTCAAACTCATGGCTGCCTTATTTCCTGTCGCAGTCATACTATATTTATCAAACGATATAACTCAATACCACGGTAGAAAATACCCTGGTAACGAATAAAGTATTAGTACTCTCAACTAAAATAGGTACCAAAGCTACAGCTGTTTACTGTGTTGGAACAGTTTTCAGTCAGCATGGTAGAGAATCTTGACATATTCTGACTCTCAAACTCATGGCTGCCTTATTTCCTGTCGCAGTCATACTATAGTTATAAAATAATATAACTCAATACCACGGTGGTAAATACCCTTGTAACGAATAATGTATTGGTACTCTCTACAAATATAGGTACCAAAGCTACAGCTGTTTACTGTGTTTCAACAGTTTTCAGTCAGCATGATAGAGAATCTTGATACATTCTGACTCTCAAATTCATGGCTGCCTTATTTCCTGTGGCAGTCACACTATAGTCATACAACGATATAACACAGTACCATTATTGAAAAATACTCTGGTAATGAATAGAGTATTAGTACTCTCAACACAAATAGGTACCAAAGCTACAACTGTTTGCTGTGTTTCAACAGTTTTCAGTCAGCATGGTAGAGAATCTTGACACATTCTGACTTTCACATGGCTTCCTTATTTTCTGTCGCAGTCATACTATACTTATGAAACGATATAACTCAATACCATGGTAGAAAAATACTCTGGTAACTAATAGAGTATTAGTACTATCAATATAACTAGGTACCAAAGCTACCACAGTTCACTGTTGTTTCAACAGTTTTCAGTCAGCGTGATAGAGAATCTTGACACATTCTGATTCTAAAATCCATGGCTGCCTTATTTCCTGTCGCAGTCATACTATACTTATAAAACGATATACCTCAATACCACGGCAGAAAAATACACGGGTAACTAATAGAGCATTAGTACTCTCAGTATAACTAGATACGAAACTACCACTGTTCACCGTGTTTCAACAGCTTTCAGTCAGCATGATAGAGAATGTTGATGCATTCTGACTCTCAAATTCATTTCTGCTTTATTTCCTGTCGCAGTCATAGTATACTTATAAAAGGATATAACTCAATACCACGGTGGAAAAACACACTAGTAACCAATAGAGTATTAGTACTCTCAACATAACTAGATACCAAAGCTACAGCTGTTCACTGTGTTTCAACAGTTTTCAGTCAGCATGATAGGGAATCTTGACACATTGTGTCTTTCAAACTCATGGCTGCCTTATTTCCTGTCGCAGTCATACTATACTTATAAAACGAAAAACTCACTACCATTGTTGGAAAATACCCTGGGAATGAATAGAGTATTAGTACTCTCGACAAAAAGAGGTACCAAAGCTCCAGCTGTTTACTGTCTTTCAACAGTTTTCAGTCAGCATGATAGAGAATCTTGATTCATGGCTGCTTTCTTTTCTGTCGCAGTCGTACTATACTTATAAAACGATATAACACATTACCATTGTTGAAAAATACCCTCTTAACGAATAGAGTATTAGTACTCTCAACATAACTGGGTACCAAAGCTACAGCTGTTTACTGTGTTTCAACAGTTTTCAGTCAGCATGATAGAGAATCTTGATACATTCTGACTCTCAAACTCATGGCCGCTTTTTTTCCTGTCGCAGTCATACTATACTTATGAAACGATATAACTCAATACCATTGTTGAAAAATACCCTGGTAATGAATAGAGTAGTAGTACTCTCGACAAAAATAGGTACCAAAGCTACAGCTGTTTACTGTGTTCCAACAGTTTTCAGTCGGCATGAGAGAGAATCTTGATACATTCTGATTCTAAAATTCATGACTGCCTTATTTCATGTCGCAGTCATACTATACTTATGAAACGATATATCCCAATACCATTGTTGAAAAATACCCTGGTATTGAATAGAGTATTGGTACTCTTAAGAAAAATAGGTACCAAAGCTACAGCTGTTTACTGTGTTTCAACACTTTTCAGTCAGCATGATAGAGAATCTTGATACATTCTGATTCTCAAACTCATGGCTGCCTTATTTCCTGTCGCAGTCATACTATATTTATCAAACGATATAACTCAATACCACGGTAGAAAATTCCCTGGTAATGAATAAAGTATTAGCTCTCTCAAACAAGATAGGTACCAAAGCTAGAGCTGTTTACTGTGTTTCAACAGTTTTCAGTCAGCATGGTAGAGAATCTTGGCACGTTCTGACTCTCAAATTCATGGCTGCCTTATTTCCTGTCGCAGTCATACTATAGTTATAAAACAATATAACACAAAACCATTGTTGAAAAATACCCTTGTAAGAAATAGAGTATTAGTACTCTGAAAAAAATAGGTACCACAGTTACAGCTGTTTACTGTGTTTCAGCAGTTTTCAGTCAGCTTGATAGAGAATCTTGACACATTCTGACACTCAAACTAATGTCCGCCCTTTTTTCAAGTCGCAGTCGTACTATACTTATAAATTTATATAGCTCAATACCACGGTAGAATACACTGGTAACCAATAGAGTATTCGCACTCTAAACAAAAATAGGTACCAAAGCTGCAGCTGTTCACTGTGTTTCAACATTTTTCAGTCTGCATGATAGAAAATCTTGACACATTCTGATTCTAAAATCCATGGCTGCCTTATTTCCTGTCGCAGTCATACTATACTTATAAAACGATATAACTCAATACCACGGTAGAAAATACCCTGGTAACGAATAATGATAGAGAATCTTGACACATTTTGTCTTTCAAACTCATGGCTGCCTTATTTCCTGTTGCAGTCCTACTATACTTATCAAACGATATCACTCAGTACCACGGTAGGAAAATACACTGGTAACCAATAGAGTATTAGTACTGTCAACAAAAATAGGTACCAAAGCTTCAGCAATTCACTGTGTTTCAACAGGTTTTAGTCAGCATGGTAGATAATGTTGACACATGCGGACTCTCAAATTCATGGCTGTTTTCTTTCCTGTCGCAGTCATACTATACTTATAAAATGATATAACACAATACCATTGTTGAAAAATACCCTCTTAATGAATAGAGTATTAGTACTCTCAACGAAAATAGGGACCAAAGCAGCAGCTGTTTGCTGTGTTTCAACAGTTTTCAGTCAGCATGGTAGAGAATCTTGACACATACTGACTTTCAAACTCATGGCTGCCTTATTTTCTGTCGCAGTCATACTATACTTATGAAACGATATAACTCAATACCATGGTAGAAAAATACTCTGGTAACTAATAGAGTATAAGTACTTTCAATATAACTAGGTACCAAAGCTACCACTGTTCACTGTTGTTTCAACAGTTTTCAGTCAGCATGATAGAGAATCTTGACACATTCTGATTCTAAAATCCATGGCTGCCTTATTTCCTGTCGCACTCATACTATAAAACGATATAACTCAATACCACGGCAGAAAAATACACGGGTAACTAATAGAGTATCAGTACTCCTCTCAGTATAACTAGGTACGAAACTACCACTGTTCACAGTGTTTCAACAGTTTTCAGTCAGCATGATAGAGAACGTTGATGCATTCTGACTCTCAAATTCATGGCTGCTTTATTTCCTGTCGCAGTCATAATATACTTATAAAATGATATAACACAATACCATTGTAGAAATATACCCTCCTAACCAATAGAGTATTACTACTCTGAACAAAAATAGGTACCAAAGCTACAGCTGTTTACTGTGTTTCAACAGTTTTCAGTCGGCATGAGAGAGTATCTTGACACATTCTGACTCTCAAATTCATGGCTGCCTTATTTTCTGTCGCAGTCATAATATACTTATAAAATGATATAACACAATACCATTGTTGAAATATACCCTCTTAACGAATAGAGTATTACTACTCTGAACAAAAATAGGTACCAAAGCTACAGCTGTTTACTGTGTTTCAACAGTTTTCAGTCAGCATGGTAGAGAATCTTGACACATACTGACTTTCAAACTCATGGCTGCCTTATTTTCTGTCGCAGTCATACTATACTTATAAAATGATATAACTCGATACCACGGCAGAAAAATACACGGGTAACTAATAGAGTATTAGTACTCTCAGTTCAACTAGGTACGAAACTACCACTGTTCACCGTGTTTCAACGGTTTTCAGTCAGCTTGATAGAGAATCTTGACACAATCTGATTCTAAAATTCATGGCTGCCTTATTTCCTGTCGCAGGTATACTATACTTATGAAACGATATAACTTGATACCATTGTTGAAAAACACCCTGGTAATGAATAGAGTATTAGTACTCTCAACAAAAATAGGTACCAAAGATAGAGCTGTTGACTGTGTTTCAACAGTTTTCAGTCAGCATGATAGAGAATCTTGACAAATTCTGATTCTAAAATCCATGGTTGCCTTATTTCCTGTCGCAGGTATACTATACTTATGAAACGATATAACTTGATACCATTGTTGAAAAATACCCTGGTGACGAATAAAGTATTTGTACTCTCGACAAAATTAGGCACCAAAGCTACAGCTGTTTACTGTGTTTCAACAGTTTTCAGTCAGCATGATAGAGAATCTTGATACATTCTGACTCTCAAATTCATGGCTGCTTTTTTTCCTGTCGCAGTCACACTATACTTATAAAACGATATAACACAATTCCATTGTTGAAAAGTACACTCTTAACGAATAGAGTATTAGTACTCTCACCAAAAATAGGTACCAAAGCTACAGGTGTTTACTGTGTTTCAACAGTTTTCAGTCAGCATGATAGAGAATCTTGATACATTCTGACTCTCAAATTCATGGCTGCCTCATTTCCTGATGCAGTCATACTATACTTATAAAACGATATAACACAATACCATTGTTGAAAAATACCCAGGTAACGAATAGAGTATTAGTACTCTGAACAAAAATAGGTACCGAAGCTACATCTGTTTACTGTGTTTCAACAGTTTTCAGTCAGCATGATAGAGAATCTTGACCCATTCTATCTTTCAAACTCATGGCTGCCTTATTTCCTGTTGCAGACATACTATACTTATAAAAAGATATAACTCAGTACCACGGTAGAAAAATACACTGGTAACCAATACAGTATTAGTACTGTCAACAAAAATAGGTTCCAAAGCTACAGTTATTCACTGTGTTTCAACAGTTTTCAGTCAGCATGATAGAGAATCTTGTCACATTCTGATTCTTAAATTCATGGCAGGCTTATTTCCTGTCGCAGTCATACTATACTTATGAAACGATATAACACAATACCATTGTTGAAAAATACCCTGTTAACGAATAGAGTATTAGTACTCTCAACAAAAATAGGTACCAAAGCTACGGCTGTTTACTGTGTTTCAACCGTTTTCAGTCAGCATTATAGAGAATCTTGACACATTGTGTCTTTCAAGCACATGGCTGCCTTATTTCCTGTCGCAGTCATACTATACTTATAAAACAATATAACTCAATACCATGGTAGAAAAATACACTGGTAACCAATTGAGTAATAGTATACTCTCAAGATAACTAGGTACCAAAGCTACAGGTGTTCACTGTGTTTCAACAGATTTCCGTCAGCATGGTAGAGTATCTTTACACATTCTGACTCTCAAGTTCATGGCTGCCTTATTTCCTTTCGCAGTCATACTATACTTTTAAAACAATATAGCACAATACCATTGTTGAAAAATACCCTGGTAACCAGAAGAGTATTAGTACTCTGAACAACAATAGGTACCAAAGCTACAGCTGTTCACTTTCTTTCAACAGTTTTCAGTCAGCATGATAGAGAATCTTGATACATTCTGACTCTCAAATTCATGGCTGCTTTCTTTTCTGTCGCAGTCATACTATACTTATAAAATATATAACTCAATACCATTGTTGAAAAATACCCTGGTAACGAATAGAGTATTAGTACTCAGAACAAAAATAGGTACCAAAGCTACAGCTGTTTACTGTGTTTCAACAGTTTTCAGTCAGCATGATAGAGAATCTTGATACATTCCGACTCTCAAATTCATGGCTGCTTTATTACCTGTCGCAGTCATAGTATGCTTATAAAACGATTTTACTCAATATCACGGTCGAAAAACACACTGGCAACCAATAGAGTATTAGTACTCTCAACATCACTAGGTACCAAAGCCACAGCTGTTCACTGTGTTCCAACTGCTTTCAGTCAGCATGATACACAGTCTTGACACATTGTGTCTTTCAAACTCATGGCTGCCTTATTTCCTGTCGCAGTCATACTATACTTATAAAATGAAAAACTCAATACCATTGTTGAAAAATACCCTGGTAATGAATAGAGTATTAGTACTCTTGACAAAAAGAGGTACCAAAGCTCCAGCTGTTTACTGTCTTTCAACAGTTTTCAGTCAGCATGATAGAGAATCTTGATACATTCTGACTCTCAAATTCATGGCTGCTTTCTTTCCTGTCGCAGTCGTACTATACTTATAAAACGATATAACACATTACCATTGTTGAAAATTCCCTCTTAACGAATAGAGTATTAGTACTCTCACCAAAAATAGGTACCAAAGCTACAGGTGTTTACTGTGTTTCAACAGTTTTCAGTCAGCATGATAGAGAATCTTGATACATTCTGACTCTCAAATTCATGGCTGCTTTCTTTCCTGTCGCAGTCGTACTATACTTATAAAATGATATAACACATTACCATTGTTGAAAATTCCCTCTTAGCGAATAGAGTATTAGTACTCTCAACAAAAATAGGTACCAAAGCTACAGCTGTTTTCTGTGTTTCAACAGGGTAGAAAAACACACTGGTAACCAATAGAGTATTAGTACTCTCAGCATAACTAGGCACCAAAGCTATAGGTGTTCACTGTGTTCCAACTGCTTTCAGTCAGCATGATACACAATCTTGACACATTCTGACTCTCAACCACATGGCCGCCTTATTTCATGTCGCAGTCATACTATACTTATAAAATGATATAACTCGATACCACGGCAGAAAAATACACGGGTAACTAATAGAGTATTAGTACTCTCAGTTCAACTAAGTACGAAACTACCACTGTTCACCGTGTTTCAACGGTTTTCAGTCAGCTTGATAGAGAATCTTGACACAATCTGATTCTAAAATTCATGGCTGCCTTATTTCCTGTCGCAGGTATACTATACTTATGAAACGATATAACTTGATACCATTGTTGAAAAACACCCTGGTAATGAATAGAGTATTAGTACTCTCAACAAAAATAGGTACCAAAGATAGAGCTGTTGACTGTGTTTCAACAGTTTTCAGTCAGCATGATAGAGAATCTTGACAAATTCTGATTCTAAAATCCATGGTTGCCTTATTTCCTGTCGCAGGTATACTATACTTATGAAACGATATAACTTGATACCATTGTTGAAAAATACCCTGGTGACGAATAAAGTATTTGTACTCTCGACAAAATTAGGCACCAAAGCTACAGCTGTTTACTGTGTTTCAACAGTTTTCAGTCAGCATGATAGAGAATCTTGATACATTCTGACCCTCAAATTCATGGCTGCTTTTTTTCCTGTCGCAGTCACACTATACTTATAAAACGATATAACACAATTCCATTGTTGAAAAGTACACTCTTAACGAAGAGAGTATTAGTACTCTCACCAAAAATAGGTACCAAAGCTACAGGTGTTTACTGTGTTTCAACAGTTTTCAGTCAGCATGATAGAGAATCTTGATACATTCTGACTCTCAAATTCATGGCTGCCTCATTTCCTGATGCAGTCATACTATACTTATAAAACGATATAACACAATACCATTGTTGAAAAATACCCAGGTAACGAATAGAGTATTAGTACTCTGAACAAAAATAGGTACCGAAGCTACATCTGTTTACTGTGTTTCAACAGTTTTCAGTCAGCATGATAGAGAATCTTGACCCATTCTATCTTTCAAACTCATGGCTGCCTTATTTCCTGTTGCAGACATACTATACTTATAAAAAGATATAACTCAGTACCACGGTAGAAAAATACTCTGGTAACCAATACAGTATTAGTACTGTCAACAAAAATAGGTTCCAAAGCTACAGTTATTCACTGTGTTTCAACAGTTTTCAGTCAGCATGATAGAGAATCTTGTCACATTCTGATTCTTAAATTCATGGCAGGCTTATTTCCTGTCGCAGTCATACTATACTTATGAAACGATATAACACAATACCATTGTTGAAAAATACCCTGTTAACGAATAGAGTATTAGTACTCTCAACAAAAATAGGTACCAAAGCTACGGCTGTTTACTGTGTTTCAACCGTTTTCAGTCAGCATTATAGAGAATCTTGACACATTGTGTCTTTCAAGCACATGGCTGCCTTATTTCCTGTCGCAGTCATACTATACTTATAAAACAATATAACTCAATACCATGGTAGAAAAATACACTGGTAACCAATTGAGTAATAGTATACTCTCAAGATAACTAGGTACCAAAGCTACAGGTGTTCACTGTGTTTCAACAGATTTCCGTCAGCATGGTAGAGTATCTTTACACATTCTGACTCTCAAGTTCATGGCTGCCTTATTTCCTTTCGCAGTCATACTATACTTTTAAAACAATATAGCACAATACCATTGTTGAAAAATACCCTGGTAACCAGAAGAGTATTAGTACTCTGAACAACAATAGGTACCAAAGCTACAGCTGTTCACTTTCTTTCAACAGTTTTCAGTCAGCATGATAGAGAATCTTGATACATTCTGACTCTCAAATTCATGGCTGCTTTCTTTTCTGTCGCAGTCATACTATACTTATAAAATATATAACTCAATACCATTGTTGAAAAATACCCTGGTAACGAATAGAGTATTAGTACTCAGAACAAAAATAGGTACCAAAGCTACAGCTGTTTACTGTGTTTCAACAGTTTTCAGTCAGCATGATAGAGAATCTTGATACATTCCGACTCTCAAATTCATGGCTGCTTTATTACCTGTCGCAGTCATAGTATGCTTATAAAACGATTTTACTCAATATCACGGTCGAAAAACACACTGGCAACCAATAGAGTATTAGTACTCTCAACATCACTAGGTACCAAAGCCACAGCTGTTCACTGTGTTCCAACTGCTTTCAGTCAGCATGATACACAGTCTTGACACATTGTGTCTTTCAAACTCATGGCTGCCTTATTTCCTGTCGCAGTCATACTATACTTATAAAATGAAAAACTCAATACCATTGTTGAAAAATACCCTGGTAATGAATAGAGTATTAGTACTCTTGACAAAAAGAGGTACCAAAGCTCCAGCTGTTTACTGTCTTTCAACAGTTTTCAGTCAGCATGATAGAGAATCTTGATACATTCTGACTCTCAAATTCATGGCTGCTTTCTTTCCTGTCGCAGTCGTACTATACTTATAAAACGATATAACACATTACCATTGTTGAAAATTCCCTCTTAACGAATAGAGTATTAGTACTCTCACCAAAAATAGGTACCAAAGCTACAGGTGTTTACTGTGTTTCAACAGTTTTCAGTCAGCATGATAAAGAATCTTGATACATTCTGACTCTCAAATTCATGGCTGCTTTCTTTCCTGTCGCAGTCGTACTATACTTATAAAATGATATAACACATTACCATTGTTGAAAATTCCCTCTTAGCGAATAGAGTATTAGTACTCTCAACAAAAATAGGTACCAAAGCTACAGCTGTTTTCTGTGTTTCAACAGGGTAGAAAAACACACTGGTAACCAATAGAGTATTAGTACTCTCAACATAACTAGGCACCAAAGCTATAGGTGTTCACTGTGTCCCAACTGCTTTCAGTCAGCATGATACACAATCTTGACACATTCTGACTCTCAACCACATGGCCGCCTTATTTCATGTCGCAGTCATACTATACTTATAAAATGATATAACTCGATACCACGGCAGAAAAATACACGGGTAACTAATAGAGTATTAGTACTCTCAGTTCAACTAAGTACGAAACTACCACTGTTCACCGTGTTTCAACGGTTTTCAGTCAGCTTGATAGAGAATCTTGACACAATCTGATTCTAAAATTCATGGCTGCCTTATTTCCTGTCGCAGGTATACTATACTTATGAAACGATATAACTTGATACCATTGTTGAAAAACACCCTGGTAATGAATAGAGTATTAGTACTCTCAACAAAAATAGGTACCAAAGATAGAGCTGTTGACTGTGTTTCAACAGTTTTCAGTCAGCATGATAGAGAATCTTGACAAATTCTGATTCTAAAATCCATGGTTGCCTTATTTCCTGTCGCAGGTATACTATACTTATGAAACGATATAACTTGATACCATTGTTGAAAAATACCCTGGTGACGAATAAAGTATTTGTACTCTCGACAAAATTAGGCACCAAAGCTACAGCTGTTTACTGTGTTTCAACAGTTTTCAGTCAGCATGATAGAGAATCTTGATACATTCTGACCCTCAAATTCATGGCTGCTTTTTTTCCTGTCGCAGTCACACTATACTTATAAAACGATATAACACAATTCCATTGTTGAAAAGTACACTCTTAACGAATAGAGTATTAGTACTCTCACCAAAAATAGGTACCAAAGCTACAGGTGTTTACTGTGTTTCAACAGTTTTCAGTCAGCATGATAGAGAATCTTGATACATTCTGACTCTCAAATTCATGGCTGCCTCATTTCCTGATGCAGTCATACTATACTTATAAAACGATATAACACAATACCATTGTTGAAAAATACCCAGGTAACGAATAGAGTATTAGTACTCTGAACAAAAATAGGTACCGAAGCTACATCTGTTTACTGTGTTTCAACAGTTTTCAGTCAGCATGATAGAGAATCTTGACCCATTCTATCTTTCAAACTCATGGCTGCCTTATTTCCTGTTGCAGACATACTATACTTATAAAAAGATATAACTCAGTACCACGGTAGAAAAATACACTGGTAACCAATACAGTATTAGTACTGTCAACAAAAATAGGTTCCAAAGCTACAGTTATTCACTGTGTTTCAACAGTTTTCAGTCAGCATGATAGAGAATCTTGTCACATTCTGATTCTTAAATTCATGGCAGGCTTATTTCCTGTCGCAGTCATACTATACTTATGAAACGATATAACACAATACCATTGTTGAAAAATACCCTGTTAACGAATAGAGTATTAGTACTCTCAACAAAAATAGGTACCAAAGCTACGGCTGTTTACTGTGTTTCAACCGTTTTCAGTCAGCATTATAGAGAATCTTGACACATTGTGTCTTTCAAGCACATGGCTGCCTTATTTCCTGTCGCAGTCATACTATACTTATAAAACAATATAACTCAATACCATGGTAGAAAAATACACTGGTAACCAATTGAGTAATAGTATACTCTCAAGATAACTAGGTACCAAAGCTACAGGTGTTCACTGTGTTTCAACAGATTTCCGTCAGCATGGTAGAGTATCTTTACACATTCTGACTCTCAAGTTCATGGCTGCCTTATTTCCTTTCACAGTCATACTATACTTTTAAAACAATATAGCACAATACCATTGTTGAAAAATACCCTGGTAACCAGAAGAGTATTAGTACTCTGAACAACAATAGGTACCAAAGCTACAGCTGTTCACTTTCTTTCAACAGTTTTCAGTCAGCATGATAGAGAATCTTGATACATTCTGACTCTCAAATTCATGGCTGCTTTCTTTTCTGTCGCAGTCATACTATACTTATAAAATATATAACTCAATACCATTGTTGAAAAATACCCTGGTAACGAATAGAGTATTAGTACTCAGAACAAAAATAGGTACCAAAGCTACAGCTGTTTACTGTGTTTCAACAGTTTTCAGTCAGCATGATAGAGAATCCTGATACATTCCGACTCTCAAATTCATGGCTGCTTTATTACCTGTCGCAGTCATAGTATGCTTATAAAATGATTTTACTCAATATCACGGTCGAAAAACACACTGGCAACCAATAGAGTATTAGTACTCTCAACATCACTAGGTACCAAAGCTACAGCTGTTCACTGTGTTCCAACTGCTTTCAGTCAGCATGATACACAGTCTTGACACATTGTGTCTTTCAGACTCATGGCTGCCTTATTTCCTGTCGCAGTCATACTATACTTATAAAATGAAAAACTCAATACCATTGTTGAAAAATACCCTGGTAATGAATAGAGTATTAGTACTCTTGACAAAAAGAGGTACCAAAGCTCCAGCTGTTTACTGTCTTTCAACAGTTTTCAGTCAGCATGATAGAGAATCTTGATACATTCTGACTCTCAAATTCATGGCTGCTTTCTTTCCTGTCGCAGTCGCACTATACTTATAAAACGATATAACACATTACCATTGTTGAAAATTCCCTCTTAACGAATAGAGTATTAGTACTCTCACCAAAAATAGGTACCAAAGCTACAGGTGTTTACTGTGTTTCAACAGTTTTCAGTCAGCATGATAGAGAATCTTGATACATTCTGACTCTCAAATTCATGGCTGCTTTCTTTCCTGTCGCAGTCGTACTATACTTATAAAACGATATAACACATTACCATTGTTGAAAATTCCCTCTTAGCGAATAGAGTATTAGTACTCTCAACAAAAATAGGTACCAAAGCTACAGCTGTTTTCTGTGTTTCAACAGGTTAGAAAAACACACTGGTAACCAATAGAGTATTAGTACTCTCAACATAACTAGGCACCAAAGCTACAGGTGTTCACTGTGTTCCAACTGCTTTCAGTCAGCATGATACACAATCTTGACACATTCTGACTCTCAACCACATGGCCGCCTTATTTCATGTCGCAGTCATACTATACTTATAAAACGATATAACTCAATACTACAGTAGAAAAATACACTGGTAATGAATAGAGTATTAGTACTCTCCACATAACTAGGTACCAAAGCCACAGCTGTTTACTGTGTGTCAACAGTTTGCAGTCAGCATGGTAGAGAATCTTGACACATTATGATTCTAAAATCCATGGTTGCCTTATTTACTGTTGCAGTCATATTATTCTTATAAAACGATATAACTCAATACCATGGTAGAAAATACCCTGGTAACGAATAAAGTATTTGTTCTCTCAACAGTAATGGATACCAAAGCTACAGCTGTTTACTGTGTTTCAACAGTTTTCAGTCAGAATGATAGAGAATCTTGATACATTCTGACTCTCAAATTCATGGCTGCTTTATTTCCTGTCACAGTCATAGTATACTTATAAAACGACATAACTCAATACCATTGTTCAAAAATACCCTGGTAATGAATAGAGTAGTAGTACTCTCGACAAAAATAGGTACCAAAGCTGCAGCTGTTTACTGTTTTTCAACACTTTTCAGTCAGCATGGTAGAGAATCTTGACACATTCTGACTCTCAAATTCATGGCTGCCTTGTTTCCTGTCGCAGTCATACTATAGTTATAAAACTATGTAACTCAATACCACGGTATAAAATCTCCAGGTAAGGAATAAAGTATTAGTACTCTCATCAAAGATAGGTAACAAAGGTGCAGCTGTTTACTGTGTTTCAACAGTTTTCAGTCAGCATCATAGAGAATCTTGACACATTTTCAACCAATCTAACCCTGCCTGTGCTGCAGTGTGGAGTTATGATGTTCGGGAGCTGGCAGCTGCTCGTCGTTGCTCGGTGATTCTCTCCGGGTACTTCAGCTTCCTTCACCCGTAAAACTGTCACGGTCCTGATTAGCCTTTGTGCATAAATATGTGACCTTAAACATGAATAAATAAATAAATAAATAAATAAATAAATAAATAAATAAATAAATAAATATATAATCTTGACACATTCTGACTCTCAAATTCATAGCTGCCTTATTTCCTGTCACAGTCATACTCTACTTTTAAAACAATATAACACAATACCATTGTTGAAAAATACCCTGGTAATGAATAGAGTATTAGTACTCGGAACAAAGATAGGTACCAAAGCTAGAGCTGTTTATTGTGTTTCAATAGTTTTCATTTAGCATGGTAGAGAATGTTGGCACATTCTGACTCTCAAATTCATGGCTGCCTTATTTCCTGTCACAGTCATCCTATACTTATAAAACAATATAACACAATATAACAGAATACGATCGTTGAAAAATACCCTGGTGACGAGTAGTGCATTAATGCTCCGAACAAAAATAGGTACCAGAGCTACAGCTGTTTACTGTGTTTCATCAGTTTTCAGTTAGCATTACAGAGAATCCTGATACATTCTGACTCTCAAATTCGTGGCTGCCTTATTTCCTGTCACAGTCATACTGTACTTATAAAACCACGTAACACAGTACCGTTGTTGAAAAATACCATGGTAATGAATAGAGTATTAGTACTCTCAACAAAAATGGGTACCAAAGCTACATCTGTTTACTGTGTTTCAACAGTTTTCAGTCAGCATGGTAGAGACTCTTGACACATTCTGACTCTCAAACTCATGGCTGCCTTATTTCCTGTCATAGTCATACTATACTTATAAAACCACGTAACACAATACCATTGTTGAAAAATACCCTGGTAATGAATAGAGTATTAGTACTCTCAACAAAAATGGGTACCAAAGCTACATCTGTTTACTGTGTTTCAACAGTTTTCAGTCAGCATGATAGAGAATCCTGATACATTCTGACTCTCAAATTCATGGCTGCCTCATTTCCTGACGCAGTCATACTATACTTATAAAACCACGTAACACAATACCATTGTTGAAAAATACCCTGGTAATGAATAGAGTATTAGTACTCTCATCAAAAATGGGTACCAAAGCTACAGCTGTTTACTGTGTTTCAACAGTTTTCAGTCAGCATGGCAGAGAATCTTGACTTATTCTGATTCTAAAATTCATGGCTGCTTCATTTCCTGTCGCTGTCATACTATAGTTATAAAACGATATAACTTAATACCACAGTAGAAAATACCCTGGTAACAAATAAAGTATTAGTTCTCTCAACAAAGATAGGTACCAAAGCTAGAGCTGTTTACTGTGTTTCCACAGTTTTCAGTTAGCATGGTAGAGAACGTTGGCACATTCTGACTCTCATATTCATGGCTGCCTTATTTCCTGTCGCAGTCATCCTATACTTGTAAAACAATATAACACAACATAACACAATACGATTGTTGAAAAATACCCTAGTAACGAGTAGTGCATTAGTGCTCTGAACAAAAATAGGTTCCAAAGCTACAGCTGTTTACTGTGTTTCAACAGTTTTCAGTCAGCATGATAGAGAATCTTGATACATTCTGACTCTCATATTCATGGCTGCCTTATTTCCTGTCGCAGTCATCCTATACTTGTAAAACAATATAACACAACATAACACAATACGATTGTTGAAAAATACCCTGGTAATGAATAGAGTATTAGTACTCTCAACAAAAATGGGTACCAAAGGTACTGCTGTTTACTGTGTTTCAACAGTTTTCAGTCAGCATGGAAGAGAATCTTGACTTATTTTGATTCTAAAATTCATGGCTGCTTTATTTGCTGTCGCAGTCATAGTATACTTATAAAACGATATAACTCAATGCCAGGGGGCACGGTGGCTCAGTTGGTAGAGGTGGAGGCTGCAAGCCAAGAGGTCCTCTGTTCGAATCCCACCTGCAGCAACAGCGTTGTGTCCTTGGGCCAGACACTCCCCCCCCCCCCGATTTCCTACATTGGGGCACGATGACGCTTTGTACTGAGGCGTACTGCACGTCGATGGTGCACATGTCTTCAACCAATCTAACCCTGCCTGTGCTGCGGTGCAGAGTTCAGAGTTACGATATTGGAGAGCTGACAGCTGCTCGTCATTGCTCGGTGGTTCTTCCTCCACCCGTCAAACTGTCACGGTCACGATTAGCCATTGTGACCATACGTATGTGACCTTAAACACCAATAAATAAATAAATAAATAAATAAATAAATAACTCAATGCCATGGTAGAAAAATACACTGGTAACTAATAGAGTATTAGTACTCTCAAGATAACTAGGTACCAAAGCTACAGCTGTTTATTGTGTTTGAACAGTTTTCAGTCAGCATGATAGAGAATCTTGACACACTGTGTCTTTCAAACTCATGGCTGCCTTATTTCCTGTCGCAGTCATACTATACTTATAAAATGATATAACTCAATACCACAGTAGAAAAATAAACTGGTAACCAATAGAGTATTAGTACTCTCAACATAAATGGGTACCAAAGCTACAGCTGTTTACTGTGTTTGCACAGTTTTCAGTCAGCATGGTAGAGAATCTTGACATATTTTCAACCAATCTAACCCTTCCTCTGCTGCAGTGCAGAGTTACGATGTTGGGGAGCTGGCTGCTCCTCGTCTTTGCTCGGTGGTTCTCTCCGGGTACTCCGGCTTCCTCCACCCGTAAAATTGTCATGGTCCTGATTAGCCATTGTGCATAAATATGTGACCTTAAACATCAATAAATAAATAAATAAATATATATAAATAAATAATCTTGACACATTCTGACTCTCAAATTCTTAGCTGCCTTATTTCCTGTTGCAGTCATACTGTACTTATAAAACAATATAACACAATACCATTGTTGAAAAATACTCTGGTGATGAATAGTGTATTAATACTCTCAATATAACTAGGTACCAAAGCTACATCTGTTTACTGTGTTTCAACAGTTTTCAGTCAGCATGATAGAGAATCCTGATACATTCTGACTCTCAAATTCATGGCTGCCTTATTTCCTGTTGCAGTCATACTATAGTTATAAAACGATACAACTCAATACCACAGTAGAAAATACCCTGGTAACGAATAAAGTATTAGTTCTCTCAAGAAAGATAGGTACCAAAGGTTTCCTGTCGCAGTCATGCTATACTTATAAAACTATAACACAATACGATTGTTGAAAAATACCCTGGTAACGAGTAGTGCATTAGAGCTCTGGACAAAAATAGGTACCAAAGCAACAGCTGTTTACTGTGTTTCAACAGTTTTCAGTCAGCATGATAGAGAATCCTGATACATTCTGACTCTTAAATTCATGGCTGCCTCATTTCCTGACGCAGTCATACTATACTTATAAAACGATATAACTCAATACCATTGTTGAAAAATACCCTGGTAACGAATAGAGTATTAGTACTCAGAACAACAATAGGTACCAAAGCTACATCTGTTTACTGTGTTTCAACAGTTTTCAGTCAGCATGATAGAGAATCTTGATACATTCTGACTCTCAAATTCATGGCTGCCTTATTTCCTGTCGCAGTCATACTATACTTATAAAACCACGTAACACAATACCATTGTTGAAAAATACCCTGGTAATGAATAGAGTATTAGTACTCTCAACAAAAATGGGTACCAAAGCTGCATCTGTTTACTGTGTTTCAACAGTTTTCAGTCAGCATGGTAGAGACTCTTGACACATTCTGACTCTCAAACTCATGGCTGCCTTATTTCCTGTCATAGTCATACTATACCTATAAAACTATACAACACAATACCACCGTAGAAAAATACACTGGTGGTAACCGATAGAGTATTAGTACTCTGAACATAACTAGGTACCAAAACTACAGCTGTTCACTGTGTTTCAACAGTTTTGAGTCAGCATGATAGAGAATCTTGACACATTCTGAATCCCAACCTCATGGCTGCCTTATTTCATGTCGCAGTCGTACTTTAGTTATAAAACGATATAACTCAATACCACTGTAGAAAATACCCTGCTAACTAATAAAGTATTAGTACTTTCAACAAAAATAGGTACCAAAGCCACAGCTGTTTACTGTGTTTCAACAGTTTTCAGTCAGCATGATAGAGAATCTTGACATATTATGATTCAGAAATCCATGGTTGCCTTATTTTCTGTTGCAGTCATATTACACTTATAAAACGATACAACTCAATACCATGGTAGAAAGTACCCTGGTAACGAATAAAGTATTTGTTCTCTCAGCAATAATGGATACCAAAGCTACAGCTGTTTACTGTGTTTCAACAGTTTTCAGTCAGCATGGTAGAGAATCTTGACACATTTTCAACCAATCTAACCCTGCCTGTGCTGCAGTGTGGAGTTACGATGTTCAGGAGCTGGCAGCTGCTTGGTGGTTCTCTCCGGGTACTCCAGCTTCCTCCACCCGTAAAACTGTCACGGTCCTGATTAGCCATTGTGCATAAATATGTGACCTTAAACATCAATAAATAAATAAATAAATAAATATATATAAATAAATAATCTTGACACATTCTGACTCTCAAATTCATAGCTGCCTTATTTCCTGTCGCAGTCATACTATACTTATGAAATGATATAACTCAATACCATTGTTGAAAAATACCCTGGTAACGAATAGAGTATTAGTACTCTGAACAAAAATAGGTACCAAAGCTACATCTGTTTACTGTGTTTCAACAGTATTCAGTCAGCATGGTAGAGAATCTTGGCACATTCTGACTCTCAAATTCATGGTTGCCTTATTTCCTGTCGTAGTCATACTATAGTTATAAAACGATATAACTCAATACCACAGTAGAAAATACCCTGGTAACAAATAAAGTATTAGTTCTCGCAACAAAGATAGGTACCAAAGCTAGAGCTGTTTACTGTTTCAACAGTTTTCAGTTAGCATGGTAGAGAATGTTGGCACATTCTGACTCTCAAATTCATGGCTGCCTTATTTCCTGTCGCAGTCATCCTATACTTATAAAACAATATAACACAATATAACACAATACGATTGTTGAAAAATACCCTGGTAACGAGTCGTGCATTAGTGCTCTGAACAAAAATAGGTACCAAAGCTACAGCTGTTTACTGTGTTTCAACAGTTTTCAGTTAGCATGACAGAGAATCCTGATACATTCTGACTCTCAAATTCATGGCTGCCATATTTCCTGACGCAGTCATACTATGTTTATAAAATGATATAACACAATACCATTGTTGAAAAATACCCTGGTAACGAATAGAGTATTAGTACTCAGAACAACAATAGGTTCCAAAGCTACAGCTGTTTACTGTGTTTCAACAGTTTTCAGTCAGCATGATAGCGAATCTTGACACATTTTGATTCGAAAATTCATGGCTGCTTTATTTCCTTCCGCAGTCATAGTATACTTATAAAACGATATAACTCAATACCATGGTAGAAAAATACACTGGTAACTAATAGAGTATTAGTACTCTCAAGATAACTAGGTACCAAAGCTACAGCTGTTTACTGTGTTTCAACAGTTTTCAGTCATAGTCTGGTCGCCAAACCCCCGAAAATCACGAATGCTTGTTTTCGCGTAGAAAGTTTATTTCTTGATGGATTTTGCAAATTTAGACATTTGAGAACAATATTCAATCGGCTGACCATCTGTCAGCCTTGAGCAATTTTTTTGTAGAGTCTTGAAAAGGTATATACCCTACCCCGAATTTGATACCAAATGTGAAAACACCTATATTTGAATATTCTGTAAATTCTCATTACTAACATGAAATTTATCGGTAAACCTTACTATTTGTACACTTGGCATGGTTTGTAGTATCATATACTCCAGAATTCAAAATTATGTCGACACACAGAAGTCCAATATGGCCGCTGTGTCGGATCGTCATGTCGAAATTTTAACTTCTTTTCTCAGTTGCACCATAAATCGTTTATTCTGTGAAACAAATTGTATCTTAATTGTGCCAGTTCATGCTCTGCCATCATGGAGCATCCATTTGTGCTCATGATGATACCAAAATGGGCATGTGTTGAATACTTCGATCGATATAGCGCTTTCACCGAATGACACTATAACCAGACGGAGGCTAAAATTTCAATACATTTCTGGTAGCTGTACCAACGGTCATATATATAATAGTTATGGACGGAGGATCGAGTTTTATCATGGAATCACATACACACTACTCGGGATAGGTGTTCTTACGATGTCTCAGGCAGTAAATTCCTGAACAACACGAATAAAGAGCGTTGTTCGCAGCAAACAGTGCTCTTTACTACACCTGATACTAAGCGAGTAAGGATGTTCAAAAATCCACATTCAAATCAGTGATATCTGATCACTCAACGTGTGAAGACATACTTTCGCTTCCATTCATTGTTGGGTTTTCGTATCAGTTTCGATCGTGCTTACTGGCTGAAATTAATAATAGATTACCACTTTTATTCATATTTTGTTCAATTGAAATTATTCAATTCGTTTATTGTTTCTTTATTGTTGACATTGTAACCCGTTTTTGGCTGAGTGAAGTTCCCCAGTTAATTTGTTCTTTGAAGCTTGACAGTAAATTGTCAGAATATTATGTCTCAAAGGTGCTATTTTTCAGATATTTATAAGTGCTCTGATTCGAGCGAGAAACGCTTTGTCAAAGTATTGGCTACAAGAATACGGAAGGTCATTGCGAATAGTGAGATCTATGGCGACGGTCTATGTCTTGATTTGCGTCCGAGGTTCGAGGCCGACAATGATATCACGCTCGATGCTCATAGACAATGTATCGATAAATACATACACCCCTGAAACGTGGCACGAGCTAAGCAAAAGCGTGGTGCAAATGAGGAAGTTCACGATGGACCACCTCCTAAGAAAATCACCAGATGTTCAGACATCAGCACTTTCAACTTCTTGGTTGATTGCTTATTTTGTGGGCGCGAATGTAAAGTTGAGAAAGATAAAAAGAATCCCTCTAGATGGAGACCAGCTTGTGTCTTCCGACAAACTCACATTAAACAAGGTACCTCCACACCGAAAGTGGAAATTCTTCAGAAGTGCGACGACCGTAGTGACAATTGGTCCATTGAAGTCCGCATTAGAGTCAATCAGGCTGTTAGTGATTTGCATGCAGCTGATGCTCGCTACCATTCTGATTATCGTCAGTCGTTCATGGGAGAAAGATCAGTCGTTGCAAGCAAAAGATCGGCAGCATTATCAGTTGCTCCACCCGATATCGAACCACCCCTCCAAGCTGTTTTAGATTTTATGAAGAAAGACAACTCTCTCAGTTGGAGTTCTGTTGAATTGCATGGAATCTATGTTGAAAATGGCGGAGAGAGTCTGTGTCGGAGGCTCCTTGTCTTCAAATTGACAGATTTCTGCAACGAAGAATTATTGCTCCTCAGCTCACTGTCAATCGCTACAATAATTGCAATCAGATCTCGAGTGGGTTCGCTCCTGAGAATTGATAGTGATTTCAAAAATGATGTCCCCGTGGCCATGAAGACTCTTTGCACAGAACTTTTTAAGGATGTTGAAAACATTGAACTAGATGGGAACAATTACAAGTCAACTTTAGATAAGACCACCCTTTTCGAATATTCAAGTCAAACTGTAACAGACTTTCTTGGTAGCTTATCGCCAAAACTTGACAACACACTTACGGCACTTATGATAGGTAATATGATAACTTCTGCCATCAAAGGTGTCCCTACACCATTGCAAATTAGTTTAGCTGTATTACTCCGCGATTCAAAGGAATTGGTCAAGTCCTTGAACGACTTTGGAGTAACATGCACGTATGATGAGTTGTTACGGTTTAAAAAATCGGCAGCCGTACTCGCCTCAAAGAGTAACAACCTGACCACAATCACTACTTCGGAAGATGGGTTGATACAGTTTGTTGTTGATAACTTCGATGCCGATATATCTTCACAAAACGGCAAGCTCAGCACACACTCGTTGGCAGTTTTGATGACGCAACCTAGCACGAAGAGAGATTCTCCCTCTCCAATGATACCGAGAGTCACTAAACTCGACATGGCTAAACCAGTTGATTACAACACTGAAAAGTCAACGTTCGATGTACCAAAGAAGCCAGAAGTCCCTCATTGCTTAATCCGCAAAGAAGTACCTCAGCTCCAAGTATTGGTTCGCATGGTCATGGCAGAACGAAGGGCGTTGCAGAATGACCTTGAATTTTTGAAGGATATTGTAACGAAACCTAACTGTCCTGAGTTCAATGGCTACAACACCAGGTCATCCCGACAAAGTGGGCAATCCCCTCAACCAGAGACGAAGGCTGTGTACTTACCATTGATTGACATGCCACCGGCTGATCCAGATACAATTTCAACCGCCATGTTAGATGCAATGCATCTAACTGAGTTGACTGGGCAGAAATATACTTTATTCACTGCTGATCAACAGCTATATAAAGTAGCGTTGGATGTTCTGTGGTCAAATCACGATCACTTTGGAACATTGATTCCGAGGTTGGGAGGCATGCATATGTTAATGAGTTTTCTGGGTGCTATTGGCAACTTGATGGAGAACACGGGTTTATCTGAAATTCGTGAGTCTTGTGTTCAGCGGAGTAGCCAAAATGCTAAGCGGGAAGAAGTTTCCTCAAAATATGCGTGCATTTCGGTTGTTGGCAGAAGAGCTGCTTAGAGATATCGTCAGTAGAGATGATGTTGTCTGCCTGGAAGATTTCATTGACACATTGAGTGAAATATCAGACCAGAGCAGGACTTGCAAGGTTTGGGTGGACTGCTTCATAAGACCAGTTCTTATAATGATGAAGTACGTAAGGGCTGAGAGGGAAGGGGACTGGCCCTTGCATTTGGCAACTGTAAAACAAATGCTCCCTTACTTCTTTGCATCCGGCCATGTCAACTATGCTAGATATGGCTTGTATTATCTGAGGGACATGGAACGACTTCCACAAGAAGTGTTGACACAATTTCTGAAGGGATCACATGTGATGAGACATGTTGATGGCATTTGGAATGGCATTTGGAGCGATATGTATATCGAATCCACTTTCATGCGTTATGGCCATGGTAAGTCTGGCATCATTGGCATCACATTAAAACCAGAAACTCTGAAAGTGTGGGCATTAAGCCTTCACAATTGTGGTCAACTTTTGAATGGTCTCGCGGAGGTTAGGGAATCAGACGTCGCGAATCGAGCAGTGCTCGAACACAAAGAGGAGATGACTGCGAGAATTGCTGCTGATTGCACTGATCGTGAGGGACTTAGAAACAAACTCGCGACAATCATACACCCCCTTGAACCCAAGCAACACCCGGATGAGATAGTCAATATTGTCAGTGGTCAGCATGCTAATCGCACTGTGAACTTGGACATGGCTGTAACACTTGGTAGACAGATGTTGACTGATTTCGAGAAGAAACTCCCGAGTGGGTTCTATTGTACTATATCAAGGCCCGTTGAAACAATGGCAGTTATGAAAAAGTCAGTCAAGTTGGGCGAGCACAAAACATGTGACAGCAATCTGATTTACTCTCGGGTGATGGGACTTCAAGCCAGCTCCAGGGAAATTAGTATAAATGATATACTCTCATACGAGTTATCACCCATTCCAACAGCTCTTTTCAATGACAATGGTGACATGCGGATATCCAAATCTAAATCGGTCATGAAGTCTGATACTGCAGTTATGATTCCAAACACTGACATGTCTGAGTCTGATATCAATGTGTCAACGTGCACTATTATAGACGGGTGTGCACTTCTTTGGATACCCCATTGGCCTGCTCCCAATAAATTATGTCACCCGAACGTGAACGATTTTGTCCAGCGATTTCAAGAGCATGTAAAGCGTCGGTTATTGGTTGGAGATACATATCTTGTGTTTGACAGATACAATGAATTCAGTACTAAATGTACGACTAGGGCAAAAAGAAGTGGTGAAGCTTGTGGTCAGAAATTCACGTTGACCGCAACGTCTCAATTACCTTCTCAGAAATTGGTTCTCATGGTAACTGAAAATAAGAAACAGTTGATAAGCATTATTGTTGATCATTTCAGACGTGACACACAATTTGCTGTTGATAACACTCAACAGCACGCGCTATTTGTTACTGGCCAGGACGCTTCACCCATTGAAATCGATAGAGGTATAGTTATTGAGAGGCGTGACATGGAAACTATGCACGAAGAAGCAGATAACATAATCGTTCAGCAAGCCATCAGAGCTGCTGATGACCACGACAATGTCAATAGTTCTTGCAGACGACACAGATATATACACACTGCTTATACATCACTATCTCGAACAAAACCTGTCATGTAGTATGTTCATGGAATCCCAAATAAAGGGGAAGTCAGTTGTTGAAATTGCAGCGACCGTTGAAGAACATAGAAGTATCATACCAAACTTGCTTGCCGAGTATTAGTACTCTGAACAACAATAGGTACCAAAGCTACAGCTGTTTACTGTGTTTCAACAGTTTTCAGTCAGCATGATAGAGAATCTTGATACATTCTGACTCTCAAATTCATGGGTGCCTGATTTCCTGTCGCAGTCATACTATACTTATAAAACCATATAACACAATACCATTGTTGAAAAGTACCCTGCTAATGAATAGAGTATTAGTACTCTCAACAAAAATGGGTACCAAAGCTACAGCTTTTTACTGTGTTTCAACAGTGTTCAGTCAGCAAGGTAGAGAATCTTGACACATTGTGTCTTTCAAACTCATGGCTGCCTTATTTCATGTCGCAGTCATACTATACTTTTAAAACAGTATAACACAATACCATTGTTGAAAAATACCCTGGTAAAGAATAGAGTATTAGTACTCTGAACAAAAATAGTTACCAAAGCTTCAGCTGTTTACAGTGTTTCAACAGTTTTCAGTCAGCATGATAGAGACTCTTGACACATTCTTATTTTAAAACTCATGGATGCCTTATTTTCTGTCGCAGTCAAACCATACTTATGAAACGATATAACTCAGTACCATGGTAGAAAAATACACTGGTAACTAATAGAGTATTGGTATTCTCAATATAAATAGGTTTCAAAGCTACCTCTGTTCACTGTTTTTTCAACAGTTTTCAGTCAGCATGATAGAGAATCTTGACACATTCAGATTCCAAAATTCATGGCTCCCTTATTTCCTGTCGCAGTTGTCATATTATACTTATGAAACGATATAACTCAATACCACGGTAGAAAAATACCATGGTAATGAATAGAGTATTAGTACTCTCGACAAAAATACGTACCAAAGCTTCAGCTGTTTACTGACATTCAACAGTTTTCAGTCAGCATGATAGGGAATCTTGACACATTCTGACTCTCAAACTCATGGCTGCCTTATTTCCTGTCGCAGTCATACTATACTTATGAAATGATATAACTCAGTACCACGGTAGAAAAATACACTGGTAGCTAATAAAGTATTAGTTCTCTTAACAAAAATAGGTACCAAGGCTGCATCTGTTTACTGTGTTTCAACAGTTTTCAGTCAGCATGATAGAGAATCTTGACACATTCTCACTCTGAAACTCATGGCTGCCTTATTTCCTGTCGCAGTCATACTATTTTTATAAAACTATATAACTCAGTACCACGGTAGAAAAATACATTGGTAACCAATAGAGTATTATTACTCTCAACATAACATGGCTGCCTTATTTCCTGTCGCAGTCATACTATACTTGTACAACAATATAACACAATACCATTGTTGAAAAATACCCTGGTAACGAGTAGTGCATTAGTGTTCTGAACAAAAATAAGTACCAAAGTTACAGCTGTTTAGTGTGTTTCAACAGTTTTCAGTCAGCATGATAGAGAATCTTGATACATTCTGACTCACAAAGTAATGGCTGCCTTATTTCCTGTCGCAGTCATACTATACTTATAAAACTATATAACACAATACCATTGTTGAAAAATACCCTGGTAATGAATGGTATTTTAGTACTCTCAACAAAAATGGGACCATAACTACAGCTGTTTACTGTGTTTCAACAGTTTTCAGTCAACAGGATAGACAATCTTGACACATTCTAATTCTAAAATCCATGGATGCCTTATTTCCTGTCACACTCATACTATTCTTATAGAACGATATAACTCAATACCACGGTAAAAAAATACACTGGTAACCAATAGAGTATTAGTACTCTCAACATAACTATATACCAAAGCTACAGCTGTTTACTGTGTTTCAACAGTTGTCAGTCAGCATGATAGAGAATCTTGACACATTCTGTCTTTCAAACTCATGGCTGCCTTATTTCCTGTCGCAGTCATACTATACTTATGAAACGATATAACTCAGTACCATGGTAGAAAAATACACTGGTAACTTATTAATAAAGTATTAGTTCTCTCAACAAAAATAGGTACCAAAGCTGCAGCTGTTTACTGTGTTTCAACAGTTTTCAGTCAGCATGGTAGAGAATCTTGACACATTCTGACTCTCAAACTCATGGCTGCCTTATTTCATGTCGCAGACATACTATAGTTATAAAACGATTTTACTCAATACCACGGTAGAAAAACACACTGGTAACCAATAGAGTATTAGTACTCAACATAACTAGGTACCAAAGCTACAGCTGTTCACTGTGTTCCAGCTGCTTTCAGTCAGCATGATAGACAATCTTGACACATTCTGACTCTCAACCTCATGGCCGCCTTATTTCATGTCGCAGTCGTACTATAGTTATAAAACGATTTTACTCAATACCACGGTAGAAAAACACACTGGTAACCAATAGAGTATTAGTACTCTCAACAAAAATAGGTACCAAGGCTGCAGCTGTTCACTGTGTTTCAACAGTTCTCAGTCAGCCTGATAGAGAATCTTGACACATTCTGATTCTAAAATTCATGGCTGCCTTATTTCCTGTCGTAGTCATACTATACTTATGAAATGATATAACTCAATACCATTGTTGAAAAATACCCTGGTAATGAATAGAGTATTAGTACTCTCGACAAAAATAGGTACCAAAGCTACAGCTGTTTTCTGTCTTTCAACAGTTTTCAGACAGCATGATAGAGAATCTTGGTACATTCTGACTCTCAAATTCATGTCTGCTTTATTTCTTGTCGCCGGCACATTATACTTATAAAACGATATAACACAATACCATTAGTACTCTCAACAAAAATAGGTACCAAAGCTACAGGTGTATACTGTGTTTCAACAGTTTTCAGTCAGCATGATAGGGAATCTTGACACATTGTGTCTTTCAAACTCATGGCTGCCTTATTTCCTGTCGCAGTCATACTATACTTATAAAACGATGTAACTCAGTACCACGGTAGAAAAATACACTGGTAACCAATAGAGTATTAGTACTCTCAACAGAAATAGGTACCAAAGCTGCAGCTGTTCAATGTTTCAACATTTTCAGTCAGCATGGTAGAGAATCTAGACACATTCTGATTCTAAAATCCATGGCTGCCTTATTTCCTGTCGCAGTCATACTATACTTATAAAACAATATAACACAATACGATTGTTGAAAAATACCCTGGTAAGGAGTAGTGCATTATTGCTCTGAACAAAAATAGGTACCAAAGCTACAGCTGTTTACTGTGTTTCAACAGTTTTCAGTCAGCGTGGTAGAGAATCTTGACACATTCTGTCTCTCAAATTCATGGCTGCTTTATTTCCTGTCGCAGTCCTACTATACTTATAAAAGAATATAACACAATGCCATTGTTGAAAAATACCCACATAACGAAGAGAGTATTAGGTATCTGAACAAAAATAGGTACTAAAGCTACAGCTGTTTTCTGTGTTTCAACAGTTTTCAGTCAGCATGATAGAGTATCTTGTTACATTCTGTCTTTCAAACTCATGGCTGCCTTATTTCCTGTCGCAGTCATACTATACTTATGAAACGATATAACTCAGTACCATGTTAGAAAAATACACTGGTAACCAATAGAATATTAGTACTCTTAGCATAACTAAGTACCAAAGCTACAGCTGTTTACTGTGTTTCACCAGTTTTCAGTCAGCATGGTAGAGAATCTTGAAACATAACACAGTACCATTGTTGAAAAATACCCTGGTAACGAGTAGTGCATTAGTACTCTTAACAAAAATAGGTACCAAAGCTACAGCTGTTTACTGTGTTTCAACAGTTTTCAGTCAGCATGATAGAGAATCTTGATTCTTTCTGACTCTCAAATTAATGGCTGCCTTATTTCCTGTCGTAGTCATACTATACTTATAAAACCATATAACACAATACCATTGTTGAAAAATACCCTGGTAATGAATAGTGTATTAGTACTCTCAACAAAAATGGGTACCAAACCTACAGCTGTTTACTGTGTTTCAACAGTTTTCAGTCAACAGGATAGACAATCTTGACACATTCTGATTCTAAAATCCATGGATGCCTTATTTCCTGTCACAGTCATACTATACTTATAGAACGATATAACTCAATACCACGGTAAAAAAAATACACTGGTAACCAACAGAGTATTACTACACTCAACAAAAATAGGTACCGAAGCTACAGCTGTTTACTGTGTTTCAACAGTTTTCAGTCAGCATGATAGAGTATCTTGATACATTCTGACTCACAAATTCATGGGTGCCTTTTTTTCTGGCGCAGTCATACTATACTTATAAAACGATATAACTCAATACCATGGTAGAAAATTCCCTGGTAACGAATAAAGTATTAGGACTCTGAACAAAAATAGGTACCAATACTGCAGCTGTTTACTGTGTTTCAACAGTTTTCAGTGAGCATAGTAGAGTATCTTTACACATTCTGACTCTCAAATTCATGGCTGCCTTATTTCCTGTCGCAGTCATACTATACTTATGAAACAATATAACACAATGCCATTGTTGAAAAATACTATGGTAACGAATAGAGTATTAGTAGTCTGAACAAAAATGGATACCAAAGCTACAGCTGTTTACTGTGTTTCAACAGTTTTCAGTCAGCTTGATAGAGAATCTTGACACATTCTGACTCTCAAACAAACTAATGTCCGCCCTTTTTGCAATTCGCAGTCATACTGTAGTTATAAAACGACATAACTCAATACCACAGTAGAAAATACCCTGCTAACGAATAAAGTATAAGTACTCTGAACAAAAATAGGTACCAAAGCTACAACTGTTTACTGTGTTTCAACAGTTTTCAGTCAGCATGATAGAGAATCTTGACACATTCTGTCTTTCAAACTCATAGCTTCATTATTTTCTGTCGCAGTCATACTATACTTATGAAACGATATTACTCAATACCATGGTAGAGAAATACACTGGTAACTAATAGAGTATTAGTACTCTCAATATAACTAGGTGCCAAAGCTACCGCTGTTCACTGTTGTTTCCACAGTTTTCAGTCAGCTTGATAGGGAATCTTGACACATTCTGATTCTAAAATTCATGGCTGCCTTATTTCCTGTCGCAGTCATACTATACTTATGAAACGATATAACTCAATACCATTGTTGAAAAATTCCCTGGTAATGAGTAGAGTATTAGTACTCTCACCAAAGATAAGTACCAAAGCTTCAGCTGTTTACTGTTTTTCAACAGTTTTCAGTCAGCATGTTAGAGAATCTTGACCCATTCTGTCTTTCAAACTCAATGCTGCCTTATTTCCTGTTGCAGTCATACTATACTTATAAAAAGATATAACTCAGTACCAGGGTAGAAAAATACGCTGGTAACCAATAGAGTATTAGTACTGTCAACAAAAATAGGTACCGTTATATAGAGAATCTTGACACATTCTGTCTTTCAAACTGATGGCTTCCTTATTTTCTGTCGCGGTCATACTATATTTATGAAACGATATAACTCAATACCATGGTAGAAAAATACACTGGTAAGTAATAGAGTATTAGAACTCTCAATATAACTAGGTGCCAAAGCTACTGCTGTTCACTGTTGTTTCCACAGTTATCAGTCAGCTTGATAGGGAATCTTGACACATTCTGTCTTAAAAACTTATGGCTGCCTTATTTCCTGTTGCAGGCATACTATACTTATGAAACGATATAACTCAATACCATTGTTGAAAAATTCCCTGGTAATGAGTAGAGTATTAGTACTCTCACCAAAGATAGGTACCAAAGCTACAGCTGTTCACTGTGTTTCAACAGTTTTCAGTCAGCATGTTAGAGAATCTTGACCCATTCTGTCTTTCAAACTCATGGCTGGCTTATTTCCTGTTCCAGTCTTACTATACTTATAAAAAGATATAACTCAGTACCACGGTAGAAAAATACACTGGTAACCAATAGAGTATTAGTACTGTCAATAAAAATAGGTACCAAAGCTACAGATATTCGCTGTGTTTCCACAGTTTTCAGTCAGCATGATAGAGAATCTTGACACATTCTGATTCTAAAATTCATGGGGGCCTTATTTCCTGTCGCAGTCATACTATACTTATGAAACGACATAACACAATACCATTGTTGAAAAATACCCTCTTAACGAATAGAGTATTAGTACTCTCAACAAAAATAGGTACCAAAGCTACAGCTGTTTACTGTGTTTCAACAGTTTTCAGTCAGCATGATAGAGAATCTTGATACATTCTGACTCTCAAATTCATGGCTGCTTTATTTCCTGTCGCAGTCATACTTTACTTATGAAACGATATAACTCAATACCATTGTTGAAAAATACCCTGGTAATGAATAGAGTAGTAGTACTCTCGACAAAAATAGGTACCAAAGCTACAGCTTTTTACTGTGTTTCAACAGTTTTCAGTCGGCATGAGAGAGAGTCTTGATACATTCTGACTCTCAAATTCATGGCTGCTTTATTTCCTGTCGCAGTCATAATATATTTATCAAACGATATAACTCAATACCACGGTAGAAAATTCCCTGGTAACGAATAAAGTATTAGGTTTCTCAAACAAGATAGGTACCAAAGCTAGAGCTGTTTACTGTGTTTTAACAGTTTTCAGTCGGCATGAGAGAGAGTCTTGATACATTCTGACTCTCAAATTCATGGCTGCTTTATTTCCTGTCGCAGTCATAATATATTTATCAAACGATATAACTCAATACCACATTAGAAAATACCCTGGTAACGAATAAAGTATTAGTACTCTCCACAAAAATAGGTACCAAGGCTACAGGTGTTTACTGTATTTCAACAGTTTTCAGTCAGCATGGTAGAGAATCTTGACACATTCTGACTCTCAAAGTCATGGCTGCCTTATTTCCTGAAAGCGTTGGTACCTATTTTTCTTGAGAGTACTAATACTTTGTTCGTTAACAGGGTATTTTCTACCCTCTTAATGAAATGGCTGCCTCATTTCCTAACGCAGTCATACTATACTTATAAAACGATATAACACAATACCATTGTTGAAAAATATCCAGGTAACGAATAGAGTATTAGTACTCAGAACAAAAATAGGTACCAAAGCTACAGCTGTTTACTGTGTTTCGACAGTTTTCAGTCAGCATGATAGAGAATCTTGACCCATTCTGTCTTTCAAACTCATGGCTGCCTTATTTCCTGTTGCAGTCATACTATACTTATAAAAAGATATAACTCAGTACCACGGTAGAAAAATACACTGGTAACCAATAGAGTATTAGTACTGTCAACAAAAATAGGTTCCAAAGCTACAGTTATACACTGTGTTTCAGCAGTTTTCAGTCAGCATGATAGAGAATCTTGACACATGCTGACTCTCAAATTCATGGCGGCCTTATTTCCTGTCGGAGTCATACTATATTAATAAAACGATATAACACAGTACCATTGTTGAAAAATATCCTGGTAACGAGTAGTGTATTAGTTCTCTGAACAGAAATAGGTACCAAAGCTACAGCTGTTTACTGTGTTTCAACCGTTTTCAGTCAGCATGATAGAGAATCTTGATACATTCTGACTCTCAAATTCATGACTGCCTCATTTTCTGATGCAGTCATACTATACTTATGAAACGATATAACACAATACCATTGTTAAAAAATACCCTGGTAACGAATGGAGTATTAGTACTCTGAACAACAATAGGTACCAAAGCTTCAGCTGTTTACTGTGTTTCAACAGTTGTCAGTCAGCATGATAGAGAATCTTGACACATTCTGTCTTTCAAACTCATGGCTGCCTTATTTTCTGTCACAGTCATACTATACTTATGAAACGATATAACTCAATACCATGGTAGTAAAATACACTGGTAACTAATAGAGTATTAGTACTCTCAATGTAACTAGGCACCAAAGCTACCACTGTTCACTGTTGTTTCCGCAGTTTTCAGTCAGCATGATAGAGAAACTTGACACATTCTGATTCTAAAATCCATGGCTGCCCTATTTCCTGTCGCAGTCATAGTATAAAAGGATATAACTCAATACCACTGTGGAAAAACACACTGGTAACCAATAGAGTATTAGTACTCTCAACATAACTAGATACCAAAGCTACAGCTGTTTACTGTGTTTCAACAGTTTTCAGTCAGCATGATAGAGAATCTTGATACATTCTGACTCTCAAATTCATGGCTGTTTTCTTTCCTGTCGCAGTCATACTATACTTATAAAATGATATAACACAATACCATTGTTGAAAAATACCCTCTTAATGAATAGAGTATTATTACTCTCCACAAAAATAGGTACCAAGGCTACAGGTGTTTACTGTATTTCAACAGTTTTCAGTCAGCATGGTAGAGAATCTTGACACATTCTGACTCTCAAAGTCATGGCTGCCTTATTTCCTGAAAGCGTTGGTACCTATTTTTCTTGAGAGTACTAATACTTTGTTCGTTAACAGGGTATTTTCTACCCTCTTAATGAAATGGCTGCCTCATTTCCTAACGCAGTCATACTATACTTACAAAACGATATAACACAATACCATTGTTGAAAAATATCCAGGTAACGAATAGAGTATTAGTACTCTGAACAAAAATAGGTACCAAAGCTACATCAGTTTACTGTGTTTCGACAGTTTTCAGTCAGCATGATAGAGAATCTTGACCCATTCTGTCTTTCAAACTCATGGCTGCCTTATTTCCTGTTGCAGTCATACTATACTTATAAAAATATATAACTCAGTACCACGGTAGAAAAATACACTGGTAACCAATAGAGTATTAGTACTGTCAACAAAAATAGGTTCCAAAGCTACAGCTATTCACTGTGTTTCAACAGTTTTCAGTCAGCATGATAGAGAATCGTGACACATGCTGACTCTCAAATTCATGGCGGCCTTATTTTCTGTCGGAGTCATACTATATTAATAAAACGATATAACACAATACCATTGTTGAAAAAAACCCTCTTAACGAATAGAGTATTAGTACTCTCAACAAAAATAGGTACCAAAGCTATAGCTGTTTACTGTGTTTCAACCGTTTTCAGTCAGCATTACAGAGAATCTTGACACATTGTGTCTTTCAAGCACATGGCTGCCTTATTTCCTGTCGCAGTCATACTATACTTATAAAACTATATAACTTGATACCATGGTAGAAAAATACACTGGTAACCAATTGAGTAATAGTACTCTCAAGATAACTAGGTACCAAAGCTACAGGTTTTCACTGTGTTTCAAGAGATTTCAGTCAGCATGGTAGAGTATCTTTACACATTCTGACTCTCAAATTAATTGCTGCCTTATTTCCTTTTGCAGTCATACTATACTTTTAAAACAATATAGCACAGTACCATTGTTGAAAAATACCCTGGTAACGAATAGAGTATTAGTACTCTGAACAAAAATAGGTACCAAAGCTACATCTGTTTACTGTTTTTCAACAGTTTTCAGTCAGCATGATAGAGAATCTTGATGCATTCTGACTCTCATATTCATGGCTGCTTTCTTTCCTGTCGCACTCATACTATACTGATAAAATGATATAACACAATACCATGGTAGAAAATACCCTTGTACCGAATAAAGTATTAGTACTCTCAACAAAAATAGGTACCTAAGCTGCAGCTGTTTACTGTTTTTCAACAGTTTTCAGTCAGCATGGTAGAGAATCTTGACACATTCTGACTCTCAAACTCATGGCTGCCTTGTTTCCTGTCGCAGTCATACTATACTTATAAAAGTATATAACCCAATACCATGGTAGAAAATACCCTTGTAACGAATAAAGTATTAGTACTCTCAACAAAAATAGGTACCAAAGCTACAGCTGTTTACTGTGTTTCAACAGTTTTCAGTCAGCATGATAGAGAATCTAGATGCATTCTGACTCTCAAATTCATGGCTGCTTTATTACCTGTCGCAGTCATAGTATACTTATAAAACGATTTTACTCGATATCACGGTATAAAAACACACTGGTAACCAATAGAGTATTAGTACTCTCAACATAACTAGGTACCAAAGCTACAGATGTTCACTGTGTTCCAACTGCTTTCATCCAGCATGATACACAATCTTGACACATTCTGACTATCAACCTCATGGCCGCCTTATTTCATGTTGCAGTCGTACTATAGTTATAAAACGATATCACTCAATACCACGGTAGAAAATACCCTGGTAACGAATAAAGAATTTGTACTCTCAGCAAAAATAGGTACCAAAGCTACAGCTGTTTACTGTGTTTCAACAGTTTTCAGTCAGCATGATAGAGAATGTTGATGCATTCTGACTCTCAAATTCATTTCTGCTTTATATCCTGTCGCAGTCATAGTATACTTATAAAAGGATATAACTCAATACCACGGTGGAAAAACACTCTGGTAACCAATAGAGTATTAGTACCTTCAACATAACTAGGTACCAAAGCTACAGCTGTTTACTGTGTTTCAACAGTTTTCAGTCAGCATGATAGAGAATCTTGACACATTGTGTCTTTCAAACTCATGGCTGCCTTATTTCCTGTCGCAGTCATACTATACTTATAAAACGATATAACACATTACCATTGTTGAAAAATACCCTCTTAACGAATAGAGTATTAGTACTCTCAACAAAACTAGGTACCAAAGCTACAGCTCTTTTCTTTGTTTCAACAGGGTAGAAAAACACACTGGTAACCAATAGAGTATTAGTACTCTCAACATAACTAGGCACCAAAGCTACAGCTGTTCACTGTGTTCTAACTGCTTTCAGTCAGCATGATACACAATCTTGACACATTCTGACTCTCAACCTCATGGCCGCCTTATTTCATGTCGCGGTCATACTATACTTATAAAACGATATAACTCAATACAACAGTTGAAAAATACACTGGTAACCAATAGAGTATTAGTACGCTCAACACAAATAGGTACCAAAGCTGCAGCTGTTCACTGTGTTTCAACATTTTTCAGTCAGCATGATATGGCTGCCTCATTTCCTGACGCAGTCATACTATACTTATAAAATGATATAACTCAATACCATTGTTGAAAAATACCCTGGTAACGAATAGAGTATTAGTACTCAGAACAACAATAGGTACCAAAGCTACAGCTGTTTACTGTGTTTCAACAGTTTTCAGTCAGCATGATAGAGAATCTTGACCCATTCTGTCTTTCAAACTCATGGCTGCCTTATTTCCTGTTGCAGTCATACTATACTTATAAAAAGATATAACTCAGTACCACGGTAGAAAAATACACTGGTAACCAATAGAGTATTAGTACTGTCAACAAAAATAGGTTCCAAAGCTACAGCTATTCACTGTGTTTCAACAGTTTTCAGTCAGCATGATAGAGAATCTTGACACATGCTGACTCTCAAATTCATGGCGGCCTTATTTCCTGTCCGAGTCATACTATATTAATAAAACGATATAACACAATACCATTGTTGAAAAATATCCTGGTAACGAGTAGTGTATTAGTTCTCTGAACAAAAATAGGTACCAAAGCTACAGCTGTTTACTGTGTTTCAACCGTTTTCAGTCAGCATGATAGAGAATCTTGATACATTCTGACTCTCAAATTCATGACTGCCTCATTTTCTGACGCAGTCATACTATACTTATGAAACGATATAACACAATACCATTGTTAAAAAATACCCTGGTAACGGATAGAGTATTAGTACTCTGAACAACAATAGGTACCAAAGCTTCAGCTGTTTACTGTGTTTCAACAGTTGTCAGTCAGCATGATAGAGAATCTCGACACATTCTGTCTTTCAAACTCATTGCTGCCTTATTTTCTGTCGCAGTTATACTATACTTATGAAACGATATAACTCAATACCATGGTAGTAAAATACACTGGTAACTAATAGAGTATTAGTTCTCTCAATGTAACTAGGCACCAAAGCTACCACTGTTCACTGTTGTTTCCGCAGTTTTCAGTCAGCATGATAGAGAAACTTGACACATTCTGATTCTAAAATCCATGGCTGCCCTATTTCCTGTCGCAGTCATAGTTTAAAAGGATATAACTCAATACCACTGTGGAAAAACACACTGGTAACCAATAGAGTATTAGTACTCTCAACATAACTAGATACCAAAGCTACAGCTGTTTACTGTGTTTCAACAGTTTTCAGTCAGCATGATACACAATCTTGACACATTCTGACTCTCAACCTCATGGCCACCTTATTTCATGTCGCAGTCATACTATACTTATAAAACGATATAACTCAATACAACAGTTGAAAAATACACTGGTAACCAATAGAGTATTAGTACGCTCAACACAAATAGGTACCAAAGCTGCAGCTGTTCACTGTGTTTCATCATTTTTCAGTCAGCATGATAGAGAATCTTGATAAATTCTGACTCAAATTCATGGCTGCCTCATTTCCTGACGCAGTCATACTATACTTATAAAACGATATAACTCAATACCATTGTTGAAAAATACCCTGGTAACGAATAGAGTTTTAGTACTCAGAACAACAATAGGTACCAAAGCTACAGCTGTTTACTGTGTTTCAACAGTTTTCAGTCAGCTTGATAGAGAATCTTCATACTTTCTGACTCTCAAATTCATGGCTGCCTTAATTCCTGTTGTAGTCATACTATACTTATAAAACCACATAACACAATACCATTGTTGAAAAATACCCTGGTAACGAATAGAGTATTAGTACTCAGAACAACAATAGGTACCAAAGCTACAGCTGTTTACTGTGTTTCAACAGTTTTCAGTCAGCATGATAGAGAATCTTCATACTTTCTGACTCTCAACCTCATGGCCACCTTATTTCATGTCGCAGTCATACTATACTTATAAAACGATATAACTCAATACCATGGTAGAAAGTACCCTGGTAACGAATAAAGTATTTGTTCTCTCAACAATAATGGATACCAAAGCTACAGCTGTTTACTGTGTTTCAACAGTTTTCAGTCAGCATGATAGAGAATCTCACATTCTGACTCTCAAATTCATGGCTGCTTTATTTCCTGTCGCAGACATAGTATACTTATAAAACGATATAACTCAATACCATTGTTCAAAAATACCCTGGTGATGAATAGAGTAGTAGTACTCTCGACAAAAATAGGTACCAAAGCTACAGCTGTTTACTGTGTTTCAACAGTTTTCAGTCGGCATGATAGAGAATCTTGACACATTCTGATTCTAAAATCCATGGCTGCCTTATTTCCTGTCGCAGTCATACTATACTTATAAAAGTATATAACTCAATACCACGGTATAAAATCTCCTGGTAAGGAATAAAGTATTAGTACTCTCAACAAAGATAGGTAACAAAGGTACAGCTGTTTACTGTGTTTCAACAGTTTTCAGTCAGCATGGTAGAGAATCTTGACACATTTTCAACCAATCTAACCCTGCCTGTGCTGCACTGTGGAGTTAAGATGTTCGGGAGCTGGCAGCTGCTCGTCGTTGCTCGGTGGTTCTCTCCGGGTACTCCAGCTTCCTCCACCCGTAAAACTGTCACGGTCCTGATTAGCCATTCTGCATAAATATGTGACCTTAAACATCAATAAATAAAGAAATAAATAAATAAATATATATAAATAAATAATCTTGACACATTCTGACTCTCAAATTCATTGCTGCTTTATTACCTGTCGCAGTCATAGTTTACTTATAAAACGATATACCTCAATACCACAGTAGAAAATACCCTGGTAACGAATAAAGTATCAGTTCTCTCAACAAAGATAGGTACCAAAGCTAGAGCTGTTCACTGTGTTTCAACAGTTTTCAGTTAGCATGGAAGAGAATGTTGGCACATTCTGACTCTCAAATTCATGGCTGCCTTATTTCCTGTCGGAGTCAAACTATACTTATGAAACAATATATCTCAATACCACAGTAGAAAATACCCTGGTAACGAGTAAAGTATTAGTTCTCTCAACAAAGATAGGTACCAAAGCTAGAGCTGTTTACTGTGTTTCAACAGTTTTCAGTTAGCATGGTAGAGAATGTTGGCACATTCTGACTCTCAAATTCATGGCTGCCTTATTTCCTGTCGCAGTCATACTATACTTATGAAACAATATATCTCAATACCATTGTTGAAAAATACCCTGCTAATGAATAAAGTATTTGTACTCTCAACAATAATAGGTACCAATGCTACAGCTGTTTAGTGTGTTTCAACAGTTTTCAGTCAGAATGATAGAGAATCTTGATACATTCTAACTCTCAGACTCATGGCTGCTTTATTTCCTGTCGCAGTCATACTATACTTATAAAACGATATAACTCAATACCACGGCAGAAAAATACACAGGTAACTAATAGAGTATTTGTACTCTCAGTATAACTAGGCACCAAACTACCCTGGTAATGAATAGAGTATTAGTACTCTCAACAAAAATAGGTTCCAAAGCTACAGCTGATTATTGTGTTTGAACAGTTTTCAGTCAGCATGGTAGAGAATCTTGACACATTCTGACTCTCAAACTCAGTAAAGAGCTGTAGCTTTGTTACCTCTCTTTGTTGAGAGTACTAATACTTTATTCGTTACCAGGGCATTTTCTACCGTGGTATTGAGTTATATCGTTTTATAAGTATAGTATGACTGCGACAGGAAATAAGGCAGCCATAAGTTTGAGAGTCAGAATGTGTCTAGATTCTCTACCATGCTGACTGAAAACTGTTGAAACAGAGTGAACAGCTGTAGCTTTGGTATCTAGTTATGTTCAGAGTACTAATACTCTATTGGTTACCAGTGTATTTTTCTACCGTGGTACTGTGTAATATAGTTTATAAGTATACTATGACTGCGACAGGAAATAAGGCAGCCATGAATTTTAGAATGAGAATGTGTCAAGATTCTCTATCATGCTGACTGAAAACTGTGGAAACAACAGTGAACAGTGGTAGCTTTGGCACCTACTTATATTGAGAGTACTAATACGCTATTAGTTACCAGTGTATTTTCAACAATGGTATTGAGTTATATCGTTTCATAAGTATAGTATGACGACTGCGACAGGAAATAAGGCAGCCATGAATTTTAGAATCAGAATGTGTGAAGATTCTCTATCATGCTGACTGAAAACTGTTGAAAAAACAGTGAACAGAGATAGCTTTAGTACCTAGTTATATTGAGATTACTAATACTCTATTCGTTACCAGGGTATTTTTCAAAAATGGTATGGAGTTATATCGTTTTATAAGTATAGTATGACTGCGTCAGGAAATGAGGCAGCCATGAATTTGAGAGTCAGAATGTATCAGGATTCTCTATCATGCTGACTGAAAACTGTTGAAACACAGTAAACAGCTGTAGCTTTGGTACCTATTTTTGTTCAGAGCACTAATGCACTACTCGTTACCATGGTATTTTTCAACAATCGTATTGTGTTATATTGTTTTATAAGTATAGTATGACTGCGACAGGAAATAAGGCAGCCATGAATTTGAGAGTCAGAATGCGCCAAGATTCTCTACCATGCTGACTGAAAACTGTTGAAACACAGTAAAGATCTCTAGCTTTGGTACCTATCTTTGTTGAGAGATCTCATACTTTATTGGTTACCAGGGTATTTTCTACTGTGGTATTGAGTTGTATCGTTTTATAACTATAGTATGACTGCGACAGGAAATAAGGCAGCCATGAATTTGAGAGTCAGAATGTGTCCAGATTCTCTACCGTGCTGTCTGAAAACTGTTGAAACACAATAAACAGCTGTAGCTTTGGTACATAGTTATGCTGCGAGTACCAATACTCTATTGGTTACCAGTGTATTTTTCTACCGTGGTATTGATTTATATAGTTTTACAAGTATAGTATGACAGCGACAAGAAATAAGTCGGCCATGGATGTTAGAATCAGAATGTGTCAAGATTCTCTATCATGCTGACTGAAAACTGTGGAAACAACAGCGAAGTGTGGTAGCTTTGGTACCTAGTTATATTGAGAGTACTAATACTCTATTAGTTACCTGTGTATTTTTCTACCATGGTACGGAGTTATATCGTTTCATAAGTGTAGTATGACTGCGACAGAAAATAAGGAAGCCATGAGTCTGAAAGACAGAATGCGTCAAGATTGTCTATAATGCTGACTGAGAACTGTTGAAACACAGTAAACAGCTGTAGCGTTGGTACCTATTTTTCTTGAGAGTACTAATACTTTGTTTGTTAACAGGGTATTTTTACCGTGGTATTGAGGTATATCATTTTATAAGTATAATATGACTACAACAGGAAAATAGGCAACCATGGATTTTAGAATCAGAATCTGTCAAGATTCTCTGTCATGCTGACTGAAAACTGTTAAAACACAGTAAACAGCTGTAGCATTGGTACATATTTTTTTTCAGAGTACTAATACTTTATTCGTTACCAGGGTATTTTCTACCATGGTATTGAGTTGTATCGTTTTATAAGTATAGTATGACTGCGACAGGAAATAAGGGAGCCATGGATTTTAGAATCAGAGTGTGTCAAGATTCTCTATCATGCTGACTGAAAACTGTTGCAAGACAGTAAACAGCTGTAGCTTTGGTACCTATTTTTGTCGAGAGTACTAATACTCTATTCATTACAAGGGTATTTTTCAACAATGGTATTGTGTTATATCGTTTTATAAGTATAGTATGACGGCGACAGGAAATAAGGCAGCCATGAGTTTGAAAGACAGAATGTGTCAAGATTCTCTATCATGCTGACTGAAAACTGTTGAAACGCAGTGAACAGCTGTAGAACAGTGGTAGGTTTGGTACCTAGTTATATTGAGAGTACTAATACTCTATTAGTTACCAGTGTATTTTACTACCATGGTATTGAGTTATATTGTTTCATAAGTATAGTATGACTGCGACAGAAAATAAGGCAGCTATGAGTTTGAAAGACAGAATGTGTCAATATTCTCTATCATGCTGACTGACAACTGTTGAAACACAGTAAACAGCTGTAGCTCTGGTACCTATTGTTGTTCAGAGTACTAATACTCTATTCGTTAGCAGGGCATTTTTTAACAATAGTATTGTGTTATATCATTTTATAAGTATAGTACGACTGCGTCAGAAAATGTGGCAGTCCTGAAATTGAGAGTGAGAATGTATCAAGATTCTCTATCATGCTGACTGAAAACTGTTGAAACACAGTAAACAGCTGTAGCTTTGGTACCTATTTTTGTTCAGAGTAGTAATACACTACTCGTTACCAGGATATTTTTCAACAATGGTATTGTATTATATTGTTTTATAAGTATAGTATGACTGCGACAAGAAATAAGGCAGCCATGAATTTGAGAGTGAGAATGTGCCAAGATTCTCTACCATACTGACTGAATTCTGTTGAAACACAGTAAACAGCTCTAGCTTTGGTACCGATCTTGTTTGAGTTTTCAGTCACCATGGTAGAGAATCTTGACACCTTCTGATTCTAAAATTCATGGCTGCCTTATTTCCTGTCGCAGTCGTCATACTATACTTATGAAACGATATAACTCAATACCAATGTTGAAAAATACCCTGGTAATGAATAGAGTATTAGTACTCTCGACAAAAATACGTACCGAAGCTACAGCTGTTTACTGTCTTTCAACAGTTTTCAGTCAGCATGATAGAGAATTTTGATGCATTCTGACTCTCAAATTCATGGCTGCTTTATTTCCTGTCGCAGTCATAGTATACTTATAAAACGATTTTACTCAATACCACGGTAGAAAAACACACTGGTAACCAATAGAGTATTAGTACTCTCAGCATAACTAGGTACCAAAGCTACAGCTGTTCACTGTGTTGTAACTGCTTTCAGTCAGCATGATAGACAATCTTGACACATTCTGACTCTCAATCTCATGGCCGCCTTATTTCATGTCGCAGTTGTACTAGAGTTATAAAACGATATAACTCAATACCACGGTAGAAAATACCCTGCTAACGAATAAAGTATTAGTACTCTTAACAAAGATAGGTACCAAAGGTATAGCTGTTTACTGTGTTTCAACAGTTTTCAGTCAGCATGATAGAGAATCTTCACAAATTCTGATTCTAAAATCGATGGTTGCCTTATTTCCTGTTGCAGTCATATTATACTTATAAAACGATATAAGTCAATACCACGGTAGAAAATACCCTGGTAACGAATAAAGTATTAGAACTCTCAACAATGGTAGGTAACAAAGCTACACCTCTTTACTGTGTTTCAACAGTTTTCAGTCAGCATGATAGAGAATCTTCACAAATTCTGATTCTAACATCCATGGGTGCCTTATTTCCTGTCGCAGTCATGCTGTATTTATAAAATGATATAACTCAATACCATGGTAGAAAATACCCTGGTCACGAATAAAGTATTAGTTCTCTCAACAAAGATAGGTACCAAAGCTGTTTACTGTGTTTCAACAGTTTTCAGTCAGCATGATAGAGAATCTTGATACATTCTGTCTTTCAAACTCATGGCTGCCTTATTTCCTGTCGCAGTCATACTATACTTATGAAACGATATAACTCAGTACCATGGTAGACAAATACACTGCTAACTAATAAAGTATTAGTTCTCTCAACAGAAATAGGTAACAAAGCTACAGCTGTTTACTGTGTTTCAACAGTTTTCAGTCAGCATGATAGAGAATATTGATACATTCTGACTCTCAAATTCATGGCTGCCTCATTTCCTGATGCAGTCATACTATACTTATAAAACGATATAACACAATACCATTGTTGAAAAATACCCTGGTAACAAATAGAGTATTAGTACTCTCAACAAAAATAGGTACCAAAGCTACAGCTGTTTCCTGTGATTCAATAGTAAATCTTGACACATTGTGTCTTTCAAACTCATGGCTGCCTTATGTCCTGTCGCAGTAATACTATACTCATAAAACGATATAACTCAATACCACTGTAGAAAAATACACTGGTAACCAATAGAGTATTAGTACTCTCAACAAAAATAGGTACCAAAGTTGCAGCTGTTCACTGTGTTTCAACATTTCTCAGTCAGCATGATAGAGAATCTTGATACATTCTGACTCTCAAATTCATGGCTGCTTTATTTCCTGTCGCAGTCATGCTATACTTATGAAACGATATAACTCAGTACCATTGTTGAAAAATACCCTGGTAATGAATAGAGTAGTAGTACTCTCGACAAAAATAGGTACCAAAGCTACGGCTGTTTACTGTGTTTCAACAGTTTTCAGTCAGCATCATAGAGAATTTTGATACATTCTGACTCTCAAATTCATGGCTGCTTTATTTCCTGTCGCAGTCATGCTATACTTATGAAACGATATAACACAATACCATTGTTGAAAAATACCCTCTTAACAAATAGAGTAGTAGTACTCTTAACAAAAATAGGTACCAAAGCTACAGCTGTTTCAACAGTTTTCGGTCAGCATTATAGAGAGTCTTGACACATTGTGTCTTTCAAACTCATGCCTGCCTTATTTCTTGTCGCAGTCATACTATCCTTATACTATACTTATAAAACTATGTAACTCGATACCACGGTAGACACATACACTGGTAACCAATTGAGTAATAGTACTCTCAACAAAAATAGGTACCAAAGCTACAGGTATTTACTGTGTTTCAACAGTTTTCAGTCAGCATGGTAGAGAATCTTGACACATTGTGACTCTCAAACTCATGGCTGCTTTATTTCCTGTCGCAGTCATAGTATACTTATAAAACTATATTACTCAGTACCACGGTAGAAAAATACACTGGTAACCAATAGAGTATTAGTACTCTGAACATAACTAGATACCAAAGCTACAGCTGTTCACTCTGTTTCAACAGTTTTCAGTCAGTATGGTAGAGAATCTTGACACATTCTGACTCTCAAACTTATGGCTGCCTTATTTCCTGTCGCAGTCATACTATACTTATAAAACGATATAACTCAATACCACGGTAGAAAATGCCCTGGTAACGAATAAAGTATTAGTACTCTCAACAAAGATAGGTAACAAAGCTACAGCTCTTTACTGTGTTTCAACAGTTTTCAGTCACCATGGTAGAGAATCTTGACACCTTCTGATTCTAAAATTCATGGCTGCCTTATTTCCTGTCGCAGTCATACTATACTTATGAAACGATATAACTCAATACCATTGTTGAAAAATACCCTGGTAATGAATAGAGTATTAGTGCGCTCTACAAAAATACGTACCGAAGCTACAGCTGTTTACTGTCTTTCAACAGTTATCAGTCAGCATGATAGAGAATCTTGATGCATTCTGACTCTCAAATTCATGGCTGCTTTATTTCCTGTCGCAGTCATAGTATACTTATAAAACGATTTTACTCAATACCACGGTAGAAAAACACACTGGTAACCAATAGAGTATTAGTACTCTCAGCATAACTAGGTACCAAAGCTACAGCTGTTCACTGTGTTGTAACTGCTTTCAGTCAGCATGATAGACAATCTTGACACATTCTGACTCTCAACCTCATGGCCGCCTTATTTCATGTCGCAGTCGTATTAGAGTTATAAAACGATATAACTCAATACCACGGTAGAAAATACCCTGCTAACGAATAAAGTATTAGTACTCTTAACAAAGATAGGTACCAAAGCTATAGCTGTTTACTGTGTTTCAACAGTTTTCAGTCAGCATGATAGAGAATCTTCACAAATTCTGATTCTAAAATCGATGGTTGCCTTATTTCCTGTTGCAGTCATATTATACTTATAAAACGATATAAGTCAATACCACGGTAGAAAATACCCTGGTAACGAATAAAGTATTAGAACTCTCAACAAAGGTAGGTAACAAAGCTACAGCTCTTTACTGTGTTTCAACAGTTTTCAGTCAGCATGATAGAGGATCTTCACAAATTCTGATTCTAACATCCATGGGTGCCTTATTTCCTGTCGCAGTCATGCTGTATTTATAAAATGATATAACTCAATACCATGGTAGAAAATACCCTGGTCACGAATAAAGTATTAGTTCTCTCAACAAAGATAGGTACCAAAGCTGTTTACTGTGTTTCAACAGTTTTCAGTCAGCATGATAGAGAATCTTGATACATTCTGTCTTTCAAACTCATGGCTGCCTTATTTCCTGTCGCAGTCATACTATACTTATGAAACGATATAACTCAGTACCATGGTAGACAAATACACTGCTAACTAATAAAGTATTAGTTCTCTCAACAGAAATAGGTAACAAAGCTACAGCTGTTTACTGTGTTTCAACAGTTTTCAGTCAGCATGATAGAGAATATTGATACATTCTGACTCTCAAATTCATGGCTGCCTCATTTCCTGATGCAGTCATACTATACTTATAAAACGATATAACACAATACCATTGTTGAAAAATACCCTGGTAACGAGTAGTGCATTAGTATTCTAAACAAAAATAAGTACCAAAGTTACAGCTGTTTAGTGTGTTTCAACAGTTTTCAGTCAGCATGATAGAGAATCTTGATACATTCTGACTCTCAAAGTAATGGGTGCCTTATTTCCTGTCGTAGTCATACTATACTTTTAAAACCATATAACACAATACCATTGTTGAAAAATACCCTGGTTATGAATAGTGTATTAGTACTCTCAACAAAAATGGGTACCATAACTACAGCTGTTTGCTGTGTTTCAACAGTTTTTAGTCAACAGGATAGACAATCTTGACACATTCTAATTCTAAAATCCATGGATGCCTTATTTCCTGTCACAGTCATACTATTCTTACAGAACGATATCACTCAATGCCACGGTAAAAAAATACACTGGTAAACAATAGAGTATTAGTACTCTCAACAAAAACAGGTACCAAAGCTACAGCTGTTTACTGTGTTTCAACAGTTTTCAGTCAGCATGGTAGAGTATCTTGACACATTCTGACTCTCAAACTCATGGCTGCCTTATTTCATGTTGCAGTCGTACTATAGTTATAAAACGATTTTACTCAATACCACGGTAGAAAAACACACTGGTAACCAATAGAGTATTAGTACTCTCAACATAACTAAGCTACAGCTGTTCACTGTGTTCCAACTGCTTTCAGTCAGCATGATAGACAATCTTCACACATTCTGACTCTCAACCTCATTGCTGCCGTATTTCATGTCGCAGTCGTACTATAGTTATAAAACGATTTTACTCAATACCACAGTAGAAAAACAAACTGGTAACCAAAAGAGTATTATTACTCTAAACAAAAATAGGTACCAAGGCTGCAGCTGTTCACTGTGTTTCAACAGTTCTCAGTCAGCATGATGGAGAATCTTGACACATTCTGATTCTAAAATTCATGGCTGCCTTATTTCCTGTCGTAGTCATACTATACTTATGAAACGATATAACTCAATACCAATGTTGAAAAATACCCTGGTAATGAATAGAGTATTAGTACTCTCGACAAAAATAGGTACCAAAGCTACAGCTGTTTACTGTCTTTCAACAGTTTTCAGTCAGCATGACAGAGAATCTTGGTACATTCTGACTCTCAAATTCATGTCTGCTTTATTTCTTGTCGCCGGCACATTATACTTATAAAACGATATAACACAATACCATTGTTGAAAAATACCCTCTTAACGAATAGAGTATTAGTACTCTCAACAAAAATAGATACCAAAGCTACAGGTGTATACTGTGTTTCAACAGTTTTCAGTCAGCATGATAGGGAATCTTGACACATTGTGTCCTTCAAATTCATGGCTGCCTTTTTTCCTGTTCCTGTCATACTATACTTATAAAACGATGTAACTCAGTACCAGGGTAGAAAAATAAACTGGTAACCAATAGAGTATTAGTACTCTTAACATAACTAAGTACCAAACCTACAGCTGTTTACTCTGTTTCAACATTTTCAGTCAGCGTGATAGAGAATCTTGACACATTCTGATTCTAAAATCCATGGCTGCCTTATTTCCTATCGCAGTCATACTATACTTATAAAAGAATATACCACAATACCATTGTTGAAAAATACCATGGTAACGAATAAAGTATTAGTACTCGCAACATAAAAGGTACCAAAGCTACAGCTGTTTACTGTGTTTCAACAGTTTTCAGTCAGCATGATAGAGAATCTTGACACATTCTGTCTTTCAAACTCATGGCTGCCTTATTTCATGTCGCAGTCATACTATACTTATGAAACGATATAACTCATTACCATGTTAGAAAAATACACTGGTAACCAATAGAGTATTAGTACTCTTAACATAACTAAGTAGCAAAGCTACAGCTGTTTACTGTGTTTCACCAGTTTTCAGTCAGTATGGTAGAGAATCTTGAAACATAACACAATACCATTGTTGGAAAATACCCTGGTAACGAGTAGTGCATTAGTACTCTGAATAAAAATAGGAACCAAAGCTACAGCTGTTTACTGTGTTTCAGCATTTTTCACTCAGCATGATAGAGAATCTTGATACATTCTGACTCTCAAATTCATGGCTGCCTCATTTCCTGACGCAGTCATACTATACTTATAAAACGATATAACACAATACCATTGTTGAAAAATACCCACGTAACGAGGAGAGTATTAGTACTCTGAACAAAAATAGGTACCAAAGCTATAGCTGTTTACTGTGTTTCAACAGTTTTCAGTCAGCATGATAGAGAATCTTGACGCATTCTGATTCTAAAATCCATGGCTGCCTTATTTCCTGTTGCAGTCATACTATACTTTTAAAAAGATAAAACTCAATACCACAGTAGAAAATACACTGGTAACGAATAATGATAGAGAATGTTGACACATTTTCTCTTTCAAACTCATGGCTGCCTTATTTCCTGTTGCAGTCATACTATACTTTTAAAACAATATAACACAATACCATTGTTGAAAAGTGCCCTGCTAATGAATAGAGTATTATTACTGTCAACAAAAATGGGTACCAAAGCTACAGCTTTTTACTGTGTTTCAACAGTGTTCAGTCAGCATGATACTGTGTTTACTGTGTTTCAACAGTTTTCAGTCAGCTTTATAGAGAATCTTGTCACATTGTGTCTTTCAAACTCATGGCTGCCTTATTTCCTGTCGCAGTCATACTATACTTATGAAACGATATAACTCAATACCACGGCAGACAAATACACTGGTAACCAATAGAGTATTAGTACTATCAACAAAAATAGGTACCAAAGCTGCAGCTCTTGACTGTGTTTCAACAGTTTTCAGTCAGCATGGTAGAGAATCTTGTCACATTCTGACTCTCAAACTCATGTCTGCCTTATTTCCTGTCGTAGTCATACTATGCCTATAAAACTATATAACTCAATACCACGGTAGAAAAATACACTGGTAAGCAATAGAGTATTAGTACTCTCAACATAACTAGGTACCAAAGCTACAGCTGTTCACTTTGTTTCAACAGTTTTCAGTCAGCATGGTAGAGAATCTTGACACATTCTGACTCTCAAATTCATGGCTGCTTTCTTTCCTGTCGCAGTCGTACTATTCTTATAAAACTATATAACTCAATACCACGGTAGAAAAATACACTGGTAACCAATAGAGTATTAGTACTCTCAACATAACTAAGTACCAAAGCTACAGCTGTTTACTGTGTTTCAACAGTCAGTTTTCAGTCAGCATAGTAGAGAATCTTGACACATTTTCAACCAATCTAACCCTGCCTGCGCTGCAGTGCGGAGTTACGATGTTGGGGAGATGGCAGCTGCTTGTCGTTTCTCTGTGGTTCTCTCCGGGTACTCCGACTTCCTCCACTCATAAAATTGTCACGGTTCTGATTAGCCATTGTGCATAAATGTGTGACCATAAACATCAATATATAAATAAATAAATAAATAAATAAATAAATAAATAAATAAATAAATAATCTTGACACATTCTGACTCTCAAATTCATAGCCGTCTTATTTCCTGTTGCAGTCAAACTCTACTTTTAAAACAATATAACACAATACCATTGTTGAAAAATACCCTGATAACGAATAGAGTATTAGTATTCTGAACAAAAATAGGTACCAAAGCTACATCTGTTTACTGTGTTTCAACAGTTTTCAGTCAGCATGATAGAGAATCTTGGCACATTCTGACTCTCAGATTCATGGCTGCCTTATTTCCTGTCGCAGTCATACTATAGTTAAAAAACGATATAACTCAATACCACAGTAGCAAATACCCAGTAATGAATAAAGTATTAGTTCTCTCAACAAAGATAGGTACCAAAGCTAGAGCTGTTTACTGTGTTTCAACAGTTTTCAGTTAGGATGGTAAAGAATGTTGGCACATTCTGACTCTCAAATTCATGGCTGCCTTATTTCCTGTCGCAGTCATACTGTACTTATAAAACCACATAACACAATACAATTGTTGAAAAATACCCTGGTAATGAATAAAGTATTAGTACTCTCAACAAAAATGGGTACCAAAGCTACAGGTGTTTACTGTGTTTCAACAGTTTTCAGTCAGCATGGAAGAGAATCTTGACACATTCTGATTCTAAAATTCCAGGCGGCCTTATTTCCTGTCGCAGTCATACTATACTTATGACACGATATAACACAATACCATTGTTGAAAAATACCCTATTAACGAATAGAGTATTAGTACTCTCAACAAAAGTAGGTACCAAAGCTACAGCTGTTTACTGTGTTTCAACAGTTTTCAGTCAGCATTATAGAGAATCTTGACGCATTGTGTCTTTCAAACTCATGGCTGCCTTATTTGCTGTCGCAGTCGTACTATACTTATAAAACTATATAACTCGATACCACGATAGAAAAATACACTGGCAACCAAATGAGTAATAGTACTCTCAACATAAGTAGGTACCAAAGCTACAGCTGTTCACTGTGTTTCAACAGATTTCAGTCAGCATGGTAGAGTATCTTTACACATATTCACTCTCAAATTCACGGCTGCCTTATTTCCTGTCGCAGTCATACTATACTTATAAAACAATATAACACAATACCATTGTTGAAAAATACCCTGGTAACGAATACAGTATTAGTACTCTGAACCAAAATAGGTACCAAAGCTACAGCTGTTTACTGTGTTTCAACAGTTTTCAGTCAGCATGGTAGAGAATCTTGACACATTCGGACTCTCAAATTTATGGCTGCCTTATTTCCTGACACAGTCATACTATACTTATAAAACGATATAACACAATACCATTGTTGACAAATGCCCTGGTAACGAATAGAGTATTAGTACTCTCAACAAAAATAGGTACCAAAGCTACAGGTGTTTACTGTGATTCATTAGTAAATCTTGACACATTGTGTCTTTCAAACTCATGGCTGCCTTATGTCCCGTCGCAGTCATACTATACTTATAAAACGATATAACTCAATACCACAGTACAAAAATACACTGGTAACCAAAAGAGTATTAGTACTCTCAACAAAAATAGGTACCAAAGCTGCAGCTGTTCACTGTGTTTCAACAGTTTTCAGTCAGCATGATAGAGAATCTTGAAACATACTGTCTCTCAAATTCATGGCTGCCTTATTTCCTGTCACAGACATAATATATTTATAATACGATATAACACAATACCATTGTTGAAAAATACCCTTGTCATGAATAGAGTATTAGTACTCTCACCAAAAGTAGGTACCAAAGCTACAGCTGTTTACTGTGTTTCAACAGTTTTCAGTCAGCATGATAAAGAATCTTGACACATTCTGACTCACAAATTCATGGGTGCCTTTTTTCCTGGTGCAGTCATACTATACTTATAAAACAATATAACTCAATACCATGGTAGAATATTCCCTGGTAACGAATAAAGTATTAGGACTCTCAACAAAAATAGGTGCCAATACTGCAGCTGTTTACTGTGTTTCAACAGTTTTCAGTCAGCATGGTAGAGAATCTTGACACATTCTGTCTCTCAAATTCATGGCTGCCTTATTTCCTGTCGCAGTCATACTATACTTATAAAACAATATAACACAATACCATTGTTGAAAAATACCATGGTAACGAATAGAGTATAAGAACTCTGAACAAAAATAGGTACCAAAACTACAGCTGTTTACTGTGTTTCAACAGTTTTCAGTCGGCATGATAGAAAATCTTGATACATTCTGACTCTCAAATTCAAGGGTGCCTTATTTCCTGTCGCAGTCATACTATACTTATAAAACAATATAACACAATAACATTGTTGAAAAATCCCATGGTAACGAATAGAGTATTAGTACTCTGAACAAAAGTAGGTACCAAAGCTACAGCTGTTGACTGTGTTTCAACAGTTTTCAGTCAGCATGATAGAGAATCTTGACACATTCTGATTCTAAAATCCATGGCTGCCTTATTTCCTGTCGCTGTCATACTATACTTATAAAATTATACAACTCAATACCACAGTAGAAAATACCCTGGTAACGAATAAAGTATTAGTACTCTCAACAAAACAATAGGTACCAAAGCTGCAGCTGTTTACTGTGTTTCAACAGTTTTCAGTCAGCATGATAGAGAATCTTGACCCATTCTGTCTTTCAAACTCCTGGCTGCCTTTTTTCCTGTTGCAGTCTTACTATACTTATAAAAAGATATAACTCAGTACCACGGTAGAAAAATACACTGGTAACCAATAGAGTATTAGTACTCTCAACCAAAGCTACAGCTATTCGCTGTGTTTCAACAGTTTTCAGTCAGCATGATAGAGAATCTTGACACATTCTGATTCTAAAATTCATGGCGGCCTTATTTCCTGTCGCAGTCATACTATACTTATAAAACGATATAACACAATACCATTGTTGAAAAATACCCTCTTAACGAATAGAGTATTAGTACTCTCAACAAAAATATGTACCAAAGCTACAGCTGTTTACTGTGTTTCAACAGTTTTCAGTCAGCATAGTAGAGAATCTTGACACATTTTCAACCAATCTAACCCTGCCTGCGCTGCAGTGCGGAGTTACGATGTTGGGGAGGTGGCAGCTGCTTGTCGTTTCTCTGTGGTTCTCTCCGGGTACTCCGACTTCCTCCACTCATAAAATTGTCACGGTTCTGATTAGCCATTGTGCATAAATGTGTGACCATAAACATCAATATATAAATAAATAAATAAATAAATAAATAAAAATAAATAATCTTGACACATTCTGACTCTCAAATTCATAGCTGTCTTATTTCCTGTTGCAGTCAAACTCTACTTTTAAAACAATATAACACAATACCATTGTTGAAAAATACCCTGATAACGAATAGAGTATTAGTATTCTGAACAAAAATAGGTACCAAAGCTACATCTGTTTACTGTGTTTCAACAGTTTTCAGTCAGCATGATAGAGAATCTTGGCACATTCTGACTCTCAAATTCATGGCTGCCTTATTTCCTGTCGCAGTCATACTATAGTTTAAAAACGATATAACTCAATACCACAGTAGCAAATACCCGGTAATGAATAAAGTATTAGTTCTCTCAACAAAAATAGGTACCAAAGCTAGAGCTGTTTACTGTGTTTCAACAGTTTTCAGTTAGGATGGTAAAGAATGTTGGCACATTCTGACTCTCAAATTCATGGCTGCCTTATTTCCTGTTGCAGTCATACTGTACTTATAAAACCACATAACACAATACCATTGTTGAAAAATACCCTGGTAATGAATAAAGTATTAGTACTCTCAACAAAAATGGGTACCAAAGCTACAGGTGTTTACTGTGTTTCAACAGTTTTCAGTCAGCATGGAAGAGAATCTTGACACATTCTGATTCTAAAATTCCAGGCGGCCTTATTTCCTGTCGCAGTCATACTATACTTATGACACGATATAACACAATACCATTGTTGAAAAATACCCTATTAACGAATAGAGTATTAGTACTCTCAACAAAAGTAGGTACCAAAGCTACAGCTGTTTACTGTGTTTCAACAGTTTTCAGTCAGCATTATAGAGAATCTTGACACATTGTGTCTTTCAAACTCATGGCTGCCTTATTTACTGTCGCAGTCGTACTATACTTATAAAACTATATAACTCGATACCACGATAGAAAAATACACTGGTAACCAATTGAATAATAGTACTCTCAACATAAGTAGGTACCAAAGCTACAGCTGTTCACTGTGTTTCAACAGATTTCAGTCAGCATGGTAGAGTATCTTTACACATATTCACTCTCCAATTCACGGCTGCCTTATTTCCTGTCGCAGTCATACTATACTTTTAAAACAATATAACACAATACCATTGTTGAAAAATACCCTGGTAACGAATACAGTATTAGTACTCTGAACCAAAATAGGTACCAAAGCTACAGCTGTTTACTGTGTTTCAACAGTTTTCAGTCAGCATGGTAGAGAATCTTGACACATTCGGACTCTCAAATTTATGGCTGCCTTATTTCCTGACACAGTCATACTATACTTATAAAACGATATAACACAATACCATTGTTGACAAATGCCCTGGTAACGAATAGAGTATTAGTACTCTCAACAAAAATAGGTACCAAAGCTACAGGTGTTTACTGTGATTCAATAGTAAATCTTGACACATTGTGTCTTTCAAACTCATGGCTGCCTTATGTCCCGTCGCAATCATAGTATACTTATAAAACGATATAACTCAATACCACAGTAGAAAAATACACTGGTAACCAAAAGAGTATTAGTACACTCAACAAAAATAGGTACCAAAGCTGCAGCTGTTCACTGTGTTTCAACAGTTTTCAGTCAGCATGATAGAGAATCTTGAAACATACTGTCTCTCAAATTCATGGCTGCCTTATTTCCTGTCGCAGTCGTACTATACTTATAAAACGATATAACACATTACCATTGTTGAAAAATCCCCTCTTAACGAATAGAGTATTAGTACTCTCAACAAAAATAGGTACCAAAGCTACTGCTGTTTACTGTGTTTCAACAGTTTTCAGTCAGCATGGTAGAGAATCTTGATACATTCTGACTCACAAATTCATGGGTGCCTTTTTTTCTGGTGCAGTCATACTATACTTATAAAACAATATAACTCAATACCATGGTAGAATATTCCCTGGTAACGAATAAAGTATTAGGACTCTCAACAAAAATAGGTGCCAATAATGCAGCTGTTTACTGTGTTTCGACAGTTTTCAGTCAGCATGGTAGAGAATCTTGACACATTCTGTCTCTCAAATTCATGGCTGCCTTATTTCCTGTCGCAGTCATACTATACTTATAAAACAATATAACACAATACCATTGTTGAAAAATACCATGGTAACGAATAGAGTATAAGAACTCTGAACAAAAATAGGTACCAAAACTACAGCTGTTTACTGTGTTTCAACAGTTTTCAGTCAGCATGGTAGAGAATCTTGACACATTCGGACTCTCAAATTCAGGGCTGCCTTATTTCCTGTTGTAGTCATACTATACCTATAAAACTATATAACTCCATACCACGGTAGAAAAAAAATACATTGGTAACCAACAGAGTATTAGTACTCTCAACATAACTAGGTACCAAAGCTACTGGTGTTCACTTTCTTTCAACAGTTTTCAGTCAGCATGATAGAGAATCTTGATACATTCTGACTCTCAAATTCATGGCTGCTTTCTTTCCTGTCGCAGTCATACTATACTTATAAAATGATATAACACAATACCATTGTTGAAAAATGCCCTCACAATGAATAGAGTATCAGTGCTCTCAACAAAATTAGGTACCAAAGCTACAGGTGTTTACTGTGATTCAATAGTTTTCAGTCAGCATGATGGAGAATCTTGACACATTGTGTCTTTCAAACTCATGGCTGCCTTATGTCCTGTCACAGTCATACTATACTTATGAAACGATATAACTCAATAACATTGTTGAAAAATACCCTGGTAATGAATAGAGTAGTCGTACTCTCGACAAAAATAGGTACCAAAGCTACAGCGGTTCACTGTGTTTCAACAGTTTTCAGTCAGCATGATACAGAATCTTGACACATTCTGATTCTAAAATCCATGGCTTCCTTATTTCCTGTCGCAGTCATACTATACTTATGAAACGATATAACTCAATACCATGTTTGAAAAATACACTGGTAACTAATAGAGTATTAGTACTCTCAATATTACTAGGTGCCAAAGCTACCACTGTTCACTGTTGTTTCCACAGTTTTCAGTCAGCATGATAGAGAATATTGCGCATTCTGATTCTCAAATCTATGGCTGCCTTCTTTCCTGTCGCAGTCATACTCCAGTTATAAAACTATATAACTCAATTCCACGGTATAAAATCCCCTGGTAACGAATAAAGTATTAGTACTCTCAACAAAGATTGGAAACAAAGCTACAGCTGTTTACTGTGTTTCAACAGTTTTCAGTCAGCATGGTAGAGAATCTTGACACATTTTGAACCAATCTAACCCTGCCTCTGCTGCTGTGTGGAGTTACGATGTTGGGGAGCTGGCAGCTGCTGGATGTTGCTCGGTGGTTCTCTCCGGGTACTTCGGCTTCCTCCACCCGTAAAACTGTCATGGTCCTGATTAGCCATTTTGCATAAATATGTCACCTTAAACATCAATAAATAAATAAATAAATAAATAAATAAATAAATAAATAAATAAATAAATAAATAAATAAATAAATAAATAAATAAATAAATAAATAAATGAATAATCTTGACACATTCTGACTCTCAAATTCGTAGCTGCCTTATTTCCTGTCGCAGTAATACTATACTTTTAAAACAATATAACACAATACCATTGTTGAAAAATACCCTGGTAACGAATAGAGTATTAGTACTCTGAACAAAAATAGGTACCAAAGCAACATCCGTGTACTGTGTTTCAACAGTTTTCAGTCAGCATGATAGAGAATCTTGGCACATTCTGACTCTCAAATTCATGGCTGCCTTATATCCTGTCACAGTCATACTATAGTTATAAAACAATATAACTCAATACCACAGTAGAAAATACCCTGGTAAGGAATAAAGTATTAGTTCTCTCAACAAAGATAGGTACCAAAGCTAGAGCTGTTTTCTGTGTTTCGACAGTTTTCAGTCAGCATGGTAGAGAATGTTGGCACATTCTGACTCTTAAATTCATGGCTGCCTTATTTCCTGTCGCAGTCATACTATACTTATAAAACAATATAACACAATACGATTGTTGAAAAATACCCTGGTAACGAGTAGTGCATTAGTGCTCTGAACGAAAATAGGTACCAAAGCTACAGCGGGTTACTGTGTTTCAACAGTTTTCGGTCAGCATGATAGAGAATCCTGATACATTCTGACTCTCAAATTCATGGCTGCCTTATTTCCTCACACAGTGATACTATACTTATAAAACGATATAACAGAATACCATTTTCAAAAAATACCCTGGTAACGAATAGAGTATTAGTACTCAGAACAGCAATAGGTAACAAAGCTACAGCTGTTTACTGCGTTTCAACAGTTTTCAGTCAGCATGATAGAGAATCTTGATACATTCTGACTCTCAAATTCATGGCTGCCTTATTTCCTGTCGCAGTCATACTGTACTTATAAAACCACATAACACAATACCATTGTTGAAAAATACCCTGGTAATGAATAGAGTATTAGTACTCTCAACAAAAATGGGTACCAAAGCTACAGCTGTTTACTGTGTTTGAACAGTTTTCAGTCAGCATGATAGAGAATCTTGACACATTCTGACACGCAAACTCATGGCTGCCTTATTTCCTGTCATAGTCATACTATACCTATAAAACTATACAACTCAATACCACCGTAGAAAAATACTCTGGTAACCAATAGAATATTAGTACTCTCAACATAACTAGGTACCAAAGCTGCAGCTGTTCACTGTGTTCCAACTGTTTTCAGTCAGCATGATAGAGAATCTTGAAACATTCTGACTCTCAACCTCAAGGCCGCCTTATTTCATGTCGCAGTCGTACTTTAGTTATAAAACGATATAACTCAATACCACTGTAGAAAATACCCTGCTAACTAATAAAGTATTGGTACTCTCAACAAAAATAGGTACCAAAGCCACAGCTGTTTACTGTGTCTCAACAGTTTTCAGTCAGCATGATAGAGAATCTTGACACATTATGATTCTAAAATCCATGGTTGCCTTATTTCCTGTTGCAGTCATTTTATACTTATAAAACGATATAACTCAATACCATGGTAGAAAATACACTGGTAACCAATAGAGTATTAGTACTCTCAACAATAATAGGTACCAAAGCTACAGCTGTTTACTGTGTTTCAACAGTTTTCAGTCAGCATGATAGAGAATCTTGACACATTGTGTCTTTCAAACTCATGGCTGCCTTATTTCCTATCGCAGTCAGACTATACTTATAAAACGATATAACCCAATACCATTGTTGAAAAATACCCTAGTAATGAATAGAGTAGTAGTACTCTCGACAAAAATAGGTACCAAAACTACAGCTGTTTGCTGTGTTTCAACAGTTTTCAGTTGGCGTGATAGAGAATCTTGACACATTCTAATTCGAAAATCCATGGCTGCCTTATTTCCTGTCGCAGTCATACTATACTTATGAAACGATATAACTCAATACCATGGTAGAAAATACCCTGGTAACGAATAAAGTATTAGTACTCTCAACAAAAATAGGTACCAAAGCTGCAGCTGTTTACTGTGTTTCAACAGTTTTCAGTCAGCATGGCAGAGAATCTTGACACATTCTGACTCTCAAACTCATGGCTGCCTTATTTCCTGTCGCAGTCATACTATAGTTATAAAAGTATATAACTCTATACCACAGTATAAAATCCCCTGGTAACGAATAAAGTATCAGTACTCTCAACAATAATAGGTACCAAAGCTACAGCTGTTTACTGTGTTTCAACAGTTTTCAGTCAGCATGGCAGAGAATCTTGACACATTCTGACTCTCAAACTCATGGCTGCCTTATTTCCTGTCGCAGTCATACTATAGTTATAAAAGGATATAACTCTATACCACGGTATAAACTCCCCTGGTAACGAATAAAGTATCAGTACTCTCAACAAAGATAGGTAACAAAGCTGCAGCTGTTTACTGTGTTTCAACACTTTTCAGCCAGCATGATAGAGAATCTTGACACATTCTGTCTTTCAAACTCATGGCTGCCTTATTTCCTGTCGCAGTCATACTATATTTATAAAATGATATAACTCAATACCACGGCAGAAAACCACACAGGTAATTAATAGAGTATTTGTACTCTCAGTATAACTAGGTACCAAACTACCCTGGTAATGAATAGAGTATTAGTACTCTCAACAAAAATAGGTACCAAAGCTATAGCTGTTTACTGTGTTTCAACAGTTTTCAGTCAGCATCATAGAGAATGTTGACACATTGTGTCTTTCAAAATTATGGCTGCCTTATTTCCTGTCGCAGTCATACTGTACTTATAAAATGATATAACTCAATACCACGGTAGAGAAATACACTGGTAACCAATAGAGTATTAGTAATTTCAACAAAAATAGGTACCAAAGCTGCAGCTGTTTACTGTGTTTCAACAGTTTCCAGTCAGCATTGTGGAGAATCTTGACACATACTGACTCTCAAACTCATGGCTGCCTTATTCCCTGTCGTACTCATACCATACCTATAAAACTATATAACTCAGTACCACCGTAGAAAAATACACTGGTAACCAATCCAGTATTAGTACTTTAACAAAAATAGGTACCAAAGCTGCAGCTGTTTACTGTGTTTCAACAGTTTTCAGTCAGCATGGTAGAGAATCTTGACACATTCTGACTCTCCAACTCATGGCTGCCTTATTTCCTGTCGTAGTCATACTATACCTATAAAACGATATAACTGAATACCACGGTAGAAAGATACACTGGTAACCAATAGAGTATTAGTACTCTCAATATAACTATGTACCAAAGCTACAACTGTTTACTGCGTTTCAACAGTTTTCAGTCAGCATGATAGAGAATTTTGACACATTCTGACTCTCAAATTCATGGCTGGCTTATTTCCTGTCGCAGTCACACTATACTTATAAAACAATATAACACAATACCATTGTTGAAAAATACCCTGGTACCGAATAGAGTATTAGTACTCTGAACAAAAATAGGTACCAAAGCTACAGGTGTTTACTGTGTTTCAACAGTTTTCAGTCAGCATGATAGAGAATCTTGATACATTCTGACTCTCAAATTCATGGCTGCCTCATTTCCTGATGCAGTCATACTATACTTATAAAACGATATAACACAATACCATTGTTGAAAAATACCCAGGTAACGAATAGAGTATTAGTACTCTGAACAAAAATAGGTACCGAAGCTACATCTGTTTACTGTGTTTCAACAGTTTTCAGTCAGCATGATAGAGAATCTTGACCCATTCTATCTTTCAAACTCATGGCTGCCTTATTTCCTGTCGTAGTCATACTATACCTATAAAACTATCTAACTGAATACCACAGTAGAAAAATACACTGGTAACCAATAGAGTATTAGTACTCTCAATATAACTATGTACCAAAGCTGCAGCTGTTCACTGTGTTTCAACATTTTTCAGTCAGCATGATAGAGAATCTTGACATATTCTGATTCTAAAATCCTTGGCTGCCTTATTTCCTGTCACAGTCATACTATACTTATGAAACAATATATCTCAATACCATTGTTGAAAAATACCCTGTAATGAATACAGTATTAGTACTCTCGACAACAATAGGTACCAAAGATACAGGTGTTGACTGTGTTTCAACAGGTTTCAGTCAGCATAACAGAGAATCTTGACAGATTGTTTCTTTCAAACTCAAGGCTGCCTTATTTCCTGTCTCAGTCATACTATACTTATAAAGCGATATCACTCAATACCATGGTAGAAAAATAAACTGGTAACTAATAGAGTATTAGCACTCTCAATATAACTAGGTACCAAAGCTACCACTGTTCACTGTTGTTTCCACAGTTTTCAGTCAGCATGATAGAGAATGTTGATACATTCTGATTCTAAAATCTATGGCTGCCTTATTTCCTGTCGCAGTCATACTATACTTATAAAACTATATAACTCAATACCACAGTAAAAAATACCCTGGTAATGAATAAAGTATTAGTACTCTCAACAAAAATTGGTACCAAAGCTGCAGCTGTTGACTGTGTTTCAACAGGTTTCAGTCAGCATAATAGAGAATCTTGACACATTCTGATTCTAAAATTCATGGCTGCCTTATTTCTTGTCGCAGTCATACAATAATTATGAAACAATATATCTCAATACCATTGTTGAAAAATACCCTGGTAATGAATAGAGTATTAGTACTCTCGACAAAAATAGATACCAAAGCTACGGCTGTTTACTGTGTTTCAACAGTTTTCAGTCAGCATCATAGAGAATTTTGACACATTCTGACTCTCAAATTCATGGCTGCCTTATTTCCTGTCGCAATCATACTATACTTATACAACGATATAACTGAATACCATGGTAGAAAAATACACTGGTAACCAATAGAGTATTAGTACTCTCAACATAACTAGATAGCAAAGCTTCAGCTGTTCACTGTGTTTCAACAGATTTCTGTCAGCATGGTAGTGAATCTTGACACATTCTGACTCTCAAATTCATGACTGCCTTATTTCCTGTCGCAGTCATACTGTACTTTTAAAACAATATAACACAATACCATTGTTGAAAAAGACCCTGGCAACAAATAGAGTATTAGCACTCTGAACAAAAATAGGTACCAAAGCTACAGCTGTTTACTGTGCTTCAACAGTTTTCAGTCATCATGATAGAGAATCTTGATACATTCTGACTCTCAAACTCATGGCTGCCTTATCTCCTATCGCAGTCATACTATAGTTATAAAACGATAAAACTCAATACCACGATAGAAAATACCCTGGTAACGAATAAAGTATTAGTTCTCTCAACAAAAAAAGGGTACCAAAGCTACAGCTGTTTACTGTGTTTCAACAGTTTTCAGTCATCATGATAGAGAATCTTGATACATTCTGACTCTCAAATTCATGGCTGCCTCATTTCCTGATGCAGTCATACTGTACTTATAAAACGATATAACACAATACCATTGTTAAAAAATACCCTGGTAACGAATAGAGTATTAGTACTCTTGAACAACAATAGTTACCAAAGCTACAGCTGTTTACTGTGTTTCAACAGTTTTCAGTCAGCATGATAGAGAAACTTGATACATTCTGACTCTCAAATTCATGGCTGCTTTATTTCCTGTCGCAGTCATACTATAATTATAAAACGATATAACACAAATACCATTGTTGAAAAATACCCTGGTAACGAATAAAGTATTAGTACTCTGAACAAAAATAGGTACCAAAGCTACAGCTGTTTACTGTGTTTCGACAGTTTTCAGTCAGCATGGTGGAGAATCTTGACACATTCTGATTCTCAAACTCATGGCTGCCTTATTTCCTGTCGTCGTCATACTATACCTATGAAAATATATAACTCAGTACCAAGGTAGAAAAATCCACTGGTAACCAATAGAGTATTAGTACTCTCAACGAAAATAGGTACCAAAGCTGCAGCTGTTTACTGTGTTTCAACAGTTTTCAGTCAGCATGGTAGAGAATCTTGACACATTCTGATTCTCAAACTCATGGCTGCCTTATTTCCTGTCGTCGTCATACTATACCTATGAAAATATATAACTCAGTACCACGGTAGAAAAATAAACTGGTAACCAACAGAGTATTAGTACTCTCAACGAAAATAGGTACCAAAGCTGCAGCTGTTTACTGTGTTTCAACAGTTTTCAGTCAGCATGGTAGAGAATCCTGACACATTCTGACTCTCAAACTCTTGTCTGCCTTTTTTTCAAGTCGCAGTCATACCATAGTTATAAAACGATATGATATAACTCAATACCACGGTAGAAAATACCCTGCTAACGAATAAAGTATTAGTACTCTCAACAAAAATAGGTACCAAAGCTACAGCTGTTTACAGTGTTTCAACAGTTTCCAGTCTGCATGATAGAGAATCTTGACACATTCTGTCTTTCAAACTCATAGCTTCCTTATTTTCTGTCGCAGTTATTCTATACTTATAAAACGATATAGCTCAATTCCACGGTAAAAAAATACACTGGTAACCAATAGTGTATTTGTACTCTGAACAAAAATAGATACCAAAGCTACAGCTGTTTACTGTGTTTCAACAGTTTTCAGTCAGCATGATAGAGAATCTTGGCACATTCTGATTCTAAAATCCATGGTTACCTTATTTCCTGTTGCAGTCATATTATACTTATAAAACGATATAACTCAATACCATGGTAGAAAATACCCTGGTAACGAATAAAGTTTTTGTACCTTCAACAAAAATAGTTACCAAAGCTACAGCTGTTTACTGTGTTTCAACAGTTTTCAGTCAGCATGATAGAGAATCTTGACACATTCTTACTTTCAAACTCATGGCGGCCTTATTTTCTGTCGCAGTCCTACTATACTTATGAAACGATATAACTCAATACCATGGTAGAAAATACCCTGGTAACGAATAAAGTTTTTGTACCTTCAACAAAAATAGTTACCAAAGCTACAGCTGTTTACTGTGTTTCAACAGTTTTCAGTCAGCATGATAGAGAATCTTTACACATTCTTACTTTCAAACTCATGGCGGCCTTATTTTCTGTCGCAGTCATACTATACTTATGAAACGATATAACTCAATACCACGGTGGAAAAACACACTGGTAACTAATAGAGTATTAGTACTCTCTATATAACTAGGTTCCAAAGCTACAACTGTTCACTGTTGTTTCAACAGTCAGCATGATAGAGAATCATGACACATTCTGATTCTAAAATCCATGGCTGTCTTATTTCCTGTTGCAGTCGTCATACTATACTTATGAAACGATATAACTCAATACCATTGTTGAAAAATACCTTGGTAATGAATAGAGTATTAGTACTCTCGACAAAAATAGGTACCAAAGCTCCAGCTGTTTACTGTCTTTCAACAGTTTTCAGTCAGCATGATAGAGAATCTTGATACATTTTGGCTCTCAAATTCATGTCTGCTTTATTTCCTGTGACAGTCGTACTATACTTATAAAACGATATAACACAATACCATTGTTGAAAAATACCCTCTTAACGAATAGAGTATTAGTAATCTCAACAAAAATAGGTATCAAAGCTACAGCTGTTTACTGTGTTTCAACGGCTTTCAGTCAGGGTGATAGAGAATCTTGACACATTGTACCTTTCAAACTCATGGCTGCCTTATTTCCTGTCGCAGTCATACTATACTTATAAAACGATATAACTCAATACCACGGTAAAAAAATACACAGGTAACCAATAGAGTATTAGTACTCTCAACCAAAATAATTACAAACGCTGCTGCTGTTCAAGGTGTTTCAACAATTTTCAGTCAGCATGATAGAGAATCTTGGTACATTCTGATTCTAAAATCCATGGCTTCCTTATTTTCTGTCGAAGTCATACTATACTTATGAAACGATGTAACTCAATACCATGGTAGAAAAATATACTGGTAACTAATAGAGTATTAGTACTCTCAATATAACTAGGTACCAAAGCTTCCACTGTTCACTGTTGTTTCAACTGTTTTCAGTCAGCATGATAGAGTATCTTGGTACATTCTGACTCTCAAATTCATGGGTGCCTTATTTCCTGTCGCAGGCATACTATACTTATAAAAAGATTTAACTGAATACCACGGTAGGAAATTCCCTGGTAACGAATAAAGTATAAGGACTCTCAACAAAAATAGGTACCAATACTACAGCTGTTTACTCTGTTTAAACAGTTTTCAGTCAGCATGATAGAGAATTTTGACACATTCTGATTCTAAAATTCATGGCTGCCTTATTTCCTGTCGCAGTCATACTATACTTATGAAACGATATAACTCAATACCATTGTTGAAAAATACCCTGGTAATAAATAGAGTATTGGTACTCTCGACAAAAATAGGTACCAAAGGTACAGCTGTTTCCTGTGTTTCAACAGTTTTCAGTCAGCATGATAGAGAATCTTGACACATTGTACCTTTCAAACTCATGGCTGCCTTATTTCCTGTCGCAGTCATACTATACTTATGAAACGATATAACTCAATACCACGGTAGAAAAATAGGCAGGTAACCAATAGAGTATTAGTACTCTCAACAAAAATAATTACAAACGCTGCAGCTGTTCAAGGTGTTTCAACAATTTTCAGTCAGCATGATAGAGAATCTTGAAACATTCTGATTCTAAAATCCATGGCTTCCTTATTTTCTGTCGAAGTCATGCTATACTTATGAAACGATATAACTCAATGCCACGGTAGAAAATACCCTGGTAACGAATAAAGTATTAGTACTCTCAACAAACATTGGTACCAAAGCTACAGCTGTTTACTGTGTTTCAACAGTTTTCAGTCAGCATGATAGAGAATCTTGACACATTCTGTCTTTCAAACTCATGGCTGCCTTATTTCCTGTCGCAGTCATACTATACTTATGAAACGATATAACTCAATACCATTGTTGAAAAATACCCTGGTAATAAATATAGTATTGGTACTCTCGACAAAAATAGGTACCAAAGCTCCAGCTGTTTATTGTCTTTCAACAGTTTTCAGTCAGCATGATAGAGAATCTTGATACATTTTGGCTCTCAAATTCATGTCTGCTTTATTTCCTGTGACAGTCGTACTATACTTATAAAACGATATAACACAATGCCATTGTTGAAAAATACCCTCTTAATGAATAGAGTATTAGTACTCTCAACAAAAATAGGTACCAAAACTACAGCTGTTTACTGTCTTTCAACAGTTTTCAGTCAGCATGATAGAGAATCTTGATACATTTTGGCTCTCAAATTCATGTCTGCTTTATTTCCTGTGACAGTCGTACTATACTTATAAAACGATATAACACAATACCATTGATAGAGAATCTTGATACATTTTGGCTCTCAAATTCATGTCTGCTTTATTTCCTGTGACAGTCGTACTATACTTATAAAACGATATAACACAATGCCATTGTTGAAAAATACCCTCTTAATGAATAGAGTATTAGTACTCTCAACAAAAATAGGTACCAAAGCTACAGCTGTTTACTGTGTTTCAACAGTTTTCAGTCAGCATTATAGAGAATCTTGGCACATTGTGTCTTTCAAACTCATGGCTGCCTTATTTCCTGTCGCAGTGATACTATATTTATAATACCATATAACACAATACCATTGTTGAAAAATACCCTTGTCATGAATAGAGTATTGGTACTCTCACAAAAAATAGGCACCAAAGCTACAGCTGTTTAGTGTGTTTCAACAGTTTTCAGTCAGCATGAAAGAGAGTCTTGATACATTCTGACTCTCTAACGCATGGCCACCTTATTTCCTGTCACAGTCATACTATACTTATGAAACGATATAACTCAATACCACGGTAGAAAAATACACTGCTATCTAATAGAGTATTAGTACTCTCAATATAACTAGGTACCAAAGCTGCAGGTGTTTACTGTGTTTCAACAGTTTTTAGTCACCATGGTAGAGAATCTTGACACATTCTGACTCTCAAATTCATGGCTGCTCTATTTCCTGTCGCAGTCATGCTATACATTTAAAACAATATAACACGATACCATTGTTGAAAAATACCCTGGTAATGAATAGAGTATTAGTACTCTGAACACAAATAGGTACCAAAGCTACAGCTGTTTACTGTGTTTCAACAGCTTTCAGTCAGCATGATAGAGAATCTTGAAACATTTTCACTCTCAAACTCATGGCTGCCTTATTTCCTGCCGCAGTCATACTATATTTATAAAACAATATAACAAAATACCATGGTAGAAAATACCCTAGTAACGAATAAAGTATTAGTTCTCTCAACAAAAATAGGTACCAAAGCTAGGGCTGTTTACTGTGTTTCAACAGTTTTCAGTCAGCATGGTAGAGAATCTTGGCACATTCTGACTCTCAAATTCATGGCTGCCTTATTTCACAGTCATACTATACTTTTAAAACAATATAACACAATACCGTTGTTGAAAAATACCCTGGTAACGAGTAGTGTATTAGTACTCTGAACAAAAATAGGTACCAAACCTACAGCTGTTTACTGTGTTTCAACAGTTTTACGTCAGCATGTCAGAGAATCTTGATACATTCTGACTCTCAAATTCATGGCTGTCTCATTTCCTGACGCAGTCATACTATACTTATAAAACGATATAACACAATACCATTGTGAAAAAATACCCTGGTAACGAATAGAGTATTGGTACTCCTAATAACAATAGGTACCAAAGCTACAGCTGTTTACTGTGTTCCAACAGTTTTCAGTCAGCATGATAGAGAATCTTGATACATTTCGACTCTCAAATTCATGGGTGCTTTATTTCCTGTCGAAGTCATACTCTACTTATAAAATGATATAACACAATACGATTATTAAAAAATACCCTGGTAACGAATAAAGTAAATAGTACTCTCAACAAAAATAGGTACCAAAGCTACAGCTCCTTACTGTGTTTCAACAGTTTTCAGTCAGCATGATAGAGTATCTTGACACATTCTGACTCTCAAACTCTTGTCTGCCTTTTTTTTTCAAGTCGCAGTCATACAATAGTGATGAAACGATATAACACAACACCATTGTTGAAAAATACCTCGGTAACAAATAGAGTATAAGTGCTCTCAACAAATATTGGTACCAAAGCTACAGCTGTTTACTGTGTTCCAACCACTGTTCACTGTTGTTTCAACAGTTTTCAGTAAGCATGATAGAGAATCTTGACACATTCTTATTCTAAAATCCATGGCTGCCTTATTTCCTGTCACAGTCATACTACTATACCTATAAAACAATATAACTCAATACCATGGTAGAGAAATACACTGGTACCCAATCGAGTATTAGTACTCTCAACAAAAATAGGTACCAAAGCTGCAGCTGTTTACTGTGTTTCAACAGTTTTCAGTCAGCATGGTAAAGAATCTTGACACATTCTAACTCTCAAATTCATGGCTGCCTTATTTCCTGTCGTAGTCATACAATACCTATAAAACTATATAACTCAGTACCACGGTAGAAAAATACACTGGTAACCAATCCAGTATTAGTACTCTCAACGAAAATAGGTACCAAAGCTGCAGCTGTTTAGTGTGTTTCAACAGTTCTCAGTCAGCATGGTAGAGAATCTTGACACATTCTGACTCTCATACTCATGGCTGCCTTATTTCCTGTTGCAGTCATACTATACTTTCAAAACAATATAGCACAATACCATTGTTGAAAAATACCCTGAACAAAAATAGGTACCAAAGGTACAGCTGTTTACTGTGTTTCAACAGTTTTCAATCAGCATGGTAGAGAATCTTGGCACATTCTGACTCTCAAATTCATGGTTGCCTTATTTCCTGTCACAGTCATACTATACTTATAAAACAATATAACACAATACCATTGTTGAAAAATACCCGGGTAACGAGTAGTGTATTAGTACTCTGAACAAAAATAGGTACGAAAGCTACAGCTGTTTGCTGTGTTGCAACAGTTTTCAGTCCGCATGATAAAGAATCTTGATACATTCTGACTCTCAAATTCATGGCTGCCTCATTTCCTGACGCAGTCATACTATACTTATAAAACGATATAACACAATACCTTTGTTAAAAAATAACCTGGTAACGAATAGAGTATTAGTAGTCTGAACAACAATAGTTACCAAAGCTATAGCTGTTTACTGTGCTTCAACAGTTTTCAGTCATCATGATAGAGAATCTTGACACATTCTGTCTTTAAAACTCATGGCTGCCTTATTTGCTGTCACAGTCTTACTATAGTTATAAAACGATATAACTCAATACCACGGTAGAAAATACCCTGGTAACGAATAAAGTATTAGTACTCTCAACAAAAAAAGGTACCAAAGCTACAGCTGTTTACTGTGTTTCAACAGTTTTCAGTCAGCATGATAGAGAATCCTGACACATTCTGACTCTCAAACTCTTGTCTGCCTTTTTTTCAAGTCGCAGTCATACTATAGTTATAAAACGATATGATATAACTCAATACCACGGTAGAAAATACCATGCCAACGAATAAAGTATTAGTACTCTCAACAAAAATAGGTACCAAAGCTACAGCTGTTTACAGTGTTTCAACAGTTTCCAGTCTGCATGATAGAGAATCTTGACACATTCTGTCTTTCAAACTCATAGCTTCCTTATTTTCTGTAGCAGTTATTCTATACTTATAAAACGATATAGCTCAATTCCACGGTAAAAAAATACACTGGTAACCAATAGTGTATTTGTACTCTGAACAAAAATAGATACCAAAGCTACAGCTGTTTACTGTGTTTCAACAGTTTTCAGTCAGCATGATAGAGAATCTTGGCACATTCTGATTCTAAAATCCATGGTTACCTTATTTCCTGTTGCAGTCATATTATACTTATAAAACGATATAACTCAATACCATGGTAGAAAATACCCTGGTAACGAATAAAGTTTTTGTACCTTCAACAAAAATAGTTACCAAAGCTACAGCTGTTTACTGTGTTTCAACAGTTTTCAGTCAGCATGATAGAGAATCTTGACACATTCTTACTTTCAAACTCATGGCGGCCTTATTTTCTGTCGCAGTCATACTATACTTATGAAACGATATAACTCAATACAACGGTGGAAAAACACACTGGTAACTAATAGAGTATTAGTACTCTCTATATAACTAGGTACCAAAGCTACAACTGTTCACTGTTGTTTCAACAGTCAGCATGATAGAGAATCATGACACATTCTGATTCTAAAATCCATGGCTGCCTTATTTCCTGTTGCAGTCGTCATACTATACTTATGAAACGATATAACTCAATACCATTGTTGAAAAATACCTTGGTAATGAATAGAGTATTAGTACTCTCGACAAAAATAGGTACCAAAGCTCCAGCTGTTTACTGTCTTTCAACAGTTTTCAGTCAGCATGATAGAGAATCTTGATACATTTTGGCTCTCAAATTCATGTCTGCTTTATTTCCTGTGACAGTCGTACTATACTTATAAAACGATATAACACAATACCATTGTTGAAAAATACCCTCTTAACGAATAGAGTATTAGTAATCTCAACAAAAATAGGTACCAAAGCTACAGCTGTTTACTGTGTTTCAACGGCTTTCAGTCAGGGTGATAGAGAATCTTGACACATTGTACCTTTCAAACTCATGGCTGCCTTATTTGCTGTCGCAGTCATACTATACTTATAAAACGATATAACTCAATACCACGGTAAAAAAATACACAGGTAACCAATAGAGTATTAGTACTCTCAACCAAAATAATTACAAACGCTGCAGCTGTTCAAGGTGTTTCAACAATTTTCAGTCAGCATGATAGAGAATCTTGGTACATTCTGATTCTAAAATCCATGGCTTCCTTATTTTCTGTCGAAGTCATACTATACTTATGAAACAATGTAACTCAATACCATGGTAGAAAAATATACTGGTAACTAATAGACTATTAGTACTCTCAATATAACTAGGTACCAAAGCTTCCACTGATCACTGATGTTTCAACTGTTTTCAGTCAGCATGATAGAGTATCTTGGTACATTCTGACTCTCAAATTCATGGGTGCCTTATTTCCTGTCGCAGGCATACTATACTTATAAAAAGATTTAACTGAATACCACGGTAGGAAATTTCCTGGTAACGAATAAAGTATAAGGACTCTCAACAAAAATAGGTACCAATACTACAGCTGTTTACTCTGTTTAAACAGTTTTCAGTCAGCATGATAGAGAATTTTGACACATTCTGATTCTAAAATTCATGGCTGCCTTATTTCCTGTCGCAGTCATACTATACTTATGAAACGATATAACTCAATACCATTGTTGAAAAATACCCTGGTAATAAATAGAGTATTGGTACTCTCGACAAAAATAGGTACCAAAGGTACAGCTGTTTACTGTGTTTCAACAGTTTTCAGTCAGCATGATAGAGAATCTTGACACATTCTACCTTTCAAACTCATGGCTGCCTTATTTCCTGTCGCAGTCATACTATACTTATGAAACGATATAACTCAATACCACGGTAGAAAAATACACAGGTAACCAATAGAGTATTAGTACTCTCAAAAAAATAATTACAAATGCTGCAGCTGTTCAAGGTGTTTCAACAATTTTCAGTCAGCATGATAGAGAATCTTGATACATTCTGATTCTAAAATCCATGGCTTCCTTATTTTCTGTCGAAGTCATGCTATACTTATGAAATGATAGAACTCAATGCCACGATAGAAAATACCCTGGTAACGAATAAAGTATTAGTACTCTCAACAAACATTGGTACCAAAGCTACAGCTGTTTACTGTGTTTCAACAGTTTTCAGTCAGCATGATAGAGAATCTTGACCCATTCTGTCTTTCAAACTCATGGCTGCCTTATTTCCTGTCGCAGTCATACTATACTTATGAAACGATATAACTCAATACCATTGTTCAAAAATACCCTGGTAATAAATAGAGTATTGGTACTCTCGACAAAAATAGGTGTTTACTGTCTTTCAACAGTTTTCAGTCAGCATGATAGAGAATCTTGATACATTTTGGCTCTCAAATTCATGTCTGCTTTATTTCCTGTGACAGTCGTACTATACTTATAAAATGATATAACACAATACCATTGTTGAAATATACCCTCTTAATGAATAGAGTATTACTACTCTGAACAAAAATAGGTACCAAAGCTACAGCTGTTTACTGTGTTTCAACAGTTTTCAGTCAGCATTATAGAGAATCTTGGCACATTGTGTCTTTCAAACTCATGGCTGCCTTATTTCCTGTTGCAGTGATACTATATTTATAATACGATATAACACAATACCATTGTTGAAAAATACCCTTGTCATGAATAGAGTATTAGTACTCTCACAAAAAATAGGCACCAAAGCTACAGCTGTTTAGTGTGTTTCAACAGTTTTCAGTCAGCATGAAAGAGAGTCTTGATACATTCTGACTCTCTAACTCATGGCCACCTTATTTCCTGTCACAGTCATACTATACTTATGAAACGATATAACTCAATACCACGGTAGAAAAATACACTGCTATCTAATAGAGTATTAGTACTCTCAATATAACTAGGTACCAAAGCTGCAGGTGTTTACTGCATTTCGACAGTTTTCAGTCACCATGGTAGAGAATCTTGACACATTCTGACTCTCAAATTCATGGCTGCTCTATTTCCTGTCGCAGTCATGCTATACATTTAAAACAATATAACACGATACCATTGTTGAAAAATACCCTGGTAATGAATAGAGTATTAGTACTCTGAACACAAATAGGTACCAAAGCTACAGCTGTTTACTGTGTTTCAACAGCTTTCAGTCAGCATGATAGAGAATCTTGAAACATTTTCACTCTCAAACTCATGGCTGCCTTATTTCCTGCCGCAGTCATACTATATTTATAAAACAATATAACAAAATACCATGGTAGAAAATACCCTAGTAACGAATAAAGTATTAGTTCTCTCAACAAAAATAGGAACCAAAGCTAGAGCTGTTTACTGTGTTTCAATAGTTTTCAGTCAGCATGGTAGAGAATCTTGGCACATTCTGACTCTCAAATTCATGGCTGCCTTATTTCTTATCAACCTACTCACAATTGTTTACTACAGGCTTGCACTACAGTGGAAGTCCCTAACTCGGATAAAATACTCTCTATTTTTGTCTTTCCCAAGCAAGTTGGGAAAGAAAAGTGGTGCAAAAGCACCAATAAAAATAAGCCAAAACTGGGTCGAGTGCAACCGGCGCAGACCCAGTACGGGACGCTCTCTCCCAAGTACAACTCCACGACTTCCGTTGCCAGTGCGCATATACCGTCTCTAAAGACTCATTCTTTTTAAAATCCGCTTCGTGTCGAGATGTTTTTGCACGCTTATCAGTGTTCCACCAGCTCGATGTTTGATGATTCCTGATTCATTATACCACAGTGTATCCTTTGTATTCTCAGGAACAGTGTTTTATATATTCTCTTTTCTATTATATGTCCATAATGTATATTTATTTGCTCTCTCTCGAGTCGCGCGCGAATTTCGCGTGCCACGCGGTTCGGACTTAGATTTTTTCACAATTATTGTTAATGCTTTTTTTGCAAAATTTTCTAATTGTGTTAGAGTTAGGTGTCAGCGGGGTACCACTCCTGCAGTGTTTCTTCTTTCTTTTGAGAGTAGTCTTCCTGTTGGGTGGTTCCCGGTCGACCTTCTGGGGTCTTTGTTTCTGTCACCTTTCTCTCTTCTTTGGGGGTGTTCTGTTTTCTCATCTCACCTTCTCTACTCCTCTCACCTCTATCATGCCCAGGACAATTCCCTGTGGGCTATGTCTGCTGCCAAAGCATGTGGACGATGTACATTCGTCTTGTTCCTCCTGTAATGGGTGTTCGGCTGAGCGGCCGTGTGGTGTCTGTGGAACATGGTCTTCCACCTTCTGGGCGTCAGTAAACTGTGTCGTTCGTTCTCGTGGCCGTGTCTCCCGCTCCCGCGGGAAAGGAGAACGTGGTCGTTCGGGGCCTCCCGAGCCGACTTTGTCTGGTGAGAGTTTTTCCTCCTCCGTGGGGGATGTGCAGTCTTTTCCTGTGGTGGATACTGCGGGAGCCGTTGAGTGTTCTGGTGTAGAGATGCCTGGTTCCGGGACTACGGTCCCCTCCAGTCGACATCTGAGGCTGTCACTAGGGTTGTGACTCCTCCTTCGGAGCCGAGCCGGTGTGCTCTCTCCACTATTTCACCAGCCTCAACGACTCTCGACGTATCTACTACAGCTGCTGGTCCGTCTGCTTCGTCGTCTGTTTCAGCCGGCCTCGGCAATTCGCTGCAGGGGACTGCAGGACTGTCCGATACTGTAGACGTGGGATATCGGCCTCAGCCTTCCCTGACTTCAACTCGGCGAAGTCGGAAGGGGCTGCCGGCCGAGCCCATCGCTGTGGTCTCTTCGCCGTCGAGCACCACAGTTGTGTCTTTGGATTCGGATGTTCGTAATGGAAACACTATGAACTCCGTGGCGTTTCCGTCCACTCACTCTGGTCACTCGACCAGTTTTGGAGGACCAACGCCTTTTGTGCAGCCTGGACCTTCTGCCCCGCAGAGGTCCGCGGTGACTCTCATGAGTTCTCGCAATATTGATCCTCGGGGTGCATCGTACCCCTATACACGTCTGCCTTCAGATGTTTCGGTTGCCGCCCTTCGTCCCGCGTCGGGTGTTTTGGAGGATCGTGACCCTTCGCTGGTTAAGAGGGTCAGAGGTGAAGCCACTTTGCCGGTTCGCTCCCCTGTCGAACCGGTCGGTACAGGCAGTGAGCTTAGGGAGGCCCTCAAGAGGTTCTTTCAAAGAGCCTTCCTGTTGCTTCCAGCGAGGCTATGGGTGGTTTCCATGCGCCTCCTATGGCGCCGCCTCCCGGGATTGGAAACAGGCCGGTTTCCGATTCTTCTGGTGTCCCGACACCATGGGAGGCGTCGGCTGGTTTGCCCACGATGGGCTATGTGTCTTCCGACTCTGGGGAGGAGTCCGACATGCTTGAGGTCGAGGGCCAGCAGTCTGCGGACTTGGGGGCGGCTCTTGACTTTGTGTTTGGGTTTCTGCCTGAGCTCAAACCTGCTAACCAGCCGACAGTGTCAGCCTGGCCGCGATCATCGGTTGTGCGCCAACAGCCTATGGAGCAACCTGCTTCTGGGCGCCTTCGACCATGCCAGTCGGTACAGGTGGTTGAGGCTTTTTCAGCATTGGATGCCAAGCTGAATTCCAAGGCTTTGAAGACTTCGTTCTTCACCAGGGTTGACACCTTTTTGCCTCCTGTGCATTATCGTTCCTACGATTCCGCCAATCCGTCAGTCTGCCAGACTTTGACGGTTCTGGATCAGGACTCCACTTCCCTCGGGCTTTCCAAGCCCAAGTCTGCCGTCATTCCAATGACGACTCTGGAGTCCACGTTGGGCTTATCTAGAGAGATGCTTGGCATGCTTTCTCTCTCAGATCACGTCGTCTCAGCTTTGGCTGCTTATCTGCCTCCAGATAAGTTTGACGAGGTACAGGCTCCTTTGCGTGTGCTGTCCAAGACGCTTATGCACCTTACTCACACGCATGCCTGTAACACGGCCAATTTGGAATTAGTTCGAAGGGACGCTGTGCTGGACACAGGACGATCCCTTCCCGAGGAGCAGCGTGCTACTCTTCGATCTGCTTCTTTGGCAGGTCCGCAACTTTTCCATGGTTCCGTGTCGACGGTCCGGGATGACGTCCTACGTCATTCCAAAGATCAGCTGCTGTTTCGTCAGCTTGATCAGCCTTCTCGGTGAGGCAAGGGCCATTCCAAGCCTAGCAAGTACCCTTCTGCTTCCTCTGTGAAGCAAAAGGCTGGTCCTTCTGCCGCCGCCTCTACTTCTTACTCACGGGGTAAAGGTAGGGGTCGGCAGAATCGAGGGAAGTCTCAGGATTCTTCATTTAGCAGAGGAGGTGGTTTCTCCTCTCGCGGGCCTCGTTGGGGCTCGAAATGAAGGTCCTCACCTCGACTCGTCCCAGGTTGGAAGAAGGATAGCAGAGTTCGCAGACCATTGGACCACCATCACATCCGATCCATGGGTGTTAGATGTTGTTCGGTCCGGGCTGCGCATATCCTTCCGACGGCACCCCACTCTGTCAAGGGTGCCTCTTCCAACCACAGTTCCTTCAGACGTTTTACGTCGGGAACTTTTGTCCATGGAGATTGCCAATCTCCTGGCAAAGGGGGCGATCGAGGTCGTCAAGAACGTTCAGTCAGTGGGCTTCTATTCCCGCCTGTTCTTGGTGCCGAAGAAGGACGGCCGACTCCGACCGGTTATCGATCTGAGCATCCTGAACCAGTCTATCATTGCTCCCAAGTTCAGCATGGAGACTTTCAGGTCGGTCCGCCAATCAATTCACCAGGGAGATTTCGCAGCCAGCATCGACCTGCGAGACGCTTACTTCCACGTTCCGATGCATCGGGCGTCACGGAAGTATCTCAGGTTCGCTTTTCTGGGGCGAGTTTACCAGTTCAAGGCCATGCCTTTCGGCCTCAACCTGGCTCCTTGGGCGTTCACCAGACTGATGTCGCATGTGATAGCGTTCCATCGCACACAGTCCAGGGTGACTACTTCGACATATCTGGACGATATCCTCCAGAGGCATTCTAATGCTGCCTTACTGGAATCGGATGTCGCCACTCTGTTGAGCTTGCTCACGTCGCTAGGATTCAGAGTCAACGAGGAGAAGTCGGACCTGGTCCCTTCTCAGTCGTTTGGTCATCTGGGGATGTCTTGCCAAACCAAATTCAATTTGGTGGCTGTTCCCCAGGCCAAGGCTGTGATTCTCTCAGCTTTTGCTCTGACTCTGTCCCAGTCCAGGTCCGCGACCGCTCGGAGTTTTCTCCGGCTGATCGGTCTTTGCGGTTCGGTGACGGATCTCATTCCTCTAGGTCGGCTGCGTGTCAGACCTCTCCAACACTTTCTGCTCAGTCGTTGGAGACCGAATGTAGATTCTCTGGATCAGGTGCTTCCGTTTCCGGACTCTCTGTATCCTCACCTTCTTCCCTGGACAGATGTTCAGTGGATTACGCAGGGTGTTCCGCTGGACTTACCCACGTCCGATCGCGTTCTGACGGCAGATGCCAGCGATCTCGGATGGGGTGCGACGTTGGATCCTCTCGGTCTTTCCCTACACGGGATGTGGGACCAGGATCAAGCAGCTCTACACATCAACCAGAAGGAGCTTCTTGCTCTTCTTCTGAGCTTCAGGCAGTGGATCCCTCACCTGTCGAATCGCCAGGTCCTTCTATCCGACAATTCGACAGTGGTTGCTTACATTCGGAACCAGGGCGGCACGCACTCGCTTCCGATGTACGAGTTAGCTCGGGATCTTTTACTGCTCGCTCAGGATGTTCACGCCGGGATGGTTGTTCGTCACATTCCCGGTCGTCTGAACGTCCTAGCCGACTCCCTGTCCCTACAGGGCAGGGTTATTTCCACCGAGTGGATGCTTCACAGGGCAGTGTTCCAGTCGCTTTGCGATTTCTGGGGACGTCCCCACATCGATCTCTTTGCGACTCATTGGAACCATCATGTGGACACTTTCGTGTCCCCGTGTCCAGATCCTCTGGCTTTTGCCGTGGACGCTCTGTCACTCGGATCGGAACGGTCATGTTGGCTACGCCTTCCCGCCGGTTCCGATTCTTCCTCAGGTTCTCGCCAAAATTCGAACCTGCAGTTGTCGAATCATTCTGATCGCTCCCCTGTCGCCTCAGCGGGTGTGGATCAATCAGCTCCGCTCGCTGATGGCGGTGGGTCCGGCACGTCTCCCGCTACGTCGCGACCTTCTTTGTCAAGGTCGCCCGAGGAGGTTTCACATCGACCCGACTTCATTGTGCCTTCACGCATATCTTTTGTCAGGTCCTGTCTCCTCCGTAGAGGTTTTTCGAGACGAGCAGTGGAGTGCATTTCTTCTTCAAGGAGGCACTCCACTGGTTTAGCTTATGCAGCTAAATGGAAGGTCTTCTGTCGATGGTGTGCTGATCACTCTGTTGATTATGCCAATCCTTCGATTTCACAGATTGCGGAGTTTCTGGTATATCTGTTTGATTCTCGGGGTCTCCAGCCTGTTACCATCAAGGGTTACAGGTCTATGCTTTCAGAGACTTTTTCTTATGTGGGGAAGCGTCGTATCGGCACTAATCCTTACCTCTCCAAGCTTGTTCGGCACTTTTCTTTGAAAAGGTCTCGGACTTTGCAGCTTACTCCACGATGGAATCTTTCGTGGGTGCTGCTTTGCTTGGGGGGGGGGGGGGGCGCCGTTCGAACCTTTATCCCAGGTGGATATGCAATTTCTCACATACAAGACGGCTTTTCTGATGGCATTTGCTTCGGCCAGACGGGTTAGTGAGCTTCACGCCCTCTCGGTTGACCCGGCCTTTTTTAGGAGCTCTCCCAACAGTGTTACTTTTACCACTGATTGCTCCTTTTTGGCTAAGAATCAGTTACCAGATACTACTCCTCCTCCTATCTGTATCAGGGCTCTTCCCTCTGTTGAGGGTACTCGCCCTTTGCTCTGTCCGGTCCGTGCTATTCGCATTTATCTTGATCGGACACGCTTCATACGGAAGGGCAGAAAACGTTTTTTTCTGTCTCTCATTCCGGGTCGACAGAAGATCTCTCCTCAATCCATTTCTCGATGGATTTGTCTTGCTATTCGTACGGCTTATAGTCGTTTAGCAGCTGGCGATTGTATTACCAATCGTATTTTTGCCCACGAGGTGTGGGCACTGTCTACCTCTTGGGCTTATTCTAACTCCGTCAAGTTGTCGGATGTTTTATGCAGGCAGCCTACTGGAGAAATGCTTCTACTTTCTCCACCTTTTATTTACGCCAGTTGCAGGAGCAGTCGGAGGACCTTTTTGCCCTGGGTCCTCTTTCTTCTGCTCAGGCTGTTGTCTGCCATAGCCATTAGGCTTCTTGAAGGTCAGTTTCAGCCTTGTGCTGTTACTGCCCTTTTTCTGTCTGTGTGTCACACAGGCTCATATGTCTCTTTTCATTGTCCTTTACCAATGATTGCGACATTATGGTTGATAAGCCTCGGGACCTCTTCCTTCTACTTCACGGTTCCAGTGCACTAGGGTTATGTGGGGGTTGGTTATGCGATTCCCTCCAGCCTTTTGTCTATTCAACCTGTAGTAAACAATTGTGAGTAGGTTGATAAGAAATCTAAATTTTATAGTAAATTTCCTTTCTTATTATACCTACCACAATTGTTTACATGGAGGCCCTCCCGTCTTCTTTACGGGTAAAGAATCTTTCCTCCCCGCTGATCACATAACTCTAACGTTTACGGATGCAAAAAGAATGAGTCTTTAGAGACGGTATATGCGCACTGGCAACGGAAGTCGTGGAGTTGTACTTGGGAGAGAGCGTCCCGTACTGGGTCTGCGCCGGTTGCACTCGACCCAGTTTTGGCTTATTTTTATTGGTGCTTTTGCAACACTTTTCTTTCCCAACTTGCTTGGGAAAGACAAAAATAGAGAGTATTTTATCCGAGTTAGGGACTTCCACTGTAGTGCAAGCCTGTAGTAAACAATTGTGGTAGGTATAATAAGAAAGGAAATTTACTATAAAATTTAGATTTCTTGTCACAGTCATACTATACTTTTAAAACAATATAACACAATACCGTTGTTGAAAAATACCCTTGTAACAAATAGAGTATTAGTACTCTCAACAAAAATAGATACCAAATCTGCAGCTGTTTACTGTGTTTCAACTCTTTTCAGTCAGCAGGATAGAGAATCTTGACACTTTCTTGCTCTCAAACTCATGGCCGCCTTATTTCCTGTTGCAGTCATACTATACTTATATAACGATATAAGCCAATACCATTGTTGCAAAATACCCTGGTAACGAATAGAGTATTAGTACTCTCAACAAAAATAGGTACCAAAGGTACAGCTGTTCACTGTGTTTTAACAGTCAGCATGTTAGAGAATCTTGACACATTCTCACTCTCAAATTCATGGCTGCCTTATTTTGTGTCGCAGTCATACTATACTTATAAAACGATATAAAACAATACTGTTGTTGAAAAATACTGTGGTAACAAATAGAGTATTAGTACACTCAGCATAACCAGGTACCAAAGCTGCAGCCGCCCGCTGTGTTTCAACAGTTTTTAGTCAACATTCTAGAGTATCTTGACACATTCTGACTCTCAAACTCATGGCTGCCTTACTTCCTGTCGCAGTCATACTATAATTATAAAACGATACAACTCAATACCATGGTAGAAAAATACACTGGTAAGCAATAGAGTATTAGTATTCTCAACATAACTAGATTCCAAAGCTGCAGCTGTTTACTGTGTTTCAACAGTTTTCAGTCAGCATGATAGAGAATCTTGACACATTCTGACTCTCAAACTCATGGCTGCCTTATTTCCTATCATAGTCATACTGTACTTATAAATCGATATAACTCAATACCGCAGTAAAAAAATACACTGGTAAGCAATAGAGTATTAGTACTCTGAACATAACTAGGTACCAAAGCTACAGCTGTTTACTGCATTTCAAAAGTTTTTAGTCAGTATGGTAGAGAATCTAGACACATTGTGACTCTCAAACTCATGGCGGCCTTATTTCCTGTCGCAGTCATACTTCACTTATAAAACGACATATCTCCGTACCATGGTAGAAATATACACTGGTAACCGATCGAGTATTAGTACTCTCATCATAACTAGGTACCAAAGCTGCAGCTGTTCACTGTGTTTCAGCATTTCTCAGTCAGCATTATAGAGGATAGTATCTTGACACATTGTGACTCTAAAAGTCATGTCTGCCTTATTTCCTGTTGCAGTCATACTATACTTAAAAAATGATATAACACAATAATATTTTTGAAAAATACCATGGTAACAAATAGAGTATTAATACTCTGAACAAAAATAGGTACCAAAGCTACAGCTGTTTACTGTGTTTCAACAGTTTTCAGTCAGCATTATTTCCTGTTGCAGTCATACTATACTTAAAAAACGATATGACACAATACCATTGTTGAAAAATACCCTGGTAAAGAATAGAGTATTAGTACTCTGAACAAAAATAGGTACCAAAGCTACAGCTGTTTACAGTGTTTCAACAGTTTTCAGTCAGCATGATAGAGTATCTTTATACATTCTGACTCTCAAATTCGTGGCTGCCTTATTTCCTGTCGCAGTCATACTATTCTTATGGTTGCCTTACTTTCTGTCGCAGTCACACTATCCTTATAAAACGATACAACTCAATACCACGGTAAAAAATACCCTTGTATCCAATAGAGTATTAGTACTCTCTACATAACTGGGTGTCAAAGCTACAGCTGTTTACTGTGTTTCAACAGTTTTCAGTTAGCATGATAGAGAATCTTGACACCTTTTGACTCCCAAATTCATGGCTGCCTTATTTCGCGTCGCAGTCATACTATACTTATAAAACGATATAACACAATACCATTGTTGAAAAATACCCTCGTAACGAATAGAGTATTAGTACTCTCAGCATAACTAGGTACCAAAGCTACAGCAGTTCAATGTGTTTCAACAGTTTTCAGTCGGCATGATAGAGAATCTTGACACATTCTGACTCTTAAATTCATGGCTGCCTTATTTCATGTCGCAGTCATACTATACTTATGAAACGATATAACACAATACCATTGCTGAAAAATGCCCTCGTAACGAATAGCGTATTAGTACTCTCTGCATAGCTAGGTACCAAAGCTACAGCTCTTCAGTGTGTTTCAACAGTTTTCAGTCGGCATGATAGAGAATCTTGGCACATTCTGACTCTTAAATTCATTGCTGCCTTATTTCCTGCCGCAGTCATACTACACTTATAAAACAACATAAAACAATACCATTGTTGAAAAATACCCTCGTAACGAATAGCGTATTAGTACTCTCAGGATAGCTAGGTACCAAAGTCACAGCTGTTTACTGTGTTTCAACAGTGTTCAGTCAGCATGATAGAGAATCTTGACACATTCTGACTCTCAAATTCATGGCTGCCTTATTTCCTGTCGCAGTCATACTATACTTATAAAATGATACAACTCAATACGATGGTAGAAAAATACATTGGTAACTAATATAGAGTATTAGTACTCTCAACATTATTAGGTGCCAAAGCTACACTCTTCAGTCAGCATGATGGAGAATCTTGACACATTCTGACTCTCAAACTCATGGCTTCCTTAATTCCTGTCGCAGCCATACTATTGTTATAAAACGATATAACTCAATAGCACAGTAGAAAAATACACTGGTAACCAATAGAGTATTAGTACTCTCAACAAAAATAGGTACCAAAGCTACAGCTGTTTACTGTGTTTCAACAGTTTTCAGTCAGTATGATAGAGTATCTTGAGACAGTCTGACTCTGAAACTCTTGGCTGCCTTATTTCCTGTCGCAGTCATACTAATCCTATGGCTACCTTATTTCCTGTCACAGTCATACTATACTTATAAAACGATACAACTCAATACCACTGTAAACAAGCCAAGACCAATACCGGGTCTGGACCTGCATCACTGCATGCAATTGAATCGGCAAACAGGAAGTGGCTGCACGGCAGATCTGAAAATTTCATACACGATACAACTGATCATTATCAGGCTCCAGATGAAATATAAAATCAGTCCCTTGCATAGAAGCCAAGAAAAGTTTGACGAAAAATTTCGATTTTCAGTGGGTACACTAAAATTTCAAAGTATCGGCAAATAGGAAGTGGCTGCACAGCAGATCTGAAAATTGCTTACACAATACAACTCATCATTATGAAGCAGCAGACCAAATATAAAATCATTCCCTTGCATAGAAGCCAAGAAAACCTTGACGGAAAATTTCAATGTTCAGTGGGTACAGTAAAATTTCAAAGTATCGGCAAACAGGAAGTGGCTGCAGGGCAGATCTGAAAATTGCTTACACGATACAACTAATCATTATGAAGCAGCAGACCAAATATAAAATCATTCCCTTTCATAGAAGCCAAGAAAACTTTGACGGAAGAAGTGTTCCGGAGGGATGGACTGATGGACTGAAAGATGGATGGAGTCGAGCGGTTACTAGACCTGCTCTACCACTGGGGACGCAGGTAAAAATTACACTGGTATCTAATAGAGTATTAGTACTCTCAACATAACCAGGTACCAAAGCTATAGCTGTTCACTGTGTTTCAACAGTTTTCAGTCAGCATGGTAGAGAATCTTGACACATTCTGACTCGCAAACTCATGGCTGCCTTATTGCCTGTCGCAGTCATACTATACTTATGGCTGTCTTATTTCCTGTTGTAGTCATTCTATACTTATAAAACAATACAACTCAGTACCACCGTAGAAAAATACAACGTTAACCAATAGAGTATTAGTACTCTCAGCATAACTAGGTACCAAGGCTGCAGCTGTTCACTGTGTTTCAACAGTTTTCAGTCAGTAGGATAGAGAATCTTCACACATTCTGACTCTCAAACTCACGACTGCCTTATTTCCTGTCGCAGTCATACTATACTTATAAAACGATACAAGACAATGCCATTGTTGACAAATACCCTGGTAACGAATGGAGTATTAGTACTCTCAGCAAAAATAGGTTCCAAAGCTACTGCTGTTTATTGTGTTTCAACACTTTTCAGTCAGCATGATAGAGAATCTTGACACATTCTGACGCTCAAATTCATGGCTGCCTTATTTCCTGTCGCTGTCACACTATACTTATAAAACGATATAACACAATACCATTGTTGAAAAATACCCTGGTAACGAATAGACTGTTAGTACTCTCAGCAAAAATAGGTACCAAAGCTACGGCTGTTTACTGTGTTTCAACAGTTTTCAGTAAGCATGATAGAGAATCTTGACACATTCTGACTCTCAAACTCATGGCTGCCTTATTTCCTGTTGCAGACATACTATACTCATAAAATGATATAACTCAATACCACAGTAGAAAAATGCACTGCTAACCAATAGAGTATTAGTACTCTTTGCATAACTAGGTACCAAAGATGCAGCTGTTCATTGTGTTTCAACAATTTTCAGTCAGCATGACAGAGAATCTTGACACATTCTGACTCTCAAACACATGGTTTCCTTATTTCCTCTCGGAGTCATATTATACTTTTGAAACGATATAACACAATACCATTGTTGAAGAATACCTGGTAACGAATAGAGTATTTTTGTACTCTCAGGAAAAATAGGTACCAAAGCTGCAGGTGTTTACTGTGTTTCAACATTTTTCAGTCAGCATGATAGAGAATCTTGACACAATCTGACTCTCAATCTCACACGCTGCCTTATTTCCTGTCATAGTCATGCTATACTTATGGCTGCCTTATTTCCTGTCACAATCATACTATACTTATAAAATGATACAACTCAATACGACTGTAGAAAAATACACTGGTAACCAATATAGAGTATTAGTACTCTCAACATTACTAGGTGCCAAAGCTACAGCTGTCCACTGTGTTTCAACACTTTTCAGTCAGCATGATAGAGAATCTTGACACATTCTGGCTCTCAAACTCATGGCTTCCTTTATTCCTGTCGCAGCCATACTATTCTTATAAAATGATATAACTCAGCAGCACAGTAGAGAAATACACTGGTAACCAATAGAGTATTAGTACTCTCAACAAAAATAGGTACCGAAGCTACAGCTGTTTACTGTGTTTCAACAGTTTTCAGTCAGTATGATAGAGTATCTTGACACATTCTGACTCTCAAACTCATGGCTGCCTTATTTCCTATCGCAGTCATACTATTCTTATGGCTGCCCTATTTCCTGTCGCAGTCATACTATACTTATAAAACGATACAACTCAATACCACTGTAAAAAATTACACTGGTATCCAATAGAGTATTAGTACTCTCAACATAACCAGGTACCAAAGCTATAGCTGTTCACTGTGTTTCAACAGTTTTCAGTCAGCATGATAGACTATCTTGACACATTCTGACTCGCAGACTCATGGCTGCCTTATTGCCTGTCGCAGTCATACTATACTTATGGCTGTCTTATTTCCTGTAGCAGTCATTCTATACTTATAAAACAATACAACTCAATACCACCATAGAAAAATACAACAGTAACCAATAGAGTATTAGTACTCTCAGCATAACTAGGTACCAAGGCGGCAGCTGTTCACTGTGTTTCAACAGTTTTCAGTCAGTATGATAGAGAATCTTCACACATTCTGACTCTCAAACTCATGACTGCCTTATTTCCTGTCGCAGTCATATTATACTTATAAAACGATACAAGACAATGCCATTGTTGACAAATACCCTGGTAACGAATGGAGTATTAGTACTCTCAGCAAAAATAGGTTCCAAAGCTACTGCTGTTTACTGTGTTTCAACACTTTTCAGTCAGCATGAAAGAGAATCTTGACACATTCTGACTCTCAAATTCATGGCTGCCTTATTTCCTGTCACAGTCATACTATACTTATAAAACAATATAACTCAATACCACGGTAGAAAATACCCTGGTAACGAATAGAGTATTAGTACTCTCAACAAAGATAGGTACCAAAGCTACAGCTGTTTCTGTGTTTCAACGGTTTTCAGTCAGCATGACAGATAGAATCTTGGCACATTCTGACTTTCAAATTCATGGTTGCCTTATTTCCTGTCGCAATCATTCTATACTTATTAGTCCCCTACGGGAACCGTAAGGGGGACTATAGGATTGCACTCCGTCCGTCTGTCCATCCGTCTGTCTGTTTTTTTTTGTTACCACCTCTCCCTCCAACATGCTTTAAGCTACACCTTTCATATTTGATACGTGGATAAATGGTTCTGAGGCGATGATGCATGCTCAAAATCTCTGTTTCAAAATCCAAGATGGCGGAATGGCGGCCATTTTTGTTGTGTTTTTTTTAAGCTTTCTTCTCTATTTTCATGTTACCACCCTTCCCTCCAACATGGTTCAAGCTACACTTTGCATATTTGGCACATGGATATAGGGTTGGGAGGGGATGATGCACATTCAATATTTTTAGTCGAGTTGTGACGAAGTCAAACTCGACTTATAGTTTGGTGAATGGCGGGCGGGCGGGCGGGCGGGCGGGCGGGCGGGAGGGCGGGCGGGCGGGCGGGCGGGCGGGCGGGCGGGCGGGCGTAAACAATTGGTTTCCGGATGATAACTTGATAGTGGTTCAACTCACATTCATTAAACTTCATACATAGGTTGGTCTTGGTGGGAGGAAGAACCCTATTGATTTTGGACATGCTACGTCGAAGGTCAAGGTCACAGTGACCTTGAACATAGTAAATCTTAAACAATTGGTTTCCGGATGATAACTTGATAATGGTTCAACTCACATTCATGAAACTTCATAGGTAGATTGGCCTTGGTGAGGGGAAGAACCCTATTGATTTTTGACTCGCTACGTCAAAGGTCAAGGTCACAGTGACCTTTAACATAGTATATCGCAACAATTGGTTTCCGGATGATAACTTGATAGTGGTTCAACCTAGAGTCATGAAACTTCATAGGTGTGTTGGCCTTGGTGCGAGGAAGAACCCTATTGATCTTGGACTCACCAGGTCAAAGGTCAAGGTCACAATGACCTTGACCATAGTATATCGCAACAATTGGTTTCCGGATGATAACTTGATAGTGGTTCAACCTAGAGTCATGAAACTTTATAGGTGTGTTGGCCTTGGTGCGAGGAAGAACCCTATTGATCTTGGACTCACCAGGTCAAAGGTCAAGGTCACAGTGACCTTGAACATAGTATATCGCAACAATTGGTTTCCGGATGATAACTTGATAGTGGTTCAACCTAGAGCCATGAAACTTTACAGGCGTGTTGGCCTTGGTGCGAGGAAGAACCCTATTGATGTTGGACTCACCAGGTCAAAGGTCAAGGTCACAGTGACCTTGAACATAGTATATCGCAACAATTGGTTTCCGGATGAGAACTTGATAGTGGTTCAACCTAGAGTCATGAAACTTCATAGGTGTGTTGGCCTTGGTGCGAGGAAGAACCCTATTGACCTTGGACTCGCCTGGTCAAAGGTCAAGGTCACAACTCGACATTGGATCTGTGATCCTGAGCGGCATTTTTTTTTTTAAATCCAAGATGGTGGCATGGCGGCCATTTTTGTTGTGTTTTTTTTTTTTTAGTTTTTTTCTCTATTTTATGTTACCACCCCTCACTCCAACATGGTTCAAGCTAGACTTTTCATATTTTGCACATGGATAGAGGGTTGTGATGGGATGATGCACGTTCAATATTTTCGTTTCAATATTCAAGATGGCGCCATGGCAGCCAGTTTTGTGTTTTTAAGCTTTTTTCAATATTTAATGTTACCACCCCTCCCCCAACATGGTTCAAGCTACACCTTTCATATATGGTACATGGATAAAGGGTTGTGAGGGGATTATGCACGCTTAATATATTTTTTTTTAAATCTAAGATCTGTCTGCCTGTCTGTCTGTTCGTCTGTTTGGAAGTCTGTTTTTATGTTACCACCTCTCCCTCCAACATGCTTTAAGCTACACCTTTCATATTTGTTACGTGGATAAATGGTTCTGAAGGGATGATGCATGCTTACACTCCTCTCAATTCTCAATTTTTAGATTCCATTCACATTTGAAATCCTGTCTGATAACCTGTATTTTACCCAAACCACCCCCCAGGTCTGACACTCCTGTTGACTGTTGTCATGAAACCCGAATTGTCCCCAAGCCGAACTGTCCCCAGGCCGAACCATCCCTAAATATTTTACTGAAACTGCCCTCCCCCAGGTCTGATACTCCTGCTGACTGTGGTCATGTCTCATGTGACAAAAACACCTTATGTCACAAAAGCGCTGTAGGGGACTAATACCACCTCGGTGGTCAAACACTTGTTTAACGATATAACACAATACCATTGTTGAAAAATACCCTGGCAACGAATAGAGTATTGGAACTCTCAACAAAAACAGGTACCAAAGCTACAGCTGTTTACTGTGCTTCAACAGTTTTCAGTCAGCATGATAGAGAACCTTGAGACATTCTGACTCACAAACTCATGTCTGCTTTATTTCGTATCGCAGTCATACTATACTTATAAAACGATATAACTCAATACCACGGTAGAAAAAATACACTGGTAACCAATAGAGTATTAGTACTCTCACCAAAAATAGGTACCAAAGCTACAGCTGTTTACTGTGTTTCGACAGTTTTCAGTCAGCATGATAGAGAATCTTGACACATTCTGACTCTGAAACTCATGGCTGCCTTATTTCCTGTCACAGTCATACTTTTTCTTATAAAACGACATAACTCAGTACCATGGTTGAAAAATACACTGGCAACCAATAGAGTATTAATACTCTCAACATAACTAGGTGCCAAAGCTACAACTGTTCACTGTGTTTCAGCAGTTTTCAGTCAGCATTATAGAGAATCTTGACACATTCTGACTCTAAAATTAATGGCTGCCTTATTTCCTGTCACAGTCATACTATACTTATAAAATGATATAAGACAATGCCATTGTTGAAAAATACCCTGTTAACGAATAGAGTATTAGTACTCTCAGCTAAAATAGGTACGAAAGTTACAGCTGTTTTCTGTTTTGCAACAGTTTTCAGTCAGCATGATAGAGAATCTTGACACATTCTGACTCACAAACTCATGGCTCCCTTATTTCCTGTCGCAGTCATACTATACTTATAAAGCGATACAACTCAATACCACAGTAGAAAAATACACTGGTAACCAATAGAGTATTAGTACTCTAAACCAAAATAGGTACCAAAGCTACAGCTGTTTACTGTGTTTCAACAGTTTTCAGTCAGCATGATAGAGAATCTTGGCACATTCTGACTCTCAAATTTATGGCTGCCTTATTTCCTGTTGCAGTCATACTATACTTATAAAACAATACAACTCAATAGTACGGTAGAAAAATACACTGGTAACCAATAGAGTATTAGTACTCTCAACAAAAATAGGTATCAAAGCTATTGCTGTTTACTGTGTTTCAACAGTTTTCAGTCAGCATCTTGACAGATTCTGACTCACGAATTTATGGCTGCCTTATTTCCTGTCGCAGTCATACTATACTTTTGAAATGATGTAACACAATATCATTGTTCAAACATACCCTGGTAACGAGTAGAATATTAGTACTCTCACCAAAAATAGGTACCAAAGCTACAGCTGTTTACTGTGTTTCAACAGTTTTCAGTCAGCATGATAGAGAATCTTGACACATTCTGACTATCAAACTCATGGCTGCCTTATTTCCTGTCGTAGTCATACCATACCAAAAATACGATATAACACAATACCATTGTTGAAATATACCCTGGTAACGCATAGAGTATTAGTACTCTCAACAAAAATAGGTACCAGAGCTACAGCTGTTTACTGTGTTTCAACAGCTTTCAGTCAGCATGATAGAGAATCTTGACACATTCTGACTATCAAACTCATGGCTGCCTTATTTCCTGTCGTAGTCATACCATACCAAAAATACGATATAACACAATACCATTGTTGAAATATACCCTGGTAACGAATAGAGTATTAGTACTCTCAACAAAAATAGGTACCAGAGCTACAGCTGTTTACTGTGTTTCAACAGCTTTCAGTCAGCATGATAGAGAATCTTGACACTTTCTGACTATCAAACTCATGGCTGCCTTATTTCCTGTTGCAGTCATACTCTACTTATGTCTGCCTTATTTCCTGTCGCATTCATACTATACTTATAAAACGGTACAACTCAATAGCACGCTAGAAAAATACATTGGTGACCAATAGAGTATTCGTACTCTCAGCATAGCTAGGTATCAAAGCTGCAGCTGTTCACTGTGTTTCAACAGTTTTCAGTCAGCATGATGGAGAATCTTGACACATTCCGACTCTCAAATTCGTTGCTGCGTTATTTCCTGTCGCTGTTATACTATTCTTATAAAACGATATAAAACAATACCATTGTTGAAAAATACTCTGGTAACAAATAGAGTATTAGTACTCTCAACAAAAATAGGTACCAGAGCTACAGCTGTTTACTGTGTTTCAACAGTTTTCAGTCAGCATGATAGAGGATCTTGACACATTCTGACTCTCAAATTCATGGCTGCCTTATTTCCTGTCGCAGTCATACTATTCTTTTGAAACGATATAACACAATACCATTGTTGAAAAATACCCTGGTAACGAATAGTGTATTAGTACTCTCAGCATAACTAGGTTCCAAAGCTACAGCTGTTCACTGTTTTTCAACAGTTTTCAGTCAGCTTGATAGAGAATCTTGACTCATCACATTCTGACTCTCAAACTTATGGATGGCTTATTTCCTGTCGCATTCATACTATACTTATAAAAGGATACAACACAATACCACAGGAGATAAATACCCCGTTGACCAAAAGAGTATTAGTTCTCTCAAACACAACTAGGTACCAAAGCTACAGCTGTTTACTGTGTTTCAACAGTTTTCAGTCACCATCATAGAAAGTGCTGACACATTCTGACTCTCACACTCATGGCTGCCTTTGTACCTGACACAGTTACACTCTACTTATACCATGATACTGCTATAAAAATATAGACTGGTAGCCAATAGAGCATTAGTACTCTCAACACAATTAGCTACCAAACCTAGGGCTGTTTTACTGTGTTTCAACAGTTTTCAGTCACCATCATAGAAACTGGTGACACATTCTAGCTCTCACACTCAGAAACTGCCTTATTACCTGACGCAGTCATACTATTCTTATAAAATGTTATAACATAATACCTCTGTACAAAAATATCGTGCTAACCAGTGCTAACCAATAAAATATTAGTGCTCTCAACACAACTAGGTACCAAAGATACACATGTTTACTGTGTTTCAGCAGTTTTCAGTCAGAATGGGTGTCTGTGGGAATTGAAACAAAAGTTGTGAAAGTGCATTGATGGGTACTTGCAGCACAAGCATAGCACTATAGAATAAATATTTGATGGTTTCGGGCATTTAACATTGTTACGAGTTACAACAGTATCAGGTACTGCTCTTTTCTTTGGAAAAAAACACTGTTTTATGTTTTGTCAGTTCCATACCAGTGACTCTAGGTGCCTTAACTGAGAAAACTGATGCTTTCTTTCACAAACGTTGCCAAATATTCATCAAACACAAGGTGAAATGTTTAAGAAGCCAGAATGTGATTTAAAATCTATCACAAATGGGAATTTAATATCGCAGGGTGTTTGTTTTGTGTCAATATCAATTAATTTCTGAATTATGTCATAGATTTTCATAAAAAAGGGGCATACCGCTGCATACCAGGGGTCCTATTCAAGGCTATATTTTACCACATGAGTAGGTAGAAGAAAATTTTACATCAGCTCTTATGATAAAATGGCAGAGTTCTTTTTTTATTGGTGAAATATAAAGCTGCAGCCCCAATTTTTTAAACAAAATTGACATCCATATTGTTTCCTGGGTGTTGGGGCACTGTTTTGCTTGAGGTATGGTTAAATCAGACAGATTTTTTCCCAAAATATTGTGTGCTGATGCCGATTTGAGTTTTATTTTGGGATCAGGGTAGTTTTTAAAGAAAGCTATAAATTCTCATCCCTCTCAGCTAATTTATTAGGTAATGGGCTATAAAAATCTTTTGGAGGCAATACCAGTTTTTAAGCTCATTGGACACAATTTGGACACTTTTCCTTAAAAGAGCAAATTTCCCATGTTTTTGACTCAGTAGAAGCCAAAAGTTGGATTCTAATGTAGAAATGATTCTTTTGTCTCATGTGGTAAAATGTCTCTTTGGTAGGGTTGGGGGCGATTATACGTATCAGCCTATCAGGGAACTAAAAATTTGAATTAGAGTTACCTGCCTTGAAAATGTTGCACTCAGAAGTGATACAATCTCAAAAAATAAACAGCCTTGGGAAAATAAATTGTTTCAATAAATGTTTGAAACATTCTCTTGACATCTTGCGTTATTGATGAATATTCCAGATAAAAAAGAGGATGATTTGTTTACTTTTGGACCTAAAAAATACAATTTATATTTGGTGTATTTTTGTAGGGAATTCCTTGAAAAATATGTGCATGTGACCATTACTTCCCTTGCTGTCAATTTTTCTTTCTTATTTGTTGCATGACCCCCTGTTTTTGGGGTCAGAAAATGTTGTCTGAATGGCTATACTTGACAAGGATATTTGAATGCCAAAATTAAAGTGATGCGATCATATTTTTTTTGCCTGAACATTATAATGGTTGCTTATGGGAAAATATTTAGTTCTGTGATACCTATAGTAGTATACTACAGCACGCTTATCTTTTGGTCCCATGGAAAATACCTCCGTGTGATCTGATTGGACAACTATGTGACCAATCAGACACTGCCTTGCTCTCATTGGATACTTGTTTTGACCAATCAAACACTGCCGTGATCTTACTGGGTTATCAAACCCCTGCTATGTGACACCATCTTATCTATGACAGAGTACATGGTCTTTATCATGTTAAGATTCTCATAAACAAAGTATATCTTTATCATAATACCTTTCTCTATGACATAATCAAACATACCCTTATCTATTTGCATAACTATACAATGTGACACTATCATATCTTCTTATAAAAAGACTTCTGTTTGTACATAAGATCAGATGTTCCAGTATTGGCTTTATCGTAATCTTCTTGCATAACTGTTTAGTCATTCCAGACAGCCTTCAAATTAACCTTTTTGTTTGTATGTATTTACATGTACATGTCCTTGACAACATTGTATCTTAGAACACTAACAGAGCTCGAAATTTACGGGGTAGGGGAGGGGGGGGACTATTTGTTAGTACTCATTGGATGTCTTAGTTTGGAAGTTCCCCAGCTTTGGGTTAGCCTTGGGAAGGAGGAGGAGCAGCCCATACAAGAGCTTTGTTGGGGAGGAACTGGGCTTTGATTGACAATATTTTATTTCCAAACAAACAATATAAAAAGTACAAAAAAACAGAATACACAATAATAACATAAACTGTGTATTGGAAAATGAATCCAGCAGAAAGCTAATGCTAGCTGTCTCCACCTTAGGATTAAACGTTGGAGTATGAACTTCCGAAGATCACTTTTTGTCGTACCTGTAAAGTGGTAATCTGAAGAGTGAGGTTGGATTATATAACAGAGGTTTATGTTTTTGAATGGTGAATGTTGTAATTAGAGGTAAAGGTTGGAGTAGTTCGACTGGCTGTGTGGGTACTATGGCTGTTGCGCTCTTGTGAGATGGACGAAGATAGGTGGAACCCGACCAGTTAAGACAATCTGGCAAGAAGTGCATTGAGGTTGGGATCCGGGTGAAGCACCCATTTGGATCAGCGATGTTGAGCGATCACTATATTGAATACGCCATGTTGGAGATTGCAGTGTTGATTTCGGTACGCGGTCTACTGATTGTCGACCGAGTCTACGAGTTGCCTCAATATATCATTGAAGGCAGAGAAAGATTGCAGAGTTGGTTTGTACGTTGAAGTTGACATTGCCGTAGAGAAGAGTTTCCACGTCAATTGCGTAAGGAAGTTGTAGCATCTCCCTTCTTATTCCGAAATGAAGAGGGCAGTTAAAAAGATAATGATGAGTTGTTTCGAGCTCCCCATAGCCACATAAAGGTGAGCTAGTGAGAAAATTATTGAACAGGTGGCCATTGAGGTTGCTACAACCCAGGCGTAATCTACAGTGATATATTTATACCCCCCCCCCCCCCTGCAAACAAAGTTTGGGGGTATATGGGAATCACCCTGTTCGTCCGTCTGTCCGACCTTCTGTCCATCCTTGTAAGCACAACTCCTAAACCGTTTGAAGAATTTTCATGAAACTTTACACAATGGAAGAAATCCATATGAAGATGTACATGAAGAAATATAATTCCGTTCTGACATTTCCAAGGGGAAATAATCTAACTTATACCGTCTGTCCATCCTTGTAAGCGCAACTCCTCCTAAACCGTTTGGAGAATTTTCCTGAAACTTTACACAATGGAAGAACTCCATATGAAGATGTGCATGAAGCAATATAATTCCATTCTGACATTTCCAAGGGGAGATAATCTAACTTATACATTTCGGGCACGGGGGTATCACTTTGTGAGTTTGCTCACAGTACCTCTAGTTGAGTCTGACATGATCTCTGAGCATACAACCATTTTGGAGACGGGAATCTATCTTTGTTCATGTATGAAAGGAAGTTTCCGAGGGAACTAGTTTCTCTAATTGCAGGGGGTACACTATTCCACAGTCAGGTTTTCGATGGTAAGAAGTAATGTAGGTGTGTGTTGGTGCGAAAGTGTGGGATGGTTAAGTTGGTATTGTTGCGAAGAAAATATTCGTGAGTAGCGGATGTTATCGAAGGGACAAGGGATGATATATAACCTGGGACACGATGATGATATATAACCTGGGACACGATGATGAACCATTTTGTTGTACTGTATAAGTTTGTGCTTTTCTCTGCACTTACGGAGGGTTTCCCAGCCTGTTTCGGCATATAATGAGTGTCTACCTGCACTTTGTGTAGCACCTGCAACTATCAGAGCCGCTTCAGGCCGTATTTTTTCTAGTTCGGAGGACTCGTAATCGTTACAATTATCCCAAACAGTGTCAGCATATTCCAGTAGTGATCGTATAAAAGAGAAAAATATTTTTGTGTTCTACGATCAAGGGAAAATTTATACTTCCTGAGGAGCGATATCCAGTTCCAGGCCTTAGTTGTGATTTCCGATGTATGATTGCCCCATGATCCACAGTCATTCAGGATTAAGCCCAGGTGTTTATGCTGGGTGTCTTCGTTGATGTCAGAAACAGACATCTTTAGAGTGTTACGATCTGGTTTAGTGGACTTGAGTGATATTATAAGTGACATTTTTTTTGCAGGACTGAAGTCAACCAGCCATTGGGATGCCCCCCGATTCGATCTCTTGAAGGTCGTCAGACATAAGTCTTGCAGCTTGGACAGAGTCTTCAGTGGTGAGGTAGACAGATGTATCGTCAGCAAAGAGTTGAATATTAGACACCAGTCCGTCAGTTATGTCATTTATGTAGATAAGGAAAGGTAATGGTCCTAGAATTGATCCCTGTGGTACACCAGTTCTGATGTTTCCCCATGTAGAAAATTCAGAGTTAACAATAATCCCCTGGTGCCTATTACAAAGGTACGATTTACACCAGGACAAAAGATGACTGGTTATACCGATCTTTTCAAGTTTGTACAAAAGGCCACGATGCCATACTTTGTCAAAAGCCTTACTGATATCACAGAAGACAAATCTTATTTCCTTTGTCAAGAGCGGAACTAATGATGTGGTAAATTTCGCTCAACTGGAGAACGATGGAGTCTTTAGAAACAAAACCTGACTGAAATTTTGTCAAAATGGTATTCGCATCAAGGAACTCTCTAACTTCCTTTGCTATACAACTTTCAAACACCTTGCCAACACAGCTTAAGGGTGAAATTGGGCAGTAATTTGTCACTCTGTCACTAGAGACTTTTTCGAATATTGGTGAGACATTTGCCCCTTTCCACTGGTGTGGAAATATAGAATTTGTGAGACGGAGGTTAAAAATGTCGGCTAATGGTTTGCCTAATGTCGAAGAACATCCCTTTAGAGTAAATGGGCTTATATTGTCAGGCCCGCTAGCTTCATAGGTCTTGAGAGAATTCAAGACTTCCTGAACATCTTCAGGATAAAGGAAAATATTGTCTAAAGTGAGTCAGTCAGAATCAAAAGAACAGGGTGGTAGAGGACTGTTACCGTCATTAAGATTGGAAATCGAACAAAAGTACTCATTGAATGCCTCGGCTTTCTCTGTATTACTAAAAAGACTAACACCCTCGAGGATAAGATTAGGGATGTCAGTGTGTTTGTTTCCTAAGAGCAGTTTGAGTGTCTTCCACCAGACATTAGGGTGTGTTGTACGGGAATTCAAAGTGTTTTCGATTTTGGTGAGATATGACACTTTCGACTTCCTAATGGATGAGGTTACTTCATTTCTTTTTTTACTATATCTTGCCCAAGTCAATTTGGTACCACTGCGATTCGCAGAGCGATGAAGGTGCTCACGCTGGCATATTAAGTGATGAATTTCATTATGTATCCACTTTGGTTCGTTGAGCCGTAATGTGACTAATTTGCTGAGGATATATTGAGTAGTTAACTTGTCGAGGTGACTTTTAAGCTCATCAGCAATCTGGTCGGATTGGTTTGAAGACAAGATCATGTTCCAGTTGACTTTCCCAATAGATTTATTAAGATTGACAAGATCAGCATCAGAAAATAGCCATATTTGTTGCTTAAGACTTAAGGAGGGCTCTTTTGTAAACTTAATTTGGGCCATTATTGGACAGTGATAACGGACCAACTCGCCAAAAATGGATCTCCGACATAATGCGATTCGATCAAACGGGGACAGTTAGTTATAATTAAATCGAGCAATGAGGCAGATGTTTCTGTAAAAAACCTGGGTTGCTGGATGACCTGAGACAAGCTATAAAGGTTCAAAGGGTTCTGGACTGGACCGTTGTTGGATTTGAGTTGATCATAGTTAAAGTCACCGGTTATTATCACGGGAAGCATTTGTACATCTAATGCTGTTTCAACAGAAGTCAAAATAAGATTCCAGGGTTCGGTCCCTAAATTAGGCAGTCTGTAGAAAGCCCCAAGGAGGAAACTTTTTTAGCCGTAAATATCTGGAACCAGATACACTCCACATTGACAATTTCCAAATCAGGGCGATGGTTTGATGTTATTGAGCTTCTGAGGTAGTTAACGATACCGCCTCCCTTGGAAGGACGATCTTTTCTTACTGGGTCAGGAAACCCAGAGATTGCCAAATTCGAGTTGTCGTCACTGCTCTGGAGCCATGATTCTGTAAGCACACATATCTCATGTTTGACAAGTTCACATCTTAGAATGTCAAGTTTGTGTTTTAGGCTTTGGATGTTCAAGTGGAAGAGATTAAGCCCTGACGACGTATGATGTGGATAATCTTCTGTAACTGAATTGTCAGAGCTTGATGTCACTGATGAGTATGAGAGTCCCTGGTTGGGCTTTGGCGGGGAGGGGAGCCCACTTACAAGGAAAGCCAAAACAATGTGGGGAAAGCCGAAATACATGTTGGGATATACATAGCCTGAACTCCTTTGGAGAGGCTTTGAGGCTGGGCAGACATGGGCTTTGGGGAGGGATAACATAAAAATAGAGTATGTGCATGGTGGGAAGGGGGAGGAGGTGCCTACAAATAGCCTAGGCCTAGTGTGGAGAGGGGAGGGAGGCCTAACGGATTTGGGCATCGAAGTCAATGACCTTGGTCATGGTCTGACCTTGAGGTCCTGGTAACCGGGGCCGATCTTCGCATACTATACTACTTGTAAGCATCCTAAATTACAATTGGTCTCATGGTCCGTTCCTTGCATGAATGATAAAAAGATTTTTCCGAGTCTGTACTAGAAGGATTTCAGAATTTAACTATTCAATAAATTTAAGGTATTTTATTGTATAAAATCTAATCTCTTACTTATGCCATAGCAGACTTTTTGGCAGTGCTTTCTGCCACATGGTAACAGTTCCATGGCAAATATTAGTTTCCATAAAATCTATGTTCCATTCCAAACAAATTGATATATAATTCATTGTGGTTATTTCTTTCTGACCTTCTCTGGACTGTGGAGACAATTTCCTGAAATTTGACCAAATTAACGTTGGATGCCCCCTTAAATGATTTATGGGTGGAATGCCTATCATGTTATACCCCCAGTGAATGTTTTAAGGGTTTTTCACCATTGAGATGTACTTGTTTTACTACTTTCCCAGAGCGGATTGTACTTTGGAAAGGCATGAGGCTTTGGCCTTCCTAATAGACGATACAACTTCATTACATTTAATTCTGTATTTTTCCTACGCATGAGGGAGACCAGTGCGTTTAGATGTACGATACAAATGTTTTCTCTGTCTTATCAGTAATCAAATTTCCTTGTGAATCCATTTCTCAACGTAATACACTTATTTGGTATATATTTGGATACAGAGCAGTGAAATTTGTCGGTAAAATTAGACGCTATGGTATCAAGAAACGAATTACCAAAGAGGAGAGTTCCAGTCTTCGTTACGGAATGCCGCGTTTAATGCTTCGACAATGCAACCATATCCGTCCCTTGGACGTAAGAGGTGGTGATTTTGAGGATTCGACTTCTAATAAGATTGGGCAATTGTAGAGGATCATATCTGGAATAAGATGTTCAAAGACCTCGTAGGCCTTTACACTGACTGAGTTGCAACAAAAAGATCCATCAGTGAAGCTGAAGTCTCTGTAAAAAGCGTGGCTTCACTTACGAGCTGTATTAGATTAAAGTATGTCATTATTTCTGAAAAACCGCTTGTTGTGGGACCTATCCGGTTATCATTAAAATCATCTTAACAATTAAATCCGCAATTGATGTGTCTCTGGCTTTTTTCGATGGAGAAAGATCTAGCGTTCCATGTATCTGGAGGACTATTGGGAGGGCGATAGAATACCCCCAACAACAGCGGTATGTTCCATTTTGTAACTGCCTCAACCCATAAACACTCCATGTGCAGGGTCTCTTGGAAGCCATGAATTAGGAGAAGAGGGTTCGGTACTATTCAGCCAAGTCTCGGTGAATGCCAGAATATTGTATCCAGTTGTTTGTCCGGGTCGAGTCGTGTTAGATCCGAAGGGAGAAATGAGTATGGATCGAGAAGTGGTGAGAGGGCGACTTCCAATTGCACCTCAGTCTCCATAGGCTGCTCTTCATCCAACAACTCCAGCTGGGGCGGTGGCACTTGGGTGGGTTTGTCTGTGGGAGGGGGGAGTGACAGCCGCCTCTGGCTCTTTCGTTTACTCGCCATTCTCTCTCTTCTCCAAAACGCCTCCAGGCATCGGGCATTCCTCCGCTTGGTGGTGTATTTGTAGTAATTGTTTTTCAGTAATTATTTTACAACTTAAAGTCAAACCTAAGTAATCATAAAGTAGTGCTTTAGTTGTAGAATTGTTTTTCTGAACAGTGTATTAGATAAACTGTTTTCCAGACGTGTGCATTCTTGACAATTTCAATCACTTGCTTGTTTGAAATTTAATGAATGTCTACATTGTTTGGAAAGAAATTGCTCAAAAAACAATTTATTGCACTTCGACATGCAGACGGGGAAGTTAATCTGTCACACTATTAAATTATCATAAGCTCATAACAATGTTCACATATCTTTTAGTGAAATGTAATATCTACGAAAATGTAGTTATGTACAATTTGTCTATTCCATATCAAAATACAATAAAAAAAAAACTTTTAAAATGTTCTTTAGCTCAACTTAACAAAGTCAAGCTGAGATATTGCCATCACTTCTCGTCCGTCGGCATACGTACGTACATACGTTAGTATGTACGTCCACAATTTCCTTTGGCACACCTCACAAGTCACATTTGTGATTAGATCGCTTTGAAACTTAGTATGCTTGTTTGGGGTGACCTCCAGATGGGAGCTATCGATTTTCTTCAATTTCCGTCAAAAAATGTTGCCGCGGCCAAAGTTCTTACAACTTAGTTTAGTCAGACCTCAATATTTCCCCTTGACACACCCTACAGGGCACATTTATTATTGGATTGCTTTGAAACCTGGCATGCTTGTTTGGGGTGACCTCTAGATGGGTGCTATCGATTTTCTTCCATTTCGGTCAAAAAATGTTGCCGTGGCCAACGTTCTTAGAACTTAATTTAGTCAGACCTCAACATTTTCATTTGGCACACCGATTTTCTTCCATTTCCGTCCATCAAAAAATGTTGCCGCTGGCAAGGATCTTTGAACTTAGTTTAGTCAGGCATCAATATATTCCTTTGGCATGCCCTATAGGGCACATTTATGATCTGATCGGTTTGAAACTTTGTATGCTTGTTTGGGGTTACCTCTAGATGGGGCTATCGATTTTCTTCGATTTCCGTCAAAAAATATTGCCACTGGCAATGACCATCGATGAACTTAGTAAAAACTTAGTGCAGTTAAGCATCAATATTTCCCTTTTGACACACCCTGCAGGACACATTTATGATGATCTTTGTGTGCTTGTGTGGGGTGACATCTTTATGGGAGCTGTCGATTTTCTCCCATTTCTGTCAAAAGATGTTGCTGCTGACCTTCGAACTTAGTCAGACCTCAATATTTCCCTTTAACACACCCTTCAGGGCGAATTTATGATTGGATCACTTTGAAACTTGGCATGTGTGTTTGGGGTGACCTCTAGATGAGACCTATTGCTTTTTTTCATTTCCATAAAAAATGATTGTCGTTATCACCAGCCTTTGAACTCACTGCATTTGTGCTTCAACTTATCCCTTTTACACTCTCTTCAGGGTATATTTTGAATTTCCATTAAAAAAAAACAAAAAAAAACATTGCCACAAGCAATGACCTTCTACTTAGTGCACTTGTGCATTAACATGTTACTTTGGCATGCCTCAGAGGGCATATTCATTATCAGGTTGTTTTGAAACTTTGTATGCTTATGCAGGGTGACAAAGATATGAGCTATTAATAATTTTCTTTTCTTTTCCATCACAAACTGTTGCTGTTAGCAACAATCTTTGAATTTATTGCATTTGTGCATCAGCATTCTTCTTTGACATGGCATACAGGCCACGTTTATCATGGGATTGTTTTTTGGCTCACCAACGTTAGTTGTGTGAGCCTATGGCATAGCCCTCATGTCGGCGTCAGCTCTCAAATATTTTGAACTTTTGTGTACAGGTTTTGATTTTTGGGCTTTTTAAAATTTTGTTTAGTTTCTGCATATTGCTATGGTGGTTCACTATAAAATTTAACTATTTTCCAGGGTATTTTGTCTTAATTTTAACCCTTTGAATCAAATTTTAGACTTATTTTGATGTTTGCGTGCAGGTTTTGATGGGTTTTTTTTTTTTCCTTTCTTCCAAGTGGAGATTTACCTTGCAGCATTTGGCCATGCTTTCTATTGTATGTAAATATGCATCTTAGGGCTAAGTTTGTATTATTTAACCCTTTTCCCACTGAATTACTTCAATTTTGGACTTTTATGTGCAGGTTTTGAACTTCGGCTTTCAGCTTTTTACTTTTATGTACAGGTTGTGATAAAGAAAAAAAAATTAAATTGAGGTTGACCTCACTGCATATTGCAGTGGTGGTTATTATTACATTGATATCCTTCCAGTGCATTTTAAAATTTTTTTTAACCCTTTGTATAGATTTTTAGACTTATTTTGACGTTTGCGTGCAGATTTTCATGTTTTTTTTTTCCTTTCTTCCAAGTGTAGATTTACCTTGTAGCATATGTCCATGCTTTCTATTGTATGTAAACATGCATCTTAGGGCTACGTTCTATTCTTTAACCCTTTTCCTGCTTAATTACTTAAATTTTGGACTTCTTTTGTTTACAGGTTTGGATTTTTGTGCTTTTTAAAAAATTTTTTTCTTTTTTGCATGTTGCTATGGGGGTTCACGATAACATTTAACTCTTTTCCAGGGTATTTTGTCTTAATTTTAACCCTTTGAATCAAATTTTGGACTTATTTTGATGTTTGTGTGCAGGTTTTGATGTTTTTTTTACTTTTATGTGCAGGTTTTGAGGTTTGTCTTTCTTCTCTTCCAAGTGGCGACTTACTTTGTAGCATATTGCCATGGTTCCTATTTTATGTTAGGATGCTTCTTGGGGCTATTATTATATTATTTAACCCTTTAGCTGCTTATTTACTTTAATTTTGGACTTTTGTGTGCAGATTTTGTACTTTTGTGTGCAGGTTTTGATATTTTTTTTTAAGTCGAGTTTTACCTCACTGGCATATTGCCACGCTGGGTATTGTAACATTTTCAGGGTATTTTTCTAAATTTTAACCCTTTGAAACGAATGTGATACTTTTTTGACTTAATGTGCAGGTTTTGAGGTTTTTCTTTCTTTTCTTCCAAGAGGATATTTTTCAGGTAGGGTTTCACCTTACTGGCATATTGCCATGGTGGTTACTGTGGCATTATCAGTGTATTTTTCTCAATTTTAACCCATTGAAACAAATGTGATACTTTTTTTTTATTACTTTTATGTGCAGGTTTTGAGGTTTGTCTGTCTTTTTTTCAAAGTGGAGACTTACCTTGTAGCATATTGCATGGTTCCTATTTTATGTTAGCATGCTTCTTAGGGGTTATTATTATATTATTTAACCTTTTAGCTGCTTATTTTCTTTAATTTTGTTCTTTTGTGTGCAGGTTTTGAACTTTTTTTTTTTTTTTACTCCGGCCACCCCTTTACATTGGCCACCTGTTGGTGAGCCATGGGGTACTGATACCCCCTCTAGTTTAACTTGGTGTGCTCATTAGCCAAGACTTTAGATAAGAGCTATTGATTAGCATTCATTTCTGTGAAAAAAAATTGCCATTTACAATAACCTCTGAACATAGTGCATTTGTGTATCAACATTCTTCCTTTAGCCAGTCTTACAGTTTACATTTAAAATGCATTGATCACTCTGATGTTGTGCACACACAATGCTGTTATGTTGAAATTTCATCAAATAACATTGGTACCAATGATCTTCAATTTTGCCATTTCATTTATAACTTAACCAAGTTCAACTTTGTCAAGTTGAGCTGCACAGTGTCATTGACATTTTCATTTTTTGTTCTTGCCCATCACCATGGAAAAACGTCAACCTGAATGATTCCCGAGGCCGAAAATCATAGTGCCGAAAAGCATTGATCCCTTTTGTGTACAATACAGTTTGCCTTTTTACATTTATATTTGTCCAACAAAGTATAGTTCTGAAGTTTATTATTTGAAATTCACATTAAAAAAAAAACAACTTGGGGCAGGTTGTATGAACTGCAGTTTTCATATACAATTTTTAAAAACGAAGAAATAAATCAACTTGTGGTCATTAGATATTTTTGAAGCCCAAATGACTGAGTGTTGGGGCGCGGTGGCGTTGCGCTAACTGGTTCTCGTCAGATCACCAAAGTTAAGCAACGTCGAGCCCTGTTAGTTCTCAGATGGCTGAACATCTGAGCGATCGATTCGGACTCCCGCGGTGTGTCCTTGTGCAAGGCACTTAACCCCCATTGTTCACATGGGGCACGATGACGCCATGTAATAATGCGTACTGTACGTTGATGGTGCGCATGTCTTCAACCAATCTAACCCTGCATGTGCTGCAGTGCGGAGTTACGATGTTAGGGAGGTGGCAGATGCTCGTCGTTGCTCGGTGGTTCTCTCTGGGTACTCCCGTCTTCCTCCACCTGAAAAACTGTCATGGTCACGATTAGCCATTGTGCACAAGGATATGACCTTAAACACCAATAAATAAATAAATGACTGCGTGTGCTGGTGCAACCTGACTTGGTGCTACATTATAACGCATTTGGTGTGATCAGGTATTACATGCTCCAGACCTAGTTTGGGGGCGGTTTGTCCCACTTTTTGGGGCTTGCTGTCCCATTTTTTCTGACTTTTTAAGACATTTTTGGGGGGGGGGGGATAGTAATATATAAAAAAGATTTTTACTCACTTTTTTTATAGAAAATTATCCACAATCCACATTGATCCTATGAACACATCCCAGAATGACTGAATTAAACTAATAATAGTTCTATACTGAATTGGTAGCATGTGGAGACCAGTCAGAAGTGGAGTTTTGTTTTAGTCATGTTCTTTCAGTCAGGTACCCTCTAAGAGGAATGATATTTGTTTAATGCGAAACAATCAAATGACAAGACATGTTGTTTTAGCGTGATATGGATTCATCACAGCATTGATCTCTTCCTTTGTCTGAGACAAAGACAATAAGTGTGTTGTTTTAGCTGTTGACAATCACCATGTTCCCACAGAAAATGAGAATTATTCATTAGAATTTAGGAGGCAGCGAGGCTTGTCTTGCTACTCATTGAGAACTTGAGTTTGTGAGGATTTCCTCGCAACTCTGCGTGTGAGGAGTGGGCTACGAGGAAACCCACTACTCGTCCCAGCAACTTTGAATAGCAGCAATCAAACAACATCTACAATATGCAATAACGGAATTCTATCTTTCTCTAATAATGATGTGGAGTTGTGGAGTCGAGAGGATTGCCTCGCTACTGGTTAAGAAATCTAGGATCGAGTCTGTGGGGACTGCCTCGCAAATCTGGGCGTGGGGAGTGGGCTCCAAAGAAACCTGACCCTCGCCTCATTCATAGCAACAATCACACAACAGTCATCATATACAGTAGCGGATTCCTATCTCTCTCTACTTTTCCAATTGAACACTTGCTAATATTTTTTGCAACACTCCTATCAGATAGGAAAACGCATGGAAATAGCAGGCGAAGCATATGAGGAATTGGAACAACCTATTCGGATGATGCCATGGACACGTCCGAGTACACAAACAGTCAGGCCACTGAAACATCCATAGACTCTTCCATCAGTGAGACACCCACAGATGCCATTACCACAGACACTTCTGATAATACCACACTGGCCACAGAATTGAATGCTGAATTTGATTTTCCACGTAGACATGCTTACATTCATATGTTTTTACATTTACTTATAATAAAATCATAAGTAAGTCAAATAAACAAATCCATTGTCCCCTAATTAATAATGATCGTATTATAAGTAATAACAGATGAATAGTTCATTTGTTATGACTTATAATCCAATCATAGTCCAATATCATAGTCAAATAGCTGATAACTGTGGCGAGTGAAAAACACGGGGCGGGTTGTCGTGGGGCAGGTTGTCTCCGTCGGTTAATGGGCGGGTTGTCCCGTTCCCATTTGGTGACTGTTAACGAATGTCTTGCATGGCTTTCTGGACGTTTTGAACCCAGTTGGACGTTTTGTACCCAGTTGGATGTTTTGTACCCAAATCGCTGGATGTTTTGTACCAAACTGCTAGTCGTTTTGTATCCATCATTGGAAGTTTTGTATCCAATTCTGTTATTTTGAAAACTTAAAAAATTGAATTGTATTTTTTACATAATGATGTAAATTGCTTGTTAATATGATGAGAAACATGTAAAAAAAATCCACACACAGCAGAGTATTTAATTTATTTTTAATATGATGATAAAAAATGTTTTGAGTACTGTTTATGAGTGTGCATGGTTTTAATGGCATTATTGCTTTGTTGTTATACTTGTCATATTTATTGCATGATCTTGTGTTTTGTTGTTTAGTAAACTGTTATGATAGCCACCCATTATTACAATGACTGATTAACAAAATTAGATTGTTTGGTTTTTACTGCTGTGACTATTTATTGTACATTACTTCATAGAAATATATGTATTGAACTGCTAAAACGAACCCTAAAATCGGGATTTGTGATTTAAAATAATATCTTAACTACATGTAGGTTAAATTTCGAAAAAATACCCCATTTCTATAACGCATTCATCGTTGGATAGATTGGGGGCGACTAAACTCGTTCAAAACGATTAATGGTTTACACAGATATCTTTTATTGGGAACGTGACAACCGTTACTTATTCCCGGCTCCTTATTCGACATTCGCCATCAACCGATTTTCGCCAAATAAACTGCATTGTGGTGTGGCACAAATAGATTCTTGAAGATTACCACCAAAATTGGGTACCTGACCCTCCCAAAATTGCGCACCCTAGGAGCCCAAAAGTGCTGAGTTGCTCCAAATCGCATTTATCAACCGACTTTTGCCAAATAATCTGCATTGTGAGGTGGCACAAATAGATTCATGAAGATTGCCATCAAAATTGGATACCTGACCCCTCCCACAATTGGGCACCCTAGGAGCCCAAAAGTGCTGAGTTGCTCCAAATCGCATTTATCAATAGATTTTTGCCCAATAAACTGCATTGTGGGGGGGGGGGGGGGCACAAATAGATACCGAAATTAGGTACTTGACCCTCACAAAATTGGGCACCCTAGGAGCCCAAAAGTGCTGAGTTGCTCAAAATCGCATTTATCAACCGATTTTCGCCAAATAAACTGCTTTGTGGGGTGGCACAAATAGATTCATGAAGATTCTCACCAAAATTAGGTACATGACACCTCTCCCCCCCCCAAATTGGGCATCCTAGGACCCCAAAAGTGCTGAGTTGCAAATCGTATTTATCAACCGATTCTCGCCAAATAAACTGCTCTGTGGGGTGGCTCAAATAGATTCATGAAAATTGCCACCAAAATTAGGTACCTCACCCTCCCGAAATTGGGCACCTTAGGAGCCCAAAAGTGCTGAGTTGCTCCAAATCGCATTTATCAATAGATTTTTGCCCAATAAACTGCATTGTGGGTGGGGGCACAAATAGATACCGAAATTAGGTACTTGACCCTCACAAAATTGGGCACCCTAGAGTGCTGAGTTGCTCCAATTCGCATTTATCAACCGATTTTCGCCAAATAAACTGCATTGTGGGATGGCACAAATAGATTCATGAAGATTGCCACCAAAATTCGGTACCTCACCCTCCCAAAATTGGGCATCCTAGGAGCCCAAAAGTGCTGAGTTGCTCCAAATGTTATTTATCAACCGATTTTCGCCAAATAAACTGCTCTGTGGAGTGGCACAAATGGATTCATGAAGATTGCTACCAAAATTAGGTACCTGACCCTCCCAAAATTGGGCACCCTAGGAGTCAAAAAGTGCTGAGTTGCTCCAAATCATATTTATCAACCGATTTTCGCCAAATAAACTGCATTGTGGGATGGCACAAATAGATTCATGAAGATTGCTACAAAAATTTGGTACCTGACCCTCCCAAAATTGGGCACCCTATGAGCCCAAAAGTGCTGAGTTGCTCCAAATTGCATTTATCAACCGATTTTTGCCAAATAAACTGCTTTATAGGGTGGCACAAATAGATTCATGAAGATTGCTACCAAAATTAGGTACCTGACCCTCCCAAAATTGGGCACCCTAGGAACTCAAAGGTGCTGAGTTGCTCCACATCGTATTTATCAACCGATTTTCGCCAAATAAACTTCTTTGTGGGGTGGCACAAATAGATTCACGAAGATTGCAACCAAAATTAGGTACCTGAGTGTCCCAAAATTCGCCACCCTAGGAGCCCAAAAGTGCTGAGTTACTCCAAATCACATTTATCAACTGATTTTCGCCAAATAAAGAGCTTTGTGGGGTGGCACAAATAGATTCATGAAAATTGCTTTCAAAATTAGGCACCTGACCCTCCCAAAATTGGGAACCCTAGGAGCCCAAAAGTGCTGAGTTACTCCAAATCGCATTTATCAACCGATTTTTGCCAAATAAAGAGCTTTGTGGGGTGGCACAAATAAGTTCATGAAGATTGCCAGGAAAATTAGGTACATGACCCTCCCAAAACTGGGCACCCAAGGATCCCAAAAGTGCTGAGTTGCTCCAAATCACATTTATCAACCGATCTTTGCCAAATAAACTGCTTTGTGGGGTGGCACAAATAGATTCACGAAGATTGCTACCAAATTTAGGTACCTGACCCTCCCAAAATTGGGCACCCTAGGAGCCCAAAAGTGCTGAGTTACTCCAAATCGCATTTATCAACCGATTTTCGCCAAATAAACTGCATTGTGGGGTGGCACAGATAGATTCATGAAGATTGCCACCAAAATTAGGTACCTCACCCTCTCAAAATTGGGCACCCTAGGAGCCCAAAAGTGCTGAGTTGCTCCAAATCATATTTATCAACCGATTTTCGCCAAATAAACTGCATTGTGGGATGGCACAAATAGATTTATGAAGATTGCTACAAAAATTCGGTACCTGACCCTCCCAAAATTGGGCACCCTATGAGCTCAAAAGTGCTGAGTTGCTCCAAATTGCATTTATCAACCGATTTTTGCCAAATAAACTGCTTTATAGGGTGGCACAAATAGATTCATGAAGATTGCTACCAAAATTAGGTACCTGACCCTCCCAAAATTGGGCACCCTAGGAACTCAAAGGTGCTGAGTTGCTCCACATCGTATTTATCAACCGATTTTCGCCAAATAAACTTCTTTGTGGGGTGGCACAAATAGATTCACGAAGATTGCAACCAAAATTAGGTACCTGAGTGTCCCAAAATTCGGCACCCTAGGAGCCCAAAAGTGCTGAGTTACTCCAAATCACATTTATCAACCGATTTTCGCCAAATAAAGAGCTTTGTGGGGTGGCACAAATAGATTCATAAAAATTGCTTTCAAAATTAGGCACCTGACCCTCCCAAAATTGGGAACCCTAGGAGCCCAAAAGTGCTGAGTTACTCCAGATCGCATTTATCAACCGATTTTCGCCAAATAAAGAGCTTTGTGGGGTGGCACAAATAAGTTCATGAAGTTTGCCACCAAAATTAGGTACCTGACCCTCCTAAAATTGTGCACCCTACGAGCCCAAAAGTGCTGAGTTTATTCCAAATCACATTTTTCCACCAATTTTCGCCTAATAACTGCATTGTGGGGTTGCACAAATAGATTCATGAAGATTGCCACCAAAATTAGGTACCTGACCCTCCCAAAATAGGGCATCCTAGGAGCCCAAAAGTGCCGAGTTGCTCCAAATCGCATTTATCAACCGATTTTTGCCAAACAAACTGCATTGTGGGGTGGCACAAATAGATTCATGAAAATTGACACCAAAATAAGGTACCTCACCAAAATTGGGCACCCTATGAGCCCAAAAGTGCTGCGTTGCTCCGAATCGTATTAATAAACCAAATTCGCCAAATAAATGGCTTTGTGGGGTGGCAGAAATAGATTCATGAAGATTGCCATCAAAATTAGGTACCTGACCCTCAATAATTGGGCACCCTAGGAGCCCAAAAGTGCTGAGTTGCTCCAAATCGTATTTAAAACGGATTTTCGCCAAATAAACTGCTCTGTGGGTGGCACAAATAGGTTCATGAAGATTGCCACCAAAATTAGGTACCTCACCCTCCCAAAATTGGGCATCCTTAGAGCCGAAAAGTGCTGAGTTGTTCAAAATGGTATTTATCAACCGATTTTTGCCGAATAAACTGCTGTGTGGGGTGGCACAAATAGATTCATGAAGATTGCTACCAAAATTAGGTACCTGACCCTCCCAAAATTGGGCATCCTAGAAGTCCAAATGTGGGGAGTTCATCCAAATCGCATTTTTCAAACGATTTTCGCCAAATAAATTGCATTTTGGGGTGGAACAAATAGATTCATGAAGATTGCTATCGAAATTTGCTACCCGACCCTCCCAAAATTGGGCACCCTAGCAGCCCAAAATTGCTGAGTTGCTTCAAATCGTATTTATCACCCGATTTTCGCCAAATAAACTGCTTTGTGGGGTTGCACAAATAGATTCATGAAGATTGCCACCAAAATTAGGTACCTGACTCTCCCAAAATTTGGCACCCTACGATCTCAAAAGTGCTGAGTTGCTCCAAATCGTATTTATCAACCGATTTTCGCCAAACTGCTTTGTGGGGTGGCACAAATAGATTCATAAAGATTGCTACCAAAATTAGGTACCTGACTCTCCCAAAATTGGGCTCTTTAGGAGCCCAAAAGTGCTGAGTTGCTCCAAATCACATTTTTCCACCAATTTTTGCCTAATAAACTGCATTGTGGGTGGCACAAATAGATTCAGGAAGATTTCCACCAAAATTAGGTACCTGACCCTCCCAAAATAGGGCACCCTAGGAGCCCAAAAGTGCTGAGTTGCTCCAAATCGCATTTATCAACCGATTTTTGCCAAATAAACTGCATTCTGGAGTGGCACAAATAGTTTCATGAAGATTGCCACCAAAATAAGATACCTCACCAAAATTGGGCACCCTATGAGCCCAAAAGTGCTGAGTTGCTCCAAATCATATTTATAAACCAAATTCGCCAAATAAACTGCTTTGTGGGGTGGCAGAAATAGATTCATGAAGATTGCCACCAACATTAGGTACCTGACCCTTGCAAAATTGGGCACCCTAGGAGCCCAAAAGTGCTGAGTTGCTCCAAATCATATTTATCAACCGATTTTCGCCAAATAAACTGCTCTGTGGGTGGCACAAATAGATTCATGAAGATTGCCACCAAAATTAGGTACCTCACCCTCCCAAAATTGGGCATCCTAAGAGCTCAAAAGTGCTGAGTTGCTCCAAATAGTATGAATCGAACAATTTTTGCCAAATAAACTGCTCTGTGGGGTGGCACAAATAGATTTATGAAGATTTCTACCAAAATTAGGTACCTGACCCTCCCAAAATTGGGCACTCTTGGAGTCCAAATGTGGGGAGTTCATCCAAATTGCATTCTTCAAACGATGTTCACCAAATAAATTGCATTGTGGGGTGGCACAAATAGATTCATGAAGATGGCTATCAAAATTTGCTACCTGACCCTCCCAAAATTGGGCACTCTTGGAGTCCAAATGTGGGAAATTCATCCAAATCGCATTCTTCAAACGATGTTCGCCAAATAAATTGCATTGTGGGGTGGCACAAATAGATTCATGAAGATTGCTATCAAAATTTGCTACCTGATCCTCCCAAAATTGGATTGGGCACCCTAGGAGCCCAAAAGTGCTGAGTTGCTTCAAATCATATTTATCATCCGATTTTCGCCAAATAAACTGCTTTGTGGGGTGGCACAAATTGACTCATGAAGATTGCCACCAAAATTAGATACCTGAGCATCCCAAAATTCGGCACCTTAGGAGCCCAAAAGTGCTGAGTTGCTCCAAATCGCATTTATCAAGCAATTTTCGCCAAATAAACTGCACTATTGGGTGGCACAAACAGATTCATGAAGATTGCCACCAAAATTAGGTACCTGACCCTCCCAAAATTGGACACCCTAGGAGCCCAAATGTGCTGAGTTGCTCCAAATTGCATTTATCAACCGATTTTTGCCAAATAAACTGCATTGTGGGGTGGCACAAATAGATTCATGAAGATTGCCACCAACATTGGATGCCTGACCCTCCCAAAATTGGGCACTCTATGAGCCCAAAAGTGCTAAGTTGCTCCAAATGGTATTTATCAACCAGTTTTCGCCAAATAAACAGCTCTGTGGGGTGGCACAAATAGATTCATGAAGATTGCCACAACATTAGGTACCCCACCCTCCCTAAATTGGGCACCCTAGGAGCCCAAAAGTGCTGAGTTGCTCCAAATCGTATTTATCAACCAATTTTTGCCAAATAAATTTCTTTGTTGGGTGGCACAAATAGATTCATGAAGATTGCCACTCAAATTAGGTACCTGACCCTCCCAAAATTGGGCACCCTAGTAGTCCAAAAGTGCTGAGTTGCTCCAAATCATAGTTATGAACCAATTTTCACCAAATAAACTGCTTTGTGGGTGTAGATTCATGAAGATTGCCACCAAAATTATGTACCTGACCCTCCCAAAATAGGGCACCCTAGGAGCCCAAAAGTGCTGAGTTGCTCCAAATCGCATTTATCAACCCATTTTTGCCAAATAAACTGCATTGTGGGGTGGCACAAATTGATTCATGAAGATTGCCACCAAAGTAAGGTACCTCACCAAAATTGGGCACCCTATGAGCCCAAAAGTGCTGAGTTGCTCCAAATCATATTTATAAACTGATTTTGCCAAATAAACTGCTTTGTGGGGTGGCAAAAATAGATTCATGAAGCTTGCCACCAACATTAGGTACCTGACCCTCCCAAAATTGGGCACCCTAGGAGCCCAAAAGTGCTGAGTTGCTCCAAATGGTATTTATAACCCGATTTTTGTCAAATAAACTGCTCTGTGGGTGGCACAAATAGATTCATGAAGATTCCCACCAAAATTAGGTACCTTGCCCTCCCAAAATTCGGCACCCTAGGAGCCCAAAAGTGCTGAGTTGCTTCAAATCGTATTTATCAACCGATTTTCAGCAAATAAACTGCTTTGTGGGGTGGCGCAAATAGATTCATGACAATTGCCACCAAAATTAGATACCTGAGCGTCCCAAAATTCGGCACCATAGGAGCCCAAAATTGCAGAGTTGCTACAAATCGCATTTATCAAGCAATTTTCGCCAAATAAACTGCACTGTGGGGTGGCAGAAATAGATTCATGAAGATTGCCACCAAAATTAGGTACCTGACCCTCCCAAAATTGGGCACCCTATGGGCCTAAAAGTGCTGAGTTGCTCCAAATCGTATTTATAAACCGATTTTTGTCAAAAAGCTGCTCGGTGGGGTGGCACAAATAGATTCATGAAGATTTCAACAAAATTAGGTATCTGACCCTTCCAAAATTGGGTCCCCTAGGAGCCCAAAAGTGCTGAGTTGCTCCAAATGGTATTTATCAACCGATTTTCGCCAAATAAAAATAAACTTCTTTGTGGGGTGTCACAAATGGATTCATGAAGATTGCCACCAACATTAGGTACTTGACTCTACCAAAATTGGGCACCCTAGGAGCCCTAAAGTGCTGAGTTGCTCCAAATCGCATTTATCAAGCAATTTTCGCCAAATAAACTGCACTGTGGGGTGGCACAAATAGATTCATGAAGATTGCCACCAAAATTAGGAACCTGGCCCTCCCAAAATTGGGCACCCTAGGAGCCCAAAAGTGCTGAGTTGCTCCAAATGGTATTTATCAACCAATTTTCGCCAAATAAACTTCTTTGTGGGGTGGCAGAAATAGATTCATGAAGATTGCTACCAAAATTAGGTACCTGACCCTCCCAAAATTGGGCACCCTATAAGCCCAAAAGTGCTGAGTTGCTCCAAATCGCATTTATCAACCGATTTTCGCCCAATAAACAGCTTTGTGGGGTGGCACAAATAGATTCATAAAGATTGCCAGCAATATTAGGTATATGACCCGCCCAATATTGGGCACCCTAGGATCCCAAATGTGCTGAGTTGCTCCAAATCGCATTTATCAACCGATTTTTGCCAAATAAACTGCATTGTGGGGTGGCACAAATAGATTCATGAAGATTGCTACCAAAATTAGGTACCTGACCCTCCCAAAATTCGGCACGCTGTGAGCCCAAAAGTGCTGAGTTGCTCCAAATCGCATTTATCAACCGATTTTTGCCAAATACCTGCATTGTGGGGTGGCACAAATAGATTCATGAAAATTGCTACCAAAATTAGGTACCTGACCCTCCCAAAATTGGGCACACTAGCAGCCCAAAAGTGCAGAGTTGCTACAAATCGCATTTATCAACCGATTTTCAGCAAATAAACTGCTTTGTGGGGTGGCGCAAATAAACTTCTTTGTGGGTGGCACAAATAGATTCATGAAGATTGCTTCAAAAATTAGGTACCTGAGCATCCCAAAATTGGGCATCCCAGGAGACCAAAAGTGCTGAGTTGCTCCAAATCGCATTTATCAACTGATTTTCACCAAATAAACTGCATTGTGTGGTGGTACAAATAGATTCATGAAGATTGCCACCAAAATAAGGTACCTCACCCTCCCAAAATTGGGTACCCTATGAGCCCAAAAGTGCTGAGTTGCTGCAAATCATATTTATCAACTGAGTTTCGCCAAATAAACTTCTTTGTGGGGTGGCACAGATAGATCCATGAAGATTGCCACCAAAATTAGGTACCTGACCCTCCCAAAATTGGGCACCCTAGGAGCCCAAAAGTGTTGAGTTGCTCCAAATTGCATTTATCAACCGATTTTTGCCAAATAAACTGCATTGTAGGGTGGCACAAATAGATTCATGAAGATTGCCACCAACATTGGATGCCTGACCCTCCCAAAATTGGGCACTCTATGAGCCCAAAAGTGCTAAGTTGCTCCAAATGGTATTTATCAACCGGTTTTCGCCAAATAAACAGCTCTGTGGGATGGTACAAATAGATTCATGAAGATTGCCACAACATTAGGTACCTCACCCTCCCAAAATTGGGCACACTAGGAGCCCAAAAGTGCTGAGTTGCTCCAAATCGTATTTATCAACCGATTTTTG